>CM035837.1:290234275-291526775 GCA_020510985.1 Pholidichthys leucotaenia
ACAACGGCACGAATTCAAGGTGTGTTAAACATCAAAACCCCTACCAACATCTCTGAACTCCGGAGCTTCCTAGGGGTATGCAATTACTCACGTCAGTTCATGGAGGATTATGCAGACTTGGCAAAACCCCTTACAGACCTCCTACGAAAGGACACCCCTTTCATTTGGTCTGAGGCTCAAGAACAGGCTATGCTAGCGTTGAAGCAAAAGTTATGCACAGCACCATGTTTGGCCTATCCCAACTGCGACCAGCCATTCTTCTTACAAGTGGGGCTCTCTGCCAACTGCTTAAGCGCTGGATTATACCAAATCTACGACCACGACAAACGAGTCGTGGCCTATGCCAGCAAAACCCTCTCTGGTCCGGAACTGAAATACTCAGACTGTGAAAAAGCCCTTCTGGCCACTGTATGGGCAGTCAAGCATTTCTCCAACTATGTGGGAGGCCAGAGAATCACAGTTGAGACTCACCACCAACCAGTGGTCTTCCTTAACAGTCAACGCATCAGAGAAGGCGTTGTAACAAATGCCAGAATAGCCTCCTGGTTGATGGCTCTACAAAGCTTTGATGTGGAGGTCCGCTATGCACAAAAGTTGAGAAGCCCTCTCGGCACAGACTTGGCTGCCTGCCAACGGTGCTCTGAGGACACTCCAGGACCATCCATTCGTGCAGAGCCACCTACAGTCACTGAAGACCCAAACCATCACTACTTTGACCAGAACATCTGCCAAGATATGGTCACCGCCTATGTCGATGGTTGTTCTTTTCACCATGAAACTCACATTCGTGCTGGTGTGGGTGTGGCATGGCTGAACAATCAGCCTTGTGAACCCTACAACTATCAACTGGGTTCCCAATCATCTCAGTATGCGGAAATCGCAGGTGTGCTCATTACACTGCAACTTGCTGTAGACCATGGCATTCGCACATTGGTCATCTGCACTGACTCCAACTACGCACGCCTCAGTTTCACTTGTCATTTAGCACTCTGGAAGGCCAAAGGTTTTGTAACCTCCAACCGCAAACCGGTTAAACATCAAGACCTTTTCAAGGCATGTGATCACCTGGTCACCTCCAACAACCTCCAAGTGTATTGGAAAAAGGTCAGAGGTCACTCGCGCACACCAGGTCAGGACAAAGAATGGAATGACCTTGTGGACTCACTTGCAAAACAAGGAGCTATACAAGGCACACCCTGGTCCTTTGATTCTGCTCAGGTGCCGACTTCACAGTCCCACCCACCCACCCCTACAGTCTGCACAGTCACTAGGGCCCAGACTAACAGGGCCCAAGACACGACACAAACCACAGGTCCCCTTGCGGTTGACCCTGTTTTCACTGACGCTGACCTTATCTCTCTTCAAACCCTTGACCCTGCGGTCCATAAAATGATACAATACATCTCAGATCCTGCACTTAATGCACCATCCGACTTGGATCTCGCTGACACTCCAGACTTGAAGCCACTTTTTGCCGCACGATCATCCTTGCAGCTGCGAAATGGCATTCTAGTTCATGTTTCCGATGAACTCCCTACGCCTGCGCTTGTGGTCCCTCGTAACCAGAGGGGGGTGATGATTGTTCATGCCCATGATCTCCCAACTGCAGGACACAAAGGCGTCAAAGTGACGTACAACGCGCTCAAACAAGTGGCATATTGGCCATACATGCGAAAGGATGTAGCCGACTACATCAAGGGATGTCTCGTATGTTGCCAGTTTCAACCAACCAACCCGATGCATCGAGCACCCCTACAGAAAAGAGGCATTTCATTCCCATGGTCTGACCTCCAAATTGACTGGATAGGTCCCCTTCCACGGTCAGCCAGAGGAAACAAATACTTCCTCACAGTCACATGTGCCTTCACCAAATGGGTCGAGTGCCTGCCTGCTCCTAATGACACGGCAGAAACCATGGCCTACTTGTTGATGAACCACGTATTCTCTAGGTTTGGTCTGCCAAGCCGAATCAACTCTGACCGCGGCACTCATTTCACCGCCGAAGTCATGCGACAACTGTGGGAAACCTTGGGAGTTAAAGCTAACTTCCATATCAGCCACCACCCACAATCCTCCGGACAGGTGGAAAGAACCCACCGAACTGTGATCAACATACTGAAGAAGTATGTTTCACCACACCAAAAAGACTGGGATGTAAAACTCCCGCTGGTCTTAATGGCAATCCGAGCCACACCCCATGAAGCTACGGGGGTGTCACCTTTTGAAATGATGACAGGCCGGCAAATGACTTTGCCCCTGCATTTAATCTACCAACCTGGAGAAGCCAGTGTTGCTACAGCTTACACTACTTACCAGTACATGACTGACCTGACCAAACATCTCCGACAGACTTTTGCCTTTGCCCAAAAACATTTGGACCGATCAGCTGAAGGACGCAAAGCCTACTACGATCAGAAAGCCTCACATGATGAACTCCAAGTGGGAGACAAGGTTTTCTATTATGCTTTCATTCCTCAGACAGGACAGACCAACGCACGAGCAGGAAAACTCGCTCGGAAGTTCCTCCCCAGGTGGACAGGTCCACACACGATCACAGATAAACTGTCTCCGGTCGTTTACCAAATCAAAATAAGCAAAGGTCGCCAGGACCCCATCTCCAAATGGGTCCATCGTAATCAAATCAAAGCTTACAAAAACCCCATGGGACTTGTCGGGGACAACACTGTTCCATTAAGTCAGTAAACAAACCTAAAATCTTGTTTGCGCCCGATAGATAACTATTAGCTGACTATCAGCCTCAGACATTCTCGGTCGCATTTCTCTTCCTCTATCAGGTAACTGCATTAAACCTTCAAAAGGAGAAAGTTAACCCAAACTAACTGACTTCCTTAAAATCTAACCTTAAAAGACCCCGCAAAATTTCTTTCAGTATCATCAAGTTACTATTTCAAAGTAGTACAAACAAAATCAACAACATCACTAGCTTAAGTCAATAATCACAAAACCCTCTAAAGGTGATAAACACTAATAGCTTAGAGCTCAGCCTCTAACAAAGTTGTTCCACCTCTAAGAATAACTTTCACCTACCACTCAGGTACCTCAAGAAAAGGAAAACTGACAAGAAGCTCAGAATTAAAATGACTCACTTCTATTTGTTGGCCAAGACGATGGCCCTCCTGTTTTTCAGTTTAGCCCTCTACCTAGCACTCTCACCTACTTTCGCCCAGTTAGAACTGGACAGAACCCAGACAAGAAGTCAACAATCCTTAAGTAGATTCTCAACCACGGCCTCACCATTAGGGCCCCTTGCTAGCCTTAGCACGTCTACTGTTAAATCAGTCAACACCGCTACACTGAAATGCCAGATAGTTGAACCACCAACTGTTACCAAAACTTTGCAAGATACTGTGTTGGTTTTGAATGTTTGCTCCAAAGCCTCATTCAAACTCAACAAGGTCTTGGACTTGTCACTCTTCATGTTAGAGGGTGACCCTGCTCACCCACATCTAATGCCTGTGTTTCTTCAAAAGGTAGCTAAAAATATTAGACTTTCAGCTAACATTTTGACAACGAGTCTGCCTTCACCGCTTCTTGCCCCTGTTTCAGATGTCACAAAGTTATTCCTCATTGCCACTCAAAGAACAATGATGACTTTCCATGTTCACTCAGTCTTCCAGAACAAAGGTCTCAAACACCCTCTGAATAAGACCTCTGTGGAACCATGGTTTAGTCCAGCTAAACCAATTCAGTTCGAACCTCCTTGAATTAACTCAATATTGCTTAACCTAAACATCTACCTCAGATAAGCAATACATTTTTGTCTGCATTCTTTGTTTTGACTTTTATTTCTCTTTATTTTTTTTTAGAATTTTTGAAGTTATATGCATGCTTATATACAAACCTATATTTTTTTATATAGCTCTTGCACTCCATTTTGATTTTTGTACCCATTCAAACTATGTTTTTTTTTTAACAACTATGATAGCTATTTCATTGTAGACCAAAATTCCTACCTCAGGTACGTAAGACTACGCACTTATTTTTGTAGCTAGAATTTTTGAGTCATTTCAAGAACTATGCCTTAGCTTACTACTCCAAGTCAATTTTATAATCTACATTTGTCCATATTCAAATTATTTTTGGAAATTCATGGAAGTCCTTCCAGTAAACCAAAGTCAAAGATCTGTACTTAGTAATAGATACTGTTTGCATGCTAGTGTGTATGGACATCACACAAACCTTTTAACCCAGTATTTAGGTCAAGTGTTGCCAAGGAGACGAAGCTGCCATGGGTGTGTACCGACGCTGACCGATGCTCACCATCGCTACAAAGGGGGGGACTGTAGCATCATCGTCCTCCTCAAAACCGAGACAGAAGATCACTTCTCTCCAGTTTACAGGAATTTCATTTTATTCATTACACAGGAATATCACCTTTCTGCCTTCTCAGGAATATCACTGGCTTTTATGTCGACTCATGCAGGCTTCTTCCAGGCCTGACCAAAGATGCTTGCTTTCCCAGGACCCCAATGTAAACAGTTGCCGCTTGCAGAGATTGTAAGGATCAGAGTTTGCTTTTAAAGGCTCAAAGGAACATAAAACCCAGGAGACCAGACCTCTCAACATGAACACTGCATTTGATAACGTACCTTTTCACAGGAAACCAGTGTTTTTAAAAGAGTCATAAACCACTTAATCTGACGGTTTTATAGCCTATGCTGTCCAGGTACCTTCGCCAGATACTAAAGGAAATCATCTACAGCTCAACAGTACCTCCTAGCGGATACCTACAGAATGTGTTTTCAGTATGTAGGATGACTTTTAATTTGTTCTAAATATTAAGTTTCTTTCAGCTTATCCTCTGGATCCTAAGGACACTGAAAATCATCCCTCTTATCACCAACCATGGTTTGCTGCATATTCTGCTGTTCTAATCTTGATCTAAATGTGAATGCATGTATTATAATTATGTATAAGAAATGTTATATTCATGAGTGTTATTGGAGTAATGGTATAAATGCATGATCACCATATATTAGCCAAGTCATTTAATTTAGTTAGATTTTATATTGAGCATTTATCTCATAAGAACTGACTGTTGATTTTCCCTCTGAAATTTCATGGAATGGTGTCTTCATTTGATTGGCTGCTCTCAAACAAAGAAGTGTTCTCACATTGGATAGCAGCCATTTCAAACTGCTTCTGAAAAAGCCGATTGGTCAGTCTTGCGACTACATCATCAGTTTTACGACCCGGCGAGGTAACTTTAAAAGAGAGGAGTTAGATTTGAGTTTAGTTAAGAGAAAAGAAAAAGTGAGAGATCAGAAGTGAAGAGTTAGAAAAAGGAACAGATCAGACAAAGAACAGGCAGGAAGATTAGCTAGTAATAGAATTAAGAATTAGAAACAGAGAAAGAAGAAAGAAAGAGATTTTGAGAAAGATTAGGAACTAAATTAAGATTAAAGAAGCAGAATAGCAATCTAGATCTCAGAAGAAGATTTTATTCCACCGTTTCAAGGCCCTGTGAAGTTTTATTTTATTCTCTGTGTGTTTGTCAAATCTTTTCTTATATTCTGGAAACTGAGGAGAAACCATTTTTTCTTTAGAGCTCGTCCCTTTTAGAGAATCAAATTCTCAAACTTTTCCTTCACCTCAGAAGCCATTCTTATCCTAGTAAATGTTTTTCTAACATTTTTTTTAATGACTTTTCACGCCATTAAAGTGGACCTTTAATTTGCCTAGTTTAAAGTGAATAGAGACTGAGAAGATTTTTCCTTCAGTTTTTTTTTGGTCTATCCCGCTACAATAGACCTCAAAATTTGGATTCTTTTCCCAAGGACTTTTCACGCCGCCCTGAGACAAACCACCCACGGCTGCAAATGTCTCTTTGAAGGGCCCCCCAGCTGAGTTATCACCCCACGGCTGTGAGTGAGGACAGCAGCCGCTTCCTCCCGACGTCCTAACTTCAAAACCCAGCGGTACCGACCCGCGGAACTTGGACCAACGGCCGTGTGTGAGTGAAACTTTTATTTCTCCTATTTCCTGGGTTAAAACGTGATGTCCTAACAATTAAATTACAATTGAATATGGCCCGTATTTCAGGGCTCAATTAGTCTCTCAGCCGCAGGATGGAATTGTAAACTGAACGAAAACTTTCAGTCATTTTTAAGTAACTGCCCTTAAATTTTGTAGATTAATTCAGGAGTCATTTTTAGATAATTAGCTTATGAACTTTCCCCATAAAATTGCGATGCTTTGTTAAAACATTCCAGCCTCATTTACCGTTGAAACATAAGTCTAGTTTCTCCTTGGTTCTGCAGAGGTGTAAAGCTGGATTTTATGTTCAGGAACCCAATATCAGTTGATGTGATATATTACGCTGTTATCATCTGAATCTGTTTATTCATCATTTGAACGCTATGCCATGTAACCTGAATGATTTTAATAAAGAGTGAATGAGAGCAGTTGAAAGCGTTTTCCTTTCGCATATACAGGTTTCCTAATCACGGCAGGACAAAAACTCACTGAAACTTTGAGACTGATTTATTAAGTAATTTAAGGTACAAAATTAATTAAAATAAAAGTTAATTTTATTGTCCGTTAGGACTGGTGCCCCTTTTACGAGTGCTTTTATTTAATTTAGCGGGTGTAGAAGTGACGGTTCAACTCCGCCCCCTTTCACACCCACTATTAAATAAAATAAATAATTCCTGTACCTTATGACAAATAATTTTATAGGCACTTCATCCTACAAACCTTAAAACCATCTCTGGGCTCCAGAATACCTCCCCCCAGGCCGCGGGGGGCAGGGAGTGGGCGAACAATCTGAACCTGTTTTTTAATAGGTTTGACCAACCGCCCCCCCCCCCGACTGCACAACAACCACTGCTGCCTCTGAAGACATCGAGTCCTGCTGCCCACACCCCACTCCACCAACACCCCCCCCACTCCCAACACACAGCCCCCCAACATGACCCTCACTAAGACCCAGGTGAGGACGGAGCTGAGGAAGATCAAAGCGAGGAAGGCGTCGGGACCGGACGGCATCAGCACAAAGCTTCTCAAGTCCTGTGCAGACCAGCTGTGTGGGATTGTGGAGGTCATCTTCAACCTGATCCTGAAGCTGGGAAGGGTACCACAGTTGTGGAAAACATCTTGTGTGGTACCTGTACCAAAGACTTCCCACCCCAAAGAACTGAACAGCTACAAACCAGTGGCCGTGACGTCCCACATGATGAAGACCCTGGAGAGACTGCTCCTTGCTCACCTCCGCCCCCTGGTGGGACCAGCGATGGATCCACTCCAGTTCGCTTACCAGCATGGCATTGGGGTGGAGGATGCGGTGATCTTCCTCCTTCACCGTTCTCTGTCCCACCTGGAGAAGCCCGGGAATGCGGTGAGGATTATGTTCTTTGACTTCTCCAGTGCTTTCAACACCATCCAACCGATGATCCTGAAGGACAAGCTGCTGTGCACAGGGGTGGACCAGCACCTGTCATCATGGATCCTGGACTACCTTACTAACCGGCCATAGTTTGTGAGAACCCGGGACTGTGTGTCCGACACGATCATTGGTAGCACAGGGGCCCCCCAGGGAATGGTTTTGGCTCCCTTCCTGTTCACCCTTTATACTGCGGACTTCTCACACAACACAACACACTGCCATCTACAGAAGTTCTCTGATGACTCTGCGATCATCGGCCTCATCTCCAACGGAGATGAAGCTGAGTACAGAGGACTTATCCAGGACTTCATGGACTGGTGCCATCGGAACTGCCTCCAGATCAACGTGAGGAAAACTAAGGAGCTGGTGGTGGACTGCCGCAGGCAAGGACAACCCCTCACAGCACCAGTAAACATACAGGGAACAGACATCGAGATGGTGACATCCTACAAGTACCTGGGTGTTCATCTGAACAATAAACTAGACTGGTCACACAATACTGACACACTCTACAAGAAGGGACAGCGCAGGCTGTTCCTACTGAGGAGACTCAGGTCATTTGGTGTACAAGGAGCGCTGCTGAAGACATTCTACAACATGGTGGTGGCATCAGCCGTCACTTTTGGAGTGGTCTGCTGGGGCAGTGGCGTTACAGCATCCGATAGGAAGAGACTGAACAAACTGATCAAGAATGCTGGCTCTGTCCTGGGGCAACACCTTGACCCAGTGGAGGAGATGGGAGAGAGAAGGATGGTGGCTAAACTGTCATCTCTGCTGGAGTCTGAGTCCCACCCTATGCAGGACATACTGAACGCACTGAGGAGCTCATTTAGCAGCAGACTACATCATCCTAGGTGCACAACTGAGAGGTTTCGTAGGTCCTTCCTACCAACGGCTGTCAGACTGTACAACCTAAGCAGGACTGCTCGCAGAGATAGCAAAAAAACGTGACAACCTAATAGTATTGAATGCAAAAGACGCAATAGACTTACACAATGGTTTCCTCCGGTATACAACTAGGACAATACCGGTCGCTACGGAGGGTGACAATATGTATGAGTACATAATCATACCATGTAGGATAACTAAGTAGATGGTTATGCTGTTCATTCCATCTATCTACAATGCTCCGCACTGTGTGTTTATATATTTATTCCATCTAGCTACAGTGCTCCACACTGTGTGTTTATATATTTATATATTTATATATATAGCAAAAAGACGTAACAAATAGTTTTTTTTTGAATGCAAAAGATGCAATAGACTTACACAATGGTCCTCTCCGGCATACAACTAGGAACATACCGGTCGCTATGGAGGGTGAGAATATGTATGGGCACATAATCATACCATGTAGGATAACTAAGTAGACGGTTATGCTGTTTCATCCCACCTAGCAACAATGCTCTGCACTGTGTGTGTTTATATATTTACATATTTATTCCATCTAGCTACAATGCTCAGCACTGGGTGTGTTTATATTTATATATCTATATATTTATTCCATCTAGCTACAATGCTCCGCACTGTGTTTTTATATATCTACATATTATTCCATCTAGCTACATTGCTCCGCACTGTGTGTGTTTATATACTTGCATATTTATTCCACCTAGCTGCAATGCTCCGTACTGTGGGTGTTTATATATTTACATATTTATTCCATCTAGCTACAATGCTCTGCACTGTGTGTTCACATATTCATATATTTATTCCATCCAGCTACAATGCTCTGCACTGTGTGTCTGTGTGTGTGTGTGTGTGTATATATATTTTATAGTAATATGTACATATGTATATTAGCTGCTCTTGCTTGCTTGTTTTTTTCTTGCCTTCTGATTGTTGCTCTGAGTGTTGCTATCCCTGTGCTGTTGCAATCCTGGAATTTCCCCATTGTGGGACTAATAAAGGCTTATCTTAATATGTACATATGTATATTCGCTGCTCTTGTTTTTTCTTGTCTCTTGATTGTTGCTCTGAGTGTTGCTATCCCTGTGCTGTTGCAATCCTGGAATTTCCCCATTGTGGGACTAATAAAAATGAATAAAAATCTTAAGTTACAAAAAAACTAGACTGGTCACACAATACCGACGCACTCTACAAGAAGGGACAGCGCAGGCTGTTCCTACTGAGGAGACTCAGGTCTTTTGGTGTACAAGGGGCGCTGCTGAAGTCATTCTATGACACGGTGGTGGCATCAGCCATCACTTTTGGAGTGGTCTGCTGGGGCAGTGGCATTACTGCAGCCGATAGGAAGAGACTGAACAAACTGATTAAGAAAGCTAGCTCTGTCCTGGGGCAGCGCCTTGATCCGATGGAGGAGATAGGAGAGAGAAGGACGGTGGCTAAACTGTCATCTCTGCTGGAGTCCGAGTTCCACCCTATGCAGGACATACTGAATGCACTGAGGAGCTCATTTAGCAGCAGACTACATCATCCCAGGTGCACAACCGAGAGGTTTCGTAGGTCCTTCCTACCAACGGCTGTCAGACTGTACAACCTAAGCAGGGCTGCTCGCAGAGATAGCAAAAAGACGTAACAAACTAATAGTTTTTTGAATGCAAAAGATGCAATAGACTTACACAATGGTCCCCTCCGGCATACAACTAGGAACATACCGGTCGCTATGGAGGGTGAGAATATGTATGGGCACATAATCATACCATGTAGGATAACTAAGTAGACGGTTATGCTGTTTCATTCCATCTAGCAACAATGCTCTGCACTGTGTGTGTTTATATATTTGCATATTTATTCCATCTAGCTACAATGCTCAGCACTGGGTGTGTTTATATATTTATATATCTACATATTATTCCATCTAGCTACATTGCTCCGCACTGTGTGTGTTTATATACTTGCATATTTATTCCACCTAGCTGCAATGCTCCGTACTGTGGGTGTTTATATATTTACATATTTATTCCATCTAGCTACAATGCTCTGCACTGTGTGTTCATATATTCATATATTTATTCCATCCAGCTACAATGCTCTGCACTGTGTGTCTGTGTGTGTGTGTATATATATATATTTATAGTAATACGTACATATGTTTATTAGCTGCTCTTGCTTGCTTGTTTTTTTTCTTGCCTTCTGATTGTTGCTCTGAGTGTTGCTATCCCTGTGCTGTTGCAATCCTGGAATTTCCCCGTTGTGGGACTAATAAAGGCTTATCTTATCTTATCTTATCTTATAAGAGAAATAAACTATACATGTAATAAAGTGTAGGATAAGATTAAGTGATACTGGTCAACAGTTAAAATATATATTAGCCAGCAGCAGATACTGTGGAGAACTATATAGTGCAGTCGGTAATGCAGGAAGAAAAACAGTGATGATTGACATGAGTCTGGTTGAGCTGCTGTACATGGTGCATGAGAGTCAATAAGTCACTTAGTGTTCAGCAGTCTAATGGCAGAGGGGAAGAAGCTGTTCATGTGACGGGAGGTTTTAGTCTGGATGGACCGAAGTCTTCTACCAGAGGGGAGGGGGGCAAACAGTACGTGACCAGGGTGTGAGGGATCGGCTATGATCCGGCCAGCACGCCTCCGGGTCCTGGAGATGTACAGATCCTGGAGAGATGGAAGCTTGCAGCCGATCACCTTCTCAGCAGTGCGCACGACGCGCTGCAGCCTTAGTCTGTCCCTGGCAGTGGCTCCTGCGTACCACACGGTTATGGAGGTGGTGAGGATGGACTCGATGATGGCTGTGTAGAACTGCACTAACATCTTGGTGGGTAGCTTGAGCTTCCTCAGCTGCCGCAGGAAGAACATCCTCTGCTGGGCTTTTTTGATGAGTGAGCTGATGGTCAGCTCCCATTTGAGGTCCCTGGTGATGGTAGTGCCTAGGAAGCGGAAGGAATCAGCAGTGGTGATGGGAGAGCCTGAGAGGGTGAGGGGGGGCAGAGGAGTAGTGACTTTCCTGAAGTCTACAATCATCTCCACTGTCTTCAGAGCGTTCAGCTGCAGGTTGTTATTGCTGCACCATGACGCCAGCTGGGCCACCTCTCTCCTGTAGGCGGACTCGTCGCCGTTGGAGATGAGCCCGATGAGGGTGGTGTCGTCCGCAAACTTGATCAACTTGACAGACTGGTGGCTGGAGGTGCAGGAGTTGGTGTAAAGGGAGAAGAGTAGGGGGGGAAAGTACACAGCCCTGGGGTGATCCGGTGCTGATGCTAGTATAGTCTGAGACAGTCTTTCCCAGCCGCACATGCTGCCTCCGGTCCGTCAGGAAGTCGATGATCCACCTGCAGAGGGAGTCAGGCACGTTGAGCAGGGACAGCTTGTCCCGGAGCAGAGCGGGGCGGATGGTGTTGAATGCGGAGCTGAAGTCCACAAACAGGATCCTGGCGTAGGTTCCCGGGGAGTCCAGGTGCTGCAGGATGGAGTGGAGGGCCAGGTTGACTGCATCGTCTACAGACCTGTTGGCTCGGTAGGCAAACTGCAGCGGGTCCAGGAGAGGGGTGGTGATGGACTTGAGGTGGGACAGGACCAGGCGCTCAAAGGACTTCATGACTACAGAGGTGAGCGCTACAGGTCTGTAGTCATTAAGTCCAGTGATCCGTGGCTTCTTGGGGACAGGGATGATGGTGGAGGATTTGAGGCAGGACGGCACGTGGCATAACTTAAGGGAGGTGTTAAAAATGTCTGTGAAGACAGGAGCCAGCTGTTTCGCACAGAGTCTCAGGGTGGAGGGAGACACGCCGTCTGGGCCGGGGGCCTTGCGCGGGTTCAGTCTGGAGAACTGTTTGAGCACATCCTGCTCACTGATGATAAGGGGAGGGGGGGAGGAGGGGGGGGGGTGCCTTAAATGAAGTAGGGAATGTGGAGGCTGTGGAGCTGGAGGGAGGGGGGGAGTTGGACACAGATGACGAGGTGTCAAAACGGGCATAGTGTTGGGACAGTCTTTGACAAAGGGCTTTGTCATCCTGACCTTTAGGAGCCTTAGGTCGATAGTTGGTGATTTGATAGTTGGTGAGATGCTTGTGGCATGACCTTAAAAAGGTGGTTCATGCTCGAAAACCCTCCAATGTGGCTGAAATACAACAATTCTGCAAAGATGAGTGGGCCAAAATTACTCCACAGCGCTATAAAAGACTCATTGCCAGTAATTGCAAATGCTTGATTGCAGTTGTTGCTGCTAAGGGTGGCCCAATCAGTTATTAGGTTTAGGGGGCAATCACTTTTTCACAAAGGGCCATCTAGGTTTGGATTTTTTTTCCTTAATAATAAACACCTTCAATATATACACAATTTTCCCATAATCATGCCTTTGTCCCAGCATTGATGGACAGTACATTTGTTACATGGTATGCTAAAGGGCTTAAGTGCATGAAGGATTTATGCATTGATGATAAGTTTTCTTCTTTTGGCCAGTTAAGCTCAAAATATAATCTACCCCACTCTAACTTTTTTGTTATATGCAACTGAGGCATTTTGTGAGAGAAAATATTTCACAGTTTGAGTCCTCTTGTAAGGGGCATGAGTTGTTGGAATTATTTTCTATTTTGCCGGAAAATAAGAAACTTATAAATAAAATTTGTTAAGTATTTTTTGATGACTTTGCACCTGCTGTCTGTATTAAGAAAGAATGGGAGAGAGAAATGAATACTGTATTGTCCAATAAGGTATGGAAGACTGCACTTATCTGGATTCATAGATGTTCAATAAATAGTAGGCATAGGTTAATTCAGTTTACAGTGTTACACAGCTTTCATTATTCTAAGGTCATGTTACATAAATTTTATCCTTCAGTGTCTCCAATCTGTGACAAATGTAAATTAAATGATGGTATGTTGTTGCAATTATTTTGGGATTGTCCATTTATTTTTTCTTTTTGGTCAAGTATTTTTCTTTTTTTTCTGAAGCATATTGCAGGACTTTCACACTAGATAGAGACCTTGCCATACTTGGCTGTTCACTGGACTTTTTAAAGCTACCATCACATATTCAGACGGCCCTATCGATGGGCATGGTTCTTGCAAAAAAACTAATTCTTAAAAGCTGGAAGTCATCAAATGTCCTGAGCTTGAAAAACTGGTTGCAGGAGTTTATTTCAGTCATCCATATGGAAAAGCTAAGACCAAATACTCACAAAGGTCAATGCAAGTGGGAGAAATCTTGGGGCCCCATCTTGCGAATACTGGAATCTGTTTGAATGTTTTTGTATGAAATTAGTATACTGCCTGGCAGTTATTTATTTTATTTTGCTTCAAGCAGATGTGAGAGTATGTACTGTATTTAGTAAGTGTTTGTGATATACATTTTTTTTGTAGTCAGGATTATGGTTTTAACTATGTGCGTGTGTGTGTTTGGGTGGGTGTAGATGTGTATGTGAGAGTGATAATGAATATGTATTCTAACTGGAGTAGGTGTTTTGTTTGGATGTTTTTGTTTTTTTGTGTTATAAGTTAATTTAAAAATGTTAATAAAAATAAGTGGAAAAAAATAAACACCATTTAAAAACTGCATTTTGTGTTTACTTGTGTTGTCTTTGTCTAATATTTAAATTTGTTTGATGATCTGAAACATTTAAGCGTGACAAACATACAAAAAAAATGAGAAATCAGGAAGGGGCAAAACACTTTTCCACACCACTCTATCTATCTATCTATCTATCTATCTATCTATCTATCTATCTATCTATCTATCTATCTATCTATCTATCTATCTATCTATCAAACCTAAAATGCAACAGGGTTGAATGATTTTTTGATTCCAACTGTAGATGAAAAACATAATCCTACATTACAGTTTTCTTAATTACTAAGACACGTGATGAAACTGGGACCCCCTTCATTTTCTTGATCTCACAGTCATAGTATAGGAGAGGACTCCTCTTGAGATAAGACCATTTTTACAATATTTTCACACCCTTTTCCAAAACACTTAACACAGATCTCACTGGAAGACCCTAAACTCTGTTGAATTAACTGTGTTAGAAAATAGAAAAACATCTATTCACCTGACAGAAATCCATTGCAGTGTTATCAGTCTCTGACAACCCCTTGTGCAACTACTTTGCATAAATATTAATTAGGGCCAGCAGTCTTTATCCCTCTAAAAATACCACAGGTTTTAGAAATTTGGGAAACATGGCATGGGAGTATTTGATGTATTATATTTTGTTTTTTTGTGAAGAAAGAATGGAGTACACACAATGAACAACTTTGAATTTCAATTTGTCTAGCCTAAGTCCTCATTGTAGGTCTGCAAGAAGAACAACAGCTCAGAGACAGGTGTAAAAATCAAATGAATTAAACAAAAAAAAAAACTTAAAATGAAGTTTTCTCACTTTTACATCATTTCATCAGAGCATCTCAGACAAGTGATAAGTGAGTGCAACAGGGTTCATGTTAGGAGGACAAAACATAAGCCATGCTGTGACATTTGCATGTGATCTTGGCACATTTGATTACAGGTATGTAACACAAGTTGCCAAATGCTGAATTGGTTTATAATGATGACTGTATTTTGCATTTTGTTAAAATGTGTGTTGTACTTGACTAAAATAATTATTTTGAAATGGAAATGTCTGTTTTGGTTTTGTTGGTGTTGAAATCTTATGCAAACAAAATGTGGCATTCAGACCAGAGTGCTTGTTATTGTCTGTACATGAACTGGATTGAAAATGGAAAGTAAAAATGGGCAAAGGTGATGGAAGCAACACAGTAAGATTTTTACCTAAAAAATAATCTTTCCAAAATTATTTTGGTGGTACATCAACTTTTGACCAGGTGAATGTCACTTCTATCATGATCTGAGTGGGCTGCATCACCAGAATTGCAGGGCTGTACGTTAGCGTTTTTTGCTCATTGCACTGGTGCTACAGAGGTTCATAGCCATGTAGCATAAGACAAAAACTTGTAGCATGATAAAAGCATCTGTTGCTTCTCTAAAACTGACTGCAAGTAGTGCATTTTAATTATTAAAAATATAGTATTTCATTTTATGATAAAAACAACTTGTCAAGATCTAGAAATTATTTTCAATTTATATGTATTTCCACATCAGTCATCAATCCTAACCACATGGACAGACTCACCACACAATAGAAACTAATAGACTGGTTTTGGCCTGCGGCCCGTATGTTTGACACCCCTGGACTAGACCATAAAAATAGCCTACGTATTTAATTTGCCTCAGAAGATACTTTCTTTCTTTGATACTTTTTGTTTTTCACAGAAATATATAGTTTTTCACAGAAATATATAGTTAATCAGCGATGGAATTGATTCACGTCTCACTCACTCACTCATCCACAAGCTCCTTTTAGTCCAGCAATCCACTCAAACCAAGTAACAAATCGGCTTGCTGCTATTGTCTGAACAGGGTTACCCATGCCAGATGACACGGGCTAAATGACACTACAAGCAAGGTGGGTCGTTGAGCGCCTCACTTCAGTTCATACCAGCTCGGTGGACATTTGAATAGGAAACACGGATAAACACGCATTGAAGTAGTTGTCACTGTCACCACATCACAGCACAGCGACAGAGAGGGGAAATGAATCAGGGCTTTTTGTCTGTGACACTGGGCATGGGCACGTGCTCACATTCACTGGGCATGAATGCGTATCAATGTTTGGTAGTGATCGGAGAGGCCGTTGGCACAGATTGGCAGCCACATTTCCGTTAGTCTGCCCCAGGGCAGCTGTGGCTACAGTAGAAGCTTACCACTACCATTGTCTGAGGAGTGAATGAATAATGTGCCTATTGTAAAGCGTCTTTGAGTGTCTATGAAAAGCACTATAAAAATCTGATGCATTATTATTATTATTATTATTATTATTATTATTATTATTATTATAACAGATTATATTAATTTTGAAGCTGCAGCAGACAACTGTGTGTGCCACAATTACACAAATATCACAGCAGCTGACAGTGAAAGGTTTCAGTCATTCCCTCAGAGCCTGCAGTAGCTCTGGCCATCCCCCAGCTGCTGTGGAAAAGAGAACAGCCTGTCCTGGTTTGACGAGGGGCGATCTCTGCATGCCAGTTCACATCTCATTAAGTTATCCTTGGCTCCTCTATTTTTCTGTAACAACCCCCTCCAAGATGAAACATATCATTTGTGTGGCACTAAACCAGGGGTGTCTGATCATGTGCCATGAAGAGCCAAGACCCTGCAGGCTTTTCCTCCAATCAGTGTCTTCAACAGCAGATTTCACTGAATTTCTTCCCACTGATTACTGATAAGTGAAAACACCTGCTGAAGAGACTGGGTAGAAGAGAAAACCTGCAGCATCTTGGCCCTCCATGGCGCATGATTAGACACCCCTGTGCTAAACACAACACACAAACAAAAGTGCAGCCTGCCCCCACAAATGCACAGCGCAGTGCCAATATGAAAAAAATGTCTGGTGCATTTCATAATCCCCTCCATTGTAATGGAGGACAAAGAGCAGCAATCATTGAACTAGATCAGTATATTCCACTACTGATCTGCGCTGAGTTTGATACGGATGGATTTGAATGAAATTTTCATCAGAGGTGGTCCTTGGGCTAGACAGGAACCCAATACATTTTGGAGGTGATCCATGAGGGCTGGAAGGAGCCTTGGTGGAGGTATGCACTCTCTGATTGCTTTTCTAGTTTTATATGGAGACCATTTTATTGATTTAATTTTTTTTTTAAATGGGAATAATGTCGTCCCTTAATACATTTGACAGTTTTATCCTGTAATAATGGTTTGCATTTATATAGCACCTTTCAGGAATCCCAAAGCGCTTTGCAATGAAAATCCATTATTCATTCACTCAACAGACAGACAACTGTAACGGTAAACTACTACTGTAGCCACAGCTGCTACAGACAGACGGAAATGTGGCTGCCAATCCGCACCAACGGCCTCTCTGACCAAACATTTATACTCAGTGTCATGGACACTGGAAGCAAGGTCTGTAAAGTGTCTTGCCCAGGGACACAGTGGCAGGATGGTTGGGGAGAACGGGATTTGAGCCACCAACGCTCTGGTTATTGGATGACCCACTCTATTTCCTGAGCCAGTGCCACCCACGTTTCCCTTCTCTGTTACATTTTTGTTTAGCACCAAGCCAGATGGCAGGAAGTTTTTTTTAAATGATCTTTGGCATGACCCGGCCGGGAACTGAACCCCAACCTCCCAGTTGTGGGGCAGATGCTCTATCCCTAGGCCACTACTCCGATGCTGTAAATTTGTGCATTTACAGCAAAAAAAAAAAACCAACAACAAAACAAAACAGCAGCTGACTAAGAATTCAATATTTTTGTCGTCACACTTCTGTTCCTATTACAACCATCTAAGTCCTGCATCTGCTCCATGCTTTGTGCCTTCTGCTCCTGATTTTGTTGGTTTCTCATGGTGCTTTGTGTATTTGCATGTGCTACACCCTCGTCATCTAAGTAAAGATCAGTTACGCCGTGCTTTATTCTTGTTACAATGGACTCTTTCAAAAGGGGTCAGTACATTGTCATTTTTTGGCATTGTGCTTTTGACCAACAAATACCACATCTAAAATCAGTGGCACATTGTCAATTGCTATTTAGGAGGCACATTTTAAAAGCATAAGCTTGCATGTCCTTTCTTCTGAAACAGCCACACAAGGACCCATTCAGAGGCTAGAATTTCCTATAGTCCATTGTTTTTAGGGACAGAGTTGTATAAATTGTAATAAAATCATAAAGTACTGTTTCCCTTCATTTTAATTTTCATTTGATAAGACAATTTTTTTTTTTTCCCATTCCCATTTTCACTTTAATCACAGACAGAGGAGGAGAATAGCCTATAGAATAGGCAACATTTTTACAACGAACAAATTAACAGGGACTGTGTGTCACTTTTCACATTCAGGAGGGGTGAGGAGACACAATGATTCACATACGTTTACTGGCCACCTTGCATCACTTATCCTCCAGTTTGTGCTGGCCCAACAGCAATGTTCCCAGATTGAACTGAAGCTGTTGGTCCCACACAAATGTACGCGGATCCTCTCCTCCGTACTCCCTCAGGTGAAAGGAAGAAAGATGATGACCCAGTTATTGAGAAAAAAACTAACTTAAAGGACTTCTGAAGCCTCTTACATTTTTAACCTAATTTGCAAGCGTATGTTGCATCTGGATGAGATAATTGTAAACTTTGCTTTCACCTCCTGATTTTCTCCCTCTGTGTGTCGGTTTACATGGATGTTTTGTGATGCAGAGTGATGGCAAAACAGGAAGAGGATGTCTGCTGTGAGTTGAGCAGAATGTCTGTGTGCTGAAATGGAGGAAAAATTAGCTGCCCCATCAATGTTATTATGGATAGGAAGACCTTAGTCCTGCTTTAATCTCAGTATAACAGCCCCTGGAGACATGTGTCCAGTATTTGTCACACAGCACTAAACACAAATGTGCTTGGGGGGGGGGGGGGGGGGCAAAAGTTGATAGTGGTCAAATTTGACCAAATGTGGTTTAATTTTCAACATAGTCTCCCCTTTGGTCCACACACTTCTTCCATCGGTGTTACAGCACTTGGATCCCTGTGGTTGAACTTTTCAGTACCCCCCCTCGTACTTCTGCATCCCTTGAAACTTTAAGGGAACTGCACTTGGAGATCTTTCTTTCAGTGCCTTTAATCCAACATCATACTCCTGGGTGAGATCAAAAAAGTTAGACATGGAAAGTGATGCTTATTTTATTCACTCAAGGGATACTGCTTTGTTTTTTAGAGTAGACATGTGATTATGCTTACTGATTTGATTGTCTTCTTCATGTTTACGCCATGATCATGATTAGGAGTGCTGTTAAGTACAATTTTGCCCTAATTATAATGAACAAAAATATGATTTTTCACAGTAGCCTGAGAGAATGTGGAATTATTTGTAATTTTCACCATGTGATACATTCAATTCCAGTCTAACCCTAACAAAATAACTTCTCCAAAGTCTTAAGAGTGATCAAATTGATTACCATGATGCATAAAAATGGTACACAAGCTGAAATAATGAGGCTTCATTTTCACATTACCTCACAAAATCAATCAAAACTTGTAATGGTAATAAGAAGTACTGACTTTGCTGATTAACCCCATTGAAGCAGAAAATAATCTGACACTGCAGTAAATTCAATGCAGGTGCTGTACCAAATGTTGAACTGAGTTTCTGGATGAAAATGTATGAGATTAGCAAACTTTTACCATCCTTAATTTTAAGAAATATGTAGAATATTGTAAGTAGACAGATGTATAAAACTAATTGTCTCACCTTCCTCGTAGGGGAAACTGACACTTCTAAATGATAGTTGTTCATAAAAGGCCTTTCTACATACATGTAGCATTCTCTCACCTTATCCCTGCTTATAAAGACACACAGCACATAATGTTTCATAAGGCCTGCATTCAGACTGAATCATGCATATTCAGATCGACTATCTAACAGTACCAAGTATCGTTGCACCATGAAGAGAATCTATAAAGTGTGGATCTATTATAATGGAGTGTATGCATCATTGCCACTATAGTGTGGCCTGCTGAGGTTCTTCACCACTGACACACCTTTCCTTGTCATTTTGCCAAAGGGGTTTCAACCAGGGACATGGACTGTGACTTCCAATTAGTTTTCGGGAGATTTATTCATGGAACTGTTAAAATGTGTTAAAGAATGTTAACGGAGTAATGGATTTTAAATGACTGCCCCACTGCAACGTTACATATAGTATAATATAAGCTCTAATGAGTTTTGTATGACTCCATACATAAATGGCAAGCTTTAAAGTGTCATTTGGCCAATATATTTCCCTTTAATGACTCAGTGCACAATGTATTTATTGTTGTTTTATTTAGATTTCCTCATCAAAGCTTCTGTGATGTAATACTACCAGTGTTTGGTGGCATTACTTTTAAAGGTGAGTTGTTACATTACAAGACATTAAAAGGTAATTCATTCTGTGATCAGATAGCAACTTGGAATACTTTTCTTTATCGAAAATAGATCATACGTGTCCCACTTTACAAGAAGGCTACCCTAATATATTATTATTATACACAGTTTTGATTAGGTTATTAATTAACTTGTAACTAACTTGTAAAGACTTTATCAGTCATTAATAAGTTGTATTAACATATGATGTGAAAATAGAAATTTTGACTTAGGAGGCCACTATTTATATTTTCAAATAGTGAGCATACCTTTTCTGTTCTCTTGAACCATATTAGGTTATTTTGATACTCTGTTTATGCGTTAGCTCGTTTCGTCTTAAGATATTTGACTATAAGTTACAAGCATTTAATCTTTCAGCCAAAATACGTGAGATATGTCTTATAACTTATTTATATTGCTAATTCATGATTAAGTACTTACAATTTGTAACCTACTTCTAAATTATGTAGAAATTCTTTATTAGGGTAGATGTGTTCTTTTATCTTTATTTGCACTACGGGTAGCATTATTGTACATAGACTGCTGTTGTTGTTTTTATCCTTATTCCTTCTTTTCTTATATATTGTGCACGCTACTAAGAGAGAGAGAGAGACGGCATTTCGATTCTCCTGTTGTCATAATTGGCCCTTTCAGGGCAGAAAAGAGGCACCAATCGCCATCAGGGAGTTTGCACATTTAATGGGAATGAACATAAATATAGTACTAGCCAGCAAGGACCACGAAGGGTGATGACAGAAAAATACAAACAATGAAACAAACCACGAAAGGTAACTTACATATAAACAGACAAGGCTGAGTACAAGGCAGAAACTAAGACTGGAATCAGACGTGGGGATTCCTGTCTGCAAAAGACGAGGTAGCTGAGAGGAATAACCCCCGCAAGCGAGCTTAAATAATAATATGGGAAACCCCAAACATGAATCAGGTGTGCAGTGAAAGTGATTAACGAACACAAAACAGCTGTGACAACCCGCAAAAAGACTTGACAACAGGAAGTCACAAACTGCGTTGTCAAGATAAAAGCACAAACGATAATGGACGAAAATCAGGACTAAATGCATACAGAAAATGAATAAGACCACAAAGACCCGAGCGTGGCACAGACCTGTGCTTGGCATCATTACAGAGCCCCTCCCTTAAGGGGTGGTACCTAGACACCCCACCGTAACAACAAAGGAATGAAATTACGCCCCGTCCCCCAACAGGAATGTCTACAAAAACAGACCCTGGGAGGGTGGTGGGGGAATCCAGGCCTGGAGGGAGAGACACAACCCCAACAAAACAAAACAGACATGACTACAACACTAACTAAATAATGAGCCAAAAAACCAAGCGAAACAAGGTAAACAATGGATCAGTTCAGGTGGCCTCCCAGAGTCCCAGTTCCACCCGACCAACAGGTGGAAAAGGTCGGGCGGCATACCAGGTCTCCAAAGCCACCAAAATGGATGAGGGAGTTCATCGAGTGGTCTTCCAGTATTCAGAAGCCACCCAAGCAACCGAGAAAGCTCAGGTGGTCTCATCCGCATCTCTGGGCCAGCTGCTCACAGAGCACCACACCCACTCCCTGGAGTCAGCAGCTGGAACTAGTGTTTACCGTGGACCCCCGGACCCAGAAGATGGGCACCTGATGAGGGAGATGGGGGGAGAAGAACCACAACGGACCTGAATGTGGACAGAGGACCCGCCGCAGCCTTGGAACTAGGCGCAACACTCTCAGTGACCTCAGACTGGGGTGAAGCAGCACCCTCAGTGGCCCCAGACTGGGACAGAGCTGCACCCTCGGTGGACCTAGACTGGGACAGAGCTGCACCCACGATGGCCCCCGGGCTGGAGTGTAGTGCGCCCACAGTGGGCACACACTGGAGTGCTACACACATGTAGGATTCAGGCTGGGACACAGCACCCACGATGGTCCCCGAATGGGACATAGCACCCACGAAGACCCAGACTGAGAAGGAACTGCATCCTCAGAGGGCCCAGGCTTGGATGGAGCCTCCACGACGATCTCAGCAGGAGGGGGAGCAGCACACATGAAGGTTCCGGACTGGGACAGAGCCTCCATGATGACCTTGGCCAGGGGAGCTGGATCCACAAAGACCTCAGGCAACAAGCCCAAACCCATAGAGACTTCAGGCAAAGCTGGACGATCCTCGGTAACCCTGGTGGAAAGCTCAGAGAAGAGGGGAAGAGGAACAGGGTCAGGGTCACCAGCGGCAGTGGAACGCAGTGAGAAGAGCTCAGGTGCAGCTGATGGCTGCACCCAGCTCTTCCCACCAAAAGCCAGACAAGATCTCTCCAATGCAGAAACAACGAAAACAAAGGAGATTACTTGCCTGAGCTCAAGCTCCACCACCGTCCAGGATTCCATCAATCCGAATGACAATGTTTTGGGCCCGGCCCTCTGGAGGTCCAGCTCGGACTCTGCTATGGCGGCCCCTGCAGCAGGCATGATGGACAATGCAGTCCCGTAACCCCCTGGCAATGTGACCCACACAGGTGGCTCGCCCAGCGTGGCAACAGGAGAGCCACTCTCTGTTGGTGCTGAGTCCTGCATAGTTGAAACCCGGGGGAGCTTCCTTGTTGGCGCAGGCTCCGGATTGTAGGCAGCCCTCTTCCTCTGTCCAGACCATGGCTGCGGGGCTGGAACCAGGTTTTCCAGGGCTACAGGCTCCTCCTGTCATATTGATAGAAGGAACAGCTCACGTGCAGAGAGCAACACCAGAGAAAACACTCAACACACAGAGAAGCAAATTAAAATGGTTTATTGATAAATTTCAAAAGAGACGCTCTTGTAGAAAAAACGTCACTCACCAGAGGAAGACAGGGCCTGTGGGGAGGAAAAGAGTGATTAATGAGAGCTGGGGCATGATGATATGGGAAACCAAATAGGCAACTTACATAAACTGAACAGAAATCCCGACAGAGCTCCAACAGGAATAGACAAAGCTGCGGGATGAAGCTGGTCAGGGGTAGGTTGAGAGTGGTCTGACCGGGTTGAGTGAGGAAGCTGAGGCGGGGTGAGGATGATGGAGCAGGTTAGCGCACAACAATCCCTGGAAGCACACCACACATATGGCAGCAACCTGAAAAAGAGAAGAGGAGAGGAAATGTGAGAATTATTTCTCTCTCAACAAAACCAAAACACTTACTCGCTGAAGCAGGCAGTTACCCCAGTGAGCCAGCGCTGAAGCTTTCACTTGATGGTCCTTATAAGTGTTGGCCAGGAAGAGGCGGCAGGTGTGTCTAATCTCGCAGGTGAATTGATTACCTGCGGAGCTAGGGGGAAAATTCAACAGGATGGGAGGGGCAAGCGCTCACCTGCATATGACAGTGCCCCCCCTTAAGGAAAGCCTCCTGGTGGTCCACTGGGCTTGTCTGGTTGAGCTCGGTGGAAGGCCTGGACCATCCCTTTGTTTTGAAAGTGTCGAGGACCTGTGTTCACTGCCATAGCCCTCCCAGTGGACTAGATATTGTAACCCTCAGCCCCAGCGGCAGATGTCCAGAATCCTCCCAAAGGTGTAGGGGATTTGGCCATCGAGAATCCGAGGGGGGGAGAGGAGGCTTCAGGGGATGGGGGTGACAGAGTGGACTGGTGGAGAGGGGTTTGTGAAACATGGAAAGTCCAGTGGACACGGAGGGCCTGTGGGAGCTGGAGGTGGACCGTAGCATTGTTGATGATCTGAGTAATGGGGAATGGTCCCAAGAAGCAGAGTGACAGCTTTCTTGACTTAGCTTTTAGAGGTGTCTGGTCCGCTGATAACCATACACGCTGCCCGATCATGTACTCCGGAGCTGGGGTCCGCTTCCGGTCCGCATACATGCAGTTGCGTTCAGAAGATCGAAGAAGAGCGGCCCAGGTGGTCCTCCAGATCCAGCAACAGCAGTGTGCGTGGGCCCTCATGGACGGCACCACAACTTCCCTCTCCACCATGGGCAACAAGGGTGGGGTGTAACCCATAGATGCTTCAAACGGAGTGAGCCCCATAGCAGCGGAGACAGTGGAGTTATGAACGTACTCCACCCAGGTCAGACGCGTGCTCAAAGTAGCAAGGTTTTCAGCTGCTGCACATCTGAGGGTGATCTCCAAGGATTGGTTGGTATGCTCAGCCTGCCCGCTGCTCTGGGGGTGATAACCAGACGTCAGGCTTACAGATGTTCCGAGAGATCGGCAGAATGACTTCCAAACTTTAGAAGTGAATTGAGGGCCCTGGTCAGACACAATGTCCATGGGGATACCATGAAGGTGGATAACATGAGTGGTGAGGAGATTAGCAGTTTTGGAGACAGAGGGTAGTTTGGGGAGGGGAACCAGGTGAATAGACTTAGAAAAACGGTCAACGATGGTGAAGATAACAGTTTTGCCATGGGATGGGGGAAGTCCAGTGATGAAATCAAGGGCGATATGGGACCAGGGCCGACCGGGAACGGGTAGGGGGTGAAGCAGGCCAGAAGGGGGTGATGAGCTGGACTTATTTTGGGCACAAGTCTGACATGCTTTAACAAACTCCTGCACATCCCTCCACAGGGTGGGCCACCAGAATACTCGCTGGACCAGGTTGATCGTCCGAGCCACTCCTGGGTGACAGGCGAAATGGCTGGAGTGACCCCACTGGATGACATCCTTGCGGGGGGCAGCAGGGACAAACAAGCGGTCCTTGGGACACCCCAATGGTTCATGCTCCAGGGACTGGGCCTGTCGAACCCTCTGCTCGATTTCCCATGTAAGAGCTCCTAAGATACAAGATGGTGAAACAGTCGGCTGGGAGAGGGGCGGGGGAGGACTGGTCGGCACAGAATTGTCTGGAGAGAGTGTCCGGTTTTATGTTACGTGAACCAGGTCTATAAGTGATGGTAAAGTTAAATCTAAGGAAGAATAAGGCCCAGCGGGCCTGCCTGGCATTAAGTCGGCGGGGTGACCGGAGGTATTCTAAATTCTTGTGGTCGGTCCACATGACTATAGGATGGACAGCTCCTTCCAACCAGTGTCTCCATTCCTGTAGTGCCAACGTAATGGCAAGGAGCTCTCAATCCCCAACGTCGTAATTTCTCTTGGCTGGAGTGAGCAGCCGAGAGAAAAACGTGCACTGGTGGAGTTTCTAATTGGAGGTTGAGCACTGTGAAAGGACAGCACCCACCCCCGAATCAGACGCGTCCCCCTCAAGGGTAAATTGGAGCTGAGGGTCAACCTGCGCCAAGATGGGTGTATTAGAGAACAGGCCCTTTAATTTAGAAAAGGCCTGTTCAGCTGCCTCGGACCATAAAAAATGGCACTTTAACAGAGGTCAGCTGCATGAGAGGCTGTGCTACCCCACTGTAGTTCCTGATGAACTGGCGATAAAAGTTCGCAAACCCCAAGAAGCGTTGGAGCTCCTTGCGGGAGTGGGGTGTAGGCCAATCCAGCACCGCCTTCACCTTCGCCAAGTCAGCTCTCAGATTCCCCTCTGCCGCAATGAATCCTAGGAAGGAAGTGGAGCTGGTGGAAAACTCACACTTTTCGGCTTTCACAAAAAGTTGATTTTCCAGGAGCCGTTGTAACACCGCCCTGACATGGATCTTGTGTTCCTCCAGTGAGCGAGAAAAAATGAGAATGTTGTCGAGATATACGAAGACAAATCAGTTTACCATATCTCGGAGGACATCGTTAATAAGACGCTGGAAGACAGCGGGGGCATTGGTCAGCCCAAAGGGCATCACCAGATATTCAAACTGCCTCAGGTGTGTTTTAAATGCTGTCTTCCATTCATCACCCTCACGGATCCAAATGAGATGATAAACGTTATGCAAATCGAGCTTGGTAAACACCCGTGCATGCTGAAGGAGCCTGAATGCGGAATTTATTAGGGGCAGAGGATATTTATCTTTGATGGTGATGCCGTTCAGCTCCAGGTAATCAATACACAGACACAAAGTTCCATTCTTCTTACCAACAAAAATAAAAAGAAAAACCCGCTCCAAGTGGAGCCGAAGACAGCCGAATGAGACCGGTGTTCAATGAGTCTTTAATATATCTCTCCATTGCCTCCCTCTCTGGGCCAGAAATAGTGTAAAGCCGGCTGGATGGCAGCCGCACACAGGAGGAGATCTATAGCGCAGTCGTATGAGCGATGAGGTGGTAAACAAAGCACTCTCGACTTGCTAAAGACCTCCCCTAGGTCGTGATAGGCCTCGGGTACAAGGGAGAGGTCCAGCGGCTCTAGCGGAGGGGAGGAGATGGACAGAGATGGTGAACACTCGGCCAAACTTAAACAAGAAGCCAAACAGTACGGGCTCCAGGAGGAGATGGAATTATGTGCCCAATTAATTATGGGGTTATGCCTCCGGAACCACGGACACCCCAACACCACCGGGGAGGAGGAATGTGGAAAAAGAAGGAACGATATTTCTTCCCGGTGGTTCCCAGAAAGAAGGACGTAAATAGGCGCTGTACTTTCCGAAACCGATGCCACATTCTGGCCAGTGAGAGTGGTAGCGTTGAGCGTGACAGGTAATTTGGAAGTAGAAATGCCCATCTCCCACACCAATTGGGAGGAGATGAAATTCCTCTCCGCCCCTGAGTCAATTAGTGCCGTAACCCTCCTCTCGACCCCCAGTAACTGAATAAGGGCCAAAATAGAGAGAATACCGGGGGGATGAGAATGATTCCCGCCTGTCTTTTTGGCTTCAGGTGGCACTTGTCTAATCTGTGCTTCAAAGAGCCACAGTACAAGCACGCACCAGCTCTCTTCTGCCACTGGTGCTCCTCTGGAGTCAGCCGAGGCCGGCCAAGCACCATCAGTTCGGAGGAGTCGGCTCCACCTGTATCAGCAGCCTGAGAGGGTGCATGCGCAAAGGGCGGGCGAGAGGAGGATTTACGCTCCTTCACACACTCGCGGTACCGATTATCCAAGTCGACTGCTTGATCAATTAGACCATCCAAGGAGGAGGGAACAGCATGGGCCACACATGGGCCACTAGGTTGTCGCAGAGGTTGGAGGTTAAACCCTGGAGGAAGGCGCCTCGTAATGAAATGTCCGCTGCTTCAACCCGAAACTCCACCGAGTAGTTGGCTACAGACCAACTACCTTGGTGGAGAGACAAGAGGCAGCTCATAATGTTACCCTCGCTTTCTGTACAGTCAAAAGTCCTAGTGAATTCTGTAACAAAGTGATCAAATGTGTAATGCGGACCCTGCAGGCTGTCGAGAACTGACCGAGCCCAACTCAGAGCCCGGTCGCGCAGCGGTAGCTATATTGTCCAGGTACTTCCCCCTCCACACACCTGGCCCAAATAAAGCCGCACTTGGCAAAGAAAATCCCTACATTTCCCGACCTCCCCCATGTACGGGGCAGGCGAGGGATCGGAGGTTGTGGGGTGTATGGTGGAAGAAATGGGGGCAGCAGGTGGAGCGGGAGAACCAGAGCAACATAAATGGGTCAAATGTTCAGTGACCGTGCTCAGCTAATTGCTTCCAGCTGCTGCGTGAGCACAGCCACCTGCCTCTCTTTAGCATCTAACTAACTACTAACTAACCTGCACTTATATAGCGCTTTTCTAGTCACAAAGACCACTCAAAGTGCTTTCATTAATACTAACCCTCTATTCTAAGGGCCTAGAGGAAACAGATATCTAGGGACAATTTAGAACGGCCAATTAACCTAACATGCATGTTTTTGGCATGTGGGAGGAAACCGGAGAAATCCCGGAGTAAACCCACGCAACACGGGGAGAACATGCAAACTCCACACAGATCACTGTTGGTCGGGGGCTGGGATCGAACCCACGATCCCACGATCCCCACAATCCCCCGGCCAAGGGTAAACTGTGCTGCCGCAGTGCTAACCACTGCGCCACCGTGCAGCCCAACCACTGCGCCACCGTGCAGCCCGGTGGCGCAGTGGCGCCCGGTGGCGCACTCCGCTCTTCATCTAAGCGATGAAGAGCGGAGTGTTCTGCTGATGCAGCTCCCACTGAGGTTGTGCTGTGGCTGGCTTGTTCTGTCATACTGATAGAAGGAACAGCTCACGTGCAGGGAGCAACACCAGAGAAAACACTCAACACACAGAGAAGCAAGTTAAAACGGTTTATTGATAAATTATATACATTATTAATTGCAAGTAATTCAGCATTCCTAAAGATTAATCGTGATTAAAAATTTTAATCGTCCAACACCACTAATACATATTGTAGCATCAGCTTCTCCTCAGGCTAATTCAGGAAATCACTCTTCTTCATCTTAAAGAAATTCTCACTCAACTCTGGTCAAGAATTGCTGTGTTTCTTCATCATCAGGACCCCCAGTGTAAACAACTTACCTTTGTAGAGAAACCCGATAAGGACTTGCTTTTAAAGGATTAAAAAGTACGTCATAAAATTCTCAAGTTGTCCCCCTAAGCAGATAAGAAGCCTTCGTACTAGGAACTGATACGCTTAAAAAGTCATAAACTTCCAACTTTCACTCCTTAACCTGTCAGGTTATGCTGATAAACTCTTGGAGCCTTTCCAGAAGCCCCATAAAACTCTGTAGGTTGCCCCTCTCTTCACATACCAAGAACTAAAAATTATCTACAGCTCAACAGTACCTCCTAGTGGACATCTACAGAATATGTTTCATTACTTGTGCAATCTGGAACTTTGCTATTTCTGAGTGAACATTAACACTTTTTATAGTTTACATTCCACAGGATAACTCTGGACACTGTGAAGATAATCGCCCTTTGTGATGGACAATAATGGTTTGCAATAATTCATTAATCCTTGATTTAAATGTGAGTGCATGTCTTAGGAATGTTTTTTTCATGAATGTTATTCAAATGAATGCTAAACTTATTAGTAATAGTATAAATGCATGGTCACTGAATATTAGCCTTGAGTCACTTAACCCTTTGAGTGTGTGTGGTGCAGAACTGCGACATACCCCCTAGTGGTCAAGAGTGGTAAATATTTTTTGTCAATAAAATAGTTCAGATTTCCAAGGCTATAACTTGAAAGTGGTAAGAGATAATGACTTACTGTCAATTAGAAAGATGTAAAATATGATCCAAAGTTTCAGATAGGAATAAATTTATGCATCTAATTTGCATAATGTCACGGCACCTCTTTAAATTCCATAACTCAGTCAAAACTGGACTTTGGACGTATTTACACAAAAAATGGTTCAGTCTTTTGACACCGTTTTTTGTAAAGAGGTACCTCATCATCTTATCTTCAAAGTCTATGAACAAAAAATCAGTACATTTTAAAAAAAACAAAACAGAAATTTCTGACTTTTGACAAAGTCAGAGTGAGAAGGCAGGCACAGTGCCGCGCTCTGCCACTAGGGGCACACAAATTCTCACACTCAAAGGGTTAATTTAGTTAGATTTTATATTGCGTATATGTAATAAATTTCATAGGAACTGAATGAATGTTTTCTGAAACTTGTGAGTCAGCTATTTCTAACCAGTCCCTCAGGCTGCCTCTCTGTTGGATAACACCCCTGCATTTGATTGACTGTTCGCAGACAAAGAACTGTTCCCTCACTGGACAAAAACCCATTCAAACTCCTCTTTATGGAAGATAATTGGTCCGTTCGTCTAAGTTTCTGTGAATTCTGTATGTTCTGTGTGTCTGAACCTTGTCAAGTCCTGTGCTAGCTTTCTTAAATCGTCTTTTGATAAGCTTTTTCCTGTTTTTCTGGTAACTGAGGAGAAACCATCCTTTTAGTGAGCTCACCTCTATGGGAAGTCAGACTTCCAAAACCCCTTTTTCTTCCTCGCCTCAGAAGCCGTTCTTATCCTATTTAAATGTTTTTCCTGGACTTTCTGACTTTTCCTGCCGTTAAAGTGGACCTTTAATTTCCCTGCTTTTAAAGTGAACTGATAGAGATTTTTGGACCTTCTTTCCCTGCCTCACCCACGTATGACAACATTAAGAAACCAGGAGTTGGTGGGTGAAACTGACTAAATACATTTTCTTTCAGCCTTTGGAGTCGTCCTGTGTGCCAGGGACATCCTAAATTTGGACTGGTTGCCAAAAGACATCATGCCTGGCCTGGGGCTTAGCTGCTAACTCCACCAGCTACACTCTCGTACCCCGCCCCCCCGGTTGAGTCCTGTGTTCCGAACGTTGTCTGGAACAGCCGCTGAGCCTTCCCTGAACAATACCACCAGCTGGTGCCGACCACCGCTGAATACCTGGAGCTACAGCTGTTTGTAAGTGAGACTCCCACTTTCCTTTCTGCTAGGTTTAAACAAGATGTCCTAAATATCAATTATGATTGAACATAACCACTATTTCATGGTACAATTAGTCCCTCAGCCGTAGGACAAGCTTTAAACTGAAGGAAAATTTTTATTCTTATTTTTTTTAAGTAACCTCCGTTCATATGTGTAGATTAATTCAGAAGTTCCTTTTCAGACAGCTTATGTAATTTTTCCCCATAAAATTGCATTCTGATTTTGTTAGATACCTCAGCCTTCCATTGCATTACAGCTGAAATATAAAATCTGGTTTCCTCTTGGTTCCACAAAGGTTTAACTATAGATTTTATGCTCAGTAATCCATTAACAGCTGATGTGATATTTGACACCTGTTGATCAATCATTTGGATGTAATGTCCTTTAACCTGAATGAGTTTCATTTAATAAACTTGTAAACAAGAGAAGTGGAAGTGCTTTCTTTGCATATATGCTTTCCTGGTCATGGCAGTAAAAGAACTCACTAATTTTTGAGACTGGTTCATTAAGTAATTGAAGGTACAGAAATTACATAATTAATAATATTTAATTAATAAGTCATTCCTTTGGAACTGGTGCCCTTATTTACTAGTGCTTTTCTCTCTTATTTAGTGAGTGTCGAGGTGACTGTTCAACTCTGTCCTCTACGCACACTCACTTCTAAATAAAATAAATAATTCCTGTACCTTATTACACTATATTTTATTAAATATTGCTACAATATGTATGTATATAATTACAAATCTACTGACATAGTGTTGACAATGCACTTCTGATGACAGACCTCCTTTTTCCTGATCAAAGGCACATTGTCATGAAATGCACCAAAATACCCATGTGTCTGAGATTGCGTGCTGCCACACCTCTTCCACTCCTCTTTTTATTCTTGGACTAAGAATGCTTTAGGATGAAGCCTTGTGCAAAACTAAGCTTGAATACTTGATCACTTACAATGATATTTTGATATGTTTTGTTTTATTTATCTGTTTTAAAGTTGTATGTAGTATAAGGTGAGCCGAACAAAAATTTCCACCATGGTGGACAATAATCTATTCTATTCTATGATGAATTTTATTATTATTATTGTTATTATTATTATTATTATTATTTGATAATGATGCTAACAGATATACTAGTAGCTGTTTTCAGAGAAATTGTCCTGTTGGTTACAAATTGTACAAATTTTTCCACTTTTGTCATTGCTCAAAGCAGTACTGCTTGCTGAACATGAAGGTGTTCAGCAAGGATCATTGCTTTGAATAAGAAGAATAAGTTGTTACATCTGAGGTACACTTTAATTTGGGACACCCTTATTACTTTGGATTGCTGTAAAATATACAGTATAAACAGTACCTGAATGCTATACCATTCACGTACTTGTTTACAATATTAAAAACTAGCTTGGATGATCATGTGAATGTTGGCTTAATTTATACATCTTTAATGACCAATATTTACATGAGCACCAGGAATGATAATGTTTAAATTAATTTTTCAAACCTATCTTACAGGTGCATGTGCATAATGAAAAAATATTCAGAAAAGATGCTTGTAAATTTTGCATTCATTTCTTGATACACACCCAAGAATGGTGTAAGTCTATCAGCATCTATGAAGAAAACAAGACAATGTTGTGAGTGGACAACCCTTGTGTTGAAAAGAAAGACGCAGGAGCTGCTCTATCCTATCATTAAAAGAAGGACATTAAAGCTATTCATGTCTTAAGGCCCTGTCACACCTTGACGATTTAGGTAGCATATTCCGATGTATCAAAATTTCTCTAAAACGCTGCCATATGTTTTAGAGAAATTATGCATCACGTTGTGGAGGTTGGAATCAGATGAGACAGTGAGCTGACGACACAGAACTTTATTCTCCTCCAACACAGAACAGACTAGATCTGAGTGCCAAAGCAAACTGCTTTATACATTTTCTTCTTGCCTAGGGCACTCAGGGTAAACACATTAACATACCAGTTACAAAGTGTGAACACACATCAACATACACATTAGCATACTCGTCACATTTGCGCCCCTGCATCCTCAGGTGTGAGCCTGGCACAGCGGGGGCGAAAGGCACACCTTTATTTACATCATACCCCCCAGCGCTCTTGCGCTGTTGGCTGGCACCCCCAACACCCCGAAGTACTGGGGGGAGTATCATCTCCTTTGTCTCACCACACAGCCCCCCCCCTCAAATACTCAAAAGGGATCCTAACCCTCTGGACTTTTGGGCTTGAGCAAGCGCCCGTAGTGGCTGTAACACGGGCCGGTCGAAGCGCCTTCCTGTTGAGGCAGGTAGGAGAAAGACTTGGTCTCTGGAGGGGGAAAGAGTGAGGAGGGGAAAAAGTCAGTTTCTTGAAAACAGTCTTCTGTAGGGAGAAAACTAACTTGCGGAACCACTGTAGGTGGGCACCCACGCCGGGGAGCTTGAGCCAACACCACCTGCTCGTCTGCCAACACATAAGCAGGCTTCAGCCTGTCTATCTATACAGACGGTTTCTTTACCCCGCCCCCCCCCAAGTCTAACACACAATGTTTCTCCCCAGTTTCCAACACTCTGAATGGGCCGTCGTACGGCGGACGCAGCGGGGTTCTTTGGGCATCGTGCCTGATGAAAACAAATTAGGCGTTCTCTAAGCACTTTGGACCAAAAGTGCAGGGAAAACAATGGTGCGCCAGGCCTGGGACACTGGCAGCCCCTGTGCCGGAGAAAAGGTGCATGGGGGCATCGGTACCGGGAACATCGCTCTCTGGCAAAAATTCTTCCGGGATCCGCAATGGCTGAGAAAAAAACGAGTTCTGCAGGGGAAGATGCCAAATCTTCCTTAGGTGCGGAGCGCAACCCCAATGGGACCCAAGGCAGGTGGTCAACCCAATTTGCATTCATCAGCGAGGCTCTGAGCGCTGCTTTAACCAACCTGCAAAAGCACTCTGCACAAACTGTTAGCCTGTGGGTGGTACACAGTGGTGCAATGGATTTTGACCTCCAGGCTGTCAGCCATCGCAGACCAAAGTTCTGAAACAAATTGTGGACCCCTGTCGGAAATGATGTCTGACGGGGCTCTGAACTGTGCAACCCAAGCTGACAAAAATGTGCGGGCTACCTCGGCAGACGTGGTGTAACTCAGCAGAACCACCTCTGACCAACACGTAGTGTGGTCCACAATTAAAAGGTGTGTGAACCCCTGTGACAGTGGAAGGGGACCCACTAAATCCACGTGTACATGGTCGAACCTCCTGGCTGGAATTTGAAAAATCTCGAGGGGGGCTTTGGTGTACTTGTACACTTTAGCCCGTTGGTACGCGACGAATGCTGCTGCCCATTCTTTCACATCCCTGAGTAAGTGAGGTCAGGTGAATTTGGACCCCACTAGTTTAACCGAGGCTTGCACGCCGGGACGTGAAAGGAAGTAGATAGACTCAAAAACACGGCAGTGCCAAGAGCTCGGAACTACGGGGCAGGTGCAGCCAGTGGAGATGTCGCAGTGCAAGGGGGGGAACCCTTCTTGTACCACCCTGCTCTCAAATTTTAATCCGATATCTGCATACTGGAGTGTGCAAATGTCTTGGTCCCTGGTTTGGTCGGCAGCCATTGTGGAAAAATTGATGCCCATGTATACCGGAGAGGCCAGCGCATGTGAAAAGCACTTTGCCACAACGTTCAATTTACTGGCTACATGTTGGATGTCGGTCGTTGATAGGATATTTTCATGTTTCATTGATTATTCTATATGATTTTAATGCGGTATTATTCTATTTTATATTATAATTGTATCTGGCGCATATAATGAGCCAGTGTCTGATTCTCTGTGTTTTTCCATTGTCTCAGAGGTTGAAAAGAATATTTGTTCTTTACTGTGAGATTAGGCTGAGCAAGGTTGTAAATAACGACGAAGGTTTTATTGTTTTATCATACCAAGCTGTTCCGTTCAGGATGTCCGAAGTTAGGGTGACTTAGGTTGACCAGGTCATGTAAAGATCAAAGCAGAATGTTCGGTACTGTCTATAGATTGGAGCAGTCTCAGAGGAGATGGCTTCAGCTGTCTTCAGGCTTAGATAAGATCAAGGACTGTATAAGAAGCAACATCATTGAATGCATGTTAGGGAGTTGGTGTGAGCAGGCTCTGAGACACATTATGCTGTGACCGATTGCCCCCTTTTTCTGATCAGAAAGAGAATAAAAGAGTCAGAACTTGGAAACCGCCTATTGATTACTGATTCAGTCTCAATCAATTCATTTTTGACGTAACATTTTGGCGCACCAAACAGGGACCCACATAAAGAGGTCTGCGGCATTTTCCAACGGCTGCAGTCTGAAGAGGAGAAGCCCACACTTTTGGGAAACACTGAAAAGACACCGTGAATTCCCTCTGCAAGGCCTTGGAGGCATCGGAGGACAGTGTGGGGTTCTGACGGGTCTACCAGAACTCAAAGCGGTGGATACCAAGTGTGAGTAATTTATTTCAGTAAATGTTGTTGATTATTAAAGTTGCTTATGGCCAGTGAGATTGCTCGGACCCGGTTGTACATTGCGGAAGCTGAAGGGGTGAAACTTGCGGCCTGATTGCTGGGTTATTTCTACCCACGGTGAGCGATAACGTAATAATCCTTTGGGAGGAACAAGGTTTTTCCTCTGCAAACGGTGACCGTTATCGTATGACCCAGGGTGATTCTTAGAAATACGCTGCTCTCTATGCCCATTAAGTGCAGTGGAGGTGCCAGAAGTTTGCATGCAAAGAGAAAAAAGGGAAAGATTTGTGCTTTTCTAACCCCAGACGTTTAATTGTCTAAATAACTAGGCTCTTGACGTCCTGTTTAAAAGTCACGTGATCCCAGAGAAGTAAATTTTCGGGGACAGATTTGTGCCTTTTGTGACCATTTCTACTTATTGTCCAGTGTTTGGATTTTTGGCATTTGTGGGGAGGTTACGTGAACCCCGAAAAGGGTAGATTTTATTTTGTGAGTTTTGTTGAAGCACTAGATAAAAGTTACTGCAGTCTGAATTTGTTTTGTCTCAGTGTTTCATGAAATCCTATCCTGGGTGAAGCAGAGGCTGAGTTCCCATGGAGATGGAGTGAATAGGGTGTGAAATTGATGGTTGTGATTTTTTCTGATATTTGTGGAGCACAAAAAGGCTGATTAGTTAATTGTTTTCCTTTTGTGAAGTGTTTAAAATTATAGGTATTTGAAAATAGTAGTTTTAAGCAAAAACAGTGGATGGTGTTGTGTTTTTATGGCAGTGTAAAAAAAAAAAGGGAGCTTCACGCTGCAGTGGTGGTGTGGGGGTTTCCATATGTGCGAATTTTCCGCTAAGAGTTGCCAGTTCCGGAGATTAATTGAAGCAATTCTCATACTGTTTTGGGTTTTGGCATGAACCTAAAAGTCTTTATTGTATGACCTTGTGTAGATAACGCAAAAGAGAACATTTCTGTGGGCCCTGTGTGTTTGTCTGTGTGTATATCTGTCTTGTGTCTCTGTGTGTATGTGTGTCCTTGAGAGGGGAAAGAAAAAAAAACAGACAGCGAGAGAGAGAACTTGAGGAAGGAAAAAAATATAGAAAAAGCAGTATAGCCACTGATTTGTGTGTGGAAACTTGGTAAAAAGGGGGGAAAAAAACTTTCAAACATAGGTTGCTGTTATAGCAAGCAAGACACAAGACAGCCACAAAATGTTCAGACAGGAAGAAATAATGCCTCATTTTGCTGTAAGGGTTGCAGAACACAGCAAGATGAGAATGAAATTTATGTATTGTCAGGGGATGGTAAATGTATGAGCAAAAAAGACAGAACTAGCACAAGGTTTCTGGCAAGAAACCTTGTGCTAGCGAGAAAGAAATTTAATTTCAGCAGGAAACTTAGGGTTAAAGACTGTGAGGGTTTGATCTCTGCCATTAGATTAGTAGCAGATGGCAGTAGGAGAAAAGAGTTAAAATATGGACTCTTTGAAGCTGAACAATGGCTTCAGATCACCAAACAATGGCAGGCTGACTTAGATAAGGTGACAGTGAACAGACAAGACCAGACCTCAAAAGACACGGATGTTTGTAATAAAAAGGGTTTGACTAATGCACATTCTTTTTCAAAATTCCGAGGTGATGAAGGAGATAAGGGCCAGAGCAAGTGGCGTAGAGAGACCCCTCCCCCTCTGTATCTAGACCTTGAGACGGCGACGGCCCCCACAGCACCGGCGGCAGATCTGGCCCCCCCTCGCCCTCCTCCTCCTCCCCTTCAACACATGCCAGATGTCAAGCCTAGAGTCCAGTCTTCTCGTCTGGCAAAGGAGTTAAGTGTTTATGCACCTTCACGTTATGCCACTTCAACAGCACACACATTCTCATCCTTAGATAAACACATTAAGGAAGAGGAACATGCAGTAGAATTGGGACAATTTCCTATGATTGAGTTATCTAACCCGGCTTATGTTGGTCCAGCGGCTGAAAGCGTTGAAGTCAGAAGCCAAAATATTCCCACTGTGCTAGTTTATAGGCCATGGACGGATGGAGATTTCAGTGAGGCGGTGAAGGAAATCCCTAACCCCAAAGAGAAGGCCACTCAATTTTTTGAGGGGATGGCAAACCTCCTTCAAAGTTTCAAGTTAAATGGCCAGGAAACAGAGAGAGCCTACAGAAAGGTCCTAAAAGCTGATAGGTGTACAGTCTCAGGCAATTGGAACCCCAAAGATGATGCAAATCAGCCTTTACCACCAATTGATGCAGTGTTAGCTCAGCGGGTGAAAGAATTAAATGAACGCATTGGGAACAAGTGGAGATTAAAGCATGACTGGACAGCCATTCAAAATGCATACCTGTCAAGGCATACCTCATGCCTCCCTTATTGGGGGCTTTCACACCTGTACTGAGTACTTAAAAACTGTATTTATCAGCAGATGAAAGAAAACTGAAGCAAAAAAAACAACAAACAAAAACCAGACAAACAACAACAATTGCAACATGAACTATTTCAAACATATTTATTCAAATGTACATTTATATGGACACAATCTTGAGCCATAACTTTTTGGTAATGTGTAATAAATAAATAAATAAATTTAAAAAATGATAATATTGTAGAGGATGCCTTCACAAACGAGACTGAGTTTATTTCTCAGGAAAGGTTTATTTGGAGTCACATCCTCTAACAGCAAGTATCTCAACAAAAGATACAGGACAATCTTTCCTCAATGCTCTTATACCCCCAGAGACACAAAAACCCCCCACATCAAATACATCACACCTTCCACCCACAGTCCTTCAGTAAACATATGAACCCACAGTTCTTCAGTAACATATAGCCGCCGAGGCTCGTTGGCGTCTCTGATGTCTCCCTCGCCTCGGGGGCTCCTGCTGGGACATTGTCTCTGACTTCCCGTCTCCCCAGAAACCACTTCACACCTGCCGAGGTCTCTGCCGGGGCATGTCCTTTTGGACGTTTGAAGTCTGTAGAGTATGCACCGTCATGCCTACTAAATACATGTGGGAGAAAGTGCGTACCATACAAGCATGCCATATATGCGCCCTAAATATGCGCCATATAACCCCCCCCCCAAACGTCTAAATAAGGACAAGTTACACCTCAAATGCATAGAATCATGACATATCACACAGAACGAGAAAAAATTGGCACAACAGATCATACATCCAACTGCCTGGGCTTCAACTCCCTGCCATATCTGCTGTGAGCAGGTCTCGCTCTGCCTGTGGCTGTCTCTTGCATCTGTGGATCAGAGTCATTAGCACATCGTTGTGAAAGCTTAGCAGAGTGTCTCCCCGGCAGCCTGCCGCGGCGGGGGGCCCTGGCCAACTGTACCTGTTTATCAGCTAACACAAAAGCAGGTTTGAGTCTGTTAATACAGACTAATTCCCTCCTGTCTCCCAAATCGAGCAAAAAATGCTTTTCCCCGGTTTCCAACACTCTGAACGGTCCATCGTAAGGTGGTCTTAAACCTAACCTCTGTGCGTTGTGTCTAACAAAGACGAATTCTGCATTCTTCAAGGCTTTAGGCACAAAAACGCGTGGAAAACTGTGATGAACTGGACCGGGGAGGGTGTGTGACCCCGTGCTGCCCTGCAGCAGCTGAGCAGGGGGGCAATCTGGTGCGGGGTTCTCAGGAAGGAATTCTCCCGGTAACCGGAGAGGTTGGGCGAAGACAAGTTCGGCCGGAGAGGCTTGCAAATCTTCTTTAGGTGCTGAACGCAACCCTAATAAAACCCATGGAAGCTTATCAACCCAATTTGTGTCCGTGAGAGCCGCTCTGAGGGCTGCTTTCAATGACCGGTGAAAGCGTTCGCACAAACCGTTGGCCTGGGGGTTATACGCAGTTGTGCGATGAATTTTCACCCCCAGGCTGAGTGCCATGGACGACCAGAGCTCTGAAACAAACTGGGGTCCTCTGTCAGACGTTATGTCTGACGGGACTCCAAAGCGCGCGACCCAAGCTGTTAAAAAAGCATGCGCAACGTCTGCTGCTGAGGTTGACGCCAGGGGAATCGCCTCTGGCCAGTGCGTAGTGCGGTCCACCATAGTTAGAAGGTGCGTGAACCCCTGTGACAGCGGGAGGGGCCCCACCAAGTCGATATGCACATGGTCGAAGCGTTTGGCTGGGATGTGAAAAGGTTCAAGAGGGGCTCGCGTGTGCTTGTGTACCTTTGCTCTTTGACATGCTGCGCAGGCTGCAGCCCATGCTTTGACCTGTTTACGCAGCCCCGGCCAAACAAACTTCTCTCCCACCATTTTGATCGACGTGCGAACGCCCGGGTGTGCCAGCGAATGTATTAAGTCAAAAACACGGCGACGCCACGCAGCCTGGGACCACGGGGCGGGGGCGCCCCGTGGAGATATCGCAGATTAGGAGGGGCATACCTCTTTGATGCACCCTGTGCTCCAGCCTTAGCCCTGTTGGCCCAGACTGGAGCGCGCGCACGTCCGCATCGTTAACCTGCTCAGCGGCCATGGCTGCATAATCTAACCCAACGCAGACCGGGGCTGTGAGCGCCTCCGCGCCGCAAGCCTGGCCCGAGTCTACAGCCGCCGCGTCTGCCCCCTGGGGGCCTGGCATTGCAACTGCCCGCGAGAGACAATCTGCCACCACATTGTGTTTACCCGCCACGTGTTGAATGTCGGTGGTAAACTCCGAAATTGCGGCCAGCTGTCTCTGTTGTCGGCCCGACCAAGGCTCTGAAATCTTAGCCATTGCAAAAGTTAATGGTTTATGGTCCACAAACGCGGTGAAACGGCACCCTTCCAACCAGAACTGGAAGTGGTGGCTGGCCAAATGCAGGGCTAAAAGCTCCCTATCAAACGCGTTGTATTTACGCTCATTATCGCGCAATGTTTTGCTGAAAAACGCAAGTGGTTGCCAGCTCCCTGCTACCAGTTGCTCGACAACCGCTCCCACTGCCACGTCGGAGGCGTCCGTGGTTAGCGCCATGCGAGCTGCTGGCACCGGGTGTGCCAATAACGCAGCGTTCGCGAGGGCCGATTTGACCTGTGAGAAAGCGCGCTCCCGGTCCGGGGACCACTCAACCTTAGATGCAGGTTTTTGCTTCTTTAACGCCGCGTACAGTGGGTGCATGAGCCGTGCCGCGTTGGGGAGGAAACGGTTATAAAAATTGACCATCCCCCAAAATTCTTGCAGCGCCTTAACTGTCTGTGGTTGGGGGAAATCCGTTATCGCGCGCACTTTATCCGGCAGCAGGACCGCACCCTCTGGAGACACGCGGTGTCCCAAAAAATCGATTTGCGCTACCCTGAATTGGCACTTTGCTGGGTTAATGATCAGCCCGTGCTCTGTCAGCCTCTGAAAAACGGCTGTGAGGTGGCATTCGTGCTCGGCTTCGGATGCACTGGCTACCAAAATATCATCCAAATAAGCGAATACGAAAGGTAGGCCGCGCAGCACTGCATCCATCATGCGTTGGAACGTCTGCGCGGCGCCTTTGAGGCCGAAAGGCATGCGCAAAAACTCGAAAAGCCCGAAAGGGGTTATAACTGCCGTTTTGGGTATGTCCTGCGCGCGGACTGGAACTTGGTGATAACCGCGCACCAAATCTATTTTGGAAAAGATGCGCGCCCCCGCCAAATGAGCGGAAAAATCCTGGATGTGCGGAATCGGATAGCGGCCGTGTGCTGAAGCATTATTTAATCTGCGGAAATCACCGCAAGGGCGCCACGAGCCGTCAGCCTTGGGCACCATGTGCAGGGGTGACGACCAAGAGCTGTTCGAGCGCCTAACAATGCCCAGTTTTTCCAAGTTGGCGAATTCCTCGCGCGCGATGGCCCGTTTAGCTGGGTCCAAATGCCGAGCTTTTGCAAAAACGGGGGCCAGAGGTAGTTATGAAATGCTCGACCCCGTGTTTGGCAACTGACGCTGAAAATGTTGGGACCGTGAGTGTCGGGAACTGGTTGAGTAATGCATGAAACTTACCACCCGCAGCTGTGACATTGGGATGTGCAGAAGGCAGGGCCACCCGAGCTGTGGAGTGCAGGAGATAGAGTAGAAAGACAGTGCATTTACAATACGTCTATTAGCAAGATCAACTAACAAACTGTTTGAGCATAGAAAGTCAGCACCTAGCATGTTGTTGTTAACTGCAGCTACCACGAAGGTCCACTCGAAGGTGCGCCCGTGGAGGGACAGGAGAAGCGTCTTCTCCCCATAGGTTTTGATCGTGGAGCCGTTCGCCGCTAACACCAGGGGTCCACTGGCAGGCGCCAGCGTGTCCGCGTAGGTAGGCTTGACAAAACTTTGCTGGGAGCCTGTGTCCACCAGGAATTCCTTCCCTGAATTCGCGTCCGTCACGAAAAGCAGCTTGTTCTTCGTGCCGAGAGTCGCAGCTGCTACCGGCTCCCGGTCTTGGCGTTTCCCTGGCGCTGGTACCGGCACGGTGGAACGCATCTGCGCGCTTTCTCGGCGAAGCGCCGATGGTAGAAACAGAGGGCATTGTCCGCCCCGCTTCTCCTGGCCTCTGCCGCTGCTGCCGTCAGTGGATCCGGTGCCGCAGCCTCTGGTCTCCCCTCGTCTCGCGGGGGGGGCGTTCAGCTCTGCTGCTGCCGTCGTGGCTGCGTGCCGTCTATGGGCGTCGACGAGCCGCTGCGCCTCCTGGCCCAGCTCGTGGTAGTCACGGTTGTTGAGTGGCTGCAAGTTGGCCAGGGTGACTCTCACTGGTGGCGGGAGCGTTCTGAGGAAGAGGTGGGCGAAGATAAAGCTGTCGTCATCCTCGCCTCTCAGGCTCATCATCTTCGCCATCAGATCTGCCGGCCTGTTTGCTTCCCCTTCTGTCAGCGCCAGGAGCTTCTCTGCTCGCTCTCCCAGCGAGGGAGTGAAGGCTCGAATGAGGGCGGCTTTCAGTGCGCCATACTTGTTGTCTTGGGGTGGGTGGTTGGTCAGGCTCTCCACCCGCTGCACTGTGAGGCTGTCCAGCTTCGCGACGACATGGTAGAACCTCGTTGCGTCCGCTGAGATTCCCCGAAGGTGGAACTGCGCCTCCACAGTGGTAAACCAGGAGCGCGGGTTATGTTGCCAGAAATCGGGCAGCTGTAGTGTGGTAGCTGCGTTAACCCGGTTGGCTCCTGAAGAGTCCGGTGCGGAAAGCTCGCCGTCACCGGCCATGATTCGTCGTAGGTCACCAGTGTAGAGGATGCCTTCACAAACGAGACTGAGTTTATTTCTCAGGAAAGGTTTATTTGGAGTCACATCCTCTAACAGCAAGTATCTCAACAAAAGATACAGGACGATTTTTCCTCAATGCTCTTATACCCCCAGAGACACAAAAACCCCCCACATCAAATACATCACACCTTCCACCCACAGTCCTTCAGTAAACATATGAACCCACAGTTCTTCAGTAACATATAGCCGCCGAGGCTCGTTGGTGTCTCTGATGTCTCCCTCGCCTCGGGGGCTCCTGCTGGGACATTGTCTCTGACTTCCCGTCTCCCCAGAAACCACTTCACACCTGCCGAGGTCTCTGCCGGGGCATGTCCTTTTGGATGTTTGAAGTCTGTAGAGTATGCACCGTCATGCCTACTAAATACATGTGGGAGAAAGTGCGTACCATACAAGCATGCCATATATGCGCCCTAAATATGCGCCATAATATTAATAATAAATAAATTAAAATAAATTAAAAAAACAATATTTTTTCAAATTTACATTAGCACAAGGTAGATTGCTTAATTTGAAAGTACACAATAAGAATAATTCTGAATATAGTTCTTAATTGTCAGCTAGATATATACACTTGGAATTAAAGAGTTTTTAATTGTCAGCTTTGTTACACTAATGCACTTGGATGAACTTGAAACAAGAAAATGTTCACTGATGCTGCTTGTTATAGTTCCAAGTAGCAGCCTTTGCTGACTCTAGCATTTCTTTTGAAGGCTTGACCTTGAAGCATGGAGTGTCACAATTCATTTTCACTTGCATGAAAGAAGTCAGAGTTTCTGGGAGCATACTTTTTCTGAAGTCGGTGTGAATTTTCCTGACCATGCTGAAAGCCCTCTCACTGTCAGCATTGCTGTGAGGAAGGCAAAGCAGTGCTGAGTACACTTTGAGGAGCTGGGGGAAGCGGGGCACATCAAGGGCTGTCTTCAAGGCCATCACCTGACCCCAGTAGACATCAACACAGACAGGCTTGCCATCCTTGTCTTGTAGAGGCACTGTGTTTTCTGGCAGCAGTTGCAGGTCCTCCCATTCTTCTTTCAGCTCTTCTGTATCAACAGTGCGACAAAATGCAGCAGCAAGCTCTACAATGGGGCCATAGGTCAGGGACTCCTGGGGTCGAGGACAGAGAGGTGTGGCAGAATTTTGTCATCAAAGGGGAACTTGTTGAGCATCTTTCTCACTACAGCTTCATAGAAGCCTCTTACTGCTTCAAAGAACTTCTGCTCTGTGCCTGGGTCAAGTTCATGGGTTTGTAGGGCTTCTCTGGTTTCCAGTCCAATAGCGATAAACTCATCAGAGTGCTGCAGGTCACTGTCCAGGAAATCCAGCCTTCTTAGGTCATTGGTCGCCTTTACATACTTCATTTGAACAAATTTGACCAATAGTTTTCTCAAGAGACGATCCATTTCAGGGAGGATACTGCCTATCTTGCTCTCGTCTGCTTGAAAGATGGTGTTGAAGTTGTTGATGATAGGCAGGATGAACTTCATGAAGAGCAGAAGAAGTTCTGTGAGGGGGTCATGTAGCCTCTTGTTGATGGACTTGACTGTGCCTGGCTTCTCAACATCCTCATGGCTGGCAAAGTATGACTTGAGGGCAGGAAGCTGTGATAGTGTTCTGTTGCCAACTTTCTCCAGTGACAGCCAGCGAGTCGGGCAATGCTTGAGTATTTTCTCTTCTTCTACCTGAAACATATTATAAAGAAATATTGTAAGTCTACCTTAGCACTACATGTAGTGTTTGACAAACAATGAAAGCATATTAACGGCACTGTTATTATGTTGCCTGTTATCATGAAATGCAGGTTTCTCATTAAACTCAATTTTACTTTATGGAACAAATACCTTGGATTTAACATCTGACTTACCTCAGTGAATTGCTGGAATTCCTTGAAGTCCGTCAGTCTCTTGGAGCTGTTGTGGAAGAAATAGAAGATATCGACTAGGAAATCATCCAGCTTCATGGGCAGCACTTTCACTCCAGCTTTCACGCACAGGTTAGCCAGATGACATATGCAGCCAATGCTGAAACAAAAGCAGAATGGATTTTTGTTTCATAAGTTAAGTATCAGAAATAATTCTCTTTGAAATTGTGTTAACAATAATAACAATGAAAATATCAATCTTATTCAGCTCTTTCAATATAATGCTATACATTCAGATGTAAAGCAAAGTTCCAAGATACAAAATAACAGTACATTATAGGGGATTTGTGCTACCTCTAAGCATGTTTGTTAAGATTTTAAAGCATTTTTTTGTTATATTTAGGTAATATTTCAAGGTGAATAATACTGCCCATACCTGAAAACATTTGGAGATTTCTCCTTCAGTCTGGAAAGGACAGAATTGTCTCCACCCACCATCGTGTTGCACCCTTTTAAACTTCAGTTGATTTTAGGTTCTCTTGTGGAGGAACAAAATAGGTGCAGGCGGACACGGCGAACTGAAGTTTAAAAGGGTGCTTTATTCATCCTCCATCACGAGGCTCGCCCAGCGCTGTGGCAGCGTGCTGGAGCGAGCCCTGCGTCTCAAAGTCAGCAACAAGCAATGTGAGTGATCAAAAAGAGAGAGAGCAAGAGATTTTTTTTTTTTTTTTTTTTTTTGTTACTTATTTGTACCCGTAGGTAGACTTGGTTTGCAGTCTGGTGACAAGCCACCGGCTGCTGGTCGCTGCGTGCGCGAGCGCCCTAAACCTACATGTTTTTGGTGTGCGGGAGGAAACCGGAGAAATTCCGGAGTAAACCCGCGCAACACGGGGAGAACATGCAAACTCCACACAGCTCACTGTTGGTCGGGGGCTGGGATCGAACCCACGATCTCATGATCCCCGCGATCCCCCGGCCGAGGGTAAAACTGTGCTGCCACAGTGCTAAACCACTGCGCCACCGTGCAGCCCGTGCAGCCCAAGAGATATGCAGTCAACTTATATACCCAGCTCAGACAATGCATGCATGGCATATTAGCATCACAGTATACAGCAGGAAAGCATGGACATTTGCATTAGAGTCACACATATCAGCCGCAGGATTACTGGCGCCGGGATTCCTCTCTGTTCCGGAGCTGCAGGACGAAAGAGGGTGCGAGGCGCATCTGCATAATGATCAGTCCATACCTCTCACTGTTCTGATAATTGCTCACGCTGAGCGCTCTGCCAGCCCCGTAGGCTGTGGGAGTCACCACACGAGGTGTTCCTCCACACTCTCAATAATTTTTTTTTTTCGCTGTATATTTTTCTTTTTGTCGTACAGAAATGGCAATACGCCCGTATTTGCTAAAATTGCATTTTCCCCTTATTAAAATATGACGAAACCGTATCACTTGGCGGGTATGAAAATGCCACTCAACATAAGACAGAAAGTGTTGAAGCCTATAGGTGTAGATTGCAGGATGTTTTTGACAATCGTTCTGGTTTGGAAAATCCTACTGCAGATACAGGTTCAGAACCTTATTGGCAACATTTGAAAAGTGTATTCCTACAGAACATGCATCCAAATTTAGCACAGTATCTACGCAAACAACTTGTAACATATCGTACATGTTCATTTGCTGATGTGTTGACATATGCAAAACATGCAGAATGGTTGGAGGAGGAGCGTGTGGACAGGGAGGAAAGGAAGGCTAACTAACTAACTAACTACTAACTAACCTGCACTTATATAGCGCTTTTCTAGTCACAAAGACCACTCAAAGCGCTTTCATTAATACTAACCCTCTATTCTAAGGGCCTATAGGAAACGGATATCTAGGGACAATTTAGAACAGCCAATTAACCTAACATGCATGTTTTTTGGCATGTGGGAGGAAACCGGAGAAATCCCGGAGTAAACCCACGCAACACGGGGAGAACATGCAAACTCCACACAGATCACTGTTGGTCGGGGGCTGGGATCGAACCCACGATCCCACGATCCCCACAATCCCCCGGCCAAGGGTAAACTGTGCTGCCGCAGTGCTAACCACTGCGCCACCGTGCAGCAAAACAGTGCAGCAGGCTAAAACAAAGCCCACTCCTGCTTATGTAATTGCTGACTCTCAGGGGGAGGCCTTTGCTTCCCCCACTTCTGTATTCTTCCAGGGTCCCCGGTGAGGAGGGGGAAGGAGAGGCCATGGTGCTGGGTCTGCAAACCCCCAACAGTGGAGCCGTGACAATTGCCATGCCTGTGGGCAACAGGGCCACTGGAAAAAGCATTGCCCTGCACGTTCAGGAGGCTGGGGAGAGGGGAGGGGACTATGCCCTGCTCAGCAGCCACAACAATAACAACCGGACTCATCACATCCCAACATGTGACTGACCGAATCAAAACTAAGTACAGCTACTGACACTGACAATGACACAGTTATAGATACTGATACTGACACAGAGCAGTTACTCTAGAAGTTCAGGGAACTCCTTTGAAATTTCTCTGTGATACTAGGGCTTGCAGATCTGTCATTTCAGGTCTAGATGCTGGGGGACTCACAAAATCAGGACACACAGTGATCATTAAATCAGCAAATGGGAAGCTAAAAAAGGAATGCCTTTCTGAAATTGTAGCAGGAAAAGATCGTGTTACAGGGGACAGTGCAGAAGGTTCATTAATTTTGTCACAAGTGTGTCCAGTTAACTTATTGGGAAGGGATTTGCTCACAACTCTCAACATCGCCGTAATTCCAACAGAAGGTGGTATGAGGGCATCACATTTCCCACATGCATCAGAAATTCATGTTTTGCAAGATTTTGCAGTACCAAGATACTCATATTCGCTTCGTTTGGTACCAGCCGGACCAACCGGGGTGGCTGAGAGCTTGGAAGCCAAAATGATGCAACATTTCAAAACACAGGTTCCAACAACTGTGCAGGCCACTAATCAATATCATTGCAACATGTATGACAGATATCTGAGTGGCCCAGATGACAAATCTGAGAAAACATTTTTTGCAAACTCATCCTCTAGAATAGTCATTGCAAATTTGTACTGGTCACCAAAAGGCTATGCAGGAGCATCTGTGAGGTTATCTGACGAAGATAAGAGCCACTTCAAACACTGGGAATCACCACACATTGCATTGATTAAGCCTAAACACATGCAGTGGAAGGATGTAAGCAGGTTTGTGAACACAGCAGAAGAGTGTGATCAATTTTGGAAAAGCACACCTGATCCAAGAGTTCAGTACTGTTTGAAGCTTGACACCTACAAACTGCCTTTGAACTGGGTGGCACAAGTCCAAAAAGATGTCAGCATTGACGTCCCTGAATCACAAGCATGACTATTTCAAAAGGCAGATGTAGGCTTAATGAAAAATGCAGAATTGGTAACAACAAATGCAAAATCTCATTTTAGGCCTTATCAGAGACAATATCCTCTATGCCCAGAAGCACAAGAAGGCATTTAACCTGTTATACAGGAATTGATAGATGCGGGGCTTATAGTACCATATCCAAAATCATCGTGCAATACACCTCTGTTTCAGGTAAAGAAAGCTGCACCATCCTCCAGCTGGAGAATGGTCCACGATTTACAGACAGTGAATAAAGCTATTATTCCGAGGGCTGTAACAGTCCCAGATCCCAACACTTTGTTAAATGATCTACAATCACAAATGAACTTTTTCACAGTGATTGACATCAGCAATGCTTTTTTCAGCATTCCCATTCACCCAGATCATCAGTTTTGGTTTGCATTCACATTTGAAGGCAATTTCAAATGTGAAATTGTGAACTATTTCTATCCACAGGTCAGTAAAATGCCACCCAAAAAAGAGGAAATGGAAGAAATTAAAAAAACTCTGAACTTTGTGTTAGATGAACTGGCCAAAGTGACTAGCCAGCAGGACAAAATATTAGACCTAATACAGGAGGTACAAGCCCTACATTCAATAATAAAAGAAAAAGACAAAAAAATTATGGACCTGGAGCAACACGGGCGTCTTTTGGAGCAACGCGTTGAGGATCTTGAACAAGGTTCTCGCATTGATGACATAGTTATAAGTGGACTAGACATCAGATATCAGTCGTACGCCCATGTCGCTACAGGACTGAGTGGTGAACATGCTTCCATAAGTGAATCAATGTCCTTAGAAAACCAAGTGCTTCAGTTCCTTAATGATAAAGACATTAAGGTAGAAGCCAATGCGATCTCAGCCTGTTATGCTTTACCGAAGAAAGATAACAAAACAAAGAAATCAATTGTGATGCGCTTTGTGAACAGGAGGGTGAAAAATGACATACTGAGGCAGGCCAAAAAACTAAAGGAAACTCAAGTTTACCTAAATGAACACCTGACAAAAAAAAACGCTGAATTAGCACGGCAGGCACGGATGCTAAAGAAACATAATAAGATACAGTCAACCTGGACAAGAAATTGTAGAATTTGGATTAAACTAAATGGAACACCTGAGCAAGCAAAAAGTATAATGATCAGAGATGCTACTGACTTAGATAAATACAAATGAACACTGACTATGAAACACAGAGTGAGGAAACTCAAACTCTAAAAATATGCCACTATGCTGAACATAAACCACAAGAGATGGAGAATGATATTGATCCTGATAACCACTTTTTCAATAATATTCATAACCACTGTGAATATTACACTGAAAAGCAATTCAAAAGTCAAGTGCAATTAGATGGTAAACTGTCAATAATACACTTCAATAGCAGAAGTCTTAACAAAAACTTCTCACAGATTCAGGACTATTTAAAACAGCTAAACAGAAAATTCACAGCTATAGCAGTCTCTGAAACCTGGCTTAATGCAGACCAGGCTCCCCTGATGGCAATAGAGGGATATCAGATGTTTAACATTAACAGATCTCAAAAAAAGGGTGGTGGTGTTGCACTGTATATTGATGACCTATATAGATGTAAGCTTGTAAATGAAATGTCCTCAGCACTACCAGGGATTCTGGAATGTGTTACTGTCGAGATTGACCTAGACAAAACAAAAAATCTAATCATAAGCTGCATATACAGAACGCCGGGAACTTGCATTGAGACATTCAGAGATAAATTAGTCGAGCTGTACAATAATATTACTAGTAAGAAAATGGTAGCAATTTGTGGAGATTTCAATATTGATCTACTTAATCCACATCAACAAAATGTAGTTACAGAGTTCATGAACTCTATGTACAGCATGAGTCTATATCCCACAATAACACATCCCAGTAGAATCACAGCTCACTCTGCTACACTTATTGACAACCTGTTTGTCAATGTTCTCGACAAGAAAATAGAAAGTGGATTATTGATAAATGATATAAGCGACCACTTGCCAATCTTTGCACTTATCCATGGCCACACGGGGCCCAACCCAGATCCATCCATCCATCCATCTTCTACCGCTTTTCCGGAGGTCCGGGTCGCGGAGGCAGCAGTTCAAGCAGAGAAGCCCAGACTTCCCTCACCCCAGCCACCTGCTCCAGCTCTTCAGAGGGGATACCAAGGCGTTTCCAGACCAGCTGGGAGACATTGTCTCTCCACCGAGTCCTGGGTCTGCCCCGGGGTCTCCTCCCAGTGGGACGTGCCTGAAACACCTCAAGTGGGAGGCGTCCAGGAGGCATCCTAATCAGATGCCCATACCACCTCAACTGACTCCTTTCAATGTGGAGGAGCAGCGGTTCTACTCTGAGCCTCTCCCGGATGACTGAGCTCCTCACCCTATCTCTGAGGGTGAGTCCAGCAATCCTACGGAGAAAGCTCATTTCAGCCGCTTGTATCCGCGATCTCGTTCTTTCGGTCATTACCCAAAGCTCGTGACCATAGGTGAGAGTAGGAACGTAGATTGACTGGTAAATCGACAGCTTTGCCTTAGAACTAAGCTCCCTCTTCACCACAACAGACCGGTACAACGTCCGCATCACTGCAGATGCTGCTCCAATCCGTCTGTCGATCTCTCGCTCCATTTTCCCCTCACTCGTGAACAAGACCCCAAGATACTTAAACTCCTCCACTTGGGGCAGGAGCCTGTCCCCAACCCGGAGAGGACAATCCACCTTTTTCCGGCTGAGGACCATGGACTCGGACTTGGAGGTGCTGATTCTCATCCCAGCCGCTTCACACTCAGCGGCAAACCGTCCCAGCAAGAGCTGTAGGTCATTGCTGGATGAAGCCAACAGGACAACATCATCTGCAAACAACAGAGATGAGATCCTGTGGTCACCAAGCATGACACCCTCCATTCCCTGGCTGCGCCTAGAAATCCTGTCCATAAAAATTATGAACAGGACCGGTGACAAAGGGCAGCCCTGGCGGAGTCCAACTCTCACTGGGAATGACTCCGACCGAGTGTTGGCAATGCGAACTAAACTCTCACAACGGTCGTACAGAGACCGAATAGCTCGTAACAACAAGCCCGATACCCCATACTCCCGAAGCACCCCCCACAAAAATCCACGAGGGACGCGGTCAAATGCCTTCTCCAAGTCCACAAAACACATGTAAACTGGTTGGGCAAACTCCCACGAACCCTCAAGAATTCTCGAGAGGGTAAAGAGCTGGTCCGATGTGCCACGGCCAGGACGAAAAAATAACCCAATAACCCAGCCCAACCCAGAAAAAATCTCAAAATCGTTCAGACACAAATCACCAAACGCAATCAGTTCTTTTAAAGAGGACTTGCTGAAGCAAGACTGGACAGAAGTCTATGTATCAGATGTAAATGAAGCCTATGACACATTTACAAACATTGTAACCACTCTTTATGAAAAAAACTGCCCATTAGTTAAAAAAAAGCTTAAACACAAATTTACTGACAAACCATGGCTAACCAAAGGACTACAAAAGGCGTGTAAAAAGAAAAATTTATTATATAAAGCTTTCATAAAGAAAAGGACAAAAGAAGCAGAGCAGCGGTATAAAACATACAAAAATAAGTTAACATATATAATAAGATGTAGTAAAAGAGACTATTACAGTAAAGAACTGGAAAAAAACAAAGACAATATTAAAAATACATGGACAATAATCAACAGTATCCTTGGAAATAAAAGCAGAAATACCAGCTACCCAACTAACACTCCAAAAAATAATAAATCGACTCCGAATGTGAATATAGCTTCACCTGCAGATGAATTTAATAATTTTTTTGTTAACATTGGACCTAAACTGGCCCGAGAAATACCCACTACGGTGCCAACAGGTGATTCAATATGCAATAACACTGCTGTAAAAGACACCATCTTCATAAAGAACACAGACGAAAGAGAGGTCATTGAAATTGTTAAATCGTTCAAAAGTAAAACATCTACTGACTGCGATGGTATTGATATGCTACTAGTCAAAACTGTTATCGAATGCATAGTGAAACCACTGACGTATATCTGTAACCTGTCTCTCCAATCAGGTATATTTCCCAATGCAATGAAAATAGCTAAAGTAATTCCGATTTACAAGACAGGCGACAGAGGGGAGCTCTCCAACTACAGACCAATTTCACTATTGCCGCAATTTTCCAAGATACTTGAAAAAATATTCTATGAGAGAATTGACAACTTCATACTGAAGAATGATTTATTGTGTGAGCAGCAATATGGGTTCAGACACAAAAGGACAACAGCATATGCCTTAATGGAATTTACAGAAAAAATATCAACAGCCATTGAAAATAAAGAGTATTCAGTTGGAGTATTCCTGGATCTTAAAAAAGCATTTGATACAGTAGATCACAATCTATTATTAAAGAAACTACAAAATTGTGGTATCAGAGGGGTAGCACTGTCCTGGTTAAGAAGTTACTTAAAGAATAGATATCAGTTTGTATGTGTTAACAACAAAAACTCAGAGCTACTGAAGGTCACCTGTGGAGTCCCACAGGGTTCAGTTTTGGGACCATTATTATTCAATATGTATATAAATGATATATGTAAAGTTTCAGAAAAAATGGACTTAATATTGTTTGCTGATGACACTAACCTGCTATGCAGTGGAAACAACTTGGAACAACTTCTGGATACACTCGGAAAGGAATTAGGAAAGCTGAAACTGTGGTTTGATTCAAACAAATTAACGCTCAATTTAAGCAAGACAAAATTTATAGTCTTTAACAACCATCACAACTACCCAGTACCCAAACTCAGTGTAAATGGTGTAGAGATTGAAAGGGTATCCGAAACTAAATTCCTTGGAGTAATAATTGATAACAAACTGTGTTGGAAGCCACATATTAATTATATAAAAGGTAAAGTATCCAAATCAATTGCAATATTACACAGAGTGAAAAATTTGCTGAATCAACCCACACTATACACCTTGTATCATTCATTAATACTCCCATACATGACATATTGTAATGAAGTATGGGGAAATACATATAAAACAAACATATATCCACTCTTTATGCTTCAAAAGAGAGCTATTAGAATAATCAACAAAGCAGCTTACAGGGAACCAACAAACCCACTTTTTCTTAAACAAAAAACTCTCAAGTTGAAAGATCTGATCGACTTTAAAACCGCAATAATAATGTTCAAAGTGAAGAATCTATCACTGCCCGCAAATATCCAAAAGTTGTTCCAAACAAGGGAGAAACGATATCACTTCAGAGGAACATGTATATTTCAAAAGCCTACAGTGAGAACAACTACCAAGCAACACTGTATTTCAGTGCAAGGTGTCAGATTATGGAACGATTTTGGACCTGAATTAAAATCATGTACAAAGCTTGGACAATTTAAACAAAAACTAAAGGAAGAAATACTCCAAACATATTTACAAGACGACATGTAAACTCACATAAGGATTGACATTTCCAGCCTGTGTTGTGTTATAGCTTAGTTTTTCTTTTTTCTCTGTGACACTATGTCTTAGATTTGTTTTTGAATAGTAACCGCTTAACTTAGACTAGCTCAGTTTTCTTTTTCTCTCAGTCATATTTTGTCTTAGCCTTGTTTTAAATTGTAATCGCTCTTGTCTTGTTTTCTCTTTTTTCTCCTTTGAATTCTTGGATGGAATATGGGTGGGCAATATAAGCTGCGGCTTCAGCCATCACCCATTTCGGATAACTCACGTGGAATTGTATAGTAGAAGGAGTCTTTGTCTAATTTGACCTTGTTGTTATATTATACAGTTTCTTTTAACCTGTAATGTACTATCCGAAATAAATAAATTCATTCATTCATTCATTCATTCATTCAAGGCAAGAGGTACACATTCACGAGGCTGCCACAGGGCTATTGTGAATCACCAACCATTTTTTTCACAGGCAATGTCAGCAAATTTGGCTCAGTAGTCCACCTCATGGGAGTCAATTACTCCTGTATGTTGATGACATTTTGCTGGCATCCCCTGATGAAATCACTTGCAAAAAAGACGCCATTGCCTTGTTGAAATTTTTAGCTGAGCAGGGTCACAAGGTCAACAAAGCAAAGCTGCAGTTTTGGAAGCCAGACGTGAAATACTTAGGCCACATTTTGTCAGCAGAAGGGAGACATGTTGATCCTGTTCGCAAAGAGGCTATTTTGGCAGCGCCCAAACCAATCACAAAAAGAGACATGACATCATTTTTGGGGACATTAAACTATTGTCGCTCCTGGATTGCAAATTATTCATTTGAAGTGCAACCATTGTCTGACCTCATTTACAAGAAACAAATGGCACAGGTGGACAATATTGAGTGGACACCTGAAGCAGAGGAAGCATTTGTCAGGATGAAAAAGCTTTTGGTCAGCACTGCGGTTTTGGCACTCCCTGACTATAAAAAGCCATTTATTCAAATGGCTGATTGTAGACAGGGGCACATGACATCAGTGCTGATTCAACCATTTGGGACAAAAATGTGTCCAGGGGCATATTATTCCATAAGACTAGATGCGGTTTCCAGGGCCCTTCCTCCATGTGTGCAGGCTGTAATAGCTGCATCCATGGCAGTTCAAGCATCTGCAGGGATTGTCCTCTTTCATCCCTTGACCCTGAAGGTCACACATGCAGTGCAGTGTCTGTTATTTTATCCCAGAGCAAGGTATCAGTTCTTTCACCATCCAGGCATCTCGCATCCATGACAGTCTTAATGTCCCAGCCTCATTTAACGATTGAGCGTTGCACAGTGTTAAATTCAGCGAGTTTTTTTTGCTAATTTCCATTGAAGGAGAACCTCATGACTGTTTGGCAGAAATTGAGAATGGAACACTACCACGTCCTGATTTACAAGACATCCCCTTGGATGATTCAGACCTCATATTGTTTGTGGATGGATCATCAAAACGTGATTGTGATGGATCAAATTTGTCTGGCTATGCAGTTGTCACTCATGACACTGTTTGGAAGGCCCAAAAACTTCCATCCCATTTTTCAGCTCAAGCTGCAGAGTTGATTGCTCTAACTGAAGCATGTAAATTGGGACAAAATAAAAAACTTACAGTTTACACTGATAGCCAGTATGCATTTTCCATTATTCACCACTTTGCACAGCAGTGGAAAAAGAGAGGCATGATTACATCAACAGGGAAGCCTATTCAGCATAAACACCTCATTTTGGAGCTGCTTGAAAGTGTCAAACTTCCATCACAACTGGCCATATGCAAATGTGCTGCTCATACAAATGGCAATGATCCAGTTTCTAAAGGTAATCATTTTGCAGATCAAACTGCAAAGACGGCTGCACAAGGCTTGCAACCTGGACAAAGCATATTTGATTCTATTCTGACACTGACTGAAGAGCTATCACATGACATTCTTGTTGAGGTTCAAAAAGCAGCACCACAGGCTGAAATCTACAAATGGATAAAGAAGGGAGCTATTTTTGATGACACCTCAAAGCTCTACAAATGTAAGGCAAGCAAGCCTATTCTACCACGCAAACTGTTTCACCAAGTCTCTACCTTGTTGCATGGCTTATCGTATGTAGCCGGGGGGGAAGGGGGTATCTACATTGAATAAAATCTTTACTGCCTATGGTTTTAGCCAGTTTGCCACACAGTTTTGTAAAAAAATGTCTGATCTGTGCAAAAAACAATGCACAGGGAAATTTCAAACCTGAAAGAGGCACTTTTCCAGCCTCTACTTATCCATTTCAGAACATTTGCATGGATTTTATTGAACTGAATAAATGTGAGGGCAGGAAATATTGTTTGGTCATTTGTGATATGTTTTCTAAATGGACAGAAGCTTTTCCTTGCACACATCCAAATGCAATCACAGTGGCAAAGAAATTGCTTACCGAAATTGTACCTAGGTTCGGAATACCTGAGAAAATTTACTCAGATAATGGTACACATTTTGTAAATAAAGTTATATCACATTTAGGCACAGCACTGAACATCAGTTTGAAGAATCATTCAGCTTGTCACTCACAATCTGTGGGATTGGTGGACCGCACAAATAGAACTATTTAAGAAAGACTCAGGAAAACAATGGCAGAAACAGGGCAAAATTGGATTTATTGCCTCCTATTAGTTTTGTTTTACATGAGGATAATCCCGGCCAAAGGGGGGTTGTCTCCATTTGAAATCATGTATAGCAAACCATACTTGCTGCCACCTTTGAGGCCATTCAATCCTGGTGATGAAGAAGTGTGTTTCGCAGATTACATGAGAAGGATGTTGACTAACAGAGATATTATCACTGCTACTCTCCCCAGAAGGGTTCACGAGGAAACTGCACCGATCTTGGCCAAACCAGGAGACCTCATCCTCATCAAAGCCATCAAAAAGAAGAATTGGACTGATTCACTCTGGCAAGGACCACATGAAGTTGTTTTGTCAATGTCAACAGCGGTGAAAGTTGAAGGACAGGGCTCTTGGGTGCATTTAACACACTGTAAACTTTACCCTACTCAAAACTCACAGCTAGGGACTACTGAATAAATATCTTCAACTTCATTCCATTAAAAGACTTTCAGCAAGAGACTTATTAATAGTTTCCCTATACAAGCGTCGACTGACGACGCCCCACGTGGCATCTGGTATCGGCTTGGGATGTCATGGTCCACTCTGCTCATCACCGTCAGCTGCGCTCACACCTGGTCCTCATCAGGCGCCGCCTATATCTACCGCTCTGGCCTCTGGGTTAGTGCGGAGATGTCCCACTGTGCTCCAGGAGAGCTTCATCACCATTCCTTGCCTTCTACCTATGCTACAGCCAGCGCCCATCTTCTGCCTCGTCCAAGAAACCATCCAGCCTGACACGTAAGCGCTCATTTCTACTCACCTTGTGAATCAGTTCCCCTGTGCACAGGCGGCGTCCTTGGTGGCGGATTCCCAGCCTCCTCCTCCCAGGCGGCGGACCATTCATCCTACCAACTCACCTCCATCAGCACGTCTACTCACCTGCCGGAGTCACTCCACCACCTGAAGAGCACTGTCTTCCTGGCCACAGCTGTCACGCTGAACTGGAGCTCGCTACCATCTGTTCCCACAGTAAGTTCAGTGTAACTGTTAAACTCCAGAAGTGATGCCCAGTAATTCCTTCTCCTTGTGTGTCTCCAGGGTTGCCAGGCTGTACGGTGTCTCGCTCAGTTCCCGGCAGTTCCAAACTACATTCACACCACACTCTCACAACCTGGTTGTTAATAAACTTGATTGTATCGATTCGAAGTCTGTGTGTCATCACTGGGTCATTGAACTATGTCATGGGATAGGGAAGCAAGTGGTTGACCATCATGGAGAGACAAGAAGCAGAAGAAAGACGCTCAATCATTAAAGGGTGTAGTTGTTGTTGTTTCCTTTGCATCATCATCCTAGGGCTGACGTTATTACTTTGGTTTCTTTTAGCTGCACCACAAACCATACACCGTAGTGCTAGGGACCTTGCACATATTCAGCATAATTGGCTAGAGCTACATGAGCATCACGATCATGCATATGCTGCCAATACATGGTGGAGGTATGCTAACTATACGGCCAGGGCAGCTAATCGCTCCAATTGTTATGTTTGTTCCTTAGTGCCAATGTCAGCTGGACAGACTGCTGTTGTGGCTAAAATGATGGAACCAGCAAAAGCTCTCTGTTTTTTACAGAAGGCTATGGAAAGGAACTATACAAATAAGATTATTTTGAATCACTCTTGTGAAATCTTTCGTCACTCTACTAATCAGAGAACTTTGGCACCCCTTACTCTGTAAGGACAAGGATAGTTTCATCAAGGACTTTTTCTTCTTGTCTGAAGGGAAGTGGTAACAACCCTCTGGGTGACCTACCCATTTCTCGGTGTGAGGCAGTGTACAGTATACACCGCACCTGTGATGCTAGTACCCTGACCAGTCGAATGGGCAGGTGGTGTCCACAGGCTAACCATTGTTATTACAGACCTATCACCATGCTGGAGCTCTGCAGTGCTGCTATCTGCAACTTCCATATGTATGGCGCACATACGGTGACGGGTGGTTGGTGGCTGTGTGGTCATAAGGCGTATTCCCATCTGCCTATGAATTGGGCAGGAACCTGTGCCCCTGTCTTTGTGACTGATAACACCCTGATTATGTCAGCGGGTCAGGCGAACAGAGGGAAGAGAGACCTATCACATGCCATTTTCACACCACATGATTCCATCTGGGGTATGGATGTGCCAGAGCAGTTCAAGATACTTACTACAGGTCAAAAGGTAGTACAGTCCCTATTCCCTTGGGTGAGAGTGGCAAAAAACACCTTGTGGGTTGAGACTCTTAATTATAGACTACAGTCTTTTGTGAATTTTTCCTTAGCTGCCTGGAAAGGTGAAAGGGAGGAAATGACTGCTATAAGACTTTGTCATATGGGTGAGACACCGTGTTATCTGGCGCTCAGGCCATATTCCTCCTCAGCCCAGCTCTTATTGTGACAGCGTTTCAGCGGGCTCCCAGCTGTCAAGCTCTACGGGACGGCTGGAGCCCAATTACCTCTCATCAGCTGAGGCGCTGTCAACCAGTATAAAAGGGAGCAGCTCCGATCATTCGGGGCTGTGACCTCGCACCATTATCCACGCTCTTCTCTGGCGTGGGTAAGGCTGGAACCCCCTCGTCTGGTGCCAGCCACCCGCTCGTCATTCTGCATTGTGTGTAAGTGTTTATCCTTGTACGATCATTTGTGTTTTGGCCCCACGTGGCCCTGTTCCTTTGTTCCTTTCCCCTTATCACAATAAATAACGCAAACTCACTGGTCTGCCCTCAGCTCTCATTGTATGGCTTGCGAGAGCCATACGTAACAGTAGGTCACAGCCAAGTGAGTTGCCGGCGGCCGTGAGTATGCTGTTTTGGACTTTGTTCTTCCCGGTTTGGGTGTCAACGCTGGGAGCATGCCGACTCCCAGGAGCCGCACTCGGTGCTTGGGCAACGAGCTAGCTAGCGCCCCGGAGTTCGTCGATGGGACGCTCTTCACCGCTAGTCTCTACGACGACCCAAACCAAATCCGCTGGCACCTAGACTACGCTGAGGTCCTTCTAAACAATCTTCCTCGCTATGCCGACCATCCCAAAGTCAGCGTGAGGAGAAAGGACATCACCGCACAGCGAGAGATACTCCATGGGTTGGAGGGAAATCCCGACAGGAAGCCGAAGAGGAGGAGACGTCACCCCTTGCTTCGGGATCCCACTTCTGCCTCCGCTCCGGCCCGGGAGTTCGCGCCATCCAGAGGTCTTCCCCCATCGGGCGTGACGTCACTCGGGTTTCCCCCTGAGGAGCTGCAGCTGACAGCTGTTAAGACCCGAGACCGAGTGACAGCTGCTCGCTCCGCTGTTTGTCCGCCTGGTCAACCTCAGCATGAACCCCGTCCGGACCCAGCTCCGGGTCACCGCAAGGGCTCAATCTCTCACACAGCTGCCTCTCCTGCGCCTCGTCAGAGGGGATTCCCCTCAGCCTCGTTTCTCCCCGGGCCATCTCCCGCTCTCCCGTCAGCGTCCCGTGCCCGGCTCATTTCAGCTGTCGCCCCCTCCTCCTTGACGTATCTCCCGGTCGCTGTGTGTGCTCCGAGTTCAGTCCTGGCGAGTCCCGTCCCGGAAACATCTCCAGTTGTGTTTATCCTTGTACTGTGGAGTGTGTGAAATCACAGGCAGAACCATTTCAAAATGATTTATTTCACACTCACATCTCACGAGCACAGAACAGTCTGAACTTTTTACCAGAGACTCTCCTCTTAAGTTTCACGGCTTACATCACACACAGCAGGACATTTGCATCCTACTGCATTCAACCCCCTACATCCTTGACTCCTTCCCGCTCTCTCACCAGGAGACTCCTGCTCCTTTGTCTCCCATGCTTACTCACTGTCTCTTGACTGCCAGGAGACTCCTGTTCCTTTGTCTCCCATGCTTATTCACTGTCTCTCGTCTGAGATGCTAGAAATCTGACTCTCCTAAGGTGCTACAACACCCCCCACCCCAGCATCTTAGATAGGACAATAGAATAACGGTTCACATGCTGTGATAGAACAACAAAACATCAGTCCACATGCTGTTTGGGCTTCCGTCTCCTCCCGTATCTGCTGTAACTGGGTTTTACCGCCTCCGCGGCGCCATTGTGCCGATGGGAGGTTGCTGGGAGGGGGGGCATTTCGGTCTGTCCGTGTGGCTGCTCTAGCAAATCGTTACCCTGGGGAGCTCTCCGTGGGGGTCTTCCACGCCGAGGGGCCCTAGCCAACAGCACTTGCTCGTCCACCACAACGAAAGCGGGTTTGAGTCTGTCTATGCCAATTTTTTCCCTCCTACCCCCCAAGTCTAGCAAAAAATGCTTATCCCCTGTTTCCAACACTCTGAATGGTCCATCATAGGGTGGGCGCAATGGAGGGCCGTGGGCATCGTGTCTGACAAACACAAACTCCGCGCTCTTCAAAGTTTTAGGCACAAAAACACGCGGAAAATTGTGGTGGGCAGGGCCCGGCAGCATGCCTGTGTTTGCGCTACGCTGCAAAAGCTGAGACGAGGAGCTGCCCGGAGTGGGATTATCTGGTAGAAATTCCCTGGGCAGCCATAGTGGCTGCATAAAAACTAGCTCTGCCGGGGAAGCTTCTAGATCCTCTTTCGGCGCGGAGCGCAACCCCAATAAAACCCACGGCAGCCTGTCTACCCAATTTGCATCCGTCAATGAGGCCCTGAGTGCTGCTTTCAGTGATCTATGAAAACGCTCGCATAACCCATTGGCCTGTGGGTTGTACGCAGTTGTGCGGTGAATTGTAACACCCAGGCTGCTGGCCATCGCAGACCAGAGTTTGGAAACAAATTGAGGGCCCCTGTTGGACGTAATGTCTGATGGGACTCCAAAACGCGCCACCCATGCTGTTAAAAAAGCGCGCGCTACGTCTGCGGACGGGGTTGCCACCAGCGGAACCGCTTCTGGCCAGCGCGTGGTGCGGTCCACCATTGTCAGGAGGTGCGTGCTCCTCTGTGATGGCGGGAGGGGGCCCACAAGGTCCACGTGAACATGGTTGAACCTCTTAGCCGGAATACGAAACGGCTCCAAGGGAGCCTTCGTGTGTCTGTGTACCTTGGCTCATTGGCACACCACGCAGGCTGCAGCCCACTCTTTCACTTGTTTGCGTAGGCTTGGCCACACAAACTTCTCTTCCACCAATTTGATCGACGCGCGCACTCCTGGGTGCGCCAGAGTGTGAACCGACTCAAACACGCGGCGGCGCCACGCAGCCGGGACCACGGGACGCGGGCGACCCGTGGAGACATTGCAGATTAGGGGGGGGCATGCCGTCTTGCAGCACCCTGCTCTCCAGCCTTAACCCTGTTGGTCCAGACTGGAGCGCGCGCACGTGTGCATCGCTAATCTGCTCTGCGGCCATGGCTGCGTAATCTATCCCCACGCAGACCGGGGCCACCAGGGCGCATGAGAGGCAGTCCGCCACTATATTCAGTTTACCCGACACATGCTGGATATCGGTAGTAAACTCTGAGATTGCGGCCAGCTGTCTCTGCTGCCGGCCCGACCATGGTTCTGAAACCTTGGCCATTGCGAATGTTAGCGGCTTATGGTCCACGAACGCGGTGAAACTGCGCCCTTCCAGCCAGAACTGGAAGTGGCGAATGGCCAGGTGGAGAGCCAGCAACTCTCTGTCGAACGCGCTGTATTTACGTTCACTGTCGCGCAAAGTTCTGCTGAAAAAGGCGAGCGGCTACCAAGCCCCGGCGACGCGCTGCTCCACGACAGCCCCTATGGCCACGTCTGAAGCGTTGGTGGTGAGCGCTATTCGGGCCGTCGGGTCTGGATGTGCCAGCAGTGGGCTGCTTTAACTTCTGAGAACGCCCGCTCTTGCTTCGGGGTCCATTCAGCCCTATCCGCGGGTTTCTGTTTTTTGAGCGCGGCGTACAATGGTTGCATGAGCTGCGCCGCGCAGGGAATGAAACGGTTATAAAAGTTCACCATTCCCAAAAATTCTTGTAGCGCTCTGACCGTTTGAGGCCGAGGAAAATCCGCCACGGCGCGCACTTTGTCGGGCAGCGGGATTGCTCCTTCTGGAGAGACGCGGTGCCCCAAAAAATCAATCTCTGTTACACCAAACTGGCATTTCGCCGGGTTGATTATTAACCCATGCTCCTCTAACCTCTGGAAAACCGTCGTGAGGTGGGTTTCGTGTTTGTCTTCGGACGCGCTGGCTACCAGGATATCGTCCAGGTAGACGAACACGAACAGGAGATCGCGCAGCACTGCATCCATCATGCGCTGGAACGTCTGTGCCGCTCCTTTTAACCCGAATGGCATGCGCAGGAACTCGAATAGACCGAACGGAGTTATCACCGCTGTTTTGGGTACGTCCTCAGCATGCACTGGGACTTGGTGGTAACCGCGGACCAGGTCTATTTTGGAAAAAATGCGTGCCCCGGCGAGGTGAACGGAAAAATCCTGTATATGGGGAATTGGGTAGCGGTCGTGCGGCGTGGCGTTGTTCAACCTGCGGAAATCACTGCACGGTCGCCACGATCCCTCAGCCTTAGGGACCATGTGTAGCGGGGAAGCCCATGGGCTGTTCAAGCGCCTGATGATGCCCAACCTTTCCAGGTTGGTGAACTCCTCGCGCGCTATGGCCAGCTTAGCTGCGTCCAAGCGCCGAGGTCTTGCAAAAACGGGCGGTCCGGTGATGGTGATAAAGTGCTCCACCCCGTGTTTAGCGATGGCCGCGGAAAACGTCAGGACCGTGAGTGCTGGGAACTGAGTGAGCAGTGTGTGGAACTTACCGCCTGCAGCTGTGACGTTGGCTTGTGCTGTTGGCCGGGTCACTCGAGCTATACAGGGGAGAGAATCGAAGGACAGTGCATTAACCAGGTGCCTGTTAGCAACATCAACCAATAAACCATGTGCACACAGAAAATCAGCCCCCAGTATATGGTAATTTAGTGCTGCTATGACAAAAGTCCACTCATATGTACGGCCGTGTAGAGACAAGAGCATAGTCCTCTCACCAAAGGTCTTAATATCCGAGCCGTTTGCTGCCACTATCTCGGGGCCGCTAGATCCTGCCAGCCGGTCAGCGTAGGTCGGCCGGAAGAAGCTCCTCTGGGCTCCGGTGTCCACGAGGAAATGCCTCCCCAAGCGTGCGTCCGTTAGGTAGAGCAGCTTGTTCACTTCACCAAGGGTCGCTGCTGCTACCGACCCTTGGCCTTGGCGTTTTCCCGAGCGCTGGAATTGGCACGGTGGCATACATCTGCGTGCGTTCTCTCCGAAGCAGCGATGGTAGGAACAGAGCGTGTCTCTCTGGCGCCTCCCTGGTCCCCGCTGCTGCTACCGTCGATGGCTCCTCGCCTCCTCTGGTCATCTCGCTGTGCTCCGCCGCTGCTGCATTGACTGTGGTCGCCCTGGTGGCGATGATGATCCTGTCTGCCTCCTGGGCTAGCGCACGGTAGTCTCGCATGGCCAGCCGCGGCGAATTGGCCACAAGCGCTCTCGCTACTGTCGGAAGGTTCCGGAGGAAGAGGTGGGCAAACAGAAAGTGGTCGTCGTCCGTGCCCCTTAACGTCAGCATCTTCTCCATCAGGTCTACGGCCGAACCCTCTCCTAGCTCGGTCCATGTCAGGAGCCTCTCCGCTCTCTCACAGTCCAAGAGCGTGTAGCGCTGGATGAGCGCAGCTTTGAGCGCTTCGTATCTGTTGCTGGCTGGAGGCTGATCGAGCAGGCTCACTACCTGTTGAGCTGTGCGGGCGTCGAGCACTGCGACCACATGGTAGAATCTGGTGTCATCTGCCGTTACCCCCCGGAGGGCGAACTGGGCCTCGGTGAGGTGGAACCAAGAGCGTGGGTTGTGCTGCCAGAAATCCGGTAGCTTGACTGAAGCCGCACACGCGTGGCTGGAGGTTCCAGTCCGGGCTGTCTGTGGGATGGCTGTCGCCTCGCTGTAGCTTCCTGACCGGTCCGGCTCTGGGGATCTTGCCTCGTGTTCCATAATACGTCTTGGGTCACCAGTGTGGAGTGTGTGAAATCACAGGCAGAATCATTTCAAAATGATTTATTTCACACTCACATCTCACGAGCACAGAACAGACTGAACTTTTTACCAGAGACTCTCCTCTTAAGTTTCACGGCTTACATCACACACAACAGGACATTTGCATCCCACTGCATTCAACCCCCTACATCCTTGACTCCTTCCCGCTCTCTCACCAGGAGACTCCTGTTCCTTTGTCTCCCATGCTTATTCACTGTCTCTCGTCTGAGATGCTAGAAATCTGACTCTCCCAAGATGCTACAGTACGATCATTTGTGTTTTGGCCCCACGTGGCCCTGTTCCTTTGTTCCTTTCCCCTTATCACAATAAATAATGCAAACTGACTGGTCTGCCCTCGGCTCTCACTGTATGGCTCGCGAGAGCCATATGTAACAGACTTGTAGCAACACAGAATAGAATGGTACTTGATCAGTTGACTGCCGCCTGTGTGGGTGTGTACGCAATTGTAGGTCAGTACTGTTGCACCTTACCGGAGTGGTGGCTCAGTTGGTAGAGCATCCGCCCCACACCCGGGAGGCAGGGGTTCAAATCCCGGCCGTGTCATACCAAAGACCATATAAAAATGGTGCTTTCTGCCTTCTAGCGTGGTGCTCCGCATAATGGAATGGGGGAAGTAAAGTTACACACAGAGCTACCAGAGGACTGACCCCCCACTGTAGCTTTCACTACTTACAGTAGCTGTGTGGCCTAGGGTCAGAGAAACGGAGATAGGCGTCACCCATATACACCTTCAGGTGTGAAGGGATTAACTAACTAACTAACTAACTGTTGCACCTTTATACCTGCACATGATGCAGATGGAGGTGTCATTGCCTCAGCCATACGTAACCTGACTGCTTTGCAGACTGCTGGAGCTAAGGATAATGTTAATGACTCATGACACTAAATAAACTGGTTGTTTTCCTCATGGAGGGGTCTTGCCATGAACTTGGTGGTGATTTTTGTAGTGATACTCTTGATCTTTTCATGTGTCATTCCTTGCATCCGTGATATGATGCTGAAACTTGTTCATGTGAATTTAGTGTTATATCATGAGGCCACCACTGGAGATAATGGGGAAACAACACCAGCTTAAAGTTTTATGAGTACAGAGTAAACGTATTACTGGCATACAGAAAACCGAAAGGAGATGTATGTTCATGATGTGAATTTGAAATGTACTGAGTTGCAAGAGTAATCAAATATGTCTTGAAGTTCAGAGAAGCTGTGTTATCCCTGCTTGAGATTTTTTCACTTTATCCTGTTTATGTTCTGTTTTAATATATGTTGCATTTGAAACCACTAATTGCCCTTTTCCACTAGCCTAGCTCGCCTCGCCTCGATTCACCACTACTTGTTTCGTCCACGGTTGTGTCTTCATAGCAGCCGGGTAAAGCTGAGTAAAGCTGGGGTGGGCGGGATTTTTTTTTACAGCAAGGCGGCGCTACACTCCCGTGACATAAAACACGCGACCCAAGCAAAACATAACATGGCGGCTGTACAAGGCGACTCTTCGGTCTGTGGCTTTTTGTCACCATAAATGCCAAAAAGGATCGCCAGATAAGGGTACAGGCAGCGAGACGAAACACTCTGGAATAGTACTGCAGCTTCTGGGAGAGCCGAAGACGTGAGGATACAAACTAGGTCATATATGACGGTAAGCTAATGGTTGCTAATGCTAGTTTGCTATAAGTACGTCGTACTACACTGTAATGTCTGTAAGTTATTGCTGTTAGGTACTAAAATATGTACGCTGTGTGTGTTTGTGTGTGTTTCAGATGGCTCTGTTGTGAGAAAATTACCGCTTCAAACGGTCGGTCTGGGCATTCAATACAGCCTGTCACTGATGTCAACACAGCCCATCACTGATGTCACCCCAGCTTCACAAACGATCAGTGGTTATAGAGCTTAAGAATGTCTGTAGAAACGTTTATTTCCTGTGCAAAAAATTGCTCTGATCTGCATGAAAATCATGGAGAGACTGTTGAGACATCATGGATGTAGCTGCTCCAGCAGCACTGAGTCTGATGTGGTGTGATAGCAAAAAATGATCAGCTGACACAACTTGATCGCCAGGTTAATAAGTATATTAGCCACAAAATATATATATTCAAAAGGTAAACAGTACTGAGTTAGGTATAATAAGATATATTTGACAGTTATGATACATTTTAGGCCAAAACAAACTTGATCTAGAATTGAAAGCAATTAAAATAATGCAGTCACAAGGTTACATGGAAAATGCTTGATTTACTAGATACATGTACTGTAGAAATATATATTCTCTGCATCAACAATGTACTATACATGCATTCATGTAGTATTGCACTGACAATAAACCTCTGAAGTTTTTGCAGATGTATCTTTTTTTATATGTGAAGGTTACCACCATGTGGCACAAATTTAATACTAACAGATTGGAAAAGCTGTCTAAGAACAATCCAGCAGTTTGAGAAATCACTTTTGGTTTGGTGTGTCTGTCAACAGGATTATGAACCATAAAGCAGTTTGTGTTAAAATGCTAAATCCCATTAAACCCTTACCCACAGGTGTCCAATCATGTGCCATGGAGGGGCAAGATCCTGCAGGTTCTCTCTTCTACCCAGTTTCTTCAGCAGGTGTTCTCACTGATCAGCAGTCAGTGGGAGAAATTCAGCGGAATCTGCTGTTGAAGACACTGTTTGGAGGTAAAGCCTGCAGGGTCTTGGCCCTCCATGGCACATGATTAGACACCCCCGCCTAAACCCATTATGATAAAGAACAGATGCTAATATGGCCCAGAATTCCTCCATATACTGGTACTATCACTAAAGTGTGCAGGGTCTTCTGCACTGGTACATCCAACAATACAGTCTTCAGTTAATAAAATAATTGTTTTGGTTACTTTTCTTAAAAATGAGCCATTATTTTCAAGGTCATCGATTAATGGTTTGTACTGTTTACTCTTTTCCCACCAGTGTCTAAACAGACAAAATAGAAAATCATAAAGCAAACACATAAGTCACTAAATTGTTTATTACAATCAGCAGCAAATTCCAGATTATTCAGAATGTGCAAAATTCAAACTGTAAAAAAAAAAAAAAAACTTAGAATGGGTCACTCAGCAGCTGGGATGTGCAGCTCACACTGGTCCCAGTTCAGCAGATCTTAGGCCTGCATCTCTGTAAGTAGTGGCGCAAGGTCCAGTTTGGGGTGGATCGTTTCCCTCTTGCCTAGACAAAAAGACAGAAATGGGTGGTGGTTAATTAAAGCAAGTTTTGCGGCGGCATGAAATAAAGCGGCGTCGTTGGAGGTTTTAAGTAGAATTTTATTATCATACCGCTGTCACGAGCTCCGCTCCCGGCGCCGTGCATGAGCGCCGAGAGCGAGCTCACGGCTCTCAGAGAAGGAGAGGAGAGGCGGACACATGTGTGTCCTACAGCAGAGGTTGAGAGAGAGAGTTTGCGTTACAGAGTTGCAGCATATATACTCGACCACAACAATACATCAAAAGGCCATACCCCAGCAGTTAGTATGATCAAAGAGATAACAGAACAGGCATAAGACATTTGCATTTGAGAGACATATTGATCTCAGTCCCTAGGTCACAGTGAGGACAGGACGCATGAGTACAATGCATGAAAGGCAACAATTAACATCACAGAGGTGAGCCAGACGAAACGCGTCTGCCTGTAGACATTAATACACATTACACTGTTCTGTTACTTGCTCTAGCCGAGCGCTGTGTTTGACCAGTCTTTTCGTGGAGATTTACCTCAAAGCACATCTACATATGTAAGATGCTCAGAAGAAGCACAGTAAGGGCAAAATGCATGAACACTTTAACTTCACGGCTGTAAACGCAGCATGCAGCGGAACAAACCCCAGGAGTGCGAGCTGACTGTCTGTGTTCTGTCTGTGTGTTGTGGGGGGTTTAATCAAACCGCTACAGTTTAAAACATATTTGGGAAATACACTTGTTGCTAAAAGCCAGTGGTGGAATGTGAATGAATGAATGAATCTTTATTTCGGATAGATTAAAAGTAAAGATTAAAAGAAAATAGAATAATATAACAAAGGGGAAAAAAAATCTAACAAGGTCGAATTAAACAATAACTCCTCTGATTATACAGTTCAACATAGATTATCTGAAATGGGTGATGGCTGAAGCCGCAGCTTATATTGCCCACCATATTCCATCCAAGAATTCAAGAGAAAAACAAAACAGGAGTGATTCCAATTCCAATGTCAATTCAATTCAATTCAATTCAATTCAACTTTATTTATATAGTGCCATTTCACAACAACAGTCATCTCATAGCACTATCAACTGTAGGGGGGAACCCCCACAGTTGCAGAAAGACCCCAGCAATCAGGCGATCCCCTGTGAGCAAGCACTTGGTGACGGTGGAGAGGAAAAACTCCCTTTTAACAGGAAGAAACCTCCAGCAGAACCAGGCTCAGGGAGGGGCAGTCATCTGCTGCGACTGGCTGGGGGGTGAGGGGATAGAGAAGAAGAAAAGAACAGACATGTAGAGAGCAAACAGCACGATGGGGACTCAATCTATGGGAGAGAACAAACAAATGTTAAAGACCAGCAAAAAAAAATATTTCATAGAGAGTGAGGAAAGGAGTGAGGCCCAGTGCATTACTGGAGGTCCCCCGGCTGACTAAACCTATTAGCAGCATAACTAAGGGAGGGTTCAGAAACACATGATCCCTCCCTAATTGTAGGCTAGATCAAAAAGGTAGGTTTTAGCCCTATTCTTAAAAACAGAGATCGAGTCTGACTCCCGAATCCAGATTGGCAGCTGATTCCACAGGAGAGGAGCTTGATAACTGAAGGCTCTGCCTCCCATTGTACTTTTGGAGATTCTAGGTATTACAAGTAATCCTGCATTTTGGGAGCATAGTGCTCTGTTAGGATAATACGGTAGTATCAGATCTTTTAAATAAAAAGGAGCCTGATTGTTTAGAGCTTTGTAAGTAAGAAGAAGGATTTTAAACTTAATTCTAAACTCTATGGGAAGCCAATGAAGGGAGGCCAGAACCGGAGAGATATGATCTCTCTTTCTAGTACCTGTTAAAACTCTTGCTGCAGCATTTTGGATCAGCTGAAGACTTTTTAAAGATGTTTTAGGACAGCCTGATAATAAAGAATTACAATAATCTAATCTCGAGCTAACAAAAGCGTGGATCAGTTTCTCAGCATCACTCTGAGACAAGATGCTCCTAATCTTGGCAATATTACGCAAATGATAGAAGGCAGTCTTAGAAACAAATTTAATATGTGAATTGAAGGACAAATCCTGATCAAAAATAACTCCAAGGTTCCTCACAGAGCTATTAAGAGAAAGAGTAACTGCATCCAAACTGAAAGTTTGATTTGGAAAGGAATTTCTAAGGTTTTTTGGACCAACAAGAATGACTTCAGTCTTATCTGAATTTAATAGCAGGAAATTACAAGTCATCCAAGCTTTGATTTCCTTAAGACAGGCTTCTAACTTGGCTAATTGATTACTATCATCTGGCTTCATTGACAGGTATAATTGTGTGTCATCTGCATAACAATGAAAATGTATACAGTGCTTTCTAATAATGTTGCCTAACAGAAGCATATACAAACTAAAAAGAGTAGGGCCTAGCACAGATCCCTGTGGAACTCCATGACTAAGCTTTGAGTTGAAAGAAAACTCATTATTTACATGAACAAACTGGAACCTATCAGATAAATAAGATCTAAACCACTGCAACGAAGTTCCATTAAGTCCAACATAGTGTTCTAATCTATCAAGTAGAATATTATGATCGATAGTGTCAAAAGCTGCACTAAGGTCTAAAAGGACAAGTACAGAAACTAGTCCATTATCAGATGCAATGATGAGGTCGTTAGTGACCTTCGCTAAGGCTGTTTCAGTACTATGATGGATTCTAAACCCGGATTGAAACTCTTCAAGTAAACCATTTCCCTGCAGGTGGTCAAATAATTGCGTAGCAACAACTCTTTCTAAGATTTTTGAAATGAAAGGGAGATTAGAGATTGGTCTATAGTTAGCTAAAGCTCCTGGATCTAGCGTTGGCTTTTTGAGTAAGGGTTTAATTACAGCCGTTTTAAAAGCCTGCGGTACATGGCCTAAAGTTAATGAAGAATTGATTATATGAAGAATAAAGCTACCAATAAGTGGGAAGACTTCTTTAAATAACCTGGTAGGAATAGGGTCTAAAAGACAAGTTGAAGGTTTGGATGAGGAAACTATTTTGTCTAACTCACAAAGGTCGATTGGAGTAAACTCATCAAGACAGACATCAAAAGAAGGAGTTGTAGTAGTTACAGTATTTAAGTTAACTGTGGGAAGAATCTGATTGATTTTATCTCTGATGGATGAAATTTTATTATTGAAAAAGTTCATAAAGTCCTGACTAGTAAGCTCTAAGGGAATGCTAGGATTGACAGAGTCCTGACTCTTTGTCAACCTGGCTACAGTACTGAAAAGAAACCTGGGATTATTCTTGTTCTCTTCTATTAATGCAGAGTAATAACTTGTTCTAGCTTTTCTAAGAGATTTTTTGATAAATTAAAAGATGATTTCTCCAAGCTAAATAGATTTCATCTAAATTAGTAGAGCGCCATTTTCTTTCTAATTGACGAGTCTTCTGTTTTAAGCTACGAGTTTCTGTGTTGAACCAAGGAGTTAGAAATCTCTGATTAGACTTTTTCTTTTTTAAGGGGGCCACCAAGTCTAGAGCCTGATGCAGAGAAGCTGAAACACTATCCACCATGTTATCAATTACAGAAGGAGCAAGCTGTCTATAGCTTATTTCCGTTGTGTTGACACATGGCATAGAAGAAACAATCTGCATAAATTTGGAAACAGCATCATCTGAGAGGCATCTACTGTAATAATATTTTTCTTTAGGAACCAAATAGTCAGAAATAGTAAAATCAAAGGTTAACAGACAATGGTCTGACAGTACAGGGTTATGAGGAGACACTACAAGATTTTCTATTTCTATGCCATATGTCAGAACAAGGTCCAATGTATGGTGGAGGTAATGAGTAGAATTTCCTACTTTCTGAGAAAACCCAATTGAGTCTAATATTGAATTAAAAGCCACATTAAGGCAGTCACTATCTACATCCACATGTATATTAAAGTCCCCTACTATAATTATTCTATCAGATTTCAGCACTAAATCAGCTAAGAAATCAGCAAATTCGGATAAAAATTCTGAGTAGGTTGATGGGGGACGATAAACTATGGCAAATAAAATTGGGTTTAACCTAAAATTGCTAAAGTGCCCAATACTGAGGACCAGGCCCTCAAAGGAATTATAACATGTTTTTTGCTTTACATTAACTAGTAATTTGGAATGGTAAATTGTTGCTACTCCTCCTCCACGACCAGAACTTCTGGGATTTTGACAGTTTAAATAACCAGAGGGAGTTGATTCATTTAAACCAACATAATCCTCTTGCCCTAACCAAGTCTCTGTAAGGGAAATTAAATCAATCTGATGATCAATTAACAGATCATGGACTAACAGAGACTTGGGAGTTAGAGACCTAATATTTAATAAACCACATTTAATTTTTAAATTATGAGGAGGAACAGAGGCCAAATCATTCAATTTAGAGGCTTTATGTTTAATTTGAGTTTTACCAATATTTTGCTTTATCACTTTGGGATGCTTATACATTATATTTTTATTCACTTTGGAGGGAGCAGACAACGATTCTCTGATGGGGAAGACAGGGGCTAAGCTGAGGGGTGGCGGATGAAGAGGAGCTGCAGAGAGGCGTGTAAGACTGCGACTCTGCTTCCTGGTCCCAACTCTGAGTAGTCAGGGTTTTGGAAATTTGGATAAAAAAGATGCCAGATTGTTAGATAAATGAGAAGCACCATCCAAAGTGGGATGAATGCTGTCTCGTCTCATAAGACCAGGTTTTCCCCAAAAAGAGCTCCAATTGTCAATGTAGCCCAATTGTCAATGTGACAATAAAGTATTTCGTTGTTGTATTTAACCACAATTTTCATGTAGCTGCGCTTCAGTAAAGTCGATTTTACAAGGGCTGGGTTACATTTAAAATCATCTGTTTTTACTGTGGCCTCAGCAATCAGAATGAATTAATACATTCACTTGAATGGAATCTAGTACTTTAACTGAAGGTGTGCATCACCAAGTGTGGAGTTGCTCAGTCAAAATATGGAGTTTTTATCAATAAAAGTTTGTCTTGTCTGTAAAAGTGTCTCTTCTTGTTCTGGCTTCAAATGTGGGCAGTGTTTTGTACTTGTATTGCTAAAATATAAAAGGAAGCACTACAATGGGTCTCAAATATTTGTAATGTGTCCTGTTACTGCATGAGTTTATTGATGATAGACTATAAACTACACATATAAACTAAATTATATTGATGACTGAACAACTCCCATTCCCCAAAAGATACAGTTATGAATATAACTCACAAAGGCTCACACAAGTGATCTGACAAAAAAATAAATACATTAACAAGCAGTTTATTTTACAGTTGATGTGCCAGTCATTTTCAATTATTCTGTAATTAATATTCACACAATCAAAGAAATCTCAGTTCAGTCCCTTTTATATTAAGTGGAAATTGTGCTATTTTGGTTTTGACACTTTACCTATAAAAGCAAAGGATTTCAGTATTTTCCACAGTGACGAGGTCCATTGTGGGGCAGCTGCTTTTCCTTTCCTCCTGCCTAGACGAATGACAGAAATGGATGGTGGTTAGTTCAAGCAAGTTCAACACATATACAGGCACATCTCAAAAAATTAGAATATCATGAAAAAGTTCAATATTTTTGTCACTCATTTCAGAAAGTGAAACCCACAGATTCATTACACGGACAGTGATATATTGCAAGTGTTTATTTTAATTTTGATGATTATGGCTACAGCCCATATTAACCAATACCTCAGCGGCCAACATTTCTATTTAAAAACTTAAATTCTATTAAAATAAATAAATGCTTGAAATATATCACTGTCTGTGTAATGAATCTATACAATATACAGATTTCACTTTCTGAATGAGTGACAAAAAAATATTGAATTTTTTCATGACATTCTAATTTTTGTACCTGTATTAGGAAAATACACTTATGAAAGTCAGTGGTGGGATGTGACAAAAATGCTTCACTTCCCTGACAAGCACCGCAGGAGCCACTCTGTACATGTACAAGTACATTATCAATCCAGGGATTTATGGTGGAACAGCACAACAACACTGTTCCAACACCTTTTATGAAAAATCCACAGAATAGGTGTGTGGGTCTATTCTGATGCTTCAGAAAATTATATGAATGAATTTATAAATCACTGGTTTGAAAATGCACCTGTATACGTCGAGATTTCGGCTCCTGTGGTCCACTTGACCTGCATCCACAATATAAACACTGAGGAAGGCTAACCCCTGGCATGTGGAAACAGATTCTAGGAAAAAATTACACAAATTAATGCACGGCACCAAAGTGCAGCATGTACACAAACCAGGACTTTAACCAGGATTAACATATTTCATCATTTTGCTCTCACAAGCTAATACTTAGGACAAAACAAGCGCGAATCAGCAGTTGGCTACTAGCTAGCTATTAGCTAACACTCGTTAGCCAGGACAGGACGACGCTGTATGGCTCAAAAAAAGTGAGCTTACCACCAACAGGATAAATAAACAAACAGATGCACAATATTACAAATCACTCACCATCGATGGTTCTCTCACGTTTGTCTTCAGCTTGTCCATAGTCCGGTTCTATGCTGGGCTGCATCTGTAACGGGGCGGGCCACTCCTCTCACTGTGGATCTGCCACCAAGCAGAGGAAACCCCGCACCTCTTCATTGTACCACGGTGTAGATTTCCGCAAAACCTACAATGCTGTCTGTATTAATATCGTATTTACTCGGTGACCGAGTTAGTCCGTGAAATATTGCAAATGGCGGTCGTGTAGATTACACTGAAGACGGACGCTTTCGTGACGTTACGCACTGACCAATCAGTGGCTCGCAGTCTGTTGACGTCACATCTCGGCTCGACTCAGCACGGTTGTACCCTGGCCTCGGACAGGCACGAAAATAGCACCTGTTAACTGGTGCTGGGTACAGTGGAAAGGGCAAGAAAGCGAGTCGAGTCAAAGTGAGTAGGGCTGAGTAGGTACTAGTGGAAAAGGGCCTTATGTTACTAATCACTATTTAGCCAGTATACAGTTTTACTGTATTGATTGTTGTTTGATTGTTGATACGTTGTTTACATTTTCACATTAAGCTACTAATACACATAGGTTAGGATGCTAGCACACACAGATCCCTAACACAAGCATACAGATATGTCTTTTACACATATAATCGTTTTTGGTCATTTTTTATTTGTCTTCATTGAAGGTACATTTACATATAAATATTAACTTGGTTTATTGAATCACTGCTAATTTACTGACACATAGAACGGCAAATACATACACTGTTTCATCTCAATTTATGGTTAATCACCATCACTGGATAAATTTGTCTCTTTTATGACTTAATTAGATGATTGTTTTCTTTTTTGGAATAAAAGGTATTATACTCACATGCTCCCCAGGAAATGAAACATTCCAGCGGTGCTCGGGAGTGGCAGCGGAGCTGATGGCAGACTTTCCTCATTAAAAAGCGAGTTAGGATCTTTTGCAATAAAATGCTTTAGCATAAAACGTACCAGAACTTAGCGAGCTGCCCAATGAGGTTTTAGAAGCCATAGTGTTTCATCTCTGATGCTTTTTAAGCATCAAGGGGGAAATGATAGGATATTTTCATGTTTCATTGATTTCTATATGATTTTAATGCTGTATTATTCTATTTTATATTATACTTGTATCTGGTGCATATAACGAACCAATGTTTGATTCTCTGTGTTTTTCCATTGTCTCAGAACTTGAAAAGAATGTCTGTTCTTTACTGTGAGATTAGGCTGAGCAAGGTTGTAAATAATGACAAAGGTTTTATTGTTTTGTCATACCAAGCTGTTCTGTTCAGGATGTCCGAAGTTAGGGTGACTTAGGTTGACCAGGTCATGTAAAGATCAAAGCAGAATGTTCAGTACTGTCTATAGATTGGAGCAGTCTCAGAGGAGATGGCTTCAGCTGTCTTCAGGCTTAGATGAGATCAAGGACTGTATAAGAAGCAACATCTTTGAATGCATGTTAGGGAGTTGGTGTGAGCAGGCTCTGAGACACGTTATGCTGTGACCAATTGCCTCCTTTTTCTGATCAGAAAGAGAATAAATGGCTCAGAACTTGGAAACCGCCTATTGATTATTGATTCAGTCTCAATCAATTCATTTTTGACCTAACAGTCGTGAACTCCGAAACTGTGGCCAAGTGCCGTTGTTGCTGAGATGACCACGGTTCTGAGACTTTGGACATCAAGTAGGTCAGTGGTTTCTGATCGACAAATGTGGTAAACTTGCGACCTTTGAGCCAGAACTGAAAATGATGCACAGCGAGGTGGATAGCTAACAACTCTCTGTCAAAAGTGCTATACTTATGCTCGCTGTCATGCAAAGTACGGCTGAAAAAGGCAAGGGGCTGCCACGAACCGGAGAGCGCTGTTCCACCACGGCCTCTACAGTGACATCCGATGCATCTGTGGTGAGTGCTATTCATGCTGACAGGGCCGGGTGGGCCAGCAAAGCTGCATTGATGAGTGCTGTTTTGGTGCCTGTGAAGGCTTGGTCTCGACTGGGGGTCCAGTCAATGCTATCCGCGGTTTTCTTTTTTTTAGCACACCATACAGCGGTTGCAGCAACTGGGCTGCGCGGGGGAGGAAACGGTTGTAAAAACTGACCATCCCCAAAAATTCCTGCAGAGCCCTCACGGTCTGCGGACGTGGAAAATCCAATACTGCGTGTACTTTGTCCGGCAGCGGGGTTGCGCCCTCCGGCGAGATGCAATGGCCCAGGAAGTCGATTACTGGCAGCCTGAACTGACACTTTGCTGGGTTAACGATCAGCCTGTGCACTTCCAACCACTGGAACACTTGTTTGAGATGGGCAAGGTGCTCCTCCTCTGATGTGCTAACCACCAAAATTCCGTTTAAGCAGACAAAAACGAATGGCAAGCCACAGAGCACCGCGTCCATCATCCTTTGGAAAGTTGGTGCTGTGCCCTTTAACCCAAACGGCATGCCCAAAAACTCAAACAGACCGAATGGAGTTCTTACCACCGTTTTGGGGACATCCTCTGCGCGCACTGGGACCTGGTGGTAACCACGGACCAGATCCAGTTTTGAAAAAATGTGCATCCTGTCCAGGCACACGGAAAAAATCCTGGATGTGTGCAATGGGGTAACAGTCGTGTTCCGTGGCATTGTTCAAGCATCGGAAATCACTGCACGGCCACCACGACCCATCGGATTTGGGCACCATGCGCAGCAGGGATGCCCAAGGGCTGTTGGAGCACCTAATGATGCCCAAACACTCTAAGTTAGCGAACTCCTTGCGCGCGATGGCTAGTTTAGCCACATCCAGGCTTCGAGGGAGCACAAAAATAGGCGGACATTTTGTGGTGATAAAATGCTCGACCCCGTGCTTGGTTACCGTAGCAGAAAAAGTGGGCACCATGAGTGCTGGAAACCTGGACAGCAAACACTGGTACTTACCCGCTGGACCTAAAACATTTTCATGTGTTGGTGGCCCACACTCCCGTAGCTATGCAGAGCAAGGAGGAAAAAGATGCAGTGTCCACTAAACGCCTGTTGGCAACATCAACAAGTAGTCTATAAACACACAGAAAATCGGCACCTAAGATGAGGACCGAAGATGCAGCTACCACAAAATCCCAATGGTAATTGTGTCCATATAAACATACAGTCACCGTCCTTTCTCCAAACGTCCTGATGCGGGATCCGTTGGTGGCTGTTAAAGATGGGCCACAGCCTTCAGTCAACCTGTCTGTGCTGACTGGCAAAATGAGGCTCTTCTGGGAGCCCGAGTCTACCAAAGAACGTCTTCCCAAATGTATATCCATGATGAAAAGCAGCTTCTCCCTGTTGCCAGTGGTCGCAGCTGCTACTGACTGCTGGTTGTCCTGTTTCCCGGCTTCTTTGAAGTGGCACAGTGGCAGACAATGCTGCATTCCCTTGTCAAAATGGCGGTGATAAAAACATAGCGTCCCGGTCCTGTTTCTCCAGGTGGCCATCCGGGCCATCACCATCAGCTCCTCAATCTCGCTGGCCTCCACCGGAAATCCCGGTCTCATCACCTGAACGCCGAAAGCCTTGTCTGCCAGGATGATGCGGTCTTCCTCCTCTGCCAATGCAATGGCAATTAGTTGCAATGAGTTAGCGAGAATTGCTCTCGCAGAAGCCAGCAGGTTTCTGAGGAAGAGGTGGATGAAAAGGAAAGATCCGTCATCTGTGCCCATCAATGCAAGCATGCTCTCCATCAGGTCCACAGCCGATCTGTCTCCTAACTCCAAGTGGGTGAGGAGCTTTTCCCTCTACGTCTGAAAGGGTATAATGGCACAGCAGCAGCTGCTTGAGAGTGTCATATTTTCCTTGGGCTGGTGGGGCTCAGAGCAGACTCATGGCGCGCCGCGTGGTGTGTGCGTCCAGCAATGCCACCACATGATGGTACTTCGTGTCATCTGCCACGACTCCGCGGAGGGCGAACTGGACTTCCACATCAATAAATCAAATGGCCGGGTTGTGAAGCCAAAAGTCCAGGAATCTGACTGCAACAGCGCATGCAGTGGTGGGAGCCTCCAGCGGGAGTGTCTCCATGGTGGTGCTCGGTCCATCTTCCATTTCACGTCTCAGGGTCACCACTGTGGAGGATGGAATCAGTCGAGACAGCGAGCCGAAGACACAGAACTTTATTCTCCTCCAACAAAGAACAGACTAGATCTGGGTGCCAAAGCGAACTGCTTTATACATTTTCTTCCCGCCTATGGCACTCTGGGTAAACACATTAACATACCAGTTACAAAGCGTGAACGCACATCAACATACACATTAACATACATGTCACATTGGCACCCCTGAGTCCTCAGGTGTGAGCCTGGCACAGCGGGGGCGAAAGGCACATCTTTATTTACTGCATACCCCCCAGCGCTCTGGCGCCCTTGGCTGGCACCCCCAACAACCCAAAGTACTGGGTGGAGCGTCATCTCCTTTGTGTCACCACAATGTATCTATAACAAGTTGGACATATGCATAACGTATGAGTAACTTAAATAGAACGTTTCGATAGCTTATAGATAACTTATATCATTGAGTGCTTAGCACGTTGCCGACGTTCACAACTTATGCTCAACAATAGTCTAACTTATGCATAACTTATGTATAGCTTATCCTAACTTATGCATAGTGCGGTCATGCCAAACTGCTGTTGCCTCCCGATCCATGAATCCTAGGTGTGCGAGAGCATGAAGGCTCAATCATTGGCGGTGGTGGTGGGGGGGGGTAACTGACCTGACAGATTTGGCAGATCTTTCAGGTCGGTCAAATCTTGACAGTCGAAACATGTCAAGGTATGAAACATCTCTTTGTTTTGTCTGAATAAAAGAACAAGACAAGTTTGACATGGGCATCTGCTCACCATAGAGTCTTGACGGTTTCCTCCTGTAAACCAATGCTGCCAATACCGTAACTGTAAGTTAGAAACCCATTCAGTAAGTTACACATAGATTCAAAGTATATTACTATTGGTTAGAAATAAGTTTTGGGTACACTAGACATTATCTCGACATATTTTGACCTAGCCGTACTATGACGGATACCAGCGTGCTTCAGCATGCTCTTAACTTGTACAAAACTTACCCTTAACTTATTAGATATATGCCGGCATATTCTCCAAATCTTTTAAATGTCGGCATATACTGCCTAAGTCGTTATGGTGTGACAGGGGCTTTAATCGCAACTCTTTGGAGGAATGTGCCAGTATGTGTTACATGTCATTGCTAGGCAATGAGGAAAACAAATGAATTCTTCATACTTCAGTGCCACTAAAAAATGTAGGAGTGCTGTGATGGAAAATTCTTGAACATCTTTTCTATGCTCTTGATAATCATTAGGAGTGGGTTCTAGCCCCTATCAGGAAAAATGATTAACAGTGAAACTTTACGGAATACAACCCGTTATTTGTCTTAGTGATTTTTCTTCTCTTTTTTTTGTTCTCTCTCCCACTCTCTTCATCTCCTCCCTGCACACACAGGGGGTTACATTGCACCCCTCATTAAAATAACCATGATTAATACATTAGAGATTTCCAGTAAATGTGCAATCCCATTGAAGACCACCACTCTCACATGAGTAATGGAACATTTTACTCATGTCACCCAAGAAATATGAATATAAACATTCCTGTGTCCCTCCTGTGGGACATTTTACATTGGCTGAAAATTGGCTAGAATGCTAAGGGGTTAATACTCAGTGGTTCTCAGAAAGCCAGGTCAAAGGGTTACGCTTGTCAACGTTACTGAGAGTTCCTATATTGAGAGAATACCTTGAACAAACATTTCCTGTTTTGAGAATTCAATTGGGACTTCTATATCTAGTTTAAAAAATGTTCTTAAACACAGAAAAACACAAGCTTCCACATACAGTCCATTTCCAAGTTTGGGAGAAATAATTATTGGAAAAGATTCATCTTCCTGCAGCAGTATTTCCCTCGACGGTTAATTCTGCTGCTTTTCATAATAACAAGCAGTTGGAGTATTTAGTGCATTCTACGATTTTGTTTTTTCTACATTTTCTATTGTTTTATGGGATGGCAGGATGAAAAATATAGGGTAAGGTAGGGCACAAAGTTACATGGGGCAGGTTGTTACACCCCCTCCTGCTCTTGCTGCAAGTGTGCGGCCTTTCTAATTTTAGAGGAAAGGAGGGGGTGTAACAAACTGCCCCGGCTTACCCCAAATGTCACTTGTGAGTACAGGATTGCGGTTTTGCAACAAAAAACAGAATTTAACTAATTGAAGCTCTTCTATTAGTGCTGATAATATCTTATGTCAATGAGAGTTACACATTGTTTCAGCACTGCTTTGTCTACAGTGTTGTATTATGCATTTCTGTAAGAACTTGATGAAATATAATTTGACACCGTAGCCTGTAAAGTGCCAGAACTCTATGGAAACAGTTCATCTGCTCCATCTGTTATACTTCTGATGGCTGCTGACCAAAGGGCAGGCAATGATATATTCATCTGTGTCACACTCTCACCCCTCCACACGGCCATAATGAGTGAGTATTCCTCCGAGCTCTCACACTTTCTCCCTCACATTTTCCCTTTCTCTCATCACAGCCTCACATACACAGATAGAGATGCACGCTCGAACAAAGCTCGGCTAAATGTGGCTCTCCATCACATCTGCCACCGCTCGGGTCCCAGGTTTCTGCCGCTGGCACGGTGTCCAACCCTGGAGTCCCCTAAGAAGCCCTATCAGAATCAACAATGTCAACAGAAGGCCACAGAGAGTTTGCACACTTTTCACAGCAATTACTGCTGTGGAAAACTTCAATGCTACATTTGAAGCACTTGAGTGATACTGATCTTACACTGAAATGCCCTTGAAAACTAGAAGCTACAGTTGATGCATCTTGCTAATTAAAGCATTGCTGTTATGTAATATTTAATAAGGTTTTTAAAAATTCATTTTCAAACACTTAATTTTTATTGTAATATTCTGTATTTTCCCCACTCAGCTTATATCATTTCTGTGATTTTACACATACACCTAATGATTTTCCATCTGTAAGGGCATATGTTTTTGTCCTTGCATTAGTCCTACATAGCCACAGGGTCTGCATGTTATTATTGGATTTGGCAGACATTTTTACAGCAGATCCCCTTCCTGAGGCAACGCTCCCTATTTACCTGGGCTTGGGATCAGCACTAGGAGTACACTGGCTTGTGCTTCCCTTGTAGCTGAGTAACCAAGTTTCCTTTGCCCATTCTATTATGCTGAGCACCAAGCAAGAAGGTAGAAAGTACCAATCTTTATGACCTAGCCAGAGCATGAACCCACAACCTCCCTGCTGTGGGGCAGATGATCAACAGCTGGTCCACCATTCTGGTTTCATATGCTCTCTGTAACCTTCAATTAATAACACAAACAGTTCAGGGATAAGACATTAATTTTGTGTGATAAATGCAATAACAAATATGGACAATATCTTTAGTTATCAAGCAATTTAAGTTAGCTGCAGTATATCATGTTAATGGCATTGGTCTGGCAGTTTGCTTGCAGGACTGGCAGCATGGTGGTGTAGTGGCTAGTACTACTGTCTCATGTGAAAAAGGTTGTGGGTTCAAATCCATCAGCCATGAGGACCTACAGTGACTACAAAAAGTCTACACACCCCTGTTCAAATGCCAGGTTTTTGTGATGTAAAAAAATGAGACCAAGATAAATCATTTCAAACCTTTTTTCCACCATTAATGTGACCTATAACCTGTACAACCCAATTGAAAAACAAACTGAAATCTTTTAAGTGGAAAAATAAAAAATAAAAACTTACAATAACCTGATTGCATGAATATGCACACCCTGTTATAACTGGGGATGTGGCTGTGTTCAGAATTGACCTCATCAGTCTCATGTTAAATGGGAGTCAGCGCACACCTGTCACCATTTAAAGTGCCTCTGATTAACCCCAAATAAAGTTCAGCTGTACTTCAGCTTTATTCATTTATGCCCTGAGGGGCAATTTGCTTTGCAGCAAAACAGTATAAACACTTGAAACTCACACACACCTGAATACAGTGAAACAGAGGCTAACCCCACAGGGGAGACTTACGCATTACAAAAGCAATAAATAACAACAATTCCAGGTGAATGTACAAGACTTAAAAAATAAGTAAAATTAATTAGATAGATAATATGCTAAAAAGAAGAACACCCCATGCGTAATTAATGGATTCTGCTAAGTAAGGTCTTGCTAACACCTCCCCAGGCCTAAATTTAAAATTGAAATGGCTGTGGGGATAAAAGAATGTTTATACGTGTTGTTCTTCACAGGGGGGAACCTACCTTTACCAGAGGGCAAATACTGGAATTCAGTGGATGGGCTGTCGCCTAAAGTCAATACACATTTCCTTGGTTTTGTCAACATTTAGTTGCAAAAAAAGACTTGTCAAACCAGTTAACAAAATCATTGACCACAGGGCCATGGTCATTTTCACAGTCATGCAGGAGACTTACAATAACAGTCATCAGCAAATTTTACAATGAATCTGTTATCATACTGACTTTGACTGCCAAGAGGCCGACAGCAACACTGAAGGAGTTGCAGGAATTTCTGGCAAGTACTGACTGTTTAGTACATGTGACAACAATCTCCTGTCTTCTTCATGTGTCTGGGCTATGGGGTAGGGTGGCAAGACAGAAGCCTTATTGTACGAAGAAAAATATCCAAGCCTGGTTACATTTTGCAAAAACACATGAAATCTCCCAAACACATGTGGCAAATGGTGTTATGGTCTGATGAAACCAAGGTTGAACTTTTTGGCCAAAATTCCAAAAGGTATATTTGTCACAATGCCTGATCTGATCTGTTCACACTCCGACATGCAGCGAAAGTATGTTAGGAGCAGGAAGAGAGAAAAGGAAAACAGCAGCCTTGTGTGTAGCAGAATGGAGTGTACACACTCTGATGGACAGATCAACATCACAGCGCCCAGAAAAACAGACCATGCTTGTGCCCTTGGAAATGAACAGGTACGATGTAGACATAGCTGCACTTAGTGAAACAGGATTGCCTGGATATGACAGTTTGGAAGATCATGGGCACATCTTCTTTTGGAGTGGGAAATCAACTCAAGAAAGGAGAGAAGCAGGAGTGGGCTTTGCAGTTAGAAAGGAGATAGCAGCAATGCTTGATGAGTAACTGGTGCCAGTCAATGACAGGATAATGACTATGAGACTCCCACTACAGCGGAAGATGTATGCCACACTCATCAGCGTGTATGCCCAAACAAAGACCAACACAGAGGAGGCAAAGGAAGAGTTCTACAGTGATTTACATAAGACTATCAGGCATGTACCGTCTGATGACAGGCTGATACTCTTTGGAGATTTTAATGCTAGAGTTGGTTCCAGACACTGAGAAATGGAAAGGAGTGCTAGGCAGTCATGGAGTAGGCAAATGCAATGCTAATGGAGAACTTCTACTTGCACTATGTTCAGAGTACAACCTTGTGATAACCAACACTCTATTTAAGCACAAGGACACACACAAGAAGACATGGATGCACCCAAGATCCAAGCACTGGCACTTATTAGACTACATCATAGTCAGGCAGAGAGACATAAGAGATGTATTGGACACCAGAGCAATGAGAGGTACGGACTGTGGTACTGATCATGTTATGCTGAGATCTAGATAAAGGATTTGGAGACGAAAACAGCATTGCAGGACAGGTGCAAAGCCACCACGGAAGCTAAACACTAGTGCACTGAAAGGCCAAAAGAAGCAGGAAGAACTTACACAGGAAATGGATGAAAACTTGAAAGACTGGGACAGTAACAACTCAGAGAATGACATAGAAGAGAAATGGGAAACACTGAAGGATACGGTGTACTAGACTGCGAGTGATGTTTTAGGCTACCCTGAGAGGAAACATCAAGATTGGTTTGATGCGCATGATGAACATCTGAAGAAACTAATAGAAGCGAGGAATACAGCTAGGCAGGAAAATCTACAGTTTAACACAAGGGCGAAGAAGAAGAAATACTCAAAGGCTCAGAGTGAGCTACAGAAGTACACCAGAGAGATGAAGTCCAACTGGTGGGATGAAAAAGAGGAGGAACTTCAAACTGCAGCAGACATGAATGCCATGAAAACATTCTTCACAGGTTTGAGAGAAATCTACGGCCCTAAACCAAGAGGATTGATCTATAGGCTACGGATAGTGAAACGTTTTTGCAGGAGAAAGACAAGATCCTGGACAGATTTGCAGGCCAATTTGACCAACTACTAAACAACCCTGGAGATAGGATAAGATAAGATAAGATAAGATAAGATAAGATAAGCCTTTATTAGTCTCACAATGGGGACATTCCAGGATTGCAACAGCACAGGGATAGCAACACTCAGAGCAACAATCAGAAGGCAAGAGAAAAAACAAGAGCAGCAAGTATACATATGTACATATAAATATGAATACATATAAATAGACACACAGAGCGGAGCATTGTAGCTGGATGGAATAAATATATGAGTATATAAACACACAGTGCGGAGTATTGTAGCTAGATGGAATGAATATGTGAATATATAAACACACAGTGCGGAGCATTGTAGCTAGATGGAATAAATATGTAAATATATAAACACACACAGTGCGGAGCATTGTAGCTAGATGGAATGAAACAGCACAACCGTCTACTTAGTTATCCTACATGGTATGATTATGTACCCATACATATTCTCACCCTCCATAGCGACCGGTATTTTCCTAGTTGTATACCGGAGGGGACCATTGTGTAAGTCTATTGCATCTTTTGCATTCAAAACTATTAGGTTGTCACGTCTTTTTGCTATCTCTGCGAGCAGCCCTGCTTAGGTTGTACAGTCTGACAGCCGTAGGTAGGAAGGACCTGCGAAACCTCTCACCAGTGCCTCCCTTGGCAGCTGCTCTACTCACAGTTATGCGAGGGCAAATGCAACCAGGGTAGACCAAGGCTCAGATTTAAAGACGCTGTTAAAAGAAACCTGAAGAAGTTGGATATAGACAGGAGTTCCTGGCAGCGGAAGGCGAAAGACAGAGCTGTGTGGAGGAATCTGATCAGACCTAAATGAAACAGTCATTGTCGCCCCCGACAGACTGCTATAATGATGATGATGATATTTGGCACAAACACAACACTGCTTACCACCAAAAGAACACCATACCTACAGTGAAGCATGGTGGTCCAACCCGGTCTCAATAAAAAACGTATCTAATAAACGTTTTTCCACCCATCTAAAAACGTACATTTGCACCTTAAATTTAAAAAAAAAAACATGCTTCGGTATGTTTTTACAAGCTCACTCACTCCGCATACAGTCCTCACCGCACATGCGCAGAACAACACATCTTTTACTTTGGTTTCCCAACGCTCATTCGGTTGATGGGAGGGGGATGGCGGACAGTTACCTACACAGCCGTTCGGGCAACAGACACAAAAACACTTGAGTTCGACTATCACTCTCGTCTGTGACTGCTTTTTTTTTTTTCGCTTTTTTTTCTTTACTTTGTTTTTCACTCCACTAATGAAAGGTTCCTGTGAGGTTAGGGATTAATAGAGTATGATATTACACAAAAACAATGACCTGATTTCAATAAAAATTTGCGGAAAGGTAGGGGCAGCGCAGTGGCAGAGTGGTTAGCACTGCGGCAGCACAGCAACTCACCCTTGGCCAGGGGATCCTGGGTTCAATCCCAGCCCCTGACCATCAGTGAACAGTGGAGTTTGCATGTTTTCCCTCTGTCTGCGCGGGGTTTCTTCCCAAAAACATGCAAGTTACGTTAATTGGCATCAACTGGGGATTCTAAATTGTCCTTAAGTATGAGAGAGAATGGTTGTCTATCGCTCTGCAATGGACTGGCAATCTGTCTAGGGTGTACCCTGCCTCTCACCTAAAGATGCTGGGATAGGCTCCAGCCACCCCCACACAACCCAAAAAGGATTAAGTGGAAGAAGATGAATGGAAGGGTAGACCTTTAGCCAGAGAAGAACTCATGAGATTTTTCAGTGAATCAAATATTATTATTACATCCATCTATGTATTTTCTACCACTTGTCCAGGGGTGGGGTTCACTTGTGGCTGCAGCAGTGTAAGCAAAGAAGCCCGGACTTCCCTCTTCCCAGCCACCTCCTTCAACTCTTCAGGGAGGACACCAAAGTGTTCCCAGGACAAGTGGGAGATATAGGCCAAATCTCATTCTCCTCTCCTGCAGACTCGTTGACTTTAGGTGCATTCACGTTAAGTGTGAATGACTGAGGGTTTAGGACTGTCCCAATCTGAAATCAGGAAGTGGCTAAGTGATCACTGACATTTTGAGCCCTTAAATTACCCTTTTCCTATATCAAAATGCTGGACTGTGGGAATTACCCAAAGTGCAGAGCTCCATGCTGGGGGTTCTCAACGTAAAGCTCCTGATTGGTCACCTGCTGATCACTGACCACCCCTTCACCCTTGCTCCACCCCACGAAAAAATAAAAAATAAATAAATAAAATAAAAAATACTGACATGAATCTTTGTTAAAATAAAATACACGAAGTAAAGACCAAGTTTAAGCTGCATTACACCCAATTTAGTAGTTTAAATAATTTAGGGTGGTGTGTGTGTGTGTGTGTGTGTGTTGGGGGGTTAAATTGTGCAGTTTAAAAAAGATGATTTAATTAATTACAAGAGGCTGCAGCACATTTAATTTAGATCATTCCTTTAGAAAGAAATATGTTTAAAACAACAAGTCTGATACAATAACCGGTCACATGTTTCAATTTCAAAGAAATTAAAAGTATGGTTAAAATACATGGGTTGAAAATATATATTTTTATTAAAACTGTAACACTGAAAATTAAAAAAAAAAAACACTGTCTGAACCTCTTTATTTCAACAAGAAAATATTCCTAAATGTAGATGTAGAAAATAAACAAGAATGATTCCATTTAAAACAAAATTGGGATTTTATTTTAAAAAGTCACACAGACTGAAAAACAAAAAAAGTTATAGTTTTTATTATCTGTTGTTAAAACACCACTGTTTGTTTCTGTTTTAATTTTGTCTTTAATCAGTTTTTTATTCTGTCCTATTTTTTGTGATGATTTATATGTACACTATTATATACATTATTTTCGTTTCCTAATTCTTTTGACAAAGTTCACTTTAAAAAAAAAATTCTAGTGTTGCCAAGGTTGTGTCTCATTTCTGCCGTTTTGAACCACTTCATCTCCTTGCAAACTCGCACACTTAAGCACTACTGATGGAGGCCGCCTAAGTCTACAAGGGCTCAGGGGTTTAAGGAGGAGATTGAGATTCGGCTATAGTCTCTCCAATTCAATTCAATTCAACTTTATTTATATAGCGCCATTTCACAACAACAGTCATCTCATAGCACTATCAACTGTAGGGGAAACCCCCACAGTTGCAGAAAGACCCCAGCAATCAGGCGATCCCCTGTGAGCAAGCACTTGGCGAAGGTGGAGAGGAAAAACTCCCTTTTAACAGGAAGAAACCTCCAGCAGAACCAGGCTCAGGGAGGGGCAGTCATCTGCTGCGACTGGCTGGGGGGTGAGGGGATAGTGAAGATGAAAAGAACAGACATGTAGAGAGTAAACAGCACGATGGGGACTCAATCTATGGGAGAGAACAAACAAATGTTAATGACCAGCAAAAAAAATATTTCATTGAGAGTGAGGAAAGGAGTGAGGCCCAGTGCATTACTGGAGGTCCCCCGGCTGACTAAACCTATTAGCAGCATAACTAAGGGAGGGTTCAGAAACACATGATCCCTCCTTAATTGTAGGCTATATCAAAAAGGTAGGTTTTAGCCCTATTCTTAAAAACAGAGATCGAGTCTGACTCCCGAATCCAGATTGGCAGCTGGTTCCACAGGAGAGGAGCTTGAGCTTGTCTTCTCCAGCATGTCCTGGGTCAGTCCTGGGGTCTCCTCTCAATGGGACGTACCCCAAATGCCTCACATGGGAGACATCCAGGAGACATCTTGGTTAAACACCTTAACTATCACACCAGGGTCCTTTCAACATGGAGGAGTAGTGGCTCTGCTCTGAGCTTCTCGCAGACAACTGAGTTCATCATTCTATCCTTGAGCCCAATTACCCTAAGGAAAACAAACTCATTTAGTCTGTGATGTCATTCCTTCAGTCACTAACCAAAGTTTGTGGTCATAGGTGAGGGTAGGAATGTACGTAGCTTGACTGGTTAATTGACAGCTTTGCTTTAGCTCCCTTTACACCACAACAGAGCTGTATTATATCTGAACTCCTCTATTTTATTGTTACTATTATCATCACTTTTTTTAATTTTATGAGACAGGGAATTTTTTAACTGTTCTTATTCATTTATCTAAGAATTTTGCATGGAACTTGATTCAAAAATTGAGAATGTATAAGCATGTAAGGTGTGAATTCAAATAAAATGTTGAAGTTTGTTGGTAGAAGCATGCCCTCCCTTTCATTTTCAATACAGTAATAATAAAAAAAAAAAACATTTCTTTTACTTTTTTAGAACTGCACAACAAGGACAGTGATTTTGGTTAGTTCTTCATCTTACTGGACAGGTACAGTCATGTGAAAAAATTTGGACACCCTATTAAATATTCAGTTCTTTATTAAGAAATGTTCACATATCTTTGCTGAACCTTGTTTTTGTTTTTATTTGCATTTTTTAACATTTATTTTAGCCATTGTGCATGCATGGAAATGAACGTGGAGGTGTCCTAAAAAAGATGGGGGTGTCCTAATTTATTCCTCACTATTTGTTTAGAATTACATTTTACAGAAAATTTGAAAAAATCTTTAATTCATTTTTAATTATTTAGTTATATTGTATGAATCTCCCAGTATTTTTAACATTGATATTAAACATCCATATGTCCAAATATGTAAAAAAAAAAAAAAACCCACACACACAGGCTTATGCAGGGTGTCCTAATTTTTTCACATGACTGTACATTCCAGACTGTTACATGTGGTTTGGTTGCCAGCAATGAAAATACTTGAACAAAATACCATGTGGGAGTGGCAGTACACACTATTGCCTTATGTTTTCTATATGCTATGCAGATCATGTCAAAGTTAGTGGAAAGAAATAATTTACAGTGATTATTTTAAAATTGTAAGCTATAGAGGGTTTCTGACCACCAGCCCTCCGGTTATTGGACCATCCACTTTCTCTCCTGAGCCACTACCACCCCAGAATATGGAGATATGAGGTTTGTACTGGACAGCGATGATATTTTATGTATAGTTTACTAGTTGCAAAAGCAGATTACTGTCTACAATGCTAGTGTCAACATTATGAAGTAACCAGATCAATTTAAACTTTATCACCTGCAAATTCTATTATTAAGAGGCATTAGCAAAGTTTTATTCAAAATGAGAATACAAACTTATTGCGGACAAAAGCTTCCATCATGATAATTATGTTACATAAATGAACAAGCTCAGTTTAAAACAGTGGAGTTGCTATAATCCCACAGAGTCCTCATGTTTAATTAGACACATACTTGTTCACACTGCCATCCAGTAATCAAATAGATCTTCAGAGACGGCTGAGCAGGACTCAGCTAAGCAGATGACAGTGGTTGATAGTTCACATCCTAATTAGCTTCAACTCAGTTAATCAACAGTTTGTTTCAGTGTATGATGAAAACACACATTCCCAGGTGGAAGAAATTGGCTGTAAAATGGTTCACACAGTCATTATCAGCTTGGGATGTGTAACTAACAGTCTTGCAAAAGAAAATATATAGGGACAAACACGTGGTGTTAGCCAAGCCTTGGACTAAAGTTAAAGTTTCTTGATCACCAATTAGAATCATGAATTACATCAGGCTCGCTGCTGATTGTATCCCAAAATCCAATTAAGAGAGTGCTCCCATTCTATTGGAAACCTTTTACACCCCGATACACTCGGACTACTCCGATGGACATTCATTTGATTCTCTCCTTTAAAGTGCTGTTTGTGCTCTGCAGTTTTACTGCTGAATTTGTCTCTGCCCTTGTTTCACTCCACATTTTAAAATGTTTGCTTATATTATGTATTTAATGTTATAATCTCAAAGTAAATGTGTTAATGGGTTTCCTATTACTTTAAATGTTTGTTGATGTTGCCAGGTGAGAACAGATTTTCCAGAATTAATTTGTAGTGCATTTTTAACCACATAATATGTGCCAGGATAAATTATCAACACCTAAGATGATTGTCAGTCATGGATGGATTCATTGTAATTGTTGCTGTATTTAAAAACACGCGCACACACTCACTCCACGCCCCCAACATGATAAAAATACACATCCCTTCTTATCACACAAGTATAATAGGTATATGCAGCAAAAAGCCATATCAGTAAGTGCTTTTCTTTTGCAGTGAAGGTGTGAAAATGTACTTTTACAAACTAAAACACAAAAGAAATTCTAAATTGACTTGATTGTAGATGTCACATAATACAGTGATCCTCCAATTTCATGACATTAAGGCAAGTTTCACGCCTAAAACCTTTGGTCCGATCTCTGACTTTTCCATTTCATTCAGACCAAAATTACAAGCGTGAAACCTGAGAGTGTTTTCACACCTGAAAGTCTGCACCAAGGTCCAGACCAAGGGTCATGGTTTAGTTACATTGTGTATTTGGTCCAGTTAGGTTTACTTTCACACTGCTCCTTATCCAAGCAAACCAAACAACTTTAAATGACATGCCTATGTCCTGTTGTTATGGCGTTTGTGTTGTTAGCACAGGAAGTGAGGTACTCATCATGGTGGAGTGGTGGCCTAGTGATAAAGCATCTGTTTCTTAGTCAGGAGGTTGTGGGTTCAAGCCCTGGCTGGGTCATACCAAAGACCACATAAAAATGGTATGTTCTAGCTTGGTACTTAGCGTAACTAGAATGGGGGAAGGAAAAAGTTGCTTATAGCAGTGGCCCCTCTGATTCTAGAAGTGGTTGAAAAGAGAAATGTAATTTTGTTCTACTGTAGCGCTGCCACATATGTTATTACATCGACCTTTATGGATAAAATGTTAAATACATAAAGGGTATAATTATCATAAATGATGAGGTGCAATCTTAAAAACTCCATTCATTGTTTGTGCCCTTTACCTGGCTAAGTCTCACAATGTAGTTGTATTAATTTATGTTGGAAAAAAAAACAAACAACAAACTGTCAAAATGTCAGCGGATCACGTGATGGGCAATCAGCTGATTTCCAGCAGCTGGCTGCAGGTTCAAAGGAAGGCGGAAGCCGTGGGCAGAGGACAAAAGGAGGAAGGCCATTTCTCAGGCAACTGGAGCAGCCAGAGGAGTGCCTGATCGCAGGGAGGCTACGGGAGATCTGTGGGAGTCAGCTTAGCCACTCCAGTGAATGGGGAGTTGGCATTGTACAGGAAACTGGATGCTGGGAGTAGCAGAAACTAGTGATGGCCAGATGAGGCTTTCTGGAGGACTTGAGGCCTTTCATCAAAATGGTTCATATAGATGAGGCCTCATGTGAAACTTTATTTTCTCTACTAGGTCATCTAGTGGACAAAACATATACAACATGCAGATTTTTACAAGGGTGTGATTAGTTTGTGTATTTTTTCATTTCAATAAATGTAATGTCTTTTAAGAAATATCAATGGTCATAAGGGAAAAAAGAAATAAAACTGAGCTTGTGCTACTTATCCATTTATATTAAGAAATAATAACTTTTCTACAGTCTTATACTGTCTTTCCCAGTACATTCATCTCTGTCCTTATTGTCATGCAGGGCACAAGAGTGCCTCAGCATAATGATATGTTATTGTTGTATCCAAGCTCTTTGAAACACAACAGACTCTTCACCTTGCAAACAAAAATAAATCACAAGAATAACCCCACTGGGATTTCAACCCCAGCTCTCCAGATGCAAGACAAACATTTTACCTCTAGGCTACCACTTAGTAACAGCCAGGTAAGGCTTTCTTGAAGACTTGAGTCTTTCCATCAAAATGGTTCACATCATGGCAAAGCCTCATGTGAAACTTCATTTGCTCTACTTGGCCATGTAGTCAACAAAAAGTATACAGCATGCAGATTTTTACAAGGACGCTATTGGTTTAGCGTATATTTTTTCAATTTTAATAAATGTGCTGTCTTTTAAGAAACATCAATGATAATAAAGATATCACTTCCGGCGCCACACGAGTTGGCTGCCTTTTGCAACAGCGGCTCAATTCTGAGTCTTTTTTTTTCCTTCCTCTCTCTTTTCGATCCGGTTATCACTCCATTTATATCACGGACACACAGATCGTCCCAAGTGTCTCCCGAGCCGGTGGACGGAGCCACTGTTTATAGCAGGAGACAGTACAGCAGGGAAGAGCTGCTAGCACTCAACCGCCACCTGGCGCTATCAGAAAAACTCGACATACCGGGAGAACTGAGGCGAAAACACCGTGGGTGCCAGGTGGGAGTAAGGCGGAAGACAAGAAATATAAGGTACAGACCCTCCCTTCCATCCGTTGTCATGGGGAATGTACGGTCATTACTGGGAAAGGTAGATGAGCTAGCGGCTTTCTCCCGCTACGATAGCATATACCGGGAATGCTCTCTCCTTTTGTTTACGGAGACGTGGCTATCTGAACTAGCAGCAGATGCTAACATTGAGCTGGAGGGTTTCCACGTGATACGGGCAGACCGAACACCAGACAGTGGCAAAACAAGGGGCGGTGGAGTGATAATGTATGTTAACAACAACTGGTGCAGACCGGGACATATCACTGTTAAACAACGACGCTGCAGCAAAGACATTGAGTTGCTAGCTGTTAGCATGCGGCCTACATATCTCCCGAGGGAATACTCACACGTGATCTGCATTGTTGTTTATGCAAATCCGACGGCGAACGCTGGGACAGCGCATGACGTCATCCATTCAGTAACCGGCAGGCTGCAGACAGAACACCCAGATGCTTTTCTCCTCAACTCAGGCGATTTCAGCCATGTTTCACTGTCTCCCATTCTACCCACGTTTACCCAGTATGTCACATGCCACACTAGAGACAATAAAACCCTGGACTTATTCTACGCAAACACTAAGGAGGCGTACACCTCATTACAACTCCCCCCACTCGGGAGATCGGATCACAACTTGATTCATCTCCGGTCGGTGTACAAACCCCTAGTGCACAGACAACCTTCGGCCATGTGCACAGTGAAGTTATGGTCTGAGGAGGCAATGGACACTCTAAAGAGCTGTTTTGAAACCACCGCCTGGGAGCAGCTCTGCGATCCACATGGTGAGGACATCGATGGCCTCACTCACACCATCACGGACTACATCAGCTTCTGTGTGGACAACACCGTTCCCACCAAGACCATACGGTGTTGCTCAAACAACAAACCCTGGATCAACCCTGAGATAAAAACACTTCTGAGAGAGAAGAAGAGGATCTTCAGGTCGGGGAACAGGGAGATGCTGAAGTCCATACAGAGGGAGCTGAGGAGAAAGATCAGAGAAAGCAAGGACAGCTTCAGGAAGAAGATGGAGGACAAGCTGCAACAGAGTGACATCAGCGGGGTCTGGAGAAACCTTAAAACCATCTCTGGGCTCCAGAATACCTCCCCCCAGGCCACGGGGGGCAGGGAGTGGGCAAACAATCTGAATCTGTTTTTCAATAGATTTGACCAACCGCCCTCCCCCCTGACTGCACAACAACCACTGCTGCCTCTAAAGACATCAAGTCCTGCTGCCCACTCCCCACTCCACCAACACCCCCCCACTCCCAACACACAGCCCCCCAACCTGACCCTGACTAAGACCCAGGTGAGGACGGAGCTGAGGAAGATCAAGGCAAGGAAGGCGTCGGGACCGGACGGCATCAGCGCAAAGCTCCTCAAGTCCTGTGCAGACCAGCTGTGTGGGATTGTGGAGTACATCTTCAATCTGAGCCTGAAGCTGGGGAGGGTACCACAGCTGTGGAAAACATCTTGTGTGGTACCTGTACCAAAGACTTCCCACCCCAAAGATCTGAACAGCTACAGACCAGTGGCCTTGACGTCCCACATGATGAAGACCCTGGAGAGACTGCTCCTTGCTCACCTCCACCCCCTGGTGGGACCAGCGATGGATCCACTCCAGTTTGCCTACCAGTATAGCATTGGGGTGGAGGATGCGGTGATCTTCCTCCTTCACCGTTCTCTGTCCCACCTGGAGAAGCCCGGAAATGCGGTGAGGATCATATTCTTTGACTTCTCCAGTGCTTTCAACACCATCCAACCGATGATCCTGAAGGACAAGCTGCTGTGCGCAGGGGTGGACCAGCACCTGTCATCATGGATCCTGGACTACCTCACTAACCGGCCTCAGTTTGTGAGAACCCAGGACAGTGTGTCCGACACGATCATCGGTAGCACGGGGGCCCCGAGGGAACGGTTTTGGCTCCCTTCCTGTTCACCCTTTGTACTGCGGACTTCTCACACAACACAACACACTGCCATCTACAGAAGTTCTCTGACGACTCTGCGATCGTTGGCCTCATCTCCAATGGAGATGAAGCTGAGTACAGAGGGCTTATCCAGGACTTCGTGGACTGGTGCCATCGGAACTGCCTCCAGATCAACGCGAGGAAAACTAAGGAGCTGGTGGTGGACTGCCGCAGGCAAGGACAGCCCCTCACAGCACCAGTAAATATACAGGGAACAGACATCGAGATGGTGACATCCTATAAGTACCTGGGTGTTCATCTGAACAATAAACTAGACTGGTCACACAATACTGACGCACTCTACAAGAAGGGACAGCGCAGGCTGTTCCTACTGAGGAGACTCAGGTCTTTTGGTGTACAAGGGGCGCTGCTGAAGACATTCTATGACACGGTGGTGGCATCAGCCATCACTTTTGGAGTGGTCTGCTGGGGCAGTGGCATTACGGCAGCCGATAGGAAGAGACTGAACAAACTGATCAAGAAAGCTAGCTCTGTCCTGGGGCAGTGCCTTGACCCAGTGGAGGAGATAGAAGAGAGAAGGACGGTGGCTAAACTGTCATCTCTGCTTGAGTCCGAGTTTCACCCTATGCAGGACATACTGAATGCACTGAGGAGCTCATTTAGCAGCAGACTACATCATCCTAGGTGCACAACCAAGAGGTTTCGCAGGTCCTTCCTTCCTACGGCTGTCAGACTGTACAACCTAAGCAGGGCTGCTGGCAGAGATAGCAAAAAGACGTGACAACGTAATAGTTTTGAATGCAAAAGACGCAATAGACTTATACAATGGTCCCCTCCAGCATACAACTAGGAAAATACCGGCCGCTATAGAGGGTGAGAATATGTATGGGTACATAATCATACCATGTAGGATAACTCAGTAGATGGTTGTGCTGTTTCATCCCATCTAGCAACAATGCTCCGCACTGTGTGTGTTTATATATCTACATATTTATTCCATCTAGCTACAATGCTCCGCACTGTGTGTTTATATATCTACATATTATTCCATCTAGCTACAATGCTCCGCACTGTGTGTTTATATATTTACATATTTATTCCATCTAGCTACAATGCTCCGTACTGTGTGTGTTTATATATCTACATATTTATTCCATCTAGCTACAATGCTCCGCACTGTGTGTTTATATACTCATATTTATTCCATCCAGCTACAATGCTCCGCACTGTGTGTCTATATATATATATTTATATTTATATGTACATATGTATACTTGCTGCTCTTGTTTTTTTTTTGTTTTTTTTCCCTCTTGCCTTCTGATTGTTGCTCTGAGTGTTGCTATCTCTGTGCTGTTGCAATCCTGGAATCCTGGAATCCTGCTCACTTTATTTCATGTTGTGTGCAAAATCATGAATGGCTTCCTGACCCAGTCATGTGGTGCAATGTCAACAATACAAGCCTTGAAATGTGCTTCCCCAAATATTTCCTGGATAAGCTTGAAGCACCCTCAAAGCTCTGGAGCCTGCTGTCCCATCACTAGCAGAAACTCACGGCACACCCAGACTGAGGGGTGATGGGGCTGCAGGCTGATGAGAGCAATCTGATTTTTTTTTCCTCTTCTTCTTTACAAACTGCGCATTGCCTGAGCTCAGGGTTTTTTTTTTTTGTTTTTTTTTTTTTTTGTTTTTTTGGTGACTGAAAGACAGTGACATCCTGTTATTTTGGGGGGGTATTATTTGGACTCTTCTTTTTCGGTGCCGGTGAAGACCAGGACATTGCCGCGGACTGTTTGGCGCTGGTAATTTGGGTATAAAACCGAAAGGACTGAATATTGCATTGGAAAGTTGTGTTTGGTTTAAAACAATTTGGGGTGTGGACAACTTGTAAGGAAATTATTTGTTGTGCAATTATCATTTTTTCACCTTGAGTTAAATAACAGCACACTAAAAATCTTATTGGCTTGTCTATGGTGAAATCATTTCAAACCCATTTTTTGGGGGGTAATAGTCCCTATTTAATAGTGGAGTGTTACATATGGTGGCCAGTATGGGAAAATGATTTACTGCTTTGTAATTTAGTCGTGGTGAATTGATTAGGAATGGCAACTGGAAAATATAATGTTGAAGCTGCTCAAGGTGGTAGGCCTAATGACCCAGATTTCACTGTGGGGCCTTTTGGTACAAGGAGGAATCCTCCAGGAGAAATTTCATCTTTATTGAGTACTTTGTACTTGGATGATGATGATTATGGGGAGGTCTGTGAAGAGGTAGATGCTGATAAGGAGCTGGATACTGTTCATGGTGACAATGAAAATATATGTGCTGATTTCAAACAACAGTATAATGAAAATGTTGAAATGAGGGAGGATGTGGCACACCCTGCACAGCATGATTAGGAGGAGCTACAAAATCAGGTGGTAATTTTGACACAACAGTTTATCCAGCTTGATACTAAAGTACAAGACTTTGTTAGCAGTACTGTTAACAGAGAGACAAATTGCTGACAGTATGTTGACCATAGTTTTGAAAATTTTAATGATAAATTTGAAACGTTGGTAAAAAGTATTGTAAATTGCCTGTTACGGAGGAATGAAAAATGGAAATGGTAGCTTAGCCAGTTAAGACTTGCTAGCACTCCCAAGGCACAGAAAGCAGTTTCAGTCTCTACTGATACTAGTCCTGTAGCTTCTATTCCATCATTTTGTCTGCCTGGGGTACCCGCTTACTACCCAAACCTCCCGTGTGCCTGGAATTTCCTACATTCGGCACCACCAGTGACGCTGCAGATGTCCTAATTTCACTGAGCAATGTGACAACTTTTTGAGTCTCAGGCCCCTTTCCAATCCTGAATTAATGGGTGCCCTGGCCACAGTTTTAAAAGGCCCGGCATGCAGTTGGTGGAAGGCGGAAAAAGATTGAGTTGCTGATTGGCCATCCTTCAAAGAGGAATTCATGGGTGCCTTCTTGTCCACAGACTATATGGCTGAAGTGGAAGAGAGATTGAGGGACATGGTGCAGAAACCAGAGTAATGCCTGAGGGATTTTGTCTATGATTATTGTGCCTTCTGTCGCAAATGTAAACCTGATATGCCTGAAGAGGAGATGGTGAGGCGTATTCTGAGCAACATTAACTCAAAAATTGCAGGGTACTTGCGAGGCATGGTGTCGACTGTGGCACAGCTAGTGAAGGTGGGGTCTATGGTGGAGAAGGACTGCTGTGGGGCTAAGGGGTACTGGCAAAGGGTCCATGCAAATGAGGACAAGTCAACAAAAAAAATTCCAGACAAAAGAGCAAAGAGCACACCGGACCCAGCAGAAACCTGGACCTCTTGCTGGCTCCAGTGACCATTAGAGGGCTCCAGGGGGTCACAGTTTTGGACACCGGGAACACCTATACTCTGGTCAAAGGGAGTCTGTGGAGGCAGCTGGCAATGGTTGGCGAGACCCTCCATCCTGCCGAGGAACAAAGATTTGTGATGGCAGATGGCACTACTCACCCAGCTCTAGTCAAGACAAGGCTTCTTGTGGATTTGCATAGTGGAAAGTGGGCTGTAGAAACCCACGTAATGGAGGACCGCCATCTCGCTTTCCCTGTCGTCATTGGGTTGAACTTCCTCTTTCAGACTGGGGTGATCTTAAATCTGGCCAAGAAAGTCTATGGGCTGTAAGTAGGTGATGGATATGAATATCATTCACACCGCTATCAAACTCATGATACAAGCGGGTGGTTTAAAGCGCTTAAAGCGCCCATGTACAGCTCCCAAAAGGACATTTGCCTTTACTACGTGTAGGGGGTGTCCTACCCTGTTAGACATCAGCCTCAAGCATGGAGCCCTCACCCACCTATGACACTGACTGCCCAGAGGAACTCCAACAACTCATCTAGGAATGGCCCACTGTCACGTCTGGCATCTTGAAAAAGACCACTGTGGAAAGGCACCACTTTTTTTTTTTTTTTTAACCCAGGATGAGGTTCCAGTGAGGCATAAAGCATATTGTGTATCTCCTTGGAAAAAGTAAATGATGAGGAGCATCTGGAAAAAATCCTTAAAGACATCACTGAACCTTCCCAGTCAGCATGGGCTTCACCAGTGGTACTGGTAAACAAACCAGATGGCTCCTACAGATTCTGCGTGGATTACAGAGGGGTAAATACCAAGACCTTACCTGATGTATACCCAATGCCCATCATTCATGACATCTTAGAATCACTGGATGGCGCCTCCTGGTTCAGGACATTGGATCTGCAATCGGGTTACTGGCAAGTGGCTATGGCAGAGGAAAGCAAACATAAAACAGCTTTCACAACATCTCTCGGCCTCTTCCAGTTCAGCTGCATGCCCTTTGGGCTTCGTAATGCAGCTGTGACCTTCCAACGACTGATGGAGAAAATGTTGGCAGAACTGAGAGGAACAATCTCTTTTGTGTACATAGATGACATCATAGTGTACTCACACTCATGTGAACAACATCACCGGGATCTGGCAGCAGTCTTCCAGAAGCTACGGGCTGCCATCCTCAGCTTGAATATGAAAAAATGCCACTTTTTTAAAGGCAAGCTGAAATTCCTGGGCCACAGTGTGTTGCATAAAGGGGTTGAGGTGGACCCAGCCAAGACACAGGCAGTGAGGGATTTTCCCGCTCTTCATGATGTGAAGGCCCTACAGAGATTCCTGGGGTTGGCCGGCTGGTACCATAAATTCATACCCCACTATGCGGACCTAGCGGCTCCATTAAACCATCTTAAGAGAAAGGGGGTTGAATGGAACCGGACTACAGAGTACCAGACTAGCATGGATGCCCTGAAGCAAGCATTACAAAATCATCCTGTGCTGGCATAGCCCAACCCATCCTTACCCTTTCAAATCCATACTGATGCAAGTGAAGTGGGGCTTAGGGCAATCCTCTCCCAAAGCACACCAGAGGGAGAACATGTAATCGCATATGCCTCTCTAGCTCTTCGAGGTCTGGAGCTGAACTATTCCACCTCTGAAAAAGGATGCCTTGCAGTCGTATGGGCTGTGGAAAAGTGGAAACATTATTTGGAGAGGGTGGAGTTCAATGTTTTCATCGATCATGCAGCATTGTCATGGGCTTTCAACTGTCCGAAAACAACCTCAAGGCTGACTCGATGGACACTGTGGCTGCAGCAGTTTAGCTTCAAGGTTCACTATCGCAAGGGATGTCTAAACATGGCTCCTGATGCCCTCTCCAGGCCGTATGAATCTCTTTCCATCCAGCCTGCGTCATGCCTTATGGTCTCCACCTGAAGTCGCTCTTATCCCCCCACCTCCTTAGCAGAAATTGCGGCAGCTCAGGAGAAAGACCAAGGGGTATGCGACCTTAAACAGCACAAGTTGAACAACTCACAACCGGACCACATAGCTTTTGTCATGCATCGTGGGTGCTGTATCAACGGATCCCTTTAAAAGACCAAGGAGAGAAGCACCAGTTGGTAGTACCATAGTCCCTAGTCCCGGAATTCCTCCAATACTACCATGACAATCCCCTGGGTGGGCATCTGGGTCATTTGAAGACCCTGTTGAGAGTTTTGGAGGTAGCCTGGTGGCCTAGCATCCGGAAAGATGTCTGGAGTCATACCAAAACCTGCATAACCTGTCAGCAATACAAGGCAGACAATACCAAGCCAGCTGCGTTACTGCAGAGCACGGATATCTTGGCTCCGGGGGAGATTGTCATATGCGTGCGTCTTTGCGCAGTGCAGGTGGAAGTGGAACATGAAATCCAAACGCAGGAGTAAGTTGAGTGTGCTTTATTAACAAAAACGTGATGGTGTACAGAACACAAATGATGAATGTCACAAGCATTGGCTGCACAGTGGCGCAGTGGTTTAGCACTGTGGCAGCACAGTTTTACCCTCGGCCAGGGGATCGCGGGGATCATGAGATCGTGGGTTCGATCCCAGCCCCCGACCAACAGTGAGCTGTGTGGAGTTTGCATGTTCTCCCCGTGTTGCGCGGGTTTACTCCGGGATTTCTCCGGTTTCCTCCCGCTTACCAAAAACATGTAGGTTTAGGGCGCTCGCGCACGCAGCGACCAGCAGCCGGTGGCTTGTCACCAGACTGCAAACCAAGTCTACCTACGGGTACAAATAAGTAACAAAAAAAAAAACAAAAAAAAAAAAAAAGCATGCAAGGGAGACTGCCAGGATGCACTACAGCTCATGGGAAAATAGAACATGGAGGAACCCAGGACGCTTCCAGATGGAACTGGTTTGGCGTGGGCAAATATAGGAAAAACTTACAGAGCTGGAGCAGTCCGAGACAGTCCCAGGTAGCCGTCCGAGTGGAACAAAAACGACAGTGAGCAGGCTGGAAAAGCGCTGCCTGACAGCAAATATAATGGGAAAAGATAGCCACAACATCATGAAGCAGGGTTTGAAAGAAGTCAACAAACCCTGCTCATGACAGAGCCCCCCCCCCAATGGGTGGAATCCAGACATCCGAGGAGACACCAAGGACAACAGGAAAAACAAAAGGAAAAAAGAACCCTACCACACACACCCCCGCCCCGTTCCCCCCAGGAGGCACTACCAAAACTATGGGTGGTTGGGGAAACAGGCCAGGAGGGAACCAACAACCAAACAACACAACATAAAAAACAAGCTACAGTAACTCCCCAACCCCAAAACTGAGACAAGCCCCCCCACCCCCCACCCCCAAGACCAAGAGTCCCAAAGTTCAGGGGACAGACCAGAATCCCAGGACATGCAGGTGGCCTGCAGAACAGTGTCAGACATGGGAACCCAGTCCTTCGGGTGGCCGGCCCACATAGTTGAGCCACCAGGACCGGAGGGCCAAATTAAGAGGCGGCCTACCCACCAGAGGGCAAAAAGGTGGGTGGCCAGACCAGAGAAGGGGGATCCCAGCGGCTTCTGGCGGCAAGGCCCGGTGGACCACTGCAGTGCTCAGAAGAAGAGAGACGAACACCCAGAAGGCATCTGGAAGGGAAGGGGAGACCTTGGTGTCCTCAGACTGGCCGGCTGCACCCTTGGTGGTCCAGGCTTGGGAGTGGAGCACGGCCGCACCAGCAGTGGGCCCCGGCTGGGCCTGCTTTGCACTCCTGGAAGACCCCAACCGGGCCATGGTTGCACCCACAGTGGAACCCGGCCGATCCCCTGCAGCACCCGCAGTGGTCGCGGCCTGGGACAGAGTTGTACCAGCAGTGGTCCCAGCCTGGGACCTCATTGCTCCCACGGTGAGCCCCGGTTGGACCTGTGTAGCACCCACAGCGGACTCCGACGAGGCCATGGCTGTACCTACGGTGGAACCCAGCTGGGCCCCTGCTCCACCCACTGTGGGCCTCGGGCTGAGGCATGATGCCCATGGAGACCTGGACTGAGACAGAACCCAAGCTGTGGCCTCAGGTGGACGGGGAGCTGGATCCAGGCTGGCCTCGCCGGGGACAGCGGCATCTGTAGCGACCTCTACCCCGAGCTCAGATGGCGAACCCGGATCCTCACCGGCCTCAGGCGATGTTGGCTGCTCTCTGGCAACCCTGGCAGGGAACTCAGAGATAGGGGGGAGAGAGACTGGGTCAGAGTCACTGGCAGCAGCAGAGCCCGGCGAGGTGAGCCCAGGTGCAGCGGCAAGCTGCCCCTGGCTCTCCTCACCAAGAGTCAGGCAAGATGGCTCATAAACAGGCAGAAAAGGAGCTAAGCAGCATACTTGCCTGAACTCGGGCTGGTCGGGTTGCCGGCAGTGGTGAAGCCCGGTGAGGCGAGTTCAGATGCAGCCAAGGGCTGCACCTGATGCTCTCACCCAGAGCCAGACAAGACCTCTCTAAAGCTGACATAAGAAAAACTAGAGCGAGATCTTGCCTGCACTCGTGCTCCACCGCTGTCCAGGACTCCGTCAATCCCGATGACGACGTCTTGGGCCCAGTCTGCTAGAGGTCAGGTTTGCTGGGTGACTCTGCTGCGATGGCCCCTGCAGCAGGCGTGATGGTGGTTGCGGTCTCAGTGCCTTCACGTGCCATCTCCCACGCTGGCGGCTCATCTGGCGTGGCGGCTGGGCACTGCCTCACCACTGACCCTGGGAAAGGCTCCTCCAGGGCCTCTGGTCCCCCCCCCCCCGCCCCGGGCGACTTGGTTTTGGGGCCAGCGAACTCTCAGGAGCACACAGAGAGGATACGGAGAGGACAGGTGAGGGGTTATGACATGCCGCTGGGGCAGAGAACTCGGGGAACTGCGAACCCTGAGTCTCCTGGCCAGGGAACAGGCAAAATTGTTCATCAATAGTAGAAACTGAATGAGAAGAAACTTTCCTGTTCTTCTGGTTCTTAATGTCTCCAGCGGTGTCTGGTGCGTTTTCCTTTCTCTCAGCATCCAAAACGGGCCTGGGCTCCTCGGTGGATGGTGGAGAAGCCCCCCAAACGGGCGCAGAGGGGGGAAAGTCTGAAAAGAACACTGGCTCCTCACCCTTGGCGGAAGTAAAGGCTGAGGAGTAGGTGGCAGCAGGCAAAGCAGCAGGAGGAAAAAACAACTCAGCAGCTCGTCTCTCCTCCTTCATGAGGCGGTCAATGTCCACCAGTATCGCCTGTTGGCGTTCCTCCTCCATAAGACGGTCTATGTCTGTCAGTATAACCAGTCTGTGCTCTTCTGCGAGAAGGGAGGACCTAGGCTCTGGAGGCGGAGCTGGAGCAGGAGAGCTGTGGGAAGAGGGAGGCTTCCTCCATTGCGAGTGCGTCTTCCGTGACGGTGATGGCTCCAGCTTCGGAGATCCCCTCCCAGTCTCCACGTCAGGCAGGGCAAAGATGGGTTGTAATATGTCGGCCGATTCTGGAAAAAACAAAAGGTTGGGACACAAGTCCAATACCTCCACTGCAGTGTCCCAGGCCACACGAACATCCTCGGGAGAATACTGCCCCTGCATTCTTGAGAAGGCGTCCTCCAGACGGCTCAGTGCGCGCAGCTCCTCGTCACTCCAGTAATCCATAGCAAACTCAGGTGGGTAAAACAACACAGACAGATGGGTGAGGAAATGATAATCATACACTCAACTCCTCCGCTGGATTTCTTAATTAGGCCCGGTGATTCTGTCATATGCGTGCATCTTTGCGCAGTGCAGGTGGAAGTGGAACATGAAATCCAAACGCAGGAGTAAGTTGAGTGTGCTTTATTAACAAAAACACAATGGTATACAGAACACAAACGATGAATGTCACAAGCATACAAGGGAGACTGCCAGGACGCTCTACAGCTCGTGGGAAAATAGAACATGGAGGAACCCAGGACGCTTCTAGATGGAACTGGTTTGGCGGGGGCAAATATAGGAAAAGCTTACAGAGCTGGAGCAGTCCGAGACAGTCCCAGGTAGCTGTCCGAGTGGAACAAAAACGGCAGTGAGCAGGCTGGTGGAAAAGACGATCCAATGACAGCAGAACAAGCAGTTAAGTTCTATGCTGAGGGAACAAGCACTGTATGGAACAAACAATCACCCGGCAATGCACATCAGCGAACACAGATCTTAAATACTGCAACTAACTAATCAGCTGAGTGCATGCCGGTGCAAGTAACAAGTGTGTGGGTGTGTGTGAATGTGAAGTGAAAACACAAATGATTATGAGCTGACAGGTGCTTGAGTGCATGTCTGAACATAAGAATGAGAATGATTGGATGTGTGTGTGTATGTAAGCATGTGTGTGTGCATGAGTGAACAGAATGAAGACAAATGACTAACAGCTGTTGACCCAGGCAGGAGGAGGAGGCATGGCTGTCAGTTGACAGAGAGCGGGGCAACTCAGAGGTGCCCAAAGCGCTGCCTGACAACAAATATAATGGGAAAAGATGGCCACAACGTCATGAAGCAGGGTTTGAAAGAAGTCAAAAAACCCTGCTCATGACAGAAATGATGAGAACTGACCTTATGGGCCCCTTTCAATGAAGTAAAAAGGTTAGGACTTACCTACTAGTGGAGGTAGACTACTTCACAAAGTGGGTTGAAATGTTCCCCTTAAGAGACCGTAAAACACCTTGTCTTGTCAAGATTCTTCGAGAGGAAATTTTCATCCACCTGGGAGTGCCGCAGTACTTGGTTTCTGATAGAGGACCACAGTTTACTGCCAGTCTCCTGACAGACCTCTGTAAATTGTGGGGAGTAGTACAGAAATTAACCACGAGCTACCATCCTCAGACTAACATCGCAGAACGCTTTAACAGGACAATAAAGACCATGATTGCCTCTTTCATGGGACAGTACCACAACACCTGGGACCAGTGGATTCTGGAGTTCTACTTTGCACTTAATACACAGAGAGAACCCCAGCAAAACTGGCCTTGGGCAGAAAACCACAGGGACCACTGGAGGGGCTCATTCACAAACCACCCTCACCTGAGCAGCGTACAGCATACAATGTTGTGGAACGACAGCAGAAAATGGCTGAGAATGGCTGAGATGGTGGAGAGTGGGGGCACACCAGACCAGACAAGCTAAGTATTATAATTCCCACGGTAAAGATCCGCACTTTCAGCAGGGTGACTTAGTCTGGGTCAGATCACATCCACTCTCCAAAGCCAGTGACAAATTCTCTGCCAAGCTAGCGCCTAAATGGGAACGTCCAGCAAGAGTTTTAAAAAAATTAGGGCCAGTTAACTACAACGTAAGATGGAGTAACCCATCTGATAAACAGGATAATATGAATGTGGTCAATATAAAAAGATATTATGGTGTCTTACCATAGAAGCCTCCGGCTGGAAGGGGGGTCTATGTAGCACTGCCACATATGTTATTAGATTAGATTAGATTAGATTCAACTTTACTGTCATTACACATGTATGAATACAAGGTAACAAAATACAGTTTAGCATCCAATCAGAAGTGCAAAGGACAGCAGTGCAGTATATACAGTAATTGACAGTATGTACAATTTAAGCAAATATATACGGATAGGTCAGTGTAGAAAGTTGGAGTACAATTATATATATGTGTATACAGTTTGAGGAAACACGGGGGGAGGGGGGTGTTAAAGGAGAGAGAAGTGGAGGTTCAGCGGGGAACTAAGTTCAATAGCGTGACAGCTGTTGGAAAGAAGCTGTTCCTAAACCTGCTGGTTCTAGTCCGAAGTCTTCTGAAACGCCTTCTGGAGGGGAGAAGCTGCAACAGTCCATGAACAGGATGGGTGGAGTCCCTAAGAATGCTGCGTGCCCGGCGCAGACATCTTTTCCTGTAGATGTCCTCTATAACTGGAAGTGGAGTCCCTGTGATGCGTTGGGCGGTTTTCACCACCTGCTGCAGCGCCTTACGGTCAGCGACAGAGCAGCTCCCATACCAGACTGTAGCACAGTTGGTCAGGGTGCTCTCTATCACGCAGCGGTAGAAGTTGCCCAGGATGTCAGCTGACAGATGGTTCTTCTTCAGTGTCCTCAAGAAGAAGAGGTGCTGATGGGCCTTCTTGATCAGGCTGGTGGTGTTAACTGAGCAGGACAGGTCCTCTGAGATGTGGGTCCCCAGGAATTTGAAGCTGGAGACACGTTCAACAGCCATGCCGTTGATATGGATGGGGTCATGTGTCTCTCCCCTCTCCTTCCTGTAGTCCACTATGAGCTCCTTGGTTTTGCTGGTGTTAAGGAGCAGGTTATTGTCTGCGCACCAAGTAGCCAAGTGCTCAACCTCTGCCCTGTAGTCTGACTCATCGTTGTCTCTGATGAGTCCGATCACTGTGGTGTCATCTGCGAACTTTATGATGGAATTGGATCCATACATAGGCCTGCAGCCATGGGTGAAGAGGGAGTAGAGGAATGGGCTGAGCACACAGCCCTGTGGTACACCAGTGTTGAGTGTGATGGTGGAAGAGCGGTTGGGGCCTGACCTAACATGCTGGGGTCTGTTGGTCAGAAAATCCATGATCCAGTTGCAGGTGGAGGTACTGATTCCCAGGTCCCCAAGTTTAGTGATCAACTTGGAGGGGATGACTGTATTGAATGCTGAGCTGAAGTCAACAAACAGCATTCTTGCGTAGGTGTTCTTGTCATCCAGATGTGAGAGTACACAGTGCAGCGCTGTAGAAACCACATCCTCTGTACTCCTATTACTCCGGTAGGCAAATTGGTAAGGGTCCAGTGTAGGGGGCAGGCATTTTTTGAGCTGTGCCAAGACCAGTCACTCAAAGCACTTCATAACTATGGGCGTCAGTGCCACAGGGCAATAGTCATTTAGGCACGATGGTGTTGAATGTTTCGGCACTGGTACTATAGAAGTGGTCTTGAAGCACACTGGTACCACGGCCTGGGCCAGGGACAGGTTGAAGATGTCCGTGAAGACCCCTGCCAGCTGCTCAGCGCATGCCCTCAGCACACGCCCAGGAATGCCGTCAGGGCCAGCAGCCTTTCGTACATTGATATGACTCAGTGTGTTACGGACGTCGGTGTGGGTGAGTGTGAGGTAGTGGAGGTCGTCAGAGGGTGGGAAATTGATATTTACCTCCGCCAGGCCGCAGGCCGCAGGAGGTAAATTGATATTCTTTTCGTTATTGTCCTTGTCAAAACAAGCATAGAAGTCATTTAGTTCATTGAGAAAGGACACAGTCATGGCTGTAGGTGTGAAGTTGCTGGGCTTATAATCAGAGATAGCTTGAATGCCCTGCCACATGCGTCGGGGGTCAGAGTCCACAAAATGTTCCTCCACCTTCAGCTTGTAGCTGTGCTTGGCCTTCTTGATGCCCCTCTTCAGATCTGCCCTGGATGAACTGTAGGCCTATGCGTCACCAGATCTGAAGGCATTGTTATGTGCCTTTAGCAGAAGCCACACTTCTCTGTTCATCCACAGCTTCTGATTTGGGTACGTGGTGATCTGTCTTTCCATGGTGACACTGTCAATAGTGGTGTTGATATGGTCCAGGACTGAGTGGGTGTAAGAATCGATGTTTATGTGGGAGCCACAAGTAGCCTGAGAGGTGAACATACTCCAGTCTATGTTCCTAAACTTTTCCTGGAGTACAGAGTCAACCCCCTCTGGCCACACTTTGATGGTCCTCAATGATGGCTTCACCCGGTTGATGAGCGGTACATACTTGGGGGTAAGGAACAAAGATAAGTGATCAGACTGACCTAGGTGGGGGAGGGGAGTTGCTGTGTAGGCTCCCACAATATTGGTGTAAACGTGGTCCAATGTTTTGTCCCCTCTTGTGTGACAGGAGACATGCTGGTAGAATTTAGGAAGCACTGTCTTGAGGTTAGAGTGGTTAAAATCACCCTCTACAATAAATGCTGCCTCTGGGTGTGCAGTTTGTTGTTTGCTAATAGCTGCATGCAGTCCGTTCATAGCAAGCTTAGCATTAGCATCCAGAGAGATATAAGCAGCTGTTATGATGGTACAAGTGAACTCCCGTGGCAGATAGAAAGGTCTACATTTAACCATGAGAAACTCCAGGTTAGCTGAGCAATGTCTCCCAACAGTGACAGAGTTCGTGCACCAAGCCTTGTTAATATAAATGCACACTCCCCCACCTCTGGTCTTACCGGAGTCATCAGCTGCTCTGTCTGCCCGGAGAGTGTGTTGTCCGGCTAGCTCGATAGCATTGTCGGGTATTCCACTGTGTAGCCACGTTTCTGTGAAAATCATGATATTGCAGTTCATAAGTTTCTTATTGTTGGTGATCCGAAGCCGTAGCTCATCCAGTTTGTTCGCCAGTGACCGTACATTAGCGAGGAAAATGCTGGGTAGAGAAAGCCGGTTCGGTGTTAGCTTTAGCTTAGCTCTTAGCTCTCTGCGCTTCCCCCGCCTTTGTTTACGGTCTCTACGCCGCCTGCGAGCACTTCCGGTGGGCTGGGTAGCTTGCCTAGCATTGGGTGTTCTCCGGAGCTCAGGGATGAGACGTAGGTTGCTGATAAAAAGATTGTTATTTTGTAATCCAATGTCCAAAAGCTCATTTCGGGTGTAGGATGGTGAAAGCGAAGCTGTTCTGAACGAACAGACCCGAAATGAGCAGAAATATCACTGCTAATCCATAAAATCTGAGGAGACGCTGAGCCTCACGTTGTGCACGCGCCACCATCGTTATGCGTTACATGTTGAATGCGTATTGCATTGACCATTATGGATAAAATGTTAAATACATAAAGGGTGTACCTAATGTAGCGGATTTATGGGTTTATAGATATTTTAATGTTGGTACAGTATTAATGTAAATATGAATGTGAGTAGGAATGAAGATTTACTTTCATTACACTCAAATCCTCGTTATGGCACCAGTCCAAAAGGACAATTTTATTAACAGTTCTTTATTTGTACCAATTATGAGTCTGTCTCAAAATAAACCCTTGTGAGCTCTTGTCTCTGATGATCAAGAAGATGGACGTGAAATCAAACAATAACTCCCATATGTCTTTCAATGATTTAATAAGAAAGGTCAGAATAGGTTAACATATTTGGATAACTTTAAACAGAGAATTCAACATGTATTATGGGCATCATAGACTGTTACTGAATTACTTATGAATCAAACAGTTGTGGAACCAAAAAAGAATGTAGATTAATGAAAGACAACATGCATTTTGAGATTCTTGCTGCAAAGAAATAAAGTTTTGTTCTGCCCCTGAATCAATTAATGCCAAGACCTTCTTCTTGGCCCCCGGTAACTGAATAAGAGGAGCAAAAAGTTACCGGTGGGGGGGAGAGGAGCTGATAGAATGTCCGCCCGCCAGACCCCTCACAGCTACTGACAGGCTGCGTCTTTTGGCTTCACTGGGCAGTTTGGTAGTTTATGCTCCAAAGAGCTGCAATACATGCACGCACCAGCCTTCCTCCTGCTCTGATACTCCTCTGGAGTTAGACGAGCACGACCCAGCACCATTGCATCAAGGGAAGAATTGGACCTGATGGGACTAGTATCTGGGCGGGGGGCGGGGGGGGATGCACACAAGGAGGGCGGACCGAAAAAGGCCCTCTGCATTGTGGTATATTGCATGTAATCAGTGTTACATGATTGACTCAGTATCAGCCAGTCCTGAAGGGGGCACACTTGTACCATCTCTGGGAACTCTCCACATGGCATAAGAGGAGCCATGATCCTTTGCTGTACACTGAGCTGGTTAAGTGTTGAATAAAAGTGTTAAGATACACTCGCTGTCCTCTCTCTTATTAACCACAAGACATGACATGGTACCAGGAGTGACAGAACTCGCCTTCCAGTCAGCAGTTCAAGCTTATGAACGAGTGTGACGGTGAAAGGAGCCGACCTCAGAATAAAGCTAAAGCTAGCTGCTAGTACAACTATAAGATGGATCAATTAAGGCCTCCTTCTCCACTCAAGCTGACGAGTAATGTGGAAGAGCAATTGAAGCGGTTTAAACAACGTTTCAGCCTGTACATTACAGCAATTGGAGCAGCTGACAAGAGCGGTGAGCAGAAAGTTGCACTATTCCTGACAGTAGCTGGCTCAGATGCTATCGATGTTTTCAATAGCCTTCAGCTAACAGCAGACCAACAAGCTGACTATAATAAAGAACTGGAGGAGCTTGAGAAATTCTGCACGCCAAAGAGAAATGAAACCTATGAACGATATATCTTTCACAGTAGATCCCAGGCTGAATCAGAGACAATAGAAGAGTTTATAATGGACCTTAAACTCAAAAGTCAATCGTGCAACTTCGGACAGTTGACAGATTCGTTAATCAGAGACCGCATAATTATTGGAGTTAGAGACAAGAGCCTTCGAGAGCGACTTCTGGGTGAAGGTGACAACACTGGAGAGAGCAATCCAGATATGTCAAGCTAAAGAGGCTACACAGAGTCGAATTAAAACGATGGACAGCGACAAAGCAAACAACAAAGACTACAGCGTGGAGGCAGTTGTGAGAGGAAAAGTGAACCCCAGTGCTGCTAAAACAGAGAGAGGAAGGACAAGGCAGAGCAAAGGTGGCAGAGAGCCGCGCACCAGCAACAGGGAGCCATGCAGATGTGACAGCTGTAGAGGACAGCACCCACCACGCCAGTGTCCAGCTTATGGGAAAGAGTGTCACGCCTGTGGACGAAGGAACCACTTTGCACGGGCATGCAAGCAAGCCAAGCAGAGAGGGGCGATCCACAGCATAGAGGATGACAGTTGTGGCAACACCGAAACAAGAGATCTCTTTATAGGAATTGTGGGAGCTGAGACATGTGATGAAGACTGGACAGCAAGCTACGAGGTAAATGGTACACAGATCCAGTTCAAGCTTGACACGGGAGCACAAGTGAACATTATTCCAGAGACTGACTTACAGCACCTTAAGGTAAAACCTGTGGTGAATGAGAAACAAATTATAAGACTGAAATCATACAGCGGAGAACAGATTCCCACTGTTGGCGCATGTACATTGTCAGTGCATGTTAATGATGAAACACATGAGATACCATTTGTGATTGTAAAAGGTAACAAAATACTGATTTTGGGTCTGAAGAAATGTAATATGTTAGGACTAGTTAAAAGAGTGCAGGCTGTCTGTGAAAAGAAGACAGCCTCAGATTGAAAAAGAGTATCCAGATGTGTTTCAAGGCATTGGTAAGCTAAATGTAAAACACAAAATAACATTGGAGGAGCCAAATCATCCAGTTATTCGTGCTCCAAGACCTGTACCATTGGCACTCAGTGACAAATTAAAAGCAGAGCTACAGAGACTAGAAGCTTTAGACATAATCTTTAAAGTAGAAGAACCTACTAAATGGGTGCATTCACTAGTCATAGAGGAAAAAAAGAATGGGTCTCTTAGACTATGCATTGATCCAAAGCAGCTGAACAAGTATGTGAAAAGAGAACATTTTCAGCTACCAACCAGAAATGAGCTACTCAGTGACATAGCAGGAGCCAAGTATTTCTCCAAACTTGATGCATCAGCGGGATTTTGGCAGATACCCCTAGACGAAGAGAGTACTGCACTTTGTACTTTTAACACACCTTTTGGCAGGTACTCCTTTAAAAGGCTACCTTTTGGGTTAACATCAGCACCAGAAATATTTTATCGAACGGTATAGCAGATTTTTGACAAAGTGCCAGGCACAGAAGTGTACATTGACAACATATTAGTTTGGGGCAAAACTGTTGAAGAGCACAACACTAGGCTAAAACAAGCTCTTGAGGCAGCCAGAGTGAACGGACTGAAGCTAAACGCAGACAAATGTGAATTCAGAAAAACAGAAATAACTTTTCTAGGAGAGAAACTGTCCTGCACTGGTGTAGAGATTGATCAGAGCAAAGTAGCTGCTATCAATAATATGCCACCACCAACTGATAAAAAGGGAGTTCAAAGATTTCTTGGCATGATTAACTATGTAGGCAAGTTTGTACCTAACCTGGCGACACACACTACTCAGCTTAGGAGCCTACTTTGTAACACAACTGAATGGAGCTGGGATGCTCACCATCAAAAGGAATTTGATGATCTCAAGACACTGATCACGCAAGCTCCAGTATTGAGATTCTATGATGACAAGAGAAAAACAAAAATTTCAGCAGATGCTTCTAAAGCAGGCATAGGAGCAGTATTGTTGCAGCAATATGGCAGCAGATGGAGACCAGTTGCTTATGCATCACGGGCACTAACAACATCAGAGTGTAATTATGCTCAGATCGAAAAGGAAGCATTAGCACTATCCTATGCATGTGAAAAGTTTCACTATCTGATTTATGGCAGAACATTGTGGGCAGAGACTGACCACAAACCTTTGGTGACTATTGCAAAAAAGGGCTTAGCCAACACACCACCAAGAGTGCAGAGAATTTTTCTCAAATTACAGAAATATGATTTGCACCTTGAGTATAGACTTGGTAAAGAACTTCTTGTTGCAGATACACTTTCCAGAGCTGTAGACAGCACTGAGAACTCGCAAGAGCATGAGCACGATGATATGATTCATGTGAACCTGATCAGAAAATCATGCCCAGTGTCAGATGAAATGTGGGCCGTCATAGGAAGAGCGACAGCTAAAGATGAAACACCGACTGAAGTAATCAGAGCCATCTCCAAAGAATACGACTCACGGTCTATTCCTTCTCCTTATGGACACTTTAGAGATGAGCTATCAGTTGTTGATGAAGTATTGTTTAAGGGCTCAAGAATCGTAGTACCTCAAATATTACGGGAAAACATGCTGTTCAAGATTCATGAAGGTCATTTAGGTATGGAGAAATGTAAAAGGAAGGCAAAAGCAGTCCTTTATTGGCCTAACATGAATGCCGATATTGAAAGAAAGGTCAGGGCCTATGAAACGTGTCAAAAATACCAGACAAGACAGATTAAAGAGCCAATGTGGGTGGATGAGACAGATGGAGCAAATCCATGGTGGAAAGTTGGCATTGATCTATTCACATTGGGGGGCAAGAACTATGTTCTCATAATGGATTATTATTCACACTATCCTGAAATGGCTTTACTGAAGGACACTACAGCGGAAACTGTGATCACTCACATCAAGTCAATTTTTGCACGACATGGCATACCTGATGTGGTGAGATCTGATAATGGTCCACAATTCAGTAGTGCTGAATTCAGTGGATTCTCAAAACACTATGGGTTCAGACACATCACCTCAAGCCCTGTGTATCCACAATCTAATGGACTGGTGGAAAATGGTGGAAAAATTGTCAAGCATCTTGTTAAAAAAAGCAATTGACTCACAAACCGATCCCTATTTGGCATTGCTGAACTACAGAGCCACACCTTTGAAAAATGGGCTATCACCTTCAGAGTTGCTGTTTAATAGAAAACTCAGAACAAGACTATCATCACTGTTAGAAACGAAAAAGAACAGCAGACTCATTCAGACAAAAGGAAGGGAGAAACAGGTGCAGAAAAGGTACTATGACAGAGGCTCAAGACAGCTATCTACACTTAAATGCCATGATAGAGTAAAGATGCATGATGGGAAATATTGGAACATAGACGCAAGAGTCCTGAAAACTGTAGCGCCAAGATCTTATGAGGTACAGACATCTGAGGGAGTGACTTATTGCAGAAACAGGAGACTCTTACTCCATGTACCTGAACCTGAGAAAACATTCAGGACAAAGACAACTAAGATTCTACTCCTTGTCAGAGTGATGAACAGCTTGTAAGTGCTCGAGATAATCCACAAGGAACAGTTATTAGAAGGTCTAACAGAGCTATCAAACCGCCACAGAAGTTAATAGAGCAAATGTTAAAAATCAAGGGTGTTAATGTAAAGAACCACTTGAGTTTGTCAGAAATAATGTTTATTAGACTTCACATAGTTCTGTATAATAGTGAAGTCATTGATCCTAAAATGTATTTGAATTGTTGCTATTTGTTTTACAGCAAGGACGAAAGAAAAAAAACAAGCTTGTGTACAAGTGTGGAAAAAATGCTGAACATACTGTATGATGTAATGTAAGTGAGTTTGTGGAATCTACATCTTGAGAAGGGGGATGTGGTATATTGCATGTAATCAGTGTTACATGATTGACTCAGTATCAGCCAGTCCTGAAGGGGGCACACTTGTACCATCTCTGGGAACTCTCCACATGGCATGAGGGGAGCCATGATCCTTTGCTGTACACTGTGCTGGTTAAGTGTTGAATAAAAGTGTTAAGATACACTCGCTGTCCTCTCTCTTATTAACCACAAGACATGACATGCATCTTCACGTGCTCATGGTACCGATTATCCAAGCTGACAGCCCACTCAATAAGCTCATCCAGAGAGGAGGGGGTAGCATGAAATGCCAGGTCGTTGCGGAGATTGGCATTCAGACCCAGGAGGAAGGCGTTGCGCAGGGCAACGTCATTCCACCTTGAGTCCCCCTCAATGACCTGAAACTCCACAGAAAAATCGACTGCTGATCGATTTCCCTGTTGGAGCAACATTAGGTGGCTCATAATATTCCCCTCACTCTCTGAATGGTCAAATGCATGGGAAAACTCCTGAACAAAACACTCAAAGGAATAACTGGGACCCTCGGTGCTACCAAGAACGGACTGAGCCCAATTAAGTGCCCGATCTCAGAGCAGGAGGGTCATAAAATGAATTTTGGAGGTGTCGTCTGGGTACTCCCTGCCCACCTGCCGCAAATAAAGACGGACATGGAGCAAAAACCCCTTACATCCCCTCACCTCCCCCACGTACGGGGCAGGTGAAGGAATGGAGATAGTATGGTGGGCAGCAGCGCCCGCTGGGACAACATGGAGAATGAAGACCCGAATGAGACATGTGGCAGAGGTTGTTGGTGACTGTGGTCAGCTGCTGAGTAATAGTTTGCAGCTGTTTGGTGAGTACAGCCACCTGCCGCTCTGTGGCATCTAGCCGGAAAAGGGCAGAGTGTTCCCCTGATGTAGCGCCTGCTGAGCTTCGGTCATAGCTGGACCGTTCTGCCATGACTCAAAGCTAGAAGCTCAAGTGCAAGGCAACTAACACCAGAGAAAGACACTCAGACATGGAGTACAAGTTTAAACACAATTTTATTGAAAACCCAGCAAGTGTAGAGAAAGTGGTGCACGCCGAAGGAGCACACAGCCTGTAGGGGAAGAGAGATGAGAGCTGGTTAGAATGAGGAGTAAAATGGGAGATAGTGAATTAGAGCAGGGGTTTATCTTATGACAGATGAGTGGAGAGCCAGGCAGAGGAACCCGGCAAGGAAGTGTGACATGATTTCTGGACCCAGGGGACAGAAGACAAACTCGAGGAGTTACAGTTATCCTTTTATTCACCCAATGTGTTGTGTGTGAGTGTGTGTATGCGTAACGGAGTGTGGAATGCTGGTGTCGTGCTGGAGCTGAGCAGGTCCTCATTCTGCCTGGCAACCCTAAGGAGACAAAGCAGGGGTATTAGCGTTGCACAGTAGCAGGAGGAGTAATTAAGACTGCCGCTTACTTGCAGGTGGCAATGCTGAGCCACAGCTTGTCTTATGGGCAGCTGCCAGGGGAAGAGCGTCCAGCTCGGTGTCGAGGAGCGGGGGAGAGCCTCCGGTGCTGTGAAGGAGCTGCTCCGCCACCGGGGAGAGAGGATCCGCTGCCTGGGGGGTCCACCTGTGCACAAGGGAAAGGATCTTGACAAGGTGAGTGCTGAGATCGCTTACGTGTTTCAACGTGATGCGCTTGGTCCGATGAGGAGACTAGTTGAGGCTGATGACGAGAGACGTGTCTCCGCTGATTTGACAGACGGCTCCGTGCTGAGTCGCTGGCAGGCCTGACTCTTAAAGCCCGCTGATGACTGGCGACAGGTGTGCACCCAGCTGAAACAGATGATGGCCCTGCGGGCGCCATGACAGTACTCCCCCCTCTAGAGGTGCCTCCTGGCACCTGTCCTATCTTACCTGGGTGCGTCCGGTGAAAGTCACGGATGAGCTGTTTATCCAGGATCAGAGACGGACGCGTCCAGGATCGATGCTCGGGGCCGAATCCCTCCCAGTCCACCAGGTACTGTAGGCCATGACCCCGCCAACGGACATCCAAGATGGTGGTGACTGCCCATGCCGGGTGGCCATTGATCATTCTCGGAGGGGGGGGGGGGTGCCGCGGTGGGTGGACAGAGGGGGTCGGTAATGACGGGCTTCACCTGGGAAACGTGGAAGGTGGGACAGATGCGAAGGGAGGGAGGGAGAGCTAGGCGGACAGCCTCAGGGTTGATTACACGAACAACGGGGAAAGGCCCAATGAAACGCTTGGACAGCTTGCATTTCTCTGCCTTCAGGTTAATATTGCGCATTGAGAGCCATACCTGTTGACCCACCTTGTACTGGGGGGCCAGTCTCCTGCGGCGATTGGCCATCCTGATGTTGCGTTCCGTGGTCCGGAGGAGAACCCTGCGGGTGGTGGTCCTGAGCTGGCGGCAGCGCCTGACATGGGCATGGACAGAAGGCACCACCACCTCCTTCTCCACCTCCGGAAACAGTGGAGGGTCGTACCCCAAGGATGCCCTGAAGGGGGGCATACAGATCGCTGAAGAAACCATGGAATCGTAGGCGTACTCAATCCACGGCAGGTGACTGCTCCATGAAGAGGGACCGGAGGCAATGACACAGCGCAGGGCGGCCTCCAGCTCCTGATTTACTCACTCACACTGCCCGTTGCTCTGGGGGTGGTATCCGGATGACAAGCTCACCATTGATCCTAACGCTTGACAGAATGCCCTCCAAACCTGCGACACAAACTGGGGGCCCCGGTCTGAGACGACGTCCATGGGGATCCCATGGAGGCGAATGACGTGCTGAAACAGCAGGTCTGCCATCTCCCGCGCCGTCGGTAACCCCCGGAGAGGGACAAAGTGGGCCGCCTTGGAGAAGCGGTCGATGATGGTCAGGATCGTCGTGAATTGATTCGATGGTGGGAGGCCTGTCACGAAGTCCAAAGCAACGTGCGACCAGGGGCGACTAAGAACCGGCAGGGGGTGGAGCAAACCGGCTGGAAGCTGGGAGGAAGCCTTCCTGGTGGCCCGGATGTCCCACAAGAGGGTGCCCATGACGCAGGATGGGGGAAGGATGGTCTGATCATGGTCCACAGATACCGCCGCCGAGAACTGCCTGGAGAGGGCGTCCGGTTTAGCATTCTTGGACCCGGGGCGGTAGGTGATGGTGAAGTTGAACCGACTGAAAAAGAGGGACCAGCGGTCCTGACGAGAATTCAACCGCTTGGTCGTCCTCAGATATTCCAAGTTCTTGTGGTCGGTCCAAACTACAAAAGGCTGGGCAGCACCCTCCAGCCAGTGGCGCCACTCCTCCAAAGCGAGCTTCACAGCCAGCAGCTCCCTATCACCAATGCTGTAGTACCTCTCCGCTGGCGATAGGCGGTGTGAGAAGAAGGCGCAGGGGCGGATCACCCCGTCTACTGGAGAATGCTGAGAGAGTATTGCCCCCACCCCGGAGTCTGATGCGTCCACCTCTACCAGGCACTGGAGAGCAGGGTCCACCTGCATCAGGATGCGGGACGACGAAAACTCCCTCTTGAGTGTATCGAATGCAGCCACGGCCTCCTCCGTCCACTGGAAAGGGATCTTCGGGGACGTGAGACAGGTCAGCGGGTGAGCCACCACACTATATTTAGGCACGAAGCGGCAGTAAAAATTGGCAAACCCCAAGAACTGCTGCAGTTGCTTCCTGAACGGGGGGGGGGGGGGGGGACAATCCACCACTGCCTTAACTTTGGCCGGGTTGGGGAGAACCTGGTTGTGTGAGATCACAAAGCCAAGGAAGGACGTCTGCTGAATGTGAAACTCAAATTTCTCGGCCTTCACATACAATTGGTTCTCCAGGAGCCGCTGGAGGACCCGCCTCATGTGCATCCAGTGCTCCTCAAGCGATTGGGAGAAGATGAGGATGTCGTCGAGATATGCAAAGACGAAGGCACCCAGAAAGTCCCGAAGGATGCCATTAATTAAGCGCTGGAAGACGGCCGGAGCGTTGGTCAACCCAAACGGCATTACCAGGTACTCAATGTGGCCGCTTGGGGTCCGGAAGCCCGTCTTCCACTCATCTCCCTCCTTGATCCGTATGAGATGGTACGCGTTGCGTAGGTCCAATTTAATAAACCAAGAAGCCCCCTGGAGAGAGTCAAAAGCCGAGTCCATGAGAGGCAGGATGTATTTGTCCTTTATAGTAATGTCATTTAGGCCCCTGAAGTCAATACACGGTCGCAGGGAGCCGTCCTTCTTACCAACGAAGAAGAATCCCACCCCCACCGCTGAAGAAGACGGGCGGATGATCCCCGAGCTGAGCAACTCCTTGATATACGTGTCCATCGCCTCCCGCTCCGGAGCAGACAAGCTGTACAAACGGCTCGACGGAAGCGGGACGCCAGCCCGGAGATTGATAGCGCAGTCATAAGGGCGGTGGGGGGGGGCAGCGCCCGAGATTTACTGAAGACCGCCCCCAGGTCGTGATACTCCGTTGGTACCTTGGACAGATCCGGGGGAGGAGACACAGGTGGGGCCACAGACACAGACGGAGCACATGCCGCGGACTGCAGGCATGCACTGAGGCAGAATGAACTCCATGAAGCGATGCTCCCTGTTTGCCAGTCGAATGAGGGGTTGTGCAATCACAGCCAAGGATAACCCAGGATGACCGGGGAGGTGGAGGAAGGCAGCACCAGAAAGCGTCCTCCCGGTGGTTCCCAGAAACAATCACCGACACCGGGGCAGTCTGCTGAGAGATGGCTGTTAAACGGGCCTTAGATAGGGCAATCAACTTGAGCGGTGGCTGGAGAGTTTGACATGGGAGCCCTAACCGGGTTGCCAGGTCTCCTGATATGAAACTCTGCTCAGCCCCCAAGTCAATCAGTGCGTGAGTGGAGTGTTCAGTGTGTTTGTAATTGAGTCAGATGGGTACGAGACAGCAGGTGAGGGGTTTTGGCTGGGACACGTCCGTGAGTCCCCCTACTGGGACCCACGGACCTCCTCTTTTAACCGACTCGTACAGTTAGGCAAGTCATATGAACTACTACCACAATAATAGCACAGCCCTAACTCTCTACGGCGCTGTTTCTCAGCAGGTGGAATCTTAGAGCGCCCGATTACCATATCCTCCTGCCTCAGAAGTTCCTCTGAGGAGGGCAGGGCCAACTGAGATGACTGTGAGGAACGAAAAAACTGCACGCTCGAGTGGCTAGAAGCTCTTCGCTCGGCGGCTCATTCCCTCAGCCTGTTATCTAAGCTAATGGTAAGTGATATTAGCTCATTCAAACGTTCCGGTTTATCCCGTGTAGCTAGCTCATCTCTTAGTCCCGGGCTTAAGCTGCGGATAAATATGCTAAATAATGAAGTGTCTTCCCACCCGACCTCAGCGGCTACTACCCGGAAATCGACCGCGTAATCCGCGGTGGACCTACCGCCCTGTCGAAGGTTTAACAACCGGGTAGTAAGCACTGCGTCCCGATTGGTATGGTCAAACACTTCGTGAAATTCGGCCAGGAATTGTAGATATGTTAAACTGGCGTAGCTGGGCTTAGCCATAACGGCGTAGGCCCAGGGTAGTGCCCTACCTTCTAGCAGATTAGCTATGTAGCCTATCTTACTATGGTCCGTGGGGAAATCCCCCGGTACCCGTTGGAAAACCGTCTCACATTCTAAGATAAACCCCTGGGCCTCCCCAACCTTCCCACTGAAGCAAGCGGGCGTAGGCACCAGTGTGAGACGGGTTAAGGGAGTCTGGCTAACCTGGCTAGGCGGGGGGCTAGCGGGGCCCGATGGCGCCCCGGAAGTCGGTGGGAATGCCTGCTGTCCTTCCAGGCAATCCAACCGGCTGTTAATTTGGGTCAATTGAGTTAGGATAACATTTTGCTGGTAAATTAACTGCTCAACTTGAGCGTCTAGGGTGTTAAGATGGCGTGCTAGCACGCTGCCCGCTGGGTCGTCCTGACGGAGCCGTACTGACATGATTTCTGGACCCAGGGGACAGAAGACAAACTTGAGGAGTTACAATTATCCTTTTATTCACCCAATGTGTTGTGTGTGAGTGTGTGTATGCGTAATGGAGTGTGGAGTGCTGGTGTCGTGCTGGAGCTGAGCAGGTCCTCGTTCTGCCTGGCAACCCTAAGGAGACAAAGCAGGGGTATTAGCACTGCACAGTAGCAGGAGGAGTAATTAAGACTGCCGCTTACTTGCAGGTGGCAATGCTGAGCCGCAGCTTGTCTTGTGGGCAGCTGCCAGGGGAAGAGTGTCCAGCTCAGTGTCGAGGAGCGGGGGAGAGCCTCCGTTGCCGGGAAGGAGCTGTGCCACCACCGGGGAGAGAGGATCCGCCACCTGGGGGGTCCACCTGTGCACAGGGGAAAGGATCTTGACAAGGTGAGTGCTGAGATCGCTTACGTGTTTCAACGTGATGCGCTTGGTCCGACGAGGAGCCTAATTGAGGCTGATGACGAGAGACGTGTCTCCGCTGATTTGACAGACGGCTCCGTGCTGAGTCGCTGGCAGGCCTGGCTCTTAAAGCCCACTGATGACTAGCGACAGGTGTGCACGCAGCTGAAACAGATGATGGCCCTGCGGGCGCCATGACAGAGTGGAGAAGCCAGCAGGACAGACCTGGCGGAAGAAGTGGAGAGGAGAGGAGCTAGGGGTAATCTGACCGGGTGGAGAAGGCAGTTCCTTGGTGAAGACAATGAGGAGGCAGGTGAGCACACTGCAACCCCGGAGACACACCGCTGAGAAGACAGCAACCTGGGGAGAGAGGAGGAGAGGAAGGATAAGGCTGAGTTCCTAATAACACAATTATTAACCTTACTTTAAGGCAGCAATACCCAATGGTCCAGCACAGAAGCATTCACCAACTGATCCTTTTAAACACTGGCAGAGAAGAGGCAGAAGGTGCATCCACTCACGCAGGTGCGTTGATGACCTGCGGAGCCCGGAAAACAGAAGAAGGACCTCCCACAGAAAGGGAGGGGGAGCGCACTCACCCTATCATCACAAATCATTAAATCACCCTTTATTGTCATTCAACCATACAACCAATCATGTACAGTAGAACAAAATTGTGTTTTTCCTATCTACAGTGTTAATCACACACACCCCATATGTAGAATCAGAGGGCCGCTGCCATGCAAGGCGCCGCCACAGATTTCCCTCCTCCATTCCATTATTGCTGAGCACCAAGCTGGACGGCAGGAAGTTCCGCTTTTATATGGTCTTCGGCATGACCCGGCCGGGATTTGAACCCCTGCCTCCCGGATGTGGGGCAGATGCTCTACCAACTGAGCCACCACTCCGGTGGCTCTGGTGGCACAACATCTGTAACCACACTTTTAAGTTGGAACTGGGGAAGACTCCATCATGTTAAGAGGTGAACATTTTGTGAAGTGAGAATATTATCCAGGTCACCGAAAATATCTGATAAGTTTCAGCATTTTAATGATTTTTATTTTTTTTTACAATTGACTATTTATGCTGCTAATGAGTCTCTTTGTCTCCCATGCTACTGCAGCTCATTTTCCCTCTTTTTGCCATAACTTCCTATGTTTTGTCCGAAAGTGTTTTTCTCTTGTTAGCATGTTTGTAACATGTGTTTTGACTTACAAGACGTATCAAGAGTGAAATCACCCATGTGTTTGTTTTTTGCTTTAAAGTTTCACCGAAGCCCCACCCCCTGTAAAAAGGTGAGTTGCAACGGAGCGTTTTTGGTGACGGAGATAAGTATGTACAGCCACTGGCATGTGAGTAGTGTTGAGCCACTCAGGACTCTCTGGTCTAACTGAAGTTAGCCTCCAGCCAGTTAGCATCTTTGGGCTAGCTGCTTTGAAAACTTGACCAATTTTAAGATGGGTTTTTACCACTGAACTGCTTTTAAGGACCAGTGCAGTTTCAGTCATTATCCTGGGCCACCATGCATACAACTGGGCATGTCCTTTAACTGGTGAGTCTTTCTATCATAGGTTTTATGCTGTTTAATGTAGCACTAGCCACTATTAGCCTTGTGGTATGTGAGTTGGGCCTAGTCACTGATTCTGGCATTTGGGACGGTGAAAAGATTTTGACACAAAACTGTAAGGTAATGAAAGATTTTGTTTGTTGAAAAAGGGGACAAGATACCATTTTAGACAATGTTAATTTGTTTTTATAGGGGATTTACTGTATATCCACCGGCATGTGTCTTTAAAAGAAAACTGTGGAGGGCATGACAGGGATGTAAATCCCAGGGGGGGACGCAGGGGTCATGTCCCCCCAAAATCACATTGTAAACACAAACATGTTTTATTTGAACAGCTTAGTAATGTTCATTGAAGGCACAATACAAGTGGTGTGACTGGCATGTTATGGATATAACATTTGTTATGCCCATAATCTGTATTCAAATAACAAGGCCGGAGGTGCAATAAAACTCAACTTTATTGTATGACTCACAGACACAAGGCGCTCCCATACAGGCAGAGGCGAAGGTCAAAAGCACACACACACCACACTCACTACACCACAATTCCTCTCCCCCTTACAAAAATGCAAACCACACACACAATAAAGACCCTCCCCAAATTAGGACCCAAATCGTGCACTAAGGAACAAGGAATTATGAACTGTAGAAAAATGGCCTACCACATTCACACAAAATAACTCAAACCAGCGTTTTTCCACTTTTTTTTCAAAATATATATACAAAAAATAACTAAATTGGACCACGTCTCTAAAATAAGTAAAATAATCCCATAATATTCATACTTACATGCACACCAGCAGAGTATCTACATAATTACATCAATGATATTTAAGTCACACCAATGTCCACTGGCAGCCAGAGGTAACACCGGCCCGGAGGACCAGCGTAGCCCCAAATCATGCACGCCCTTGACCGCTGTAGATAAGACCGGCTCGGAGGTCCCGGGCAGCCCCACGGCATGAACGCCTCTGGCCGCCATCTGCCTCCGAGATCAAAACCAACCTCTCCTGCAAAAATGTCACTCTTCACCACCAACTGCCTCATTCCTCAGGACCCACCGTGCTGCTGTCTGGCACACCGTCTCTCCGTACTTGTCTGTCTGCTCCCGACCGCTTTCAACACCACCGCAGCTGCCATCATTGTCTCGAAGACTCTGCCCCCCATGGCTGAACTCCGGGGAGACCCGAAGCCTGCTCGTTGGTGCCACTCGCTGCCTTGGGCGCCTTGCCGTAATGCCTGGCACCCTCACCCAGGGCGGCATGAGCTCCGGCACTGAGACACTGCCCGACCTCCGTGGCGCACGGTTGCTGTTGCTCACCCCCGGGGCTCACAGCATCATTTTCACCAGCATTGTTTCCTGACCCCGGCACTTCGTCATTGCTCTCTGTACCGTCGTTCTAGGCACTCCACTGCATTGTCTCCACTGTCACTGTTCTTCCCCGGGGCTCTCAGCTTCCATGGTCCCACTCACTCGCTCCCTAGCCTCCAGCTGCGGGATGACTGCTGCTGCTCTCCCTCTCCGCTGTCGCTGTACACCACGCCGTTCGACTCATCAGCGCTACGGTCCTGTACCATGCTGAGCTCCTTGACCGGCCCACCGTCTTCAGTGACCGGGGACTCCTCCATTCTTGGCCCCAGTCCTACCTCGAAGTCCAGCTGGTAGCTCATAGCTTGGTTTTGGCGTGAAGTTAGCTTAGTGGCTAACCTGTCCATAGGCACAGAACAGGTCGTTAGCTTCCCCCAGCTAACAGCTTAGCTGTTCCTGGCGCCAATAGCTCCATTACCCACAGCTTCGCGGTCCTCATCTGTTCGTTGAAGTACTCGGCCAGCCGCTCGACAACATCCTCATAGTACTCCATTTCACCCAACGTACCGATAATTCTTCGGCCTTCCGCGCTGAGATTGTGGGCCAGGAGTGCTCGCCGTCATCATCCATCGAGCCTACTTAAGCCCAGCGCCCTGATGCAATCCTTGATCATGGCCCTCCACTGCAGCCACAGGATCACCGGCTCTCCCGTGTACTCTAGAACAGTGATTTTCAACCTATGTGCCGTGGCACACTAGTGTGCCGTGAGAGATCATTAGGTGTGCCGTGGGAAATTATCCAATTTAACTTAATTACTCGAGTGAGTGGCTATGTTTACATGGACACAAGTAACCGGATTAAAAGCCTGATCGGAATAAAAATGCTTCATGTAAACATAGCAATCTGAATATTCTAACCCGATCACGCTCATTCGGATCAAAATTTCATTCCGATTGAGAGGGGTGGGTTATGCCGATTGTTCATCCGAATGGTGCGCATGAAAACACTTATTCCGAACACAGGGCCGAAAATGTGTTTACTGCGCATGTCTGTACACCAGCCGTATGTCGACGTGACGTATTTCCGCCTTAGCAGCAGCTAGCGGAAAACATAGCGGGAGTAAAACAAAACTGGTCTGTATCGTCCTGCTGTCTCCCTCTGTTCGTCATATGCAGAAGTATGTACTTGTAGCTTCATTACGGAGACTAGCAGAAGCAAAAGTACAGTCTGAATAACACGATACAGGTCAATTTCGACACGAAGCGGGGCTCGCTAACACCGGAAGTTGCTTCTTCTTCTGCTATTTTTTGAATGTCAAAATGTCGACCTGCGCATGTCAAAATGATTTATTCCGTTCAAACCTGTGACACATAAAAACGCACGTCCTAATCAGATCAGCTTTACAGGAGCAAGAAGAACTCACTGAACTGAAACAAGATCATGGTTTAAAGCTAAACTTTGCTGATCTTCCTTTGGACAGTTTTTGGTTGACTGCTGCCAAGAAGTTCCCCATTTTGGCCAACAAAGCTATTTCAACATTGCTCCCATTTTCCACGACATATCTGTGTGAGCTGAGCTTTTCAAGCTTGACTGTGATAAAAACTAAAAACAGAGAGAGACTGAGAGCTGTTGAGGAAGAGCTCCGTGTGTGTCTTTCTTCCATTCCTGCCAGGATATCAGCTTTGTGTTCATCTAAACAGGCCCAGGGTTCACACTGAGTGAGTATAAATACATTTAGAAACTGTATTGCTAACTATATTTTATTATTTTTACTGTGTTAGGCTATAGAGTGTCATTTTGGTTGGTGGTGTGCCCCAGGATTTTGTCAATGTAAAAAATGTGCCGTGGCTTAAAAAAGGTTGAAAAACACTGCTCTAGAAACGGTGCTAGTGGTGGAGGTAGCCCATACACTCCCATAATTTTTTATCCCATCCTTGTCTCCAAATGTTATGTAAAATGAGGGACAGGAGTCTCGTCTGTCATGCAGCAAGTTCACCCTTTATTATGAGAACTGAACTATTTATAAACAAGGGCTGTGCCCGCCTGACGTCACACCAGGGGTGGGTACAACAGCACACACACACCCCACTCACTACACCACACTCAGCATGCAGCATGTTAAGCTAATTAGTAGGGATGTAATGTAACAATGTATCACGACACAGATACACTGTGTTATGAAGTTTAGACTGGACCATAAATCTGAATCTGAAGTCATGTGTTTTATACTGGATATTTAGTTTACAGTGTTCTGGACTTGTAGCCTACACATTCATGCCAAAATAAATCTTGGCTAATTATGCACATTATCTGTAGTTAGGTGTTGCATCTCTCCTAAATCTGAAAATAACCTGTGTGCTTGTGCTTGTGCTTGTGCTTGTGCTTGTGCTTGTCCAGTTACGGCAGAAAAAAGAAAAGTAACAGACATCCGGTCATTTTGCAATGCACCGAAATGACAAGTAGAAAGATCCCAATAATATTAAGGCAGTTTGTTGAAAAACTTCCTTATAAAGGAATGAGGAGTTTATGGAAGTCTTTAATAATTTTTCATTAGGGGCACCAAAGTCAGGGCAGAGAGCTGGGCACAGAGAGACACAGTCAGTCAGCGAGAGATATAGAGTCTCAGGTAAGTCTGTTGAGCTTTTGTTTAGTGTGATGAAATAAGGAGAACTCTCTTATTTAAACTACTGAAAAAAATACAGTGCCTTGCAAAAGTATTCCCCCTTTTGCTTTTTACCTATTTTGTTACACTACAACCTGTAATTTATATGTATTTAATTGGGATTTTATATAATAATTTGAAAAAAAAAGTCTACATTTGTGAAATGAAATGAGAGAAATATGAAAATACAAAAAAAAAAATAAAAACATACATTGGCATGTGCATATGTACAGTATTCACCCCTTTTCTATGATGCCCCTTAAAGTTCTGGTGCAACCAGTTACCTTGAGAAGTCACAAGAATAGTAAAATAAAGTCCACCTGTGTCCAATCTAAGTGTCACATGATAATTTTGAATGAATAAACAAGGCACTGTATATGTGTATTGGGTAGTTGCGAGTTTGAAAGCTATATTAATTCTATTCTAGGAGGCAGACAGTTCACAGTCAGGGACAGTGGTGGAAGGGCTAACGAGAGAGCTGGAGACTTCTGTTGACAGCCCAGGGGACAGGGATACAGCCCGTCAAGATCAGAAACATTCTGCCAGCAGCAGCACCAGCACAGGGACAGGGGACAGAGGCACAACAGAGAAATCAGACCTCAGTGATTGTACCAAACAGTATCAACCACATCCACAATTTATCGAACCACAAACTCTTACTCATGCAACACTTACATTCCAAGACAAATGGTTTCAGGATTTTCCATGGTTACATTACTGTCCATCACTTAAAGGGGTCTTGTGTTTTTACTGCAGCAAAGGTTACTCTCACCGGTCCTCTTTTAGACAAGGAGCTGATGCTGCATTCATCAGTGCCAGCTTCAGAAACTGGAAAAAGGCCATTGAAAAATTCACAGAACACCAAAACTCTCAAGCCCACCACCACTATGTAAGTGTGAGTGCACATCAGTCAAATCCCATCATTGCCCTTTTATCCAGCACATGGGTTAAACAGCAGGAGGCAGCAAGACAATGAATAGCAAAAATTGTTAGTTCTGTGCAGCATGTAGCAAGACAGGGACAAGGCCACACTATTGAAAGTGGTAATCTATATCAGCTCTTGAAACTTAGGGCAGAAGAGGATGACCCAGTGTTGCAAAAGTGGTTAACGGAGCACAGCACAATGTACACAAGCCCTAAATCTCAAAATGAAATTCCGAATATCGTGGCCAATCCCATAATTTGAGGCGTTGCAGCTGAAATTAGGTCTGTTCCCATTGTTCAGTTTTCAGTGATTGTTGATGGTACTCAGGATGTTTCTGGTGCTGAGCAGGAGAGTGTCTGTCTGCGCTATGTGGACCATGACCTCGTCCCACACAAGGAGTTTGTTGGGCTGTACGAGGTGTCTGAGACAACAGGCTAGGGCAAAGGAAAGGTGGTAGTTGATGTGTTGTTGAGGCTTAATCTACCTATGTCTTGTTTACGTAGGCAAACTTATGATGGCACCTCAAACATGGCAGGATGGTTCACAGGCATACAGGCAATACTGAGGAGGCAGCAGCCATTAGCCCTGTATGTGCATTGTGGTGCTCACTGTGTAAATCTAATTATACAGGCTGGCTGCATGTCCTCCCCACTGATTCGGGACTGCTTTTCTGGGGTCCACCAGTTAGGTGTCCTCTTTGGCCAGTCAGGCAAGTTCAAGAGCATGTTTGAAAATATTGCTACGTGTGAAGATATGAGCGGGTATTAACAAGCCTAGAAATGGCAGAAAGCACATCCAGTACAGGTTCAACTGCCAGTGGCTTATTTGAACACTTCAGTAAAGGCAAGACTGTGTTGAGCCTCACACTTGCCACTGCTGTTGTTGGCGAGCTGGAATGCCTGAACATTTCTCTACAAAAGAAAACCCAGACTGTCTCAGGTATACAGGCTGCAGTTAATTGCATGAGGTCTTCTCTTAAGGGAAAGAGAAATGACAAGAGCTACCTTGCACTATATGCGAAAGCTACAACATTGGTTGACTCCATTGAAGCCACTGAATCTATTGAGTTGAAACATCCAAGACGCTTTTTTTTTTTTTTTTGTTACTTATTTGTACCCGTAGGTAGACTTGGTTTGCAGTCTGGTGACAAGCCACTGGCTGCTGGTTGCTGCGTGCGCGAGCGCCCTAAACCTACATGTTTTTGGTGTGCGGGAGGAAACCGGAGAAATCCCGGAGTAAACCCGCGCAACACAGGGAGAACATGCAAACTCCACACAGCTCACTGTTGGTCGGGGGCTGGGATCGAACCCACGATCTCATGATCCCCGCGATCCCCCGGCCGAGGGTAAAACTGTGCTGCCACAGTGCTAAACCACTGCGCCACCGTGCAGCCACGGTGGTTGGTTTCCACCGTGGTTTCCACCGTTTCTAATTATACAGGCTGGCTGCATGTCCTCCCCACTGATTCGGGACTGCTTTTCTGGGGTCCACCAGTTAGGTGTCCTCTTTGGCCAGTCAGGCAAGTTCTTACTACAAGGCAGAGTTCAAGGCAGAGTTCTTTAAAATGTTGGACAGTGTGGAGGTTCAGTTTGGTGAGCGCTTTTACCAGGAGAGTCCAAAGCTTCTGCAAAAGGTGGAGAGTGCACTTCAGTGGGGAATTAGATGACTGTCTAGATCAGCACCCTGAGCTGAACAGATCTTCTGTCTCTGTGCAGTTGCCCCTCTTTCCCAACAAATACTGCTGTAGCAGCAGTGTAGAGGCAGCAGAGATTCTCAGTATGCTGCTAGTGGGGGTGAGGGGGTTGTTCGATCAAGTGGAGGTACTCATCAGAATCTTGTTGGTAGTGCCAGTGTCTTCATGTGAAGTTGAGAGGAGTTTTAGTGCACTGCGCAGACTTAAGAGTTGGCTTCGGGCTACTATGGTCCAAGACAGACTGAACAGTGTGGTTGTCTGTAATGTCCATAAGGAGAGACTGGACAAACTGGACATAAAAAGGGTCTGCCAGGAGTTTGTTGGATCCAGTGACACCAGAAGAAAAACATTTGGTTCTTTTGTTTAGAGAGATGGAGACCAATTTGTTGTGACATAGTGTTCCAAAGAGTGTGCAAGATAGGTCCCGACTCCGTTAGGAGCCAAAGAGTGCATTTACTTCAAGATACGTGACCCATTTCATGTACAATTGCTACTATATGAAAAACAGCCAAATAAATAAGTAAAATGTTGCAAAAGTAATAAAAATGCATAGATGACCCTTAGATAGTTAGGAGGATGTGTTCAAGTGCACATTCCCCTATTGCAGACACAAACTGTTTTCTTATCTGGCATCACTGATGATGAAAAATCATCAGGATAAAAAAAGGAGTGGGACATTTCTGTTTGTATTGTAAATAATACATTTTGTATGATAGAGTAATATTTTCAGCATTTTTTGCTGTAGAAAAGTGGTTCAAATACACTGTTGCCCATGAAGTTTGTGTATTTTTGTTCATTTTTTCTAGATTTTGCTGCCAATTGTGTTTGTTTTCTTTGCTTATTTTGTTTATTTTGATGCATTTTTGTCTATATTTGCTCATTTCTTCAGTCATGAGTCTTTTTGCCACCACAAAAAGAAACATAAGTAATAATGGATGGGTATTAATCATGATTACTGTAAATTAATCCACAGTATCACTATGATTAATCAGATTAAAAAATGTTATTGTTTGACAGCCCTAGTTTTAAGACATATTGAGATTTTGTTTTGTTGTTGCTTGTTAATAAATCAGTGCGATTTCCATCCCTTCCTGGAGCTTTACCATCCTGTGTTGTCCTGATAGCTGCCATTAGTTCATCAAAATTTGGTGGTTCATCCAGACTTGATACAGTTGGTCACTGCACTACAGCTTCTTTAGCCTCTTCAGTGAGAATTCCAGGGTTGTTTAGTAGTTGGTCAAAGTGGTCTGCAAATCTGTCCAGGATCTTGTTTTTCTCCTGCAAAACCATTTCACCATCCATAGCCTTTAGTTGGATCAATCCTCTTGGTTTAGGGCCGTAGATTTCTCTCAAACCTGTGAAGAATGTTTTCATGTCCTTCCTGTCTGCTGCAGTTTGAAGTTCCTCCGCTTTTTCATCCCACCAGTTGGACCTCATCTCTCTGGTGTACTTCTGTAGCTCACTCTGAGCCTTTGAGTATTTCTTCTTCTTCGACCTTGTGTTACACTGTAGGTTTTCCTGCCCAGCTGTATTCCTCGCTTCTAGTAGTTTCTTCAGGTGTTAATCATGCTCATCAAACCAATCTTGATGTTTCCTCTCAGGGTGGCCTAATACATCACTCACACACAGTCTGATACACCGTATCCTTCAGTGTTGCCCATTTCTCTTCCATGTCATTCTCTGAGTTGTTGCTGTCCCAGTCTTTCAAGTTTTCATCCATTTCCTGTGTAAGTTCTTCCTGCTTCTTTTGGCCTTTCAGAGCACTAGTGTTTAGCTTCCGTGGTGGCTTCGCACCCGTCCTGCAGTGCTGTTTTTGTCTCCAAATCCTTAATCTAGATCTCAGCATAACATGATCAGTATCACAGTCCACGCCTCTCATTGCTCTGACTATGATGTAGTCTAATCAGTGCCAGTGTCATGGAGCGGTCCTCGCGGACCGCTAAAAACACTGTAGGCAGCCGATGAGTTTGCACATTTATTAAATAAGGACATATACTACAAAATAATGAGCCTCGTGGGGCAAAACATAAATAAAGACCAAGACACAACACTTACATACGATTTAGCGAGGACGGATCCTAACGCTGAACAGAACTGGCTTTGGGCGTAGGGAAACCAGACTGGAAAAGGCGAGGTCACAGTCCCGAGTAAACAGAGCTGCTCCCTTAAATAGGGCTGACAGATTAATCAGCTGATGAGAATGTCATCAGCTGATTGGATTCCAGCCATCCTGTGGAGCTCGGCTCTGACAGCCGGAAGCCCCGCCGAGACGCTGTCACAATAAATTCTGAAGGCCATATGATGCACCTGAGGAGAGAACGGGGAACTACTGGACAACCCAAGCACGGAAAGGAAAACCAGGCTACAACAATCAGAACAGTGTAAGGACAACAGGGGCCAAAAAATACAGGCACACACCCTGCACCCAAGGAAAACCTATGGGGAGAACACACAGAAAAACTCAAATGACTGCAGACAGAACACCATAATCAGTCCAATAGAGTCACAGGGAAAAAAACCCCAAAACATCTTCATAACCCACAGAGAAAACAGGGAACTCAAATACATGCACAAAGATGCAGCGTACCCCCATAACACCAGGGAGGAGAAAAAAAAACTCATGCTACAGAGCAGCGATCAATACAGTTCAAAGTAGTCCAGGTAACGGGAGGCAACAAGGAAACGACTCTCAGACTACAGAGGAGACAGGAAAAAAAAAAAAAAACACTCGCTAAAGCGGCGAAATACACAGTTCAGTAACAAACACCAGCGCATCCCTAAAATTACAGAAGAGCAGGCGGAAAAATAATACCACAGGGATGACAGCAGGCAGAGCACAATAGCACAAAAGCAAATAGTTCAGGGGGTCTTCCTGCGTCTAGTGTCCAAATCGCTGGCAGGGAAAAAAGGAAAAGTTCGGCCTACCCCAGTCCCAGGCCAGGAAAAACAGTACCTCTGGTGGCCGGACCAGATCGCTGAACAGAGAATTAAGTTTGTCGGGTGGCTGACCCAGAACGCCAAACGGGCGAAGCAATCTCCCAGGTGGCCGACCCGCATTATTCAGCCACCAGGACCGCAGGGGAGAACTCAGAGATGGCTTCCCTGTTGATAGGGATAGCGAGGGGGAGCCGAGCCGATAACGGGAAATCCCAGTGGCCCCAGATGGAAGGGAAAAGGGAACGGGACCAGTCCGGCGTCGATCAGCAAAGGCTCTGCAGCTCCTTCTTTGAACCCCACATGGACTGGCGCTGTGCTTCTGTTGGATCCCAAGCGGGACCGTGCAGCACCCACGACAGACCCCGATTGGGCCGGAACCACACCCATGATGGACCCCAACTGGGTCAGAGCTGCACCCACGACGGACCCCGATTGGGCCGGAACCACTCCTGTGACGGACCCCGACTGGGTCAGTGTTGCACCCACGACGGACCCCGACTGGGCCGGAACCACACCCTCGACGGACCCCAATTGGGTCAGAGCTGCACCCACGATGGACCCCGACTGGGCCGGCGCAGCACCAGGGACAGCCTCCAAACCCAAACCCGGAACCTCCAGTACAGTGACTGGAATAGACTCCGCACCAGTGACCCTGGGAGAAGGCTCAGGACAAGAAAGAGAATCGGGATCAGGATCACCGGCAGCGACAGAGCCCAGCGAGACAAGCTCAGATGCAACGGATGGCTGCACTCGGCTCGTCTCCCCGAGAGACAGGCAAAACTGCCCCAGAATAGACAGGAGAAAGTAAAAATAGAGGTCAAGTAAAAATAGAGCACTTGCCTGACCTCGAGTTCTGTCGCTGTCCAGGACTTCGACGATCCGGGTTCAGGGGGAAGAAGGTCGTCTTCTGGTTCCCACTTGGCTACAGCGGGCTCTGCAACCGGCATGATGGTGTCTACAGTCCGGGGATTCCCTGACGCTGATGTCCACACCGAGGGCCCGTACGGCGTGGTGGCAGGGGATCCGTGACCTGCCGGGTCAGACTGTCCCTCCGTGGAGACCCGTAGATGCTTACTCGTCGGCGCAGGCTCCAAAATGCAGTCCGCCCTCCTCCTTTGCCCATGACATGGCTGCGGGGCCGGAACCAGGTACTCCAGAGCTGCAGGCTCCTTCCTCGTCCGACGGCGTAGACCTGACGCCGAAGAACACTCGGGGAAAGGAGACACAAAGGAAGCAGGTTCATAATTAATCACTGCAGTAGGTGGAGGGAGCTCAAGGGACTGTGAGCCCTGAACTCCACCCCCAGGGGTCAGACAAGGCAATTCACCCAGTGAAGGAAAAGAATGAAAATGCACTTGCCTGTTCTGCTGAGGGCCGGTGGAAACTGCTGCAGTGGGCTTGGTTCTTCCCTTCCCCCTCTGGATGGTGACTGAGGGCCCCTCGGGAAGACGAGGAGGAGCCGTTCGCACAGGATCAATGATGGGCATCGCCGGAGCAGGACACGTGGAGCTCACAACAGCTGAGGAGAGCGTCGAGGAGGAGGGAGTAACAGCCGAGGCGATACGGGCCCAAGAAGCTGATGGAACAGCATTGACAGATGACCCGGAGGCGGAGGCTGCTGGGTTTTCCTCCTGTCGTGTCGCAGGAGAAACAGCTGGCTGGGGGGCAGAGTTCCTACGGCGACCCGGAACTGGATCCGGACGGGATTCTCGCTGAGGCTTTACACTGGCTTTGTGACGATGTCTACTGACAGAGGGCGAGGCGAAGTTTGGGTCAGGAAACCGCCGCTCCTGGGCTGGATGGGTGACAGGAGCTGGATCCCGAGGCGAGGAGCGGGAATGCCTCATCGTCGGCCTCCTGCCGGAGTTTACCTCCAGTCCATGGGTCTCCTCCCTGGTCGGGACGGCCATATTCGGGGAAGGAGATGAGGGTTCCTTGGCCGCCTTCACGGCCGCTCTCTCAATCAGTCCTTGTTGCTCCACAATCCATGCCACTCTCTCCTTCCCTTCTGGAAAGGAGGTAAGGTGATACTTTAACAATGTTCTCTGGGTGAGAGCCAGGTGTTTGTATGCCATGTAGGTGGGCATAAGGCGACGGGCTTCGGCCAGGTAGCCATCAATCTCCTCAAACCACTCGGGGCAATACTCTCGCACGAAAGCAGACATGCTAACGCAAAATACGAGCACCCAGAGAAGGGGAAAAACACAAGCACCACAGCAAACTCACGGTGACCGGCGTCTCCTTTTGGGCTGCGACCTACTGTCATGGAGCGGTCCTCGCGGACCGCTAAAGAAGCACTGTAGGCAGCCGATGAGTTTGCACATTTATTAAATAAGGACATATACTACAAAATAATGAGCCTCGTGGGGCAAAACATAAATAAAGACCAAGACACGACACTTACATACGATTTAGCGAGGACGGATCCTAACGCTGAACAGAACTGGCTTCGGGCGTAGGGAAACCAGACTGGAAAAGGTGAGGTCACAGCCCCGAGTAAACAGAGCTGCTCCCTTAAATAGGGCTGACAGATTAATCAGCTGATGAGAATGTCATCAGCTGATTGGATTCCAGCCGTCCTGCGGAGCTCGGCTCTGACAGCCGGAAGCCCCGCCGAGACGCTGTCACAATAAAAGCCCAAAGGCCATATGATGTGCCTAAGGAGAGAACGGGGAACTACCAGACAACCCGAGCGCGGACAGAGTCAGCGCACGGACCATGACAGCCAGTGCTTGGATCTTGGGTGCATCCATGTCTTCTTGTGTGTGTCCTTGTGCTTAAATAGAGTGTTGGTTATCACAAGGTTGTACTCTGAACATAGTACAAGTAGAAGTTCTCTATTAGCGTTGCGCTTGCCTACTCCATGACTGCCTAGCACTCCTTTCCATCTCTCAGTGTCCGAACCAACTCTGGCATTAAGATTTTCCAACGAGTATCAGCCTGTTATCAGAGCGAGCGCTGTGTTTGGAAACTTGAGGGAGAGACTGTGGAACAATCAACATGTGTCTATCCATGTGAAATGCAAAGTGTACAGAGCGACAGCACTGGCTACTCTATTGTACGGTGCTGAAACTTGGACTGTCTACAGAGTGCAGGTGAAGAAACTCCACGTGTACATGATGAGACACCTTCGAGCCATAATGAACATCTCATGGAAAGACAAGATAACCAACACAGAAGTGTTGAAACGAGCTGGTCTACCATCAATAGAGGACATGCTAATACAGATGAACCTGAGATGGCTCGGACATGTTGAGAGGATGGACCACCAGCGTCTCCCTCGGCAGTTACTCTACTCACAGTTATAAGAGGGCAAACGCAATCAGGGTAGACAAAGTCTTAGATTTAAAGATACTGTGAAAAGAAACCTGAAGAAGTTGGCTATAGACAGGAGTTCCTGGCAGCAGAAGGCTAAGGACAGAGTAAATCACTGTAGAACTCTTCCTTCACCTCCTCTGTGTTGGTCATTGTTGAGGCATATACACTAATGAGTGTGGCATACATCTTCCACTGTCGTGGGAGTCTCATAGTCATTATCCTGTCATTAATTGACACCGGTTCCTCATCAAGCATTGCTGCAATCTCCTTTCTAACTGCAAAGCCCATTCCTGCATCTCTGCTTTCTTGAGTTGATCTCCCACTCCAAAAGAAGATGTACCCATGGTCTTCCAAGCTGTCATATCCAGGCAATCTTGTTTCACTAAGTGCAGCTATGTCTACATTGTACCTGTTCATTTCCAGGGCCACGAGCACGGTCTGTCTTTCTGGGCGCTGTGATTTTGTTCTGTCCAACAGAGTGCGTAAATTCCATTCTGCTACACACAAGGCTGCTGTTTTCCTCTTCTTTTTTCTTCCTGCTCCTAGCTTACTTTTCGCTACAACTGCCTGCACAAGCTCATCCAAGAGATATGGGATGCCCAAAAAGTACCTCAAGACTGGAAGGATGCAAGTATTGTGCCTTTGTTCAAGAAAGGTGACAGTAAAGATTGTGGAAATTACCAAGGTATGTCACTGCTAGCCACTGTTGGTAAGATTCTCTCACATGTACTACTGAACAGACTCAATGAACACATCTCACAGAATGTACTACCGGAAACCCAGTGCGGCTTTAGAAGTGGAAGAAGCACAATGGACATGATTTTCTGCTTGAAACAGGTTCAAGAAAAGTGTATCAAACAGAACATGCCGCTTTATGTAGTCTTCATAGACTTCAGTAAAGCCTTTGATACTGTTTCGCGACAAGGACTTTGGCAGGTACTCAAGAAATATGGCTGTACAGAGAAGTTTGTCAGCCTGATCGAGGCACTCCATACAGATATGCAAACAAACGTGGCAATGAGTGGTTCAGTATCTAAAGACTTTTCAGTAAGCAATGGGGTGAAACAAGGGTGTGTGCTTGCACCTACACTCTTCTCGCTATATCTGGCAGCCATGCTTGAGGTGGCCTTCAAAGACACTTCAGAAGGAGTATACATTCAAACAAGGAAAGAAGCAGACTTGTTCAATGTGGCAAGCCAAGAGTAAGATATCGATAAAGGTAGTAAGAGAAATGCTCTTTGCCGTGATGATGATGATGATGTTAATAAATGCATGTTTTTGAAGAAAACTTTGATGTAGTTTAGTTATTCATTAAGGTATTTCTTCTAGTTTTAGAACTTATTTTGAGCTTTAAATTCTTGTAAAGCTGCTGCGGTGAGGATCAGACCAGTGGTCATGGTGAGCAAAGACATTTTGTTAGATCATATATGACGTAATTGATACCGACCACCCAATACAACTTTTGGTGTTGCTGCTTGATCGTGTAAAAACCTGTAGACAGGTAGGATATGGACTAAAAAGGAAAAATGACTTAATTATGTAATATCATTATATAAGACATTTGAGAAAGTATCAGACAACACAGCAAAAATGGCATTTTTTTATGTCCTTCTCAAAAATTAAGCTTTCAAATTTTCCTGTTTATTTTCCCCCCCGACAGTGAAATGGGATTTTCACCCCTGGGGCATGATTCTTCAGATACTATATCACGTTGTGCTTCACACTTTTATTCAGATACAGTAGAAGTAGACACAGTCAAGAAGATATTTTAGTATGCATAACAGCAATGAGCAAAGTCTGGAAGTAAACACACCTGTATGAACACTGAAGTGGTCCTGGGTTACATTCAGCTCCATCACAACATTAGGTTCATAAGAATATGCTGAGGGGAAAAAATCAAGCACATTATTGATTTTAGCAGAACATTTAATCTGATACACATCCTAATCTTGTCCATCTTTTAGTTTACATAAAGATAAGCTGCCCAGCACTTACTCCTCATGTTTCCTATTGATTTTTGGAGGAAAACTAAAACACAGAGTAATGATCAGTCAGAATCATGAGGAGATATTGATCATATAACATCCTATTTGCTATTGTTTAGTAGCATACGACCCCAGTTTCTTTCAAAGTAGGGGGCTCATTATATACAGTATTTCAAGGAATAAAGAATGAAATGAAGCAAAGAGGAGGTAGATCATATAACAAAGCACATACTGCTCATTTCTCACTACTTCCAAAATCAATTCAAAGACAATATATGTTTTTAAAGTAAATTTAATACCAAATGAATATTCAGTGACACATTCTGTGCAAGTGTACTATCAACCAGCACAACCTTAATTTTCTATAAGATTTAATTTTAATGTCATATTGCAGCAAGGCTATTTCTACATAAAGCTAGTGTCTCACAGAGCAGCGAATGCTGGCGAACGTTTAGATTTTTGGCTTTCATCAGGGTTCATAAAAGGTTGGAAAACCATTGACAGTTTTAAAGGTTGCAAAGAAATTTATTTTTTCCACAAACAGTTGCAAACATTTGCAAAATAGCTGTAAGCATTTTCAAACAGTTGTAACATGTGTTGCTAAATTACTTTTTGGTTCACCAAGTAAAATTGTTCCTTTTTAGTTCCTTTTTTCTTCTTTTTCTTCCTCTTCTTTAGTTCTCCTCTGATGCAGGATCGCTACAGCAGCAGCCAGAAAAAGCAATTCTTCCTCAAAAGTAGCAGTACATTGGGCTTCTTCCTGACACAGAAATTAACTTTCATAGTCTGGAAATCCATCTTCTACAACATCTACAGGCAAGTCTTCTGAACTCCAGCTTCCACAGTGGTCAGAAGAAATCTGAATGCTGAGGAGGGTTTGCTCACCTTTTTTAAAGGGTTGGGTCCAAAATTCGCCTGACATTTGCTTGGTGTTTTACCTGGACTTGACAAAAGATCCCAAACATTCCCAAACAGTGGCAAAACAGTGGCAAATAGTTGCTAATCGTCACAAACACTGTTGCTAACATTTGCTAGCAGATGCTAATTTTCGCCAACTTTCTTTCACAAACATTCACACAAATGTTGTTAATTGTCACTAAACATCACTAATGACAGAGGCAAACCCTGATTTTCACAAATATTTGTCAGAAAAGCTGACAAATTCTAAAATCGCAATGTTCATCAGCATTCCTGCTCCATGAGATACAAGGTTAATAAAAAAATCGTCAATGGTTACCTCAGGATGTTAAATAAACGAATATTAAACTACCACAAACTGTATACTGTGGGGTGGCAAAAATACTCTGAAATTATTTCTAACTTCATATCAAAAAAATGGTGTCTTTAGGTTGTCTTTTTTTGTCAGTCGGACTTGAGTTTGAGATATATATATATATACTGTATATATATATATACGTATATATATATGCAGTAGTTACTTTAAATTGTGTGTCTGTGATAAATAAACATGTGGGAGGTGGAAATGGTTTAATCAATAAAGAGATTTTTTTTGGGGGGGGGGGGTAACCAAAATGTTTATAGCTAATATTTATAGCATTACTGATTGGACATGAGTTATCTGTACATTGATATACTATAATGCTTTTAGCTCTGAGGACTAACCTTGATCATCTTTAAACACTTTAAAGAAGAGTGCAGAGAGACAAATAGTAAAACATTGATCTGTATACTAAGAGATTCTTAATTACACTGATTCATAAGCACACTGGGGGACTGTGTTAAAAAAAAATACCATCATTTGTCCTGGGGCACAAAGTGTAGTAAGTAAAATGAGCTGCAAGTGATTAATGCAGCAGCAGGCTCATGGGAATTTTGACCACAGCATCCTCCCAGCAAGGCACGACCAAAAAAACCCCGATGGCATTATAACAACATTACAACACCTGCAGTAACCACGTGATATTAATAATTACAATCTAAGCTTATCAAAAAGACACATTTGAATGACTGAATAGGTGGTCTGTTTGTCCAGCTTGTCCAACATTTTCCTGTCACAATGGCCCACAGTCCATCTGCGATCCCAACATTATGGCAGGTGAGGCTACGTGTAGCTTCATCCACAACTCAAATGCACTGGTACGAGTTCATGTCACCACTGTGGCTATGCATGCATGTGATATATGGCCATGAGCAATGACTGCATATGTCTTCTTGGGTTTGTGCCCATTAGCCTTTGTCTTCACTGTCCCATTAACGTCTCATCTAGGTTTCAACAGTTGCTGTCTCTCTCTGTAGAAAAGGATGGGTCATTACCATTTTATAGCAGTGTCATCTTTCTTCAGTTTAAAAGTGCAGATAGCATTAAGTCAGTCACTATTTTCTCTCCAGAGAATGTTTCCTCACAGTAATGTTACTGTTGAGACTTTGAGACTTGTCATTTTAACTGAAATTATTAATGAAGTCTTTCTTAACTGCTACATCCATAAAAATGGGATTCCCAGGATAATTAAATGCCCCTGCCTCACTTCTGTATCTGTCACAACAGTTGAAGAAATAACTTCATGGAATGCAACTCCTTCCACATAATGAGCAGTAAATTCAGAAATATAATTTCATGGCCTTTGTTATTATGTTCATGCTCTAACAACGACATTCATCATGTTTGGTTTTACTTGCAAAAACAAATATCTTTTTTATCATCGTGACAGATGGAAATTCACTGTGACTTCAAAATATATACTCTATATTGTAGGAACAATTGATTATAAGTGTGATAAGGTACAAGGATGATTTAATTTATATTTAGAAGTGTGTGTGGAGACGGAGGTTTACTTCATCACCACAAACACTCACAAACAAGAAAGAAACACTTGTAGGGGCACCAGTCCAAACCTGGACAATTTATTAATAACTAATCCTTGAACCTTTCATTAACCAATTTCAATATTCATGAATTCTTCTGCCGTGACCCAGAAAAGCACACAGAAAAGAAATCAAGCAGAAACTTCTCTATAGCATTAACAGTTTTAATAATCAAACTTAGGTTAAATGACATTACATTCAATTGATTTGTAAGCAGGTGAAATAATCAACAAGTATCAAATATCATATTAGCTGGCACCACGGTGGTGGAGTGGTTAGCACTGCGCCAGCGCAGCAACTCACCCTTGGCCGGGGGATCCTGGGTTCGATCCCAGCCCCCGACCAACAGTGATCTGTGTGGAGTTTGCATGTTCTCCCCGTGTCTGCGTGGGTTTACTCCAGGATATTCTCCGGTTTCCTCCCACATACCAAAAAACATGCAAGTTAGGTTAATTGGCATCAAACTGGGGATTCTAAATTGTCCTTAGGTATGACTGCGAGAGTGAATGGTTGTCTGTCTCTCTGTGTTGGCCCTGCAATGGACTGGCGATCTGTCCAGGGTGTACCCTGCCTCTCGCCCAAAGATGCTGGGATAGGCTCCAGCCCCCCCGCGACCCGAAAAGGATTAAGCGGAAGAAGATGGATGGATGGATTCCTGAGCATGAAGTCTATAGTTAAGCCTTTGTCGAAACAAAAGAAACCAGATTTTGAATTTGTAACTGTAATGCAATGGGAGATGGTGAAATAACTGTAACAAAAATATGCATAAAATTGGACGCAATTTTTTGGAGAAAATGATAAAAGCTGATTATGAAAAAGGAAATTCTGAGTTGCTCTAAAAAATGGAGGTTATTGAAAAGGAGAATATTAATTTTCCTTCAGCTTATAGCTCCTATCGTAGCTTATGGACTAACTTTTAACATGAAAAATTGGTCATACTCAATTAGAATTAGACATCACATTAAACCCAGCAGATAGGAAGTTGGAGTCTGGCTTACGAACAGCTGTGTGTTTAGAGTCCAGTGACGATCTTGAACACCAGCAGATGACACAAGGAAGGAAAGACTGCCAGCAGTCCTTTCCAGTTGTTACAGTGGTTATGGCACAGACTTAGCAGCTGGTGTCCGGAGAGTGGAGCCAGTGGTAGAATGAATGACTGGCCCCCTGGGCAGGTGTGACGTCTTTTCCTGTGCAACAGATCCTTTCTTGGCCCACAACTTTGGGATGTCCACCAGCCGATAAGAAGCCACAGGCTGAAGGAAAAAAATGTATGTAAACAGTTCCACCCACAAAATCGTAGTTCTTCTGATGTCATGGTACGTGAGTGAGGCTGTCTCGAGGGAAAAGTTCAAAAATCAGTATCAGTCCACTTTAACGGTGAGTTAAGGGAAATCAATAGAAAAAGTTTGGCAGAATAAACACAGCGTCTGAGGAAAGGTAAAAACCGCGTTTTGGAGTTTCACTCCAAGTAAGAAAGGTTGAGCTCAACAAGAAAGGATGATCTCTCCTCAGATACCAGGGAAAACAGAAAAAGACTTAACTTCAAGACAATGAAAGACAACTTAAAGAACACAAGACTTCTGAAACCGACAAAAACAGAAAACTCGACAAAAAAACTGAAAAACTAGGGCATTTCTATTTAACTGAGCACGCTTCTTGGGTCATAAAATACGACTGGCAGTAGGAAGAACCAATTATCGGCTATTGTGGGAGATTTGAATGGGCTATGGTCCAATAAGAAAGCAGTCCTTTGTCTGTAACCGACCAATAGAATGAAAGGGGCGTCATCCAACAGAGACAGCCTGGTGATTGGCTGGTGCCAGTCAGATGACTGGCATAACTTTTCAGAAGGCACATACACATTTTAACCTAATGACTGCCTATGGCACTCCATTGCGCTGTTTCCTCCTCTCCCCCTGGTGGTCAAGATTTTTTTCAAGAAAATATTCAGTTCAGATGTCACAGATTTTCAGAGCTATAACTTGAAAGTGGTAGGAGATGACTTACTGTCAATTAGAAAGATCTAGAATATGATCCAAAGTTTGAGATAGGAGTAAATTTACACATCTAATTTGCATAATGCCATGGCAGCCATATTGAACTACATAACTTTCAGTCAAAAGCAGACTTTGGACATATTTACACAAAGGATGGTTTTGTTTTTTGTCACTGTTTGTTGTTTTGGGCATTTTGTTATTTTATCTTTAAAGTATATGAACCATAAAATCAGTTACAATGTAAACAAACGAAGAAAATTGCCACTTACCGCTGGCTAGGTGGTGCGCTTCATCCATTTTCGTCCATCCTGGTCATCATTTTCGTTGCTATTTTGTCTTCTTTCAGTCATTTTAGCTTTCTCTCCCTCATCCAGAAACTGTTATGATTATTCCACCGCAATTTCACTTTTATTCCGCTGCAATTTATCTGATATGACGACCGGGAACCGGCGCGATTGTTCTATCCAGTCACATGGCGCTGGGGGTCGATGGCAGGTCCAAATCAACCAGCTTCGCCCACCCTCTGTTATAAAAAAAAAAATGTAGATATTTACCTTCATAAGCTAAATAATCTCTTTTTAGAATCATAGTTGGCAAATTTGGGAGCAAATACCTCCTCCGTCTTGCGATCTGTCTTGCGATCGATCAACATTTGTTTACAAACTCTTCTTCTCTGGTGTCCAGAAGTTGGGGGGGTGTATATGGGGGCCATTGGTCCTCCAAGGCAAGAGCAGTAAGTTATACATGTCTGCCACCTTGTGAGGTGTAATACTCAGCTCAGCGCGTCTCCACCTACCTCTACACCTGCTCCAGCCTCCGCAGCCGTCCATGACCTCAGCAACAAACACTGGTTTCGTCTCAGGGCTAAACCAAAAGCTTCGCTTGTCCCTCTCGTCCTCCATCTGCGCCCTGGACCTTGGTTCGACCAGCTAATAACCATCGTCGATCGACCAGAATGGGCCGCGCCTCTTCTCTTCCGGTGTCCTTGGAAAACGGATTTAATATCCTTTCCCTGGAGGATTTTCCCCACCTGGACGCTGGCTGCCCGCCCGTGGATGCCTCTCGTCCTCCCTCCTTTCCTTCAGCGGCGGCTCATGTCTGCAAACCCCGGATAAAGACCACCCAGGGTGTGTCAAATTACACACCTGCTCCAGATAGAAGAAAAGAACGCATCTCCCCACCTTCGCAACAACAACATCATCCTCTTCACAATTCCTCTCCACATCAGAATCCACCGACAACCCCCCCCACCACCACCACCAGACGACACTGGTAATTGGTGACTCGATCATGAGGAAAGTCAGAAGCAGGTACTGTGTGACTCGATTTTTTCCCATGGCTAGAGTCTCTGATATTGAGGCTCTTAACCCTGACCTGCTGAATGAATTCCCTCACGTTCAAACTGTTGTTGTGCATGTGGGATGCAATAACATCCCAGATGAAGCATCTGGGATTTTAAAAAGTGACTTCAGGAACCTTCTGTCCACTCTTATGAACTGTGGCAGACGTGTGCTCATCTCTGGGCCTTTGGCACCTCTCAGGCGAGGCTGTAATCGTTTTAGCAGAACTCTAAAGTCTTAATTCTTGGCTGTGTTTTAGTTGTCCTATTTTTAACATTGGTTTTGTTGACAATTTTAACTTATTTTGGAACCACCCATCACTTATGAGGCCTGATGGCATCCACCCAAATAGACTTGGTGCACGTGTTTTAAGAGACAATCTTTTCTATTTTATTTGGTGTTTTTTGGTACAGTGACTGAAATTTGGTGTGTTTACTCACTCTGAAGTTTCTGGGTTTGCCAAACTGCCCTTTTTTGGTCCTGTTCCCACGTATTGTATCGATCCCATTAACTCGGGTCGTCTTTACCGTTTGGATCAGTCTTTGATTTATAATCCTTCAGAGATTGAGTCTGTCTCCCTTTGCCCTAAATATTGTAACCCAGGACAAATACAATACAACCTGAAAAACACTCGCACTTCTGCAGCTCCTCCTCTTCCACCACCTTTCAACTTTGCCCCTGTTTCCTCCCTTAGAGAACCTTTTTCTGCTCCCTCTAAAGTTAATAAAAAAGTTAACAAAAATAGAATGCATAAATTTCCCAGATTGATTAAACAAAATGTTGGTAAAATTCTAATCCAGCCTCAAATCCCTAAAATTAATAATTTGGCCTCTCCCAAAGTTTAAAAATTAAATGTGGCTTATTAAACATTAGGTCTCTATCTTCTAAGTCTCTCTAGTCCATGATCTATTAATCGATCACCAGATCGATCTACTATCCCTCACAGAGACCTGGCTTGGGCTTGATGGTTATGTTAGTTTGAATGAATCAACTCCCTCTGGGTATTTAAACTGTCATAATCCCAGAGGTTCTGGTCGTGGTGGTGGAGTGGCGGCAATTTTCCATTCTAAATTACTAGTTAATTTTAAGCAGAAATTATGTTTTAATTCCTTTGAAGGCTTGATCCTCAGTGTGGGGCCTGTTGGCAATCTTGGCTTGAACCCAATTCTCTTTGCCATAGTTTATCGTCCTCCCACGGCCTATTCAGAGTTTCTATCGGAATTTGCCGAATTTTTAGCTGATTTAGTGCTGAAAACCGACTTTAATATACATGTTGATGTTGAGAGTGACTCTCTTAATAAGGCTTTCAATTCAATTTTAGACTCAATGGGGTTTTCCCAAAAAGTAAAAAATTTTACCCATTATTTCCACCATACACTGGACCTTGTTTTGACTTATGGTATAGATATCGAAAATCTGGTAGTGTCTCCTCATAATCCTTTACTGTCTGACCATTGTCTGTTAATTTTTGATTTCATTATCTCTGATCACTTATTTCCTAAAGAAAAATACTACTACAGCAGATGTCTTTCTGATGACATTGTTGCTAAATTTTTGCAGATTGTCTCCTCTATGCCATGGGTCAACATAACAGAAACACCTGAAATAAATGATGGAGAGTCTGCTCCATTCGTGATTGATAGCATGGTTGATGGTGTTACTGCCTCTCTGCATCGGACTCTAGATTAGGTAGCCCCTTTAAAAAAGAAAAAGTCTAACCAGAGATTTCTTACCCCTTGGTTTAACTCAGAAACTCGTGGCTTAAAACAGAAAACTCGTCAATTGGAAAGGAAAAGGCGTTCAACTAATTCAGATGAATTCTACTTGGCGTGGAGAAATCATCTCTTAATCTATAAAAAATCTCTTAAAAAAAGCTAGATATTGCATTTGCCATTTGTTTGTTTTTGTTATATATTTTTTTGTTCGAAATAAACTATCTATCTATCTATCTATCAATCTATCTAGATCAAGCTATTATTCTGCATTAATAGAAGCAAACAAGAATAACCCCAGGTTTCTCTTCAACACTATAGCCAGGCTTACAAAGAGCCATGACTCGGTCAATCCTCACATCCCCCCTGAGCTTTCTAGTCAGGACTTTCTGAACTATTTCAATCTTAAAATTTTATCTATTAGAGATGAAATCAGTTAGATTCTTCCTACCGTACACTCTAGTACATTAACTACTGCAACTCCCTCAATTGATATCTGCTTAGATAAGTTTATTCCAATCTACCTCTTAGAGTTGGATAAAATAATTTCCTCTTCTAAGCCTTCATCTTGCCTTCTGGACCCTATTCCTTCCAGGTTATTTAAAATTATTTTCCCAATTACTGGTAGCCGTATTCTTCTTATCATTAATTCTTCTTTAACTCTGGGTTATGTTCCACTGGCTTTTAAAACTGCTGTAATTAAACCCTTACTTAAAAAACCGACGGTCGATCCTGGAGTTTTGGCCAATTTTCGATCAATCTCTAATTTGCCCTTCATTTCAAAAATCTTGGAAAGAGTTGTTGCTGTGCAATTATCTGACCATTTGCAGGGAGTTGGTTTGTTTGAGGTGTTTCAATCTGGGTTCAGAGCTCATCACAGCACTGAAACTGCCTTAGTGAAGGTCTCTACTGACCTCCTGACTGCATCTGATAATGGACTTGTCTCTGTTCTTGTTCTTTTAGATCTCAGTGCAGCCTTTGACACTGATCGATCATGCCATTCTACTTGATAGATTGGAATACTTTGTTGGACTCAGTGGAACTCCGTTGCGGTGGTTTTGTCTGATAGGTTTCAGTTTGTCCATGTCAATGATGGATTTTCTTCCAGCTCTAAGCTCAGTCACGGAGTTCCACAGGGATCTGTGTTGGGCCCTACTCTTTTTAGTCTATATATGCTCCCGTTGGGCAATATCATCAGAAAGCACTGTATACATTTTCACTGTTACACAGATGACACACAACTATACCTGTCAATGAAGCCAGATGATTGTGATCAGTTGGCCAAGATAGATGCCTGTCTTAAGGACATCAAAGCTTGGATGACTTGTAATTTTTTACCATTGAACTCTGATAAGACTGAAGTCATTGTTGTTGGCCCAAAACATCTTAGAAATTCCTTTTCAGATTATGCCCTTAATTTAGATGCTGCCACTCTCACTCTGAACAGTTGTGTGAGGAACCTTGGAGTGATTTTTGATCAGGATTTGTCCTTTGATTCACATATTAAAACTGTATCTAGGACTGCCTTCTATCATCTGCGCAATATTGCCAAGATCAGGAGCATCTTGTCTCTGGGTGATGCTGAGAACCTGATTCACGCCTTTGTCAGTTCTCGATTAGATTATTGTAATTCGCTATTATCTGGTTGTCCTAAAGTATCTTTAAAAAATCTTCAGTTGATTCAAAATGCTGCTGCTAGAGTTTTAACTGGTTCTAGAAAAAGAGATCATATTTCCCCGGTTCTGTCCTCCCTCCATTGGCTTCCCATAGAATTCAGAATCAAGTTTAAGATCCTTCTTCGTACTTTCAAAGCTCTTAACAATCTGCCCCCCCCAATATATAAAATATGATATTACCTTACCATCCTAATAGAGCATTACACTCCCAAAATGCTGGCTTACTTGTGGTGCCCAGAATCTCCAAAAGTACGGTAGGAGGCAGAGCCTTCTGCTACCAAGCCTCTTCTCTCTGGAACCAGTTACCACTCTGGGTCTGGGAGTCAGACTCGGTCTCTGTTTTTAAAAACAGGGTAAAATCCTTCCTTTTTAACATAGCTTTCGTTTAAGGAGGGTTTTTGTGTCTTTTAACCCCACTCTTGTTCTGTTGTTAACTGATCAATACTGCTGGTTGACCTCCAATATTGTACTTGGCATCTTACTGCTATGTTCTTTATGTCTGTCCTTTCCATCCTCCCTATCCCCTCATCCCCAGCCAGTCGCAGCAGACGACTGCCCCTCCCTGAGCCTGGTTCTGCTAGAGGTTTCTTCCTTCCAAATGGGAGTTTTTCCTCTCCACTGTCGCTTAGTGCTTGCTCATAGGGGATCGTCTGATTGCTGGGTCTTTCTGTGACTGTGTGGTTTTTTCTGCACTGTGGCGCCACGACACGGCTTTTGTTGTGATGTGGCACATTATAAATAAAGCTGAATTGAATTGAATTAATACTTAGTACATCTGGGGGGTTTTAGGACATCACATGACATGTCACATGACAGGCGCAGCACTGTGACACAGACAGTGAGGGTGCTTTTTATGTCCATAAATAGAAGGATGTCAAAGGGTTAACTGTGAAATTCATTATATACTTAATACAAAATCTAAGCTAACTTCAGTGATTCATGACTAACTTTCAGTGAGTATGCACTTTTATAAACTTGTCCTTCTATAATTAACATGCATTAGAATAAGGTTCATTTAAGAATTTTCAAACATGCAACATATTTAAAATCAGTGATTCATGAAACATTTCAAACCCATCATTGTCCAACCCAGAGGCAATCATCTTCAACAGTGTTCTGAGTAACATGGTTTTAGACCCAAGGAGCAGACACGACTCGAGAGTAACTCAATTAACTCTTTATTGAAGATAATGTGTGTGTGTGTGTGTGTGTGTGTGTGCGCGCGCGCACGTGTGTGTGTATCTGTGTAGAAGTGTATTGTATGGAATGTATCTGCTGGGGCGAGCAGAGCACCGTGCAACCTGGCAACCCTATGGACACACAAACAGAGGGAGAGTTAGAGGCTAACCTCACAGGAGATGCACACAATAGTACTGTGCTTACTGTTTGTGGTGTGGAAGTGGAACACAGGTTTAGCTCAGCGGCTGCAGCCAGGAGGACAGTGCCCGCAGTCCCGATGGTGGTGGAATGAGCAAGTGTAGCAGTGTTGTTCAGTGCGCCACCAGGAAAGAGAGAAGTCCGCCGCCATGGATCTCCACCTGTGCACAGGGGACTCAGAGTGGTAAAGGAGTAGATGTAGGCTTACTTGGATGAAGGAGAAGGTTGATCCTGGTGTCGACAAGCAGGACTGGAGAATAGGTGAGGCTTGGAAGCTCAGTTTTGGAGATTTGGCGAGAGCAGGTCTCCTAGTATGGAGACAGATGACTCCGCGCTGATCTCAGGGCCTCACGGTTTAAATAGCCAGGCTGGGATGGAGAGTAGGTGTGCGTGCAGCTGATGATGATTGTCAGCCATGACACTGAGCAGTATTTCCTGGAAAAATATCGAAGTCTTGAGGAGAAAGGATTATTTCAAGGCGGATAAAACAAAAATTCCAATTTTGATTAAATCCAACATGTCCCTGAGTTGAACAGAAGGGGGCAATGTTGAGCTGTGGATAATTACTAGTGACCTGTGGAATTCAGTCAAGGGTTCTGGGATTTCTCAAACAGTAGTTGCAAGCATAAAACCGCCTGGTTGGGAGGGAGCTCCAGGATTTATGCTTGCAAAGTAATCTGTTCCTGGCACGAAATGGGATCCTTATCGGCCCTTTTACCATGTAATGTGTTTTCAAACTGTGGTCCTTAGGTGAAGAAAACAATTCTTGACCAGACTTTTGGATGAAACAATTTATTTAAGGTAAAGAGTGATTTTATTGGTTGGAGCCAAAGGATTGATGCTACAATATATTGCTATTTATGTACCCCCTTCCATAAGCACTGAGGCAGCATGTGACGTCAGCCACACAGCCACCAGCAGGCTGCAGACGGAGCATCCAAATGCTCTCTGGCTCATTTGTGGTGATTTTAACCATGCTTCCCTGTCCTCCACTCTGCCCACTTTCACCCAGTATTTCGCATGCCACACCAGAGACAATAAAATGCTGGACTTATTTTATGCAGATACCAAGGAGGAATACACCTAATCACCCCCCCATCCCCCCTGGAAGATCTGATCATAACCTGGTTCTCCTCCTGCCTGTGTACGATCCCCTGGTACACAAACAACCTCCTGTTACCTGCACAGTGAAGATATGGTCTGAGGAGGTGAGGATGCTCTGAAGGACTGTTTTGAATCCACTGTGTGGGCGCAGCTCTGGGATCCTCATGATGAGGACATCGACAGCCTCACACACACCATCACAGATTACATCAACTTCTGTGGGGAGAGCACCATACCCACCAAGACCATATGGTGTTTCTCAAAAAACAAACCCTGGATCAACCTTGAGAAAGACACTGCTGAAGGAGAAGAACAGGATCTTCAGGTCAGAAAACAATGAGGAGCTGAAGTCCGTACAGAGGGCGCTAAGGAGGAAGATTAGAGAGGGGAAGGACAGTTACAGGAAGAAGATGGAGGACAAGCTGAAGCAGAATGATGTCAGTGTTGTCTGGAAAGGCCTCAAAACTATCTCTGAGCACCAGAATACCTCCTCCCAGGCCGAGGGGAGTAGGAAATGGGTGACCAACCTGAACCTGTTCTTTAACAGGTTGACCAACCGCCCTCTTCTCTGCCTGCCCATCCCTCACAGGCCCAACACCCTCCCCTCACAGCACACAGCCCCCCTGCCCCAGTCTGTCCCTCACTAAGACCCAGGTGAGAGCTGAGCTGAAGAAGCTCAAGGCACGGAAGGCTGCAGGTCCTGATGGCATCAGTTTGAGGCTCTTCAAATCTTGTGCAGACCAGCTGTGTAGGATCATGGAGCATATCTTCAGCCTGAGCTTGAAACTAGGGAGGGTACCACGGCTGTGGAAAACATCCTGCTTGGTACCTGCACCGAAGACTCCGCACCCCATGAACCTGAACCGCTACAGACTAGTGGCCCTCACATCACACCTAATGAAGACCCTGGAGAGGCTGCTCCTTGACCACCTCCACCCCCTGGTGAGACCAGTGATGGATCCACTTCAGTTTGCCTATCAGCATGGTATTGGGGTGGAGGATGCAGTGATCTTCCTCCTACATCATTCTCTGTCCCACCTGGAGAAGCCTGGGAGCACTGTGGGGATTAGGTTCTTTAATTTCTCCAGTGCTTTCAGCGCCATCCAACCAATGATCCTGAGGGACAAACTGCTATTTGCAGCGGTGGACCAGTACTTGTCATTGTGGATCCTGGACTACCTCACAGACCAACCACAGTTTGTGAGAACCCAGGACTGTGTGTCTGACATCATCATCTGCAGTACGGGGGCCCCCCAGGGAACAGTGCTGGCTCCCTTCCTGTTCACCTTCTACACTGCTGACTTTTCACACAACACACCACACTGCCATCTACAGAAGTTCTCTGATGACTCTGCAATCATTGACCTCATCTCCGATGGGTATGATATGGAGTACATAGGACTTGTAGTATCTAGAACTTTGTAGACTGGTGCCTGTGGAACTGCCTACAGATCAATGTGAGGAAAACCAAGGAACTGGTGGTGGACTGCTGCAGGTATGGACAACCCCCCATAGCACCGGTAAACATCCAGGGAACAGACAATGAGATGGTGACATCTTTCAAGTACCTGTGTGTTCACCTGAACAATAAACTGGAGTGGTCACACAACACCAACATGCTCTACAAGAAGGGGCAGCGCAGGCTGTTCCTCCTTTGAAGACTCAGGTCTTTTGGAGTGCAAGGGGCACTCCTGAAGACCTTCTACAATTCAGTAGTGGCATCAGCCATCACATTTGGAGTGGTCTGCTGGGGCAGTGGCATCACGGCAGCCGACAGGAAGAGACTGAACAGGCTGATCAAAAAAGCCAGCTCTGTTCTGGGGTGACGCTTCAATCAAGTGGAGTAGATAGAGGAGGATGGTAGCTAAGCTGTCATCTCTACTGAGTCTGAATCTCACCCTTGCGGGACACGTTGTATGCACTGAGGAGCTCATTTAGAGGTACGCTGTGCCATCCTAAGTGCTCGAGGGAGAGGTTCCTGCTGCTGTCAAACTTTATAATCTAGCCAGCACTGCTCATAGAAGCCATATTAAATGTCACAACTTTGCACAATCGAGATTGTCCCCTCCAATGCACAACTTATGTCATTACAATTATTATCGAGGGTGGCAACAGCACCATTCATATGTGAAATATACTGTCTGGGTCCATATTTATATTTTGCAGGGTAATTTAACTAACTAGGGCAGCACGGTGGCGCAGTGGTTAGCACAGTGGCAGCACAGCAAGAAGGTCATGGGATCGATACCACCCTTGACCATCGTGGGTTCAATCCCACCCCCAGACCATTGGTGACCTTTCTGTGTGGAGTTTGCATGTTCTCCCCATATCTACGTGGGTTTACTCCGGGTACTCTGGTTTCCTCCCACATGCCAAAGACATGCAGGTGAGGTTAATTGGCATCAACTGGGGATTCTAAATTGTCCTTAAGTATGGATGTGAGAATGAATGGTTGTCTGTCTCTCTGTGTTGGCCCTGCGATGGACTGGCGATCTGTCCAGGGTGTACCCTGCCTCTCGCCCAAAGATGCTGGGTTAGGCTCCAGCCCCCCCCCCCAACCCACCCCCCCGCGACCCGAAAAGGACTAAGCGGTAGAAGATGGATGGATGGATGAATTTAACTCACTGTAATGCTGTTGATAACATCTAGCTGCAATGCTTTTGCACTGTGTATATAACTGTCTACATATGTATATTTATTTACTGCTTTGGCTAACCAATTCTTATCTTATTTACTATTGCTCTGAGTGCTGCTATCCCTGGGCTGCTGCAATCCTAGAATTTCCCCATTGAGGGAATAATAAAGGCTTATCTTATCTGAGGAAACTCTTCACAATTTTAAAACCTGCCTTTCAGCCTTTTTATGCTTGAAGATATAATCAGAAAGACATTTTCAATTGTCTATTATCCAGCAAAAATTACTAAAGCAACGCTATGTAAGATTTTCACTTTAAATGTTTTTCCCAAAATCATTTTGATGGTACATCACCCTTTGACTGGATGAATGCCATTTCTATTATAGCCTTAATAGGCCTGCATGACCGTACATTTATGGATGTAAATGCGGTTTTATGAATAAAAGTGAACCTGTAACCACATGACTATGACCCTCGGATCAGAAGCATTATACCAAATTAATCACACCTGTGGCTGCACACTTTATATATACCCCTTGCATCCACCCATTCTTCCTCTTTCTAACGACTGGGAGGAGACTGCCTCCACCGACAAAGGACAATGAATGGTTACAGATTCACTTTCATTGATAAAACTGTGTCTATATCCGTAAACATACGTTTTATTTAATTTCAGTGAACCTGTAACTACGTGGCAACCGTATACCAAATGAGTCCTGAGGAGAATGGAGGTGGCATCACCCACAGGCCGAAGGAGCACAATGCCTCAGTCACACCATTAAGCACAAACACAGTCAGATGAGTTTGACTCCTTATTGTACTTAACTGGATGCATACAAGTAAAGCCAGTTCCTCCAGGTAACTGGAGCTGAACAAAAAAAACATTCTGAGCACAAGGCACACCTGCCGGCTCAAATGAGGGAAAAACTAAGATACAACTTAAGAATCTGCTGCGACCCCCAGAACAGATAAGGGGATGACTGATGAGGCCAGATTGAGCCTATAGAAGCGGGTGAACGTTAAAGGAGAAGCCCAGCCAGCGGCTGCACATACATCCTCCAGGGGTGCACCTCTTAACAACACCCACGTAGTGGCCATTCCTCAAGTCAAGTGAGCCACCAGCCTATCTGGTGGTTCCGCTCCAACCTATACATATGTGAAAGCAATCAGGTCGATTATCCAATGGGACAGGTGCTGCTTAGAGATAGGCCTGCCCATAGTGGATTCCCCATAGGACGCAAAAAGCTTGTCTGAAAAATGGACAGACCTCGTACAGTCAACATAAGCTTAAGGGCCCTTACTGGGCACAAACTATGGCACCTCTCAGCCTCTGAAGAGGTGTGTGGGGGAGGGTAGAGGGCCTTGAGCATAAGAGGCTGGAAACAAACCCACTAGCCAGCACCTTGGGCTGAAAAGCTGGGTTGGGCCACAGGTGAACCACCTGATCACCATCAAACCTAAGGCAGGCTGTATCCACAGAGAGCGCATTCAGTTCACCAACCCTCTTGGCTGAGACAATTGCCAAGAGAAAAGCAGTCTTCCAAGAGAGCAGATGAAGGTCAGCACTGGGGAGTGGCTCAAAAGGGGGTAAACAAGGAGCCCTAAGAACTGTCTGGAAATCCCAAGTAGGCAGCAACGGCTGCCAAGATGGATGGCTCCATCTCACGCCTCTCAAAAACTGCTTAGCCAAGGGATGCACCTCAGGAGACAAGCCATCACATTTCTCATAGACAGTTGACACCGCCACCGGGTAGCCTCTGATAGTCGACTCTGCACGACCTAGGGCGAAGAGGTACTGGAGGAAAGACAAGATGACAGAGATGTGACATGTCAAGGGATTCTCCCCCTTGGTCCGACACCAGTTCAAAAACACTCTCCGCTTCCCACTGTATTGCAGCCGGGTAGACGGGGCCCGTGAAGCCTGCACAGTGTTTACAATTTCCTTCTCCAAGGCAAGTTTATACAAATGCTCCCATTCAAGGCCATACATGAAGCCTCAGGAGCTGGGGATTTGGATGCCAAATCCTGCTCTGTGCCTGTGAGAACATGTCTGGTCTTACCGGGAGAGGCCAAGGACGACCTCCCAACATCTCGTGGATGTCTGTCATCCACGGTCTTGTGGACAATTTGGGGTTATCAAAATTACTTGGACAGTTGCCTCACCCTTCGCAAGGAAAGCCGGCAGAAGAGGCAGTGGCGGAAAGGCAAACAGTTTCCCTGGAGGCCAGACAACGCTCAGACCATCTGTACCTAGCAGACCTGGTGGGCCGTGCATTGAGGCTGAGAGAGCGTAGTGGGTGTTCCCTGTCATCGCAAACAGGTCTGCCTCCGCCTGACCAAACCGAAGCCAGATCTGCTCAACTATCTGTGGATGCGGTCGCCACTTGCAGGGATGTGGACCCCCTCGTGACAGCAGATCTGCCGCTATATTCTGGGGCCCCAGCAGGTGAAAAGCCCTCAGGAACACACCTTTGGCCTGAACCCACAAGAGCAGACGGCGTGCCCCCGCATGGAGAGAGGGGGACCTCAAACCGCCCTGCCGATTGATATACGACACCACAGCTGTGCTGTCCGTTCATACCAGAACTTTTCTGCCCTGAATGACTGGAAGAAAAAGCCTCAGAGCCAAACGTACTGCCTTCATCTCGAGATAATTTATATGCTAAGACTGCTGAGCCAGAGTCCAGTGCCCCTGAACAAACCTGCCCTCCCAGACTGCACCCCAGCCTGTTAGGGAGGCACCGTTTGTAATGGTCACCCTGCAGCCCTCTTGGCCCAGGGGAACACCATCTTGGACTCCTGAGGATTGTCTCCACCACCTGAGAACCATGAGGCCCTTTGGGAAAGAACTACCCTCCTCCTTTTGTCTCTGGGCAAAACCACCTTCTGAAGCGCGAACCACCGCTGAAAGGGACGAGTACATAAAAGACCCAGTGGCACCACCTGAGCAGCTGTAGTAAAGAGACCTAAGATCCTCTGGCACTGCTGCACTGACACAGTCTTCTGTGAGATGCAGCTCTTGATACATTCCCTGATAGTATGCCTTCTCTTTGGAGTCAGGGATGCCCTCATGGTAACTGAATCCAGGGTAAGCCCCAAGTACCCAACAACCCTGGTTGGAACCAGGAAGCTTTTCTCCGCATTCAAATGCAACCCATGTGCCACCAGTTGAACCAATATGGTCTCCATATGGCTCCTTGCTATGGGTTCTGATGGTGCACAAACCAGCCAATCATCCAGATAATTGAACACTCGAATGCCTTTCTGCTGCAGTGGGGCAAGTGTGGCGTCCATACACTTGGTGAACGTCCGAGGCGACAGGGACAGACCCAAAGGCAGGACATTGTATTCAAAGGCTTTGCCCTGAAAGGAAAACCTGAGGAACTTCCTGTGGGCTGGATTTATGGAAACATGGAAATAGGCATCGCGAAGGTCCACTGTTGTAAACCAGTCGCCTAGCCTTATAGCGTACAACAATTTCCTCAGCCTGTGCATCTGGAAGGGGAGCACCTTGAGATACCCGTTCAGCTGTCTCAGATCTAGAATCGGGTGGAAACCCCCGGTTCGCTTCGGAACAAGAAAATGGTCGAGTAAAAACCTTGTTGCATTTTTTTCCCAGTAGGGCAGAGACCTTGCTGCCAAGAACTGCGGAAGGAGTGCCCCCCTTTACTTTTGTCTCCAAACCCCCTGAAATTGGGGGGGGGGGGTGATTTTAATTGTAGGCGGTATCCATATCCCAGTGTATCGATCACCCATGGACATGAGATGCACTGGCGCCAACTCCTGAGGAGCGCTGCGGAGAAAGTTGACATCAGGGGAAGAGTACTGTCAGGGGAAGAGTACCGTCAGGGATGTTGGCGGGCCTTGGCAGGACCATGGCCTACACGCTCCCAAGAGCGTGGACGTGATTGCTGCTGAACCTGTGCCCGCTGCCGAGAGACCCTCCGCCTCGGGTGACCCAAACTCTGAAAGGCACCTGGCTCTGCAAAACAAAGCCGTTATGGGTTCTCACACCCCTCAAGAGGTCTTCGGACACTCAACCTGGATGGTCCTGGCCAATGAAAGAACTATGTGCGCAGTCTCACCTTCTGCACCTCATCCAACACCGCTTCTTCTGCAGGCCCAAATACCTCACCAGGCGCTATCACAGCCTCCAAAACAGCAGTCTTGCCCATATCCGCCAATCCAGACTGGCTCAGCCACATATGTTGTCGGGCCATGGTCAGCCGGACCAAGGAATTCTGAAGTGCTGTAGCCTGTGAGCTAGCTCCTTGAGTCACAGTGTCCACCACGTTTACTAACTCCAGTAGAAGGTCAGTTCCACTTTTTGAGTCTAAGTCTCTTATCAGGCCTTCTAAATACACAAAAAAAGTGTATTAGTATTCGCCAGCCTAGACGCCATAGCCACTGACTGGTAGGCGCTAGCCACTAACCCATCAGTGCTGCAACACTTCCTGTTAGGGTGGTGTATAGACTTGCTGCCTGTGGAGGGGGAGCTCCAGCCAGCAATGCAAAGATAGGGCCCACCTTCACGCACCATCCAAGTCTTGCTCCGCAGCACCACTCAAAACAGTGAGCCTAGACCAAGGAGCAGCAGCCTCCCTTGGATGAGCCCATGACTTCTGCAGATGACCCACAAAGACAGGATAAACTTGTAAGGAAACCTGCCTGTGGGATGCAGGACCCCTGTCCAAAGCCGAAGCCCTAGGTGGAGAAGATGGAGGAGGAAGCCCAGCAGCTGATGCTGCTCTAGAGAGTAGTGCCCTGAGAGATATATCACAGGGCTCAGGAAGGTCCTTCTTGACCGGAGGGTCACTGACCTCATCATCATCCTCGGAGGCATCCATTTGCCCACTGGAGCCACAGCTGGAGCTGATGGTCTTACCCAAGTTATCAGAGGCTGTGAGGGACACTGCATCAGGATGCGGTCCTGGGGCACATACGGGAGCCTTGTGTGGCATACTCAAAAGGCGATGTTGATTTGCCGCAATATGTTTAATGGTCTTACACATCTCCTCCAATTGCCTCTGCATGAAGTCCACCCATGGGCTATGTAGCTGGCTTCCTTGAATCCGCTTCCTGCTGACCTTCCCGGTTCCAGCTGGACCTCTTAGACCTGGAGGGATGGAGCCCTGGGCTGGTGGTATAGTGTCCAAGCTATTTCCCCCTCCTTCACTCACCGCAGAAGCCATTATTTCTCCAAGAGAACAATAGGAGAGAAAACAAAACAGTTATTATTATTATTATTATGAACAGGCCAAAGGGCTGTTTCATGAGGTACAAGCGCGTTAATCAGAAAACAGCATAGCAATAGCAGATTTCAGTTCCCACCTGTATGCAGTACCACTCGTCCACAAAAGGTGGCGAGAGTGCACCAAGCACAGGAGCGCTTAGTACTCAGACAAAGAAGATGTCTCCTTTTTTTAAGAAGACGACTGTCAGTCAAGAAAAAGAAAACAATACAGAATTAACTGCAAGTTATACCGTGCTGTTAAACTGTTAAGCAATTGCTGCTTGACAAAGGCAAAATATATCACATATCCCAAGCAGATAAAGCATATTGTATGCTGTTAAGCTGTTAAACAGTTCTTCTACCTGAAAAGAAGGCACAAAAATACATCACAAACCTTAATCAGGTAAGGGTAATACATATCTCACGCTGCTAACCGTTAACAGTTCCGGTTGAAAAGAAGGCAAGTGTATATTACATACCTCTAAGCAGGCACGGACAGTGTACGCCACGCTGCACAGCCGCTGCAGACCTTCTCTCATTCAGCGGAAAACAACAATTTTATGACACAGCGATGGGGTACCCAGGGTAAGGCAGTCCAAACAGCAGAAAAACACAATGTTAAACAGAGTGGTATAAGCTCTTACTGACCAGGAGGTTAGAAAGAGGGAGAATGGGTTAATGCAAGGGGTATGTATAAGGTGTACATCTAAAGGTGTGATTAATTTGGTATAATGTTCCTGATCCGAGGGTCATAGTCACGTGGTTACAGGTTCACTGAAATGAAATAAAACTGCAACAACACTATGTAACTTGTTTGTGCCTGACAGGAACACTGAAAAGACCACACCTGGCATGCTTTATGGGTTGTGTCCCAATAGCCAATCACAGGGTGTTTTGCTAGTGAATGGCTAAAACTGTGCCTTGATTGGAGAATTTAACTGAAGCCATGAAACATGCTGTCACCATCTTTCCTGCATATCTCTGCCCCTGCTGTTCTGCCCAATTTCCTGTCTCCCTTCACTTCTATCTGAATTAAGCCTAAAAAAAAAACACCACTCGCCCATGTGGACGGTCTTGCGTGTTTTCCTTAAAAATTGGGTCTCAGACATTGTTCCTGGAATCTGCTCGAGCCACTCTCCCAGTTTAGGGGTCACAGCCCCATGTGCTTCAATTACCACTGATACTACTGTTGCCGTCACTTTCCACAACTTCTCTAGCTTCTCAGCTTCTCAAAATTTCAAGGGTACAGGGTCATCAAAGGTCAAAATCAGTTTTGGCTTATAGTGACTTTATTATGACAGAACTATCAAATTTTAACACAAGCTAGAATGGGATCCAGGACTCCTCTTGAATATCCAATGACCTTAACTTTGCATTGAAGATCAGTAAGCTCTGAAAATAGGATATGGCATCGTTAAGTGTAAATATACATTACGGTTTTTAATTTTACACCAAATAAGGCTAAGGTGACCACAGAAGACCAAAGTGGCAATTCCTCAATGCAACCATCTGTCCATCTGTTCGTCAGCATATCCGGACTCTAACTCAAGAGAAAATGATGCTAGGTTGACGAAACTTGGGATACAGGTTGACCATAGGAGTGCCGCGTCTGGCTATGCTTTTGGGATCAAAAGCTCAAAGGTGAAGGTCACAGGGTCATAAAAGATCAAAATCAATTTAGGCTTACAGTGACTTTATTATTATGAGAGAGAGAGAACCACCACATTTTAATACAACATAGAGTGGGGTCTGGGACACCTCTTGAATGTCCAGTGACCTTGACCTTGAAGATGGGTAAGGTCTGAAAATAGGTCATGGCATTCTATCAGAATTCAAACAGAGTCAACCAGGGATTTTCCTTACTGTGTGACATTCCAGCAGGGATAGGGCTGTAAAGCATGGGTCTGCACCTCTGTTGAGTGCAATTCTAGTTCTGAGAGTAAACAATTTAACAGGCATTAGTCTGTGTATTCCAAAAAGTTAACTAGACGAGTATACAAATATGTTTGCATATGTTTGATTTTTTTTTTTGAAAGTCGCATCTCAATAAAAAATTAGAATGTCATCAAAAAGTTGATTTATTTCAGTAATTCAATTCAAAAAATGTCATAATACTCCAGCAGGCACGTGTAGTGGACTCAAGCAGCAGGCAGAACTTCAGTCTTGGCTTGATTTATTTTACAAAACACAATGAACTCAAAGAAACAGAATTACAACTCGTGGGCTGGAAAACAACTCAGGGCATGCTGAAACAATAAACTCACTGAGACACCGGGTACCAGCAGGGAAGCACCATATAACGTTGACATGTAGACACTAATGATGCCACACTAGACGCAGACAGGACCCAGCACATATAGACAGGGGATAATCAACATAACACAGAACAGGGGGGCACAATCAAGGGCGGCATGATCATGATTATGACAAAAAATGAAACTCACATTCTATAGATTCATTACACACAGAGTGATATATTTCACGTGTTTATTTCTTTTAATTTTGATGGTTATGGCTTATAGCTCATGAAAACCCCAAATTCTGTTTCTCAAACAATTAGAATATTACATGAAGTTAATTTAAAAAACAGATTCTTAACAGATCACTCAAAAGTATGTCCATGTACACACTCAGTGCTTGGTCAGGGCTCCTTTTGATTGAATTACTGCAGCAGTGCTGTGTGGCATGAAGATGATCAGCCTGTGGCACTGCTGAGGCATTATGGAGGTCCAGGTTTCTTTGGCAGCCTTCAGCTTATCTGCATTGTTGGGTCTGGTTTCTCTCATCTTCTCATCTTCTTCTTGACAATACTCCATAGATTCTCTATCGGGTTTAGGTCAGGAGAGTTTGCAGGTTAATCAAGCACAGTGATACCATGGTCATTCAACCAGGTTTTGGTACTTTTGGCAGTGTGGACAAGTGCCAAGTCCTGCTGGAAAATGAAATCAGGTGTGGCGTAACCCCCCACAACAGACTGGGACAGACACAGCGCTCGACTAGAGCAATTAACTTAACAGTGAAATGTGTTTATTGATGTCTACAGGCAGCCTCGCTTCTTCTGGCTTTTTCCGGTTTTGTACTGTGATGTTAATGCGCCATTCATGCATTGTGTTCATGCATCCTGTTCTTACTGTGTCTCTCAGACGCAAATGTCTCATGCCTGTCTGCAGTCTCTTTGATCATACCAACTGCTGTGAAGGCCCTTTCATGTACTGTCTGTAACTGGGTATAAATACTGCACAAGTTCTGTAACTCGTTCTCTCACTCCTGCAACTGCTGCTGACACGCACACACTGTGTCTCTGCTTTGAGAGCCTGAGGATCCCGCTCCAGCCTGCACACATTTGGGCTGGAGCGGGGATCCTGTGACGGTGGTGTGATTTAATAAACTCTACTTAAAACTCTCAGTTCAGAGTTTATTATTTCTTTGCCGCCGCAGTGGTGACCCGACGCTGAAAAAAACACGCTGCCGGCGAATGCAGCACCCGGCGGTGATTCTCCGACGGCAAGCGAACGCGGCAGCCTGACTGATCTGCCCTGCCTTCTGCTTCAGGGAGACTGCGACGCAGAGTTTCCAGGTGAAACTCTCCGGAGACCACCCACGACCGGGAAAGCCACAGCAAACTTCATGGTGAGATCTGCACGCCTAGATCGGCACATCCACGCTGGACCAGCCGCACTCACAGCTCCTCCACACGAGAGCACATGCACCTCGTCCCCTCTCCACGACGGCGACCTCCATGGCCGACGGAGAATGCAGCGCATGGACCTGAACGCACCATGGCCGAGCGAGTGACAAAGATCGTCTCCTCCCTCTCACCACTCCAACGCATCTACACGAGCTCGAGGGACAAAGATCGTCTACTTCCTCTCACCGCTCCAACACATTGAACAGGGATGATTAAGCTCCCTGGCCCTGTCTCCTCTCCAGCTGGCCCAACAACGCACGGAGCCCCGACACACGCACCGGGGAGTTACAAGGACGGCGCAACATGCACGGGACAAATACGGCTCCACAGACCGCCAGCATCCTTCGCCGCTGCACACAGAGCCTTCAGAGCTGCCCTCACACCTGAAGCATGCACGCAGCATGCACGAAGGATTTGTTAATGGTCTCAGCCACGGCACACACGGGGAATTCAGCGGTTTTGCGGTTCCCGAGGGCTTTTAAGGTTGTGCCCGCACCTAAAAGTCAACACGCCAAGTCTCTTTGCTTCTGTTTTTCCTTACAGCCGCTCCTGCTTTTCTTCACGGCCACTATTAATCCTTGCAGGACTTAATCGCGGGAGGAGCCAGTGACTAATTTTTCTTCTTGTGATCTCCGCACGTTCAACAGGACAGCCCTCGACATCGTGGATCCACAAGCAATTTTTGCGCGGCCCAGACGCTTTCACCGTCTCCGGCCAGCACTTACCACCCCCACCCCCCTCCACCTCCGCCTGCACAGAGCTTTCACTGCTCGCTGCCAAATCCGGACTATCGAGGTCTCGGCCCCCTGCCGAGCCCTCTGAGGGGGAGCGGTGTGGCATAACCCCCCACAACAGACTGGGACAGACACAGCGCTCGACTAGAGCAATTAACTTAACAGTGAAATGTGTGTATTGATGTCTACAGGCAGCCTCGCTTCTTCTGGCTTTTTCCGGTTTTGTATTGTGATGTTAATGCGCCATTCATGCATTGTGTTCATGCATCCTGTTCTTACTGTGTCTCTCAGACGCAAATGTCTCATGCCTGTCTGCAGTCTCTTTGATCATACCAACTGCTGTGAAGGCCCTTTCATGTACTGTCTGTAACTGGGTATAAATACTGCACAAGTTCTGTAACTCGTTCTCTCACTCCTGCAACTGCTGCTGACACGCACACGCTGTGTCTCTGCTTTGAGAGACTGAGGATCCCGCTCCAGCCTGCACACATTTGGGCTGGCGCGGGGATCCTGTGACGGCGGTGTGATTTAATAAACTCTACTTAAAACTCTCAGTTCACAGTTTATTATTTCTTTGCCGCCACATCAGCATCTCTATAAAGCTTGTCAGCAGAGAGAAACAGGAAGTGCTCCTAAAATTTCCTGGTAGATGGCTGCACTGACTTTGGACTTGATAAATCACAGTGGACCAACACCAGCCCACCACTGAGCAACTGTCAAGTCTGTTTTCTCCTTGGCCCAGGTAAGATGTTTCTGATGTCTCTGGTTCAGGAGTAGCATGACACAAGGAATGCGACAGTTATAGCCCATGTCCTGGATACGTCTATGTGTGGTGGTTGTTGAAGCACTGACTCCAGCCGCAGTCCACTCCTTGTGAATCTCCCCCACATCCTTGAATGGGCTTTGCTTCACAATCCTGTTGCTTCCATACCTTTTTCTGCCACATTTTTTCCTTTCACCCATCTTTCCATTAATATGCTTGGATACAGCACCTTGTGAACAGCCAGCTTCTTTAGCAAAGACTTTTTGTGGCTTACCCTCCTTGTGGAGGGTCCCAATGACGGTCTTCTGGGTCTTCAAGTCAACAGTTTTTCCCATGATTGTGTAGACTATTGAATCAGACTGATAGACCATTTAAAGGCTCAGGAAACCTTTGCAGGTGTCTGGAGTTAATTAGCTGATTAGATTGTGAGACCAGTCTACAACACTGAACTTTTTCCACAATATTCTAATTTTTTTAAGAAACTGAATTTGGGGTTTTCATGAGCTACAAGCCATAGCCATCAAAATTAAAAGAAATAAACACTTGGAATATATAACTCTGTGTGTAGTGAATCTATGTAATATATGAGTTTCATTTTTTTGAATTGGATTACTGAAATAAATCAAATCAGCTGGGAGCAGTTACACAATCAGTTCACCTGCCAGCTCAGCTCTCACACCTGCTGCTCTTTATGTTCTATGTATTTAAACACTGCCTGTTCACTCTGTCTTTGCAGCAGTCTCAATTGTGTTTAGACTGGACTACTCTCCCTTGGACAGTCTCCCCCTCCCCTTCTCCAGGGAGTCCTCAGCTCTGTAGAGCCATATTTGTGTAAGTTATTCTTGTTTGCTTTTTTGTGTTTGTCAGCACAGTTATTTTTGGACTTCTGTTCTTTTCTTTAATAAATGTCACTACTGCAGTCAAGTGCGTGGTCTTGTCCTTCCTCCCTGGAGGGGCGTTCATGACACCTTTATTTATACTGGGAAGTTTCACTGAGAGGCATCCTCTCTTTTTAAAGGATGCCCTATTTATATTCACACCGGGAAGCTGCCCAGTACAGCCACAGACTGACCTGTGGCCACTGAGCAGCTACACTGGAGCAGTTGGGGTTAAGAGCCTTATTCAAGGGCACCACAGTGGGGTTAAGGAGGGTGGGTTCACATCCCGAACTATGAGGCTACCACTTCCACCTAATATGCAGTTATAAAGCATTGTAGTATTCTGTTCTCCATTATAAAATATCCATATGAAGCATTTGTGCCACCAGAAATTATAGTTTTGTATTTTTTAAAAGAAAGTTATTTCTAGTGGTTGTAAAAATGACTACATGAAGTGAGATGACGTAGGGTAAGAGGTGCAATGTATCAGTAATATATCTCGCATCATTCTGGCTTAATTTGCTATATTTTTGCCTTGATGCTATATTGAACCATTAGCATTAGTGTGCTAGATAGTTGGAGGCAATCATTGTAACCATATACAACTCGTCTCAGTAGGGAGGTGACTGACATACCGCTGGGCGTCAGATGGTTTTGACAGCTTTTTTTTTTCTATAAATTCTATTCACTCCCACTGGAATCCTTGTTCATCTAACAATACTCGACAATATATGTCTTTCTTAGATGTTAGATAAAGTTTTATTTTCTCAAAGTGGGATCCAAGGCTGCTAACAGAAGCTGGCAGTTTAGTCATTCATTCACATTTGTTTCTGTGCTTATTGTACTCCAGGGACTGGCTATATCCTACTGACTGAGAAGTCTTTTTAACAGTTTTACAGAAATTCTCTGATCACGTCATTACTCCCATATCTCACGGAGTGGTGAATGCTGGTGAGTGCTGCGATTTGAGTGGTTCGTGGGGCTGATGGTTCGCTGACAGTCCATAACCATAAAAACTGCCGTTGAATGCCAACATTCGCTTCTCCTTGCTCTCTGTGAGATATTACCACTTAGGGCTGACTTTGTGGACCGACTTGACTTGTATTCAGCTCCAAGATACATCCAAGGTAAAGCAGAGTTGACAACTTTTTAGAAAAGCTTGGAGTGAGATTTAGAAGAAATTGTGCCCGGTGGGAATTGGGGGGTAGGGATGGAGTGTGCATGCATATGCACAATACATATAAACTGTTTTCCAACACATATACTTCTTTACCACAGAATAACTTTTAGAACATGTTCTGTCTGCTTGCCATGGCAATTAGCCTTGACCATACCTTTACAGCACTGCTGTGATAGCTCCTACTGTGTAAAAAAAAAATTAAAAAAAAAATCTTAAGGAATTCAACATGATTTAGCAGTATTTCCTTATTTTTGAGTGAGAAATATGGTTTGTGGTGTGAGGCAGAGGGTAAAAGAGTGAGACTCACTCCCAGAGTGAGGGGTGGCAACACTGGCTGAAAGCTAGGAGCTAGCCAGTCAATGTTAGCAATGTGATGTAAGTGGTGGCCAAGTTGGTAGAGCATCTGCCCCCCCCCCACCCCCAACCGGGAGGCTGGGATTTGAATCCCAGCTGAGTCATACCAAAGACCAGGTAAAAATTGTACTTTCCACCCTCTAGCTTGGTGCTCAGCATAATGTATATATATATAAGAGATATATAAGATATATAAGAGAGAGGGCGGAGTTGAATCCAGTCTGTAGATTTAAAGGGGTCATTGACTGCACTTTTTCCACATTTTAATAGCTCACACATGTCTTAATGAATTGTTTGTGATATGTTTTGTTCACATTTTCTTAAATTTTTTTGATTATTGAAGCAAATTTGTTTTTTTATTTTTCCTGGCTTTCTTTAAACACTCTGAATTAAGGCCTGTCACTTTAAGAACTATCCTTCACCATTTCCCAGGTCATTGCAGCGACCGGTGTGCTCATATGGGCAATCCGCCATGGAATAACAACGAAACCATTCGGAGATGGACCAAAGTGAATCAGGTGGTAACAGGGATGACTATTAAGGTTCTTAAGAGCTGAGGAAAATAATTATGAGCCGCGCTTGGTTTGCGCTTCCTGGTATTAGCTTGGGGGTAATAGCTCAGGGGCTAATAGGCTACCTTTAGCATCCCACTATCAACATGACGGACATACAGTACATGACAGACTGCTAGGCGGGCCAATAATAGCGCAATGGGCTGGTCTCAAGGATGACGGTGGGTTGGCTTTTTCAAAACGTGATGTATACGATTTCCACAGAAAAGTCAAAAATGTTTCTGTCGTTTCTGGGAGAGAAAAATGACATAAAGGGTGTGTGTTTTCTTTAACCCCTTGCACTCTGGTCAATTTCCCTAAAAACGCCAAAAAATAACGTACCCAAAGTAAATCAAAAGCTGTTCTTCAACCCTTTGCAGCATCTTCATGGGGTTGGTCTCATTTAAAAGAAAACACTTTGAATTTTTTGGCAAAACAGTCATAATCTCTCTAAGTGCTCCGACCACCGAGTAACAGTCATCTAAACATACTGAACTTGAAGAAAATAAATTTCACCTGGGTGTTTTTTTGGATACAAATGCTTGCAAATAACACACAGCTTCAGATACTGGCTGGAAAATGCAACAGAAATGTAGAACCAAGTGTTATCCAGCTGAGGTCAAAATTTTGTAACAATACCACAAAAAATGAATATATTACAGAGCTTTCTTCACAGGTTGTTCCCAGACGTTTTTGAACTGTGCCAAATTGTGCCAAATGGCACAGTTTGGAAAAACGTCTGTAACTTTTGAATGATTCAATATAGAAGCTTGATGTTGGGCTCTAATGAAAGGTGACACTCAGGGCTGTGTGTGTGTGGGGGGGGAGGTTATTTATTCATTCATGAATGAATGAATGAACAAACAAGCCCCCACACACAAAGAAGCATGCCACGTAAAAAATGTGTGGCTTTTTTTACAAGAAAAAATAACCTACAGTGCACTAAAAATTATACTAGAATATCTGTAATGTAGAAGATAACAACTCCCACCCCTCCCACCCCCGCTACAGAGGACGGACATCGCCCGGTGCGCTGCGGTCACGGTGCGCTGCGGTCTACTACGCTCAGTTGTACTAAAATATCTGCAATAATATCGCAATCCGCTACAGAAGAGTAGCGGGGGGGGGGCGTTCACGGTCCGGACGCGGCGCACGAACCGTGTACCGCGGCGCACGGAGTCCGGTTCGTGCGCCGCGGTCATGGTGCACCGCGGTCTACTACGCACAGTTGTAATTTACCGATCGGTCAAAAGTCATTTTTGATTACAATTTTCAGGGATAAAGAATAATTTAGCTTATAACACTTACCTGTCCACAACAGCAGTGTCGCTGGCGAACTTCTCTTCCTCATTGTCAGACGAACATGACGCTGGTCCGCTTGTTACGGACTCGTGGTTCTGGTCAAGCGACCCGGTCAAACCATAATTCCATTATTGCGGTTTTGCGCTTCCATGATTGCAGTTTTGGCGAATGATTTTTCAAAACAAATAAGAACAGTAGTAAGAAAAAAAGACTGGCGAACGCGTATGTGTCACCCAGCGGCTAAAAACAAAACAGATTTTGCAAGGGAGGCACACTTTCGAACTACTGTGCTTCAATTGGCTCGCTGTATTCGCAGCCGTTGGTAGGCGGGTCCTTCTTGCTAGGTTTTCAGTCACTGGTTCTTCAAGGTTTCAGAAACCCAATTCAAGGCTCTTATTAGTCGAATGAGAGGTCAATCACATCTAAACCAATCAAAGCACTCCTTTGGCTTTCTGTTCACGGCTGTGTCTGTAGTGGAAGAACGGAAATGCAGCTCTTTTTTTTTTTTCAGGACGCCCTCGTGCGCCCTAGGACGCAGAGACGTGTCCGCCCGCGGTACACCGAAGTGCAACAGGTTAAGATAATTGACTGTTTTGAAAAGTTTTGGCTAGTTATGTGACCAGTTGACACATTTGAGACAATTAAAACCTACAAACACACCATCTTTCAGTCAGTGATCCCTTTAAATGGTATAAACACTCAAAACAGACTGTTTTCAGAAAGGCAAGGAAAATAAAAGGCTGCAATAATAAAAAGCACCAAGGTGCTGATGCGTCAGTGTCTGTGGCATTGTAGCATGAGCGGCTGGAAAAAAAAGTGGCATTCTGACCCCTATTGGCCCACTGTGTCGATGGAGTGTCACCACTGTTATGGTCTATTATATATGTGATTGTATTATTTGTGTAGTATTGTAAATGTTAATTTGATTGTTTGTAAAGTGCACATTATTGTATCTGTCTTTGACTAATTGAATGCCTTTGTGAGATAACTGTAAGGTTAATTATTTGGGGTAAACAATTGATAATTATTAATTCACATACCTTTGCCAACATGCTTCCTGAGGGTGTCCGTGAAAAAGACTCTGTCAGAGGTTGAATACCTTTTAAAGGACACCAGCAGGAAGGAAGCATACGATGGTGAGTCATAGGGGAGATTTAAAATTTGTAAATAGGGGATTAAAATATTTAGTGAATTATTTATAGTATTTATTCTGTGTTATTTATATTTATTCTGTTTACAGTTGGGGGAAGTATTTATGGACTTTTAGATATTAATGGGTATGTGTGGGGAAAAAGGAAACGGTTATTGTTTTACCTGGGATATGGTATTGTCCTAATTAACGCTAATTATCTCTGATAGTATGTAACAGGTGGTGGTTGATTGTTAATGATGTCTGGATGGCTATGGTCTGTGAGATTTTCGTTGTGGATCATTGAAGATCGTGTGATTGGATTATTGATGTTGGTGTCGTATTATTACCTGAGAGACTGTAAGTTTTGTGAAAATAAAATGGAAAATTGATTAAAAAGCCTCCTCCTTGTCGCCACATTTGTTACATTTGGTGGCAGCGGTGGTCTGTTCCCAGGACGTCGTAACATTTGGTGGAAGTGGTGGATAGAGCACGGGACGGAAGGAGAGATGGCCAGAAGGAAAGTGACGAGACAAGAGGAGCAGTCTGACCTGGACGCACCTGAAGAGCCTGGAGTCAGCGGACTGGGCGAGCTCGAGGAGCTAACGTGCTTGGTGAAGTCTTTAGTTCGTTCGCTGACTGTCAGGGATCGTCAGATGGAGGAAGAGGCTGCTCTTCAGGACCAAAGGTGGCGGACTGTGGATGATCAAATTCATCGGATGGAGTCGCGGGTTGCGGAGCTGAGAGAGGAGTGTGGGAGCCAGGCTGAACATAGTGGTGACGACGGCGCTTTGGGGGAGGACCCCAGGGTGACGGCCAGTTGGGTTGGCCTGCAGGAGGATGATTTGCCGTTGCAGGTGCAGCCGAAGAGGACACGGACGCACCACGAGCCCAGGCTGAATCCTCTCACTCCCGAGGATGACATCGAGCACTACCTGGCGACGTTTGAGAGGATCGCTACAGTCTGCCGCTGGCGGGAAGAAGAGTGGGCTATCCAGCTAGCTCCTCTGCTTACAGGTAAAGCACGAAGTGCATATGTATTGATGGATATTGCTGACACGGACAACTATGGAAAAGTGAAGGAAGCAATTCTAAATAAATATGAGATAACGCCTGACACATATAGGAAGAGGTTTTGGTCCCTGGACATTTATCAGGACGAAACCCCTCGTGAATTGTATGTACATTTGAAAGACCTGTTCTGTAAATGGATTAAACCAGAGACCTCAACTATAAAAGACATTATGGAACAATTGATTTTGGAGCAGTTTCTGCGGATGGTGAACCCGGAACTGGGAATCTGGATACAAGAGCGGGACCCGAAGACTGCAGAGGGCGCTGCTCGTCTGGCGGAGGTCTTTCTGTCAGCCAGGTCTGGGAGCAGGAGACCTACTCTCGGCCGTGACAGCTCTTTCACCGCACGGAGTAAGTTTAATGAGGGTGAAAGGGGTGGTCCAGCTCAAAATAGGCTGTATTCCAGGTCCAGTCAGATCACAAATAGCAGATATGATAGTAGCAAAAAGTCACGTGTTGTTTCAAATAAAGATATACGCTGTTACCAGTGTAATAAAATCGGTCACACCCAGTATTCTTGCCCTGCCATAAAAAATGAGAAACCGTCATTATTATGTTCAGTTCCAAGACCCACTCTGTCAGCACTAATTTATAATGAAATGTATAAAACTACCGTTCTGCTTAATGGTCAGTGTGAAGAGGCCTTGTTAGACTCTGGTTGTTTCCAAACTGTTATTTTGCCCAGCTTAGTCCCTAGAGATTCTTGGAGTGACGCTATAGTGAATATTAGTTGTGTTCATGGGGATAAGAAGTTGTACCCGACCGCTGAGGTCTATTTAACAGTGGGGGGGGCAAACTTATCTCCTTCCTGTAGCTCTTGTGCCTGATTTTCCTTATCCAATCATTCTTGGCAATGATGTTCCAACTTTGTTGGACATCATACAACAGGTTAGAGATGAACAAACTGAGGGACAGGCAGGTGGCGCTATTGAGCAGAGGCTTGATGCACCTGCTGGGAAAGTTTGTAATATGGTGACAACCAGGGCGCAGAGGGCACAGAGGGCTGCCGATGTTCTTCAGGAGCTGCCTTTTTATGATTCTGAGATAGAGGCAGGCCCTAGTAAACAACCTAAATCCAAGGCTCAGAGGAGAAGAGATAAAGTGTTAGCTTCTGTAAAGAACTTGGATGAAGAAACACCACAGTTAAGTCAGTCAGTAGAGTTTGACATCCCTCCTGACATAGCTGAATTACAGAAAGCTGACCCAGCACTTAGACCATGGTTTAATAAAGTCTCGGAGATTGAGGGTGTGAAACAGGGTAGAACTGATTGTTTGGCTGAGGCCATGTATGTCATTAAAAAGGGCATTTTATACCAACAGCAAGGTGAAGTTATGGCCATAGCTTTGCCACAGGACCTCACACCAAAGATTATGGAACTGGGACATGTTATCCCTTGGGCAGGTCATTTAGCATTTCAGAAAACTTTACAGAGAATTGCTAGAAAGTTTGTGTGGCCGGGAATGTATATCCAGATAAAGGACTTCTGCACATCGTGCCCAATATGTCAGATTACATCACCTAGGGGAGTAGCCCGTGCCCAACTACACCCACTACCAATTATTGGAACACCATTCGACAGAATAGGGATGGATATAGTTGGCCCCCTAGAGAGAAGTTCTGCTGGTAATAAATACATTCTGGTGATATGTGACTATGCTACTCGGTACCCAGAAGCCTTCCCCCTGAAATCTATCAAGGCTAGGCAGGTTGCCAACTGCCTTATCCAGTTATTTTCAAGGGTAGGCATACCCAGAGAAATTTTGACAGACTGTGGAACAAATTTCTTATCAAAACTGTTGCAGCAAGTATATAAGCTGTTGGGTATTAAGGGTATTAAGACCACCCCATATCACCCTCAGACTGATGGACTAGTGGAGCGATACAATCAGACTCTCAAAAACATGCTGCGAAAATTTGTTTCTGAAATGGGCTCGGATTGGGACCAATGGGTACCATATTTATTGTTTGCTTATCGGGAGGTGCCCCAGGCTTCAACAGGGTTCTCACCTTTTGAACTGCTGTATGGTCATCAGGTGAGGAGCCCACTGGATTTTTTAAAGGAGCACTGGGAGAGTCCACCGAGTGATCAGGACAATGTGGTCTCTTATGTCATTAAGATGAGAGAGAAACTGGATCGAATGACTGCTTTGGCTCAGGAGCACATGAGGACGGCGCAGGCCAAACAAAAAACTTGATATGACAAGAAGGCCAGAAAAAGGGTTTTTCACCCAGGTCAACAGGTTCTGTTATTGCTGCCCTCGTGTGACAGTAAGCTGTTGGCTCAATGGCAGGGGCCGTATGAAATATCTAAAAAACTAAGTTCAGTGACATATGAACTATATATGCCTGACAGGAAGGTAAAACATCAGACCTTCCACATTAACTTATTGAAAGAGTTCAGCAGCCTGGTCATCAGCAGCAGCAACCTGTTCTTCAGGAGACACATCAGCTCTTCATTTGTGCGACGGAAGTGGATGAGGAGAAAGAACAGTCTTTTCCCACAAATGTGTTAGAACCGTGTTTATTTCAAGTGTCTCATTTGCAGGTGGATCAGCAGAGACAACTAGAGGCACTGTTAGATCCAGAATTGTTTCAGGAGAGACCTGGTTTCACCACATTGGTACGTCATAGAGTTTATTTGAAAGAAGAAGCTGTTCCACGTAGGGAATCTTATAGGATCCCGGAGCGATTGGTTCCAAAGATGAAGCAGGAGATTGATTTGATGCTGCAGCTGGGAGTGATCGAGGAGTCATTCAGTGAGTGGTGTAGCCCGATTGTGCTGGTACCCAAAAAGGACGGCTCTTTGAGATTCTATATTGATTTCAGATATCTCAATTCAGTGTCCAAGTTTGAGTCATACCCCATGCCCAGGATTGATGAACTGTTAGAGAAAGTGGGCAGGGCTAGGTTTATTTCTACACTGGACCTATGCAAGGGGTATTGGCAGGTGGCATTGGCGCCGGAAACAAAAGAACTTACAGCCTTTAAAACACCTTATGGCAGTTTTCAATTTAGGGTCATGCCATTTGGCCTTCAGGGGGCACCTGCAACCTTTCAGCGGCTCATGGGCCAAGTATTAAGAAAGGTATCAAACTTTGCAGCTGCCTGTCTGGATGACGTGGTCATCTCTAGTCAGACCTGGGAAGAACATTTGGTACACCTTGGGCAGGTCCTTCAGTTAATTAAGAGGGCAGGACTGATGATTAATCCATGCAAATGAGATGAGATGAGATGAGATTCAACTTTATTGTCATTACACATGTATAATACAAGGTAACGAAACGTGACTTGGCATTTGGGCACGCTCTGCAGAGCGCATCCAAGGCCGGGGCAGCCGCTAGGCGCCAGTCATGTGTGTTTGGACAGCAGCAGGTGGAGTACTTGGGACATGTGGTTGGTCAGGGGGTCATTAGACCATGAGTAGGTAAAGTGGATGCCATCCGGACCTATCCTGTGCCCACCACTAAAAAGAAGGTACAATCATTCATGGGAATGGTAGGATGGTATAGTAAGTTCATCCCCCACTTTGCTGAAAGAGCAGCAGTGTTGACTGACCTCACTAAGGCTTCAGCACCTAACAGGGTAAAATGGACACAGGAATGTGATAGAGCTTTTGAGGATCTGAAGAGGGCTATTTCTGGGGAGAAGGTTCTCTACAGTCCAGATTTTGCTCGTCCATTTATTTTGCAGACAGATGCTTCAGGAGTTGGCATTGGAGCAGTACTTCTCCAGGAGGAGAGGGGAGAGAGACACCCAGTACTGTTCTTGAGCCGTAAACTGTTGGACCGGGAGACAAGATATTCTACAATAGAAAAAGAATGTCTTGCCATGAAATGGGCAATAGGGTCTCTGAGATACTATTTATTGGGGCGTCATTTTGTGTTGGAGACAGATCATCGGGCCCTACAGTGGTTGGACAGGATGAAGGACGTGAACAGTCGTCTCACTAGGTGGTATCTGTCCCTTCAACCGTATGATTTTACTGTTCAGTATGTGGCAAGGAAGACCAACCTTGTGGCAGATAGCCTCTCAAGAGTACATGACTCTTAGAGTACTGTGCTCTCGGGTAAGGGGGGAGGAAATGTGACGATGGAGTGTCACCACTGTTATGGTCTATTATATATGTGATTGTATTATTTGTGTAGTATTGTAAATGTTAATTTGATTGTTTGTAAAGTGCACATTATTGTATCTGTCTTTGACTAATTGAATGCCTTTGTGAGATAATTGTAAGGTTAATTATTTGGAGTAAACAATTGATAATTATTAATTCACATACCTTTGCCAACATGCTTCCTGAGGGTGTCCGGGAAAAAGACTCTGTCAGAGGTTGAATACCTTTTAAAGGACACCAGCAGGAAGGAAGCATACGATGGTGAGTCATAGGGGAGATTTAAAATTTGTAAATAGGGGATTAAAATATTTAGTGAATTATTTATAGTATTTATTCTGTGTTATTTATATTTATTCTGTTTATAGTTGGGGGAAGTATTTATGGACTTTTAGATATTAATGGGTATGTGTGGGGAAAAAGGAAACTGTTATTGTTTTACCTGGGATATGGTATTGTCCTAATTAACGCTAATTATCTCTGATAGTATATAACAGGTGGTGGTTGATTGTTAATGATGTCTGGATGGCTATGGTCTGTGAGATTTTCATTGTGGATCATTGAAGATCGTGTGATTGGATTATTGATGTCGGTGTCGTATTATACCTGAGAGACTGTAAGTTTTGTGAAAATAAAATGGAAAATTGATTAAAAAGCCTCCTCCTTGTCGCCACATTCGTTACACCCACCATAGTTATTACATTTCCTGTTTTCGCAGCTGCATTGACAGAAATGGTGAGCAAAATTTGTATTTATTTTGAAAACAAAGCCTTATCTCGCAATTCTGGCAAATTAAAAGTCGATAAAATATGGCGATACAGTGATATAAGCCTTTAGTTCCACTCAATTTTGACCGGGCGAGCTGAAACAGAGAGATGGGCAGGCAGATACACAAAGCAACAAACAGACGCGCTAACCAATTACTGTATGCCTCCGTTTCACCAAGGTATAATAAATAATTAAAGAAAATTTAAACAAATAAATACATATAAATAAAATAAATAAAATGCCACCAACATTTCATTAATGCTAATTTTAATCTGCTAATTTCAGGTGAGCAGGACAGGATGAGGAGAAACTACACCTATATAATGCTTATCTGAATATTTATTTTTTGTTGAATAAGGGGCTTCAAAACACCAAGTTATTCATTCCCACAGCATGTTTTTACTTACACTTTATTTCACAATCACGTTACTGGAAAGTGGGACTTTTAAATATATTGTTTTATTTCATATAAGATGGCGGCAGCGCACTCGGACGCAGCGGCCCCTCTTGGCATCAACGAGTGTGAGAGTTTTGAGTGTTGTGATCTTCCCAGACGTACATTCTGTAAAACTTACAACCGTGAGAGCTTATTAAACATCAAGGTACTGCACGCTGCAAGAATCGCGGCGATCAGTTGTGATTTGGACATTCTACGCCAGCATGGAATTCTGGCGGAGTCCCCGCTGGAAGCTACCTGAGAGAGGAGGAAGCGGAAGCGGAGCAAATGCAAGCAAAAGCGCGGAAAAAGGGCCGGGATCCATGCTAGGCTAATGGCTAACCCCTCCAGACCAGCGGTACCGTCGCTTCTTCTCTCTAATGTCCGCTCCCTCGAAAACAAGGTGGACAAGCTGCGTCTGCTGAGAGAAACCGGGAGAGAGTGGAGAGACTGCTGTGTGTTTGTTTTCACTGAGACATGGCTCCACGGCAACATTCCTGATGAGGCCATTCAACTGGAAGATATGGCGATGTTCCGTGCTGACAGGGAAACGGCGAGCTCCGGTAAGAGCCGGGGGGGTGGGCTATGCATCTATGTTAACAAGAACTGGTGCGTCAATGCCACGTTAGTGTCTAAACACTACTCTCCATTGGCGGAGTTCCTTATTGTAAATTGTCGGCCTGTGGAGAGCGTGAAAAGATGAGGCTGAGGTTATTTCTCAATTCAGGTTTATTAACATTCACGTATCTCCAACATCCTCTCAAACAGAAAAGAGGAGGCATCACCCCACATCTGTCCTATTTATACCAGGACATCACAGCCACAGTTACATTGTCATTTTAATGCAAAGACACAATACATCTTCTTCCCGGTCTTGTCCCCTTCACCCCCACACCACTGGTGGTCAGGAAATCCCTCAAGGCCATCTCTTTGCATAACACAGAACACATTTCGCATCCTCCTGTTAATCCCCAGGAGACTCAGACCTATTGTTCATTCTCAGATGTGAAGCAACATTAATATACAAATGGAGTCTATGAAACTATATATGTGTGTACCACATGACCCCCCCCCCAAATGTCTAAGATGAAACAATAAAACACAGTCTGCATATCCTGATAAAATCACAAACATCAGTCTACATGCTGCTTGGGCTTCAACCGTCTTCCATACTTGCTGTAAGCGGGCTTTAACCTTCCTGCGGTGCCATCCTGCTGGGGAGCTGCTGTCTGTGGATTAGAACTGTTAGTCAATCCCTGTGGGAGCTCTGGGGAACACTCCCTAGGGGGTCTGCCGCGACGAGGGGCCCTCGGCAACAGCACAGCTTCGTCAGCCATCACAAAAGCAGGTTTGAGTCTGTCTATGCCAATTGTTTCCCTTCTGCCTCCTAAATCTAGCAAAAAGTGCTTATCACCTGTTTCCAGCACTCTAAATGGGCCATCATAAGGCGGTCGCAGGGTTGGGCGATGAGCATCGTGTCTGACAAAAACAAACTCCGCATTTTTTAAAGCCTTAGGTACAAAAACGCGCGGAAAACTGTGATGAACGGGGCCAGGAAGCGTGCTCGCTCCTGTGTCGCTCAGTAACCGCTGAGCAGGGGGGCACTCTGGCGCAGGATTATCTGGGAGTAACTCCCCTGGCAGCCGGAGTGGCTGCGCAAACACCAATTCGGCTGGGAGGCCTTTAAGTCCTTTTTAGGTGCAGAACGCAACCCCAATAAAACCCATGGTAGCCTGTTTACCCAATTTGCATCCGTAAGCGATGCTCTGAGGGCTGCTTTCAATGACCTATGGAAACGTTCGCATAAACCATGAGCCTGGGGGTGGTACGCGGTAGTGCGGTAGATCGTTACTCCCAGGCTGCGGGCCATCGCTGACCAAAGCTCGGAAACAAATTGAGGACCTCTGTGAGACGTAATATCCGACGGAACTCCAAAACGCGCTACCCAAGCCGTTAAAAACGTGCGCGCCACCTCCTCGGCTGTGGTTGATGCCAGTGGGACCACTTCCAGCCAACGCATGGTGCGGTCCACCATTGTCAAAAGATGTGTGCACCCCTGTGATGGCGGGAGGGGGCCTACAAGGTCGACATGCACATGATCGAACCTCTTAGCCGGGATGTGAAACGGCTCCAAGGGGACTTTAGTGTGTTTGTGTATTTTGGCTCGCTGGCAAGCCGTGCAGGCCCTTGCCCACTCCTTAACGTGCTTGCGCAGGCTCGGCCACACAAACTTCTCTCCTACCATTTTGACCGACGTGCACACCCCTGGGTGCGCCAGAGAATGAATCGAGTCAAAAATGCGGCGGCGCCACACGGTCGGCACCACTGGACGCGGTCGTCCGGTGAAGACATCGCAGATTAGGGGGGGCATACCATCTTGAAGCACCCTGCTCTCCAGCCTTAATCCTGTTGGTCCAGACTGGAGCGCGCACACGTCCACATCGCTAACCTGATCCGCGGCCATGGCTCCATAATCTATCCCCACGCAGACTGGGGCCGCGCGTACTTCCGCGCCGCTAGCCTGCTCCGCGGCCATGGCAGTATAATCTGCCCCTGCACAGACTGGAGCAGTTACGGCGCGCGAGAGACAGTCTGCCACTACATTAAGTTTACCCGCTACGTGTTGAATATCGGTAGTAAACTCTGAGATTGCAGCCAGCTGCCTCTGCTGCCGGCCTGACCACGGCTCTGAAACCTTGGCCATCGCGAAAGTCAGCGGCTTGTGGTCGACGAATGCAGTGAAACGACGACCTTCCAGCCAGAACTGGAAGTGGCGAATGGCCAAGTGGAGTGCTAACAACTCCCTGTCGAACGTGCTGTATTTTCGCTCGGTATCGTGCAAAGTCCTGCTAAAAAAAGCGAGCGGCTGCCAAGCCCCGGCAACATGCTGCTCTACTACCGCCCCTATGGCCACGTCTGACGCGTCAGTAGTGAGCGCTATGCGGGCCGTTGGGTCTGGATGTGCAAACAACGCAGCGTTTGCCAGGGCTGTTTTGACCTCCGAGAATGCGTGCTCCCGCTCCGGGGACCATTCGATTGTATTTGTGGGTTTTTGCTTTTTAAGCGCGGCATACAGTGGTTGCATGAGCTGCGCTGCGCGGGGGAGGAAATGGTTATAAAAATTCACCATTCCCAAAAACTCTTGTAACGCTTTGACCATTTGTGGCTGGGGAAAATTTGTTACTGCGCGCACTTTGTTAGGCAGAGGAACCGCTCCATCTGAGGAGACGCGGTGCCCCAAAAAATCAATCTGTGTCACCCCGAACTGACACTTCGCTGGGTTGATTATTAACCCGTGCTCTCCCAACCTCCGGAAAACTGCTGTGAGGTGATTTTCGTGTTCGTCTTCGGACGCGCTGGCTACCAAGATGTCGTCCAGGTAGACGAACACGAAGGGGAGATCGCGCAACACCATGTCCATCATGCGTTGGAACGTCTGCACGGCGCCTTTAAGCCCAAACGGCATGCGCAAAAACTCGAACAAGCCAAACGGGGTTATCACCGCTGTTTTGGGTATGTCCTCAGCGCGCACTGGGACTTGATGGTAGCCGCGAACCAAGTCTATTTTGGAAAAAACGCGCGCCCCCGCCAAATGTATGGAAAAATCTTGAATATGCGGAATTGGGTAATGATTGTGTGCTGTAGCGTTGTTCAACTTGCGGAAATCACCACAAGGTCGCCACAAGCCGTCAGCTTTAGGGACCATGTGAAGCGAGGAAGCCCATGGGCTCTTCGAACGCCGAATGATGCCCAACTTTTCAAGATTGGCGAACTCCTCGCGCGCTATGGCCAGTTTAGCTGTATCCAAGCGCCGAGTTTTTGCAAAAACGGGGGGACCGTTGTAGTAATAAAATGTTCCACTCCGTGTTAAGCCACGGCTGCTGAAAATGTGGGAACCGTGAGTGCTGGAAACTGGGTGAGGAGTGTGTGGAACTTACCGCTTGCCGTAGCGACGTTGGCTTGTGCTGTGGGCGGGGCCACTCGAGCTGCACAGGGGATAGAGTAAAAAGACTGCATTAACCAAGCGTCTATTAGGGAGATCAACCAACAACCCATGTGAGCACAGAAAATCAGCACCCAACATGTTGAAGCTCACCGCCGCTATAATAAAAGTCCACTCAAATGTACGGCCTTGCAGGGACAGAAGCAGAGTCCTCTCACCGAAGGTCTTAATGCTCGAGCCGTTCGCCGCCGATGCTCCGTGACTCCCGGGGCCTGCCAGCCGGTCAGCATAGGTTGGCGTGATGAAACTCACTTGGGAGCCTGTGTCCATGAGGAATTCCCTCCCCGAACGTGCATCCGTCAAGTAGAGCAGCTTGTTCTGTTCACCGAGGGCCGCGGCTGCTACCGACCCTCGGTTCTGGCGTTTTCCGAGCTCTTGAACTGACACGGTGGTATACACTTGCGTGCCCTCTCTGCAAAGCGACGATGGTAGAAACAGAGGTCATCTCCTCCGCGCTGTTTGGCCCTCACCGCCGCCGTTGTCGGTGGGTCTGCCTCCGCCGCCTCTGGCCCCCTGCCATTCCCGGCCATCGCGCCGAGGTCTGTCGCTGCTGCGGTGGCCGTGTGCCGTCTGCTAGTGTTGAGAATCCGCTGTGCCTCCTGGGCCAGCGCGCGGAAGTCCCGCTGGGCCACAAACCGTGAACCTGCCAGGGTCGCTCTCGTCTCCGACGGCAGGGTTCTCAGGAAAATGTGGGTGAAAAGGAAATCGTCGTCGTCTGAGCCTCTCAGCCTCAGCATGTCTTCCATCAGGTCAACAGGCGTGCTTCCTCCCAAGTCGTTCAGGGCCAGGAGTCTCTCTGCTCTCTCCTGGGCTGAGGGAGTGAAACGCTGAATGAGCGCAGCCTTCAACCCGCCGTATTTGTCGCCAGCGGGTGGGCGCTGCACCAGGTTCTGCACATGTCGAGCTGTGCGGTTGTCGAGCTTGGCGATAACGTGGTAGAATCTCGTGTCATCTGCCGTTATTCCCCTGAGAGCAAACTGAGCTTCGGCCAAGAGGAACCAGGAGTCCGGGTTGTCCTGCCAGAATTCTGGTAGTTTGACTGAGACTGCATTTGCCTGGCTGGTTCCTGGCGAGTCCGGCTCGGGGGAATTGCTTCTGCTCATGGTACGTCTTAAGGTCAACAGTGTGGAGAGCATGAAAAGATGAGGCTGAGTTTATTTCTCAATTCAGGTTTATTAACATTCACGTATCTCCAACATCCTCTCAAACAGAAAAGAGGAGGCATCACCCCACATCTGTCCTATTTATACCAGGACATCAAAGCCACAGTTACATTGTCATTTTAATGCAAAGACACAATACATCTTCTTCCTGGTCTTGTCCCCTTCTCCCCCACACCACTGGTGGTCAGGAAATCCCTCAAGGCCGTCTCTTTGCATAACACAGAACACATTTCGCATCCTCCTGTTAATCCCCAGGAGACTCAGACCTATTGTTCATTCTCAGACGTGAAGCAACATTAATATACAAATGGAGTCTATGAAACTACATATGTGTGTACCACAGGCCACATTATTTGCCGAGGGAATTCAGCAACGTGTACGTAGCTGGTTTTTACATAGCGCCAAGCCCTAATGCTAAAGCTAATGCTAAGAAGGCACTCGCGGTACTGCACAATGCGATTAGTGAAATCCAAACTTCACACCCGGACAGTTTTGTGGTGGTTGCGGGGGATTTTAACCACACCAGCCTAAAGACTGTGCTCCCCAAGTTTAAACAATGTGTAGACTTTAAGACCAGAGGAGAGAATATGTTGGACTTAGTGTACACAAACACAGATGCATATAAGGCTATACCCCGCCCCCATCTTGGACGTTCTGATCACATGTCCGTGATGCTGCTGCCTGCCTACAAACCTTTATTGAAGCGCAGCAGGCCAGCAGTGAAACAAATCAGGATTTGGCCAGAGAGTGCAACCTCTGCACTGAAAGACTGTTTTCTGCACACAGACTGGGAGGTCTTCAAAATAGCAGCCTCCCAGGAAGACAAGACAGATGTGGAGGAGTATGCTGATACAGTCACCAGCTACATCGCGAAGTGCACAGAGGATGTCACTACAGTGAAAACCATCACTATGCGGGGTAATCATAAGCCCTGGATGACTGCAGAGGTGCGCTCGCTGCTTACGGCCAGAGATGCAGCCTTCAGAGCGAAGGACAGGATCGCCCTCCGCTAGCCAGGCCTGCGTTCTCAAACGGAATTAAGGCGGCAAAGCGCGCCTATGCGGAGAAAATCCAGGGACACCTCTGTGACACTAGGAACACCAAGCAGATGTGGCAGGGAGTTCGGACACTGACGGGCTATAAGTCTAGGCAGGGGGTCGATGGTGATGACGCTTCGCTTCCAGACAGGCTTAACGACTTCTTTGCACGTTTTGAAGCATCAAACTCGACAATCAGAGGGAGGGCTGGCCCACCCCCACCATCGGTCGGACCAGCTTTTACCATCAACACAGTGGACACACGGAGGACCCTAACCAGAGTCAACCCACGCAAAGCTGCAGGTCCGGACAACATTCCGGGACGTGTGCTCCGACACTGCGCGAGCGAGTTGGCGGATGTCCTGACTGACATTTATAACATCTCCCTGAGTCAGGCCATCGTTCCCAGATGCGTCAAGACCTCTATCATTGTACCGGTGGCAAAGAAATCAGTTGTGTCCTGTTTGAATGACTATCGTCCTGTTGCACTGACACCAATTGTGATGAAGTGTTTTGAACGGCTTGTCAAACCACACATTACAGCCTGCCTCCCTGCATCACACGACCCGCTCCAGTTTGCATATCGTTCAAACCGCTCCATGGAGGATGCTATAGTCACCACCCTACACTCTGTCATCACCCACCTGGACCAGAAAGACACCTACGCCAGACTCCTGTACATTGATTTCAGTTCAGCATTTAACACCATTATTCCCCAGAGACTGATGGAGAAATTATTCCTTCTCGGTCTGAACACCGCCACATGTCTCTGGATCCTGGATTTCCTGACTGAGAGACCTCAGTCTGTTCGGGTTGGAAACAACATCTCCAACTCTGTCACGCTGAGCACCGGATCCCCTCAAGGCTGTGTACTCAGTCCACTGTTGTTTACACTTCTAACACATGACTGTGTATCCAGACACGAGGGGAACCAGATTATTAAGTTTGCAGACGACACCCCGGTGGTGGGACTTATTCAGAGGGATGAGGAATCAATGTACAGGGAAGAAGTGAGAGACCTGGAGGGCTGGTGCAGGGAGAACAATCTGGTGCTCCACGTGGACAAAACGAAGGAGATGATTATCGACTTCCGGCGGTCACAGCCTGAGCACGTCCCCCTCAGCATCGGCAGCCGTTTAGTGGAGAGAGTAGAGAACATCAAGTTCCTCGGAGTGCAGATCTCGCAGGACCTGACCTGGAGCAAGAATTCCTTGGGGATCAGGAAGCGGGCTCAGCAGAGACTGCACTTCTTGAGGAAACTCAAACAGGCCTCTCTCCCCATTTGCATCCTCAGGACCTTCTACAGAGGTGTGGTGGAGAGTGTTCTGACGTACTGCATTGCTACATGGTACTCCAGTTGCAGTATGTCAGACAAAAAAGCCCTGCAGAGGATAGTCAAGGGGGCTGAGAGGGTAATTGGAGTCTCCCTCCCCTCTGTCCTAGAACTTTTTCAGAACCGTTGTAGGAGCAGGGCACTGAACATTGTCAAGGACCGTTCTCACCCTCTGCATAAACACTTTGAACTTCTTCCATCTGGTAAACGATTCCGGAGCATCAGAGGCAGAACCACCAGACTGATCAACAGCTTCCTTCCACAAGCTGTCAGGATGCTGAACAGTTGACCCGGAATCTCTCATACACACTACTGCACCGATGGACATTTTGTATATTATTTGTATATTATAGTTAGTTAGGTTTTTTTTTTTCTCCCCAAGTATGTCTCAGGGATGTGTGAATGGATGGGGGGGTGGGGGTGGGGGGTGGAGCTATGTGGGAGTGTGTCTTAAATCATGCTGCTTCTATTTATATGGATGCCGAGAGAAACGCAATTTCATCTTGCCTGCACTACAGTTGTATGTACAGCAATATGACAATAAAGTTTGATTTGATTTGATTTTGATTTATTTCATTTAATTTCCTAACCTGATCCTTTTCAAATGATAGCTTTCAAAAGCTTATAAATGACTACTGATCAAAGGGTTGCTGTTCGATTCCCGTTCTCTCTGCAGTCTGCGTGTTGAAGTGTCCTTGAGCAAGACACTGAACCCCCAGTTGCTCCTGGTGGGTCAGGCCAGCACCGGTGCATGGCAGCTCCACCACCATCAGTGTGTGAATGTGTGCATAGCTGGATCTGTAATGCGCTTTGGTCATCCAGAGATGAGAAAAAAGCCCTATATAAGTGAACACCATTTACCATTTATTTACCATAAATAACTTTCTTTCCTAAAAAAAATATATGACCCCTAAAATTTATTCTATGTGTGTTTTAGCAAACCCATTTGTCTGTTTGCATTTATTTTTCAACTTTGATGCAATCCAGGTGCTTTTGAAATAAAAATCTGACACATTTTTGACACAAACTAATGCAATAGAGACAAAGGAAAAAATAACACTGAGGATAAAGCAGTGAGAATTTTAACCTTCTTCCATCCAAGATGAAACCACAACAAAAGTTTTGGTGACAGCGATAAAAAGATAGTGTGATAATTATTAAAATGTGTTTTTACTCAGAAATGAAAATAAAGAAAGTTGAAGCATTTTGTCTCATTATGCAGACCTAGATTTAAACTTGTTGAAAGAGAGTTAGCGTGACTGTCTCATAGGGGTTACTTTAATGGGGATGCGTTGACTGAAGGCTTGTTTAGTTCTTCTGCAGCTTTTCTGGCTGACTTTGATGCTGTCATTAATGTTGAAACACAACCCTATTTTTTTTATTTTATAACGAGTTTTTAAAAACCTCCACCTTCATGATGAATAACAACTGAACCCACAATTTTTTAGATCCACATAGGTAAACAGGTTAATATGATATGATGATATGATTCATAAATTGATTTTAAAAAGTGCATTTTTTTTAAAAAAAAAAAATTGGGGTAAATTGTTCTTATGTTGTTTTTTTTTTGGACAATAGTGTGTTCTAAAGTACAGCTGTAGATCTCTCTTAAAAAAAAAAACAACAAAAAAAAACCACAGCATGTCAACCATAGAGTGGGAAAAATAAACAACAAACAGGCACTAATTTTACTCAGTTTTGAAATTGCCATTATTAAAACTACATTTCAGCTACAGCTTCTTGGTGCTAGAGGTGAAGAGATACCATTGTAATCCTGTCAAAAGACCCCAAACACAACACAATGATTTGCAGACACTTCTTGATGATGGCGCTTTCAGTTATTCAACACATTAGAGGAAACAGTGAAATTAAAATGTTATTTCTGTAATTGTCATTCAGAGCAATACACACCTGCAAAGTTTGTCATATGCAATTAGAATTGTATGTGATGTCCACTGTCACTGTCCCATGTCCTTGATTTTTTGTTTTTTCTTGACATTTTACATTTCAAAACACTTGCGTCTCAAATCACACACCTTCTTTACTAAATTTTCATGTAGGACACTATGCACACTGCATACTTATTTGGATAAATTAGTGTTGTCATATATCAAAAATTATATTGTTTGCTTATACGCCCTTTACACTGGGGTGGAGATCATTGACAGATCAGTGAGTGATGACAAAATGTCCAGATCTCCAGATGATCTTTCAGTGATCTCTCAGCAATTGCCGAGATATCACAGTTATCTTCAGTGATCTCCACTGTTCTTAGTTTTGAGTTTTGACTCACTCCAAAACAGTCTCACTGATCTCTCATCCATCTCTACCTTTGGAGTGGGAAAATGTGGCATTCATTGAAAGATCATTGCGAGATCACTGGGAGATCAATGAGATTGTTAAGCACTCTTGAGCTCTCCTTTACTGCTCAATAATCTCATCAATCTCCCAATGATCTCCAAGCAATCTTTCAATGAATGCCAATTTTTTTTTCCCACCTCAAAGGTAGAGATGGCTGAGAGATCATTGAGGGATCATTTAATGTTTTATGACAGACCAACAGAGTTCATTGAAAGATTGCTGAAAGATCAGTGGGAGATCGATGAGATTGTTGAGCACTCCTTGAGAGTTTGAGAGATTGCTTTCCTTTGGGGATCATTGAGAGATTGTTGTAGACTGAGTCAAAATAATCTCTCAAATGTGGTGACCATGGAGATCACTGGAAGTGCATTCATGTGAAAAAATTAGGACACCCCATTAAATATTCAGTTCTTTATTAAAAAAAAGTTCACATATCTATGTCTAACTGACATATTGTCGGACCCAGGGAACACACACACACAGGCTCAAGTGCAATTCAATTATCTTTATTGATCCAACAGCAGGTGTGTGGGTACGTGTATGCGGTATGTGAATGTATTGCGGGTGAACGAGCTGCAGCTGGGGGCGAGACAGAGCACCGTACAGCCTGGCAACCCTAGGAACAGAGCCAAACACAGATGTTAGTTTCAGCCTTGTCACAGTGAATAGTATAACTGACTGGGGCTTACTTGCAGGTGTTCATATGGTGGCACCAACTTAGGCTTTGGACTTCCTACCAGGGAGACAGCGTCTGTGGAGTGCACTCAGAGATGAGCTGTGATGCGCGGCATGGAGAAGGGAGCGATTCTGCCGCCGCGGGGAAGGGAATCCGCCGCCAAAGGGATCCACCTGTGCACAGGGGAGAGCCTGGGAGAAAAGGTAAGTAGAGATGAGCTTACGTGCAAAACAGAGAGTCCTTAAGATGATGCGCAGGGCTGTGAGGAAACAGGCATGCGCAGGACGAAGGTTGTAGCAAGACAGACGACTCCGTGCCGAAGCTCCAGGCAGAGCGGGCTATATAGCCCGAGACTGATTAACCACAGGTGTGCGCACAACTGAGGCAGATGATGGCCCAGAATGGGTCATGACAGTACCCCCCTTCCCGAGCAGCACCTCCTGGCGCTGGCCTACCTGGGTGCGCCTGGTGGAAGTCCTTAATGAGACGTTTGTCCAGCACAAACGACGGGCGCACCCAGGACCTCCACTCGGGGCCATACCCCTCCCAGTCCACCAGGTACTGTAGGCCGCGACCCCGGCGGCAGACGTCCAAGATGGAGTTGACCCTCCACACCGGGTCGCCATTGATCAACACTGGTGGGGGTGGAGCCCTAGGAGGGGGGCAGAGTGGGTTAGAGACCACGGGTTTGACCTGGGAAATGTGGAACGTGAGACAAACACGGAGAGGAGGGGGGGAGCCAGACGCACAGCCACAGGATTAATCACTTTGACAATCGGGAAGGGCCCAATAAAACGCTGGGCCAGCTTCCTCTTCTCAGCCTTCAGGTTAATGTGTTGAGTGGATAACCATACCTGCTGACCCACCTGATACTGGGGAGCAGGCCTCCTGCGCCGGTTCGCCTTTCTTGCGTTGCGCTCCGCCGTGCGTAAAAGGGCCTGGCGTGTAGCAGCCCAAAGCCGACAACAGCATCTCAGGTGAGCATGGACTGAAGGTACGGCCACCTCCCCCTCCTCTTCGGGAAACAGCGGGGGATCGTAGCCCAGCGACGCTCTGAAAGGTGACATACCGATCGCTGATGACAGAGTCAGGTTATGAGCGTACTCAATCCATGGCAGATGACTGCTCCAAGATGACGGGCTGGAAGCGATGACGCAGCGCAGAGCGGCCTCCAGCTCCCGATTGGCCCGCTTGCACTGCCCGTTGCTCTGGGGGTGATGGCCAGAGGACAGGCTTACCGTAGCCCCCAAGGCGTTGCAGAAGCTCCTCCAAACGCAGGACACAAACTGGGGACCTCGATCGGAGACAATGTCTGTAGGGATCCCATGCAGATGCACAACGTGCTGCACCAATAGGTCCGCCGTCTCTCGTGCCGTTGGAAGCCCACGTAGGGGGATGAAGTGGGCGGCTTTAGAGAAATGGTCCACAATGGTCAGAACGGTGTTGAAGCTGTTGGACGCCGGAAGACTGGTTACGAAGTCCAGGGCAACGTGGGACCACGGCCTCCCAGGGACCGGCAACGGATGGAGGAGGCCCGCCGGCGGAGATGATGATGTCTTCCCGGTGGCGCACTGGGGACAGGCACGGACGTAGTCGATGATGTCATTCCGGAGACCTGGCCACCAGAACGATCTCTGGAGCAGCTCCACCAGACGGGTGATCCCAGGATGGCAGGCGAGCTTGGACGAATGGGCCCAGAGGATCACGTCACCCCGAACGGACGATGGCACGAACAGTCTTCCTGTAGGCCCTCCGCCTGGATCCGGCTCAGTTTCCTGTGCCCTCAGGACCTTGTCCCTGATAGCCCATGAGAGGGCGCCCACAACACACGAGGCCGGGAGGATGGTGTGCTCCTGCCCCTCAGAGACCTCCGAGGTGAACTGCCTGGACAGGGCGTCTGGTTTGGCGTTCTTTGACCCCGGGCGGTAGGTGATGGTAAACCTGAAGCGCCCGAAGAACAGGGACCAACGCGCCTGGCGAGCATTCAGGTGCTTAGCCGTTCTCAAGTACTCCAAGTTTTTGTGATCGGTCCATATCCACAAAGGGTTGCGCAGCCCCCTCCAGCCAGTGCCGCCATTCCTCCAGCGCGAGCTTCACCGCCAGGAGTTCTCTGTTGCCAACTTCATAATTCCTCTCCGCGGGTGACAGTCGCCGGGAGAAGAAAGCGCAGGAGTGGATCACCCCATCCACCGGAGAGCGCTGTGATAATACTGCCCCCACCCCCGAGTCAAAGGCATCCACCTCAACCAGGCACTGCAGAGCGGGGTCCACCTGCGTCAGGACCCGGGAGGATGAGAATTCCGTCTTCAGGGCTGCAAAGGCCGACGCAGCCTCCTCTGTCCACCGGAATGCCACCTTGGGGGAGGTGAGGCGAGTCAGGGGAAGAGCGATCGAGCTATACTTAGGCACGAATCGCCGGTAGAAATTGGCAAACCCCAAAAATTGTTGCAGCGGTTTCCTCGATGACGGGGTGGGGGGGGGGGGCAATCCACCACTGCCCTCACCTTCTCCGGATCCGGGATGACCTGATTGTGTGAGATGATGAAGCCTAGGAAGGAGGTCTTCTCAGTGTAGAACTCACACCTCTCTGCTTTCACGAAAAGTTTGTTCTCCAGGAGCCGTTGGAGAACCCGCCTCACATGGACCTGATGCTCCTCCCGGGACTGGGAGAAGATCAGGATGTTGTCCAGGTAGACGAAGATGAAGGACCCGAGGAAATCCCGGGGGACGTCATTGATGAGACGTTGGAAGATGGCTGGAGCATTGGTGAGCCCCAACGGCATGACAAGGTACTCAAAGTGGCTGCTGGGGGTCCAGAATCCTGTCTTCCACTCTTCCCCCTCCCGGATCCACACGAGGTGGTAAGCACTGCGGAGATCCAGCTTCGTGAACCAGGAGGTCCCCTGGAGGGAGTCAAAGGCAGAGTCCATCAGAGGTAGTGTGTACTTGTCCTTAATAGTGATATCGTTCAAGGCCCGGAAGTCGATGCAAGGTCGGAGGGAACTATCCTTCTTCCCAACAAAGAAGAAGCCCGCCCCCACTGGCGACGCCGACGGCCGGATAATGCCCAAGCTGAGCAATTCCTTAATATATGCCTCCATAGCCTCCTGCTCTGGAGCCGATAAGCTGTAAAGATAGCTTGACGGCAGGGGGGCACCCAGGCGGAGGTTAATGGCACAGTCGTACGGGCGGTGGGGGGGGGGGGAGGGATAGCACCTGGGATTTGCTAAACACCGCTCCAAGGTCATGGAACTCTGGAGGCACACTGGACAAGTCGGGGGGAGGAGGAGGGGCGGGGGAGGAGAGGGGAACTGATGGGGAACAAGCTGCAGACTGGAGACACGCACTCAGGCAGAAAGGACTCCAGGTGAGGACACTCCCGGTTCGCCAGTCAAAGGTAGGATTATGAAGGCCCAGCCAGGGGTAGCCCAGGATGACGGTGGCAGCCGAGGTGGAAAGCACAAACAGCCGGAGGTCCTCTCGATGGTCACCTGAGATGATGGCAGAGACCAGGGCTGTTTGGTGCGTCACTTTCTCCAAGGAGGCTTTCGACAGAGTGACGAGGTTAAGGGGAGTCAGCAGAGCTTGGCAGGGGAGCCCCAATCGGGTTGCCAGTTTCTCTGAGATAAAGCTCTGCTCGGCCCCTGAGTCCACCAGTGCGTGCGTGAGGATCTCTGTGCGCTTGTGACAGAACCTAATCATCAGGAGACTTTTAGATAGGGGATTTGGCTGAGACGGGTCCACGAGTCCCCCTACAGCGATTCGCGGACCCCCCCTTTTGGCCGAACCGGGCAGGACTCAATCTCGTGCTGGTCATCCCCACAGTACATGCAGAGAACAAGCTCCCTGTGGCGCTGTCTCTCTGCCTGCGGGAGTTTGGTCCGCCCCATTATCATAGCCTCAGGTTCGTCTGGGCCCTCTAGCGCGAGCAACGCCAAGGTTGAAGACTGAGAGGAGCGTTGTGACAGTCTGCTCAAGCGGCTGGAAGACCTCCACTCGGCAGCTAGCTCTCTCAGCCTGTTATCAAGACTGATGGTTAAAGAAATTAGATCAGTGAGTCGCTCAGGCTTATCTAAGTGGGCCAGCTCGTCCCGTAGGCTAGGGCTCAGGCTATGGATGAAGATGCTGCAAAGCGAGGCATCCTTCCCACCCAACTTCCGCTGCTACCACCCGGATGTCGACAGCGTAATCGGCCACTGACCGACCACCCTGGTGAAGATTTAGCAGCCGGGTGGTTAGCACGCTATCACAATCCGAATGGTCAAAAACTTTGTAGAAATCGTGTACAAACTGGGTGTAGGTTAGGTTGGTGTAGCTGGGCTTCACCATAATGGCATAAGCCCATGCTAACACTCGCCCTTCCAATAGATTTGCCACGTAACCGATTCAGCTGTGATTGGAGGGGAAGTCCCCGGGAACTCGCTGAAACACCGTCTCACACTGGAGAATGAAACCCCGAGCCTCCGCGAGCTTCCCACTGAAGCGCGTGGGCGTGGGAACCGGCATGAGACGAGTGAGCGAGCCCGGGCTAGCCTGGCTAGGTGGAGAGCTAACGGGAGCTGGCCTGCTGCTCTGAGCCGGAGGGAACGCCCGCTGTCCTTCCAGACGATCCAACTGGTTGTTTATCTGAACTAATTGGTTCAGTATGACCTGCTGCTGGTGAGTAATTTGATCCACTTGAGCCTCTAAGATGTTTAACTGGTGTGCGAGGCCGCTGTTCGCTGGGTCACTCTGACGGAGCCGTACTGATATATTGTCGGACCCAGGGGAACACACACACACAGGCTCAAGTGCAATTCAATTATCTTTATTGATCCAACAGCGGGTGTGTGGGTGCGTGTATGCGGTATGTGAATGTATTGCGGGTGAACGAGCTGCAGCCGGGGGCGAGACAGAGCGCCGTACAGCCTGGCAACCCTAGGAACAGAGCCAAACACAGATGTTAGTTTCAGCCTTGTCACAGTGAATAGTATAACTGACTGGGGCTTACTTGCAGGTGTTCATATGCTGGCGCCGGCTTAGGCTTTGGGCCTCCTACCAGGGAGACAGCGTCTGTGGAGCGCACTCGGCAATGAGCTGTGATGCACGGCATGGAGAAGGGAGCGATTCCGCCGCCGCGGGGAAGGGAATCCGCCGCCAAAGGGATCCACCTGTGCACAGGGGAGAGCCTGGGAGAAAAGGTAAGTAGAGATGAGCTTACGTGCAAAACGGACAGTCCTTAAGACGATGCGCAGGGCTGTGAGGAAACAGGCATGCGCAGGACGAAGGTCATAGCAAGACAGATGGCTCCGTGCCTGTAGAATGATGTCATCACGTCGTCACGTCACGTACGTGGCACACACACACACAGCCAGGACTACTGGTATGTACACCTGCTTTCTTCCTGCATCGCTGAATAAAAACATTTGTGAAATAACGCCTTCGGTGCCGTTCTACATGGTGTCAGAAGTAAAGCAGCGGAAACTAATTTTCCTGCCGAACTCTACATAGACCCAGTAAGTCAACTAATTATTTAGTTAGACGTTAGAAGCGTATCCTGTGGTACACGTGTGCCTCCCCCAGCTAACGCTAGCATGGCTGATGGATTCCGCCGTCCGGACCCGCTTGTGTTCAACGACAAAATTGCAGAAAACTGGCGAGTGTTCGAACAAGAATACGACATTTTCATCGTGGCTGCCCACAACGACAAGCCCGACCGAACCAAAGCCTACATACTCCTCAATTTGGCAGGTAGCGAGGCTATTGAAAGGGAACGCACGTTCACCTATGCACCAGCTCAACGGAATAACGAGGGGGAGGAGATCCGCCCGGCAGAGTCACGGGAGGATCCAGAATGCCTAAAAAGAAAGTTCAGATACCTCTGCAGTCCACAGACAAACATCACAATGGAGAGACATGCATTCAGGTATGTGAGAAACAGAAAAAATAAACAAAGACAACAAGGCCAGGCTCATCGCTTATGGAGGCACGGTGATAAACACTGAGGGGACTGTGTTGTTCAAGTGCCAGACCAGTGACCAAAGATCCTACAACCTGCGTTTCCATGTAGTAAACGGCAAAGTGCAACCACTGCTAGGGCTCCCGGACTGCATGAAGATGGACCTGATGACTCTGAAAGACCAGGTTTTCCAGGTGAACGTGACCGAACCGAGCTCCTCTCAAAAGTGGTTTAATAACTATGCTGAGCTTTTCAATGGCGAACTAGGTTCACTCCCAGTAACCTATCATATGAAACTGGACCAGAATGTGACACCCGTCATCCGGCCCCCTCGCCGCATTCCAGTTGCCATGATGGACAAAGTGAAAGCAAAACTGGAAAACATGGTGCAGCAAGGAGTCATCACACCCATTTCAGAACCCACTGAATGGGTATCCTCAATGGTAGCGACACACAAAAAGGACACTGACAAGATCCGTGTGTGCATCGACCCAAGAGACCTAAATGAAGCAATTATGCGCCCCCATCATCCCATGCGCACAGTCGAGGAAGTTGCTGCACAAATGGCAGGCGCAACCGTGTTTTCTGTGCTTGATGCCAAGAGCTCCTTTTGGCAGGTCAAATTGGACCAAACGTCATCATTCCTCACCACTTTCGCCACTCCATTTGGGCGATATCGATACCTGAGAATGCCATATGGTATCAATGCAGCGTCTGAGGTCTTCCAGAGATCCATGGAGCAAATATTTGCCGGCCTCCCTTGCGCAATAATTGTTGATGACATCATAATCGGTGGAAGAAATCTTAAAGAACACGACGAGAACCTTCAAAAAGTGCTCAACAGGGCAAGGAACGTGAAATTGAGGCTGAACCCCCAAAAATGCAGATTCCAGCTAAAGGAAGTCAGCTACGTGGGCCATGTCTTCACTGAACAAGGGTTGAAACCCGATCCAGCAAAGATCCAAGCGATCACTGACATCCCGGCCCCCCAGGACAAAGCTGCTCTACAATGCTTCCTGGGTACGATAAATTACCTGGGCAAGTTCATTCCAAACCACAGCAACATTGCAGCACCTCTCCACCAGCTCCTGCATAAAGACACAGCATGGACTTGGACTGAACAACAACAAAATGCATTTGACACTCTGAAACAGTGTGTGACGTCACCTCCAGTACTCCGGTACTATGACGTACAAACACCAGTCACTCTGACATGTGACGCCTCGCAGTATGGCCTTGGTGGTGCATGTCTCCAGAATGGCAGTCCTGTCGCATATGCCTCTCGCACTCTTACTGAAACAGAAAGAAAATATGCACAAATTGAAAAAGAGCTGCTTGCTGTCGTTTTCACCTGTTTCAAATTCTATGACTACATATACGGAAAACCAGTGATCGTGGAGACAGACCATCAGCCCCTGGTCTCCATCCTGAAGAAACCTCTCCACACAGCGCCTGTGCGTTTACAACGCATGATGCTGAAGCTGCACAAGTTCAACCTCACGCTAGTTTACAAGAAAGGAAAGGAACTGCACTTGGCAGACATGCTGTCCCGTGCACCGAGCAATGCCATAGCCTCACATGTCACTGAACGTGAGGACTTCGAGGTAATGACGGTGCAGCACATCTCACCCACCTGCCAAAGAAGAGGCAAGCACAAAAAGGATTCTACAATCGTGGCAGCCGGCCACTTCCCCCGCTCCAAAGCTCCCAAGTAGTACGCCTGCAAACAGAGAAAGGACATGACAAAATTGGCATCATCAAAAGAATCACAGCAGAGCCACGGTCTTACGTGGTGGAATCAGGAGGAAAAGAATACCGCCGGAACCGGCGACACCTGCTGCCAGTCACAGAACCACCACCAACAGAACCAGAACCAGATCCAGCCTCACCGGCAGACTCACCAACACAGAAGACCAGCAGTGAGACTGTGCCCAGTCTACCCGCATCTCCTCCCAGGCATGATGCCGTGCACACTTCCCCCAGGCAGGCCGCTGTGCCCGCATCTCCTCCCAGGCATGATGCCGTGCACACTTCCCCCAGGCAGGCCGCTGTGCACGCTCCTCCCAGGCATCCTGCTGCGCACACTGACCACACGCCTGGCCTCCTCGGAGAGCCATCGCTCCCACAAGTCACCGAGACCCCCCTGGCCCGTTCCAGGTTTGGTAGACTCCTGAAGCCTAATCCCAAGTACAATACAGACTGATTGAGACATTTACTGAAGCTGATGTTTTGTAGTTTCGTGTTGAAATATAGACATATTTACAAGCCAGGCATAAGTTCATTTTCAAATTAGATCAGTTATGTTGTGTCACGGGAATTTATTTTATTTGCAAGCCAGGCATTAGTTTATTTTCAAGATAGGTATGTTATGTGGTGCCATTGAAAGTTATTTTACTAGTTGTTTATTCGTCACAGTATACTCACTCTCACAAGAACGTGACATGTTTTCTCATACCAATCCAAGAGTCAATAGTGTTCTCTTTGTACCAAAGTTCTATACTAAAGAAGGGGGATGTAGAATGATGTCATCACGTCGTCACGTCACGTACGTGGCACACACACACACAGCCAGGACTACTGGTATGTACACCTGCTTTCTTCCTGCATCGCTGAATAAAAACATTTGTGAAATAACGCCTTCGGTGCCGTTCTACAGTGCCGAAGCTCCAGGCAGAGCGGGCTATATAGCCTGAGATTGATTAACCACAGGTGTGCGCGCAGCTGAGGCAGATGACGGCCCAGAGTGGGTCATGACACTAACCTTGTTTTTATTTGCATTTTTTAACATTTATTTTAGCCATTTTAAGTGGAAATGAATGTGGGGGTGTCCTAAAAAAAAGATGGGGGGGTCTAATTTATTGCTCACTATTTGTTTAGAATTACGTTTGACAGAAAATTTTTAAAAAGTCCTTAATTCATTTTTAATTGTTTAGTTGTATTGCGTGAATCTCCCAGTATTTTTAACCACTTGCGCTCCGTTGTTCCGCGGGCGGGCAAGTCTCTGCGTCCTATGACGCACGAGGGCGCACGAGAGCGCGCTCGTGTGCCCTCGTGCGCATGACGCATGATAAGGATATTGATGGTGATGATGTAGGTGGTGTGCCCTCCAAGCGCCACTGAAAAAAAAATCTGCAAACACAGCCGCGAACAGATTAGTTCATCTGATTGACATCTCATTCGACTAATAAGAGCCTTGAATTGGGTTTCTGAAACCTTGAAGAACCAATGAATGAAAATCTAGGAAGGAGGACCCGCCTACTGTGAACGCAGGAGCCAATTGAAGCACAGAAATTCTGGCTGGGTGAAGCGATATTTACTGCTGCAGAAGGACTCTGGACTAATCTACTACAGACCCAGGCTCACCCAGCAGCATGGAAAACACCCACAAGTGGGACCTGCACTCATTCCAGCAGAATAGACGGAGGCCGACAACAAAAGTCGTAAATCATTCGCCAAAACGGCAATATGTAATGGAATTATGTTGATCGGGATCCACGAGCGGAGCAGCGTCGCGTTCGTCTGACGCGTGGGAAGAGCTGTTCGCCACGACTCTGCTGCTTTGAAGAGGTAAGGTGTTATAAGCTAAATTATTATTTATCCCTGAAAACTGTAATCCAAAAATGACTTTTGACCGATCGGTCAATTACAACTGTACTGCGCACGAAGTGCGTGCGCCGCGATAAACGGCCAAATGGCACAGTTTGGAAAAACGTCTGTAACTTTTGAATAATTCAATGTAGAATCTTCATTTTAGGCTCTAATGAAAGGTCACACTCAGGGCTGTGTCTGTGTGTGTGTGTGTGGGCGGGGGGTCGTCGTCACCCCCCGCTACCAAGGACCAAATTCGGCCCTCTACATGACAGATTACACTTTTTTTTTTTTTTTTTCCTTGCATGTTTTCACAGCGGCTCCCCCCCCCCCCCGCTACTGTGTGTGTGTGGGGGGGGGGGAACCGTGAACGGACCGTGAACGCCCCTCACGGTCTGCAGAAGAGGAGCGGGGGGGGGGGGGCACGGTCCGAACGCTCCCCGGTCCGCGGGAGGAAGCATATCAGTCTATTCCATCATGTAGCGATGGCCCTCTTCTGTAGCGAGGAGGGGGGGCGTTCACGGTCCGTTCACGGTTCCCCCCACACACACACACACACAGTAGCGAGGGGGGGGGGGAGCCGCTGTGAAAACATGCAAGGAAAAAAAAGAAAAGAAAAAAGAGTGTATTCCGTCATGTAGCGAGGGCCGAATTTGGTCCTCGGTAGCGGGGGGGGGGGGGGAAACGACCCCCCCGCCCACACACACACACACACACACACACAGACACAGCCCTGAGTGTGACCTTTCATTAGAGCCTAAAATGAAGATTCTACATTGAATTATTCAAAAGTTACAGACGTTTTTCCAAACTGTGCCATTTGGCACAATTTGGCACAGTTCCATAACGCCTGGGAACAGCCTGAGAACAAAGCTGTGTAAAATATTCATTTTTTGTGGTATTGTTACCAAATTTGGATCTCAGCTGGATAACACTTGGTTCTACATTTCTGTTGCATTTTCCAGCTGGATCGGACACCTGTGTGTTATTTACAAGCATTTGTATCCAAAAAAACAGTGTCCAAATTTTTTTTCTTCAAGTTCAGTATGTTTAGATGACTGTAACTCAGTGGCCGGAGCACGTAGAGAGATTATGGTTTTTTTGCCAAAAAATTCAAAGTGTTTTCTTTTAAATGAGACCAACCCCATGAAGATGCTGCAAAGGGTTGAATAACAGCTTTCGATTTACTTTGGGCACGTTTTTTTTTTGGCGTTTTTAGGAAAATTGCCCGGAGTGCAAGTGGTTAACATTGATATTAAATATCCATATGTCCAAATATGTTTTAAAAAAACACAGGCTTATACAGGTGTCCTAATTTTTTCACATGACTGTAGGTGATCTAGGCGACAAAAATCATACAATGATCTCCCAAACATTTAGACAGAAGCAGCTTTTTGGGGGCTTTAGGAAATCTTTGAGAGATCTGACCAATTTTTGATCTCTCAATGGTCACCCAGTGATCTCCATCTGTGTAAAGGAGCCCTTAACAGAAATAACTGTTGACCTTAGACTGCTGACTCTTTTACAAATTAGCATAACTGGAGACACCTGTTAGTAGTGCTGCTCATCACAAAAGAACTTACCCTCCCTCTTTGAATTCAAGAGGAAATAACCGATATATTCGTATTTATTATTGCAGAAGTTTTTGAGAGCTGATTAGTGGCACCTCCCCTTCCACAATATTGTTAATAAGGATGATTGTTGGGTATGAGAAATGAGCACTCAACGACACTTAATTTTCCAACTGTTATGAACACACCATCTGGGTACTTTAAGTGTCTTTTTTTAAATCCATACCGGTCATGATTCAGGCCGGGGTCAGACTCAAACGCAAAGCAGCCAGAACGATCACTCAGACTCCAATAAAAAGTTTCACAACTTTATTGAACAGAAAACAGAAAACCAAAATACAAAAGAAAAGAAAAGCGAAACACAAAAACACCAACTTAAATCTCTTCCAAAACAGGAGAACCCTGGAGTGCATGTAGCCTATGGGAGAGAGCAGACAGAGGCGATAAGGGACAGATTCTCCGATGAGAGAATAATGCAGGAAAGCACACTTACAGTCAGAGCAGTGGAGTCCGGCAGGGAACTCCAACATGGACCGGGGACAGGTGGAAGATGGGACCTGGGTGGATGTGATGATCTTCCTGGTCAGGCGAGCATGATCAGCTCTGGGAGACACACCTGTGAGTGGCGGCAACCTGAGGAACAGGAAACACACAAGAGGTAAGTTCGGGGAGACAAGATAACGAGATAAAACTTTGACAAGACTTGAGGCTGCAAACCCAGACGATCCAGCGGTGAGCTCCCCTCACGCTGGGCCTTAAATACACTGGCTCATCAGGAGCAGCAGGAGGATGATCAAGCAGGTGTGCTCATCACCGGAGCGGGAAACCAGGAACAGGAGGGGAGGGGGACCACGCTCACCAGACCATCACAATACCAGTCAAAGGTTCACCAAAATAAATGTCTCAAAGCAAGTGTCTTCAAACTGAGGGGCTGAGCTTACCTGTCCATTTTGCCTTGCATGAAGCACTTTCAGATTTGTCTTAATCCTGGTAACTAAGGACCATAATAAACCCCAAGGAAATTTTAGAGCACTTCATGCTTCCCTCTGCTGACAAGCTTTATGGAGATACTGCAGGACTTCCCACACTGCCAAAAGTACCAAAACCTGGTTTAACCCCTTGCACTCTGGTCAAGTTCCCTAAAAACGCCTAAAAATAACGTACCCAAAGTAAATCAAAAGCTGTTCTTCAACACTTTGCAGCATCTTCATGGGGTTGGTCTCGTTTAAAAGAAAACACTTAGAATTTTTTGGCAAAACAGTCATAATCTCTCTAAGTGCTCCAGCCACTGAGTAACAGTCATCTAAACATACTGAACTTGAAGAAAATAAAGTTCGCCTGGGTGTTTTTTTAGATACAAATGCTTGCAAATAACACACAGCTGTCAGACCCGGGCTGGAAAATGCAACAGAAATATAGAACCAAGTGTTATGCAGCTGAGGTCAAAATTTTGTAACAATACCACAAAAAATGAATATATTACACAGCTTTTTTGTCAGGTTGTTCCCAGGCATTTTTGAACTGTGCCAAATTGTGCCAAATGGCACAGTTTGGAAAAACGTCTGTAACTTTTGAATGATTCAATATAGAAGCTTGATGTTGGGCTCTAATGAAAGGTGACACTCAGGGCTGTGTGTGTGTGTGTGTGGGGGGGTTGTTTATTCATGAATGAATGAATGAATGAACAAGCAAGCCCCCACACACAAAGAAGTATGCCACGTAAAAAATGTGTGGCTTTTTTTTACAAGAAAAAATAACCTACAGTGCACTAAAAATTATACTAAAATATCTGTAATGTAGAGGATCACAACTCCCCCCCCCCCCACTACAGAGGACGGACATCGTCCTTTGCCACATGACGGAACAGTCATGTGGCGACCGCGGCGCACAGTCCCCGCGGTCTACTACGCACAGTTGTACTAAAATATCTGCAATATATCTGCAATCCGCTACAGAGGAGTAGCGGCGGGGGTGGGTGGGGGCATTCACGGTCCGGATGCGGCGCACGGACCGGTCCGTCATGTGGCGATGACGCAAAGTTGTAATTTACGATCGGTCAAAAATAATTTTGATTACAATTTTCAGGGATAAAGAATAATTTAGCTTATAACACTTACCTGTCCACAACAGCAGTGTCGCTGGCGAACATCTCTTTATCATTGTCAGACGAACATGATGCTGGTCCGCTTGTTACGACTCGTGGTTCTGGTCACGTGACCCGGTCAAACCATGATTCCATTATTGCGGTTTTGCGCTTCCATGATTGCGGTTTTGGCGAACGATTTTTCAAAACAAATAAGAACAGTAGTAAGAAAAAAAGACTGGCGAACGCGTGTGTGTCACCCAGCGGCTTACACAAAACAGATTTTAAGCACGGGACGCTCGCTTTCAATCGTCGAACTTCTCTGCTTCAATTGGCTCGCTGTATTCGCAGCCGTTGGTAGGCGGATCCTTCTTGCTAGGGTTTCAGAAACCCAATTCAAGGCTCTTATTAGTCGAATGAGAGGTCAGTCAAATCTAAACCAATCAAAGCACTCCTTTGGCTTTCTGTTCGCGGCTGTGTCTGTAGTGGAAGAACGGAAATGCAGCTTTTTTTTTTCAGTGCGCTCTGAGACGCACAGTGTGCGTCCTAGTGCGCACGAGGGCGTGCTAGGACGCAGAGACGTGACTGCCAGAGGTTAATGACCATGGTATCACTGAGCTTGATTAACCAGCAAACTTTTCTGACCTAAATCCCATAGAGAATCTATGAAGTATAATCAAGAGGAAGATGAACCACCCTACACTCTGTCATCACCCACCTGGACCAGAAAGACACCTACGCCAGACTCCTGTACAATGATTTCAGTTCAGCATTCAACACCATTATTCCCCAGAGACTGATGGAGAAATTACTCCTTCTCGGTCTGAACACCGCCACATGTCTCTGGATCCTGGATTTCCTGACTGAGAGACCTCAGTCTGTCCGGGTTGGAAACAACATCTCCAACTCTGTCACGCTGAGCACCGGATCCCCTCAAGGCTGTGTACTCAGTCCACTGTTGTTTACACTTCTAACACATGACTGTGTATCCAGACACGAGGGGAACCAGATTATTAAGTTTGCAGACGACACCACGGTGGTGGGACTTATTCAGAGGGATGAGGAATCAATGTACAGGGAAGAAGTGAGAGACCTGGAGGGCTGGTGCAGGGAGAACAATCTGGTGCTCCACGTGGACAAAACGAAGGAGATGATTATCGACTTCCGGCGGTCACAGCCTGAGCACGTCCCCCTCAGCATTGGCGGCCGTTTAGTGGAGAGAGTGGAGAACATCAAGTTCCTCGGAGTGCAGATCTCACAGGACCTGACCTGGAGCAAGAATTCCTTGGGGATCAGGAAGCGGGCTCAGCAGAGACTGCACTTCTTGAGGAAACTCAAACAGGCCTCTCTCCCCATCTGCATCCTCAGGACCTTCTACAGAGATGTGGTGGAGAGTGTTCTGACGTACTGCATTGCTACATGGTACTCCAGCTGCAGTATGTCAGACAAAAAAGCCCTGCAGAGGATAGTCAAGGGGGCTGAGAGGGTAACTGGAGTCTCCGTCCCCTCTGTCCAAGAACTTTTTCGGAACCGTTGTAGGAGCAGGGCACTGAACATTGTCAAGGACCGTTCTCACCCTCTGCATAAACACTTTGAACTTCTTCCATCTGGTAAACGATTCCGGAGCATCAGAGGCAGAACCACCAGACTGATCAACAGCTTCCTTCCACAAGCTGTCAGGATGCTGAACAGTCGACCCGGAATCTCTCATACACACTACTTCACCTACGGACATTTTGTATATTATTTGTATATTATAGTTAGTTAGTTTTTTCCCAAGTATGTCTCAGGGATGTGTGAATGGATGGGGGGTGGGGGTGGGGGGGTGAAGCTATGTGTGAGTGTGTCTTAAATCATGCTGCTTCTATTTATATGGATGCCGAGAGGAACACAATTTCATCTTGCCTGCACTACAGTTGTATGTACAGCAATATGACAATAAAGTTTGATTTGATTACCTCCGCCAGGCCGCAGGCCAGGAGGAGGTTATGTTTTTGCCAGCGTTTGTCTGTTTGTCTGTCTGTCTGTCTGTCTGTTGGTTAGCAAGATAACTCAAAAAGTTTTGGACGGATTTCAATGAAACTTTCAGGCGTTGTTGGAAATTGTACAAGGAAGAACTGATTAAATTTTGGCGATGATCCGGATCACCGTCTGGATACAGGAATTTTTTAAAGGATTCTTTAACATTGTGAGATACGGCCATTTTCAACATGTGTGCAGGCGCAATGGAGGGCGCTGGTCGTCGTGTCTGACAAACACGAACTCCGCGTTCTTCAAAGTTTTAGGCACAAAAGCACGCGGAAAACAGTGGTGGGCCGGGCCCGACAGCGTGCCTGTGTTTGCGCTACGCTGCAAAAGCTGAGACGGGCAGCTGTCCGGCACGGGATTATTTGGCAGAAATTCCCCAGGCAGCCATAGTGGCTGCGCAAAAACAAGCTCTCTGCCGGGGAGGCTTCCAAATCCTCTTTTGCCGTGGAGCGCAACCCCAATATAAAACCCACGGCAACCTGTCTAGTTTAGCCACGATCCTTCTCTTTCCCATCTCCTCCACTGGGTCAAGGTGCTGCCCCAGGACAGAGCTAGCTTTCTTGATCAGTTTGTTCAGTCTCTTCCTATCGGCTGCTGTAATGCCACTGCCCCAGCAGACCACTCCAAAAGTGATGGCTGATGCCACCACCGTGTCATAGAATGTCTTCAGCAGCGCCCCTTGTACACCAAAAGACCTGAGTCTCCTCAGTAGGAAAAGCCTGCGCTGTCCCTTCTTGTAGAGTGCGTCAGTATTGTGTGACCAGTCTAGTTTATTGTTCAGATGAACACCCAGGTACTTATAGGATGTCACCATCTTGATGTCTGTTCCCTGTATATTTACTGGTGCTGTGAGGGGTTGTCCTTGCCTGCGGCAGTCCACCACCAGCTCCTTAGTTTTCCTCACGTTGATCTGGAGGCAGTTCCGATGGCACCAGTCCACAACGTCCTGGATAAGCCCTCTATACTCAGCTTCATCTCCGTTGGAGATGAGGCCAACGGTCGCAGAGTCGTCAGAGAACTTCTGTAGATGGTAGTGTGCTGTGTTGTGTGAGAAGTCTGCAGTATAAAGGGTGAACAGGAAGGGAGCCAAAACCGTTCCCTGGGGGGCCCCCGTGCTACCGATGATCGTGTCGGACACACAGTCCCGGGTTCTCACAAACTGAGGCCGGTTAGTGAGGTAGTCCAGGATCCATGATGACAGGTGCTGGTCCACCCCTGCGCACAGCAGCTTGTCCTTCAGGATCATCGGTTGGATGGTGTTGAAAGCACTGGAGAAGTCAAAGAACATGATCCTCACCGCATTCCTGGGCTTCTCCAGGTGGGACAGAGAACGGTGAAGGAGGAAGATCACCGCATCCTCCACCCCAATGCCATGCTGGTAGGCGAACTGGAGTGGATCCATCGCTGGTCCCACCAGGGGGCGGAGGTGAGCAAGGAGCAGTCTCTCCAGGGTCTTCATCATGTGGGACGTCAGGGCCACTGGTCTGTAGCTGTTCAGATCTTTGGGGTGGGAAGTCTTTGGTACAGGTACCACACAAGAGGTTTTCCACAGCTGTGGTACCCTCCCCAGCTTCAGGCTCAGATTGAAGATGTACTCCACAATCCCACACAGCTGGTCTGCACAGGACTTGAGGAGCTTTGCGCTGATGCCGTCCGGTCCCGACGCCTTCCTCGCCTTGATCTTCCTCAGCTCCGTCCTCACCTGGGTCTTAGTGAGGGTCAGGTTGGGGGGCTGTGTGTTGGGAGTGAGGGGTTGTTGGTGGAGTGGGGAGTGGGCAGCAGGACTTGATGTCTTTAGAGGCAGCAGTGGTTGTTGTGCAGTCAGGGGGGAGGGCGGTTGGTCAAACCTATTGAAAAAACAGATTCAGATTGTTCGCCCACTCCCTGCCCCCCGTGGCCTGGGGGGAGGTATTCTGGAGCCCAGAAATGGTTTTAAGGTTTCTCCAGACCCCGCTGATGTCGCTCTGTTGCAGCTTGTCCTCCATCTTCTTCCTGAAGCTGTCCTTGCCTTCTCTGATCTTTCTCCTCAGCTCCCTCTGTACGGACTTCAGCATCTCCCTGTTTCCAGACCTGAAGATCCTCTTCTTCTCTCTCAGAAGTGTTTTTATCTCAGGGTTGATCCAGGGTTTGTTGTTTGAGCAACACCGTATGGTCTTGGTGGGAACGGTGTTGTCCACACAGAAGCTGATGTAGTCCGTGATGGTGTGAGCGAGGCCATCGATGTCCTCACCATGTGGATCGCAGAGCTGCTCCCAGGCGGTGGTTTCAAAACAGCCCTTTAGAGCGTCCATTGCCTCCTCAGACCATAACTTCACTGTGCACATGGCCGGAGGTTGTCTGTGCACTAGGGGTTTGTACACCGGCCGGAGATGAACCAAGTTGTGATCCGATCTCCCGAGTGAGGGGAGTTGTGATGAGGTGTACGCCTCCTTAGTGTTTGCGTGGAATAAGTCCAGTGTTTTATTGTTTCTGGTGTGGCATGTGACATACTGGGTAAACGTGGGTAGAATGGGAGACAGTGAAACATGATTGAAATTGCCTGAGATGAGGAGAAGAGCATCTGGGTGTTCTGTCTGCAGCCTGCCAGTTACTGAGTGGATGACGTCACGTGCTGTCCCAGCGTTCGCCGTCGGATTTGCATAAATAACAATGCAGATCACGTGTGAGTATTCCCTCGGGAGATATGTAGGCCGCATGCTAACAGTTAGCAACTCGATGTCTTTGCTGCAGTGTTGTTGTTTAACAGTGATATGTCCCGGTCTGCACCAGTTGTTGTTAACATACATTATCACTCCACCGCCCCTTGCTTTGCCACTGTCTGATGTTCGGTCTGCGCGTATCGTGTGGAAACCCTCCAGTTCAATGTTAGCATCTGCTGCTAGTCCTGTTAGCCAAGTCTCTGTGAATAGGAACAGGCTACATTCCCGGTATATGCTATCGTAGCGGGAGATAGCCGCTAGCTCATCTACCTTTCCCAGTATCGATCGTACATTCCCCATAACATGCACTGATGCAGTAATTCATGCAAAATGAGCCCTGACCAAGTATTGCGTGTGTATATCGACGTACTTTTCAGTTAGCCAACAGTTCTAAGTTAAAAAGTTAAGAATCTTTTTTTTTTTTAAATTGAGCTTATGTAATATTCAAATTTTCTGAGAAACTGAATTTGGGGTTTTCATTAGCTGTAAGCCATGACCATCAAAATTTAAAAAAAAAAAATAAACACTTGAAATATATCACTCCGTGTAATCTAAATCTATGTAAATCTATCTACAGTTAGGCCCAAAAATATTTGGACAGTGACACAAGTGTTGTTATTTTAGCTGTTTACGAAAACATATTCAGGATACAATTATATAATCAATATGGACTTAAAGTGCAGACTCTCAGCTGTAATTTGAGAGTATTCACATCCAAATTGGAGCAAGGGTTGAGGAATTACAGCTCTTTAATACGTAGCTGCCTCTTTTTCAAGGGACCAAAAGTAATTGGACAATTGACTCAGAAGGCTGCAAAAAAAAAATAACAAGGCTGCATGGGCTCTTCCCTCATTAACCTGGCATCAATTAAGCAGTTAAAAGGTCTGGAGTTGATTCCAGGTGTGGCATTTGCATTTGGAAACTGTTGCTGTGAACACACAACATGCGGTCAAAGGAGCTCTCAATGGAGGTGAAACAGACCATCCTGAGGCTGAAAAAAAAGAAGAAATCCATCAGAGAGATAACAGAAATGTTAAGAGTGGCCAAATCAACAGTTTGGTACATTCTGAGAAAAAAAGAGTGCACTGGTGAGCTTGGGAACTCAAAAAGGCCTGGACGTCCATGGAAGACAACAGTGGTGGATGATCACAGAATCCTTTCCATGGTGAAGAACAACCCCTTCACAACATCCACTCAAGTAAAGAACACTCTCCAAGAAGTAGGTGTATCAGTATCTAAGTCTACCATAAAGAGAAGACTTCATGAGAGTAAATACAAAGGATTCACCACAAGGTGCAAACCATGAATCAGCCTAAAAAATAGAAAGGCCAGAATTGACTTTGCCAAAAAACACCTGAAGAAGCCAGCCCAGTTCTGGAACAGCATTCTTTGGACAGATGAGACTAAGATCAACCTGTACCAGAGTGATGGGAAGAAGAAAGTTTGGAGAAGAATTGGAACAGCTCATGATCCAAAGCACTACATCTTCTGTAAAACATGGTGGAGGCAGTGTGATGGCATAGGCATGCATGGCTTCCAATGGCACTGGGTCACTTGTGTTTATTGATGATGTGACAAAAGACAGAAGCAGCCGGATGAATTCTGAAGTGTATAGGGATATACTTTCTGCTCAGATTCAGCCAAATGCAGCAAAGTTGATTGGACGGCGCTTCACCAATGATCCAAAACATACTGCAAAAGCAATCCAGGAGTTTTTTAAAGCAACCAAGTGGAATATTCTGCAATGGCCGAGTCAATCACCAGATCTCAACCCAATCGAGCATGCATTTCACTTGCTCAAGACAAAACTTAAGGCAGAAAGACCCACAAACAAGCAGCAACTGAAGACAGCTGCACTAAAGGCCTGGCAAAGCATCACAAAGGAGGAAACCCAGCGTTTGGTGATGTCCATGGGTTCCAGACTTCAGGCAGTCATTGCCTGCAAAGGATTCTCAACAAAATATTGAAAAGTAACATTTTACTTAGGGTTATGTTTATTTGTCCAATTACTTTTGAGCCCCTGATATGAGGAGCGTTTGTATAAAAATAGCTACAATTCCTACATGTTTAATCAAATATTTTTGTTCAACCCCTTGAATTAAACCTTAAAGTCTGCACTTCAATTCCGTTGTAGTTGTTTCATTTCAAATCCAATGTGGTGGCATGCAGAGCCCAAATCATGAAGATTGTGTCACTGTCCAAATATTTCTGGGCCTAACATATCTATGTAAATCTATCTATCATGTAAATCTACATGAGCTTCACTCTTTAAATTGAATTATTGAAATAAATATACTTTTTGATGATAATATAATTTAGTGAGGTGCACCTGTGCATGAAAGAAACATACATTTACGCATGTAAACGTGGTTTTATGAATGAAAGTGAACCTGTAACCAAGTGACACCAATCCTTGAGGAAGGAGCATTATACCAAATTAACCAGGCCTGTGGATGCACATCCTATATATATCCCCTGCATCCACTCCCTCTTCCTCTTTCTGATGACTGGGAAGAGCCTGCCTCCGACAAAGGACTATGAATGGTTACAGGTTCACTTTCATTCATAAAACCGCATTTACATGTGTAAACGTACATTTTATTTCATTTCAGTGAACTTGTAACCAAGTGACAACTGTATACCAAATGAGTCCTGAGGAAGAATGGAGAGGCCGACACCCACAGGTTGAAGGAGCACAATGCATAACATAGTCTGATGTGTTTGGCTCCTTTATTGCACTCACCTGAGTATGTACAAATCAAACCGGTTCCTACCGGTAACCAGAGCTGAAACAACCCTCTTCGAGCACAAGGCACACATGCCGGCTCACATGAGGGAGATTAAGACACAACTTAAGAATCTGCTGTGACCTCCAGAAAGATGAGTTCGACTCCCTGTCGCACTCAGCTGGATACCTACAAGTTAAGCCGGTTCCTACAGGTAACCGGAGCTGAACAAAAACCATTCCGAGCGCAATGCACACCTGCCGGCTCAGCGAAGGAGAAACTAAGACGCAATTAAGAATCTGTTATGACCCCTAGAGCAGAGGAGGGGATGACTGATGGGGCCAAATGGAGCCTATAGAAGTGGGTGGACACTGGGGAAGAGGCCAGTCAGCAGCCGCGCATACATCCTCCAGGGGTGCACCCCTGAACAACGCCCATGTAGTGGCCATTCCTCAAGTTGAATGAGGTACCAGCCTATCTGCCGGTCCCGTTCCAACCTGTACTTATGCAAAGTAATCAGGTCACTATCCAATGGGTCAGGCGCTGCTTAGAGATTGGCCTGCCCAACGTGAAGTTCCCACAGAGCACAAAAAGCTCATCTGAAGAACGGACAGACCTCGTCCGGTCAACATAAAGCTTAAGGGCCTCTATGAGCACAACTATGAAGCCTCTCAGCCTCTGAAGACGTGTGGGAGATGGGTAGAAGGCCTGAAGAACCAGAAGGAGTGAAACAACCCATTAGCCAGCACCCTGGGCTGAAAGCTGGGTTGGGCCGCAGGTGAACCACCCGATCACCATCAAACCTAAGGCGTGCCACATCCACAGAGAGTGCATTCATTTCACCAACCCTCTTGGCTGAGACAATTGCCAAGAGAAAAGCCATCTTCCAGGAGAGCAGACGAAGGTCAGCACTGGGGAGTGGCTCAAAAAAGGGGTGAGCATAGAGCTCTAATAACTGTCTGGAGATCCAAAATGGCAGCAACGGACACCAAGATGGATGGCTCTGTTCCACGCCTCTCAAAACTGCTTAGTGAAGGGATGCACTCCATGAGATAAGCCATCACATTTCTCATGGGTAGTTGACACCGCCGCCAGGTAGCCCCTGGTTGCCGACTTCACCCAGTCTAGGGCAAAGAGTTACTGGAGGCAAGACAAGATGACAGAGATGTGACATGACAAGGGATCCTTCCCCTTGGTCCGCCATGAGTTCAAAACACTCTCCACTGGGTAGATGGAGCCCGTGAAACCTGCACAGTGTCAGTGACCTCCTTCTCCAAGCCCAGTTTCCACAATTGCTCCTGTCCAAGGGCCATACATGAAACCTCAGGAGCTGGAAATCTGGATGCCAACTCTCGCTCTGTGCCTGCAAGAGTATATCCCGTCTGGTTGGGAGAGGTCAAGGACCCCCCCCCCCCCCCGCTCCAACATCTCGTGGGTCTCCGCCATCCATGGTCTTGTGGCGGATTCAGGCCATCAAAACTACTTAAACAGACAACAATCTCGCCTTTGTGAGGAAAGCTGGTAGAAGAGGCAGTAGTGGAAATGCAAACAGTTCACTGGAGGCCAGGCATACTCAGAGCATCTGTAGCTTGTGGACCTGGCAGGCTCGAGGCCACATGAGCAGATGACGCACCTTCGCATGGAGAGTGGGATCCCAGTTCGTGCTACTGGTTGATGTATGACACCACAGCCGTGCTGTCTGTCCGCACCAGAATTTCTCTGCCCTGAATGACTGGAAGAAAAGGCCCCAGAGCCAAACGCACTACTTCCATCTTGAGATAGTTCATATGCCAAGACTGCTGTGCCAGAGCCCAGTGTCCCCGAACAACCTGCCCTCCCAGACTGCACCCCAGCCTGCTTGGGAGGCGTCAGTTATAATGGCCACCCTGCGGTTCTCTTGGCCCAAGGGAACACCATCCTGGACTGCTGACGAGCGTCTCCACCACTTGAGAACCATGAGGCTCCTTTGGGAGAACTAGCCTCCTCCTTTGTCTCTGGGCAAAACCACCTTTTGAAGCGTGAACCACTGCTGAAGGGAACGAGTATGCAAAGACCCAGCGGCACCACCTGGGCGGCTGCAGCAAACACACCCAAGACCTTCTGGCACTGTTGCACTGACACAGTCCTCTGTGAGATGCAGCTCTTGATACATTCTCTGATAGCATGCCTCTTCTTCGGAGTCAGGGATGCCCTCATGGCAACTGAATCCAGGGTGAGCTCCAAGTACTCGACAACCCTGGTTGGAACTGGGCAGCTCTTTTCCACATTTTAATGCAACCCAAGAGCTGACAGAAGAGCCAATATGGCCTCCATATGGCTCCTCGCTATGGGTTCCGATGGCACACAAACCAGCCAGTCATCCAGATAATTGAACTTGACTGCTCCTCTGCAGCAGTGGACGAGTGCAGCGTCCATGCACTTGGCGAACGTCCAAAGACAGAGACAGGCCAAAAGGCAGGATGTCATAACTGAAGGCTGTCCTGAAGGAACCCCGAGGAACTTCCTGTGGCCGGATTTATGGGAATATGAAATCAGCATTGCGAAGGTCCATTGCTGTGAACCAATCGCCTGGCCCTATGGCCTGAATAATGTCCTCAGCCTGAGCACCGGACAAAGGAGCACCTTGAGACACCTGTTCAACTGTCTCATGTCCAAAAACTGGACGGAGACCCCCCGATTTGTTTAGTTAGTTAGTTAGTAATTCCCTTCCACAGCACGGGGGACACCATATGGTGTATAGGGCGGCACTTATCCCATTCCTCTGGCCTTGGGCCACACAGCCACTGTAGGGAGTGAAGCTACAGTGTGTGTGTGTGTGGGGGGGGGTGCTGGTAGCTCTGTGCATCACGCACCAATCTGCTTGGGGAACAAGGAATAGACAGTGTAAAAGCCTCACTCCTTTTCTCCTGGAGACAGAGACCATATCACGCTCTCTCCCAGCAGGGCAGAGACCTCGCTACCAAGAACTGCGTAAGAGAGCCCTTCTTACTTCCACTTCCAACCCCCCGAAGTTGGAAAAAAAGATCTCAATTGTAGGCGGTATCCACAGACCAGTGTATTGATCACCCATGGACCCGAGGCACACCGGCACCAACTCATGAGGTACAACGTGGAAGAAGTTGATGTCAGGGGAAACGTACCATCAGAGATGCTGGTGGGACTTGGCAGAACCCCGGCCTACGAACTCCCAAGAGCACGGATGTGAGTGCTGCTGAACCTGCACCTGCTGCCAAGAGGCCCTCTGCTTCAGGTGACCTGAGCTCTGCAAGGAACCTGACTCTGTAAAAGAAGCTGTTGTGGGTTTTCACACCCCTCAAGAGGTCTTCGGACACACGACCTGGGTGGTCCTGGCTAGAGAAAGGACTGCACATGCAGTCTCGCCTTCTGCACCTCGCCCGACACTGCCTCTGCTGCGGGCCCTGTCCGAATCCGCTAATCCAGACTGACTCAGTCACACATGCCAGCGGCCATGGTCAGCTGGCCAAGGAATTCCCAAGAGCTGTAGCTTGAAAGCTTGCTCCTTGAATCACAGTGTCCACAATCCTTACCAAACCTGCTAGAAGGTTAGTTCTGCATTTTTTGACTGTAGGTCCTTTATCAGACCCTCCAAATACACCACAAATAAGTTTATTAGCATTTGCCAGCCTCAAGGCCATAGCCACAGGCTGATAGGCGCTAGCCACTAACCCATCAGTGTCACAACACTAGTTGTTAGGTTGGCATATAGCCTACTGCCTGGGGGAAGAGGGGGTGTCCAGCCAGCCAGCCAGCCAGCAAAGGTAGGGCCCACCTTCAATGCACCATCCAGGCCTTGCTCCGCAGCACCACTCAGAACACAGGGCCCAGAGCGAGGAGCAGCAGCCTCCCTTGGACGAGCCCACGACTTCTGCAAATGACTCACAAAACAAGGATACACCGGCAAGGACACCCACCTGCAGGCTGCAGGACCCTTGTCTAAAGCCGAAGGCCTAGGTGGAGAAGATGGAAGAGAAAGCCCAGCAGCCGATGCTGCTCTAGAGAGCAGTGCCTTGAGGGATACATCATAGGGCTCTGGATGGTCCTTCCCGGCCAGAGGGTCACTGTCATCCTCATCTTTAATGACATCCACTCGCCCACGGGAGCCACAGCCGGAGCCGGAGCAGGAGCCAGTGGTCTTACCCAAGTTATCAGAGGCTAAACGAAACAAAGCATCAGGATGTGGTCCCGGGGCACATATGGGAGCCTGAGCGGCATACCCAAAGGTGATGTTGATTTGCCACCATATGCCAATGGTCTTACGCATTGATCTGTCGCCATATGTTCAATGGTCTTATGCATCTCCTCCAACTGCCTCTGCATGAAGTCCACCCGTCAGCCGTGCAGCTGACTTCCTTTAATCCACTTCCGCCTCCTGCTGGCCTTCCTGGTCTCAGCTGGGGCAGCTAAGGCTGGATGAATAGAGCCCTGGGCTGGTGCATACCAGTGTCCAGGCCACTTCCTCCTCCTTCACTCCTGCAGAAGCTATTTCTCCTCCAGGAGAACAATAGGAGAGAAAACAAGAGTTATTTCTCATTATTATTATTATTATTGTCATTATTGTCATCATAAACAGACCAAAGGGCTGTTCCATGAGGTACAAGTGAGCTAGTCATAAGACAACACAGAATATCAGATTTCAGTTCCACACCTGAATGTTGTACCACTCCCCTACAAAAGGTGGCAAAAGTGCACCAAGTACAGGAGTGCTCAGTACCAAGACAAAGAAGACATCTCCTTTTTCTTTTTAAGAAGACGACTGTCAGTCGAGAAAAAAAGAAACAATACAGAATTAACCGCAACCTACACCGCGTGCTGTTAACTATCAACAACCCCTGCTTGAAGGTAAAATGTATCACATACCCAAGCAGATAAGTATATTGCGTGCTGTTAAGCTGTAAGCAGTTTTCCACCTGAGAGAAGGTCTACAAGGAAAAAAATCACAAGTTTAACCAGGTAAGGGTAGTGTGGTGTACCAATATGGCGTCCTGTATACCCTGGGTGTAGTGGGGGGTGATTTCCCAGCCTTTCTGGTTCCGCCGTCACCAGGGGTATAAAGGGCAGACACGGAAGAGCTCTTCCTCTTTCGCTGTCGACCCCTTGGCCTGTATGGAGCACCTGTAAGTTCGTTGTTTGATATAATAAAGTTACGTTCACTGTACCTCCAGCCTGGTTATTCATCATACGAGTTATGGACATAACATTTGGCGACTAGGAAAAAGGTATGGAGCAAGCTGTTTCCACTTTTTGGCCATTTTTGGAGGTTCCGGGCGAGCTGCCAGTCCCCTGGGCTAGGTGGTACGTGGCTTTCCAGAACTATTTGGTGGCCCATAACCTCAGTGAGCTTGACAAACTGCGTGCAAGGGCTATAGTGGTCCATAATCTTGGCATAGAGGGTCAAAGAATCCTTAGCACATTAGGAGGGGCCGATACTTTTGAGGACGTGGTTGGGCTAATGGCGCGCTACTTTTGCTCCCCGGAAAACATCATAGTCTGAAGAATTCAGTTTCGGCAGCGCCACCAGCGGACAGGAGAGTCGGTGCAGCGCTATGTTGCAGACCTACGTCAGCTGGCGGGGGAGTAGCAATTTGGAGCCCCAGAGGAAGAGATGGTCCGTGATCAACTAGCGGAGCACACTCTTTGTTCTAGGACACGATCGAGGCTCCTGAACTACCCGGGTGAACTGACGTTAGCCACGGCTATTGAGATAGCGCAGCAGTTTGAAGCAGTGGAGAAGATAGCAAAGGATCTCGATGAGAGAACCACGCCGACACACAACAAACCACATTTGAAGGTGCTGGCTATGGACTTGGACAGCAAAGACAGTGTGAATGAAGAGGAATACGCTGCCACTGTGAAAGTTAGGTTCGCCAAGATGCTATGGTTGCGGGTCCGCCAGGCACCAGTACAAGGCAAGAGAGTGTCCGGCGAAGGGCAAACACTGTGGCAAGTGCGGTCTTCTACACCATTTCACCAGAGCCTGCAAAAATTTTGAGCGAGGGGACCAAAGACGTGAGGCGGACTCCCCCGCAGCGACTCCTACAGTTGTTCATACTGTCTCCCTGAGCACAGATGGGCAGATTTACTGCAACGTTTCGCTGGACGGCATGGAAGTTCCGTTGTTGGTAGACATGGGATCAGCGATTTCCCTGTTGAACTGGCCCACTGTGAGGAGTCTGTTCACTCATTACCGTGTGAGAGACCTGTCGACGCTGTGCTTCGGCTATGGAGGAAGCAGGTTATCCGTCGTGGGTTCGTTGGAATTGACGGTGAGGTACAAGTCGGCAATGATGTCAAACGTCCAATTCGTGGTGACCGTTGGTGGGTCAAACATCATGGGATGTGACATGTTCTACGGCCTGGGATTCGCGATCACCTGCGACATCGGAGAGGAGTGGTCGGGCTGCGGTTTGTGGGACCGACCTGCTCTGCACGTGGAGGACAATGCGGTTTGGGACAGTGACTGGCCTGGTATTATGGGAAGAGTGCAAAATCAGCAACGTGGAGCGCCATCTCTGGCAGGTTCTGATGCCAGTGTCCAAGTTGCCCTGGATGTGGGAACTGGACAGCACAGCGGAATGCCCGAGATTGCTGATGGAGCCAAGATGCCAGCTCCCTCGACTTCCAGAGTTGGTCCTGATGATACCATGAAGTGAGGAGTTGCAGGGGCTGTGCCAGCATTTAGAATGAAAGACAGTGGGGCAGGACCAGCAGGCGCGATTCTACGACGCACCAAACAACGACACTGGAGATCAAGCAGAACTCTGGATCAGGTCGGTGACAAGGTTCAACCCAGGGCAGGAGCCCAGTCAAAACATGGTGGTCATCGGAAGCCCAATCGAGCTCCTCTGCGCATCAGTGAAGAGGTCCGGCCCGGGGTAGAAGCTCAGGTGAGGGGCGTGCACGAGAAAAGAAAGCGACAAGATGACCAGGAACGGCTGCGGGTGGTGGCTGCCTAAGAGGACGGCTACTTGAGATTGTCCGATGAATCGTGGAGACAGCCTAACGAGCTACGGCAAGTGGATGAGAGGAAACACCAACGTGACTCGTCCCCAGAGATGAAGAGGCGAAGGTACTCTGGGAGGGATCTGCCAGACGGAAATCCATGGGGTGGGTCTCTCATTGGGACTTATAAGGTGACTGTGGGTGGGTGCTATTAGCATGGTGTGGTGGTGCTGCTGGTAGGCCATTTTATCCTAAGGTTGCATAGTTAATATGTACTAGTTGCATTTTGCCCTGTGTTGTTAAAAAAAAAAAAAAAAAAAAAAAACCTCAGCACTGTTTGTATTATGTTGGATATGTTGTTTGTGTCAAGTGCCCAAGTTGTGGGATGGGTGTGTTGGGGGTGGGGGCGAGCAACAAATGATGAGTGTACATATTAACTGCTCATGTTTTGTTAAGGAAGTTCTGATTGTATATATATGTGTTTAAGAGATTGTTTTAGTTTTCAGGAACACGGCCATTTTGTTCTATGGACTCCATTATTTCAAAGACAGCAGAATAACCCGTCTAGCCCTGTCGAGGTGGGTGGGCAGTCTACCTGGCCCTCTCTAGTTTATGTTGTGTGAATGGATAGGCCTATATATATATATATTTTGTGTACATAAATGTCATTTTTACTAGCGCGTGAATCGGGTTTAAATTTGGGAGGGCCTCATCGATGTGTTTGGCATTTTTCTACGGGGGTGGGGGAGGAATGTGGTGTACCAATATGGCGTCCTGTATACCCTGGGTGTAGTGGGGGTTGACGGCCCCGCCTTTTTGGTTACGCCATCACCAGGGGTATAAAGGGCAGACACGGAAGAGCTCTTCCTCTTTCACCGTCGACCCCTTGGCCTGTGCAGAGCACCTGTAAGTTCATTATTTGATATAATAAAGCTACGTTCACTGTACCTCCAGCCTGGTTATTCATCATACGAGTTATGGACATAACAGGTAGCACATACCTTATGCTGCTAAACTACTACCGTCCTGACTGAAAAGAAGGTAAATGTATGTCACATACCTTCAAGCAAACGCAGACGGTGCATACCACACTGCACAGCCGCAACAACCTTCTCACTCTGAGCAGAAACACAACAGTCTTATAATATAGCGCAGAGGTACCCAAGCAAAACGCAGCCCGCACAGCACAAACACAATGTTAACAGACCAGCATAAGCTCTTACTGTACCAGCAGGAAAGAAAGAGGGAGTGGATGCAGGGGATATACAGGTACATCTCAAAAAATTAGAATATCATGAAAAGGTCCAATATTTTTTGTGACTCGTTTCAGAAAGTGAAACCCATATGTTATATAGATTCATTACACAGAGACTGATTTATTTCAAGTGTTTATTTATTTTAATTTTGACGATTGTGGCTTACAGACCATGAAAACCCCAAATTCAGTTTCTCAAAAAATTAGAATATTACATAAAATTAATTAAAAAATAGTTTTTTAATACAAATGTGAACCGACTGAAAAGTATGTCCATGTACACACTCAATACTTGGGGCTCCTTTTGGATTAATTACTGTATCAACGGGGCGTGGCATGGAGTTGATCAGCCTGTGGCACTGCTGAGGTGTTATGAAGGTCCAGGTTACTTTGATAGTGACCTTCAGCCCATCTGCATTGAGAGTTTGCTGGACAATCAAACACAGTGATGCCGTGATCATTAAACCAGGTTTTGATACTTTTGGCAGTGTGGAGGGGTGCCAAGTCCTGCTGGAAAATGAATTCAGCTTCTCCATAAAGCTTGTCAGCAGAGGGAAGCATGAAGTGTTCTGAAATTTCCTGGTAGATAACTGCACTGACTTTGGTCTTGATAAAACACAGTGGAAAAACACCAGCAGACGACCTCTGTTCAGATAAAAGTAAATTTTACATTTCTTTTGGAAAAATTAATTTAAAAAAAAAAGTAGTTTTTAATAGAAATGTTGGCCGACTGAAAAGTATGTCCATGTACACACTCAATACTTGGTCAGCGCTCCTTTTGGATTAATTACTGTATCAATGTGGCATGGAGGTGATCAGCCTGTGGCACTGCTGAGGTGTTATGAAGGTCCAGGTTGCTTTGATAGTGACCTTCAGCTCGTCTGCATTGTTGGGTCTGGTGTCTCATCTTCCTCTTGGCAATACTCCATAGATTCTCTATGGGGTTTAGGTCATGAGAGTTTACTGGCCAATCAAGCACAGTGATGCCATGGTCATTAAACCAGGTTTTCATACTTTTGGCAGCGTGTGTGTGTGTGTGTGTGTGTGTGTGTGTGTGTGTGTGTGTGTGTTGGGGGGGGGGGGGGGTTGCCAAGTCCTGCTGTAAAATGAAATCAGCTTCTCCATAAAGCCCGTCAGTAGAGGGAAGCATTAAGTGCTCTAAAATTTCCTGGTAGACAACTGCGCTGACTTTGGTCTTGATAAAACACAGTGGACCAACACCAGTTGATGACCTCTGTTCAGATAAATATAAATTTTGCATTTCATTTGGAAATCGAAGTCCCAGAGTCTGGAGAAAGAGTGGAGAGGCACAGAGTCTAAGTTGTTTGAGGTTTAGTGTGAAGTTTCCACAGTCAATGATGATTTGAGGAACCATGTCATCTGCTGGTATTGGTTCACTGTGTTTTATCAAGACCAAAGTCAGCACAGTAGTCTAACAGGAAATTTTAGAGCACTTCAAGCTTCCCTCTGCTGACAAGCTTTATGGAGAAGCTGATTTCATTTTCCAGCATGATTTGGCACCCCCCCACACTGCCTAAAGTATCAAAACCTGGTTTAATGACCATGGCATCACTGGACTTGATTGGCCAGCAAACTCTCCTGACCTAAACTCCATAGAGAATCTATGGAGGATTGTCAAGAGGAAGATGAGAGACACCAGACCCAACAACGCAGATGAACTGAAGGTCACTATCAAAGCAACCTGGGCCTTCATAACACCTCAGCAGTACCACAGGCTGATCATCTCCATGCCACGCCACATTGATACAGTAATTAATCCAAAACAAATCAGGACTTGGCCAGACGGTGCAGCCTTGGCACTTCAGGACTGTTTTCTGCATACAGACTGGGAGGTTTTCAAAATAGCAGCCTCTCAGGGAGACAGGATTGATGTGGAGGAGTACGCTGAAACGGTCACCAGCTACATCGCCAAGTGCACAGAGGATGTCTCTATATTGAAGACCTTCACTGCACGGGGTAGCTATAAACCCTGGATGACTGCAGAGGTGCGTTCGCTGCTCACAGGCAGAGATGCAGCCTTTAGAGCAAAGGACAGGATTGCCCTCCGCTCAGCCAGGTCTGCGCTCACAAAGGGAATTAAGACAGCAAAATGCGCCTACGCAGAGAAAATCCAGGGACATTTCTGTGACACAGGGATCACCAAATGGATGTTGCAGGGAGTACGGGCGTTGACAGATTATAAGTCTAGGTAGGGGATCGATGATGATGACGCTTCGCTTCCAGACAGGCTCAATAACTTCTTTGCACGTTTTGAAGCATCAAACCTGACAATCAGAGGGAGGGCTGGCCCATCTACACCATCTGTGGGGCCAGCTATCACCATCAACGCAGTGGACACATGGAGGACCCTAATCAGGGTCAACCCATGTAAAGCTGCAGGTCCGGACAACATCCCGGGACGTGTGCTCCAAGTCTGCGCAAGCGAGTTGGCGGATGTCCTGACTGACATAAATAACATTTCCCTGAGTCAGGCCATCGTCCCTAGATGCTTTAAGACCTCTATCATAGTACCGGTGGCAAAGAAAGTGGTTGTGTTTTGTCTGAATGACTATTGTCTTGTTGCACTGACACCAATTGTGATGAAGTGCTTTGAACAGCTTGTTAAACCACACATCACAGCCTGCCTCCCTGCATCACATGGCCTGCTCCAGTTTGCGTATCGTTTAAATCGCTCCACAGAGGACGCTATAGTCACCACCCCGCACTCTGTCATTACCCACCTGGATCAAAAAGACACCTATGCCAGACTCCTGTACATTGATTTCAGTTCAGCATTTAACACCATTATTCCCCAGAGACTGATGGAGAAATTACTCCCTCTCGGTCTGAACACTGCCACATGTCTCTGGATCCTGGATTTCCTGACTGAGAGACCTCAGTCTGTCCGGGTTGGAAACAACATCTCCAACTCCATCACGCTGAGCACTGGATCCCCTCAAGGCTGTGTACTCAGTCCACTGTTGTTTACACTTTTAATACATGACTGTGTATCCAGACACGAGGGGAACCAGATTATTAAGTTTGCGGATGACACCACAGTGGTGGGACTTATTCAGAGGGATGAGGAATCAAGGTACAGGGAAGGAGTTAGAGATCTGGAGGGCTGGTGCAGGGAGAACAATCTGGTGCTGAACGTGGACAAAACGAAGGAGATGATTATCGACTTCCGGCGGTCACGGCCTGAACACGTCCCACTCTGCATCAGCAGCCATTCGGTGGAGAGAGTGGAGAACATCAAGTTCCTCGGAGTGCAGATCTCGCAGGATCTGACCTGGAGCAAGAATTCCTCAGGGATCAGGAAGCGGGCCCAGCAGAGACTGCACTTCTTGAGGAAACTCAAACAGGCCTCCCTTCCCCATCTGCATCCTCAGGACCTTCTACAGAGGAGTGGTGGAGAGTGTTCTGACGTACTGCATTGCAACAGGGTACTCCAGTTGCAGTATGCCAGACAAAAAAGCTCTGCAGAGGTTAGTTAAGGGAGCTGACAGGGTAATTGGAGTTTCCCTCCCCTCTGTCCAAGAACTTTTTCAGAGCTGTTGTAGGAGCAGGGCACTGAACATTGTTAAGGACCACTCTCACCCTCTGCATAAAGACTTTGAACTGCTGCCATCTGGCAAACGATTCTGGAGCATCAGAGGCAGAACCACCAGACTGATTAACAGCTTCCTTCCACAAGCTGTTAGGATGCTGAACAGTTGATCCGGAATCTTTTATACATATTACTGCACTTTATGGGCATTATGTGTATTATATGTATATTATAGTTTTAGTCAGTCTTAAGTATTTATTTCTCTTAGCTACTTAGATTCACTTAGCCATTTTAATTTTTTTTTTTATACATAGGCAGTTATTTTAACTGCGACTGTAATAAGTTAACATTACTGTAAAATCCAAATGTGTCTCAGGGATGTGTGAATGGCTGTCGGGGTGGGGGGTGAGGGGGGTGTGAGTGTGTTTTTAAATTATGTTCTTTTTACAATACGGATGCCTAGAGAAACGCAATTTCATCTTGCTTGCACTATAGTTGTATGCATAGCATCATGACAATAAAGGTTGATTGATTGATTGATTGATTGAAAAGGTGCCTCGACCAAGTATTGAGTGTGTACATGGACATACTTTTCAGTTGGTCCACATTTGTATTAAAAAAAACTATTTTTTAAAATTAATTTTATGTAATATTCTAATTTTTTGAGAAACTGAATTTGGAGTTTTCATGGTTTATAAGCCATAACCATCAAAATTAAAATAAATAAGCACTTAAAATACATCAGTCTCTGTGTAATGAATCTATACAATATATGGGTTTCACTTTCTGAAATGAGTGACAAAAAATATTGAACTTTTTCATGATATTCTAATTTTTCCAGATGTACCTGTATATAGGATGTGCATCCACAGGTGTGGTTAATTTGGTATAATGCTCCTACGCCGAGGATTGGTGTCACTTGATTACAGGTTCACTGAAATGAAATAAAACTGAAAGAGTGCATGAGAGAGATTGAAAACATTGAATGAGATTGAAAGAGTGTGCAAAAGGCTGAAACCCACATGGAACAGAATCTGAATAGTTCGTACACAAGAGACAAAAGTATGTTTCCTGTTTCAGTCTCTCTTCCATGCTTTGTACCACACATCTTCTTTTTCTTAGTAATACAGTGTACTTGACTGTGGTTCTAGGGATTGATAGTCTTTATTTTTTTGTATCCATTTCCTGACTTGTTCCTGTCCACAGCTCTATCCAGCAGATCTTTAGACAGTGTCTTGCCACTCATGGTTTGTTTGCTTCAGTTGCACTACCAAGGACTGAAATGCTCTTTTAGAGGTAATCAAAAACACACAATTGATCACAGGTGGACGTGAAATGGCTTAGAGTGTGACTGATACGGTGATTAGTTACACCTGATTGAGTTTACAAATCATATTTAGGAGGGGTGATCCTTTATCCAAACTCAGTGATTCAGCTTTTTTCTGACATGTTGTTGTTAAATCTTTGGGTTTTGATAATTAACCCTTTGAGTGTGAGATTTTGCATGCCCCTAGTGGCAGAGCGCGGCGCTGTGCCTGTCATCTCGCTCTGACATCGCTGGCTACATTGAGGATTTGTACTGATCTGCCAGTTTCAGAAGGTGGCAGACATGCGTTGGAGGACTCAATGGATGACACGTAATACACCAAAGAAGAACTCCTTATTTCCTTTTCCTGTATTCCCTTCTTTTAGCTCAGAAAGCTAATATGACCGCAATCCATCATCGTGCACCGTCACTTATACGATTTTGTACACAGAAAATAGCTGCGGGATACAAGTGAAATTTATTAGGTAATCATAAGACTAAGTTCACGTTTGACTTAAAGTTAACTGTATTGAAGTAATTTGACAAACATTGCAAAGTTGCACTGTTGCACTAATATGACAGTAATTGAAAAAAAAAACCTTGGGGAGGAATTATAAATATATGAAAAGAGTGAAGATAATTTACAATGTTTGCAAAGAGGTGCAATAGTCAATAAAGTCAATCAATCAATCTTTATTTCAGATAGATTAAAAGTACAGATTAAAAGAAACAGAATAATATAACAAAGGGGGAAAGAAAACCCAACAAGGTCAAATTAGACAATAACTCCTCTGATTATACAGTTCAACATAAGTTATCTGAAATGGGTGATGGCTGAAGCCACAGCTTATATTGCCCACCCATATTCCATCCAAGAATTCAAAAGAAAAACAAAACAAGAGCAATTACAATTCAGAACAAAGCTAAGACAAAATGTGACCAAAAAAAAAAACTAAGCAACAACACAACACAGACTGGATATGACAATCCTTATGTGATTTTATATGTCATCTTGTATATATGTTTGGAGTATTTCTTCCTTTAGTTTTTGTTTAAATTGTCCAAGTGTTGTACATGATTTTAATTCAGGTCCAAAATCGTTCCATAATCTGACTCCTTGCACTGAAACACAGTGTTGCTTGGTGGTAGTTCTCACTGAAGGTTTTGAAATATACATGTTCCTCTGAAATGAATGAATGAATGAATGAATGAATGAATGAATTTATTTCGGATAGTACAGTACAGGTTAAAAGAAACTGTATAATATAACAACAAGGTCAAATTAGACAAAGACTCCTCCTACTATACAATTCCACGTAAGTTATCCGAAATGGGTGATGGCTGAAGCCGCAGCTTATATTGCCCACCCATATTCCATCCAAGAATTCAAAAGAGAAAAAAGAGAAAAACAAGACAAGAGCGATTACAATTTAAAACAAAGCTAAGACAAAATGTGACTGAGAGAAAAAAGAAAACTAAGCTAGGCTAAGTTAAGCGGTTACTATTCAAAAACAAATCTAAGACAAAATGTCACAGAGGAAAAAAAAAGAAAAAAAAAACTAAGCTACAACACAACACAGGCTGGATATGTCAATCCTTATGTGAGTTTACATGTCGTCTTGTAAATATGTTTGGAGTATTTCTTCCTTTAGTTTTTGTTTAAATTGTCCAAGCGTTGTACATGATTTTAATTCAGGTCCAAAATCGTTCCATAATCTGACTCCTTGCACTGAAATACAGTGTTGCTTGGTGGTTGTTCTCACAGTAGGCTTTTGAAATATACATGTTCCTCTGAAGTGATATCGTTTCTCCCTTGTTTGGAACAACTTTTGGATATTTGCGGGCAGTGATAAATTCTTCACTTTGAACATTATTATTGCGGTTTTAAAGTCAACCAGATCTTTCAACTTGAGAGTTTTTTAAGAAAAAGTGGGTTTGTTGGTTCCCTGTAAGCTGCTTTGTTTATTATTCTAATAGCTCTCTTTTGAAGCATAAAGAGTGGATATATGTTTGTTTTATATGTATTTCCCCATACTTCATTACAATATGTCATGTATGGGAGTATTAATGAATGATACAAGGTGTATAGTGTGGGTTGATTCAGCAAATATTTCACTCTGTGTAATATTGCAATTGATTTGGATACTTTACCTTTAATATAATTAATATGTGACTTCCAACACAGTTTGTTATCAATTATTACTCCAAGAAATTTAGTTTCAGATACCCTTTCAATCTCTACACCATTTACACAGAGTTTGGGTACTGGGTTGTTGTGATGGTTGTTAAAGACTATAAATTTTGTCTTACTTAAATTGAGTGTTAATTTGTTTGAATCAAACCACAGTTTAAGTTGTTCCATTTTTGGAAAAAAGTTCTGAATTGCCTCTAATTGTGGAATTGATCTTATCTATTTTGATAAATGACACAGTGTCGTTGAGCCACATAGAGATAGATGGAGGTTTAGGAGATTTCCAGAGGAGTAGGATATAGTGCCTCGCTAATAGAGAAGTAAAGGCCAATATTTTATGTTGTGTGCGAGTTATTGGGAGGGGAACATGAGGAATCCCAAAGACAGCAATGTGAGGGTCCATTTGAATCTGGGTTCTCAAAACTGTGGACAAGGTAGAAGAAAAAGTCCATCCAAATCTTCTGCAGCCACACTACAAGAATAAAATATGTGTGTCAGGTTACAGGGTGAAGCATGACATCTGTCACACTGGTCCACTATGTTGGGATAGATTTTTGACTGTCTAGACTTTGAGAAATGAACTCTGTTGAGAACCTTAAACTGTATTAATTGTAACCAGACACAAGGTGTACATGATCTAGCAGAGAGAACAGCATTATCCCACCAATTATTGCTTATTTCAATTCCCAGCTCCTGCTCCTAGGCCTGTTTATTTTTCACTACAGTACAAGAATCTAGTGCCATGAGAGAATTACACATTTTGGAGATGACAGATTTTTGACCAAGTCCAAATGCTAAAAGGTTGTCCCATGGTTGATCAGAAGGGAGCAAAGGAAAGCAAGGAAAAAGAGACGAGGCAAAGTGTCTAAGCTGAAAGTAAAGAAATAGGTGGGAAGCAGGGAGATTAAAGTCAGTGGCTAGGTCAGAAAAAGTTGCAAAGATGCCATCTTTATAAAGATCGTTAACAATTCTAATCCCTCTGCTGTGCCACAGAAGATATGAAGCATTATTAAGAGAAGGAGGAAATAAATGGTTTTTGAACAGTGGTATCTTCACAGACGGAGACAGGAACTTGAAATGATGTCTAAACAGTGACCAAATCTTGACGAATCTGGACAAAACCACCGAGTTCTTTGTAAACTTAGCTGGGTTAAAAGGTAATAGAGAAGTTAACAGTGCTGCAGGTGAAGAAGACAGAAAAGACTGAATTTCAAGTCTACACCATAACTGTTCAGGAAAATGAAGCCAATATAGCAATTTATGAATATGTGAAGACCAATAATACAAAATAAGATAAGGAAGGGAAAGACCCCCATCTGAAGTAAATTTCTGTAATAAGGATAAACTTAGTCTAGGGGTCTTTCCTCTCTATAAAAATGAGGAAATAATCTGATCTAAAGATTTAAAGAAGTGGGTATATAGGTAGAGACGCCGCGGCAAGACATTCATTTTAATGGTATTAATTCTACCTATCAATGATAGAGGAAGAGAGTTCCACCTCTGACAGTCTGCCTTAATCTGAGCAATCAAGGGGGCAAAATTGGCTGAATAAAGTGATGAAGAGCGGGTGATGCTGACCCCCAAATATTTAAGCCCCAATGGGCAAATTTTGAAAGGAATGTCAAACTGGGTAAGTTTTAAGGCCAAAGAATTTACAGAAAAGCATACAGTACCGCCAAAATTTACCTTATAGCCAGAAAAAGAACCAAACTTCTCTAATAAGGACAAAATTGGTGGCACACTAATCAATGGCCTGGACACATATAAAAGATCATCCGTCTAAGTTCAATGCCAGGGCGAAAAAGATCATGAAATGAAGGAAGAGATTTTAAAGCCACTGAAAGTGGCTCTATGGCTAAAGCAAACAAGCAAGGAGAAAAGGGACACCCCTGTCTTGTGCCACGAAATAAGCTAAAATAATCAGAATGAGTGTTGTTTGTAACGTTAGCCCGGGGAGAAGTGTATAAAAGCTTAATCCGTGACACAAACTTCCTCCCAAAGCCAAACTTGGTCAACACTGCAAAAAGGTAATTCCACTCGACACGATCAAACGCTTTCTCTGCATCCAATGAAATAACAACTTCAGGATCTAGAGAAGAGTGATCAGAGAAGATGGTGTTAAAAAGCGTGCAAACATTAAAAAACAGCTGACGCCCCTTAATGAAACCGTTCTGGTCCTGAGATATAACTTCAGGAAGGACTTTTTCCAATTGGGTTGCTAACACTTTGGCAAGAATCTTCACATCAATATTAAGAAGTGAAACAGGTCTGTAGGAAGTACAAGATGTGGGATCCTTATCTTTTTTCAAAAGGAGTGATATAGATGCCTGGGTCAGCGTAGATGGCAAAACACCTCGCTCTAAAGATTCATTATAAACAGCTCAAATAGGAGACAGCTTAATAATAAACATTTCAAAATATTCAACAGGAAACCCATCAAAAAAAAAAAAAAGATGGTGGCGCGCCTAGACGCAGCGGCCCCTCTTGGCATCAGTGAGTGTGAGAGTTTTAATCATCCCAGACGAACATTCTGTAAAACTTACAACCGTGAGACCTTATTAAACATCAAGGTACTGCACGCTGCAAGAATCGCAGCGATCGGTTGTGATTTGGACATTCTACGCCAGCATGGAATTTTGGCGGAGTCCCCGCTGGAAGCTACCCGGGAGAGGAGGAAGCGCAGACGGTGTGAACGCAAGCAAAAGCGAGGAAAAAGGGCCGGGATCCATGCTAGGCTAAAGGCTAACCCCTCCAGACCAGCGGTACCGTCGCTGCTTCTCTCAAACGTCCGCGCCCTTGAAAACAAGGTGGACGAACTGCGTCTGCTGAGAGAAACCCGGAGAGAGTGGAGGGGCTGCTGTGTGTTTGTTTTCACCGAGACATGGCTCCATGACAACATTCCTGACGAGGCCATTCAACTGGAAGATATGGCGATGTTCCGTGCCAACAGGGAAACGGCGAGCTCCAGTAAGAGCCGGGGGGGTGGGCTATGCATCTATGTTAACAAGAACTGGTGCGTTAATGCCACGTTAGTGTCTAAACACTGCTCTCCGTTGGCGGAGTTCCTTATTGTTAATTGTCGGCCATTTTATCTGCCGAGGGAATTCAGCAATGTGTTTGTAGTTGGTGTTTACATAGTGCCGAGCCCTAATCCTAAAGCTAATGCTAAGAAGGCACACAGGGTACTGCACAATGCGATCACTGAAATCCAAACTTCACACCTGGACAGTTTTGTGGTGGTTGCGGGGGATTTTAACCACACCAGCTTAAAGACTGTGCTCCCCAAGTTTAAACAATGTGTAGACTTTAAGACCAGAGGAGAGAATATGTTGGACTTAGTGTACACAAACACAGATGCATATAAAGCGATACCCCGCCCCCATCTCGGCCGTTCTGATCACATGTCCGTGATGCTGGTGCCTGCCTACAAACCTTTATTGAAGCGCAGCAGGCCAGCAGTGAAACAAATCAGGATTTTGCCAGAGAGTGCAACCTCTGCACTGCAAGACTGTTTTCAGCACACAGACTGGAAGATCTTCAAAACAGCAGCCTCCCAGGAAGACAAGACAGATGTGGAGGAGTATGCTGATACGGTCACCAGCTACATCGCGAAGTGCACAGAGGATTTCACTACAGTGAAGACCATCACTATGCGGGGTAATCATAAGCCCTGGATGACTGCAGAGGTGCGCTCGCTGCTTACAGCCAGAGATGCAGCCTTCAGAGCGAAGGACAGGATTGCCCTCCGCTCAGCCAGGTCTGCGCTTTCAAAGGTAATTAAGGGGGCAAAGCGCGCCTATGCGGAGAAAATCCAGGGACACCTCTGTGACACTAGGAACACCAAGCAGATGTGGCAGGGAGTTTGGACACTGACGGGCTTTAAGTCTAGGCAGGGGTCGATGATGACGACACTTCGCTTCCAGACAGGCTTAACGACTTCTTTGCACGTTTTGAAGCATCAAACTCGACAATCAGAGGGAGGGCCGGCCCACCCCCACCATTGGTCGGACCAGCTTTTACCATCAACACAGCGGACACACGGAGGACCCTATCCAGAGTCAACCCACGCAAAGCTGCAGGTCCAGACAACATTCCGGGACGTGTGCTCCGAGACTGCGCGAGCGAGTTGGTGGATGTCCTGACTGACATTTATAACATCTCCCTGAGTCAGGCCATCATTCCCAGATGCTTCAAGACCTCTATCATTGTACCGGTGGCAAAGAAACCAGTGGTGTCCTGTTTGAATGACTATCGTCCTGTTGCACTGACACCAATTGTAATGAAGTGTTTTGAACGGCTTGTCAAACCACACATTACAGCCTGCCTCCCTGCATCACACGACCCGCTCCAGTTTGCATATCGTTCAAACCGCTCCACGGAGGATGCTATAGTCACCACCCTACACTCTGTCATCACCCACCTGGACCAGAAAGACACCTACGCCAGACTCCTGTACATTGATTTCAGTTCAGCATTCAACCACCATTATTCCCCAGAGACTGATGGAGAAATTACTCCTTCTCGGTCTGAACACTGCCACATGTCTCTGGATCCTGGATTTCCTGACTGAGAGACCTCAGTCTGTCCGGGTTGGAAACAACATCTCCAACTCTGTCACGCTGAGTACCGGAACTCCTCAAGGCTGTGTACTCAGTCCACTGTTGTTTACACTTCTAACACATGACTGTGTATCCAAACACGAGGGGAACCAGTTTATTAAGTTTGCAGATGACACCACGGTGGTGGGACTTATTCAGAGGGATGAGGAATCAATGTACAGGGAAGAAGTGAGAGACCTGGAGGGCTGGTGCAGGGAGAACAATCTGGTGCTCAACGTGGACAAAACGAAGGAGATGATTATCGACTTCCGGTGGTCACAGCCTGAGCACGTCCCCCTCAGCATCGGCGGCCGTTTAGTGGAGAGAGTAGAGAACATCAAGTTCCTCGGAGTGCAGATCTCGCAGGACCTGACCTGGAGCAAGAATTCCTTGGAGATCAGGAAGCGGGCTCAGCAGAGACTGCGCTTCTTGAGGAAACTCAAACAGGCCTCTCTCCCCATCTGCATCCTCAGGACCTTCTACAGAGGTGTGGTGGAGAGTGTTCTGACGTACTGCATTGCTACATGGTACTCCAGCTGCAGTATGTCAGACAAAAAAGCCCTGCAGAGGATAGTCAAGGGGGCGGAGAGGGTAATTGGAGTCTCCCTCCCCTCTGTCCAAGAACTTTTTCAGAACCGTTGTAGGAACAGGGCACTGAACATTGTCAAGGACCGTTCTCACCCTCTGCATAAACACTTTGAACTTCTTCCATCTGGTAAACGATTCCGGAGCATCAGAGGCAGAACCACCAGACTGATCAACAGCTTCCTCCCACAAGCTGTCAGGATGCTGAACAGCTGACCCGGAATCTCTCATACACACTACTGCACCTACGGACATTTTGTATATTATAGTTAGTTATTCTTTTTCCCCAAATATGTCTCAGGGATGTGTGAGTGGATGGGGGGGTGGGGGTGGGGGGTGGAGCTATGTGGGAGTGTGTCTTAATCATGCTGCTTCTTATATGGATGCCGAGAGAAACGCAATTTCATCTTGCCTGCACTACAGAATCAGAATAAAGTTTATTGCCAAGCACATTTACAAGTAAACAGGTAAACATACGAGGAATTTGACTTGACATTGGGCGCGCCTGATAGGCGCTTCCCAATGACGCGGCGAGCCATGGAGGCACCTGTCAACAGGAGGGGAATAGAGGGCAAGGGTCAAGGAACAAAACAATAGGTAGAGAGAAAAAAAACATAGTTAATCAAAATAACGCTCGTAAGCTCAAATAAGCTCAAGTGAGCTGAATTATGATCACCCAGAAAAAAAGCCCTCAATGCACAATTAGCAGACAATGAATCACACTTAACAAACAGCAACAGTAGAGAGAACAGTGAATGTGTGTCTTTCATCAGTATAAATGGGTCAGTCGTGTGTGTTGGATGCAAGGGTGGCAGTTATCAGTTACTGGTGAACAGCAGAGATCTCTCTCTCAGCAGATGTTATGACTAGTGTCTGAAAGTCAGAGGCACATGTCCTTGAGCACGGCAGATGGAATTTCTCTGAGTCAGACACATGGCTGTCCTTGAGAGTTCAGATACTGTACGCCAAATGTTTATGAAGGGGAAAATCAACATTTATACTGATATTCATCAGGAGGACTGAGTGCTGAGGGTGCCGAAAACAGGTCGAATAGCACTGACTTCAGAGAAAAACTTTCCATTCTCTTACGGATTCAGTGCTCCAATTCCATCGTTGCCAGGCTTTGAAATCATATCCTGGAGAGCTCTTAGCACCACCGTGATGTTTTCAATCTTCCTGTACAGTTCTCCATTAGCCGCTATCAGAGTCCTCCCCAGCTGGTCGAATTGATGAAAGAGCTTCGCAGGGTCAGCTTTTTGATAAGCTCTGTCCATCTTCTTTAATTTGCGATCCACCAGGACTATCCCAAAGCCGATCAGTAGAAGTCCTGAGACCGTAGCTCCAAATAGATATATATCTTCTATATCTTCAATTATAATCATAATTCAATTATATTTCAATCTATATCTACAGTTGTATGTACAGCAATATTACAATAAAGTTTGATTTGATTTGATCAGTGTCTTCTGATTGCGCATGGATTTAATTGCACATGTAATTTCTTCTAGAGTGAGTGGTGCAGCAAGCCCATCAGCAATATGTGGATCTATAATGGGAATATCCAGATTCTGAAGGAAAGCAATAATTTCACTCGTATCTGTGGAGGATTGAGATTTATAAAGGTTTGAGTAAAAATCTTTAAATGTTTCATTTATTGCTGTTGGGTCTGAGACTACATTTCCAGACGAGTCTTTGATTTGAGGGATTAATCGAGCAGAAGCTTGGCATTTTAGTTGGTGAGCTAAAAGTCGACTTGGTGTCTCTCCGTGTTCATAATAATTTGTCCGAGATCGTAATATAAGACATTCAGCCTCATCAATTCGGCATCGGCAATCATCAATTGCGGATCCGATGAAAGTGTTAAATTTGTTGTCAGATAACAATGAATTAAACCTCCATGGTGAACAAAAGCGAGGGTAATTTTTAAATGTTATGTCAATGCTGAGAGGGGCATGATCTGAAATGACAATTGGATGATACTCAGTGGACATCACCCGAGATAATAAAGACCCATCAACAAAAAAATAATCTAGTCAGGAATAGGATTGATGCACCTGTGGGGAAACAAAAAGAATAAGCTCTGACATGCAGATTCAAAAGTCTCCAGGGGTCAACATACCCATTCTATAACATATCCATTCTATAACATAAAATCAGAAATTCATTTGGCCATGCAAGATTGTGCTAAGGATCTGAGACTAGAGCGATCCAGAGATAGATTCATTACACAATTAAGATCACTGCCTAGAATAAGACAATGAGTGTTAAGAAGGGGAAGAGTATGTAATAATTTGTCTGCAAAATCTGGATTGTCAAAATTTGGAGCATAGATGTTTACTAAAAGAACAGGAATATTAAATAACACACCTGCAATTATAAAATATCTGCCATTTTTGTCTGTCATTTCAGAGATACTAAAATTGACACTTTTACTGATTAAAATAGCTACTCCTCTGGCTTTTGAATTAAAGGATGAGTGTAATACCTTACCAACCCATGGACATTTAAGTGTAAAATGTTCACCATCTTGTAAATGTGTTTCTTGCAAAAATATTATGTCAGCTTTCATCTGTTTCAGGTAAGCGAACACCTTCGCTCACTTAACTGGGTTATTCAGACCTTTCACATTCCAACTTAAAAATTTGATAGAACAAACCATCCATGGATTGTCATGGATCCGGCCATCCATGGATTTTTACCATGGATGGCTATGAATTAAATTATATAAATAGAAAAGTGAAAAAAGGAGGAGGAGTTGCAATTTATGTTGACAAGAGCTTGAAATACAAGGTTGTTGAAAATCTGTCAGTAACTGTGGATGATTTATTTGAATGTATTACAATAGAAATCTGTCTGGACAATGTGAAGAATATAGTAGTGAGCTGTGTATATAGAACACCTGGATCAAACATTGACTTATTTAAGGACTGGATGGAAAAAATGTACGCAAAACTAACTCATAAAGTTATGTTCATCTGTGGGGATTTCAATATAGATCTGATGAACTCAAAACAACATAGTTTGACAGAAGAATTTATCAACACAATGTACAGTATGGGCTTACATCCAACAATTACAGGACCTAGCAGAATCACGTCGCACAGTGCCACACTAATAGATAACATATTCACAAACATTATGGAAAATAATATCAGGAGTGGGCTTTTATTGAATGATATCAGCGACCACCTGCCGATTTTTGTTGTCTATCAATGTGATTATAGGAAGAAAAAGTATACCAAAAATATTAAATATAAAAGAATAAGAACCGAAGAATCAATGTATTTACTGACAAAGGAATTATTAATACAAGATTGGAAGATAGTTTATGATGAAAATGACATAAATGGAGCATATAATAAATTTTTACAAATATTTCAATCATTGTACAATAAATACTGTCCTATAAAAAAATACAGTGACAGACAACAAAAAAAAAATATTCGTTGGATCACCAAGGGGTTAATAAATGCATGTAAAAAGAAGAATACATTATATAAACAATTCATTAAATGCAGAACAGTGGAAGCTGAGATCAAATATAAAAGATATAAAAATAAGCTTACCACTATAATGAGGACCTGTAAGAAAGAATATTACAACAGAATACTAGAGGATAACAAAAATAACATAAGAGGAATATGGCAAGTACTCAAGGGGATTATTAGTAATCGTCCTAAGTATGCAAATTATCCAGAATATTTTATCGAAAACGACAGTTTGATTAATAATATGGAAGATGTGGTCAGTGGTTTCAATAAATTTTTTGTAAACGTTGTTCCTGAATTAGCAAAATCAATAGTGACTCCGGAAACAAACCACAGTGGGTCTGTGAATGAAATAGAGGATAGAAACCCAAACACAATCTTTTTGGGTGCAGTTACTGAAAAGGAAATTATCGAGACTGTGAGAAAATTTAAGAACAAAAAATCAACGGACTGGAATGAAATTGACATGACAATAGTGAAAAAAGTAATTGAGGGAATTGTTAAGCCACTCAGCCACATCTGTAACCTGTCATTTCAAACTGGTACATTTCCAGACAAAATGAAAATAGCAAAAGTAACACCTCTTTACAAAACAGGAGACAGTCATCGCTTCACAAATTACAGGCCAGTCTCTTTACTCTCACAATTCTCCAAAATACTTGAAAAAATATTCACTAAGAGACTGGATGATTTCATTGAAAAACACAACCTCCTTACAGATAGCCAGTATGGTTTTAGAGCAGATAAATCTACATCTTTGGCACTGATAGAACTTATAGAAGAAATTACTAGTTGTATAGACAAAAAAAAGGTTGCTGCAGGAGTATTTATAGACTTAAAGAAAGCTTTTGACACCATTGACCACAGAATACTACTAAGGAAACTGGAAAGGTATGGGATAAGAGGGGTCGGACTGAGTTGGGTGGAAAGTTATTTAAGTAACAGACAACAATTTGTACAAATTGGAGAGCACAAATCACCCTGCATGGACATCACTTGTGTGCCCCAGGGGTCAGTTTTGGGACCCAAACTCTTTATCTTGTATATAAATGACATATGCCAAGTATCAAAAATTCTGAAATTTATTTTGTTTGCGGATGACACAAATATCCTTTGCACTGGTGAGAATTTGCAGCAGGTTTTAGAGGTGGTCACAACAGAAATGGAAAAATTAACGCAGTGGTTCAACAAAAATAAATTATCTCTAAATCTAAAAAAACCCAAAGATTATGGTGTTTGGAAATTATAAAATAAATCATGAAATAATGGTAATGATAGATGATACCAGAATACAAACAGTACAGGAAAATAAGTTTCTGGGGGTGACACTAGACAATAAAATCTGCTGGAAACCTCACATCAGTCACATCCGGGCTAAATTAGCAAAATATATAGGCATACTGGGGAAGACAAGACACATCTTGGACTATAAATCATTGGTCTTATTGTACAATTCACTGTTTTTACCTTATCTTAACTACTGTGTAGAAGTCTGGGGAAACACCTACAAGACCAGCCTACAAGCAATATGCACATCACAAAAAAGAGCTATAAGCATAATTAACAATGCAGGATATAGAGACCATACCAATTCGTTGTTCTTGAAGTCACATGTCATAAAGTTCATCGATTTAGTTAAATTTAAGACAGCACAAGTAATGTACAGGGCGATTAACAATCAACTCCCAACTAATATACAAAAAATATTTAAAAAAAGAGACAACGATCATAATTTGAGAGGAGACTTAAACTTTACAAAACCCAAGATACGTACAACCAAGAAAAGTATGTGCATATCTGTCTGTGGGGTGGATTTGTGGAACAGTCTGGAGCCGGAACTGAAACTATGTACAAACAGAAATCAATTTAAAAAGAGGTATAAGCACCATTTGTTGAAAGGATATATGTTAGAAGGGTAGAATTTATATGTACAATTCATTATGTTCACTCTGGGACATTATGGGACACTATGGAATGGTGGGTGGGACAGCACTGTGTGTATCTGTGTCGTTTGAGACTGGTTTTGATATATGGACTTCATTGTATGTTAGAATGGACGGGTGTTAATGTTGATCTGTAAAAAATACAGTAAATTGTTTACTTGGGGTCTTAAAGGTGGTAATTTGTATAAAATTCACATGGGTGTATCAATGGAAAAGAGGAGTTGGAATTAATAAGTGTTCACTTCTTCCTTCTCCCTTTCGAACAGTGTATACTGTAACTTTATTGCATTTGCTATTTGCTTGTTTTTTGTTATATTTTTTGTGTTCGAATTAAACTATCTATTTATCTATCTATCTGTCTATCTAACAACCTCAACCTAAACTCTGTGAGCTACACAAATAATGGTCAGTCATTCACAAATAGCCATTAAAAGTGGAATTCCCTCCTTAAAAAAAAACGCAAAAGACCAACAGGGACACAGCTAAAAGAACACCCCAACCCCCTCCCCCAATAAACACCTTCTCTGTATCCAGCCCCAAATGTTGGAACAGCAGTGTAGACTCCAATAGGAGTCATTCTCTAAGTCGTACTTACAGTTGTTAGAACTACAGCTAAAAATAGCAGATGGAACCTGCAGAGTAGAACTAAACAGCATTCAATATTTGGCACTTTGCCATAGTGTTAAATATAACAAATTGCAAAAACAAGCCAGTTTCTTAATTATCTAAAACAAATAGCACCTTTGTGGTGACCCAGCACAATGCAGACTGATACTATTCACACTCAACAGGGATTGCATACGGACAGAGAGCCCCTAGGAGACAATCAGAACAATGGACTATTGTTATACATCCCTGGATTAAGGAGAGGAAGTCCGGGCGCTAGTTGGTCACGCGATTGATATGTATTGGCTGATATGTATATCAATATGCAAATGTGCCATGCATTCTCTCTCTGTTGGTATAACATGTATAAAAGAGCTTGCTATACATGCCTCAGTAATGCAGCACAGGGCACAAGCAACACAGCCCAGCGCAGACAACACAGCACACAGCGCTACAGTGTGTTCCATGATGATGGAGGAAATAAAACTCTGAAACCTTCCAGCTCGTCGCATCTCGCTTGAACTTATTTGTTCCTCCATGTAGGGAGCTTGAAATGAGGAAGCGAAGTGATTTTATAAATCAAGTTTTATTATCAGCTTCCAGTCCCTAACATGTCTCATCTCGATGCAGAAGCAGAATGAGAGGCTGATCGCAGTCAGACCTTCCTACTTATACATCACATCACAAAAGACATTGCATATCAAAGCCGACATCTCCCAAGGCGTTATCTTCCTCCATTGTCCTCTCTCTCCTCCACCTGACCCTGGGGGGTCAGGAAGTCCATTCAGGTCTCCACCACTGTGCCTCCGTCTACTCCTTGATCTTTGCTGGCGGTCGAGACCTCTTGTCCTGCCCTGAGACGTGAGGTCCTTTCACATATGTAATCACTAAACATTCCTCTTAAGTTTATACATATGCAGGTATGGATATATGAATAATATAAGCCACAGCTCCCCCCCAAACGTCTAAGAAAAGGACAATAAGATTAAGTTTACAGCTTAAGATCACCTTCATGACATATTATACCATTATTCACTTCAACATGAAAAAGGAAAAAATATCTCCAGCAGCTATGCTACCTACAAGCTATACAGCATGCACATGTTGAAAATTCAGTGGTAAAAACAACAGTATAGTCTATGTCATAAGTCAGCCCTAAAACTGCAACGGTACAATCCGACAACATAGTTAACAACCCTTTGTGAATTTTACATCAGTCTATGTGTCGTCTGGGTTTCAATCTTCTCCCGAATCTGCTGTAGGCCCGCTTTGGTGTCTTGGCGGGGTCGTCCTGTAAGGGATTTGCAGCTGGGGGAGAAGAGTGGTTATTTGATCCCTGCGGGGGGGCCGAGTTGTGTCTCTTGGGGGGTCTACCCCGTCGAGGTGCTCTCACCACCCGTGCAGGTTCGTCTCTCAACATGAATGCAGGTTTAAGTCTGTCAATGCTGACTGTTTCTTTACTGTCCCCTATATCAAGCACAAAATGCTTATCACCAGGTTCCAGCACTCTATATGATCCATCATATGGTGGGCGGAGGGTTGGTTTTAAAGCTTCGTGCCTAACAAAAACGAACTCGGCGTTTTTTAAGGCTTGGGGGACAAAAACCCGTGGGAAAGAGTGGTGTATGGGTCCGGGGAGCGTGTCCGGTCCCGTGCTGCTTAGGGGCCTCATGGCTGGTAGGTGTCCGGGCTCTGGATGTTCTGGTAAGAACTCACCCGGGAGCCTGAGGGGTTGTGCAAAAACTACTTCTGCCGGGGAGGCGTCTAGATCCTCCTTAGGCGCAGAACGCAACCCTAATAAAACCCAGGGAAGTTTATTGACCCAATCTGTATCCGTCAGTGAGGCCCTGAGGGCGGCCTTTAAAGACCTATGAAAACGCTCGCATAACCCATTAGCCTGAGGGTGATATGCGGTGGTGCGATGAATTGTCGCCCCTAAGCTGCCGGCCATAGCTGACCACAGCTCTGAGACAAATTGAGGCCCCCTATCAGACGTGATGTCCGATGGGACGCCGAAGCGTGCCACCCAGGTTGTTAAAAAAACGCGAGCGATTTCCGCGGCTGTGGTTGACACCAGCGGGACCGCTTCTGGCCAGCGTGTGGTGCGGTCTACCATTGTTAAAAGGTGTGTGAACCCTTGCGACGGCGGTAGTGGGCCCACGAGGTCGACGTGTACGTGGTCAAATCTCCTGGCTGGGATTCGGAAAGGTTCTAGAGGAGCTTTTGTGTGTTTGTGAATTTTGGCGCGTTGGCAAGACATGCAAGTCCTTGCCCATTCCTTTACATTTTTACGCAGGCCTGGCCAAACAAACTTCTCCGTGACCATTTTAACTGAGGCGCACACCCCTGGGTGCGCGAGGGAGTGAACCGCGTCAAAAATGCGGCGGCGCCACGTGGCTGGAACTACCGGGCGAGGTCGGCCGGTTGACACGTCGCAGATTAGGGGGGGAACACCGTCACGCAAACCCCTTTCCTCCAGTCTTAACCCTGTTGGTCCAGACTGGAGCGCGCGCACGTCCGCGTCGCTGCTTTGTTCCACAGCCATGGCCGCGTAATCTATCCCTACGTGGATTGGGGCCGCGTACGCATCCGCGTTGGCCATGAGCTCTGCGGCTGCGGTAGTATAATCTGCTTCCTCGCGCTCTGACGATGTCACAGCACGGGAGAGGCAGTCTGCTATCACATTAAGTTTGCCTGCCACATGTCAAATATCTGTGGTGAACTCTGAAATTGCAGCTAGTTGTCTTTGTTGCCTGCCTGACCATGGTTCTGAAATTTTAGCCATCGCGAAAGTGAGTGGTTTGTGGTCTGCAAAAGCCGTGAAACGCCGCCCTTCCAGCCAGAACTGGAAGTGGCGGATGGATAAATGAAGCGCTAGCAGCTCCCTGTCAAAGGTGCTGTATTTGCGCTCGGTTTGGTTTAAGGATTTGCAAAAGAATGCTAATGGTTGCCAGGTTCCGCCAGCCTGTTGTTCCACGACTGCCCCTATGGCCAAGTCTGAAGCGTCTGTGGTTAGCGCTATGCGGGCCAAGGGATCGGTGTGAACTAACAGTGCAGCATTCACTAGTGCACTTTTTACTTCCGCGAAGGCGCGTTCCCGCTCCGGGGTCCATTCGACCGCGTTGGAGGGCTTTTGTTTTCTGAGCACGGCATACAGGGGTTGCATGAGTTGAGCTGCGCGGGGGAGGAAACGGTTGTAAAAATTCACCATTCCTAAAAATTCTTGTAGCAATCTGACCGTTTGTGGTCGTGGGAAATTTGCTACCGCGCGCACTTTGTCCGGCAATGGAATTGCCCCCTCTGGAGAAACTCTGTGTCCCAAAAAATCAATCTGTGACACGCCGAATCAGCATTTGGCTGGGTTGATTATTAACCCGTGCTCTTCTAGCCTCTGAAAAACCGTAGTGAGGTGTTATTCGTGTTCTTCCTCTGACGAGCTGGCTACCAGAATATCGTCGAGGTAGACGAACACGAAGGGGAGGTCGCGTAATACCGCGTCCATCATACGCTGAAAAGTTTGGGCAGCGCCTTTGAGGCCAAACGGCATTCGCAAGAATTCAAATAGACCAAAAGGGGTTATTACAGCCGTTTTAGGAACGTCCTCCGGTCGAACCGGGACTTGGTGGTAGCCGCGGACCAGGTCTATTTTAGAAAAAATGCGCGCACCCGCCAAATGTAGTGAAAAATCTTGGATGTGAGGGATCGGGTAGCGGTCATGTGCTGTCGCATTGTTTAATCTGCGGTAATCACCGCAAGGTCTCCAAGAACCGTCGGTTTTCGGGACCATATGTAGTGGCGATGCCCAAGGGCTTTTCGAGCGCCGAATAATGCCCAGTTTTTCTAGGCTGGCAAACTCGTCGCGTGCTATGGCGAGCTTGGTTGCGTCTAAGCGCCGAGCTTTGGCAAAAACAGGTGGGCCTGTAGTGGGGATGAAGTGTTCAACCCCGTGTTTTGCTACTGTTGCTGAAAATTTAGGAACTGTGAGTGCTGGAAATTGGGTGAGGAGTTGGTCAAACTTACCTCCTGCTGTGGTGACGCTGGCCTGCACGGGTGGTGGAGAGACTCGAGCTGAGCAGGGGATAGAAGAAAATGATTGATGCATTAACCAAGCGTCTGTTTGCAAGATCAACTAACAACCCATGTGCACATAAGAAATCAGCGCCCAACAAGTTAAAACTCACCGCCGCTATAATAAATGTCCACCTATAATTGCGGCCGTGAATGGACAGAGGCAGGTTTCTTGTAGATTAGTTTATTTGACAGGGACAGTGCAATAAACATAGACAATTAATCAAAGACAATCAATCTGATGTGTTGCACATAGAGTGTATAGCTATTAGCTAATTTGCAACTCTTGTCCCTGGATGGGCTTTAGAAAAAAGGACATGCTGCAGCTGAGGGAGGCAGACAATGACAACTTCCTCTTCCAACATATCTTCCTCAGCACTCTGCCGTCGCACATGAGAGGGACCCTGGCCAACATGCAGTGCAGCACCCAGCAGGGTGCTGCACTGCTACACTTTCACCGAAAGTGTCGATGATCGAGCCATTAGCTGCCATCGCTCCGTTTCCCCTGGGTCCTGTTGCCCGGTCTGCGTTGGAAGGGGTGATGAAGCTCACCTGGGCTCCGGTGTCAATGAGGAACTGTCTCCCGGAGCGATCGTCAGTCAAGTAGTGTAGCTTGTTAGTCTCGCCGAGCGCTGCAGCTGTTAACGGTTTCCGGCTCTTGAAACTGCAGGGGGGCGTGCATTTGTACGCCCTCTCGGCGAAACGTTGATGATAGTAGCAGAGGTCGTTCCGCTTGCTGCGCCTTGGTCGCATCGCTGCCATGGTGGGCGGGTTCTGCTCCATCGTCTGTGGCTCTCCGCTGCTCTGGGCTTCCGCGCCGAGATCTGCAGATGCTGCTGTGGCCATCTGTTCGCCGCAGGAGTTGATGAGCCGCTGCGCTTCTCGGGCCAGCGCGCGGAAGTCCTGCTGGGTGCTGCACTGCATGTTGGCCAGGGTCCCTCTCATGTGCGACGGCAGAGTGCTGAGGAAGATATGTTGGAAGAGGAAGTTGTCATTGTCTGCCTCCCTCAGCTGCAGCATGTCCTCCATGAGGGCCATCGGTCTGTGTCCTCTGTGGCCGTAAATCGCCAGAATCCTCCCTGCCCTTTCCTCGGCCGAGGGGACGAAGCTCTCGATGAGGATCGCCTTCAGTTCTTTGTATTTGTCGTGGGCGGGCGGTTGTTGAATCACGCTCCGCGCGCATCTTGATGTGGCGGCATTGAGTCTGGCGACGATGTGGTAAAATTTTGTTTCATCCGCCGTTATCCTCACCAGTGCAAACTGAGCCTCAGCTTGCTGGAACCACGAGCTCGGGTCGTTTTGCCAGAACTCTGGGAGTTTGACGGTGACGGCGCTTGCCTGGGCCGTCTCTGATGTGTCTGCAGGGCGAGAATGCCTTTCTTCCGTTCTCGCGGCGGAGCTGGGGACGGTGCTTGGTTGAGCCCTCTCTGACGATTCTGCTGTGGGGGAACGTCTTCCATCCGTTCCCCTGTCTGCGTTGGCGACGGCATTTGCCTGGGTCGCCTCTGATGAGCTTGTAGCGGGAGAACGTCTTTGGTCCATCCTCACGTCTGGTCACCAATGTAGGGAGCTTGAAATGAGGAAGCGAAGTGATTTTATAAATCAAGTTTTGTTATCAGCTTCCAGTCCCTAACATGTCTCATCTTGATGCAGAAGCAGAATGAGAGGCTGATCGCAGTCAGACCTTCCTACTTATACATCACATCACAAAAGACATTGCTTATCAAAGCCGACATCTCCCAAGGTGTTATCTTCCTCCATTGTCCTCTCTCTCCTCCACCTGACCCTGGGGGGTCAGGAAGTCCATTCAGGTCTCCACCACTGTGCCTCCGTCTACTCCTTGATCTTTGCTGGCGGTCAAGACCTCTTGTCCTGCCCTGAGATGTGAGGTTCTTTCACATATGTAATCACTAAACATTCCTCTTAAGTTTATACATATGCAGGTATGGATATATGAATAATATAAGCCACACTCCACACCTTAACAATAACAAAAAAAAAGAAAGATAAGTAAACAATACTAGAAAAATGTGGCTGACAAAGAAAACACTTGTTTTCACACACAGAAAACCCTAGTCCAACATAAACTATTTACAATGTACAGAACAATATATTGTACTTATTACTAAATATATTTGTCTCTTATATCTCAATTTAGATAACAAAAGCATGTCTGTAGATGAGGTCACCTCTCTTGGGCATAGACCAAAATAGCTACAGTAAATAACTAAAATTCAAACCTCTGAAGTGTGTGTGGTATAAAACTCACCAGTATTAAGGCACTAAATTTAAAAAGAAAAAACATCAGCCAAAATGATTCCAGTTACCAGGTCTATTTGGATATTGACTTGATGAAAGTCTTTGCTTCCTCTGGAGACGTAAAGTCGCGCTGCACCCCCTCGTAGCTGACATGTAGCCGGGCTGGGCCAAAGAGACTGAACCGGACCCCCTCGATATCACGCAACTGGCGGAAAACCTCACTGAAGGCGGAGCAGTCCCGCGCCGTCCTGGTAGTATGGTCCAGGAAGACTGAGATGGTCATATTTCCATGCTTGATCTGCTGAAGCTCCTTTGCCTTCTTCAAAATCTGGGCACAGTCAGAGTAATAATGAAGCCTCGTCACTATAGCCTGGGGCCACTCATCTGCTCTGGGTTTGGCTGCGGAAATCCGATGAACTTGATCCACCACCAGCTCCCCTTCAAGAGCGAAGGCCTCAATCAGCAGTTTCGTCACATTAGCCGTAGTTGTCGAGGCCGGGTCATCTTCTGGATTTTTTTTTTTTGTTTTGTTTTTTTTTGTTACTTATTTGTACCCGTAGGTAGATTTGGTTTGCAGTCTGGTGACAAGCCACCGGCTGCTGGTCGCTGCGTGCGCGAGCGCCCTAAACCTACATGGGTTTTTTTTTGGTATTCAATTCAATTCAATTCAACTTTATTTATATAGCGCCATTTCACAACAACAGTCATCTCATAGCACTATCAACTGTAGGGGAGACCCCCACAGTTGCAGAAAGACCCCAGCAATCAGGCGATCCCCTGTGAGCAAGCACTTGGCGACGGTGGAGAGGAAAAACTCCCTTTTAACAGGAAGAAACCTCCAGCAGAACCAGGCTCAGGGAGGGGCAGTCATCTGCTGCGACTGGCTGGGGGGTGAGGGGATAGAGAAGAAGAAAAGAACAGACATGTAGAGAGCAAACAGCACGATGGGGACTCAATCTATGGGAGAGAACAAACAAATGTTAATGACCAGCAAAAAAAAATATTTGATAGAGAGTGAGGAAAGGAGTGAGGCCCAGTGCATTACTGGAGGTCCCCCGGCTGACTAAACCTATTAGCAGCATAACTAAGGGAGGGTTCAGAAACACATGATCCCTCCCTAATTGTAGGCTATATCAAAAAGGTAGGTTTTAGCCCTATTCTTAAAAACAGAGATCGTGTCTGACTCCCGAATCCAGATTGGCAGCTGATTCCACAGGAGAGGAGCTTGATAACTGAAGGCTCTGCCTCCCATTGTACTTTTGGAGATTCTAGGTATTACAAGTAATCCTGCATTTTGGGAGCGTAGTGCTCTGTTAGGATGATACGGTAGTATCAGATCTTTTAAATAAAAAGGAGCCTGATTGTTTAGAGCTTTGTAAGTAAGGAGAAGGATTTTAAACTTAATTCTAAGCTCTATGGGAAGCCAATGAAGGGAGGCCAGAACCGGAGAGATATGATCTCTCTTTCTAGTACCTGTTAAAACTCTTGCTGCAGCATTTTGGATCAGCTGAAGACTTTTTAAAGATGTTTTAGGAAAGCCTGATAATAAAGAATTACAATAATCTAATCTCGAGCTAACAAAAGCGTGGATCAGCTTCTCAGCATCACTCTGAGACAAGATGCTCCTAATCTTGGCAATATTACGCAAATGATAGAAGGCAGTCTTAGAAACAAATTCAATATGTGAATTGAAGGACAAATCCTGATCAAAAATAACTCCAAGGTTCCTCACAGAGCTATTAAGAGAAAGAGTAACTGCATCCAAACTGAAAGTTTGATTTGGAAAGGAATTTCTAAGGTTTTTTGGACCAACAAGAATGACTTCAGTCTTATCTGAATTTAATAGCAGGAAATTACAAGTCATCCAAGCTTTGATTTCCTTAAGACAGGCTTCTAACTTGGCTAATTGATTAGTATCATCTGGCTTCATTGACAGGTATAATTGTGTGTCATCTGCATAACAATGAAAATGTATACAGTGCTTTCTAATAATGTTGCCTAACGGAAGCATATATAAACTAAAAAGAGTAGGGCCTAGCACAGATCCCTGTGGAACTCCATGACTAAGCTTTGAGCTGAAAGAAAACTCATCATTTACATGAACAAACTGGAACCTATCAGATGAATAAGATCTAAACCACTGCAACGAAGTTCCATTAAGTCCAACATAGTGTTCTAATCTATCAAGTAGAATATTATGATCAATAGTATCAAAAGCTGCACTAAGATCTAAAAGGACAAGTACAGAAACTAGTCCATTATCAGATGCAATGAGGAGGTCGTTAGTGACCTTCGCTAAGGCTGTTTCAGTACTATGATGGATTCTAAACCCAGATTGAAACTCTTCAAGTAAACCATTTCCCTGCAGGTGGTCAAATAATTGCGTAGCAACAACTCTTTCTAAGATTTTTGAAATGAAAGGGAGATTAGAGATTGGTCTATAGTTAGCTAAAGCTCCTGGATCTAGCGTTGGCTTTTTGAGTAAGGGTTTAATTACAGCCGTTTTAAAAGCCTGCGGTACATGGCCTAAAGTTAATGAAGAATTGATTATATGAAGAATAAAGCTACCAATAAGTGGGAAGACTTCTTTAAATAACCTGGTAGGAATAGGGTCTAAAAGACAAGTTGAAGGTTTGGATGAGGAAACTATTTTGTCTAACTCACAAAGGTCGATTGGAGTAAACTCATCAAGACAGACATCAATAGAAGGAGTTGTAGTAGTTACAGTATTTAAGTTAACTGTGGGAAGAATCTGATTGATTTTATCTCTGATGGATGAAATTTTATTATTGAAAAAGTTCATAAAGTCCTGACTAGTAAGCTCTAAGGGGATGCTAGGATTGACAGAGTCCTGACTCTTTGTCAACCTGGCTACAGTACTGAAAAGAAACCTGGGATTATTCTTGTTCTCTTCTATTAATGCAGAGTAATAACTCGTTCTAGCTTTTCTAAGAGATTTTTTATAAATTAAAAGATGATTTATGCGGGAGGAAACCGGAGAAATCCCGGAGTAAACCCACGCAACACGGGGAGAACATGCAAACTCCACACAGCTCACTGTTGGTCGGGGGCTGGGATCGAACCCACGATCTCATGATCCCCGCGATCCCCCGGCCGAGGGTAAAACTGTGCTGCCACAGTGCTAAACCACTGCGCCACCGTGCAGCCCATGCATGGTGGCACAGAATGTCGATGAATGTCGATGATTCTGATATTGTTACGGCGAGATCTGGAATCCAAGTCTTCACATTTGTCCTCTAGCCTTGCAACAATTTTAGTTAAATGCTCTGTCTTTTGGAGAGCTGTAATATCATCTGTGCAAGTGGATCGGGACCGTTCCACTTCAGCTACAATACTTTTTTAGCCCAGTGAGGCTAACCTGCATGGCAGAGATATGACAGCTCCCTTTTCAAGGTCACCAAATCAGCCTGAATTCTTGCCGAGAGCTGACTGAAGTTCCGTTTTGAAAATAGCAGCTACATCGGCCCGGAGAGCTGACAGTAATCAAGCTTTCAGCGTGGCTACATCAACTACAGCGGCAGGGGGGGCTGGGGGGAGGCTTCACCGCCACACAAGGAATGACTTCAAGCAACAGGCCGCAGGTGAGGCTGGATAGTATTGCCTCCTTTGTTCAACTTAGGGGGCATTTTGTATCAAAAAAATGGTATGCTAAATAGTGAACTTAGCAAAAAATTTCTGGCTTGTACAGTCAGTAAGAAGTGCCTATTAATATGAATGTCAAATAACTCTGCTATTCCGTGTCTCACCAAACCAGAAGTCCCGATAGTGGCTTTTTTCTCTTTTCTGCAGAGATTCAGACTCGGACTCTGGAGTTTTCCTCAGCCCCCCCCCCCCTTGTTCTTGAAGCAAAATCTTCCACATTGCAAGTTTTCTTCATTTTTTTCTCTATCCATATTTCTATGTTTACAGTATTTCTATTTCCTGTACATAAAATGGTAATTCAGTTCCCTCGTCTCTCTATTTTTCTCTCCCAGTTCAGGATACACAATACAGGTGCATCTCAATAAATTAGAATGTCATCAAAAGTTGATTTATTTAGGTAATTCAATTTAAATTGCACAGAGAGTGATATATTTCAAGTGTTTATTTTAATTTTGATGATTATGGCTTACAGCCCATTGAAAACCCCAAATTCAGTTTCTCAAAAAATTAGAATATTACATAAAATTAATTTTAAAAAAATAGTTTTTTAATAGAAATGTTGGTCGACTGAAAAGTATGTCCATGTTCACACTCAATACTTGGTCGAGGCTCCTTTTGGATTAATTACTGTATCAATGTGGCGTGGCATGGAGGTGATCAGCCTGTGTTACTGCTGAGGTGTTATGAAGGTCCAGGTTGCTTTGATAGTGACCTTCATCTCGTCTGCATTGTTGGGTCTGGTGTCTCTCAGCTTCCTCTTGACAATACTCACCAACACCAGCAGATAACATGGTTCCTCAAATCATCACTGACTGTGGAAACTTCACACTAAACCTCAAGCAACTTAGATTCTGTGCCTCTCCACTCTTTCTCCAGACTCTGGGACTTTGATTTCCAAATGAAATACAAAATTTACTTTTATCTGAACAGAGGTCATCTGCTGGTGTGTGTCCACTATGTTTTATCAAGACCAAAGTCAGCGCAGTCGTCTACCAGGAAATTTTTAGAGCATTTTGTGCTTCCCTCTGCTGACAAGCTTTATGGAGAAGCTGATTTGATTTTCCAGCAGGACTTGGCCCCCTCCCACACTGCCAAAAGTATCAAAACCTGGTTTATTGACCATGGCATCACTGTGTTTGATTGGCCAACAAACTCTCCTTACCTAAACCCCATAGAGAAACTATGGAGTATTGTCAAGAGGAAGATGAGAGACACCAGACCAACAATGCAGATGAGCTGAAGGTCACTATCAAAGCAACCTGGACCTTCATAACACCTCAGCAGTGCCACAGGCTGATCACCTCCATGCCATGCCATATTGATACAGTAATTAATCCAAAAGGAGCCCTGACCAAGTATTGAGTGTGTACATGGACATACTTTTCAGTCGGCCAACATTTCTATTAAAAAACTATTTTTTAAAATTAATTTTATGTAATATTCTAATTTTTTGAGAAACTGAATTTGGGGTTTTCATGGGCTGTAAGCCATAATCATCAAAATTAAAATAAATAAACACTTGAAATATATCACGCTTTGTGTAATGACTCTATATAATATAGAGGTTTAACTTTTTTAATTGAATTACCTAAATAAATCAACTTTTTGTTGACATTCTAATTTATTGAGATGCACCTGTATAGGAGGAAAACATCAATGACATTATTAACAAAAAGAGCACACAGATCCATAGAAACATCCCCTGAAATTGCAACACTGTAACTCAATGGCATTTATTAAAAGTTGAGAATTGGGAGACCTGAAGATTTTGTTAAAACAAAGTTATTCACATAATGAAACCCCAGAGTCTCCATCAGACCATGATGGTTCTATTGTTAATAAAATAAACATGTTGGTTAAATAATCGATTTATTCATGAGTAGTTCTTTTTTAAATTAAATACAAATGCTTCATTTATACATATTAAACAAGAGCTTAATATGTAAAATGAAAAATATATAAAATGTTAAATGAAAATCTAAATTTTGAAATATGACAAACAAAAATAAACTCTTTTAGTGGGGTTTGCACTTAAACAAACGCTTAAAAAAGCTTTATATATTATGCTCCTCCGAACTGGCTGTGCCTGTGTTGATGACCCGCTTCCTCAGCTGTGCCCGTGCACAATTTTGCTATGCTCTTGGTGGATGGGTGGTCATTATTGAAATGAAGTGTCTGCATCTGTGTTCATAATTTTTCGTGTTATTAGCTCACTGACAAAAATTAGCCACTCCCTTAGACGCTCTGTCTAAATTGTGTATTCATTAATTTATTCTGCCTTAGTAAATCTGCTTCTAAGTGATCAGTGTTAAGTGGGACATGTTTGTGAACCAGGCAGTGAGAATCTTTCACTTTATAATTTTTGCAATACTTCTGAAAATATTTTGACTTAACTAATATCTTTGCTTGAGTGTTGATAGACTTTTTTGATCCCAAACTAGGAAATTTTGGTAACTGTTATGGTGCGGCCCTCACGGACCGCTAATGAGATGTTATAGGCGACCAGTGAGTTTGCGTATTTATTAACACAGGGGAAAAAGGTACAAAACAATGAGCCACGGGGAGCAAAACACAGATAAGGGCTAAGGCTAGAACACACTGACGATAAACACTGAGTAAGGAATAAACTTACAGAGAGGAGTCAAAGGATGACTGGAGCCGGGACGAAGGGACTCCAGCCTAACGTTGGGGAGACCAGCGTTATCCATAAACGAGGTTGCAGCCCTGAGCAAACAGAGCTGCTCCCTTAAATCGGGCTTTGACAGATTAATCAGCTGATGAAAGGTCATCAGCTGATTGGAATGTCGCCCCGCCAATACGCTGTCAGAATAAAAGCCTGGAGGCTTAGTGGTGCGCCTGAGAAGAGAACGGAGAACAACCAGACAATCCGAGTGCCGACAAGGTCAGCACACGGACCATGACAGTTGCCCCTTGCCCCCGTTCACGAAGCGGATTCCAGACGCGGTGTAACATCGACCCCCCCCCCCCCCACACACACACACACACAAACTGGGAGGTCAACATGACCGCCCCAGGGAGGGAGGAGGGGGAAAAAGGCCGAGGAGGGTCAGAACCAGGAGACAAAAGGCAAACACAGAAAATAAACCATGGAGCAATTACAGAGCACAGAAAAAAGCACAGAACACTCCATAATGCACAGATGACAGCCAGTCAGGACAATAAATACGAATAACAGAATATTAAGCCTACAGGTCACAAACAGAAATACCAGGTAAAAATCCCAAAATATACAGGCGCAGAAGAAATAAACGGCAACAATCATCCTTCAAACGGGGAGGAAGAGGAGAAAAAAAAAAAAACACGCTAAATAGCGGCAAATACATACAGCACAAAGAAAAACAAGAACTGGCAGAGACAACACCAGAGCACATCTCAGACTATCGAGGAAGGAAAAAAAAGGTGCACGCAGAGCGGTGATAAATAGTTCAAAACAGTCCAAGACTTCAAACAAAAACATCCCTACTAACTCAGAGGAAGGAGGGAACAGGAATGATGACAGGCAGAGCGCAATGGAGAAAAAAAAAACAAAACAAGTTCAGGTGGCCTGCCTGCGTCTAGCGTCCAGATGACAAATGAGGGGAAAAGGAAGAGTTCGAGCTACCCCAGTCCCAGGCCCAGAGAGGCGGAACCTCCGGCGGCCGAACCAGGTCGCCCAGTAGAAAGTACAATTCGCCGGGTGGCCGACCCAGAACGCCAAACCGGCGAAAAAGTTTCCCAGGCGGCCGACCCACATCATCAGGCCAACAGGACCACGGGGAGATTCGGAGACGGCCTCCGTATGGCGAGGAGCAGCGAGGGAGAGTCGAGCCGATCACGGGAAATCCCTGCGGCACCCGATGGAGGGAAAGAGGAAATGGGAACAGAACGAGGGGCCAGTCCAGCAAAGATCAGCGGAGGGTCTGCAGCTCCACCTCCGAACGTCACCAGAACAGGCGCTGTCCTTCTGTCGGACCCCAGGTGAGCCCGTGCTGCACCCACGATGGACCCCGATCGGGTCGCGGCTGCACCCGCGATGGACCCCGACTGGGTCGCGGCTGCACCCACGATGGACCCCGACTGGGTCGGTACAGCACCAAGGACGACCTCCAACCCCGAACCCGGAACCTCCAGAGCAGAGACCAGGACCGACTCATCACCGGCAACCCTGGGAGAAGGCTCAGGAGAGGGAACAGAACTGGAATCAGGATCACCGGTAGCGACAGAACCCGGCGAGACAAGCTCGGATTCAGCAGACGGCTGCACCCGGCTCGTCTCCCCGAGAGACAGGCAAAAATGCTCCAGAGTAGAAAGAAGGAAGACAAAGTAGAGCACTTGCCTGATCTCGAGTTCTGTCGCCGTCCAGGACTTCAGCGTTCCAGGCTCAGGACGAAGAAGGACCTCCTCTGGCTCCCACTCGGCTACAGCGGGCTTTGCAGCCGGCATGATGGTCACCACAGTCTGAGGACCCTCCAACACTGACGACCATGGCGACGACCCGCATGGCGTGGTGGCAGGAGATCCTCAACCTGCTGGGTCGAACCGCTCCCCCATGGAGACCCGCGGACGCTTCGTCGTCGGCGCAGGCTCCAACTTGCAGTCCGCCCTCCTCCTCTGCCCGTGTCATGGCTGCGGGGCTGGAACCAGGCTCTCCAGGCCCGCAAGCTTCCTCCTCATCCGGCGGCGTAGGCCTGGCGCCGTGGAACGCTCAGGGGAAGGAGACACAAAGGTAGCAGGTCTATAATTAGTTACTGCAGCAGGTGGAGGAAGCTCAGGGGACTGTGATCCTCGAACTCCACCCCCAGGAATCAAGCAAGACAATTCACCCAATGAAGGAAAAGAATGAAGAGTCACTTACCTGATCCGTTGAGGCCCGATAGAACCCGCTGCAGTGGACTTGGTTCCTCCCTTCCCCCACTGAATGGTGACAGAGGGCCCCCCGGGAAGACGAGGAGGAACGGCTTGCGATGGATCGATGACGGGCCTCGCCGAAGCAGGACTCGTGGCACTCACAGCAGCCAGGGAAGACATCGAGGAAGAGGGGGTGACAGCCGAGGTGATCCAGGCACGAGGAGCTGACGGGACAGCAGGGACAGATGATCTGGAGGGAGAGGCTGCGGGAATTCCCTCTTGACGTGACGCAGAAGAAGCAGCTGACTGGGAGGAAGAGTTCCTCCAACGACCCGGAACTGGATCCGGATGGGGTTCTCACAGAGGCTTACCGGTGGCTGTGTGATGACGTTTACCGGCAGAGGGTGAGGAGAAGCCAGGGAAACGCTGCACCTGGGCTGGACAGGCGACAGGAGCTGACTCCCGAGGCGAGGAATGGAGATGCCCCACCATCGGCCTCCTGCCGTGACTTCCCTCCAGTCCACGGATCTCCCTCCTCATTGAGGACGCCGTTCTCGGGGAAGGAGGTGAGGGTTCCTTGGCTGCCCTCTCGAGCGCTCTCTCTATCCGTGTACATTGTGACACAATCCCCATCACTCGCTGTTTTCCCTCTGGAAAAGAGGTTAGGTGGTATTTTAATAAAGTTCTCTGAGCGAGACCCAGGGGCTCGTATGCTGTGTAGGTGGGCATGAGGAGACGGGCTTCTGCCAGGTGGCCGTCTACCTCCTGAAGCCACTCGGGACAATACCCACGCTCGAGAGCGGACATACCAGGCGATACGAGCTCCCCGGAGAAGGGAAAAAATTCAAGTCCAAAGGCAAACTCACGGTCACCAGCGTCTCTCTTCTGCTGCGACCTACTGTTATGGTGCAGCCCTTACGGACCGCTAATGAGATGCTATAGGCGACCAGTGAGTTTGCGTATTTATTAACACAGGGGAAAAAGATACAAAACAATGAGCCATGGGGGACAAAACACAAATAAGGGCTAAGGCTAGAACACACTGACAATAAACACTGAGTAAGGAATAAACTTACAGCGAGGAGTCAGAGGATGACTGGAGCCGGGACGTAGGGACTCCAGCCTAACATTGGGGAGACCAGCGTTGTCCATAAACGAGGTCGCAGCCCCGAGCAAACAGAGCTGCTCCCTTAAATAGGGCTTTGACAGATTAATCAGCTGATGAAAGGTCATCAGCTGATTGGAATGTTGCTGTTCAGCGGAGCTCCACTCTGACAGCCGGAATCCCCACCGAGACGCTGTCAGAATAAAAGCCTGGAGGCTTAGTGGTGCACCTGAGAAGAGAACGGAGAACAACCGGACAATCCGAGTACCGACAAAGTCAGCCCACGGACCATGACAGTAACAGCAACATGACATACAGTAACCACACCAAACGGACAGAAATACCCACAGCTCAACTGAATAGTAATAGATGGCACTTCCTTGCAGTCGCCTCAGGCACCAGATAGAGGACTGAGAGATAATAGAATAGTAAAGAAAAAATAAAAAAGGGAAAAATAGAAAAGGGAATTACCTAGAAAAGCTAAACACACTAAATTAAATGAACTAAAAAATAAAGGATGGCCCGTATAAATACATAAGTACTGAGTAAGAGGTAAACTGTACTGCACAAAATAGAACCATAAGGTGCAGAGTGAAATGTACGGTACAAACTAGGCTGTCAAGTGCAGTAAATTATAATCAGTTTCCAAACATTAGGGTGAGTTATTGTACAGTGAAATGGCATGTGGCAGGAAAGATTTCCTGTATAAGGCAGTTCGGCAGCGAAGCTGTAGCAGTCTACTGGAGAAAGTGCTCCACTGTCTGTCCAGTGTGTGGTGGAGGAGGTGATCAGGATTGTCTATGATGGATAACAGTGTGTTCAGTGTCCTCCTGTCCACCACAGTCTCAAAAGTCTCCAGCCTGAAACCAATTACAGAGCCAATCTTCTTGGCAATCTTGTCAAGTCTGTTGGTGCTGCTGGCTCTGATACTGCTACTCCAACAAACAGCAGCAAAGAAGATGGTGTTGTCAACAACAGCCTGGTAGAGGATCTCCATCTTGTTGCACATATTGAAGGATCTCAGCTTCCTTAGGAAGTAAAGTCTGCTCATCCCCTTCTTGTACACAGCATGGGTGTTAGATTTCCAGTCCAATCTGTTGCTGATCATGACATCCAGGTATTTGTAGTCCTCCACTACCTCCACATCCTCCCCCCTAATCTCCAATGGTTGTGAAGGAATCCTCTTCTTCCTGAAGTTAATTACCATCTCTCTGGTCTTGCTGACATTCAGGCTCAGGTGATTCTGCTTGGTCCACTCCACAAGTCTGTCTACCAGTGTCCTGTACTCTCCCTCTTCTCCCCCTCTTATACACCCAACAACAGCCGAGTCATCAGAGAATTTCTGCAGTTGTCATGACTCAGAGTTGTACTGAAAGTCAGTGGTGTATAAGGTGAAGAGAAAAAGGGAAAGCACAGTCCCCTGTGGAGCTCCCATATCACTAACCGCCACATCAGACAACACACTGCCCAGGTAGACAAACTGTGGCCTGCCTGTCAGGTAGTCAGTAATCCAGGAGATCACAGAGCTGTCGACACCCATCACCCATTTTAGCAGCTGTATAAAGATGTTTTGTTCCACAGCAGAAATAGGGATTATGTCTTTTTGCGATATGATAGGCCACTGTCATGGGCGTGCGATTTACGCATGCACAAATGGAAAAGACGAGCCCACTTGCAGGTAAAGAGTGTAATTTATTAAATAAAGAGTCTAACATGCAACAAGTGTCCAACATAAAATATCCAACAAATGATAAATAACACAGCAGGCTAGAATTGTTCAGCTGAGACTGGTTCGGTTATGTGGAGCACAGTTCAGGTCCGCGCCCCCAGGGAGAAACTGACTGCTGAAAGGAAAGCAAGACACATGAACTGGAAAATGGAGGACTTGCATACATGGGTCGGAGCGTAGCTAGGCTCTGGAAATAACACCAAACGTAGTCCAGGGGAAAAATAGTCCAAACACAGGAGATGAGCTGAACAGGGCACAAGCTGCGAGCAGGAAGCTGACTAATGCCGTGACAGCGAGTGAATGAACTGACAGAAAATAAATACACAGTCAACTAATGGTGCAGAGTGAATACAGGTGCGTGAAAGCGACAGGTGTACTGATTATAGGCTGCATACTGCAGTGGCAGCCAATGGGAAGTGCCTGGAGGAAGAGGGAGAGGAAAAACAGGGCACAGAATAACTATAAGCAATAAGTGGACAAAACAGGAAAGCAAAATACAATAATAGTATGTGTCTGGGGTCTGGAGTGGCCAAATTACCCCAGACACATGACAGATCCTCCCCCTCAAGGGTGGCGTCCAGACACCCCCAAGTAACACCCAAGGTCATCCCTCCCCCGCCCCCAAAGAACGTCACCCAAGGAGGGAGGTGGGGGAAACATGGCTAGGAGGGAAGAATCACCAGTACATAGCACCTGCGCCCCGACAAGCCCTTATGCCCCCACAGTCACAAGGCTTCAGGGTTCGGGCAGCCTGCCAAAGTCCCAGGGCCAGCAGGAGGCCCGCTGAGCAATGTCCGGCGGTCTGCCACGGCAAATGGGCCACCCGACCCAGAGACTTAGTCCTTTGGGCGACCGGCCAGCGTAGTTGAACCACCAGGACTGGAGGGGTGAATGAGGAGGCGGCTTACCCACCGGAAGGCTTAAAAGTAGGAAGCTGGACTGGAAGAGGGGGACCCCAACGGCTTCTGGTGGCGGAGGAAGGTGGACCACAGGGGAAGAAGGGGCACCCCGAAGGCCTCATGAAGGGAAGAGGAGGCCTTGGTGTCCTCAGGCTGGCTGGCAGCACCCTCGGTGATCCCAACTTGGGACTCGGTATCACCCGCAGTGGACCCAGATTGAGCCAATGCTGCACCCGCAGTGGACTCTAGCTGGCGCTCTGCAGCACCCGTGGTGGGCTCCGGCTGGACCTCTGCAGCACCTGCGGTGGGCTCCGGAGGGAGCTCTGCAGCACCCGCGGAGATCCCAGGCTGGGTCAACGTAGCGCCTGTAGCGACTTCCGCAGCGAGCTTGGCCAGCGAACCTGGATCTTCCGCGGCCTCAGATGGCGTTGGCTGCTCTTGGCAACCCTGGCAGGAAACTCAGAGACAGGAGAGAGACCGGGTCAGGGTCACCGGCAGCGGCAGAGCCCGGCGAGGTGAGCCCGGGTGCAGTGGTGAGCTGCCCCCGGGTCTCCTCACCAAGAGTCAGACAAGGTGGCTCCGAACTAGACAGAAGAGAAACTGGGGCGCATACTTGCCTGAACTTGGGCTCTTCCGCCGTTCAGGACTCTGACGATCCAGGATGCAACGGGTCATCGGGCTGAGGAGGTACGATACCCACGAAGGTCCCGTACTGAGATGGAACCCTCATGTCGACCTCCACTGGGGAAACTGGACCCTCATCATTGTCTGCGGGGACCCCTGGTGGTGATGGATTCTCTCCGGCAACCCTAGGAGGAAGCTCAGGAGTGACAGGGAAGGAACAGAGGTTAGGGTCGCCGGCAGCGGTGGAGCATGGCGAGGTAAGTTTAGATGCAGCTGAAGGCTGCACCCAACTCTCCTCACCAAGAGCCAGGCAAGGTTGCTCCAAATCTAAGGGGAGAGAGACAAATAAGAGCACTTGCCTGGACTCAAGCTCCACCGCCATCCAGGACTCCGATTATCCCGATGACGACATCTCAGTCCTGGCCCCTTGGTGGTCCAAATCAGGCGCTGACTCTGCTGCGGCGGCCTGTGCAGCAGGCAAGATGGTGATTGCAGTCTCGAGGCCCCCAGGCGATGTTCCCCACACTGGTGGCTCATTTGGCATGGCGGCTGGGGGCTGCCTCACCACCGACCCAGGCACTGGATCCTCCAGGGTGTCAGGCCTCTCCTCCAGCTGGTGGCTTGGTTCTGGGGCCGGCACACTCACAGGAGCACACAGATGAGAAATGGAGAGGATTGGTGAGGGGTTATTGCATGCCGCTGGTGTAGAGAACTCAGGGGACTGCAGGACCTGAGTCTCTTGACCAGGGAAAAGGCAAAATTGTTCAACAGTAGATATAGAAAAAGAAGAAACTTGCCTGTTCTCCTGGATCACGATGCCTCCAGCGGCATCAGGAACACTCCCATCCCCCTCCTTGTCCATGGCGGCTCTGGGCTCCTCTACATGAGATGGAGAAGCCTCCCAAGCTGGCACAGAGGTGGATGAATCCGTGGGAAAAAAATGCACCCTCCACATTGGTGGAGATAACAGCTGTGAAGAAGATGGCAGCAGGTGAAACGGCAGGTGATAAAAGCAGCTCCGCTGCTGGATTCTCTCCCTCCAGCAAAGGAGGAGTAGCTTGGTGGATGTGGTTGAATGCCTTGGGCGAGACCTCTGGGAACGGCAACGATGCGGGGGAGAAGGAGGCTTTGAGGTGAGCGCGTGCTCAACTTCCGGCAGGAGCTTCGGTTCCCTCGGGGCTAATTCCTCGAACTCCGCCACCAATTCCGGGAAGAGCCACGACTTCACTTCCAAGAGGAGGTCCACCTCTGCCAGCAGCACCTGCCCTCGTTCATCCATCTCCTCCGCAGATGGAGCGTGCCATGGCTCCGGAGGAGGAAGCTGAGCTGTCGTAGGAGAAGCAGGAAGCCTCCTGCGGTGCACGCCCCTCTTTTTAATAAGAACCGTCTCTGGTGTCGGGACCTCCTCCATCGGCAGGGAGTTTATGCGGCTGAGCACATCCATAGACTCCAGGTGACTCCATAGGACATCATTACTCCCGCCGCGTTGTCCTGACTCTCCCGAACCGTACTTGGGGAGAGAGAGAAGTCCGCGCCCATGCCAGGAGATCTTCCAGGAGGGACATCGCCCGCCACTCAAACCCTTTAAGGTGACCCATGGTTCCACAGGACTTGGGTAGGAAAACACACACGGAAAAAGGTGAGGGGGTAGAGAGAAAAAAGAAAGCACACTCCTTCACCGCTGAACTCTTTTCGGGTCACGGCATTCTGTCATGGGCGCGTGCTTTACGCACGTACAAATGGAAAAGACGAGCCCACTTGCAGGTGAAGAGTGTAATTTATTAAATGAAGAGTCTAACATGCAACAAGTGTCCAACATAAAATATCCACCAAATTATGAATAACACAACAGGCTAGAATTGTTCAGCTGTGACTCGTTGGGTTATGGGGAACGCGGTTTAGGTCCGCCCCCAGGGAGAAACTGAAAGCTGAAGAGAAAGCAAGACACATGAACTGGAAAATGGAGGATTTACATCCATAGGTCGAAGCGCAGCTGGACTCTGAAAACAACACCAAACGTAGTCCAGGGGAAAACTAGTCCAAACACAGGAGATGAGCTGAACAGGGCACAAGCTGCGAGCAGGAAGCTGACTAATGCCGTGACAGTGAGTGAATGAACTGACAGAAAATAAATACACAGTCAACTAATGGTGCAGAGTGAATACAGGTGTGTGACAGCAACAGGTGTACTGATTATAGGCTGCACACTGCAGCAGCAGGCTGAGCAGCCAATGGGAAGTGCCTGGAGGAAGAGGGAGAGGCAAAACAGAGCACAAAATAACTATAAGCCATAAGTGGTCAAAACAGGAAAGAAAAATACAATAATAGTCTGTGTCTGGGGTCTGGAGTGGCCAAATTACCCCAGACACATGACAGGCCACTGCTTTTAGTAATGTCACATTTTTTTTATTTTTTTTTTAAAATAAGGAACAGAATTGTTCTGTGCTTGTGTTGTGCAGCATGGTTTGATCAGGGACGGGAGACTGAGATGGCTTCATTCTGGCTCGAACACACAATTTATAACAAACCTTCAGTATTGCACATTATGCTGCTGTTGTAAATTATTTGAACTTGAATGTTCTGGGTTCGTCTTACACTTGACTCCAAACCATCACCAAATAATTGAGCCATCATTTTTTGCTTCTAAACCAACCAGCTCCTCCTCAGTAGCCTGCCTGCATCTCTGTCTCTGTCACTGGAGCGACATTGAGCAGTTGTGTTCAGAGGGAGCAAGGCAGGCTGGGTGAAGTCGTGTGAGGTGGCAGACAGGGAGAGGGAAAATAAGGCAAACTGAAGAATCCATAATTTTAGCACAACATAAACTATCCCAATATAAATAATATTGTCTTATCCTGCATCTCGTATGAAAGTATCTTCATATATCTTAAAATCTCAAGATATCACCCAGCCGTGTTATCTATCAACTAACAATAATCATAAGCTGGAAAACTCACCTTATTAGCTGTGTTGTTCTCTGCTGGTTTCACTCACACCACAGATTGGCAGTACAGATTGGCAGTTATTTCTCCTAATTCTTCTCTGCTTTTGGTCTCTGTTCATAATTATAAACCTGTGGTTTCTGATATAGATAAACACTTTTTGGCTGTTTTTCTGTTTTCTCTCCTTCAAAGGTTAAACTACTACACATTTCCATTTCCACTACTACACATTTCTGCTCTGTATTTTCCCTTTAAACAGCATGGAGATCATTGGGAGACCATTGAGAGATCAAAAAACGACCGGATCTCTCAACGATTTCCATCTGTGTAAATGTTTGGGAGACCATTGTAAGATTTTCATAGTGGTCTATAGAGATCTTTTAAAGATTATGAGAGATTGCTGTGAGAGATCATTGAGCGTTTATTGGGCAGCCAGAGGTTTTTAGTGCTGTTGTACCCCATTCACATGGATGGAGATCTCTGAGAGATCACTGACAGATGAAAAAAAAAAAGGCCAGATCTCTCAGTGATCTTCCAGTGATCTCCACAGTCTCCACAGGTGAGAGATTGTTTTGGATAGGGTCAAAACAATGGGATAGAAGAGCACTAGAAGCCTCTGGCTGTCAAACAAACTCCCAATGATCCTCAAGTGATCTCTCCTAGTCTCTCAGTTATCTCTCAAGCATTATTGAAAGATCTCTATAGATCACAAAGAAAATCTTACAATCTCCCAAACAGTTATTCAGACAGAGGTCATTGAGAGATCATGTCAAATTTTAATTTCACAATGTCTCCCAGTGATCTTCATGCTCTGTAAAGGGGCTCTTAGTAATGTCATGGTCAGACTGATGGTTTTGAGGAGGAGCTGACACATCATCATCATCATCAATGCTGCAAAAACAACTTTAAAAGTTGTTCTAAGGCATAGTCAGATATGCTTTTGTCATAAATGTTAAATAAATAATTTCTCAACATATTTACCTCCGCCAGGAGGTTATGTTTTTGCCGGGGTTTGTCTGTCTGTCTGTTGGTTAGCAAGATAACTCAAAAAGTTTTAGACAGATTTCGATTAAACTTTCAGGCATTGTTGGAAATGGTACAAGGAAGAACTGATTAAATTTTGGGGATGATCCAGTGACCGCCATTACGGAAAATGCCATTTTCGTGAATAACTACTGAACCACTAATCCTATCATTGTCAATCCAATTGCTAGTCATGTTTTCATGGTCAAGGAATCAAAACGTACACACAAACACTGTATGGGGGGAACTGTGGCCGCCATTACGGAAAATGCCATTTTCGTGAATAACTACTGAACCACTAATCCTATCATTGTCAATCCAATTGCTAGTCATATGTTTTCGTGGTCAAGGAATCTGAAAATGTACACACAAACACTGTATGGGCGGAACTGTGGCCGCCATAATGGAAAATGTCATTTTTGTGAATAACTACTGAACCACTAATCCTATCATTGTCAATCCAATTGCTAGTCATATGTTTTCGTGGTCAAGGAATCTGAAAATGTACACACAAACACTGTATGGGCGGAACTGTGGCCGCCATAATGGAAAATGTCATTTTTGTGAATAACTACTGAACCACTAATCCTATCATTGTCAATCCAATTGCTAGTCATATGTTTTCGTGGTCAACGAATCTGAAAACGTACACACAAACACTGTATGGGGGGAACTGTGGTGCTTGGCGGAGGTCTGCACTATCCGAGTGCTTTTCTAGTTTACCTTGTGTGGTTACCTGGGAAATTGCACTTTAATGTTAGCATTCCTACCAGTGTAGGTCCAGGAAGAACTTTTAAAGCATAGTAACCCAAAGTTCTTAGAAGCATTTTATCCATGAACGTCTCTTGAAGCCCTCCTCAGCAATGAAATAAAACATCTAAAACCCTTTGTAAGACTTATTTGCCCTGTACAGAAAAAAATGACCCAGAATCAATAGCAGACCAATAAATAATTGGACCTGTAATTAGAATGCCATAACAATGAATTCAAAATCATCCATCCATTCATTCTTATTCTTGGTCACTTTGTTTTCTTGATTACTTATTCAACTGAGGTCACAGGAGCTTCCATGTGCTGTTTCAGGGTGAGGTTGTTCCATACCAGGGCCAACACAGGGAGACAAGCAACCATTCACTCATAACACTGGTCAACACCAAATTTATTGTCTAAGTTTTTTTAGCTGATTTAGGACAATTTTTATGTGCTGAATCCAAAAATCACATTGGTTTTGCTCAATCAGGTCAACTTTTTGAACTATGGCCACATGTTGTTTTTTACGTTTTTGTTTACATGTACGGGTATTTTCACTTTATATGATGCAAAATTCTTTTTTATTTCTTGAAATTTCTCGAACTCTGAAGAGTTTGCATGCACCAATTTATGACATGTCATAAATTGTCGTGATGGCTGATTACCGTTGGACTCTGAAGAGAGACATCCCTGCCACTGAGCATTCTAGAGGTTCGAATAAACGGAAGTTGAAGCTCTGAATTTTGAACAATGATGACAAAACATTCAGTTTACATGTACTTACTTATATCAATGTCTGCTATTCAATTTACAGTAATCGAAGTTTGTAACATTTAATCAATAAATTGTGTTAGAAAATGTTTTTTTCTCCTAAAAATCTATTTAGGATGAGAAATATTAACAAAAATCAACCAATAATGTCACAGAAATGTAATCAATTTAGTCAGAAGATCAGATTTTTAAAAAATCAACTTGGCATAAAAACCTGACCTGATCGAGAGAAACGGATGTCATTTGCGAATTCAGCGGTGCAAAATTGTCTTAAATCAGTTGAAAAAAACACAGACAACTTACAAAAAATTATTTTTGTAACCCTGTGTAATCACACCTACAACCAATTTAGTATCACCAGTTAACCTATCATGGATATGCGTAGACTGTGGGAGGAAACCAGGGAAGCTGGCATTATGTTATCTTACACAGGAACAGGGAGAACAAGCAAACTACAACGGAAGGCTCTGGCAACACAGTGTTCGAAGAAATAGTGCTATTGCATGTTGCAGTTTGATTCAATGCTATAATCTTGATTTCTTAAAAGACAATGGATTCAGTTAGAGGGTGTGTATTTTCTTTACTTCTTCATCTTCTTTCGGCTGCTCCCTTTAGGGGTCACCACAGCAGATCATCTGCCTCCATTTTCTTTACTTGAGTTTTAAATTATGACATTTTAGTACATTTGTTTTCTTGCAGATTTGTATTTTCCTCCATGTGAATTGTATGGACCCCAGGGAGAGTAGTTGCTGCTATGTCAGGGGTGTATAACCATGCCATGGAGGGCTAAGATTGGACACCCCCATGTTAAGTAAAAGCTAATGGATAACTAAACAACCTCCTAGCTTTGAGGTGACAGGTCTAACCACCACTGCGCTCCTCCATTATCAATCAATTAATAATAAACACTCTTTTTTTTTTTTCCTTTTTTGTAGTTCAGAGACAGTCTGGGAGTGCTTCCATTGCTGTAAGTCATTTGTAAGCCTGCTGGGTAAGCTGCCAGCCAGATGGGCTGGTCTGCAGCCAGCTGGTTGCAGCTCAGAATGGCTACCCATTAACTGAGCTACACCACCATCATACATCAATAGTCTAGTACATCCCTGATTTTGATCGCCAACATGTCCACAACTGGGTATAGAAAAAAAGACATTTTATTTAATTTAATCCGTAACAAGCTGCCAAGCATGTATTCCAAATGTTTTTAGCCATCTTTTTTTCCAGATAAAATGTGTTTTTAAACATATATACAGTGGCAAACTCAGAAACAAAGGTAAAATCAGAACATGACTGTTCAATAGAAAGCAACAATATACAGTCGTGAAAAAATTAGGACACCCCATTAAATATTCAGTTCTTTATTAAGAAATGTTCACATATCTACTGTATGTCTAACCTTGTTTTGTTTTTATTTGTATTTTTTAACATTTAATTTAGCCATTTTAAGTGGGAATGAATGTGGGAGTGTCCTAAAAAGATGGGGGATGTCCTAATTTATTTGTCACTATTTGTTTAGAATGATATTTTACAGAAAATTTGAAAAAAAAGTCTTTAATTCATTTTAATTGTTTACTTGTATTACATGAATCACCCAGTATTTTTAACATTGATATTAAATATCCATATGTCCAAATATGTAAAAAAAAAAAAAAAAAAAACACAGGCTTCATCCAGCAATGACCTACAGCTCTTGTTGGGACGGTTTGCCGCTGAGTGTGAAGCGGCTGGGATGAGAATCAGCACCTCCAAGTCCAAGTCTATGGTCCTCAGCTGGAAAAAGGTGGATTGTCCTCTCCGGGTTGGGGACAGGCTCCTGCCCCAAGTGGAGGAGTTTAAGTATCTTGGGGTCTTGTTCACGAGTGAGGGGAAAATGGAGCGAGAGATCGACAGACGGATTGGAGCAGCATCTGCAGTGATGCGGACGTTGTACCGGTCTGTTGTGGTGAAGAGGGAGCTTAGTTCTAAGGCAAAGCTGTCGATTTACCAGTCAATCTACGTTCCTACTCTCACCTATGGTCACGAGCTTTGGGTAATGACCGAAAGAACGAGATCGCGGATACAAGCGGCTGAAATGAGCTTTCTCCGTAGGATTGCTGGACTCACCCTCAGAGATAAGGTGAGGAGCTCAGTCATCCGGGAGAGGCTCAGAGTAGAACCGCTGCTCCTCCACATTGAAAGGAGTCAGTTGAGGTGGTATGGGCATCTGATTAGGATGCCTCCTGGACGCCTCCCACTTGAGGTGTTTCAGGTACGTCCCACTGGGAGGAGACCCCGGGGCAGACCCAGGACTCGGTGGAGAGACTGTCTCCCAGCTGGTCTGGGAACGCCTTGGTATCCCCTCTGAAGAGCTGGAGCAGGAGGCTGGGGAGAGGGAAGTCTGGGCTTCTCTGCTTGAACTGCTGCCTCCGCGACCCGGACCTCCGGAAAAGCGGTAGAAGATGGATGGATGGATGGATGGAAAAAAAACACAGGCTTATACAGGGTGTCCTAATTTTTTCACATGACTGTAAAACATTATACCAGGAAGTATTTTGACTTATAGTTACATTTTGAAAAAATAATCTCAAGTGGTTTTGAAATAAGTACATGTAATGACATGGAGGAGGGTTGGAGCAGCAATGTGTTTAAAGTAGACCATTACCCTACTCTAACCCTATTAAACTGACTTTCACCATATAAAAATGTCTTATTTATGTGGAAAGATCATGCAGACTGGAGTTAAAAAGGGGTACAATGGGGTGTAAGTGTCATGGCGGCCTCTGGGCCGTCATTGGCATCATTAACTCCAGCTGCGCACAGATCCACAGGTGTTAATCAGCAGCTGTTAAAAGCCAGTGTTGCTGACAGCCCGGCACGGAGTCGTCTGTCCTCCTCGTCTGAGAAAGAACCAGAACTCCGTTCTCTGGCCTCGTCAAGGTATTCTCTTGTCTCGTCAGAATCTGTCTCGTCAAGAATTGTCTTGTCAAAAACTGCCTCGTCAGAAACTGTCTTGTCAGAAGCTGTCTCGTCAGGAACTGTCTCGTTAGAATCTTCTCTGGTCTCGTCTAGAACGTCTCTCGCCTCGTCAAGGACTTCAGTTCAAAGTCAAGCACGTAAGAGAGCTGTTTGCTACTCTACTCCTAACCTCTACCCCTGTGCACAGGTGGACTCCCTTGGCGGCGGACCTGCGTCCCCAGCTGACGGGGTTACGCCAACTCGCACACGTAGCGGTTCGCTACCACCACGACTACCGGTACGTCTGGGTCCACAAATTCCTGAATTGTTACTGTATCAGTTACAGGAGTACTGGCCACCGTTACCGGTGGAGTTTGTGTCATCGTCATCTGTTGTGTCATCGTCACCACGTTCTGTGGAATCACTCACCTCGTCATCGTCTGGATTGTCATGGTCATCACGCTCTCTGGAATCACTCGCCTTGTCATTGTCTGGATTATCATCGTCACCACGTTCTGTGGAATCACTCGTCTTGTCATCAGCTGGTTTGTCATCGCCCCGGTCTGTGGTGTCACAGCCGGAGTCACTGGAAGATCTGTCCTCGTCTCAGTCACAGGTGGAAGCCCCAGCTCGTTCCCGGACGCCTTCACCTCCACGTTGCACGGCCGCTGGTTCTCAGCAGGACGTAACCTGTGCTTCTCCCAAGTAAGCCTCACTACTGATAGCTTGTCATTAGCGTGGGACGAAAGTAATTGTCTGTGCTTATATGTTCCAGGGTTGCCGGGTCTCCGTCCAGAGTGCTCAGTTCCAGTGACCAGGATACTATCCATGCGCTCACACTTGCACTACACACCCTCTCACTCTAATAAAGATTATTGTTCACTAATTTGCCCGTGTCAGTGTCTGTCTCCTGGGTCCCGAAACATGTCAGTAAGCTCTGATTCATGGGAGAATGGTTATTATTCCCATACACCACCTCACACATACCTCTGTATGATGATTTAAGTGAAACGTGTTGACCGCACCATATTCAAAATATTACACCAGTTCCTAATTGGAGGGTGACTCAAGGACCTTCCAATTTGAAACAAACATTACATCAAACCAAAAGCACTTACTACATTTTTTTTTATCTTATTTATTATTTGCTGTGAGTGCTGCTATCCCTTTGCTGCTGCAATCCTGTAATGTCCTCATTGTGGGACTAATAAAGGGTTATCTTATCTTAAAGGTTTATCTTACATGCCACAAAATATATATTTTTTTTTTTAATGATCAAAGTTTCTAGCTCAATGCCATTCTGTTTTCTTTGGTGATACTTCTTTTGTGTGGTTCAGCCCATGGTCAATCAAATGTGTCTGTTTGTCTTGTGTGTGTGTGTGTGTGTATGTGTGTGTGCGTGCGTGCATTCGTGTGTCTTGGACACAAATAGCAGGAAGTGAGAAGCGGCATCAGGGTAATTAGGTGTGTTTGTTGACAACTGTGGCAGAGTATGCATTGGTATTTTTATTACAAAGTGTTTACATGGCCAACCTGTCAACAGAGAAGCGGTCAGGAAGAGACTGATTTGGAATTTGTTTACAAAATGTTTGTTGGCAGGTGGTTTGTAGAACAGACCCCCCTTGTTGGTGGTGAGTGATGAAGGTAAATATCAGATTAAAACAAACATGATACCTCCAAACACCTCAAAGCATTAAGCAGTAAATATTGAAAATTGCCCAGGTTCTTCCCACTCAGAATCATGGAGCATCCAATCAAAAGTATTTCAGAGTTGGTTTTTTTGTTTTGTTTTGTTTTTGCATTTCATGCATGTTAAATGTAGAACAAATTTTAATTCATTTAGATAAGATATATGGTAGATATAAAAAGTCTACACACCCTGTTCAAATGCTAGATCTTTGTGATGTAAAAAAAACGAGACCAAGACAAATCATTTCAAAACTTTTTCCACCATTAATGTGACCTATAACCTGTACAACCTAATTGAAAAACAAACTGAAATTTTTTAAGGGGAAAAATAGAAAACTTACAATAACCTGGTTGCATAAATATGCACACCCTTAAACTAATACTTCGTTGCAGCACTTTTGGCTTTTATTACAGCACTCAGTCTTTTTGGGTAGGAGTCTATCAGTGTGGCACATCTTGATGTGGCAATATTTGCTCACTCTTCTTTGCAAAAATGCTCCAAATCTGTCAGATTGTGAGGGCATCTCCTGTGCACAGCCCTCTTCAGATCACCCCACAGATGTTTGATAGGATTCAGGTCTGGACTCTGGCTGGGCCATTCCAAAACCTTAATCATCTTCTGGTGAAGCCATTCTTTTGTTGATTTGGATGTGTGCTTTGGATCATTGTCATGCTGAAAGATGACAATGATCCATTGTCATCTTGACGACAATCTTGAAGATGAAGTTCCTCTTCATCTTCAGCTTTCTAGCAGAAGCCAGAAGCCTGAAGGTTTTGTGCTAACACTGACTGGTATTTGGAACTGTTCATAATTCCCTCCACCTTGACTAAGGCCCCAATTCCAGGTGAAGAAAAACAGCCCCAAAGCATGATGCTGCCCACCATGCTTCACTGTAGGTATGGTGTTCTTTTGGTGATGAGCAGTGTTGTGTTTGCACCAAATATACTGGAATTATGGCCAAAAAGTTCAACCTTGGTTTCCTCAGACCATAACACATTTTCCCACACGCGTTTGGGAGATTTCAAATGTATTTTTGCAAAATGTATTCAGGCTTGGATGTTTTTCTTCATAAGATAAGGCTTCCGTCTTGCCACTGTACCCCACAGCCCAGACATATGAAGAAGACGGGAGATTGCTGTCACACGGGAGTGGCGGTGGCGCAGGTGTAGTGTGACCGACTACTGATCGGAGGGTCATGGGTTCGATTCCCACTCTGTCTGCTGTCCGCTTGTCGAAGTGTCCTTGAGCAAGATATTGAACCCCCAGTTGGTCCTGGTGGCCTGGTTAGCGCCTGTGTGTATGGCAGCTCTGCCGCCTTCAGTGTGTAAATGTGTGTGAATGGGTGGATTGCAGGATCTGTAAAGTGCTTTGGTCATTCTCAATGAGAAGAAAAGCGTTATATAAGTAGACACCATTAACATGTACTAAACACCCAGCACTTGCTAGAAATTCCTGCAGCTACTTCAATGTTGCTGTCGGCCTCTTGGCAGCCTCTCTGACCAGTTTTCTTCTTGTCTTTTCATCAGTTTTGGGAGGATGTCCAGTTCTTGGTAATAGATGGATAGATGTACTTTATTGATCCCAAACTGGGAAATTACAGTTTAACAGCAGCATGACAGTAGACAACCAAAATGACAGAAACACACACAACGTAATAAACAAAGGGATTACCCATGGAAAGTAAAACTGCCTAAATAACTTATATACAACGTAGATGAATAGATGGTGACCTGTATAGATACATGAATCCTACCCGCTGTACAATGCAGGACGATCAGGTGCAGGGTAAAATGTGAGGCACTAATTATACTGCAAGGTGCAGTATGACAGCATAGTTATGACCAAAAATCAACATTAGAATGAGTTATTGTACAGTGAAATGGCATGTGGAAGGAAAGATTTCCTGTACCTAACCATTTGGCAGCGAAGTTGTAGCAGTCTGCTGGAGAAACGCTGTCTGTCCAGAGTGTGGTGGAGGGGGTGATCAGGATTGTCTATGATGGATCGCAGTTTGTTCAGTGTCCTCCTCTCCACCATAGTCTCAAAGGTCTCCAACCTGAGACCAATCACAGACTCAGCCCTCTTGATATTCTTGTCGTCTGTTGTAGGCCTTTTCCACGGGCCCCGCTTTCCCCAGCACCGCACCAAGGCCCCGGTGTTTGTGCATTTTCCATGAGCCCCAGCACCGGTTAGCAGGCGCGATTTTCGTACCTGATCGAGGGCAGGGTCGCTCATGGCCCTGGCTCGGCCGGCCCGGGGCTGTGATGTGACGTCAACAGACTGGTCGCCGCTGATTGGTCCGGTCGTAACGTCACGATAATAGCGACGGTCTTCCCCGTCTTCTGATAACTGCCATTTGCAATATTGTCATGGACTAAGTCGGTCACGGAGTGAATATGATATTAATACAGACAGCGTTGTAGGTTTTGCGGCACTCTACACCGTGGTCCAATGAAGAGGTGTGGAGTTTTCTCTGCTTTGTGGCAGATACACAGTGAGGAGTGACCCGGACCTATGGCTGCACAGAAACCGGAGAATGGACCAGCTGTAGACGAAAACCATCTATTTATATGGTGAGTGATTTGTAATAATGTGCATCTGCTTGCTTATTTATCCTATTGGTGGTACGGTCACTTTTTTTGAGCCATTACAGTGCTGTTCTGTGCTGGCTAACGTTTTAAAGCTAACATTTTTAATTTGCTAGCTAGCAAGTACCAACTGGTGAATCGCGCATGTTTTCTCCTAAATATTCGCTTGTGAGAGCAAAACGATGAAATATGTTAATCCTGGTTAAAGTCCTGGTTTGCGTTTTTTATTCCACTTTGGTCCTGGGCATTAAATTGTGTGCTGTTCTGTGATGGCTAATGTTTTTTAGCTAACGTTTTTGCTAGTGCTAACTGCTGAATCGCGCTGTTTTCTCCTAAATATTCGCTTGTGAGAGCAAAACGATGAAATATGTTAATCCTGATTAAAGTCCTGGTTTGTGTTTTTGGATAAAAACTTCAGATTTTGACTGAGTGAGTCCATACTCGGTGATTCACAGCATCAGTTAACGTTATTAATTCATTCTGATTGCTGAAGCCACAGTAAAAACAAATGATTTTTAATGTAACGCAGCCCCTGAAAAATCTACCGAAGCGCAGCTACATGAAAACTGTGGTTAAATACAACAACGAAGTACTTTATTGTCACATTCAAATTGTAATCGCTCCTGTTTTGTTTTTCTTTTGAATACTTGGATGAAATATGGTGGGCAATATAAGCTGCGGCTTCAGCCATCACCCACTTCAGATAACCTATGTTGAACTGTAGAATCAGAGGAGTTATTGTTTAATTTGACCTTGTTAAATTTTTCCCCTTTGTTATATTATTCTATTTTCTTTTAATCTTTACCTTTAATCAACCTGAAATTAAGATTCATTCATTAATTCACATTCCACCACTGGCTTTTAGCATCAAGTGTATTTCCCAAATATGTGTTAAACTTGCTTTAACTAACCATCACCCATTTGTCTTTTGTGTAGGCAAGAGGGAAACTGTCACCCCAACTGGACCTTGCCTCACTATTTACAGAGATGCAGGCTGAAGATCTGCTGGACCAGGACCAGGGGCTGATCCGGTTGCTTCTCAGTGAGGGAGCGTGGCAGCCGTGTGTGACCCATTCAAATTTTATTCTTTTTTACAGTTTGAATTTTGCACATTCTGAATAATCTGGAATTTGCTGCTGATTGTAATAAAGAATTTAGTGACTTAAGTGTTTGCATCATGATTTTCCATTTTGTCTGTTAAGACACCGTTGGGAAAAGAGTCAACTGTACAAAGGATTTATCTGTGACCTTGAAAATAATGGCTCATTTTTAAGAAAAAAGTAACCAACACAATAATTTTATTAACTGAACACTGTATTGTTGGATGTATATGGAGGAATTCTGGGTCATATTAGCATCTGCTCTTCATCATAATGGGTTTTGGGCAGGGGTGTCTAATCATGTGCCATGGAGGGCAAAGACCCTGAAGGCTTTACCTCCAACCAGTGTCTTCAACAGCAGACTCCACTGAACTTCTTCCACTGACTGATCAGTGACAACACCTGCTGAAGCGACTGGGTAGAAGAGAGAACCTGCAGGGTCTTGACCCCCCATGACAACTGATTGGAAGCCTCCGGATTAGGTTTAATGGGATTTAACATTTAACACAAACTGCTTTATGGTTCATAATATTATATAATACAATATGGCTCATAATTTTGATGAGACTTACACCCAACCAAAAGTGATTTCTCAAAATGCTAGATTGTTCTTAGCTTTTCCAATCTTTCAGTATTTAATTTGTGCCACATGGTGGTAACCTTCAGATATATAAAAAAGAGACATCTGCCAAAAATTCACAGGTTTATTGTCAGTGCAATTCCCAGTGCAATACTACATGAATGCATGTATAGTACATTGTTGATGCAGAGAATATACATTTCTACAGTACATGTATCGAGGAAATCAATTATTTTCCATGTGACCTTATGACTGCATTATTTTAATTGCCTTTTTGTAATTAAAGTTTTTATTGACTTTATACAAGATGGTACTACACATATTGATCTTCCAAGTATCACATCAGTCTCCAAAAAGGATAAATAGGGTGAAAAAAATATATATGTATACATATACTGGATTACAAAGCAAGGATATCAGTGAGGGAAGGCAATAACCCCCACCCCCCCACCCCGAAAAAAAAAACAGAGAAAGACAGGCCTTCATTAACATTACCTATTTTTAACTATTTTACATAATTGCCTTTAATCCTAGATCAAGTTTGTTTTGGCCTATAATACATCATAACTATAAAATACTGTATATCTTATACGTAACTCAGTACTGTTTACTTTTTGAATAGATATTTTGTGGCTAATATAGTTATTAAACTGGCGATCAAGTTGTGTCAGCTGATCAATTTTTTCTATGACCACACCTCAGACTGCTGCAGAAGCAGGTACAGTCTCTCCATTATTTTCACACAGAGCAAAGTAATTTGTTGTACAGGAAATGAACGTTTCTACAGAAATTCTTAAGCTTGGTGAAGCTGTGCAGTCATTAGTGCCAGGCTGATGACAGTGAGAGGCGTTGCTGAGCCAGAACGACCATTTGAAGAGGTAATTTCTCAACAACAGAGCCATCTGAAACACACACACACAGCATACATATTTTAGTACCTAACTTGCAGACATTACAGTGTAGCACGACATACTTACAGCAAACTAGCATTAGCAACCATTAGCTTACCTAGTTTGTATCCTCATGTCTTCGGCTCTCCCAGAAGCTGCAGAACTATTCCAGAGTGTTTAGTCTCGCTGCCCGTACCCTTATCTGGCGGTGCTTTTTGGTATTTACGGCGAAAAAAGCCACAGACCGAGGAGTCGCCTTGTAGAGCAGCCATGTTATGTTTGTTTGGGTCGCGCGCTTCACGTCACGAGAGTGAGGCGCCGCCTTGCTGTTAAGAAATCCCACCCAGCCGCGGCCGGGCTGCAGTACTGTTGAAAAGCAATCGAGGGACCATGGAGCCGCGCCGACCCGAGTCGTGTTCTCGGGCCGTGGCTGACCGGGGCCCATGGAAAAGTGCCTTTGGTGTCACTCACTCTGATACTGCTACCCCAGCAGACATCAGGAAAGAAGGTGGCACTGGCAACAACAGCCTGTAGAAAAGCTCCAGCATCCTGTTGCTCACTGTGACGATGGAGTGTCACCACTGTATGACTTATTGTATGTGTGATTGTGTTGTATTTATAATATGGAAAATGTTATTATGATTGTTTGTAAAGTGCACACATTATTTTGGGATCTGTCTTTTGTTTAATTTGAATGCCCTTGGGAGATAATTGTTATGGTTAAGTATTTTGGTAAAATAATGGATAATGATTTATTTCACATACCTTTGCCAGCATGCTTCCTGTGGGTGTCCGGGCAAAAGACTCTGTTAGGGGTTGAGGGCCTTTTATAGGACACCAGCAGGAAGGAAGTATGTATGGTAAGTTAGAGGGGTGGTTTAGCTTTTGTAAATAGGGGTTTGAACTATTTATTGAATTATTTATATTGTTATTTATTATATGTTATTTATATTTATATTGTATATAGTCGGGGAAGTATTTATGTATTTTTAGAGATTAGTGGGTATGTGCAAACAAAGGAAATGTTTATTGTTTTACCTGGGGTTATGGTAGGGGCTAATCAGCCCTAATTGTCTCCAGTAGTATATAACAGGTGTTGGGTTTAGAGTAGTAGTTGAGTAGAGTTTATCTTCAGTCTTGCAGTCGAGAGTTTTCGCTGTAACTCTATGGATTGTTGATGAAGAATCGTGTCGGATGTCTTGGACTATTTACATGTAAGATTATTGAAATAAAATAATTGAAAATTGAAATCTGCCCTCGCCCCGCTGTTACTTGTGACACTCACGTTGAAGGAGCTCAGCTTCCTCAGGAAGTAGAGTCTGCTCATTCCCTTCTTTTACGCTGCATCAGTGTCAGATTTCCAGTCCAATCGGTTGCTGATCATGACACCCAGGTATTTGTAGTCCTCCGCTAACTCCACATCTTCCCCCCTAATCTGCAATGGTTGTGAATGCGTCCTCTTCTTCCTGAAGTCAATTACCATCTCTCTGGTCTTGCTGACGTTCAGCCTCAGTTGATTCTTCTTGTTCCACTCCACAAATCTGTCTACCAGTGCCCGGTACTCCCCCTCCTCTTCCCCTCTTATACACCCAACAACAGCTGAGTCGTCAAAAGAATTTCTGCAGGTGGCATGACTCAGTGTTGTACTTAAAATCAGTGGTATATAAGGTGAAGCAAAAAGGAGAAAGCATAGTCCCCTGTGGAGCTCCTGTATCACTAAACACCACATCAGACAAGACACTGCCCAGGTAGACAAATTGTGGCCTGCCTGTCAGGTAGTCAGTAATCCAGGAGATCACAGAGCTGTTGACCCCCATCACCCGCAGCTTCTCACCCAGTAGCGGTGGCTGGATGGTGTTAAAGGTAATGTTACTGTTGTGCCATATTTTCTCCACTTGATAATGATCATCTCACTTTGGCTCAGCAATAATTATTCTTCTGCTTAAAGACATTTTGTTTCACCCAGGAGTAAGACAGTCAAAAAATTGATTTTCTTCCCCCAGGCCACAGCTGAAATCCCATTCCTTTGTTAAAACCAGCCTAAGGAATTCCCCCTATGTCCGGCTTTGGTTTTATTGCCCCCATAAACATACAACAGACCTCATTGCCACACCGATCCACAACTCAGTTAATTTCCTTAAATTCTGGGACATGCTGGATTTAACCGGTGAACTTTAAAGTACATTATTACAAACTCAATTCTAAACCTTCTCTTCTTTTCAGGACTATGAAAAGCAAATGGACTCTGATGTAGAAGAGCTTGGAATAACGAGGCGATATGATTTATAAACCAAAGTTTATTATCAGCTTCGCTCCTCTAACAAGTCTCATCTCAGTGCAGAAGCAGAATAAAAGGTTGAACACATTCAGACCTACATACTTATACCTACACATAACAAAAGACATTGCATATCAAAGCTGACATCCCACATTAGCTTAATCCCCCCTCCATTGTCCTCTGTCTCTTCCACCTGGCCCTGGGAAGTCAAGGCGATCGATCTGGTCTCCACCGCTGCGCCTCGGATGCTCTTTGATCTTCGCTGGCGGTTGAGACCTCTTGTCCTGTTCTGAGGCGTGAGGTCATTGCACATATGTAATCACCAAACATTCTAATATGCTTATACATATGTAGGTTATGGAATATATGATTAATATAAACCACATCTGATGTTTTTAATGTGGAAAATCAATAATATGTGTGAAATGCATTAATCTGATTATATATATATATACGCATGTTAAAAATGTTTAAATGAATGTTTATTCCTGCATGTTGATTTAGAAGCACTGCTTATAATTTATACTAATCACTAAAGTTATCTTAGTTTAATACATAAGGGTATAAAGCACATTCCAGTATGTATCAAAATGTGCCTCTAAAACCATGTGACTCCAGCAGCCAATCTCTGCATGACAACTCTTTCCCAAAAGCTCCAAACAATAGACTGTTTGTTCATTGGACTGAAAGTTCATCAAGCCCGCCCATGAAGGACGCTCATTGGCTGAGATTTCGGTCAACCCGGAAGCCCGCGAAAGCTCAACAGAACTTATAAAAGGCGAAAGACCCCCTGCTTCGCTCTCTTTCACCGATCTCTTTCCTCTCCTTTTTTTCGACGCTCTTCTCTCTTCCGTTCGTCTCTTTTGTCCATTGTCTACACACAGCAAGAAAGAACTTTGGGGAAGAACAAAGACTTCTACCACGTGTCGCTTTTCTGAACACAGAGCAGATAACTCGTAATTTGTTTATGTAACTTTGTATTTTAATGTTTATTTCTTTTTTTCTTAAATGCCTAGGAATTCCTATTTCTTTGAGCTCAATTCTTAATCGGAGTTAAACTCCAACTTTTATTTATCTCTTTTTCTTTGTTAAACTTTCTGTAAAATCACCATTTGTTTAATTTTAATATAAGTTTTAATCTTGACTTTATTTTTATAATATTTTTCTTGACCAATCACACACCAGAAGCTATTATTTTTATCTAAAGTCCGAAACTCCTTAATTTGAGATCGGATTAGATGTCTTTAATTAATTATTATCGAAGGCCTCTGAGAAGACGCAGCTCTCCACATCACACGCAGCTGAAGAATCAGCGCGCTTCTGCAGGATTTCAACCATTGAGATCAAACCTATGATCTCATACATCCTCAAGAAAATATTTGCGGGACAAATATTCTGGGTTTTGCCCCTGAACAACACATCAAAACTTCATGAGGACGATGACAGAACGTTGAAGCAGATCAACGGGAAATCATCATCGAGGAATCACGTGAGCTGCAACTTTAATTCATCTGCTGAATTAAACCTCTGAGGTTCGGTAATAATTTGTGTATCTAATCAGATGCAAATTAAGAAGCCATTAACATAACTCTTCTTTTGTGGCACATATATTGAGTTCATATTTCCCACAAATGTATGGCTGTATGTGTATTGGGGGCTTCACGTCTCGCGGGACAAAGAAGGTCTGGGTCTGCAGAGATCTACAGGAGATGACGAGGAGGTGCGAGAGTTGGCCTTTGTCTCAGAGAGGATGCCCCAGAAGGATTCTCGGAACATCGAGGGATAAGAGACAGACATCAAAGAGTTGCATTGTGACTGGGAATTAAGTACCATGTGATTGTATGTTTGCTAAAGCACCATGTGACTTAGGCAGTATAAGAGTGTGGTATTTCATTGCTCGGTCTCTTTTCTTGTTTAGAGATTGCTAGAGAATGTGTTCTCTTAATAAAGCTGAACCTGAGAAATAAACTCAGCCTCATCCTTGAATGCATTCTCTACACTTTTCATTAAAATTCCGTTTTTATTTTCTTAAGATTAATCCAGGACTTTTCATATAATTAGTAAACTTTCTCCATAAATTTGCATTGTTTCCATAATCTGTTAACTCAAACTGATAAAAATTGGTTTCTCAGTTTAACCCTGGTTCCGAAAATATTGACATTGTTAATCTATCATTTACAAGATTGATTTTATGATTAATGAAATTACTGCAATGTCTGTTAATCATTTCGTTTAATAAATATGTGAAAATGAGAGAAGTTGTTGAGAATTTATTTCATTCTGAGTCTGTTCAAGCACAGGTATCGAATTCACGGAAAAATTTTTGAGACTGATTATTAATTAATTTATTGAGTGATTAAACAGGTATAAAGTGAAATTAAAATTAAAATTGCTTCTTAAAGATAGAAGCTGGTGCCCGTACGAGTGTTATTAACTTTTCTGGTGTATTTGAAACGAGATTTGATCTCAGACTCCAATACATCAATATAAATTAAATAATTCATACCTGATCATATTTATTAATTTTCATATTTTCTTCTACATTTAACACCTTGGAAATTTGAACAATGAGATCGTTCTGATGCCTTGGAAGTTCTCTGCAGACCATGGCTTGTGCTGGAAGATGTGACTACAAAAACGGAGAAACTCGACATACCGAGGAACTGTAGCGAAAACGACACGGGTGCCGGGCTGGAGTTTAGGCGGCGTGCAAGAAATATAAGACAGAATAATAAAGAGCGATGGCAAGAACCAAGCAGACCGCCCGTAAATCTACTGGAGGAAAAAGCCCCCCAGGAAGCAGCTGGCCACCAAGGCTGCTCGGAAAAAGCGCTCCGGCCACCGGCGGAGTGAAGAAGCCTCACCGTTACAGGCCCGGTACCGTGGCTCTGAGAGAGATCCGTCGCTACCAGAAATCCACGGAGCTGCTCATCCGTAAGCTGCCCCTCCAGTGCCTGGTGAGGGTGATCGCTCAGGACTTCAAGACCGACCTGCGCTTCCAGAGCTCCGCCGTCATGGCTCTGCAGGAGGCCAGCGAGGCCTACCTGGTGGGTCTCTTCGTGGACACCAACCTGTGCGCCATCCACGCCAAGAGGGTCACCATCATGCCCAAAGACATCCAGCTGGCCCGCCGCATCCGCGGAGAGAGAGCTTAGACTTTCTGCTGCACATCCACCAACCACAATGCTCCGCATTGTGTGTCTATATACAGTATATATATATATATATATATATATATATATATATATATATATATATATATATATATATATATATATATATATATATATATATATATATATATATATATACTGTATATAGTAATATGTACATATGTATACTAGCTGTTCTTGTTTTTTCTTGCCTTCTGATTGTTGCTCTGAGTGTTGCTATCCCTGTGCTGTTGCAATCCTGGAATTTCCCCATTGTGGGACTAATAAAGGCTTATCTTATCTTATCTTAAAAATGTCAGGAAAAGCCTACTAGAACAGCTGAACTTTTTGGGGGGTTAATCAGAGACACTTTAAATGATGGCAGGTGTGTGCTGACTCCCATTTAACATAAGTTTGAATGTGATTGGTTAATTCTGAACACAGCCACATCTCCAGTTATAAGAGGGTGTGTATATTTATGCAACCAGCTTATTGTAACTTTTTTATTTTTTATTTTTCCCCTTTAAAAGATTTCAGTTTGTTTTTCAATTGGGTTGTACAGGTTATAGGTCACATTTATGGAGGAAAACGTTTTGAAATGATTTACAGTCGTGAAAAGATTAGGAAACCCTGTATAAACCTGTGTGGGGTTTTTTAACATATTTGGACATATGGATATTTAACATCGGTGTTTACTGGGAGATTCATGTAATACAACTAAACAATTAAAAATGAATTAAAGAGTTGTTTTTTATTTAATTTTCTGTAAAATATAATTCTAAACAAATCGTGAGGAATAAGTTAGGATACCCCCCATCTTTTTTAGGACACCCCCTCATTCATTCCCACTTAAAATGACTAAAACAAATGTTAAAAAAATGCAAATAAAAACAAAAACAAGGTTAGACATAGATATGTGAATATTTCTTAATAAAAAGCTGAATATTTAATGGGGTATCCTAATTTTTTCACGACTGTATCTTGGTCTCATTTTTTTACATCATAAAAACCTGGGATTTGAACAGGGGTGTGTAGACTTTATATATCCACTACATACATGAAGTTGATGTGATGTCTATCTACCTGTCAAACATAAATGGTATAAAAGTGACAATTATGCAATCTCACAAATAAATCTAAGGTAAATCAAGTTCTTAGTAAAAGGTTTGTCAGTGTTATAAATTAGTAAAATTTGTTTTAAATTCCTACATTATACGTAAATTAATCTGACTTTTTCCGCAGCATACTGTACCATATTTAAACTTTGATAAATTATAACTGATTAAATTGTTTAAACAATAAAATCGGGGTGTCGCAAAATATGTTATTTATGGCAGTATCCGTTTGTCGTTTTGGTGATGTTTTGCAGTCTGTACATGTGCAGATGGGATGGAATGTGTCCTGGCATGATCCAACATGGCGACCTCCGCAAGAAGCAAGCATGTGAAAGACTATGGAGTCAATTTACTAATTAGAAGGACAAAAGAATGATCAGCTGTTAAAACTAAACACCAGAATAAAATAGGTTTTTGCTGACGGAATACTGTACAATAAAGACTAGCGAAGATGGAAGGGGGATATAGCAGCCATCTTAACCATGTTCATCTAGCCATTGGTGAGTGTCAAAGTGTTTACACATTTATTTTACCAATAATAAATCATAGTCAGCTATGTAGGATTTAATTTACTGGTTAAACATCCGCCACAGTGGATCATCTGCCTTCATCTCACCCTGTCCCTTGCATCTTCCTCTAACACCAGCACTCTCTGTCCTCCTTCACTACATCCAAGATTGTTGCAGGAGCCATATCAAGGCTAGTGAATATGTGTGTAATTTGTAGTTAAAAGTGTTGGAATGCTCCTTTAATCATATTATTGCTTACTCATAGCCAGCAGCTCAGTTGGAGTTGAGCAGCCTCGGAGCAAGACAGATTTTTGACCGCTGTGCCAAGTTGAGCACAAGAATGAATCGTGCAACTTTGTTTTTGTTTTTCTCTCAGTAAAACTAAGAAAAGAAGTTAGTGCCTCTGAAGGTTCATTTCGAGTCAGGCTTATTGCCGAGATAGACTGTTAATAGTAGCAGTATTGTGGATTGGTAAAAACAGGAGAAGAATGCTGCTACAATTATTATATCCATGAGTCAAAGCAAACCTCATTATTATATTTAATCCAATTAATGAATTTAAAAGTATTGATACAAATTAACACCCCCAAGGCACTTCCTGTTGTAGTAGAACTTGAAACGTACAACAACTGTTCCACCTGGACAGTCTTTACCGCGACACAGTCTGCAGTCAATACAGTCAGTAATCAGATTCCTCATTTTACTTAATTCTGGGTGTTCAAATCAATCAATCAAAGCTTTATTTATATAGTAATTTTCATACAAAAGTTGTAACACAAAGTGCTTCGCACATTAAAATAAAACACAGTTAGCCTCTCCATACACACATGTGCGCGTGCACACACACACACACACAAACTTTAGTCTATGTGAGACTTGTGACTGGGCACCGAGGATCCAAGTGAGGAAGCACCATCACTAGGGAGCCATCACCAGCAGGGAAAGGGCTGAGTCCACAACTACAGGGACACCACCTCTGAGACCGCCCAAGTCCAATCCAAGGGGTCGACACTGCAGGTGTGGCGCCGCAGTGTACGATCCCCTCAGCTGGGTAGACCAGGGCAATCACAGGCGAGCACCCTGCAGCTAGAATACAGACACCATTCCCTGTGGGAGGGCTCCCTATGAGGACACGCTGAAGCTTGGACAGGATGATAAAAGAATGTAACAGTCACTGATAAATAATAATAAGATGATCTTTTGGTAAACAGACTAGACAGTTACGATAACTAAAAGAATAAAACAACACTTAAATACAAACAGACATAAATTTGGAAGTATTAATAAAAATCAGTTTGCTGGAATATTGTTGTCATAGTATGTAGATGTTTAGACCATAGAACGGTGAGAAAGAGAGCTTCACATCACACTATAAATTACCTTAAGGTATGTTTATTAACCCCTTGCACTCTGGTCAATTTCCCTAAAAACGCCTAAAAATAACGTACCCAAAGTAAATCAAAAGCTGTTCATCAACCCTTTACAGCATCTTCATGGGGTTGGTCTCATTTAAAAGAAAACACTTTGAATTTTTTGTCAAAACAGTCATAATCTCCCTAAGTGCTCCTGCCACTGAGTAACAGTCATCTAAACATACTGAACTTGAAGAAAATAAAGTTCGCCTGGGTGTTTTTTTAGATACAAATGCTTGCAAATAACACACAGCTGTCAGATACTGGCTGGAAAATGCAACACAAATGTAGAACCCAGTGTTATCCAGCTGAGGTCAAAATTTTGTAACAATACAACAAAAAATGAATATATTACACAGCTTTTTTCTCAGGTTGTTCCCAGGCGTTTTTGAACTGTGCCAAATTGTGCCAAATGGCACAGTTTGGAAAAACGTCTATAACTTTTGAATGATTCAACATAGAAGCTTCATCTTGGGCTCAAATGAAAGGTGACACTCAGGGCTGTGTGTGTGTGTGTGGGGGGGGTTTTGTTTATTCATTCATGAATGAATGAATGAACCCCCGCTACAGAGGAGCACAGCGCACAAAAAATGGTCCGTCAACGGTCCGTCATGTGGCGATGACGCACAGTTGTAATCACCGATCGGTCAAAAGTCATTTTGATTACTATTTTTAGTGATAAAGAATAATTTAGCTTATAACACTTACCTGTCCACAACAGCAGTGTCGGTGGTGAACATCTGTTCCTCATTGTCAGACGAACATGAAGCTGGTCCGCTTGATACGGACTCATGGTTCTGGTCACGCGACCCGGTCAAACCATGATTCCATGATTGCGGTTTTGCGCTTCCATGATTGCGGTTTTGGCGAACGATTTTTCAAAACAAATAAGAACAGTAGTAATAAAAAAAGACTGGCGAACGCTACCGTTACAAACAGCGGCTTACACAAAACAGATTTTATGCACGGGACGCACGCTTTCAATCGTCAAACTTCTCTGCTTCAATTGGCTCGTTGTATTCGCAGTCGTTGGTAGGTGGGTCCTTCTTGCTAGGTTTTCAGTCCTTGGTTCTTCAAGGTTTCAGAAACCCAATTCAAGGCTCTTATTAGTTGAATGAGAGGTCATTCAAATCTAAACCAATCAAAGCACTCCTTTGGCTTTCTGTTCGCGGCTGTGTCTGTAGTGGAAGAACGGAAATGCAGCTTTTTTTTTTTCAGTGCACACTGAGACGCACAGTGCGCACTAGGACGCACAAGGACGCACTAGGACGCAGAGACGTGACCGCCCGCGGTATCCCGGAGTGCAAGAGGTTAATACGGTAAGATCAACTTGATTTAATATATATTTATGACAAAATACATGTAGATATTCTAACACTATTCATTTGTTACATTTTACTGTCTCACCATGATGACATTAATAATGGTGCCAAGAAAATTAGTATTGTGTTTTTTTAATATTTCCTACTGGATTAGTAAATTTAGGCAACATTAATAAATACAATTTTAGGCTAGGATACTGTGTACAGTTAGCAACGCTACATCAGCGTTGCTAACTCGGGAGTGAATCTCACTCTTTTATCCGCTGTCTCACACTAAAAACCTTAATTGTCACTTCAAAATAAGGCCAATATCATGTTGACTTCCAGCAGATTTTTGCACAATAAGAACTCTCAAAGCAGTGCTGTCAAGTTAGGGTTAAGGCTGATTGCCATGACAGGCATACTGAACATGTTCTAAAACTTGTTCTGAGGTAAAGAAATGTATTTGTTAAAAGAAGCAGTTTATATGTATTGTGGGTATGCATGCTTACGCCACCCTACCCCCTGTATTATTATATAGTAAATAAGTATTGAACATGTCAACATTTTTCTCATTAAAGATATTTCTGATGGAGCCATTGACCTGAGATTTTCACCAGATATCAGTAACAACCCAAGTAATCCATACATACAAAGAAATCAGGGCAACTGTGTTCACAAAACAAGTTATATTTTATAAAGTGGAATGACATAAGGAATAAGTATTGAACAGACTTGGTGAAATTCATTTAATATTTAGTAGAAAAGCCTTTTTAATAACAGCCTCCATAAGCCTCCTGTATGGAGAAATTAGGCGCAGGCATTGCTCAGGAGTGATTTTAGCCCATTCTTGCACACAAAGTGTCTTCAAATCTTGAAGGTTCCATGGGTGTCTTCTATGAACTCTGATCTTCAGTTCTTTCCATAGATTTTCAATTGAATTCACTTCAGGTGACAGCCAGTTGAGAGTTTCCTTGGCTGTTTGTTGAGGTGCTGACATGTCCACCCTCGTTTCGTCGTGAGCATCTTTCAATTCATCCATCCATCCATCCATCTTCTACCGCTTTTCCGGAGGTCCGGGTCGCGGAGGCAGCAGTTCAAGCAGAGAAGCCCAGACTTCCCTCACCCCAGCCACCTGCTCCAGCTCTTCAGAGGGGATACCAAGGCGTTTCCAGACCAGCTGGGAGACATTGTCTCTCCACCGAGTCCTGGGTCTGCCCCGGGGTCTCCTCCCAGTGGGACGTGCCTGAAACACCTCAAGTGGGAGGCGTCCAGGAGGCATCCTAATCAGATGCCCATACCACCTCAACTGACTCCTTTCAATGTGGAGGAGCAGCGGTTCTACTCTGAGCCTCTCCCGGATGACTGAGCTCCTCACCCTATCTCTGAGGGTGAGTCCAGCAATCCTACGGAGAAAGCTCATTTCAGCCGCTTGTATCCGCGATCTCGTTCTTTCGGTCATTACCCAAAGCTCGTGACCATAGGTGAGAGTAGGAACATAGATTGACTGGTAAATCGACAGCTTTGCCTTAGAACTAAGCTCCCTCTTCACCACAACAGACTGGTACAACGTCCGCATCACTGCAGATGCTGCTCCAATCCGTCTGTCGATCTCTCGCTCCATTTTCCCCTCACTCGTGAACAAGACCCCAAGATACTTAAACTCCTCCACTTGGGGCAGAAGCCTGTCCCCAACCCGGACAGGACAATCCACCTTTTTCCGGCTGAGGACCATGGACTCGGACTTGGAGGTGCTGATTCTCATCCCAGCCGCTTCACACTCAGCAGCAAACCGTCCCAGCAAGAGCTGTAGGTCATTGCTGGATGAAGCCAACAGGACAACATCATCTGCAAACAACAGAGATGAGATCCTGTGGTCACCAAGCATGACACCCTCCATTCCCTGGCTGCGCCTAGAAATCCTGTCCATAAAAATTATGAACAGGATTGGTGACAAAGGGCAGCCCTGGCGGAGTCCAACTCTCACTGGGAATGACTCCGACCGAGTGTTGGCAATATGAACCAAACTCTCACAACGGTCGTACAGAGACCGAATAGCTCGTAACAACAAGCCCGATACCCCATACTCCCGAAGCACCCCCCACAAAAATCCACGAGGGACGCGGTCAAATGCCTTCTCCAAGTCCACAAAACACATGTAAACTGGTTGGGCAAACTCCCACGAACCCTCAAGAATTCTCGAGAGGGTAAAGAGCTGGTCCGATGTCACACGGCCAGGACGAAAACCACATTGCTCCTCCTGAATCCGAGGTTCGACCAACGGCCGGACTCTCCTCTCCAGTACCTTGGCATAGACCTTCCCAGGGAGGCTGAGGAGTGTGATCCCTCTAAAGTTGGAGCACACCCTCCGGTCCCCTTTTTTGAAGAGAGGAACCACCACCCCGGTTTGCCATGCCAAAGGCACTGCCCCCGACCTCCACGCAATGTTGCAGAGGCGTGTCAACCATGACAACCCAACAACATCCAGGGCCTTGAGGTACTCAGGGCGAATCTCGTCCACCCCTGGGGCCCGGCCACCAAGGAGATTTTTAACCACCTTGGCGACCTCAGCCCCTGTGATAGGCGAGTCATCCCCCTCGTCCCCAAACCCTGCTTCCTCTGTGGAAGGCGTATCAGTGGGATTGAGGAGATCCCCGAAGTATTCCTTCCACCACCCGACGATATCCCCAGTTGAAGTCAACAGTGTCCCATCCGCACCATACACAGTGTGGACGGGGAGCTGCTTTCCCCTCCTGAGCCGCCGAACAGTTTGCCAGAATCTCTTTGAAGCCGACCGAAAGTCTTGTTCCATGGCCTCACCGAACTTCTCCCATACCCGCGTTTTTGCTTCAGCAACCACCCGAGCTGCACTCCGCTTGGCCTGCCGGTACACCTCAGCTGCTTCGGGAGTCCCACAAGCCAACCAAGCTTGATAGGACTCCTTCTTCAGTTTAATGGCCCCCCTCACCACTGGTGTCCACCACTTGGTTCGGGGGTTGCCACCACGAGATGCACCGACCACCTTGCGGCCGCAGCTCTGGGCCGCCGCTTCAACAACAGAGGTGGAGAACATGGCCCATTCAGACTCCATGTCTCCAGACTCCCTCGGAATGTGGGTGAAGTTCTTCCGGAGGTGGGAGTTGAAGACCTCCCGGACAGGGGCCTCAGCCAGACGCTCCCAGCACACCCTCACTATACGTTTGGGTCTACCAGGTCTGAACGGCTTCCTCCCCTGCCATCAGATCCAGCTCACCACCAGGTGGTGATCAGTTGACAGCTCTGCACCTCTCTTTACTCGGGTGTCCAAGACATACGGTCGCAGGTCTGATGATACGATAACAAAATCGATCATCGACCTGCGACCTAGGGTGTCCTGGTGCCAGGTGCACATATGGACACCCTTATGCTTGAACATGGTGTTCGTTATGGACAGACTGTGGTTAGCACAGAAGTCCAATAACTGAACACCACTCGGGTTCAGATCGGGCAGGCCGTTCCTCCCAATCACCCCTCTCCAGGTTTCACTGTCGTTGCCCACATGCGCATTGAAATCCCCCAGTAGGACAATGGAGTTGTCAAGTCCCCCAGTAGGACAATGGAGTTTCAATTCAATTCAACTTTATTTATATAGCACCATTTCACAACAACAGTCATCTCATAGTGCTAGACCCCAGCAATCAGGCGATCCCCTTTGAGCAAGCACTTGGTGACGGTGGAGAGGAAAAACTCCCTTTTAACAGGAAGAAACCTCCAGCAGAACCAGGCTCAGGGAGTCATCTGCTGCAACTGGCTGGGGGCTGAGGAGATAGAGAAGAAGAAGAAGAGAACTGACATGTAGAGAGCAAACAGCACGACAGGGACTCAATCTATGGGAGAGAACAAACAGATGTTAATGACCAGCAAAAATATTTCATTGAGAATGAAGAAAGGAGTGAAGCCCAGTGCATTGTTGGAGGTTCCTCGGCTGTCTAAACCTATTAGCAGCATAACTAAGGGAGGGTCCAGTGGCACGTGATCCCTCCCTAATTATAGGCTATATCAAAAAGGAAGGTTTTAACCCTATTCTTAAAAACAGAGATCGAGTCTGACTCCCGAATCCAGATTGGCAGCTGGTTCCACAGGAGAGGAGCTTGATAGCTGAAGGCTTTGCCTCCCATTGTACTTTTGGAGATTCTAGGTATTACAAGTAATCCTGCATTTTAGGAGCATAGTGCTCTGTTAGGATAATAGGGTAGTGTCAGATCTTTTAAATAAAAAGGGGCCTGATTGTTTAGAGCTTTGTAAGTGAGAAGAAGGATTTTAAACTTAATTCTAAACTCTATGGGAAGCCAATGAAGGGAGGGTTCTTATCAAGGATATATCTGTACATTTGTCCATTCATCTTTCCTTCAATTGTATGAAGTCTGCCTATACCATGTGCTGAAAAACACCCCCACGCCATGATGCTCCCACCTCCAAACTTCACTGTTGGTATGGTGTTTTTTAGGTTGATGTGCAGTACCATTTCTCCTCCAAACATGCTGTGTGTTGTGACATCCAAAAAGTTCAAATTTGGTCTCATCTGGCCGGACTATATTCTCCCAGTATTTTACTGGCTTGTCCAGTTGTTGTGCAGCAAACTTTAAATGAGCTTCAACATGCTTTTTCTTCAGCAATGGAGTATTGCGAGGTGAGTGGGCATAGAGCCCATGTCAGTTGAGTGTATTACTTATTGTTTTCTTTGAAACAGCAGTACCTGCTAACTCCAGGTCTTTCTGGAGCTCTCCACAAATCCACTGCAGTTCGCCTACCAGCATGGCATTGGGGTGGAGGATGCAGTGATCTTCCTCCTTCACCGTTCTCTGTCCCACCTGGAGAAGCCTGGGAATGCGGTGAGGATCATGTTCTTTGACTTCTCCAGTGCTTTCAACACCATCCAACCGATGATCCTGAAGGACAAGCTGCTGTGCGCAGGGGTGGACCAGCACCTGTCATCATGGATCCTGGACTACCTCACTAACCGGCCACAGCTTGTGAGAACCCGGCACTGTGTGTCCGACACGGTCATCGGTAGCACGGGGTGCCCCCAGGGAACGGTTTTGGCTCCCTTCCTGTTCACCCTTTATACTGCGGACTTCTCACACAACACAACACACTGCCATCTACAGAAGTTCTCTGACGACTCTGCGATCGTTGGCCTCATCTCCAACGGAGATGAAGGTGAGTACAGAGGACTTATCCAGGACTTCGTGGACTGGTGCCATCGCAACTGCCTCCAGATCAACGCGAGGAAAACTAAGGAGCTGGTGGTGGACTGCCACAGGCAAGGACAACCCCTCACAGCACCAGTAAACAGACATTGAGATGGTGACATCCTACAAGTACCTTGGTGTTCATCTGAACAATAAACTAGACTGGTCACACAATACCGACGCACTCTACAAGAAGGGACAGCGCAGGCTGTTCCTACTGACTCAGGTCTTTTGGTGTACAAGGGGTGCTGCTGAAGACATTCTACGACACGATGGTGGCATCAGCCATCACTTTTGGAGTGGTCTGCTAGGGCAGTGACATTACAGCAGCCGATAGGAAGAGACTGAACAAACTGATCAAGAAAGCTAGTGTGGTGTAATCTAGGCATTACATATGTGGAGCCACTAGGGGGCGACACAGACCGGATGTTGTCAGGAGTACAGCATGATAGAGAATAAGATGGCGGAGTTCGTGTGTTAATGTGTTGCAGCCAGTCAATAAAGGAGGCTCCGTGTTCACCCAAAGCAGCAGTCTTTATTTATAAAAGAACCCAACACAACATGGTGTCAGAAGTTGGTGCGCTTTGAGGTGAGAAAAGTCAGCTTTGCAACCGGCTAGCGGCTATGCCAGACGAAGTTCAAAGAGCTGCAGCTGCGCCAATTGATCCAGTAATGGTGGCGGCTACTCCAGCGGCAACCTTCACCATTAAACCACCGGAGCCCTTCGACTTTGCGAGACCCCAAGAGTGGGAAAAGTGGATAAGACGTTTTGAGCGTTTTAGACTGGCAAGTAACCTGAATAACTCAGCCGAGGCGAACCAAGTAAATACACTGGTTTATTGCATGGGAGATGAGGCTGACGACGTGCTAAGAGGGCTCGAGCTAACGAGTGTGCAGCGCCAGCAGTACGATGCCGTTAAAACAGCCTTTGATAGACATTTCATTCCCAGAAAGAACGTGATTTATGAACGAGCAAAATTCAACAAGCGAGTGCAACAGCCGGCAGAACCAGTAGACTCGTTCATAACAGCACTCTATGCGCTGGCAGAAAACTGTGAGTACGGTGCACTTCATGATGGCCTCTTGAGAGACAGGCTTGTAGTGGGTCTGAAAGATTTGTCGCTGTCAGAAAGAACGCAGCTTGACAAAGATCTTACCCTAGCTAAAGCAATAACAATGGCAAGACAATCTGAAGAAATAAAACGACAACAAACTGACCTAAGAGATGAAACTAGCATTAACAGAACAGCCGTGGATGCGGTACACATCAGAAAAGCCAAGCCAAACAAGTTCATAATCAAGGAACAAAAACAGATTAAGTCCTCAAGGCATCAGCAGACAAAACAAGACAGTAAAGTTTGTTCCAAGTGTGGCAAAGCACCAGCACATGCAGCAGTACAGTGCCCAGCTAAAAACGCGGAATGCCATAACTGTAAAAAACGTGGACACTATATTAGTCTGTAGGTCCAACCCAACTGTGAATGAGGTCACTGACAATGCAGATGGACTTTTTCTGGGTGAAGTGGATCTAGGGGAGGATCCATGGCTGGCAGACATAAACGTGAGAGGAAATAAAGTGACTTTTAAGTTAGATTCCGGAGCGGACGTCACAGCGGTTTCTGACCAAACATTTGAAATCTTCAAGAAGAAAAATGAACAGTTGATAAAGGCACAAAAACCACTCTACGGACTGGGTGGAACTGCACTAACCGTGTTGGGGTCTATGACAGAGACTATTACATACGGTGACAAGAGCGCTACTGAGAAAATCTATATTGTCAAAAATCTGCGCATGGCGCTACTGAGTAGAACAGCTTCCGTGAGACTGAAACTAATTGCCAGAGTTGACACTATAGACCAAGAGACAGTGAGAAAAGCGTACCCCAAGTTATGCGATGGACTTGGGCTTGTCCAAAAGCCATACACAATTAAACTGAAACCTGATGCTAAGCCCTTTTCGCTCAAGGTGCCAAGGCGTGTGCCACTGCCGCTCATGGGTAAAGTGAAAGAGGAGCTCGAGAGGATGGAAAAGTTGGGAGTCATCAATCGCGTGGAGCAGCCAACAGATTGGTGCTGTGGTATGGTTGTAGCTCCCAAAAAGGACAAAGAAAAGGTGCGTATCTGTGTGGACATGACACCTTTAAACGAGTCAGTGTGTCGCGAAAGATACATCCTCCCGTCTGTGGACCAAACGCTAGGCATGCTCACAGGTGCTCAGTATTTTTCAAAGCTTGATGCAAATATGGGATTTTGGCAAATACCACTGTCTAAAGAGTCGGCCTTTCTCACCACATTCATTACGCCATTTGGCAGATACCACTTCAACCGTTTGCCATTTGGTATTTCCAGTGCTCCCGAACATTTCCAAAACATGATGGTGACAGAGGTTACATCGGGTTTCGACGGAGTTGTCTGTCACATGGACGATATCCTGGTCTGGGGATCCACGAAGGAGAAGCACAACGCAAGACTGCACGCTGTCTTGAAGTGCGCGGAGAAAGCCGGCGTTACGCTGAATATGTCAAAATGTGAGTTTGGCAAAAGAGAGGTTAAATTTCTTGGGTTTATTGTTTCAACAGAAGGAATGAGGCCAGATCCAGACAAAACCCAAGGTGTTCAGGACATGAAAGAGCCAAGCAACGTGAGTGAGCTCAGGAGCTTTCTCGGAATGGTGAACCAGCTGGGGAAGTTCATTCCGAACCTTTCTGAAAAGGACAAACCATTGAGAGACTTGCTTTCAACAAAGAACATGTGGTACTGGGGGCATGAACAACAAAATGTGTTTTGTAATCTCAAACAAGAACTGTCCTCTGCTCCTGTATTGCAGCTCTATGACCCAAACAAACCACAGAAAATATCTGCAGATGCCTCTTCATACGGATTGGGGGCAGTCATGCTACAGAAGGAGAGAGACGTGTGGTCACCAGTTGCTTACGCTTCCCGATCATTGACACCTACAGAGCAGCGCTACGCCCAGCTGGAAAAAGAAGCACTGGCTCTCACGTGGGCCTGCGAAAGATTCAATGACTTTATCCTGGGTCTGCACTTTGAACTAGAAACTGATCATAAGCCACTAGTGAGCCTACTGGGAGGACAAGCTTTGGATGCGCTTCCACCGCGTATACAGAGATTTCGTATGCGCCTAATGAGGTACTCATACATTATAAAGCACATCCCTGGCAAAAGTCTCACCACTGCCGACATGCTCTCATGCTTACCGCTCACAAACAGTGTTACTCACACAGACACAGCTCTTATGGAGGACACTAACATTTATGTTGACTCTGTGCTAGAGGGACTCCCTACAAGCAGCAAATATCTTGCAGATCTCCAAGAGCAACTGCAGTCCGACAGCGTCTGTTCACAAGTCATGAAATACTGCACAGAAGGCTGGCTGGATCGTAACCAGCTACAGGGAGCGGTGAAGCACTACTGGTCTGAGAGAGCCGTTTTGAGTGTGCATAACGGACTACTACTGAGAGGCACGAGGTTAGTTATCCCCGCTAACATGAGAAATGCAGTTTTGGACAAGATACATGAGGGCCACCAGGGGGTGGTTAAATGTAGAGAGCGCGCCCGTCAGGCTGTATGGTGGCCAGGTTTAAGCAACCAGATTAGTGAAGTTGTACTCAAATGCAGACAGTGCATACAAGAAAGAGTTAATGTGAGAGAGCCTTTAATGCCCACAGAATTACCAGAAAGGCCATGGCAGAAGTTGGGAGCTGATTTGTTCACGCTACAAGACAAAAACTACCTGTTATTAGTGGACTACTTCTCTAGGTATATAGAGATTGCCCAGCTCAGCCCAACTTGCTCTGCCAATGTCATTGTGCATTTAAAATCAATGTTTGCACATCACAGAATACCGGAGATACTGATCACGGATAACGGCCCGCAGTTCGCAAGTCAGGAAATGGAAGACTTTGCAAAGGAGTACTGTTTTGAGCACGTGACCAGTAGTCCCAGGTACCCCCAAAGTAACGGTGAGGCAGAAAGAGCTGTCCAAACAGTCAAAAACCTCATCAAGAAAGCCAGTGATCCATACAGAGCACTGTTAGCCTACAGAACCACAGCGTTGGCAAATGGCTACAGCCCAGCACAGCTTCTCATGGGGCGTAGGCTTCGTACCACCCTGCCAATGCTTCCAGAGGCCTTGCAGCCATGCGTGCCGAATCTGCAACAAATTCGTTACGTGGAAAAGGAGAGACGGATGAGGCAAACAGAATGTTTCAACAAAAGATACAGAACGAGAGATTTGGATAAACTGTTACTTGGAAACTCTGTTTGGATTACAGATGCAAAAGCACAGGGCACAGTGACATCTGTCCACAAAACTCCACGGTCCTATGTCATCAGTGGGCCACAAGGGACAATCAGGAGGAACCGCAGTCATCTTGTGCCTATGTCGATACCAAAGACTGAGATGGAACCACAATGGACCCAGTCAAATGGAAAAGACACTCCTACAGAAACTGTTTCTGAGCCCAATGCACAGGAAACACCAGGTGTTGTTAGAACCAGGTCTGGTAGAGAAGTGATAAAACCAAAGAGACTGGATCTGTAGAGTTGCATGTTAATATTCGTGAAAGCAGAGTTGAGTTCTAAAAATGCCTTCCTTAAATAGAAAATAAGAGGCCTTTGCATAATATGTTCTTACATGGCAACAGTGTGAAAAAAAAAAAGAAATGTTACAGATTTGTTAAAGGGGGTGATGTGTTAAATTTATGCTGTCATAGTTAGTTGACAAAAGGGAACGGAAAAAGATCTCATATAAAAATGTATTTTGTGTTTTCAGCTAAAAGGGGTCAACCTAGCTTCAGTAAGGGGGATGTGGTGTAATCTAGGCATTACATATGTGGAGCCACTAGGGGGCGACACAGACCGGATGTTGTCAGGAGTACAGCATGATAGAGAATAAGATGGCGGAGTTCGTGTGTTAATGTGTTGCAGTCAGTCAATAAAGGAGGCTCCGTGTTCACCCAAAGCAGCAGTCTTTATTTATAAAAGAACCCAACACAACAGCTAGCTCTGTCCTGGGGCAGCACCCTGACCCAGTGGAGGAGATAGGAGAGAGAAGGATGGTGGCTAAACTGTCATCTCTGCTGGAGTCCGAGTCCCACCCTATGCAAGACATACTGAACGCACTGAGGAGCTCATTTAGCAGCAGACTACATCATCCTAGGTGCGCAACTGAGAGATTTCGCAGGTTCTTCCTACCTACGGCTGTCAGACTGTATAACCTAAGCAGAGCTGCTCGCAGAGATAGCAAAAAAACTTGACGACCTAATAGTATTGAAAGAAAAAGGCGCAATAGACTTACACAATGGTCCCCTCCAGTATATACAACTAGGACGATATTGGTCGCTACGGAGGGTGACAATATGTATGGGTACATATTCATACTATGTAAGATAACTAAGTAGACGGTTATGCTGTTTATTCCATCTTGCTACAATGCTCCACACTTTGTATATATATTTATATATTTATGTGTATGTATCTATATCCACTACTCTTATTTATATCTTCCGTATCTTCTTAATTATTGCTCTGAGTGTTGCTATTCCTGTGCTGTTGCAATCCTGGAATTTCCCCATTGTGGGACTAATAAAGGCTTATCAAATCTTATCTTATCTTAAGTGATCTTTGTCTCTTGGATACCTCTTCTGATAATTCTTTTGACTCCTCTGTCAAAAATCTTGCAAGTAGCTCCTGGTTGTGGCCAGTTTATGGTAAAATGATGTTCTTTCCACTTCCAAACGATGGCTCCAACAGTGCCCACTGGAACACTCAGCAGTTTAGAAATGTGCCTGTAACCAATGCCATCATTATGTTTTGCAACAATAAGGTTGTAAAGGTCGAGAGAGAGCTCATCATGAGTTCTTTGTGGTGTGACAATCTGATATGCACAGATGTTTTTAAAGGCTATCAATCAGGACTTAACCAGCTGAATTTAATTTGCATTGATGGGGGATGGGATGACTTCCTCAATTCTGGTGGATTTCAGGTGATTTCTTGGCTTTCTATGCCTTTTTGTACCTATTTTTCTTTGTGTTCAATACTTATTCCCTGTGTCATTCCACTTTATTAAATGCAATTTGTTTTGTAAACATAGTGACCTTGATTTCTTTGTATGTATGGATTACTTGAGTTGATGCTGATATCTGGTAAAAATTTCAGGTCAGTGGCTCTGTCAGAAATATGTTGATGTGTTCAATACTTATTTTCCCCACTGTAGATGGACACTGTTACTGGTGGAAAAAAAAATCTGTCAATGACAGACAATTTTCAGTTAAACCAACCATTGATGTATGATAATTTTGCATTGTGTACTTGGATTGCACTGTTTTTTTCTATACATCCTCTGCAGTCTGATCCTGGGTATATCAAAAATACATTAAAACTGTATGCTAAAATCTATGAATATACTTGATATAAAAATTATTATTTTCAGCATTGTAAGCCCTGAATTGTCATTTGGCTAACATTTACTTCAAGTAATATTTTTTCTTCCTAGCTGAAATAAATTTACACACAAAGATACAGGAATGTCAGATGCAGAAGGAACAAGAACCTGTTTGCAAAGTCACATTTACCAATTAACATTAATCCATGATCAGCAACAACAAAAGCAAATAAATGCATTCATAGCCAATCATATTCAAAGTCTAGCATGATAGTCAAAAATACAATGCCATTTCATTATCCATTGAAAAATAATTTGCTTTTGTATCAGCCTATGAAATTAATTAAAGTCCTTGAAAAAACGTTTTAAAACACTGATTTTGGTTTCTGTCTGCACTTTACTCTGATCTGTATCATGTGAACTGATGCATCTGGCTCCTGGGCAATACAGTAAGTCTATAAAGCAGGAACCTCCCCAGGACTTTTGATTATAATCGGGCATGTAGCCCTGAGGGGCCGTGGCTTTCCTGTCCCCTACTGGGATAGATGGATGAACACAGTCTGCTCCACTAGCAATTCTGAGCCTCTGATTCTTTATGTGACCTGCATGCCATTAGCCTGGGCTCCTCACTTTCCTGAGATGTGTGGAACAGATTTGAGCCAATATGTGGAACAGAAATAACCTTTCATTATTTAGTTAACCTGCAACAGCAATAACAATAACAGCTGTTCTGTAAAAACACAACCAAATGGTGAAATGTAAATATTGTGACCAATGTTTACCATCATATATGTGCATGCAATAACTGTGGGGAAAACCTGGATGCCGAGGGAAGAATCTTGCAAACCGCACAAAACCCCAATCTTCAGAAATGGCTTATTGTTTGATATTGTTTGATCACAATAGTATTGTTATTAAAAATCTGGCACAACCACATCTCTGCTTCACAGTAGCACAGTCACTCTGGAAAAGTACAGCTTCAAATGGTAAGGATTTAGCTATTTTCTCGGGGGTGCCAACCCATTTATTGGGTATCTTTATCTTTATGTGTGTCCAAGGTAGCTTAAGGCTCCATGGGCTTCAGGGACATGTAATGATGATTGATCAAAGCTTATTTTTACAATGCCTTTCTTACAGTTTTGGAAATAAAACAGAATAGTCAATCATACTTAAATGCAAAATGAATGATAAGCATGGCATTGTAGCAATCTGGATATGCAATTTTGTTAAAATATAACCACCTCTTTCAGCTCAAACAGTGTCTCTAGGAAGCCATTGATGCCTAAGGACAAAAATAGCTTAACCAAGAATGGGGGAAAAAATAGAGCAAGATACTTGTAGAATGGGTTGTGCTGTCTCTTGTCATTTTTTTTTTTTTTGCACTTTTCAGTGTTAATGTAATATGGGTTAGTTGAGTGCTCAGTATAACATATTTGAGCTAACAACCCCTCCAACACATTAACATAATGTTCTTGACCTGTAAGTTTGGAAGAAACACTGCTTTTCACTATTTTTACCATTTCAAAAGTACTCAAATCACCATCCACCATCATTCACTCCCTCAGAGGTGATTTAGGATGAAGAATCAAATAGAATAGAATGAAGGTCTACTTCCAACGTATGACACCTCACCTTTTACCGTCTCACTTAATGTAGTTATTTTTCACAACCACTAGAGGCTGCTTTTTCGCATATGAGGGGTGACATGATTCGGACAAACCCAGATGCAGACATTTAGAGTAAACACAATTATCTTTATTAAATGTGTGTGTGAGTGTAAATAAGAATGAGTGCAGGTGGACAAGCAGAGCGAGGACAAGTCTGGCAACCCTAGGAGAGAGGAGAGACAAGAGTATGAGCTCTCTGTAAACTGACTGAATGAACAAGGGGTTAATCAGTCTTACGGTGCAGGTGAGTAGTTGATGCGCTGAAGATCATCCAAGCAGCCCCATATCCCAGTGCCTCAGTCTGTCACATGTTTGTGCTGATGTAGATGATACCGATGCTTCAAAGAAGAATAGTTCATTCATGGAAACCAATGTTTCCTCAGAGTGAAGGTGCAGGTCCCAGTCCGCCACCAGGAGGAGGAAGTCCACCCAGAGGAATCCACCTGTGCACAGGTAAGATAAAGGGACGGAGCAGACAGAATGAATTTCTTCAGATAGTTTACGCTGAGTTGGGGAGGCGAAGCTCCCAGACGATCAGGTGTGCAAGATAGATGAAGGAGGCGAAACTCCCTAGCCAAAAGAGAAGTAGACTCTCGCTCAGAGGTCTTACATCCAAGTGTAGCGTTGACGTCTCCGTGCAGAATGAGAGGCAACCCTCCTAAAGAAGGCTGCCTAATTGGAGGAGCAGGTGTGCGCGCAGCTGTGGAGACAATTAGGGCAGCAGGAACACAGCGGATTACCACAAGGGGTGCTGATTAAAGATTTCTCTGACCCACTTCTGGTGATTCTAGGTGGATGAAACTGTACATGTTGTCACAACTCACTCTCGCCTGTCTCCCGTCTCAGCTGTGCGCGCACCTGTGCCTCATCTAGCTTGGGCTATAAAGCCCGCTTCACCCTGAGCCTCGGTCTGGATCCGTCTGCTCATCCATGCTGTTCTCTCCAGAGCTCACCTATTCATCTACGGCCTGCACTCTTCTGATACCAACCACCCTGGCACGTAAGATAATACCACTGACCTTCTCTCCAGTCTCTCCCCTGTGCACAGGTGGATCCTCTGGCGGCGGACATCGCTCCCTCATCCCAGCCATTACTCTCCTTGCCACGCCGAGTGCACAGCTGGACGCTGTCTTCCAGGCAGAGGGCCTGCAACGTCATCCAACGCCAGCCACCTCTCTCACCTGCAAGTAAGCACCAGCATTAAGATTCACTCTCCCGTGTGTGGCCCGCTGCTAACCTCTGCGTGTGCTTGCCCTTAGGGTTGCCTGGCTGCCCTCGGTGCTCCCCGTTCTCCAGCACCACATCACACCTCGCCCTCATGCACTCATACACTATTATTGTTCAATAAAATCACTGAAAACTTGCTCGAGCCTTGTGTGTGCGTGTTCCCTGGGTCCGGACTTATGTCAGTACGGCTCCAGCAGAACGGCCCAGCGGACAGCGGGCTCGCACACCGTTTGAACATCCTCGAGGCTCGAGTAGACCAGATTACTCACCAGCAGCAGGTGATTTTGAATCAGTTGGTCCAGATCAATCGCCGGTTGGATCGCCTGGATCCCCCGCAGGCGTTCCCTCCGGCTCAGCGTAGCACTCCGGCGCCAGGCGTTCTCCCAGCTAGCCAGGCTAGCCCGGGGCCACCCACCCGGCTCACTCCCATTCCTACACCCACGCGCTTCAGCGGCAAGCTCGGTGAAGCGTGGGGGTTCCTTCTCCAATGCAAGTCGGTGTTTCGGTGCATCCCCAGGGACTTCTCAACTGATCACTGCCGAATTGGGTACATCGCTAACCTCCTGGAAGGGCGAGCGTTAGCCTGGGCCTACGCCATAATGGCGAGGCCCAGCTACGCGAACCTGACCTACGCTCAGTTCGTCCGTGATTTTAATGAGGTTTTTGATCATTCGGATCGAGACAGCGTATTAACCACCCGGCTGTTCAACCTTCATCAGGGTAGCCGGTCAGCCGCTGACTACGCTGTCGACTTCCGGGTGGTGGTGGCGGAAGTTGGGTGGGGAGATGCTGCCCTCTGCAGTATTTTTGCCCGTAGCCTGAATGCTAATCTCCGGGATGAATTGGCCAGCCGGGATTTGCCGGAGCGTCTTTCTGATTTCATTTCCCTGGTTATTAGCCTCGATAACAGGTTGAGGGAGCGGGCCGCCGAGCGGAACTCATTCAGCCGCTCGAGCGGCGCCTCTTCCCGCGCCCCTCAACCTCACCACCTGGCGTTACCCGCGCCAGAGTCCAACGACGACCCAGAGGCGATGCTGATAGGGCGGACCAAGCTTCCGCAGGTGGAGAAACAGCGCCGCAGGGAGTTGGGTCTCTGCATGTATTGCGGAGATGACCAACACCCTGTGGAGTCCTGCCCGGTTAAGCCAAAAGGGAGGGTCCGTGAGTCGCTGTAGGGGGTCTCGCGGACTCAACCCAGCCGAATCCCCTATCAAAATGCCTCCTCCCTATTAGATTCTGCCATACCCTCACGGAGCATTTCACTCACGCACTGGTGGACTCGGGGGCAGAACAAAGCTTCATTTCTAGAGGCCTGGCAACCCACTTGGGCATCCCCTGCCAAGCCCTTCCAGTCCCCCTCAATTTAGTCACTCTCTCACGGACGCCCCTGGAGAGGGTCACTCACCGGACCATCCCCGTTTCCATCCTCGTCTCTGGCAACCACAGGGAGGACTTGAGTCTTTATGTACTGCCCACCTCCGCTGCACCCGTGATCCTAGGCTACCCCTGGCTACGCCTCCACAATCCGGTCTTCGATTGGTGTTCCGGGAGCGTCCTCTCTTGGAGTACATTCTGCATGAGCGCCTGCCTCCAGTCAGCTGCCTGCGCCCCCTCGTGGCCTCTCTCGCCTCCTGACACTCCTCCCCTGGAGCTCTCCAAGGTACCTCCAGAGTTTCATGATCTGGGGATGGTTTTCAGTAAATCCAAAGCGCTGTCTCTCCCCCCCATCGCCCGTATGACTGCGCCATAAACCTCCGCCTGGGGGCCCCCTTGCCATCAGGTCGTTTATACAGCCTATCGGCACCGGAGCGGGAGGCCATGGACGTCTACATAAAGGAGTCACTCAGCGCGGGCATCATCCGCCCCTCCTTATCCCCAGTCGGAGCAGGATTCTTCTTCGTGGCCAAAAAGGATGGGTCCCTTCGGCCGTGTATCAACTTCCGGGCCCTAAACGACATCACAGTCAAGGACAAGTACAGGCTGCCGTTGATGGACTCCGCCTTCGACTCCCTCCAGGGGGCCACCTGGTTTACGAAGCTGGACCTCCGCAGCACGTACCACCTCGTTCGGATCCGGGAGGGCGACGAGTGGAAGACGGGTTTCCGGACGCCCAGCGGCCATTTCGAGTACCTCGTCATGCCGTTTGGGCTTACCAACGCTCCGGCCGTCTTCCAACGGCTCATTAACGATGTCCTGTGAGATTTCCTGGGTCTGTTCGTCTTCGTCTACCTGGACGACATCCTGATCTTCTCCCGATCTCGGGAGGAGCATCTGGTCCACGTGAGGCGGGTCGTTCAGCGTCTTCTCGAGAACAGGCTCTATGTAAAAGCTGAGAAGTGCAAGTTTTTTACCGATAAGACCTCCTTCTTGGGCTTCATCATATCTTGCAACCAGATCATCCCAGACCCGGCCAAGGTCAAGGCGGTAGTCGATTGCCCCCCCCCTCCAGGAAACAGGTCCAGCAGTTTCTCGGGTTCGCCAACTTCTACCGCTGCTTTGTCCCAAACTACAGCTCGATCGCTGCTCCTTTGACCCTCCTCACCTCCCCCAAGGTGCCTTTCCGGTGGACTGAGGAAGCTGTGCTGGCCTTTGTGACGCTGAAGAGGGAATTCTCCTCCTCCCAGGTCCTGACTCAGGTGGACCCCACGCTTCAGTGCCTCGTCGAGGTGGACGCCTCTGACACGGGGGTGGGAGCAGTGTTGTCTCAGCGCTCTCCGGTGGATGGGGTGGTGCGTCCCTGCACCTTTTTCTCCCGGCGCCTGTCTGCAGCGGAGAGAAATTATGATGTTGGCGACCGTGAACTTCTTGCAGTGAAGCTCGCGCTGCAGGAGTGGCGTCACTGGCTGGAGGGGGCAGCACAACCATTCGTGGTCCTGACAGATCACAAGAACCTGGAGTACCTGAGGACGGCCAAGCGCCTGAATGCCCGCCAGGCGTGTTGGTCCCTGTTCTTCGGTCGCTTCAGGTTTTCCATCACCTACCGCCCCGGCTCTAAGAATGGGAAACCGGACGCGCTGTCCCAGCAGTTCGCCCCGGAGGTCGCCAAGGAACTCGGGCACACCATCCTACCGGCCTTGTGCATCGTGGGTGCTGTTTCATGGTCCATCAGGGACAAGGTCCGGAAGGCACAGGAGGCTGAACCTGATCCTGGCGGCAGCCCGGCTGGGAGGTTATTCGTGCCATCTGCTGTCCGGGGTGACATCATCCACTGGGCGCACACCTCGAAGCTCACCTGCCGCCCGGGGGCCTCCCGTCTTATTGAGCTCCTCCAGAGGTCCTTTTGGTGGCCGGGTTTACGGGACGACGTGGCCAGTTACGTCCGTGCCTGCCCCCAGTGTGCTATGGGCAAGACCTCGACCTCTCCCCCCTCGGGGCTCCTCCATCCCCTGCCAGTCCCAGGAAAGCCCTGGTCCCACGTAGCCTTGGACTTTGTTACCGGTCTCCCAACGTCCAACTCCTTTGATACCATCTTGACCCTCGTGGACCGGTTCTCCAAGGCTGCACACTTTGTACCGCTCCACGGCCTCCCCACAGCACGGGAGACGGCAGAATTGTTGATCCAGCACGTTGTGAGGCTGCATGGGATCCTGGTGGATGTCGTCTCCAATCGGGGGCCCCAGTTCATGTCCAAAGTTTGGAGGAGCTTCTGCTGTGCTTTGGGGGCCACGGTGAGCTTATCCTCCGGTCACCACCCCCAGACCAACGGGCTGTGTGAGCGCACGAACCAGAAGCTGGAGGCTGCTCTGCGCTGTGTCGCCTCGACCAATCCTTCCTCCTGGAGCGTCCATCTACCCTGGGTGGAGTACGCCCATAATTTTACCCTGTCAACCGCCACAGGGATGTCTCCCTTCCAGGCGTCTCTGGGCTACGACCCCCTGCTGTTCCCTGAGGAGGAGAAGGAGGTAGCAGTACTGTCCATCCACGCCCACCTGAGGCGCTGCCGGCGCACTTGGACCGTTACGCGCCAAGCGCTGTTACGCACAGCTGCGCGTAACTCCAAGACGGCAAATCATCATGGGCCAGCAAGTTTGGCTGTCAACCAAGGACATTAACCTGAAGGCCGAAAAAAGGAAACTGGCACAGCGCTTCATTGGGCCTTTCCCCATCGTCAAGATTGTTAATCCAGTGGCTGTGCGTTTGGCTCCCCCCCCCCCCCCCGGGTTTGTCCGACGTTTCACGTCTCCCGGATTAAACCCTTCATAACCAACCCTCTCTGTCCCCCCCCAGGTCTCCCCCCCCTCCTGTGGTGATCGACGGCAACCTGGCGTGGACTGTCAACTCCATCCTGGATTCCCGCCGCCGGGGTCGCGGTCTCCAATATCTGGTGGACTGGGAGGGGTATGGCCCCGAATGGAGGTCCTGGGTACGCCCATCGTTTGTGCTGGACAAGCACCTCATCACGGAGTTCCACCGGGCGTACCCAGGTAAGCCAGCGCCGGGAGGCGCTGCTCGGGGGGGGGGGGAGTACTGTCACAACTCACTCTCACCTGTGTCCTGTCTCAGCTGTGCGCGCACCTGCGTCTCATCAAGCTCGGGCTATAAAGCCCGCTTCATCCTGAGCCTTGTGTGTGCGTGTTCCCTGGGTCCGGACTTATGTCACATGTACAGTATACTTGCTGCCAGTGAAAATGTAACACAATTTTTGATAAATATTTTTCAGTTCATCCTATCTGAGCTTGAGTAATAGTGTTTGTATGACTCAAAATACGTCTAGAACTCATTTTCAGTGACTGTACTCACTGTCATGACTCACTGCCTTTGAGCTCTGGCTCTATAGTCTTTTTAAGCTCGTTGTTTGTTTTGGGTATTCAAAAGTCAAAAAGGGGTGATTTTAAGGAGTGGTTATCTTCCCTATATAAAGATGAACAAAAATGCATAGAACTATGTTGTGAAATCTGTGCGATGCCATGACTGACGAATGTAACTATGCTTTGGGCCTTTTGGAGGGCAGAATGTTGGCACACTAGGTGGCGCACCTATTGGGCTGCAGTGCATCAACCATTGTTTGGTTGCAACAATGCCAGGTTGAAACTGGGTCCATGATCGATAGACCACGTTCAGGAGGAGCATATGTCACCACCCCGGAGCAAGACTGGTATATCGTGCTGCAGCACCTCCAAGATCAGTTCCACACAGCCACCCAAACGGCCCAGAAATTCCAGGGAGATGCCAGCCAAGGATCTCAGCTAATACCCTGTGAAGGTGCCTCAGGCGTCAAGACCTACAAGCCCAAAGACCCTTCTGAGGGATGATCCTGATGGCAGAGAGGCAACAAAATTGCCATGAGTGGGCTTGTCAGCACAACAGGTGGACCCTATGGCAGTGGAACACGCTTCTTTGATGAATCCCGATTTTGCCAGTCCAGTGCCCCAAGTTGTGCCTGACAGGTCAACTGATGGGGTGGAGCTGGAGTCATGGTGTGGGCCTGCAGAAACTACAGGACACAGTTGGTCATCCTTGATGGCACTTTAACCACCCGAAGGTACATTGACCACGTTCTGCAACCTGATGTGATGCCCTTCTTTCAGGACCACCCTGACCTCCAGTTGTTCCAGCAGGACAATGCTTGTCCTCATACCGCCTAAGTCACCAGGGAGTACCTGCAGCAACAGAACTTTGATGTCCTTTCTTGGCGTTCTTACTCTCCAGATTTAACCCCCATTGAACACTTGTGGGATCAACTTGGGCGGCATGTTTCAGCCAGAGTACCGATGCCACAGAACAGACAGGAACTAGTCTTGGTATTGTAGGAGGACTGGTTAAATATTCCCCAGAACAACATTAAACGGCTCATGAGAGTCCTGCAGAGGCATATTACTGTCTGTATTAATGCAAATGCAGGCCATATTCCATGCTGAACTTTGTTTTTAAGAGGGACACTTTGTGTTGTGATTTCAGTAAAGTCAGGGTGCTCCTGTTTTGTTCAATTTTGAAAATTGCTGAGACACAAATTTTCACTTTTCGATCTCTGATATTGTTTTGAAGATGTCTAAAAATAATTTAAGATAAGATGAGATAAGATAAGATAAGCCTTTATTAGTCCCACAATGGGGAAATTCCAGGATTGCAACAGCACAGGGATAGCAACACTCAGAGCAACAATCAAGAAGACAAGAAAAAACAAGAGCAGCGAATATACATATGTACATATAAATATATAAATATATAAACACACAGTGCGGAGCATTGTAGCTAGATGGAATAAATATATAAATATACAGTATAAACACACACAGTGCGGAGCATTGTAGCTAGATGGAATGCACAGCATAACCGTCTACTTAGTTATCCTACATGGTATGATTATGTACCCATACATATTGTCACCCTCCGTAGCGATCGGTATTGTCCTAGTTGTATACCGGAGGGAACCATTGTGTAAGTCTATTGCGTCTTTTGCATTCAATACTATTAGGTTGTCACGTTTTTTTTGCTATCTCTGCGAGCAGCCCTGCTTAGGTTATACAGTCTGACAGCCGTAGGTAGGAAGGACCTGCGAAACCTCTCGGTTGCGCACCTAGGATGATGTAGTCTGCTGCTAAATGAGCTCCTCAGTGCGTTCAGTATGTCCTGCATAGGGTGGGACTCGGACTCCAGCAGAGATGACAGTTTAGCCACCATCCTTCTCTCTCCCACCTACTCCTCTGGGTCAAGGCGTTGCCCCAGGACAGAGCTAGCTTTCTTGATCAGTTTGTTCAGTCTCTTCCTATCGGCTGCTGTAATGTCACTGCCCCAGCAGACCACTCCAAAAGTGATGGCTGATGCCACCACCGTGTCGTAGAATGTCTTCAGCAGCATCCCTTGTACACCAAAAGACCTGAGTCTCCTCAGTAGGAACAGCCTGCGCTGTCCCTTCTTGTAGAGTGCGTCAGTATTGTGTGACCAGTCTAGTTTATTGTTATTTGAATCCTTTAATGACCAATCCATAAAAATTAGTAAAAATATCAAACTTTTCTAGAGTGTTGCATTTTTGTTGACAGTGAGCATACAGTATAATAACACTGGTCAACACCAAATTTATTGTCTAAGTGTTTTTTAGCTGATTTAGGACAATTTCGATGTGCTGAATCCAAAAATCACATTGGTTTTGCTCAATCAGGTCAACTTTTTGAACTATGGCCACATGTTTTTTACATTTTTGTTTACATGTATGGGTATTTTCGCTTTATATGATGCAAAATTATTTTTTATTTCTTGAAATTCTCTGAATTTTGAACAATGATGTAACATAACAACCGTGGGCTGCATGGTGGCGCAGTGGTTTAGCACTGTGGCAGCACAGTTTTACCCTTGGCCGGGGGATCGCGGGGATCATGAGATCGTGGGTTCGATTCCAGCCCCCGACCAACAGTGAGCTGTGTGGAGTTTGCATGTTCTCCCCGTGTTGCGTGGGTTTACTCTGGGATTTCTCCGGTTTCCTCCCGCATACCAAAAACATGTAGGTTTAGGGCGCTCGCGCACGCAGCAACCAGCAGCCGGTGGCTTGTCACCAGACTGCAAACCAAATCTACCTACGGGTACAAATAAGTAACAAAAAAACCCCAAAAACATTCAATTTACATGTACTTACCCTTATCAATGTCTACTATTCAATTTACAGTACAACTGTACAACTGCTATACAACTGTTTACAACTTAGCATAAAAACCTGATTGAGAGAAACAGATGTCATTTTCGGATTCAGCAGTGCAAAATTGTCTTAAATCACTTGAAAAAGCACAGACAACTTACAAAAAAATTATTTTTGATATGCTGTGTAATACATATCCCTATAGGTCACATGATAATTTACACCTCTGAACTCTGAAGAGTTTCTCTTTACAGGTGCTAAGGTGAAGTACGGTGTGATAATGGCACCAGCTGAATGATAGATGGATAGATGGATGGATGTACTTTATTAATCCCAAAATGGGAAATACAGAATGCAGAACAGTCATCAGGTTCCTGTATTTGAGAGGCCGCACACCACAGGAGATATTTGATAAGATGAAAGAGACTTATGGGGAGGATGCCCCATCGTATGGCACCACCAGGCACTGGCATTGACAGTTCAAGTGCAGTTGGTCATTGGGGAAAATGGTACACATTCCTGGGTGACCACAGTGCACCACTGATGAAGACACTATCTAGCAAGTGGAGGCCACCATTTTGGAGGACTGGCACAAGACCATTCGCCAACTAGCCCAAGATGTCAAGATCAGTGTGGGGTGTGTGGAAAAAAAAATCATTCATGACCATTTGCACATGTGGAATTTGTTTGCACCATGAATTTCCTGGTTGCTCACACCTTTCCAGGAGCAGGAATGAATCACATGCTCCCAGGCTCTTTTGGCCATGTGCCAAGAAAACCAAGAGGACTTCTTCAGCAGACTAATTGTGCAGTACAAAGCATTGGTCCATCACTATGATCCAAAGACGAAAGCCCAGTTGAAGCAATGGAAGCATTATGACTCACCAACTTACCCTTGGTGGGCAAGGTCAGGCTCACAGTCTGTTGGGACCAGCATGGAGTATTGATGATGGCTTTCCTGGCACAGGGTACCACAATTTCCAGGTCTTACTACACATCACTGCTCCAGAAACTGTAAAAGGCCATCAAACTGAGAGGCATGGCAGGCTGACTAAAGGTGTCTGCCTCCTGCAAGACAACACCCTGGTTCACAACTCACATGTTGCCCAGACGGAAGCACAGTCCTGCAGCTATGAAAGCCTTCCTGACCCCTTCTTACTCTTCCAACCTCACATCATATGATTTCCACCTCTTTCCAACCAAGAAGTCATTTTTGAAGGGCAAGGACTTCCAAAGTGATGAAACAATGATTTCTGAGGTCAAGTCGTGGCTTCTGACACAACCTGCAGACTTCTACAGGTGAGGTCTCCACAGCTGCATAAAACGATGGGAGAAGTGTGTGACCCTTGATGATACCTATGTAGAGAAAAAACAATGACTGTGCCAAGTTTGGTTCCTCTCAGTCCATGAGAAATGCTTATCATTTTCTGTAGGAAGAACACTCATTTGAACACCACAACAAAATGGTGAATAAACTACATGGTGCACAAAAAAGTGAGTAGGGAGGCATTTTTGACACAGTAAGAAGGGGAGATTATTTTCAACATCAAAACAGGAAGTAACTGGCACAAAGGACAAAAATCAATTCACATAAACAAAGTGATTCAGACAGGAGAACACAGAAGGAACATAGACAAAAACAAAGTACAAGTACAAATTGAAACTAAGGATTGCCACAACAAAGCAGAGCACACATTGACAGTAATTACTGCATTACTCAGAATTACCAAAGGCAGAAAAACAAAACAGTGATAGAACACAGTTGGTGTGATGCCAGCAAACCAACTAATACCTGCAGGATGTGAACATACCAGAAATTACTCTATATGGCAACATACAGTTAAAGTCAGATGTTTACATACACTGTATAAAAAGACACATGCCCTTTCGTTTTCTTACTGTCTGACATTAAATCAGAAATCACAAATCACAAATCAGACTAAACTTTCCCTGTTTTAGGTCAGTTAGGATTACCAAAATTATTTACTAAATAATTTTTATATGTATTAAATATTTTTTAAAGAATTTTTTATTGCTTTCTTCAAAGTCAGAAGTTTACATACACTAAGATTACTATACCTTTAAACAATTTGTGAAAGCCCAGATGATGATGTTATGGGTTCGGAAGCTTCTGATAGGTTAATTGACCACATTTGAGGCACACCTACGGATGCATTTTAAGGCACACCGCAAACACACTGTTTCCTTGTGTGACATCATGGAAAAATCAAAACAAATCAGCCAATCATATCAGGAAGAAAACTGTGGACCTCCTCAAGTCTGGTTCATCCTTAGATACAATTTCCACATGCTTGAAGGTGTCACATTCATCTGTTCAAACAATTATACACAAGCATAAACACAATGGAAATGTCCAGCCATCATACCACTTTGGAAGGAGATGGGTTCTGTGTCCCAGAGATGAACGTGCTTTGGTGTGAAATGTGCATATCAACCCCAGAACAAAAGCAAAAGACCTTGTGAAGATGCTGGGTGAAGCTGGTATGGGACCCTTTACGCAGCATCACGAGATTGAGCCAGTTTTTGATCTTTTTGATCGTTTAAGAGATCCTTGTGTGTTCTGGACTGAGTTAAAACTTTGAGGAGACTGCGAAGATCATTGATTGATCAAAAATTGGCCAGATCGTTCCATGATCTCTCAATGATAGCCACCCTTGTGTAAAGGGGGTATAAAAGAGTATCATTATCCACTGTGAAATGAGTCCTGTACCAACATGGGCTGAAAAGCCACTCAGCGAGGAAGAAGCCATTACTCCAAAAGCAACACAAAAAAGCCAGATTACAGTTTGCTAATGCACACAAGGACAAAGACCTTAATTTTTGGAGACATACCCTGTGGTCTGATGAAACTAAAATTGAACTGTTTGGCCACAATGACTATTGTTACATTTGGAGGGAAAAGGGGGAAGCTTGCAAGCATGAGAACACCATCCCAACTGTGAAGTACAGGGGTGGGCGTATCATGTTGTTGGAGTGTTTTCTGCACAAGGGACTGGTGCACTTCACAAAATAGATGGCATCCTGAGAAAAGAACATTATGTGGAAATACTGAAACAACATCTCAAGACATCAGCCAGAAAGTTAAAGCTTGGGCGCAAATGGGTCTCCCAAATGGACAATGACCCTAAGCATACCACCAACTTAGTTACAAAGTGTCAGAATGTACATATACATAAATTCAATACATACAATATACAGTGGATATAAAAAGTCTACACACCCCTGTTCAAATGCCAAGTTTTTGTGATGTAAAAAATGAGACCAAGATAAACCATTTCAAAACTTTTTCCACCATTAATGTGACCTATAACCTGTACAACCTTATTGAAAAATGAACTTAAATCTTTTAAGGGGAAAAATTAAAAAAGAAAAAACTTTCAATAACCTAGTTGCATAAATATGCATACATTGTTATAACTGGGGATGTGGTTGTGTTCAGAATTAACCAATCACATTCAAACTCATGTTAAATGGGAGTCAGCACACACCTGCCACCATTTAAAGTGCCTCTGATTAACCCCAAATAACGTTCAGTTGTTCTAGTAGGCTTTTCCCAACATTTTTGTAGTCACATCTTCCAGCACAAGCCATGGTCTGCAGAGAGCTTCCAAGGCATCAGAGGGATCTTGTTGTTCAAAGGTATCAGTCAGGAGAAGGGTACAAAAGAATTTCCAAGGCATTAAGTATACCATGTAACACAGTGAAGACAGTTATCACCAAGTGGAGAAAATATGGCACAACAGTGACATTACCGAGAACTGGACATGCCTCCAAAATTGATAGAAAGACAAGAAGAAACTGGTCAGGGAGGCTGCCAAGAGGCTGACAGCAACATTGAAGGAGCTGCAGGAATTTCTGACAAGTACTGGCTGTTTAGTACATGTGACAACAATCTCTCATCTGTCATGTACAGGGCTGTTGTTTCCTGCCCCGTTTTGTGACCTGTGGCTCTAACCTCTGACTGCTGTTATCATTTCCAGTTGGCAGATTATTGGTTCCTCTGCCAGTCCTCAGCCACAGCCCGCCTCTCACCTCTCTCTGCCAGGCACCTATCAGTTGATTGCCATCACCTGGGGTTCACACACATGCACACACACACACACACACACACACACACACACACACACATATTCATTCTCACTCACTTATCCTGACACACACTCATACACAGACTTCCGCCACGCACCTGCATCCACTTGTCACTCATTAGTCTGCCTGGTACTTATTGGGTGATAGTGGAGGCATTCAGTGTTCGTGGCATAAGTCAGCATTACACAGTTCAGTCTGAAGTCACCGGCCTGTGTTGATGTCCTGGAGCTGTTGGAACCCTTTCCTTTTGGACTTCTTCTGTGTTGTTTTTCCAGAGCCTGCTGAGGTCTGACGCCCTATGTAAGTCTCCCTCTTGTTATTATTCGCCCTTCCTATCCGTTGCCCAGTTCTGCCCTGGGAGCACGTGGGGCTTCCTCCCCTGCCAACTGAGCTTGGACATCCATCGCTTGTGTACCAGACTGTGTTTTTCTACTGAACATTTTCTTGTATTTTGTGTATTTTTGAGTTTCCCCGTTCTGTTAATAAACACGTCCTCTTCACCTGCATTTTGGGCTCAAATCTATTCATTTGTTCGCTGCGAAGCTATGTAGTGGACATGACAGCGTCTTCTTCAAATGTCTGGGCTATGGAGTAGGGTGGCAAGAAGAAGCCTTATCCTACAACGAAAAACATCCAAGCCTGGCTACATTTTGCAAAAACACATTTGAAATCTCCCAAACGCATGTGGGAAAATGTGTTATGGCCTGATGAAACCAAGGTTGAACTTTTTGGCCATAATTCCAAAAGGTATATTTGGTGCAAACACAACACTGCTCATCACCAAAAGAACACCATACCTACAGTGAAGCATGGTGGTGGCAGCATCAGGCTGTTTTTCTTCAACTGGAACTGGGACCTTAGTCAAGGTGGAGGGAATTATGAACAGTTCCAAATACCAGTCAGTGTTGGCACAAAACCACGGGCTACCTCAGCTTCTGTGTGGACAAATCCGTTCCCACCAAGACCATACGGCGTCACTCAAACAACAAACCCTGGATCAACCCTGAGATAAAAACACTTCTGAGAGAGAAGAAGAGGATCTTCAGGTCGGGGAACAGGGAGATGCTGAAGTCCGTACAGAGGGAGCTGAGGAGAAAGATCAGAGAAGGCAAGGACAGCTTCAGGAAGAAGATGGAGGACAAGCTGCAACAGAGCGACATCAGCGGGGTCTGGAGAAACCTCAAAACCATCTCGGGGCTCCAGAATACCTCCCCCCAGGCCACAGGGGGCAGGGAGTGGGCGAACAACCTGAATCTGTTTTTCAATAGATTTGACCAACCGCCCTCCCCCCTGACTGCACAACAACCACTGCTGCCTCTAAAGAAATCAAGTCCTGCTGCCCACTCCCCACTCTACCAACACCCCCCCACTCCCAACACACAGCCCCCCATCCTGACCCTGACCAGGACCCAGGTGAGGACGGAGCTGAGGAAGATCAAGGCGAGGAAGGCGCCGGGACCGGACGGCATCAGCGCAAAGCTCCTCAAGTCCTGTGCAGACCAGCTGTGTGGGATTGTGACGTATATCTTCAACATGAGCCTGAAACTGGGGAGGGTACCACAGCTGTGGAAAACATCTTGTGTGGTACCTGTACCAAAAACTTCCCACCCCAAAGACCTGAACAGCTACAGACCGGTGGCCTTGACGTCCCACTTGATGAAGACCCTGGAGAGACTGCTCCTTGCTCACCTCCGCCCCCTGGTGGAACCAGCGATGGATCCACTCCAGTTCGCCTACCAGCATGGCATTGGGGTGGAGGATGCGGTGATCTTCCTCCTTCACCGTTCTCTGTCCCACCTGGAGAAGCCCGGGAATATGGTGAGGATCATGTTCTTTGACTTCTCCAGTGCTTTCAACACCATCCAACCGATGATCCTGAAGGACAAGCTGCTGCGCGCAGGGGTGGACCAGCACCTGTCATCATGGATCCTGGACTACCTCACGAACCGGCCTCAGTTTGTGAGAACCCGGGACTGTGTGTCCGACACGATCATCAGTAGCACGGGGGCCCCCCAGGGAACGGTGCTGGCTCCCTTCCTGTTCACTCTTTATACTGCGGACTTCTCACACAACACAACACACTGCCATCTACAGAAGTTCTCTGATGACTCTGCGATCGTTGGCCTCATCTCCAATGGAGATGAAGCTGAGTACAGAGGGCTTATCCAGGACTTCGTGGACTGGTGCCATCGGAACTGCCTCCAGATCAACGCGAGGAAAACTAAGGAGCTGGTGGTGGACTGCCGCAGGCATGGGCAGCCCCTCACAGTACCAGTTAATATACAGGGAACAGACATCGAGATGGTGACATCCTATAAGTACCTGGGTATTCATCTGAACAATAAACTAGACTGGTCACACAATACTGATGCACTCTACAAGAAGGGACAGCGCAGGCTGTTCCTGCTGAGGAGACTCAGGTCTTTTGGTGTACAAGGGGCGCTGCTGAAGTCATTCTATGACACGGTGGTGGCATCAGCCATCACTTTTGGAGTGGTCTGCTGGGGCAGTGGCATTACTGCAGCCGATAGGAAGAGACTGAACAAACTGATTAAGAAAGCTAGCTCTGTCCTGGGGCAGCGCCTTGATCCGATGGAGGAGATAGGAGAGAGAAGGACGGTGGCTAAACTGTCATCTCTGCTGGAGTCCGAGTTCCACCCTATGCAGGACATACTGAATGCACTGAGGAGCTCATTTAGCAGCAGACTACATCATCCCAGGTGCACAACCGAGAGGTTTCGTAGGTCCTTCCTACCAACGGCTGTCAGACTGTACAACCTAAGCAGGGCTGCTCGCAGAGATAGCAAAAAGACGTAACAAACTAATAGTTTTTTGAATGCAAAAGATGCAATAGACTTACACAATGGTCCTCTCCGGCATACAACTAGGAACATACCGGTCGCTATGGAAGGTGAGAATATGTATGGGCACATAATCATACCATGTAGGATAACTAAGTAGACGGTTATGCTGTTTCATTCCATCTAGCAACAATGCTCTGCACTGTGTGTGTTTATATATTTGCATATTTATTCCATCTAGCTACAATGCTCCGTACTGTGGGTGTTTATATATTTATATATCTACATATTATTCCATCTAGCTACATTGCTCCGCACTGTGTGTGTTTATATACTTGCATATTTATTCCACCTAGCTGCAATGCTCCGTACTGTGGGTGTTTATATATTTACATATTTATTCCATCTAGCTACAATGCTCTGCACTGTGTGTTCATATATTCATATATTTATTCCATCCAGCTACAATGCTCTGCACTGTGTGTCTGTGTGTGTGTGTATATATATATATTTTATAGTAATACGTACATATGTTTATTAGCTGCTCTTGCTTGCTTGTTTTTTTTCTTGCCTTCTGATTGTTGCTCTGAGTGTTGCTATCCCTGTGCTGTTGCAATCCTGGAATTTCCCCGTTGTGGGACTAATAAAGGCTTATCTTATCTTATCTTATCTTAAAACCTTCAGGCGTCTGCTCGAAAGCTGAAGATGAAGAGGAACTTCATCTTTCAGCATGACAGTGACCCAAAGCACACATCCAAATCAACAAAAGAATGGCTTCACCAGAAGAAGATTAAGATTTTGGAATGGCCCTGTTGTGATCCGAGCACTATGTTATTTGTGCTCGGGCTATTCCTGTCAGGTCTTGACAGCGGCGTTGTTATCCTGGCTCTCCGAGCTCTTATTGTGACAGCGCTCGGGGAGGCTTCTGCTCAGCTGTCAAGCCCTGAACAGCTGTTCTGCATTTGCGGTCATTAGCGGCTGGCTTCTTAAACCAACGCTAGTGGCTGCATCCTTGCAGCAGTGTCCGTCGCTGATCGTCGGAGCGATCGTATGCTTTGGACTAATTCTACATTGCCTGTCTGTGGTGTGACTGTCTCTTCCTGTGGACCCGTGAGTGAGCTTTTTAGCCTTACGCCTCCCTGTGTGTGTAGACTTGTTGGTGTCATTGCCTCAGCAGCTTGTATCATTATAACTTCACCGTTAATAAAGACTCTTGCACAACTGTCTGGTGACGATGTAGCGTCTTATGGTGGCTCGCGAGGGCCACCGCTTGACAGTACACTGCTGCCAAAGAACGGTGTTTACGGTGACGCCAACCCGAGATGCTTTTCACCGGTGAGTTAGTGCTTTATTGGACATCGCTTTTTCCCTGTCTGGGTACGGTGTGCTGGAGGGATGCCGGAGTCCGAGCCATGAGCTGACGGACGTCCTGGAATACGTAGATGAGATGCTCATCTCCGCGTCCCTCCTGGACTACAATCACGGCATACACTGGTACCTGGACTGTGCTGAGGATACTCTAAATCATCTCTCCCCCTGTTACGCCAACCACCCGGAGGTCGACGCGAGGAGGGTTGATATTGCCGCACAACGCGAGATATTCCTTATGCTGGAGGAGGAGTACGGCAAGAAACAGAGGAGGAGGCGCTCCTGCTCTTCGCCTTGGGATCCCGATCCTGTCCTCGATCCATTCCTGGAGTTTGCACCATCTGGGGGCCGGCGTAGACGTCGGCGCCGCGGCCGAGCACATCTTCAGCAAGTTCCTGTTCCGGATCCAGTTCCGGGCCGCTGGAATGACCCAGTCAACCAGTCAGCTGTCTCTTCGGCGTCACATCAGGAGGGAATTCCTGCAGCCCCTCTTCTCGGGCCACCACCCCCTGCTGTCCGGTCAGCTTGTTGTGCCCGGCCCGCTTCGGCTGCCGCTCCCTCGTCCTCGACGCCCTCTCCATCTGCTGTGTGTGATCAGAGCCCTGCTTCGGTGAGCTCCGTCCATGGGTCCTCTCCTACCACCCAGCGAGCCAGGGAAGGAGCAATGTCCTCTACAGCTGGCACCATCCTCCCTCCGGGAGACAGGCAAGTTCAAGTTCATTCCCCTACTTATCATGGTGATCTGTCTTGTCTGACTCCTGGGGGTGAGGCTCAGGGTTTGCAGCCCCCCGAGCTTCCACCTCCAGCTGTAGTTACCTATACTGAACCTGCTGCCTCTGTGTTTCCCCCCCGCTGAGCAGACCTCGGCGTTAGGTCCATGCCGTCGAACGAGGGGAAGGCCTGCGACTCTGGGAATAATCCCGGCCCCGCAGCCACGTTTTGGACAGAGGAGAAGAGCGGACTGCGGTGTGGAGCCTGAGCCGACGAGCAAGCGTCCCCGGGTCTCCACAGAGGAGCAGCCCGAGCCAGCGGGTCGAGGGTCCCCTGCCACCATGCCGTGCGGGTTATTGGTGTGGACATCAGCGCAAGAGGATCCGGCTGCAGAGACCATCAGGCCGGCTGTGGAACCCGACGCAGCTGAGTGGGAGCCCGATGACGAGCTTCTACCTGAACCCGGATCGACGAAGTCCTGGACGGCTCCAGAGCCCAAGTGCAGGCAAGTGCTCTTCTTTGTTTTCCTTTGTGGTGTGTTAGAGCATTTTTGCCTGCCTCGCGGGGAGGCGAGCGAGGGGCAGCCGTCTGCTGCGCCCGAACTCGTCTCGCTGGGCTCTGACGCTGCCGGTGATACTGATCCCAGTCCTCTCCTGTGCTCTGAGCCTCTCCACAGCGTAACCGGTTTGGAGTCTGTCGAGGTCGCGGGACTGGAGGTCGCAAGTCCGGAGATGGAGGTCGTCGTCGATGCAGTACCGACCCAGTTGGGGTCCGTCGAGGCCCAGTCGGGGTCCGACGCGGGGGCAGCTGCGACCCAATCGGGGTCCGACGAGGTCCGGTGGGGGTCCAATGCAGGTTCGGCTGCGGCCCAATCGGGGTCCGACGAGGTCCAATCGGGGTCTGACGCAGGTGCGGCTGTGACCCAATTGGGGTCCGGCGAGGTCCAGTGGGGGTCCGACATTGGCGCTGCTGTGACCCAATCGGGGTCCGACGCGGGTGCAGCTGTGATACAATCGGGATCCGATGCAGGCGGAGCTGCGACGATCGCATCGGTGTGGACCGAGATCGGTGGAGGAGCCGCAGACCCTTCGCCGCCTGATGTGATGTGGGCCCATTATCACGATTATTCCCCTCTCAGGAGCCACCAGCTGGGGTCGTCAGCGCTGGGGGCCGTTGGAGGTCTTTTTCCTGCGGGTGGGCGTTCCCACATAATTTCTCCATCAGGGAGGCCACCGCATGCTGTTTCTCCACGGTTCTGGTGGCTGAGGGATTCGGGTCAGCCGCCCGAGGAGCTGTCTTGCCTGTTCGGCGCTTTGGGCCGGCCAACCGGTGAACTGTGTCTGCTACTGGGTGGCCTGGTATGGCCCCCGGAGGACTTGACTCTTGGGGCCTGGGACTGGGGCAGGCCGCCTGACCATGTACTATTTTTTGTGACTACCCGTGGGCCATCGGATGCAGGGAGACCGCTGGAGCTCTGCCTGGGGTGTTTGGTCTCCGCCGATCATCTTCTGTTTGGACCATACGGTGTAAGGTTATCTGGAACAATTAAAATTGCCTCATGTATGTTTGTAGCATGCTTTTGTTCTTTTGTTCTTCCCCCCTCTCCTACCTGAGGGGCTATAGCATGTATTCCTTGTTTTTTCACAGATACCTTAATATTTGAGGCTGATGTTTTTGGGTTTAATTGTGGCTGAATTTTCATGCACTTGGGTGACTTGGGAGTATAATTGTGGCATTTCGAAGTTTGTGTGTGAACAGTGTGGAAAGATCTTTACTCCGATGAGTTCTAAACCACATGAGGTTATGTACTCTGGAGTTAGACAGATTGTCCGTGGTCACTGTGGGAAAACTTTCAGTGTTGGGTAAATTATACTCTGTATGGTTTGTACCCCATGTGTTGTAACTCTTGCCTTGTTTTTTTTTTTTCATTGTCTCTGTGGGAATGTGATGGATATGTCAGGGGATGTGTTTTTCTTTTTCCTTTTTTGGGGGGGGGGGCCTTGTTGGGTTTTGTTTGGCTCCCTCCTTGCCTGTTCCTCCATTCACTCGCCCTGTGGTTGGGGGGCGGATGGGTGTTACAAGGCGTTCGGAGCCCGCCTTTTGAGGGAGGACTACTGTTGTGACCCCAGCACTATGTTATTTGTTATAAAGACTCTTGCACAACTCTCTGGTGACGGTGTGGCGTCTTATGGTGGCTCGCGAGGGCCACCGCTTGACAGGCCCAGCCAGAGTCCAGACCTGAATCAGATCAAACATCTGTGGGGTGATCTGAAGAGGGCTGTGCACAGGAGATGTCCTTGCAATCTGACAGAGTTGGAGCATACTGTATTTGCAAAGAAGAGTGGGAAAACATTGCCACTGATCATTATCCTGATGTCCATCCATATGTGCGTTAATTCTTTACATTGAGTGTGTATTCTTCTGTACAACTGATCTTGTGACCAGCATGTGCTTTCTGAGGTCAACACATGACCCTGTGTCTCCTTAGTTAAAAACCTGCTGCCAGTCTACGGGATATGACCTTCTATATGTCAGAGAGTACTACTGTGTTCTTGAATTATCTGTGCACTTGTTTTGTCTTGTGATTCTGCTGACAAAGCAGGCTGGCGCTTTGTGCATCTGTGGTAGTCATGTGTCATAGATATGTAAACAGTGGCATATAAATCCAATGTCTCTGTCAGAATGTTTATGCATTTTCCTCTTCGTACTCCTTAGTGTGAAACTGTGTCACTGCGCAAGAATAACCCCTTTTTCTCTTCTGACTGCAAATGCCGTTGCCTCAGCTTACTCTTCTAAGTTAGAATTTCTCTAAGAAACTGGTCCTTCAAGCTGGATCCTGAATCTCTACGCTGATGCCAGGAAAGAAGCCTCTGGACAATGTGTACGCTGAAACGACAAAGAAAGTTCTCCTCCACCACAAGCCTGTGGTTTTGGCGGAAGGCCCAGGGGTCTTCACCCTGATGCCAGAGGGAGTGACAGACGGGACCACGAGGATGGCGTGGGCGAGCAGGACAAGGAAAAAGTGTAAGAAACAAATTAACTTTTATCCTTAATATAAAGAGAAAAAATTGTTATAAAAATAGAAAAAATATATATTAAAACTTTAAGAGGGGTGATACAGAAAATGGGGTTAGAGGTCCCTCATACAGAAGAAGGAAAAAAAGGAGTGGGGTTGAGGCCCCCTGATAAAAGGAGTTTGTGACATGATTTCTGGCCCAGGAAACACGCACACAGGCTCGGGTGAGATTCAAGAGTTTATTCAACAGCAGATGTATGGATGAATGAGTGGGAAATGTGAATGTAGTCTTGGGGACAGGAGAGCACCGAGGGCAGAACAGACACCGTACAGCCAGGCAACCCTGAGGACAGAACAGAGAGCAGGGAATAAGCAATTGTCACAGCAAGGCAGTGAAAGTAATAGTATGGCTTACTTGCAGATGTAGTGGTGGCTGGCGTTGACAAGAGAAGCTCCCGCCTGGAAGACAGCGCCCAGCTGCGCTCGATGCAGTGAGGATGAGAGGAAAGGCGACGAAGGGAATTTAAAGGAGTTTAGAGGAGCTCTGCCGCAGCCTCGGTCTGGAGCCCTCAGCTCTTCTCCTCGCTCAAGCTCTGCATTCGCCTACTCCTCTAAATTCCCTTCGTCGCCTTTCCTCTCATCCTCACTGCATCGAGCGCAGCTGGGCGCTGTCTTCCAGGCAGGAGCTTCTCTTGTCAACGCCAGCCACCACTACATCTGCAAGTAAGCCATACTATTACTTTCACTGCCTTGCTGTGACAATTGCTTATTCCCTGCTCTCTGTTCTGTCCTCAGGGTTGCCTGGCTGTACGGTGTCTGTTCTGCCCTCGGTGCTCTCCTGTCCCCAAGACTACATTCACATTTCCCACTCATTCAGGACCTTATCTCTGATGGCCCAGGAAACAGCCCCCAAGACGCACAAAGCGGGAACGACAGTATGGACCTCATCTTCTGGGGCTTCAGGGGCGTACAGCCTGGACAGCGCATCAGACTTCTTATTTTTGGAAGCTGGGCGGTAAGTAATGGTGAATTTGAACCTGGTGAAGAACAGCGACCAACCCGCCTGGCGGGCATTCAGACGCTTGGCCGTCCTGATGTATTCCAAGTTCTTATGATCGGTCCAAACCACGAAAGGCTGAGCCACCCCTTCCAACCAGTGACGCCACTCCTGCAGCATGAGCTTCACGGCCAGGAGCTCTCTGTCGCCGATGTCATAATTGCGCTCGGCCGAGGAGAGACGCTTGGAGAAGAAGGTGCAGGGGCGCAGCGCCCCGTCAGTCGGGGAGCGCTGAGACAAGACCGCCCGGACCCCAGTGTCAGACGCGTCCACCTCGACAAAACACTGGCGCTCAGGATCCACAAGAGACAGGACCCGGGAGGATGCGAATTCCTTTTTGAGGGTTTCAAAGGCTGTCTCCGCTTCCGTCGTCCACTGAAAGCGCACCTTCGGTGAGGTGAGGCAGGTCAAAGGGGGGGTGATGGCACTGTAACCAGGGACAAAACGGCGGTAAAAATTAGCGAACCCCAAAAATTGCTCCACCTGCTTCTTAGAGGAGGGGGTAGGCCACTCAACCACAGCTTTAACCTTGGCAGGGTTGGGGAGGAGCTGATTGTGTGAAACAATAAAACCCAGGAAAGAGGCGGTATTGGTAAAAAACTCGCACTTCTTGGCCTTGACGTAAAGTTTGTTCTCCAAAAGACGTTGCAGGACCTGCCTCACATGGACCAGATGCTCCTCCCGAGACCGGGAGAAGATCAATATGTCATCCAGGTAGACGAAAACGAAGACCCCCAGGAAGTCACGAAGCACGTCATTAATCAGGCGTTGGAAGACAGCAGGAGCGTTGGTGAGCCCAAACAGCATGACAAGGTATTCAAAGTGGCCGCTGGGCGTTCAGAAGGCCGTCTTCCACTCGTCACCCTCCCGGATCCGGACAAGATGATAAGCATTGCGGAGGTCTAATTTGGAGAACCAGGACGCCCCCTGGAGGGAATTGAAGGCTGAGTCCATAAGCGGCAGCGTATAACGATCCTTAATCGTGATGTCATTAAGGGCCCTGAAGTCAATGCAAGGCCTCAAAGAACCATCCTTCTTCGCCACAAAAAAGAACCCAGCACCCAGGGGGGATGAAGAGGGACGGATAATTCCGGCACTGAGGGATTCCCGAATATAGGTGTTCATGGCCTCCCGTTCTGGGGCAGAAAGGCTATACAGGCGACCAGAAGGGAGGGGCGCCCCCTGCAGGAGATCAATGGCACAGTCATATGGGCGATGGGGTGGGAGTGATAACGCCTTCAACTTGCTGAAAACCCAGCCCAGGTCGTGAAACTCCGATGGCACAGCAGAAAGGTCCGGCGGGGCGGAGTCAAGGGCGGGTGCAGGCACAGATGGGGCACAGGCCGCAGATTGGAGACAGGTTCCCAAACAGAAGGTACTCCACGATAAGATGCACCCGGTCTGCCAATCAAACACCGGGTTGTGGAGGCGTAGCCATGAGTAGCCAAGAATGATGGATGCCGCCTCGGTGGGAAGGACATAGAAACTAAGGTCCTCACGATGGTTGCCAGAGATAATGACAGAGATGGGTTTGGTAATGTGAGTGACCTTTTCCAGGGGAGAACTGGTCAGAGCGACGAGATGAAGGGGAGTGGGCAAGGCTTGGCAATGGATGCCCAGGCGGGTTGCCAGGCTCTTAGAAATAAAACATTGTTCTGCCCCCGAGTCCACCAGTTCATGAGATGTATGACCAATGGAGTTGTGGCAGAGTCTAATTTGAACCTGACATTTGGAGAGGGGATTAGACTGGGAAGCGTCCGCGAGGCCACCTACATTGATTCGCGGACCTCCCCTTTTGGCTTCACCGGGCAGACTTCCATGGGATGTTGGTCATCTCCGCAATACATGCAGAGACCCAACTCCCGGCGGCGCTGTTTCTCCGCTAAGGAAAGCCTAGTCCGCCCGGTGATCATAGCATCGGGGTCGGCGGCGGCCTCCGGAGGAGGTAACGCCAGGGGGCGATACTGGGGAGGGCGGGAAAGAGCTCCGCGCGAGCGGCTGAATGGCTTCCGCTGGGCGGCCCGCTCCCTCAGCCTGTTATCCAAACTGATGGCTAAAGAAATTAATTCTGGCAGCCGATCCGGCACTTCCCGGCTGGCCAACTCATCCCGCAAATCAGAATTTAGGCTACGGACAAATAGGCTGCAAAGGGCAGCATCACACCAACCAACCTCTCCCGCCGCCCCCTGGAAGTCGACAGCGTAGTCGGCCGCTAAGCGGCTACCCTGGCGAAGGCTAAGAAGCCGCTCAGCCAACACGCTATCGCGATCCGAATGATCAAAGACCTCGAGGAAGGACTTCCGGGAAGATGGCGGAGAGTCATAACGCTTAAACAGAGAGCTCTCCCTAGCCGGATTAAAAATCATCGGTAAATGGCCAACTCGACATAAGCGGATCAATAAACTAAGGGATGAAAACACGAAGGAGCCGGGCACAAGGACAAAAGCAGAGTAAAATTAAAGAATTCCTCTTCAACAACGCAGGAGAAACCGCTGAACACGGGGCCCAAAAAAACGAGGTGACTGCAGCAGAGAAAATGGAGGACACAAAACTCGATACCATGAACACTGGCATCGCCAGTTTGGGTAAAGAGTTGAGAGACTTCAAACGGCAGCTACAACAGGATTTAGCGGCTCTTAAGGAGGAGCTGAAAAAAGAGATTAAGGAGGAAATTATGGGCCTCCGAAGAGAAATGGAGCGCAAGCTAGCAGAAAACATGGAGGAGCTGCGCTCCCAGCGGGCGTGTATGACAGAAGCGCAGGCCCGAATATCAGAGCTGGAAGATTGGAATAGCGAGGCAAGCGAACAGCTGCAGACCCTGACGGCACAAATGCAGAGGATGCAGGAGAAAGTAACCGACTTGGAGAGCAGGTCCAGACGGGGCAATATACGCATCTTCGGGATCCCGGAGGGCATTGAAGGCAACTCGATGACGAAATTCATGGATCAGTTCTTAAAAAAAGAGCTTGAGCTGCCCAGCGAAGCGGATCTGCAGATTCAACGAGCGCACAGAGCCTCGGCACAGAACCCGAACCCACGCTCTACACCCAGGTCAGTTGTGGTAAACTTTCTGAAATATGATGTAAAGGAAAGAATCCTGACACGAGCGTGGAAAAAAAAGATACGAATCGGCGACAAGCAGATATTCTTTGATCATGACTACCCGGCAGAAATTGTGCAGCAGCGGAAGAAATATGCCAACATTAAAAAAACGCTGAAAGAAAAAAAAATTAGATTCCAAACGCCGCTAACGAAGATGAGGATTCATTGGGAGAACAGCGTAAGAACCTACAACACAGCCAGAGAGGCAGCGCAGGACATGATGGAGCGGGGCCTTGAGGTGTACGTGCCGGAGGAAACTGTAGGAGCAGCGGAGGCCCTGAACGCATCACGACAGCCGGAGTGGAGGCGAGTGAACGGCAAAAGACGGGGGGAGACGTGGCGCAGCGGGCCCAGGAAAGACTACAAGGCTTTCAACTGAAAGCCTAGATTATAACAAAGATTAAGAAAGACACAGAAGAAATGAAGGCCAAGAAGACAAGGTAAAAGAGAAACAGACGGCTAGGAGAGGTTTAAGTGATATTTGTTGGACATTTCTAGACTAATGACTATTTCTTGGATAGTAAATACAGGTCTAGGGAGGGCCCTACACTCGGTGAGGACAATCCCTCCACCCACCAACAGGGACCAGTGGGCAGAAGAAAGGCCCAAAGTACGGAGGTCGAGATTTTTTAATGTGTTTTTATATAAATATGTGTTATTTTTGTTGTTAAAGGGGCTAGGAGCACAAGTTAAAAAAATGGAAAAACATGATTATGGGTAAAAATCTTAAGATAATAACACTAAACGTGAATGGTCTGAACTCACCTGTTAAAAGGGAAAGAATAATAAGAAAATTCAAGAAAGAAAAAGCCGAAATTATATTTATGCAAGAGACACATTTGAGCAAGACAGAACATGTGAAACTAAAGAGATTTGGCTATAAGAACTCCTACTACAGTTCATTTAAGGGAGGAACTAAAAGGGGGGTTATGATACTAATCTCAAATAAAATACAGTTTGAATGTGAACAGGAAATCCAGGATAAAGAAGGCAGGTATGTAATAATAAAGGGTAGCATAGATGGAATGCAGATCACATTAGTGAACATCTATGCCCCACCAGAAAGTGACAAGGGTTTTTTTCAACATCTGTTTGATCTCATAGCAACACACAGTGAAGGAGTCCTAATTTGTGGAGGAGACTTAAATGCTGTCATGGATCATGAAATTGATACAACAAGTGTTAAGAAGACAAAAAAACATGTAACAAAATTCATAAGAACCTCACTGGCAGAAATGGGTATGGTAGACATTTGGAGGGACCTGCACCCACTCGAAAAAGACTATACACATTATTCAGCAGTCCATAAAGTACACTCTAGAATAGATTACTTCCTTATGAATGAAGATGACAGACACAGGGTGAGAAATTGTTGGATTGGAGGGGCAGAAATATCAGATCATAATCCTATATACATGGAAATAAATTTAAACAATAGAAAACGACAAACAACATGGAAACTTAATGTAGGACTGTTAAATGATGAGAAAATGAAAGAAAGAATAAAAGTAAACATAAATGAATATATCCAAGAGAATGACAATGAAGAAGTGGACCCAACAATACTATGGGATGCACTAAAAGCCGTGTTAAGAGGTAAATTAATTGTTGAAACAGGAAAAGCAAATAAGACTAAACTGGAAGCATATGAACAAAGATGTGAGAGACTGAGGGAATTAGAACGTAAACATCAAAACACAAATGACCCAAAAATATATCAAGAAATTAAAGAAGAAAAAATAAAGATAAAAGAAACACAAATAGATGAAATTGAAAGGAAAAATAGATATCTAAAGCAAAAATATTATGAAACGGGACCAAAAGCCACAAAACTGCTGGCAAAACGGTTAAGAAAACAACAAACAATGAATAATGTATATAAGATTAAAGACCCCACCACAAATAAAACCACAGTTAACCCAGAAAACATCGAAGAAATATTCCATAATTTCTACCAAGAATTATACTCGCAACCTGAAGAAACAAATACTAAAGATATTAAAAAATTTCTATGCACATTGGACTTGCCATCAATAGGAAATCAACAAAATGAAAAGCTAACAGCAGAAATAACAACACAAGAGATTAGAGATGTGATTAAGTCACTTAAAAACGGTAAATCACCAGGTAGTGATGGATACCCATCTGAGTTTTATAAACTGTTTATAGAAGAACTCACGCCACAGCTTCTAAAGTCATTTAATTGGACGTTGAACAACAACAAAATACCTCCATCATGGAACAAAGCCATTATTTCAGTCATTTTAAAGCCAGGGAAAGATAGAGAACAATGCGGAAACTATAGGCCAATCTCTTTATTAAATGTGGATTATAAAATATATACAACAATTATATGTAAACGAATAAAGACATTCTTGACGGAATTGATAGAAGATGATCAAACTGGTTTCATAGAGGGACGCCAAACACATGACAATATCAGGAGAACAATACGTATAATTAATCAAATACATAAAGAAAAGAAAAGCGCAGTAATAATGAGTTTAGACGCAGAAAAAGCATTTGACAGGGTTAACTGGAAATTCCTATATAGTGTGCTGGAACGCTTTGGATTTAACGAAAAATCAGTACAATGCATAAGGACGCTGTATCAAGAACCTGTGGCAAGAATCAAGATAAACGGTAGCTTAACAGACAAAGTAAATATACAAAGATCAACTAGGCAGGGATGCTGCTTATCGCCCACCTTGTTTGCTCTGTTCATAGAGCCACTGGCTCAAGCGATACGACAAAATAAGAAATTAAAAGGTGTAACAATAAAGGGGGCGGAACACAAGATTGGGCTATTTGCAGACGATATTATACTTTACCTTGAACAACCAGATGAATCAATAATGGAAATGATGAACTTGATAGAAAATTTTGGAAAATTATCAGGATACAAGATAAACATAACAAAAACACAAATACTGACATTCCACTATAACCCTCTAAACCAGATAACTGATAAGATCAAACTAAACTGGAAACAAAAAGAAATAAAATACCTTGGAGTGAACATACCTAAAGATCTAAGCAAAATCTATAAAGCAAACTATGATAGGTTGGAACAAGAAATAAAAAAAGATATTGATAGATGGTCAATCTTAAATATGGATCTGAATTCAAAAATTGACAGTCAAAATCAGCATACAACCTAGATTACTTTACCTCTTCCAGGCTCTACCAACAGAGATTCCAGATGCCCAATTCTCAAAGTGGGACAGGATGATATCGAGATTTGTTTGGGGAGGTAAAAAACCAAGAGTGAAATATAAAACTCTCCAGTTACCAAAAGAGAAAGGAGGCATGGGCCTACCGAGTCTAAAGGAATATTACTACTCAGCACAAATAAGATATATCATATGTTGGTGCGACGAGGGATATGAGGCAAAATGGAAAGAAATGGAAAAGGAAATTGAGGGACTCCCAGTACAAAGCATAATAGGAGATAAAGATGCATATAAGCAAATCAAACAAATAGACCCAATCACTAAATTTACTTTAGAACTGTGGTATAAAATAGTACAAAAGTATAATATAAAGGAAGACATAAAACTATTGAAATGGGTAGCATTTGACAGTCAGTTTGAACCGGCAAAACAAGATAGGGGATACAAAAATCTGGTGAACAAGGGAATCACAGCATGGGGCAATATCGGAAAAAAAAGATCTCGGGAGCTTTGTAAACATCAGGAGAAAATTTAAACTAGAAAGATCGGAATTCTTCAGATATCTGCAGATGAGAGACTATTATATGAAGAAGATTAGGCATAACCTCCAAACAGATGTGAGCGAGATTATACAATTCATTTTAAGCTCATATACAGGAAATAAAACAAGAATTATTTCAAAGCTATATCAGAAACTTATGGCAAACAATCATTCAAGTAACTATATAAAGGAGAAATGGGAGAAAGAGCTCAATTTAAACATAACAGAAGAAAGCTGGCAGGAAATATGGAAAACACAACACACGTCAACAAATTCAAGAACATGGAGGGAATTTGGATGGAAAAACCTGATTCGCTTTTTCATTACACCACAGATTCAAGGAAAGTATACAAATACCCAATCTATATGCTGGAGGGGATGTGGGGCTCAAAATGCAGACCACTCGCATATGTTTTGGAAATGCTGCAAAATCTCATCATTCTGGAAATCTATACATGTGACAATACAGAGGATATTAGGATATAATATACCAATGAACTGTAACTTGATGTACCTATGTGATCTTAAAAGAGACAATGTTATACAGGCTGAGGACAGATATCTAGTTAAAATCTTGTTGATTGCATGTAAAAAAACAATCACAAAAAAATGGCGATCAGAAGTTCTTCCTGACCAAGAGCAATGGACTGACATTATTGAGGACATACGTATGATGGAAAAACTAACATATCGACAAAGAATGCAAGAAGGACTATGGGGAAAAAAATGGCGGAAATGGACACACTACAAAGTGCAACAATTTAGCTAAACATTAGCTAATAGCTATACACTCTATGTGCAACACATCAGATTGATTGTCTTTGATTAATTGTCTATGTTTATTGCACTGTCCCTGTCAAATAAACTAATCTACTACTACAACGAGACAGATATTGAAAGAATAACCAAAGACGCTGGAAAAACCAGGAGAATTAAGAGATGGAAACTAAAAACTTGATGCTCCAACATTTGCCCCCCCCCCCTTTTTTTTTTCCTTTTTCTTTTTTACTCTAGCCCCTTTGTTTTTTTTTTAAATGTAGACTGTGATCTGAATGCAATATATATATAATGAAAAATGAATAAAAATCTTAAGTTACAAAAAAAAAAAATGTACTTGTAAATTTTAGAGAAAAGTTCAAAATTTACTACAACACAGTGCAAATATAAGAAAAGTCTCAAAGTTACATGTAAAATATGAGAAGCAAGAAAAAACTGCAAATTTACTTGTATGAGGAAAAAAGGTCACATTGTGGTGCACATATGTGGGTTTCATATGCTTCACAGGTGTATTGCTGTATGCTTATGGTATTCTTCACATCTCAGAGGAACAAAAGGTCTGAACCTCCTAGGGGTAACAGAAGGATGTGAAGTCTGGCCTTTTGTATGCAGAGAGATGGCCGTGAGAGATTTCCTGACCACCAGGACTTTAGGTGGAGAAGAGAAGACCTGATGGGGGATGCATTGTATTTGGGATTAAGAGACAATGTGACTGTGTGCTTTGATGTCCTGGGGTATTAAAGGGACAGAGGATGGGGGGATTCCTTTCTCTCTGTTTTTGGATGTTGGAGAATGTGAATGTGAATAAAACTGGACTTGAGAAAGAAAAAAAAAAGACCGAGGAAGTCTTGCACGAACTGGGTATAGGCCAAGGTCGCGTAGCTGGCCTTCGCCATAACGGCATAAGCCCAGGCTAACGCTCGCCCTTCCAGAAGATTGGAAACATAGCCAATTCGGCTTTGGTCTGACGGAAAATCCCCGGGCACACGCTGAAACACCGTCTCACACTGTAGAATAAACCCACGCGCTTTGCCGAGTTTTCCGCTAAAGCGCGTGGGAGTGGGAATTAGGGTGAGACGGGTTGGCGGACCCGGGGCAGAGGAGCTGGCCTGAGGAGCGGGAGGAGCTGGCCCACCGAGCTGAGACGGAGGGAGCGCCTGCGGAGGATCGAGGCGATCCAACCGGCTATTAATGGAGGTAAGCTGATTAAGAATTACCTGCTGTTGGTGAACAATTAAGTCCACCCGAGCCTCAAGATTGGAGAGTCGGCGTACGTACCTGCTGTTCGCTGGGCCGCTGTGCTGGAGCCATACTGACATGATTTCTGGCCCAGGAAACACGCACACAGGCTCGGGTGAGATTTAAGAGTTTATTCAACAGCAGGTGTATGGATGAATGAGTGGGAAATGTGAATGTAGTCTTGGGGACAGGAGAGCACTGAGGGCAGAACAGGCACCGTACAGCCAGGCAACCCTGAGGACAGAACAGAGAGCAGGGAATAAGCAATTGTCACAGCAAGGCGGTGAAAGTAATAGTATGGTTTACTTGCAGATGTAATGGTGGCTGGCGTTGACAAGAGAAGCTCCCGCCTGGAAGACAGTGCCCAGTTGCGCTCGATGCAGTGAGGATGAGAGGAAAGGCGACGAAGGGAATTTCCGCCACCAGGAGGGTCCACCTGTGCACAGGGGAATAACTGAGGAGAACAGGTAAGAATGCCTTACTTGAGGGCAATGAGTAGTGGTGTTGGCCAAGAGGAGTAGGCGAACGCAGAGCTTGAGCGAGGAGAAAAGCTGACGGCTCCAGACCGAGGCTGCGGGCAGAGCAGGTTAAAATAGTGGCAGCCTGATGAAGCCCAGGTGTGCGCACGGCTGGAGCGGATGACAGGCGGGAGCGAGTTGTGACAGTTTGAGGCTCTTTAAAGGGATTGACAAAACCTAAGGCTATTTGGATTAGTCAAAACATTGTCCGTGTTTTTTTCACTTATAAACAATATAAAGAAAAGGAGGTTCAAGGCCTTCTAATGTGTAGCTACATTTTTTAATAAAACAATAAATACCAAAAACATCAGCATAAATATAAAAATAGGTAAAACCCATCCATCCATCCAGCCATCCATCTTCTTCCACTTAATCCTTTTTTGGGGTTGCGGGGGTGGGGGGGGGGGGTGCTGGAGCCTAACCCAGCATCTTTGGGCAAGAGGCAGGGTACACCCTGGACAGATTGCCAGTCCATCGCAGGGCCAACACAGAGAGACAGACAACCATTCACTCTCACATCCATACCTAAGGTCAGTTTAGAATCCCCAGTTTTTTTGATGCCAATTAACCTAACTTGCATGTTTTTGGCATGTGGGAGGAAACCAGAGAAATCCCGGAGTAAACCCATGCAGACACAGGGAGAACATGCAAACTCCACACAGATCACTGTTGGTCGGGGGCTGGGATCGAACCTGGGTTCCCCTGGCCAAGGGTGAGTTGCTGTGCTGCTGCAGTGCTAACCACTCTGCCACCGTAAAACCATAAAAATTAAATTAAATTAAAAAAAGAGAAAACATGAGTAAATCCAAAAGTAAAAATTTAGATAAAACTAAACTTCCTAAGTGCAGTAATAAAAAAAAAAAGGCTGTGTAAAATGTTGTACACCTTTCCAACACTGAAGATCTTTAAAATTATTACCATGTTTGGAAGGGAGATCAAAAACTAATGTTTCAAAAAGATCCTGCCAACGTTAAAAAGTTGAAAGTGTGGCAAAGAAAGTTTGGATAATTGTGATCAGCTATTTCGAGAAAAAGTAATGGATCTAAGAGGGAAAAAAAGCTGAAAAGTATGGTTTAGAACAAGCACAAAACTGGCGAAAAGAAGCACAGAATAGAAAGAGTTTACTAAAAGAAAAGCAAAAAAAAAACCAAGCAAAAAAAAACAACAGAACATTATCCCATTTAATATATTCTCTGTTTGTCTCTCCTGATGAAATTTTCATGTGGGGCAGGACAAGGTGAGCTCCTCCAGTCTTCCTTCCGCCCTGCGTCGCTCTGAACCCCAGCGAAGCCACACCAGCACCACCTCTTTCTCCACCTCCGTCCAACCAGTGGCACCTGCCTCCACTGGCTCCACTGAAGAAGCTCCACCTACCGCAATACACACAACTGGCGTTAAACCAATCCAGTTCTGGGTCCTGGCACGTCAGCAAAGGCAACAAAGTCAGCCATACTGGCCAGTGTAACTCCAGCTGTGGTCGAACGATAAAAAAAAGAAGTGAAGAAAATGGCTTTAAAGGACGAAAAAGACATAAGTGCATTTCCTCTAATTGAAATTCATACATAGTACGTGCCCACTGCAAGATGCATGCACACACGCACACACGACACCATGGAAATATAGTCAAAGAAAAGCAGAAAAAAAGCAGATAAAAAAATAGAAAGACAAGCCTACTCCTGTCTGTTTGGTAGTTGCTAATGTGACAGGGGGGCCCTGACGGGTGTTGTGTTGGGTTCTTTTATAAATAAAGACTGCTGCTTTGGGTGAACACGGAGCCTCCTTTATTGACTAGCTGCAACACATTAACAGACGAACTCCGCCATATTATTCTCTATCATGCTGTACTCCTGACAACATCCGGTCTGTGTTGCCCCCTAGTGGCTCCACATATGTAATACTTAGATTACACCACATCCCCCTTACTGAAGCCAAGTTGACCCCTTTAGCTGAAAAACAAAATACATTTCCACATGAAATCATTCCTGCTCACCTTGGTCAACTAACTATGATGGGCGATCTAACTTTTTCTAACCCTTTTTCTTTTTAAACACTTGTACCATGCGTGAGAACATTTTTATGCAGAAGCCTCTTATATCACATTTTTTCAACATTTCAAGAACTCAAACTCTGCATCTCAGAAATAGCAATACAGAAGTTTTACAGATCCAGTCTTTGTGGTTTCTTCACTTCTCTGCCTGATCTTGTTCTCATGATGGCAGGTGTGCATTCCTGAGTCTGAGTTTCTGTGGAGGTTTCCTCAGACTGGACGTCCTGTGGAGTCTCCATTTGGCTCTCTAGAGAAGGCATAGGCACTAAATGGCTGCGATTCCTCCTCAGTGTTCCTTGTGGTCCACTGATGACATAAGACCGTGGAGTTTTGTGGACAGATGTCACTGTGCCCTGTGCTTTTGCATCTGTAATCCAAACAGAGTTTCCGGGTAACAGTTTATCCAAATCTCTCATTCTGTGTCTTTTGTTAAAGTATTCTGTTTGCCTCATCCGTCTCTCCTTTTCCACGTGACGAATTTGTTGCAGATTCGGCACGCATGGCTGCAAGGCCTCTGGAAGCATTGGCAGGGTGGTACGAAGCCTACGCTCCAAGAGAAGCTGTGCTGGGCTGTAGCCATTTGCCAACGCTGTGGTTCTGTAGGCTAACAGTGCTCGGTATGGATCACTGGCTTTTTTGATAAGGTTTTTGACTGTTTGGACAGCTCTTTCTGCCTCATCGTTACTTTGGGGGTACCTGGGACTACTGGTCACGTGCTCAAAACAGTACTCCTTTGCAAAGTCTTCCATTTCCTGACTTGCGAACTGCGGGCCGTTATCCGTGATCAGTATCTCCGGTATTCCGTGACGTGCAAACTTTAAATGCACAATGACATTGGCAGAGCGAGTTGGGCTGAGCTGGGCAATCTCTATATACCTAGAGAAGTAGTCCACTAATAACAGGTAGTTTTTGTCTTGTAAGATAAGATAAGATAAGCCTTTATTAGTCCCACAACGGGGAAATTCCAGGATTGCAACAGCACAGGGATAGCAACACTCAGAGCAACAATCAGAAGGCAAGAAAAAAAACAAGCAAGCAAGAGCAGCTAATATACATATGTACATATTACTATAAAATATATATATACACACACACACACACAGACACACAGTGCAGAGCATTGTAGCTGGATGGAATAAATATATGAATATATGAACACAGTGCAGAGCAATGTAGCTAGATGGAATAAATATGTAAATACATAAACACCTACAGTACGGAGCATTGCAGCTAGGTGGAATAAATATGCAAGTATATAAACACACACAGTGCGGAGCAATGTAGCTAGATGGAATAATATGTAGATATATAAAAACACAGTGCGGAGCATTGTAGCTAGATGGAATAAATATATAGATATATAAATATAAACACACCCAGTGCTGAGCATTGTAGCTAGATGGAATAAATATATAGATATATAAATATAAACACACCCAGTGCAGAGCATTGTAGCTAGATGGAATAAATATGTAAATATATAAACACACACAGTGTGTGTGTTAGCGTGAACGAATCAGCTCCCAACTTCTGCCATGGCCTTTCTGGTAAATCTGTGGGCATTAAAGGCTCTCTCACATTAACTCTTTCCTGTATGCACTGTCTACATTTGAGTACAACTTCGCTGATCTGGTTGCTTAAACCTGGCCACCATACAGCCTGACGGGCACGCTCTCTGCATTTAACCACCCCCTGGTGGCCCTCATGTATCTTGTCCAAAACTGCATTTCTCATGTTAGCGGGGATAACTAACCTCATGCCTCTCAGTAGTAGTCCGTTATGCACACTCAAAACGGCTCTCTCAGACCAGTAGTGCTTCACCGCTCCCTGTAGCTGGTTACGAGCCGGCCAGCCTTCTGTGCAGTATTTCATGACTTGTGAACAGACGCTGTCGGACTGCAGTTGCTCTTGGAGATCTGCAAGATATTTGCTGCTTGTAGGGAGTCCCTCTAGCACAGAGTCAACATAAATGTTAGTGTCCTCCATAAGATCTGTGTCTGTGTGAGTAACACTGTTTGTGAGCGGTAAGCGTGAGAGCGTGTCGGCAGTGGTGAGACTTTTGCCCAGGATGTGCTTTATAGTGTATGAGTACCTCATTAGGCGCATACGAAATCTCTGTATACGCGGTGGAAGCGCATCCAAAGCTTGTCCTCCCAGTAGACTCACTAGTGGCTTATGATCAGTTTCTAGTTCAAAGTGCAGACCCAGGATAAAGTCATTGAATCTTTCGCAGGCCCACGTGAGAGCCAGCGCTTCTTTTTCCAGCTGGGCGTAGCGCTGCTCTGCAGGTGTCAATGATCGAGAAGCGTAAGCAACTGGTGACCACACGTCTCTCTCCTTCTGTAGCATGACTGCCCCCAATCCGTATGAAGAGGCATCTGCAGATATTTTCTGTGGTTTGTTTGGGTCATAGAGCTGCAATACAGGAGCAGAGGACAGTTCTTGTTTGAGATTACAAAACGCATTTTGTTGTTCATGCCCCCAGTACCACATGTTCTTTGTTGAAAGCAAGTCTCTCAGTGGTTTGTCCTTTTCAGAAAGGTTCGGAATGAACTTCCCCAGCTGGTTCACCATTCCGAGAAAGCTCCTGAGCTCACTCACGTTGCTTGGCTCTTTCATGTCCTGAACAGCTTTGGTTTTGTCTGGATCAGGCCTCATTCCTTCTGCTGAAACAATAAACCCAAGAAATTTGACCTCTTTTTTGCCAAACTCACATTTTGACATATTCAACGTAACGCCGGCTTTCTCCGCGCGCTTCAAGACAGCGTGCTGTCTTGCGTCGTGCTGCTCCTTCGTGGATCCCCAGACCAGGATATCGTCCACGTGACAGACGACTCCGTCGAGACCCGATGTAACCTCTGTCACCATCATGTTTTGGAAATGTTCAGGAGCACTGGAAATACCAAATGGCAAACGGTTGAAGTGGTATCTGCCAAATGGCGTAATGAATGTGGTGAGAAAGGCCGACTCTTTAGACAGTGGTATTTGCCAAAATCCCATATTTGCATCAAGCTTTGAAAAATACTGAGCACCTGTGAGCATGCCTAGCGTTTGGTCCACAGACGGGAGGATGTATCTTTCGCGACACACTGACTCGTTTAAAGGTGTCATGTCCACACAGATACGCACCTTTTCTTTGTCCTTTTTGGGAGCTACAACCATGCCACAGCACCAATCTGTTGGCTGCTCCACACGACTGATGACTCCCAACTTTTCCATCCTCTCGAGCTCTTCTTTCACTTTACCCATGAGCGGCAGTGGCACACGCCTTGGCACCTTGAGCGAAAAGGGCTTAGCATCAGGTTTCAGTTTAATTGTGTATGGCTTTTGAACAAGCCCAAGTCCATCGCATAACTTGGGGTACGCTTTTCTCACTGTCTCTTGGTCTATAGTGTCAATTCTGGCAATTAGTTTCAGTCTCACGGAAGCTGTTCTACTCAGTAGTGCCATGCGCAGATTTTTGACAATATAGATTTTCTCAGTAGCGCTCTTGTCACCGTATGTAATAGTCGGGGTGGTGCAGTTCCACCCGGTCCGTAGAGTGGTTTTTGTGCCTTTTCCAACTGTTCATTTTTCTTCTTGAAGGTTTCAAATGTTTGTTCAGAAACCGCTGTGACGTCCGCTCCGGAATCTAACTTAAAAGTCACTTTATTTCCTCTCACATTTATGTCTGCCAGCCATGGATCCTCCCCTAGATCCACTTCTCCCAGAAAAAGTCTGTCTGCATTGTCAGTGATCTCATTCACAGTTGGGTTGGACCTACAGACTCTAATATAGTGTCCACGTTTTTTACAGTTATGGCAATCCGCGTTTTTAGCTGGGCACTGTACTGCTGCATGTGCTGGTGCTTTGCCACACTTGGAACAAACTTTACTGTCTTGTTTTGTCTGCTGATGCCTTGAGGACTTAATCTGTTTTTGTTCCTTGATTATGAACTTGTTTGGCTTGGCTTTTCTGATGTGTACCGCATCCACGGCTGTTCTGTTAATGCTAGTTTCACCTCTTAGGTCAGTTTGTTGTCGTTTTATTTCTTCAGATTGTCTTGCCATTGTTATAGCTTTAGCTAGGGTAAGATCTTTGTCAAGCTGCATTCTTTCTGACAGCGACGAATCTTTCAGACCCACTACAAGCCTGTCTCTCAAGAGGTCATCATGAAGTGCACCGTACTCACAGTTTTCTGCCAGCGCATAGAGTGCTGTTATGAACGAGTCTACTGGTTCTGCCGGCTGTTGCACTCGCTTGTTGAATTTTGCTCGTTCATAAATCAAGTTCTTTCTGGGAACGAAATGTCTATCAAAGGCTGTTTTAACGGCATCGTACTGCTGGCGCTGCACACTCGTTAGCTCGAGCCCTCTTAGCACGTCGTCAGCCTCATCTCCCATGCAATAAACCAGCGTATTTACTTGGTTCGCCTCAGCTGAGTTATTCAAGTTACTTGCCAGTCTAAAACGTTCAAAACGTCTTATCCACTTTTCCCACTCTTGGGGTCTCGCAAAGTCGAAGGGCTCCGGTGGTTTAATGGTGAAGGTTGCCGCTGGAGTAGCCGCCGCCATTACTGGATCAATTGGCGCAGCTGCAGCTCTTTGAACTTCGTCTGGCATAGCCGCTAGCCGGTTGCAAAGCTGACTTTTCTCACCTCAAAGCGCACCAACTTCTGACACCATGTTGTGTTGGGTTCTTTTATAAATAAAGACTGCTGCTTTGGGTGAACACGGAGCCTCCTTTATTGACTGGCTGCAACACATTAACACACGAACTCCGCCATATTATTCTCTATCATGCTGTACTCCTGACAACATCCGGTCTGTGTCGCCCCCTAGTGGCTCCACATATGTAATACTTAGATTACACCACAACGGGTTCCCCGGCTCTGTGTTTACTTCCAACAGAGGGGCGCCAGCAGACACCAGTGGAGGTCGTATACGCGCTACTCGTGGTGGACGTGGAGGCTTGGGGAGGTGCTGGTGGCAACAGGCATGGCTTCAGCAACATGAATTTCTGCTTCAGCTGTGTGCAGGGAGGTGGAGGGACTGGAGAGGCTCAACCTCAGTGGCTAAGTTGACTATCTACGATAAGTGAAAACACAGAACACACACAGGCACCGGAGTCACATGTAGATGATGCAGAATACAGAGTGTTGAACAGTTGTTAGCTCTTAATGTCAAACCAGACCTTACTCTTATGATGAAAAAGGAAGAGGTTAGAGTTTTGTGTGATACTGCTGCATGTAGGTCTGTGCTCTCTAGTCCATTAGCAGACAAAATTCCAAAATCAAACATGTCTGTAAGTGAACTTCCTGCAAACGGTAAAATGAAAACAAATCCGTTATCTCGTTTGGTAACAGTTTCTGGCCCAGCTACTGGAAAACAAATAGAACATAGCTTTGTTTTATTCCAAGTAAACCTTGGGAGGGATGTGATGACACTTTTGTGCATAGCAGTAGTTCCTATAAATGGAGAAATGGAAGCAAAAGTAACTACTGAGTGTTTTACACTACAAAGTCCATCAACTCCACATCATTGATAATCTTTAGATTTAATAAATCTAAATGACTCTGCTGCTATTCTTGAGACTTTGAAAAAACATCTTATTCCAACAATAGATTTAACTATGAAATCTGATAATGATTTACATTGCACAATGTACAACAGAGGACCCAATGGTCCTGATCAGTGGTACAAAAAACAGTTCTTCAAAACAGTCCACTACAGTTCTGTTAGCATGCTTATTTTGGAGTAATAGCAGTTTTGCAGGTGCTGTAGTCCCACTATCACCACGGGACTCCAATTTTTTCGTGCATCTACACACTCCTTATGTGTCACTTTGTAAGCCCATGTATTCACATTGGGAGGATGTAGAGTTTGTCACCACTGCTAATGAACATGGCGGTGACTAGACAGATACATCTGTTCCTGGTGTCTAGTTATCACCTTCCATTGACACTTATTGCATGACACTTGAGTAGCACTCAAGCAGTAAAAACAGCTCATGCCAGTGACCCCTATGACATCTGACAGGCTTTTGCTCTGACTGATGAACAGGAGCAGCTGCTATGCCCCATTTCATTCTTCTGATGGTCAGAAGGGCCCTCTGATGTGTGAATGCTGAAAAGGGGGCTCAGCCTGTTACGATTACACCTAAATCTACCTTTAAACCTCATAAAAGACAATATCCACTTAAAAAGGAAGCTGAGGAGGGTATTCGTCCTGCCATTCAGTCACTGTTAAAAGCTGGAATCATCAGAGAGTGTAACAACTCTCCATGCAATTCTCCATTGTTTCCTGTCAGGAAGGCCCCACCCTCTAAAGGATGGCGGATGGTTCTAGACTTACAGGAAGTAAACAAAGCAATTATTCCGTTCTCCTGTAGTTCCTGATCCACATGTTTTGTTAAATGATCTGTCACCTGATAGTAAATATTTTACTGTCATAAACATCTTATATGCATTTTTTTAAATTCCAATTCATAAAGATCATCAGTTTTGGTTTGCCTTTACCTATTGCAAACAAAGATTCACCTTCAATAGGTTATCACAGGGGTTCAATAAATATCCCACGATTTTTTCACAAGCTATGTCTGCGAATTTGGTCCAATTTACACCACCAGGTGGAAGCCAATTACTTTTGTATGTAGATGACAGTTTGCTTGCCTCAAAAACTGATGATAAGTGCAAACAGGACACAGTGACATTGCTCAATTTTCTAGCAATTCAAGGACACAAAGTCAACAAAGACAAACTGCAATTATGGCAAAAAGAAGTAAAATACTAAGGCCATGTTTGATTAGCTGCAGACCATCATATTTACCTTATCAGGAAGCAAGTTATTCTTGCTGTTCTAAAACCAATCACTAAAAGGCAAATGGTGTCATTCCTTGGCACACTGAATTATTATAGATCATGGATACCATCTTATTCACAAGAAGTGTTACCTTTGTCTTCCTTGATCTATGATAATCCAATGTCATACCCTATCATACATCATTTTGCACAACAGTGAAAAAAACTGAGGCATGGTAACTTCCACAGGAAAACCTATAGATCAAAAAGACTTTGTTTTAGACCTTTTGGAAGTTGTACAGTTACCATCCCAATTAGCAATCTGTAAATGTACTACCCACTCCACAGGTACAGACCCCATCTCCTGTGGAATCGCAAGGCTGATGAAACAGCCAAAGCTGCAGCCTCGCAAAATGCTTCTATTTTTCTGTCAGTACCAACACTTGACATAGGCACCACATTGTTTATTTTATTTTATATAAATTGTACAAATGACATGACAACAAACGTATGTTAACAAGACAACTTTTCCTTTATGCCAGAGGAGGGCAGGGCTTGATGCAGGATATATGAAAGGTGGGGTGGATCTGCATCGAGGGTGGCAGGTCCAACCGAACAATCACGTTGTTGATCAGCTGCTTGATGGTAAATGGACACAGATAGCGGGGAGAGAGCTTCCAGGACTCTGTCTTCAGCGGGACCTGCTCGGTGGACAGCCACACCTTCTGGCCCACCTTGTACTTGGGCGCCGATGTGCATCTGCGGTTAGCGTAATGTTGATGGTGCTCCGCAGAGCGGAGGAGGGCAGCTCTAGAGGCCCTCCACAGACAGCGGCACTGGCGTACGTGGAGCTCCACAGATGGGATGGCGAGCCCCATCTCTGCCATGGGCAGCAGCGGTGGCATGTAGCCCACGGAGGCCTTGAACGGCGTAAGTCCAGTGGAAGCAGACACAGCGGAGTTGAGGGAATACTTCACCCAGGTCAGGTGGGAACTCCAGGTGGATGGATTCTGGGATGCTACACACCTGAGGGTGGCCTCCACAAACTGATTAGTATGCTCTGCCTGACCGTTACTTTGAGGATGGTAGCTGGACATCAGGCTGGCAGAGGCACCCAGGAAGTGGCAGAACACCCTCCACACCTGGGACGTGAACTGTGGTCCCCGGTCTGAGACAGTGTCCATAGGGATACCGTGCAGCCGGATGACATGCTGCGTCAGTAGGTTGGCTGTCTCTGCAGCCAATGGCAACTTGCACAGAGGGAATAGGTGGACGGCTTTGGAGAACCGGTCGACCACAGTGAGGATGACCGTATTCCCTTGAGATGGAGGGAGGCCCGTGACAAAATCCAAAGCTATGGGTGGGGGAGGTCAGCCAGTATACTACTGCCTTAATCTTAGCCAGATCGGCCTTTACCATGCCCTCGGCGATAATGAACCCCAGGAACAAAGTGGAGTGAGTGGAAAATTTGCACTTGCTTTGACAAAAAGCTGATTCTCCAGGAAGCACTGCAGGACAGAACGAGTATGGACAACGTGCTCCTCCAGTGTGTGGGGAAAACATCATAATTTCATCCAAATAAACAAAAACAAACTGGTTCACCATGTCTCGCAAGATGTCATTGATTAACCTCTAGAAGACAGCGGGGGTGTTGGTCAGCCCGAATGGCATGACCAAGTACTCAAAATGGCCCAATAGAGTTTTAAACGGCATCTTCCACTCGTCTCCCTCACGAATGCAAACCAAATGGTACGCATTACAGAGGTCAAGCTTAGTGGAAAAAAATGCACCTGTTGGAGTAGCTCAAACACCGAGTTAATAAGAGGCAGCGGTTACTTATCCTTACGGGTGATCACGTTGAGTTCTCGGTAATCATTGCATGGCTGTAACAACCCATCCTTCTTCTCTACAAAAAAGAACACAGCACTGAGGGGGGAGGACGATGGACGAATACTGCCGACGCTAAGGGAGTCTTTTATGCAAGTTTCCATCGCCTCCCTCTCTGGCCCAGATAAACTGTAGAGCCAGCTGGATGGCAGCCGCATGCCTGGGAGGAGGTCGATAGCACAGTTATAGCCCCAGTGAGGTGGTAAAGATAGGGCTCTGAACTTGCTAAAGACCTCCCCTAGGTCATGGTTGACCTCGGGCTATTAAAGACTGTTAAAGGTGTTGGGAACTTTCCTGGTGGGTAGCTGTAATTTGCGGACCATGGCCTGTTGGATGAAATTTTGCTCTGCTCCAGAACCAACCAGAGCAGAGGTTTTGAACTCGACCCCCAGTAACTGGATGAGGGTCGTAAGTTCAAAACGGTTGGGAGGATTTTGCCAGGACCCTCCCTCCAGACCCCCCATGGTTACTGATGGGCCGGGCCTTTTGACTTCTTGGGGCATTTCGAAGCTGTGTGGCCTGGCTCCCCTCAATATAAGCATGCCCCTTCTCTCACTCGACAACGACGCTCCTCCGGAGACAGACGGAACCTGCCGAGGGTCATCGGCTTGGAGGAGGTTGACGTTGCTGTGTGAGAGGGTTGGGCGGCCAGCCGGGAAGCGGACAGGGAAGTAGTGGCTTTCTGCTGTCTTGCACGCTCCCGAAACTAGTTGTCGAGGGCCACAGCCTGCGCAATGAGCTCATCCAAAGAGGAGGGGGACACGCGAATAGCCAGCTTGCTGCGAAGATGCGAATTCAGACCCAGGAGGAAGGCGCTCCGAAGCGAAATGTTGTTCCACCCGTAGTCCACCGCAACAACCCGGAACTTGACAGCGAAATCAACCACCGACCGGTCCCCCTGCCGTAGCCCCATCAGCTGGCTATGTTCCCCTTGCTCTCTGAATGGTCAAAAGCCTCGGAGAACTCTCGCACAACCCGCTCATAAGAATAAAGGGGCCCATCTGGGTCGCTCAAGATGGACTGTGCCCACTTGAGCGCCCGGTCCTGCAACAAGGTCACGAGGTGGATCTTGTCCGAATCTTGCCAATATTCCCCCCTCACCAGCTGAAAATACATCCGGTGGTGCAGCAGGAACCCCTTACACCCCCCACCCCCCCTAGGGGGCAGGCGTAGGAACAAGCAAGAGGAGGTGCCGCACCAGGAAGCCAACACAGGTGCTCGGATATGGTTGCCAATTGTTGAGTAATAGTTTGCAACTGTTCGGATAAGAACATGACCTGGCGCTCCGTGGCATCCAAGCGCAAGAGCACTAACTGTTCGTTCAGCTGAGTGGCCGCTGAGCCAGCCTGTGGCTGGATCGTTCTGTCATGATTCAGGCAAGTGAGGCTCAAATACTAGGCTGCCAGAACGAATACTCAGACTTGAGAGTAAAAGCACACCAGTTTATCACAGAAAATGAAGATAAATACACAACGGAAAATAAAGGTGCAGAACTAAGGAAAACAAAACACAAAAATGCACAATTAAATTTCCATACAAAACTGGTGCCCACTGGAGCGCACGCTGCCTACAGGGGAAAGAGCAGATAGAGATTATTAGGGACAGATTCTCTCCAATGAGGAGAGTAACATAGGGAAGCACACTTACTCAGGAGCAGAAGATCCCGGCATGGAACTCCTGCATGGACCAGGGGAGACAGGGGAAGGGCGTTGACCTGGATGGATTGTCCGGTGTCTTCAATGGCCAGGCGAGCGTGATCAGTTCCAGTAGACACACTGCGGAGGTGGGCAACAAACCTGGAGAGACAGGAGGACAAACAGGTAACACAGGTAACGGACAGAATAAAGGGCTAAGAACAGTTTACTTGGTTACAGCAAACCTAACGATCCAGCGATGGTTGCTCCATACGTTGGGTCTTAAATACGCTGGTCATCAGGACGCAGGAGGTGTGTAATCATGTAGGTGTGCCCAATTCTCCGGAGCTGAACAGACAGACAGGAGGGGAGGTGGAGCACGCTTGCCTAACCATCACAACTCAGTTGACATGTTCAACACTTGTCAAAGGGGGATCATTACCTTGGTAAATAGAGTTTTTAAAACATTTGGCTATTCTGTTTTTGTGAAGAAATTTTGCACAAATTGCCTCACCTGTGCAAAAAACCAAGCACAGGGTAATCAAAGACCTAAAAGAGGAAATTTTCCAACTCCTATAGTATATGCATTTCAACACATTTGCATGTATTTTATTGAATTAAATAAATGTGAAGGAAAGAAATGGTGTCTTGTCACTGTAGATAGTTTCATTAAGTGGACTGAAGCTTTCCCTTGTACAAATGCTGATGCTTTAACTGTTGCAAAAAAAAGTTGTTAACTGAAGTAATCCCACGTTATGGAGTACCAGAAATTATCTACAGTGATAACGGCACACACTTTGTGAACCATGTAATTTCACATTTGGGAACAGCTCTCCAAATACAGTAAAAACATCACTGTGCTTATCATCCATAATCAGCTGGCTTGGTGGAACGACATAATCGCACCATAAAAGAAAGCTTAAGTAAAGCAATGACAGAAACAGGGTGAAGTTGGATTTGTTTGCCTCTTGTATTGTTTTATATGAGAATCATGCCTAGAGCTAATGGTGTATCACCTTTTGAAATGATGTCTGGAAGACCATGTTTGTTACCTGAGATAAGACCTTTCTGTAAAGATGATGTTGAAACATGTCTTGCTGATTATATGCTCAAACGCTTGACTAAAAGAAATACTTATTGCTGCTGTTCCCAGAAAGGACTACACTGAAAGCCTGGAGACTTGGTTCTGATAAAGACAATCAAAAAGAAGACTTGGGCAGATACACCTTGGCACAGACCTTTCAAAGTCATGCTGGCAAACTGCTCCCCAACAACACACAGCCCCAGTGTGCTACAGCTGCGCCATCCACCTCGTCCTTGTAAAAGGTAAACAACCTCTCTTGTTTGCTCTCTGGAAAAGCCACAATGAACAGACACTATGAGCAATCCAGCCCGCTGCTGCTTTTGCTCCTCCTTTGCGTTGGCATCCATCACAATGGGACAGTTGCTTGCGTGTCTACACTGCTGGACAGACCGGACTTGGATCTGTGCGAAGATTGTAGACTCAAAGCAAGTCACTGAGAAAAAGGAATGTTGAATATCATGTTCAACTGAGGTCAAACTGGTATAACTGAGATTGATTTGTGTTGTTTACTGTATTGCCCCACTGTTGATAATGCAAAGAAAACTGCTAAATCTGATGTGTACCTGTGCTATTTGTATGACAACTTTCACAAGTCACGCACATGATTCTATGCTACTGGTGCTAATGTTCTCGGTTTAGACTCTGTTAGACAATTTCTTATTGAAATAAAAGACAGTTTCTTAACTCCAGTTAATCTCCTTTCCAATACTGAGGAAAGTTATGATACATGGATAGTTGATAAACAAAGTCTAGACAAAACAACACATACAGCTAAATATCTCAACATCCACTCAATAGCTGACGCTTTTTCTGCAGAACTAGGAATACCTCATGATAATTTATGGCTATAATGGATTTTATACACCACCAAAGATTTTAACACCTCTGCTGAACTTTCCTACTCTGTCCTCTGACCATGGTTGGAGGGCATAGGGAAGGATACCTTGTTGTCCTTCAGGGCTGAAGACGGAGGTCCGCTTCAGGTTCAATGACCCAACCAAAAGCTATTCCACACAGCAGTAGGTGACAGACAGGCAGACATCTGTGCTTTTATTTAAAGTGTGTTTATTTCACCACCTCTCCAACACTTTTTTAATACCTCCACAACGGTTTTCTCAAGTGCTAACCTGCTCCTGCCAGTACATCCACATTTCTCTTCTGCTCCCAAATCACACACATGCGCACCAACACACACGTCACCACAGCACACCCTCTCTCCTTCTTCTCTTAAAGGGATGCACACATCTCACTTCCAACTGCTCTCATAACACTACCCCCACTATGGATGGCGATTTACATAATTCCACTCCATAACAGTACACATTTTACAACACTTTGTAGTGGAGCACTCAACTTGAAGGTGGCAAAGCATTAATAACACTCATCAGGTTAAACCCATTCCATATTAAGTCCTATGTAGCAGTAGCAGAATATTTTGAACTAGAGGTCAGTACTATTCAAAATTTTCAGCTTGAACAGCAAGTATGACACTAACGGTGCAACTTAGTCCCAGTGTAAAGTTTGAACACTTAATTCCCAGAACTCTCTTTTTTTTTTAAACAAATGAACTGTTCATGAACATTGTCTATGAACTGTGGATTCAGTCCACCCATTCACCATACCGGACAGGTGGCCCTCTCTGGCGGCGCAGCCTCGAGGAGCGATGGCTCTGCTGGCGTCGCCCCCACCCCACCCCCACTAACCTGAGAACCCCCGGGAACAGCAGGGTCCGGAGGCAGGGTGCAGGGAAGAGGCATCGTGGCTGCAGGAGGGTCCTCAGCTGGATCCGATGAGGTGCAGCTGGGATCCTCCTCGGCAGTGGGGTCAGTGCTGTCAAACAGCTGAAACAGACCCAGGGTGGTGTCCGCAGGGTTGATGTCCAATGCTGGGGGTGACACCTCCGTAGAAGCCCAACTGAGAGCCCGTTCCAGTACCCAAGCATTGTCCAGTGGGTCGCGGCTCCAGTACGGTTTCAGTTGATCGGGGTGAACCACTTTCGTCTTGGTCCTCGGGCCTTTCTGGATGCAATATATCAGATCATCTAAGTTTCCCAGGACGAAGTAAGGTCCCTCATAAGATGGGGGGAACTTTTTGACCTTGTTCTTGACCTTTCGTGTACCTTTGATCAGGTACCACACAGCATCGCTAATTCTGTTTTGTGTGCGACAGCAGCTTTTGTCATATTGTCTCTTTGCACATTGTACAGAATCTCCGAGAGCCTCTCTGGCAATTCGATGAGCCAGCTCCAGGCGTTCTCGGGTCTGTTGGACAAATTCTGGGGTTGGCAGGGCTGTATCAGTGTCCAGGGGCAGGCCGGCCACCAGGTCCACTGGTTCACTTACTTCTCGACCAAACATCATGAAGTTAGGAGTGAACCCAGTTGCACTGTGCTTTGTCGCCCTGTAGGCCATTACAGCATAAGGAATCGTAAGGTCCCAATCAAAGTGGCAGCACTCGGCTGTTGTCGCCAGTATCCTTTGTAAGGTGGCATTAAATCTCTCGACTTGGCCATCGGACTGAGGTCGAAAAGGTGTGGTGTGTGTTTTCTCGATACTGAACAGCTTGCACATTTTCTGAAACACCTCTTATTCGAAATTTCGGCCTTGGTCACTGTGTAGCGCCTGTGGCACTCCGTGGCGGCACACCCACTCGGAGGCCAAAACTCTGGCCACCGTTACAGCCTGTTGATCAGGTAGAGGAAAAGCTTCCACGAACTTTGTAAAATAGTCCTGTATCACAAGCACATATGAATTTTTGTGTTCTGCCTCATTCAATGGCCCCATGATGTCCAGGGTGATGCGCTCCATGGAGGGCCCAACTCTAACAGTACCCATGGGCACTTGTGGTGTTTTGTGGGGCCGGGCTTTGGCTGCACAGCCCATACAGGTGCTGCACCAGAGTGCGACATCCTCTCTCATTCTGTACAAGTAGTAACGGGTTCTTAAGCGGGCTACAGTTCGCTGTACCCCAAAATGTAAACCTACTTGCCCCTCATGCACTTCTTTCATGACACCGGCCTGAAGGGCCTGGGGCAGCACAACCTGTGGGTAAAACTGGGTGTCGTTGAGGCAGTAGAAATGCCTGGCCAGTATACCATCTCTGATATAAAGCCGCCTCCATTGGCTCCAATACATCTTTGTGGCCGGGCTCCATGCTGAGACTGTTAGCCATGGTGGCCACTCTTCACTGGCCTCCATCCATGTTCTGATAGGTGCAATATCTCCATCAGCTTCCTGTGCTCAACGCAGCTCCTCTGGAGACCAGCCACTGAATTGCTTGGAGCTACTTGTCTGAGTCCAGCAGATTCTTTCAGTGGGGCCTGAACTGTCCACATGAGTGAGCGAAGGTTCACCCGCCCCTGCTGGGGTCACTACTGATGGAGCTGCGTGTCCCTCTACCCCCACTGGACCCAACATCACATGGCTGATGTCAGGGTCCAAGTCACATTGCACAGCCTGATGACTGACATTTCCTTGGTGAAGGGAGGGATCTGGAAGCTGACATGGACAATTTTGGCGGCATGGCCTCCTAGAGAGGCTGTCAGCATTGGTGTGCACCCTGCCTGGGCGATGGAGAATCTCCAAATCACATTCAGCAAGCCTCTCCAACCACCTGGCAAGCTGTCCCTCAGGCTCTTTCAGCTTTGTGAGCCACCGCAGGCTGCTGTGGTCTGTGTGCACAATGGAGGGCCGCCCCAAGAGGTACTGCTGAAAATGTCTTGTGAACGCTACCATGGCCAGCAGTTCATGCCTTGTAGTGCAGTAGTTCTGCTCAGTTTTTGACAACATGCGACTCCCGTAGGCCAACACCCGCTCCTTGCCCTGCTAGATTTGTGAGAGCACGGCGCCAGTGTCCATGTCACTTGGATCAGTATCCAGTATCATGGCACCTTGGTCAAGTGGGTAGCCCATGACAGGGGCTGTGGTCAGCCGGTGTTTAAGCTCTTCAAACGCAGCTTGACACTCTGCACTCCACGGGAACCGGGCATATTTCCTATTAAGGGCATGGAGGGGCTCAGCCACAGCAGCAAAATCCTTCATAATGTGCCGATAGTATGAAGCAAGGCCGACAAACTGACGGACCTCCTGGGTGGATGTAGGTGTCACCCACTCCTTCACCTTCTGAATCTTGCTGGGGTCGGTGGCCACACCGTCCTCTGAAATGATGTGACCCAGGTAGGCTACCCGGCGGTGGAAGAGACAGCAGTTGGCAGGCTTTAATTTGAGGTTAGCCTGATGGAGCCAGTCTAAAACCTGGGTCAGGTGCTGCAGCATCTCCGGCACATTCCTGCCCAGCACAATGATGTCGTTGAGGTAAACAAGGCAGGTCTCCCACTGCATGCCAGTCAAGATACTGTCCAATAGATGTTAGAAAGTTGCTGGTGCATTGCACAGTCCAAAAGGCATGACATTACACTCAAAAAGGCCTTTCCTGGTGCAAAAGGTGACTGCCTTACACGCTCTGGGGGTCAGTTCGACCTACCAGTAGCTGGAGGCAAGATCCAGTGTACTGAACCACTTGGCCGTGGAGAGGGTGTTGAGTGTGTCTTGGATGCGAGGCAGTGGGTATGCATCCCTAATGGTGGCGTCATTCAGGGCTCTATAGTCTATGCAAAGACGGTTTGTTCCGTCCTTTTTACGCACCATCACTATTGGAGATGCCCAGGTGCTGTGGCTGTGGCGGGCCACCCCCACCTCCAGGCCCTCGTGGATTTGCTGGTCGGCACTTTGCTGTTTTTCAGCTACCATCTGACGTGGTGGCTGCTTGACTGGGGTGCCTAGCCAGGTTACAATGTCATGCTGCACCAGACTAGTGTGGCCAAGGTCATTGGGGCCGGTCAAGAACACGGTCCCATAGATACACAGGAGCTGGGCTAGCTGGAGTTGCTCTTCTGTTGTTAGCTCAGTGGAACTCCGGGCATGGAGCTCCTGTAGGTGTGGGGGAACAGTTGGGGTGCTGCCAATGGCCTGCTCCATCTGGTCGGTGGCTCCTACACATGGCACAGCTTGGGCAGGGTGGCGAAACCCTGCAATGGCCCCTTTCTTTATGGTAATAACAACATTTCCAGGGTTAAATAAACAAAGGGGCACTGCTTTGGTGGGGTGAGAATCCACCAGGACACGGGCAACTAACAGCTTATGCGTTTCAACAAAGCCTTTGGTGGGGCTGACCATCACTTCTCCTTGAACCTTGTTCACTTTGCGGGTGTAGCCTTGCACCAAATACTCTTCCCCAGGCTCCAGCACTACAGTTCGGGACACTCTCACTGCATTTGCCCTTGAGTATTTTTCCTTTTGGAAGTAAGGTATGGCCTGATCGAAAAGTACTCTTTTCTGTTTTTCATAGTCCAGGTGTGCTTTAGCTTGGACCAAAAAAATGGAGGCCCAGTAGGGCTTCATTGGTGGCCACGTCGGCCACTCGGAAGTGCACACTCACCTCTTGGTCGTTGATCTGGGCAGGGATCTGAGCCTCCCCAAGCACAGGCACATTCCCAGGTCCAATACCAAACAAAGTCTGTGATTGAAGGTTGGACTAAAGGCCGCCCAGCTGGGTGAAAGGCGTTATAGTAGCACAGTGGCAAACATGTTTCTGTGGGCTGCACTGTCCAACATGGCACACACATCCAGGCCATGCACTCTCATGTGAATGCTCATTTTGGAAGTTGGCGCTTTGAGATGAAATACAGCAGGGATTTGGGTTCTGGAGGAAGCCACTGAAATGTGGACTTTGTTAGTTTTCTTTGTTGATGGACAATTTCTTCTCATATGGCCCAAACAGGAACAGTTGTGACAACGAATCTCCTCTCAGTTTAGGTTTTGACGGCCTCTCCCCTTATTTGGCTTATTTTTCCAATCAGGGGAGGTTGGTTGGAGATATGAGCTGAGGTTAGGGGGTCCAGGTTCCCATCTGGTTGCTTGTGGGGATATGGAAGTCTCTGTTTGCCCCTCCTCTGTGTCTGCCCTGATAACAGCAGTGCGGGTCTTCTTTTCGTTCATGGTGTGTACTCCCGAATACATGACACCTGTGACATATGACGCCACTCGCTTGGGCGTCTCAAGATGGTGGGCTATGCTGTAGGCCTGGGCTAGCGTCTGGGGCCATTTCTGTAACAGCTTCTGTACAATTTCAACATCTCCTACAGCACTGGTGAAAACTTCAACATCTATGGCGTCCTGCTCATTCTCAGTCCTGTTGCTGTAGGCCACTGACACTTTCTCCTAAATTTCATCTCTCAGCACATGAAGAGCTTCACCTGATTTACGTACCCGCTGTCTCAGCTCAATCGCCACTGCAGCTGCATGCTCTGAAGATGGGCCATATGCAGTTTCCAATTCCTCCACCAGGCGGCAGTAATCCCACTGTGAAGATCAGGGGTTTCTGTGTACAGTTGCTCCTGCTGCACCCACCCGGCAGAACTTAACCCTTTAACTGCCCTAGGTGCCATGTGGCACCTGGGGCAATGCAAGGCAACTCAAGGCCCCCCCTAGTTGTCAAGAGTGGTAAAAAATTTGTCAATAAAATAGTTCAGATTTGCTATATTCCATGTCAGCCATGATTCCTTTGGCGCGTGTCTGCCACCTTCTAAACTGTCAGATCAATAGAGATTGGTACAAATTCTCAGTATAGCCGAGGGACGTCAATAAGTTGACACGTGCAGTTGCTGCGTTGTGCCACTGGGGTCGCGCAACCCGTCCATTTAATCTGGGCAGTTAAAGGGTTAAACTGGATGGCCTTAGTCTTCTCCGACCTGCAGTTGGCTTTGGCGCAACTTTCAAACCTGTGCAGAAACTCTTTCCACGAGGTGTTGCCATCATACTGACTGGGGCGTAATGTTGGAACTCGTTCTCTCTGATCATAGTCGTCCTCACTCTCAGATGAAACCTGGTAACATGCCCGGCAAGCCTGACGTGCATATGATCTTGGCTGCACAGATCTGGGGGAAGGGCTCTTTATCTGCACAGTCTGATCAGGTCCTTGATCAGGTGAATATTCACAGTTAAAGTTTATTGGCAGGCTACAGCACGAGGCCCGCGATTCTGAGCATGTGGGGCATGGGGTGGGGGTGATACTGGTGTACTCTGGTAGAAACTCCTCATACTGACACAGGAGAAGGGGTTTGTGGAGACAGCAGCTGGGGGTGCCGTTGTGTGCTGCAACTTTAATGGCTGATTATGCATTTGATTGCACAGGGCTTCATTCAGTGCATCACAGTCATGGAAGCAGTAAATTTTTTTATCAATAAAGAGGTTTGTGCTTGAAAAGTCTGACTCACATGGTGTTTGTGCTTCTTCTTGCCTCATTTCAAACCACTCCTCCTCACAGAGAAAGGGATCAGTACTTCCATGTCTCTTATTTTGTTCACTCACACTGTCCTCTTGCTGCTCGCTAAGTGCAGTAAATGTCATGAACGGGTTGCAGTAATTTGTTACATTTCCAGGTGCGCCACTGGTATTAGCATTAGCAGGACATTAGCTAGCAGCCGCCATTTTACTTAACATCCGGCTCAGTAACTTGTTAGCTTGATAGCACTTATTGTCCGTATGGATTCCACTGTTTAATGCTCACCACTGCTGCTTTATTTAGCCTTGAGGGTCCCTTTGTGGTCGCCAGTGTTGAACTTTCCTACTCTGTCCCCTGACCATGGTTGGAGGGCATAGGGAAGGATACCATGTTGTCCTTTGGGGCTGAAGACAGAGGTCCGCTTCAGGTTCAATAACCCAACGAAAAGCTACTCCACACAGCAGTAGATGACAGACAGGCAGACATCTGTGCCTTCATTTAAAGTGTGTTTATTTCACCACCTTTCCAACACTTTTTTAATACCTCCACAATGGTTTTCTCAAGTGGTAACCTGCTCCTGCCAGTACATCCACACTTCTCTTCTGCTTGGAATCACACACATGCGCACCAACACACACGTCACCACAGCACACCATCTCGCCCTCTTCTCTTAAAGGGACACACACATCTCACTTCCAACTGCTCTCATAACACCTCAAATTGTTTAATTTGCGCTTCTCCCACGCCAATATGGCTACTTCTCCCCCTCATGAAAAGCACACCAAAACAGCATTACAATGTATGGTTAAATTATTTTTGATGAACAAAAGATCTTTAGAACAAAATTGTGAAGAAATTCATAATCATTATCCTCCAGTTAAAGGAAGACCAATTCCACCTAGTCATAAATTCGATCAGGTGATACATTTATTTTTCTGGATATAATGGCTCCTCTGACGCCCCAGATCTTGGATACCTTCCCTACTGTGAATCTGTGATAAATATAACACAAACTTCTGGTGTTTTCGAGGTTCTTTGGTTTAGCTCTCACCGCACAGCACGATCAGGTTGTGGTGGCTCTGTGGACATGCAGGGATGCTTTCCAAGTTACCTCCTGGCTGGACCGGCACATGTGCCCTGTCCCAACTCATTATGCCATTTCGTGTCCTACCTCTCAGCCCGCAGGCTTTGACGAGGTGGTGCAGCCAGAGGCCCAAGAGAGCTTTAACGCCCATCGGAGATGAATCTGATGTCTATATAGATGCCATTGGTGTCCCAAAGGGAGTCCCTAGTCAGTTCAAAGGTCAAAATGAAATTGCTGCAGGTTTTTCTTCAATAATCCCTCAAGTTCAAATAAATAAAAACATAGTGTGGATCAATCAAGTGTACTATAACCTTCAAAAGTTTTCCAACTACAGCAGAGATGCTCTTAAAGGTGTAGCGGAACAACTGGATGTGGCTAGCTTTATGTCATGGCAGAACCCCACCAACACAACACCAGATGGCAGTATTATACATCTTTTATATAAACTCACACAACTGTCTGAAGACATACGAAAGAAAAAAAATGAATGGCCCTGATGAATGGTTCCCAAGTTTAAAAAAATATTCTTTGAGGCTGGTTCAATGTACTTTTGCCCATCCTAGGAGCATGTTTAGTTATCATAGTGCTACTAGATATTTCTCTTTGTTGTTGTATTCCATGTTTTAAGATTTTCCTCTCTAGATTTGTTTCTGCTACTGTCGCTGAATGTGCCTTTTTGCTCCACCAAGACAGTGTCATACACGATGCTAATGACCATGAGGCTGGCTTAGACAACACTGAGAATTAGAGTTCTTTATGATACCCATATTGAAAATTGAAGAGAGTGATTTGTGGATGATATTTGGTAGAGACATGTAACCAAGAACTTTATACTAATAATGATGTCTGACAACCACATTCTTGTCATTTATTTCATTCATTCCATTTATTTTTCATTTTAATCAAATTTTTAGCATTGTACAAATACAATTTCTCATCATGGGAAAATAAAGGTTATGCCCTGCATAAAAAGGGGGGAGATGATCGAGAAATTGTATTTCTAGTCTATTCTTTAATTATGCTATTCTGAGATTGGTATGACATGACATTTAATCATCATTCTGATGTCCGTCAGTATGTGCCTTATATGTGCCTTTTGAGTGTGTATTCTTCTGTACAACTGGTCTTGTGACCAGCATGTGCTTTCTGAAGTCAACACATGACCCTGTATCTCCTTAGTTAAAAACCTGGTGCCAGTCAGTCCACAGGATATGACCTTCTATATGTCAGAGAGTACTACTGTGTTCTTGAATTATCTGTGCACTTGTTATGGCTTGTGATTCTGCTGACAAAGCAGGCTGGTGCTTTGTGCATCTGTGGTAGTCATGTGTCATAGATTAGATACAGTGGTGTGAAAAAGTGTTTGCCCCCTTCCTGATTTCTCCTTTTTTTGTATGTTTGTCACACTTCAATGTTTCAGATCATCACACAGATTTAAATATTAGACAAAGATAGCACAAGTAAACACAAAATGCAGTTTTTAAATGAAGGTGTTTATTATTAAGGGAAAAAAAATCCAAACCTACATGGCCCTGTGTGAAAAAGTGATTGCCCTCTAAACCTAATAACTGGTTGGGCCACCCTTAGCAGCAGCAACTGCAATCAAGCATTTTTCGATAAACTGGCAATGAGTCTTTTACAGTGCTGTAGAGGAATTTTGGCCCTCACATCTTAACAGAATTGTTATAATTCAGCCACATTGGAGGGTTTTCAAGCATGAACCACCTTTTTAAGGTCATGCCACAGCATCTCAATCGGATTCAGGTCAGGACTCTGACAAGGCCACTGCAAAGTCTTCATTTTGTTTTTCTTAAGCCATTCAGAGGTGGACTTGCTGGTGTGTTTTGGATCATTGTCCTGCTGCAGAACCCAAGTGCGCTTCAGCTTGAGGTCACAAACACATGGCCGAACATTCTCTTTCAGGATTTTTTGGTAGACAGCAGAATTCATGGTTCCATTTAACACAGCAAGTCTTCCAGGTCCTGAAGCAGCAAAACAGCCCCAGACCATCACACTACCACCACCATATTTTACTGTTGGTATGATGTTCCTTTTCTGAAATGCTGTGTTACTTTTATGCCAGATGTAATGGGACACACACCTTCCAAAAAGTTCACCTTCTGTCTCTTCAGTCCACAGAATATTTTCCCAAAAGTCTTGGGGATCATCAGGATGTTTTCTGGCAAACCTGAGATGAGCCTTTATCTTTTTTTTGCTCAGCAGTGGTTTTCGTCTTGGAACTCTGCCATGTAGGCCATTTTTGCCCAGTCTCTTTCTTATGGTGGAGTCATGAACACTGACCTTAACTGAGGCAAGTGAGGCCTGCAGTTTTTTGGATGTTGCTGTGGGGTCTTTTGTGACCTCTTGGATGAGTCGCCGCTGCACTCTTGGGGTAATTTTGGTTGGCCGGCCACTCCTGGGGAGGTTCACTACTGTTGCATGTTTTCGCCATTTGTGGATAATCGCTCTCACTGTGGTTCGCTGGAGTCCCAAAGCTTTAGAAATGGCTTTATAACCTTTTCCAGACTGATAGATCTCCTTCTTCTTCTTCTTTTAGATTTGATTGGCAGTTGGCAACCAGCTTACAGGTGCATTACTGCCACCTACGATAATCAGACATCACTCTATATATAACTCAAGAAATCTCTCTCCTCGACTGATTGATCTCAGTTACTTTGTTTCTCATTTGTTCCTGAATTTCTTTGGATGATGTCTGGCTTTTGAGCATCTTTTGGTCTACTTCACTTTGTCAGGTAGATCCTATTTAAGTGATTTCTTGATTGAGAACAGGTGTGGCAGTAATCAGGCTTGAGTGTGGCTAGAGACATTGAACTCGGCTTTCCAAAGATGTGATAAACCACAATTTATGTTTTAACGGGGGAGGGGGGATCACTTTTTTACACAGGGCCATGTAGGTTTGGATTTTTTTTCCCCTGAATAATAAACACCTTCATTTAAAAACTGCATTTTGTGTTTACTTATGTTATCTTTGTCTATTATTTACATTTCTTTGATGATCTGAAACATTTAAGTGTGACAAACATACAAAAAAAATGAGAAATCAGGAAAGGGGCAAATACTTTTTCACACCACTGTATGTAAATAGTGGCATATCAGTACAATGTCTCTGTCAGAATGTTTATGCATTTTCCACTTAGTACTCCTGGGTGTGAAACTGTGTCACTGCGCAGGAATAAACCCTTTTTCTCTTCTGACCACAAACGCCGTTGTCTCAGCTTGTTCTTCTAAGTTAGAATTTCTCTAACAGCTACATCAAGATGTGCCGCGCTGATAGACTCCTATCCATAAAGACTGAGTGCAGTAATAAAAGCCAAAGGTGCTGCAACAAAGAAATAGTTTAAGGGTGTGCATATTTATGCAACCAGGTTATTGTCAGTTTTTCATTTTTTATTTTCCCCTTGAAAGATTTCAGTTTGTTGTTCAATTGGGTTGTACAGGTTATAGGTCACATTAATGGTGGAAAATGTTTTGAAATGATTTGTCTTGGCCTCATTTTTTACATCACAAAAACCTGGTATTTGGACAGAGGTGTGTAGACTTTTTATATCCACTGTAAATCTATAAATTCTTCTTCTTTCGGCTGCTCCCTTTAGGGGTCACCACAGCGGATCATCTGCCTCCATCTCACCTTATCCCTTGCATCTTCCTTTGTAACACCAACCCTCTCTATGTCCTCCTTCCCTACATCCATGAGTCTTCTCTGTGGTCCTTCTCTTTTCCTCATGTCTGGCAGCTCCATCTTCAGCATTCTTTGTCCAATATTTCCACTATCCCTCCTCTGCAAATGTCCAAACCATCTCAGCCTTGCCTCTCTTATTTTGCCTCCAAACCACTCAACCTGAGCTGTTCCTCTGATATACTCATTTATAATCTTGTCCCTCCTAGTCACTTCCAATGAAAATCTTAACATCTTCAACTCTGCCACCTCCAGCTCCACCTCCTGTCTTTTTGTCAGCGCCAACATCTCCAAACCATACTATGAGATCGTATATTATATATATTATATTATGGCGGTGCCCTAGGCTAGGGAGGGGTGACGCCTCGCCTCTGGGGGGTGGCGTCACTTGAGGTATACAGTATAAGACAGCTGCGGAAGACATATTGTCTCTTCGCTGTGGCTCCTGTACTCGCGGTAGGGACTCCTGTGTTAGTAGTTCATGTTATAATAAAACCTATAAAACGTCACCTCGACTTCTCTTTAATTCGAGACACAACATTTGGTGACGAGGATATACAGAGATGGAGAGGGCTGCTACCACACTTCGTCCTTTTTTGGAGGCTCCGGGTGAGCCGCTGGTCCCTTGGGCCAGGTGGTATGCAGCCTTCCAGAACTATCTGTTGGCGTTAGACCTCAGCGATCTTGATAAATTGAGAGCGAGGGCTATTCTGGTCCATAACCTAGGTATGGAGGGCCAGAGAATCCTGAGCACGCTTGGAGGAAGTGACAGTTTCGACGATGTTATGAGGCTCATGGCCAGCTACTTTCGCGCCCCTGAGAACATCATAATGCGGCGCATTCAGTTCAGACAGCGGCGCCAGCAGCCCGGAGAGTCAGTCCAGCAGTTTGTGGCGGACCTTCAACAGCTTGCGGGTGAGTGCAGGTTTGGGGCTTTGGAGGAGGAGATGGTTCGCGACCAGTTGGCCGAACACGTGGCCTACTCCTCTGCGAGGGTTCGCCTGCTAACTCATGCTGGAGAGCTATCACTGCTAGTGGCTTTGGAGCTTGCACAGCAACACGAGGCAGCGGAACGGCTAACAAGAAACCTCGGTGATAACGAAGCCCTGCCCAGGAACGACGCACGGTGGAAGGCCCTGGCCTTGGATTCAGACGATGGAAGCGACGACGAGTATGCGGCCATCGTTAAAATACGGTCCGCCCTGGGGACGCCGAGATGCTATGGCTGCAGATCCAGCAGGCACCGCTATTGAGCCAGGGAGTGCACAGTGAGGGGCAAGTGTTGTGGACGGTGTGGTTTGTTCCATCACTTCACCAGAGTTTGCCGCACTTTTGACAAGGAGGAACGGAGACCCGCAAAGGACAGTGTGAAAAAGAAAGCACCTACGGTGGTCCACACTGTCTCGCTGGGACGCCGATACAGGACGGACTGACTGGACAGGACGCCGATACCGTTGTTGGTGGACACGGGGTCAGCAGTCTCCATTCTGAACTTGGAAATGGTAAGACGGTGTTTTCCCCACTATACTGTGAGTAGAACAAGCATTGCCTGTTGTGGATATGGCAGTAACCCCCTTGACATCGTGGGCTTGGTGTGGCTGTCGGTGAGGTACAAGGAAGCCTCTATTGGCCCTTTTCCACTAGCCCCGCTTAGCCCAACACGGCACCGCTCAGCCCGCGTTTGAGCATTTTCCATTAGCCCCAGCACCGGTTAGCAGGCGCTATTTTTGTACCTGATCGAGGGCAGGGTACAACCGAGCTGAGTCGGGCCGTGATGTGACGTCAACAGACTGGTCGCCGCTGATTGGTCAGGTGGTAACGTCACGAAAGCGACCGTCTTCTGATGAATCTACACGACCGCCATTTGCAATATTTCACGGACTAACTTGGTCACGGACTAAATACGATATTAATACAGACAGCGTTGTAGGTTTTGCAGAACTCTACACCGTGGTCCAACGAAGAGGTGCGGAGTTTTGTCTGCTCCGTGGCAGATCCACAGTGAGAGGAGTGATCCGGACCGATACAGATGGCAGCCCAGCATAGAACCGGACTACGGACAAGCTGAAGACGAACGTGAGAGAACCATCGATGGTGAGTGATTTGTAATAATGTGCATCTATTCGCTTATTTATCCTGTTGGTGGTAAGCTCACTTTTTTTGAGCCATACAGCGCCGCTTTGTGCTGGCTAACGAGTTTTAGCTAGTAGCTAGCTAGCTAGCTAGTAGCCAACTCTGCTGATTCGCGCTTGTTTTCTCCTAAGTATTTGCTTGTGATAGCAAAACGATGAAATATGTTAATCCTGGTCAAAGTCCTGGTTTGTGTACGTATTGCACTTTGGTGCTGCGCATTAAATTGTGTGCAATTTAATGCTAGAATGTGTTTCCACATGCCAGAGGTTAGCTTCCCTCAGTGTTTATATTGTGGATACAGGTGAAATGGACCACAGGAGCTGAAATCTCGTCATATTAAAATTGCTTTTTCAAACCAGTGATTTATAAAGTCATTCATATAATTTTCTAAAGCGTCAGAATAGACCCACACACCTATTCTATGGATCCTGCAGTGCTTGTCAGGGAAACGAAGCATTTTTGTCACATCCCACCACTGACTTTCACAGGTGTATTTCCCTAACACCTGTACATCTCCAAAAATTAGAATGTCATGAAAAACTTCAATATTTTTTGTCACTCATTTCAGAAAGAGAAATCCGTATATTATATAGATTCATTACACAGTGATATATTTCAAGCATTTATTTATTTTAATTTTGATGATTACGGCTTACAGCCCCTGAAAACCCCAAATTCTATTTGGCAAAAAATTAGAATATTACATAAAATTAACTTTAAAAAATAGTTTTTAAATAGAAATGTTGGCCGCTGAGATGTTGGTTAATATGGGCTGTAGCCGTAATCATCAATATTAAAATAAACACTTTCAATATATCACTGTCCCTGTAATGAATCTATATATGGGTTTCACTTTCTGAAATGAGTGACAAAAATATTGAATTTTTTCATGGTATACTAATTTTTGAGATGTGCCTGTATATATGTTGAACTTGCTTGAACCTAACCACCATCCATTTCTGTCGTTCATCTAGGCAAGAGGAAAGCAGCTGCCCCACAACGGACCTCGCCACTGTGGAACGTACTGAAATCCTTTGCTTTTATAGGTAAAGTGTCAAAACCAAAGTAGCACAATTTCTACTTAATATAAAAGGGACTGAACTGAGATTTATTTGATTGTGTGAATATGGCACATCAACTGTAAAATAAACCCCTTGTTAATGTATTTATTTTTTTGTCAGATCACTTGTGTGATCCTTTGTGAGTTATGTTCATAACTGTATGTTTTGGCGAATGTGAGATGTTCAGTCGTCAATATAATTTACTTTATATGTGTAGTTTATAGTCTATCATCAATAAACTCATGCAGTAACAGGACACATTACAAATATTTGAGACCCATTGTAGTGCTTCCTTTTATATTTTAGCAATGCTAGTACAAAACACGGCCCACACATGAAGCCAGGGCAAGAAGAGACACTTTTACAGACAAGATAAACTTTTATTGATAAAAAACTTCATATTTTGACTGAGCGACTCCATACTCGGTGATGCACACCTTCAGTTAAAGTACTATATTCCATTCAAGTGAATGTATTAATTCATTCTGATTGCTGAGGCCACAGTAAAAACAGATGATTTTAAATGTAACCCAGCTCTTGTAAAATCTACTGAAGCGCAGCTACATGAAAATTGTGGTTAAATACAACAACGAAGTACTTTATTGTCACATTCAAATTGTAATCCCTGTCATGCGGTGACCCTCGCGGATCACCATAAGACGCCAGTCCACCAGTGAGTTTTGTGATGATGGTTTATTAACAAAACGAGACAGGACAAGACTGTGAGCCGCTCTCGGCAAAAACACACATAAATCAATACAAGGACTCGTAGGGCTAACCCTAGCCACTACGAGCTAAACTATGACATGAAAAGCACGAACCTGACATGAAGGCTTTGACGAGGTTTGATGAGATCTTGACAAGGTGTCGACAATACGTTGACAAAGTGTTGACAATACTCCTGCAATCTTACTGCCGCTAGTGCCCGCTTTATGAAGGCGAACACTAACGAGCAGTAATGACACACAGCTGACCAGCCTTGACAGGCGGAAGCCCCACCGAGCACCTTCACAATAAGAGCCCGGTGAGGCCAGAATACAGCCCACAGCTGTCAAGGCCGGCAGCGAGTTGAGCTTAGCCCGAGCGCGAACAGAACCCAGCACTCGGATCGTAACAGTACCCTCCCTCCGAGGGCAGGCTCAGAACGCCCCAAGGACCACCCTGCCCCCCCACCCCCCAGGGTGGGTGGCTGGGGGAAGGTGCGGAGGGAGAGAGCCCAAACCCAGAAACAAAACAGCGACAAGAACAACTACATACAGGACAATGACAAGACTAACTACTCAGAATAAATAAAAAAATGCACATGGAGAAAACAAAAAACCAGAACTACTGGGTCAGAAATACTAAGCACGAGACTATGACAAAATACCAAATATTCAAAAATCAGACAAAATACACAGAAAAAACAAGGCAACAGCAGAACATACAGTGGGGTAAAAAAGTATTTAGTCAGCCACCAACTGTGCAAGTTCTCCCACTTAAAAGATGAGCGAGGTCTCCAATTTTCATCATAGGTATACCTCAACTATGAGAGACAAAATGAGGAAAAAAAAATCCACAAAATCACATTGAAGGATTTTTAATGAATTAATTGGTAAATTCCTCGGTAACATAAGTATTTGGTCAATAACAAAAGTTCATCTCAGTACTTTGTTATATACCCTTTGTAGGCAATGACAGAGGTCAAATGTTTTCTGTAAGTTTTCACAAGGTTTTCACACACTGTTTCTGGTATTTTGGACGTTTCATCTTCAATGCCCTTGCTGATGGAAGGAGGTTTTCATGGCCCCATTCATTCTTTCCTTTACACAGATCAGTCGTCCTGGTCCCTTTGCAGAAAAACAGCCCCAAAGTATGATGTTTCCACATCCATGCTTCACAGTAGGTATGGCGTTCTTTCTCCTCCAAACATGACAAGTTGAGTTTTTACCAAAAAGTTCTATTTTGCCTTCATCTGACCATATGACATTCTCCCAGTCCTCTTCTGGATCATCCAAATGCTCTCTAGCAAACTTCAGACGGGCCTGGACATGTACTGGCTTAAGCAGGGGGACACGTCTGGCACTGCAGGATTTGAGTCCCTGGTGGCGTAGTGTGTTTCTGATGTAGCCTTTGTTACTTTGGTCCCAGCTCTCTGCAGGTCATTCACTAGGTCCCCCCATGTGGTTCTGGGATTTTTGCTCACCGTTCTTGTGATAATTTTGACCCCACAGGGTGAGATCTTGCATGGAGCCCCAGATCGAGGGAGATTATCAGTGATCTTGTATGTCTTCCATTTTCTAATAATTGCTCCCACAGTTGATTTCTTCACACCAAGCTGCTTACCTATTGCAGATTCAGTCTTCCCAGCCTGGTGCAGGTCTACAATTTTGCTTCTGGTGTCCTTTGACAGCTCTTTGGTCTTGGCCATAGTGGAGTTTGGAGTCTGACTGTTTGAGGTTGTGGACAGGTGTCTTTTATACTGATAACGAGTTCAAACAGGTGCCATTAATACAGGTAACGAGTGGAGGACAAAGGATCCTCTTAAAGAAGAAGTTACAGGTCTGTGAGAGCCAGAAATCTTGCTTGTTTGTAGGTGACCAAATACTTATTTTACTGAGGAATTTACCAATTAATTCATTAAAAATCCTTCAATGTGATTTTCTGGATTTTTTTTTCTCATTTTGTCTCTCATAGTTGAAGTATACCTATGATGAAAATTGGAGACCTCTCTCATCTTTTAAGTGGGAGAACTTGCACAACTGGTGGCTGACTAAATACTTTTTTGCCCCACTGTAACACATACTAGGGCAACTGCAAGACATAGCCATAACACAAAATACACAGGACAACAAGGACGGGGAAAAAAAAACAAAACAGAATCACTGTGACGAATCAACCCAGAAAAACCACTACCCCCCCCCCCCCGACAGTTTATGCTGACCGGCGGAGACCAAGCGCCACAGGAACAGTTCAGGTGGTCTCCCCGCGTCCAACAGCCGGCGGGTGGTCATAGGATACGGACCATGACCGGGCGGCTCACCACAGTCCAACGCCCAGCACGTCCGCTCCTCTGGTGGTCGAACCAGGTCACCCGAAGGCACACACAACACGTCGGGTGGCCGACCCGAGGCGCCGAACCGGTGAAACAGTTCCTCAGGCGGCCGACCCGTGTCCCTCAGCCACCAGTCCCGGGGAAAAACAGCCCGTGGCGGCCTCCCTGACGGGGACAAAACTCGGGAGAGCCGGGGCGAGCGAACAGGAGCCCCCACGGCCCCCGGCGATGATGCACTGGGGCGGTGACTCAGTAGAGGGGACAGACGACCAGGATGAGCCTGTAATCCGTTCGGTGGTGAAAGGTCTGCAGCTCCTCCCCCGTCCGTGGACCATGCTGGCGCTGCACCTCCGCTGGACCCCGATTGGGTCCCAGCTGCACCCACGTCGGGCCCCGATTGGGCCAGAACCGCACCCGCGGAGGACCCCGATCGAGCCTCCGGTGCACCCACGTTGGACCCCGATTGGGCCAGATCCACACCCGCGGTGGAACCCGATTGGCCCTCTGACCCTAATTGGGCCAGAACCGCACCTGCGGCGGACCCCGATTGGGCCAGAACTGCACCTGCGGCGGACCCCGATTGGGCCTCCGGTGCACCCACATTGGACCCCGATTGGGCCAGAACCGCACCCACGGTGGACCCCGATTGGGCCTCTGATGCGCCCACGTCGGACCCCGATTGGGCCACAGCAGCCTCCACGACGGACCCCTACTGGGTCGGTGCAGCTCCGCTGACGATCTCCACCCCCGAACCTGGGACCTCCAACCCAATGACCCCGACTGGTTCCATGCCGGCGACACTGCAATAAGGCTCACAAACAGGAAAACCGGGATCAGAATCACCGGTAGCAACAGAACCCAGCGAGACGAGCTCGGGCGCAGCAGACGGCTGCTCCTCACTCGCCTCCCCGAGAGGCAGGCAAAAATGCTCCAACACAGGGGACAGAGACACAAAAGGGAGCACTTGCCTGCACTCGGGTTCTGTTGCCACCCAGGACTCCGACGATCCAGGTTCAGGGCGGCGACTCTCGTCAGCAGGCTCGAACTCAGCTGCATCGGGCTCCGCAGCTGGCAGGATGTCATCTGCAGCCTGAGGTTCCTCCCGCGCTGCTGTCCACGCCGATGACACGTATGGCGTGGGGGCAGGGGACCCTCGACCCACTGGCTCGGACCACTCCGGCGAGGAGACCCGGGGACGCTTCATCGTCGGCTCAGGCTCCGGGCCGCAGTCCGCTGTTCTCCTCCGTCCATGACGTGGCTGCAGGGCCGGATCCAGGCTTTCCAGCACTGCAGGCCACCTCTTCATCCGACGATGTTGGCCTGGCGTCGCGGACCGCTCGACAGGGGGGGACACAGAGGCAGCAGGTTTAATTTTTTTCTCTACAGCAGGTGGAAGGAGCTCGGGGGGCTGCAAACCCCGAACTCCGCCCCCAGGAGTCAGACAAGGTAGATTATAATCAAGATGTAATAAATTATCATGCACTTGCCTTTCTCCCAGGGAAGAGATGGTTCCTGCTGTAGGGGACGTTGTTCCTCCTTCTCCCCACTGGATGGCGACAGAGGGCCCCCTGGAAGGACGAGGTGGGGCTGCTCTCAGCGGTTCGCTGACGGGCTTCGCCGGCAGCCGGTCCAGCCGGGAATCCTGCTGAGGGTGACCTGGGCCGTTGCGCTGACGTCGTCGTCGGCCCCCAGATGGCGCGAACTCCTGGACCAGTTCCGGGACAGGAACGGGACTCCAACGCGGGGAGATGGGATGCCTCCTCCTCTGCTTCCTGCTTTCTTCCTCCTCCAGCCCACAAAGTATCTCGCGCTGCGTAGCCAGTTCTTCTCTCCTCATAATCACCTCCGGGTGATCATCATAATGGAGAGGAAGTTTGTCCAGGAGATCCTCAGCGCAGTCTAGGTGCCAGCGCATATAGCTAGAGTTGACGTCGAAGGTAGCGGCGAGGAGCGTCCCGTCGACGTACTCCAGTGCGCTCGCTAGCTCTTTACCCAGGCGCCGACCGCGGCCCCTGGGTGACGGCATTCTCCCAGACGTTGACACCCAGACAGGGAAGAACAATTGTCCAATTACTGCAAAAACTCACGGTGAAAAAGGCGTCTCGGTGTGGCGTCTCCATTTAGACGTCCTGGCAGGAGTATACTGTCATGCGGTGACCCTCGCGGATCACCATAAGACGCCAAGAGTCCACCAGTGAGTTTTGCGATGATGGTTTATTAACAAAACGAGACAGGACAAGACTGTGAGCCGCTCTCGGCAAAAACACACATAAATCAATACGAGGGCTCGTAGAGCTAACCTCAGCCACTACGAGCTAAACTATGACATTAAAAGCACGAACCTGACATGAAGGCTTTGACGAGGTTTGACGAGATCTTGACAAGGTGTCGACAATACGTTGACAAAGTGTTGACAATACTCCTGCAATCTTACTGCCGCCAGTGCCCGCTTTATGAAGGCGAACACTAACAAGCAGTAATGACACACAGCTGACCAGCCTTGACAGGCGGAAGCCCCACCAAGCACCTTCACAATAAGAGCCTGGTGAGGCCAGAATACAGCCCACAGCTGTCAAGGCCGGCAGCGAGTTGAGCTTAGCCCAAGCACGAACAGAACCCAGCGCTCGGGTCGTAACAATCCCTCCTGTTTTCTTTTTCTTTTGAATTCTTGGATGGAATATGGGTGGGCAATATAAGCTGCAGCTTCAGCCATCACCCATTTCAGATAACCTATGTTGAACTGTATAATCAGAGGAGTTATTGTTTAATTTGACCTTGTTAGATTTTTCCCCTTTGTTATATTATTCTATTTTCTTTTAATCTTTACTTTTAATCTATCCGAAATAGATTCATTCATTCATTCACATTCCACCACTGGCTTTTAGCAACAAGTGTATTTCCCAAATATGCTTTACACTTGCTTTAATTAACCGCCACCCATTTGTCTTTTGTCTAGGCAAGAGGGAAACTGTCCACCCCAACTGGACCTTGCCTCACTATTTACAGAGACACAGGCTGAAGATCTGCTGAACCAGGACCAGTACGAGGGGCCGATCCAGTTGCTTCTCAGTGAGGCAGCGGGGCTGGCGTGTGTGACCCATTCCAGTTTTTTGTTTTTTCTTTTTTACAGTTTGAATTTTGTACATTCTGAATAATCTGGAATTTGCTGCTGATTGTAATAAACAATTTAGTGACTTATGTGTTTGCATCATGATTTTCTATTTTGTCTGTTAAGACACCGGTGGGAAAAGAGTCAACTGTACAAAGGATTTATCGGGGACCTTGAAAATAATGGCTCATTTTTAAGAAAAAAGTAACCAAAACAATAATTTTATTAACTGAAGACTGTATTGTTGGATGTGCCACCACAGAAGACCCTGCAGTACTTTAGTGACAGTACCAGTATATGGAGGAATTCTGGGTCATATTAGCATCTGCTCTTCATCATAATGGGTTTGGGCGGGGGTGTCTAATCATGTGCCATGGAGGGCCAAGACCCTGCAGGTTTTACCTCCAACCAGTGTCTTCATCAGCAGATTCCACTGCATTTCTTCCACTGACTGCTGATCAGTGAGAACACCTGCTGAAGAGACTGGGTAGAAGAGAGAACCTGCAGGGTCTTGGCCCCCCATGACACATGATTGGAAGCCCCCGGATTAGGTTTAATGGGATTTAACATTTTAACACAAACTGCTTTATGGTTCATAATTCTGTTGACAGACTTACACCAAACCAAAAGTGATTTCTCAAACTGCTGGATTGTTCTTAGACAGCTTTTCCAATCTTCCAGTATTTAATTTGTGCCACATGGTGGTAACCTTCACATATAAAAAAGAGACATTGTAGAGGATGCCTTTCACAGACGAGACTGAGTTTATTTCTCAGGGTTGGTTTATTGAGAGGTCACATCCTCTAACAAGCACAGAATCTCAGAAAAAGAGGCAGAACAATCATCCTTCACCGTTCTTATACTCTCCAAAGTCACAAACCCCCAACATCAAATAACACCCCCCCAACCCACAGTCCTTTAGTAAACATACAGCCCCCGAGGCTCCTTGGCGTCTCCATTGTCTCTCATCCTTCTAGCCTCCAGGGCTCCTGCTGGGACATTCTCTCCAACTTCCCGTCTCCTGCAAGAGCAACTTCACACCTCCCGTAGGTCTCTGCAGGGTCAGGTCCTCTTTGGCCATTAAGACGTGAAGCTTCCAGAATATGCACCATCATGCCTACTAGGTATATGTGGGGAATATGAATACCATATATGCGCCCTAAATATACGCCATATAACCCCCCCAAACGTCTAAATAAGGACAAAGTACACCCCAATATGCATAGAATCATGTCATATCACACAGAACAGCAAAATGGCACAACATATCACACTCCCAACTGCTTGGGCTTCAACCTCCTGCCATATCTCTGTGACAATATGTCTTAGATTTGTTTTTGAATAGTAACCGCTTAACTTAGACTAGCTCAGTTTTCTTTTTCTCTCAGTCATATTTTGTCTTAGCCTTGTTTTAAATTGTAATCGCTCTTGTCTTGTTTTCTCTTTTTTCTCCTTTGAATTCTTGGATGGAATATGGGTGGGCAATATAAGCTGCGGCTTCAGCCATCACCCATTTCGGATAACTCACGTGGAATTGTATAGTAGAAGGAGTCTTTGTCTAATTTGACCTTGTTGTTATATTATACAGTTTCTTTTAACCTGTAATGTACTATCCGAAATAAATAAAATTCATTCATTCATTCATTCATATCTGCTGTAAGCAGGTTTCGATCTGCCTGTAGCTGTTTCTTGCATCTGTGGATTAGAGTCGTTAGCACATCCTTGTGAAAGCTTAGAACAGTGTCTCCCCAGTGGCCTGCCGCGACTGGGGGCCCTGGCTAACTGCACTTGTTCATCAGCCAACACAAAAGTGGGTTTGAGTCTGTTAATGCAGACTAATTCCCTCCTGTCACCCAAATCGAGCAAAAAATGTTTTTCCCCGGTTTCCAACACTCTGAACGGTCCATCATAAGGCGGTCTTAAACCTGGCCTCTGAGCGTCATGTCTGACAAAGACAAATTCTGCATTCTTTAAGGCTTTAGGCACAAAAACGCATGGGAAACTGTGATGAACTGGGCCGGGGAGGGTGTTTGATCCCGCGTCGCTCTGCAGCAGCTGAGTTGGGGGGCGATTTGGTGCGGGGTTCTCTGGAAGGAATTCGCCCGGTAACCGGAGGGGTTGGGCCAAAACTAGCTCAGCCGGAGAGGCTTGCAAATCTTCCTTAGGTGCTGAACGCAGCCCTAATAAAACCCATGGAAGTTTATCAACCCAATTTGTGTCCGTGAGAGCCGCTCTGAGGGCTGCTTTCAATGACCGGTGAAAGCGTTCGCACAAACCATTGGCCTGGGGGTTATATGCTGTCGTGCGGTGAATTTTCACCCCCAGACTGAGTGCCATGGATGACCAGAGCTCGGAAACGAATTGGGGTCCTCTGTCGGACGTTATGTCAGACGGGACTCCAAAACGCGCGACCCAAGCCGTTAAAAACGCGTGCGCAACGTCTGCTGCTGTAGTTGACGCCAGGGGGACCACTTCTGGCCAGCGCGTGGTGCGGTCCACCATAGTTAGAAGGTGTGTGAACCCCTGCGACAGCGGGAGGGGTCCCACCAAGTCGATATGCACGTGGTCGAAGCGTTTGGCCGGGATGTGAAAAGGTTCTAGAGGGGCCCGCGTGTGCTTGTGTATCTTTGCTCTTTGACACGCTGCGCAGGCTGCGGCCCATTCTTTGACCTGTTTACGCAGCCCCGGCCAAACGAATTTTTCTCCCACCATTTTGATCGATGCGCGAACGCCCGGATGTGCCAGCGAATGGATTAAGTCAAAAACGCGATGGTGCCACGCAGCTGGGACCACGGGGCGGGGGCGCCCCGTGGAGACATCGCAGATTAGAGGGGGCATACCTATTTGATGCACCCTGTGCTCCAGCCTTAGCCCTGTTGGCCCAGACTGGAGCGCGCGCACATCCGCATCGTTAACCTGCTCGGCGGCCATGGCTGCGTAATCTAAGCCCATACAGACCGGGGCTGCGAGTGCTTCCGCGCCGCAAGCCTGGCCCGTGTCCACAGCCACCGTGTCTGCCCCCTGGGGGCCTGGCATTGCAACTGCGCGCGAGAGACAATCTGCCACTACATTGTGTTTGCCCTCCACGTGTTGAATGTCGGTGGTAAACTCCAAAATCGCGGCCAGCTGTCTCTGCTGTCGGCCCGACCAAGGCTCTGAAATCTTAGCCATTGCAAATGTTAATGGTTTGTGGTCTACAAACGCGGTGAAATGGCGCCCTTCCAGCCAGAACTGGAAGTGGCGGATGGCCAAATGCAGGGCTAAAAGCTCCCTATCGAACGCGCTGTATTTCCACTCGTTATCGCACAATGTTTTGCTGAAAAACGCAAGCGGTTGCCAGCTCCCTGCTACCAGTTGCTCGACAACCGCCCCAACTGCTACGTCGGAAGGGTCCGTGGTTAGCGCCATGCGAGCTGCTGGCACCGGGTGTGCCAACAACACAGCGTTCACGAGGGCCGACTTGACCTGGGAGAAAGCGCGCTCCCGTTCCGGGGACCACTCGACCTTATTTGCAGGTTTTTGTTTCTTTAGTGCCGCGTACAGTGGGTGCATGAGCTGTGCCGCGCTGGGGAGGAAACAGTTATAAAAATTGACCATCCCCAAAAATTCTTGCAATGCTTTAACTGTCTGCGGTTGGGGAAACTCCGTTATCGCGCGTACTTTATCGGGCAGTGGGACCGCTCCTTCTGGAGAAACGCGGTGCCCCAAAAAATCGATTTGCGCTACCCCGAATTGGCATTTCGCTGGGTTAATTATCAGCCCATGCTCTGTCAGCCTCTGAAAAACCGCTGTGAGGTGGCGTTCGTGTTCGACTTCGGATGCACTGGCTACCAAAATATCATCCAAATAGGCGAACACGAAAGGGAGGCCGCGCAACACCGCATCCATCATGCGTTGGAACGTCTGTGCGGTGCCCTTGAGGCCAAAAGGCATGCGCAAAAACTCAAAAAGCCCAAAGGGGGTTATTACTGCCGTTTTGGGTATGTCTTGAGCGTGGACTGGGACTTGGTGATAACCGCGCACCAAATCTATTTTGGAAAAGATGCGCGCCCCCGCCAAATGTGCCGAAAAATCCTGGATGTGCGGAATCGGGTAGCGGTCGTGTGCTGAAGCATTATTTAACCTGCGGAAATCACCGCAGGGCCGCTACGAGCCGTCAGCCTTGGGGACCATATGCAGGGGTGACGACCAAGGGTTGTTAGAGCATCTAACAATGCCCAGTTTTTCCAAGTTGGCGAATTCCTTGCGCACGATGGCCAGTTTAGCTGGGTCCAAGTGCCGAGCTTTTGCAAAAACAGAGGGGCCAGAGGTAGTTATGAAGTGCTCGACCCCGTGTTTGGCTACTGACGCTGAAAATGTTGGGACCGTGAGTGCTGGGAACTGATTGAGTAGTGCATGAAACTTACCACCTGCAGCTGTGACATCGGGATGTGCAGAAGGCAGGGCCACCCGAGCTGTACAGGAGATAGAGTGGAAAGACAGTGCATTTACCATACGTCTATTAGTAAGATCAACTAATAAACTGTTTGAGCATAAAAAATCAGCACCTAGCATGTTGTTGCTAACTGCAGCTACGACGAAAGTCCACTCGAAGGTGCGACCGTGGAAGGATAGGAGGAGCGTCTTCTCCCCATAGGTTTTGATCGTCGAGCCATTTGCCGCTAGCACCAGGGGTCCGCTGGAAGGCGCCAGCAGGTCCGCGTAGGAAGGCTTGACAAAACTCAGCTGGGAGCCTGTGTCCACCAGGAAATCCTTCCCTGAATTCGCGTCCGTCACGAAAAGCAGCTTGTTCTTTGCGCCGAGAGCAGCAGCTGCTACCAACTTTCGGTCTTGGCGTTTCCCTGGCGCTTGTATCGGCATGGTGGGATGCATCTGCGCGCCCTCTTGGCGAAACGTCGATGGTAAAAGCAGAGGGTGCCATCTGCTCCACTTCTCCTGGTCTCTGCCGCTGCTGATGTCAGTGGGTCCGGTGCTGCGGCCTCTGGTCTCCCCTCGTCTCACGGGGGTGCGTTCAGCTCCGTTGCCGCCGTCGTGGCTGCATGTCGTCTATGGGCGTCGACGAGCCGCTGCGCCTCCTGGCCCAGCCCGTGGTAGTCACGGTCGTTGAGCAGCTGTGAGCTGGCCAGGGTGACTCTCACTGCTGGCGGTAGTGTTCTGAGAAAGAGGTGGGCAAAGATAAAACTGTCGTCATCTTCGCCTCTCAGGTTCATCATCCTCGCCATCAGATCTGCCGGCCTGTCTGCTTCCCCTTCTGTTAGCGCCAGAAGTCTCTCTGCTCGCTCTCCCTGCGAGGGAGTGAAAGCTCGAATGAGGGCGGCTTTCAGTGCGCCATACTTGTCGTCCTGAGGCGGGTGGTTGGTCAGGCTCTCCACCCGCTGCACTGTGAGACTGTCCAGCTTCGCGACGACATTGTAGAACCTTGTTGCGTCCGCTGAGATTCCCCGAAGGTGGAACTGCGCCTCCACAGTGGTAAACCAGGAGCGCAGGTTATGTTGCCAGAAATCGGGTAGCTGTAGTGTGGTAGCTGCGTTAACCCGGTTGGCTCCTGAAGAATCCGGTGCGGGAAGATCGTCGCCACCGGCCATAGTTTGTCGTAAGTCACCAGTGTAGAGGATGCCTTTCACAGAAGAGACTGAGTTTATTTCTCAGGGTTGGTTTATTGAGAGGTCACATCCTCTAACAAGCACAGAATCTCAGAAAAAGCAGCAGAACAATCGTCCTTCACCGTTCTTATACTCTCCAAAGTCACAAACCCCCAACATCAAATAACACACCCCCAACCCACAGTCCTTTAGTAAACATACAGCCCCCGAGGCCCCTTGGCGTCTCCATTGTCTCTCATCCTTCTAGTCTCCGGGGCTCCTGCTGGGACATTCTCTTCAACTTCCCGTCTCCTGCAAGAGCAACTTCACATCTCCCGTAGGTCTCTGCAGGGTCAGGTCCTCTTTGGCCATTAAGACGTGAAGCTTCCAGAATATGCACCGTCATGCCTACTAGGTATATGTGGGGAATATGAATACCATATATGCGCCCTAAATATGCGCCATAAGATAAGATAAGATAAGCCTTTATTAGTCCCACAACGGGGAAATTCCAGGATTGCAACAGCACAGGGATAGCAACACTCAGAGCAACAATCAGAAGGCAAGAAAAAAAACAAGCAAGCAAGAGCAGCTAATAAACATATGTACGTATTACTATAAAATATATATATATACACACACACACAGACACACAGTGCAGAGCATTGTAGCTGGATGGAATAAATATATGAATATATGAACACACAGTGCAGAGCATTGTAGCTAGATGGAATAAATATGTAAATTTATAAACACCCACAGTACGGAGCATTGCAGCTAGGTGGAATAAATATGCAAGTATATAAACACACACAGTGCGGAGCAATGTAGCTAGATGGAATAATATGTAGATATACGTATAAATATAAAAACACACCTAGTGCTGAGCATTGTAGCTAGATGGAATAAATATGCAAATATATAAACACACACAGTGCAGAGCATTGTTGCTAGATGGAATGAAACAGCATAACCGTCTACTTAGTTATCCTACATGGTATGATTATGTGCCCATACATATTCTCACCCTCCATAGCGACCGGTATGTTCCTAGTTGTATGCCGGAGGGGACCATTGTGTAAGTCTATTGCAGGGGTGTCCAACCATGTGCCATGGAGAGCCAAGACCCTGCAGGTTTTCTCTTCTACCCAGTCTCTTCAGCAGGTGTTTTCACTTATCAGCAATCAGTGGGAAGAAGTTCACAGAAATCTGCTGTTGAAGACACTGGTTGGAGGTAAAACCTGCAGGGTCTTGGCTCTCCATGGCACATGGTTGGACACCCCTGGTCTATTGCATCTTTTGCATTCAAAAAAAACTATTAGTTTGTTACGTCTTTTTGCTATCTCTGCGAGCAGCCCTGCTTAGGTTGTACAGTCTGACAGCCGTTGGTAGGAAGGACCTACGAAACCTCTCGGTTGTGCACCTGGGATGATGTAGTCTGCTGCTAAATGAGCTCCTCAGTGCATTCAGTATGTCCTGCATAGGGTGGAACTCGGACTCCAGCAGAGATGACAGTTTAGCCACCGTCCTTCTCTCTCCTATCTCCTCCATCGGATCAAGGCGCTGCCCCAGGACAGAGCTAGCTTTCTTAATCAGTTTGTTCAGTCTCTTCCTATCGGCTGCAGTAATGCCACTGCCCCAGCAGACCACTCCAAAAGTGATGGCTGATGCCACCACCGTGTCATAGAATGACTTCAGCAGCGCCCCTTGTACACCAAAAGACCTGAGTCTCCTCAGCAGGAACAGCCTGCGCTGTCCCTTCTTGTAGAGTGCATCAGTATTGTGTGACCAGTCTAGTTTATTGTTCAGATGAATACCCAGGTACTTATAGGATGTCACCATCTCGATGTCTGTTCCCTGTATATTTACTGGTACTGTGAGGGGCTGCCCATGCCTGCGGCAGTCCACCACCAGCTCCTTAGTTTTCCTCGCGTTGATCTGGAGGCAGTTCCGATGGCACCAGTCCACGAAGTCCTGGATAAGCCCTCTGTACTCAGCTTCATCTCCATTGGAGATGAGGCCAACGATCGCAGAGTCATCAGAGAACTTCTGTAGATGGCAGTGTGTTGTGTTGTGTGAGAAGTCCGCAGTATAAAGAGTGAACAGGAAGGGAGCCAGCACCGTTCCCTGGGGGGCCCCCGTGCTACTGATGATCGTGTCGGACACACAGTCCCGGGTTCTCACAAACTGAGGCCGGTTCGTGAGGTAGTCCAGGATCCATGATGACAGGTGCTGGTCCACCCCTGCGCGCAGCAGCTTGTCCTTCAGGATCATCGGTTGGATGGTGTTGAAAGCACTGGAGAAGTCAAAGAACATGATCCTCACCATATTCCCGGGCTTCTCCAGGTGGGACAGAGAACGGTGAAGGAGGAAGATCACCGCATCCTCCACCCCAATGCCATGCTGGTAGGCGAACTGGAGTGGATCCATCGCTGGTTCCACCAGGGGGCGGAGGTGAGCAAGGAGCAGTCTCTCCAGGGTCTTCATCAAGTGGGACGTCAAGGCCACCGGTCTGTAGCTGTTCAGGTCTTTGGGGTGGGAAGTTTTTGGTACAGGTACCACACAAGATGTTTTCCACAGCTGTGGTACCCTCCCCAGTTTCAGGCTCATGTTGAAGATATACGTCACAATCCCACACAGCTGGTCTGCACAGGACTTGAGGAGCTTTGCGCTGATGCCGTCCGGTCCCGGCGCCTTCCTCGCCTTGATCTTCCTCAGCTCCGTCCTCACCTGGGTCCTGGTCAGGGTCAGGATGGGGGGCTGTGTGTTGGGAGTGGGGGGGTGTTGGTGGAGTGGGGAGTGGGCAGCAGGACTTGATTTCTTTAGAGGCAGCAGTGGTTGTTGTGCAGTCAGGGGGGAGGGCGGTTGGTCAAATCTATTGAAAAACAGATTCAGGTTGTTCGCCCACTCCCTGCCCCCTGTGGCCTGGGGGGAGGTATTCTGGAGCCCCGAGATGGTTTTGAGGTTTCTCCAGACCCCGCTGATGTCGCTCTGTTGCAGCTTGTCCTCCATCTTCTTCCTGAAGCTGTCCTTGCCTTCTCTGATCTTTCTCCTCAGCTCCCTCTGTACGGACTTCAGCATCTCCCTGTTCCCTGACCTGAAGATCCTCTTCTTCTCTCTCAGAAGTGTTTTTATCTCAGGGTTGATCCAGGGTTTGTTGTTTGAGTGACGCCGTATGGTCTTGGTGGGAACGGATTTGTCCACACAGAAGCTGAGGTAGCCCGTGAAGGTGTGAATGAGGCCATCGATGTCCTCACCATGTGGATCGCAGAGCTGCTTCCAGGCGGTGGCTTCAAAACAGCCCTTTAGGGTGTCCATTGTCTCCTCAGACCATAACTCCACAGTGTGCATGGCCGGAGGTTGTCTGTGCACTAGGGGTTTGTACACCGGCCGGAGATGAACCAAGTTGTGATCCGATCTCCCGAGTGGGGGGAGTTGTGATGAGGTGTACGCCTCCTTAGTGTTTGCGTAGAATAAATCCAGTGTTTTATTGTCTCTAGTGTGGCATGTGACATACTGGGTGAACGTGGGTAGAATGGGAGACAGTGAAACATGGTTGAAATCGCCTGAGATGAGGAGAAGAGCATCTGGGTGTTCTGTCTGCAGCCTGCTGGTTACTGAATGGATGACGTCACGTGCTGTCCCAGCGTTCGCCGTCGGATTTGCATAAACAACAATGCAGATCACGTGTGAGTGTTCTCTCGGGAGATATGTAGGCCTCATGCTAACAGCTAGCAACTCAATGTCTTTGCTGCAGTGTCGTTGTTTAACAGTGATATGTCCCGGTCTGCACCAGTTGTTGTTAACATACATTATCACTCCACCGCCCCTAGCCTTGCCACTGTCTGGTGTTCGGTCAGCTCGTATCATGTGAAAACCCTCCAGCTCAATGTTAGCATCTGCTGCTAGTTCAGTTAGCCACGTCTCAGTAAACAAAAGGAGAGAGCACTCCCGGTATGTGCTATCATAACGGGAGATAGCCGCTAGCTCATCTAACTTTCCCAGTATCGACCGTACATTTCCCATGACAACAGATGGAAGGGAGGGTCTGTACCTTATATTTTTTGTCCTCCGCCTTACTCCAGCCCGGCAGCCGCGGCGTTTTCGCCTCAGTTCTCTCGGTATGTCGAGTTTTTCCAATGGGACCGGGTGGCGGTTGAATGCTAGCAGCTGTTCTCTGCTGTATCGTATCCTGCTATAGACAGTGGCTCCGTCCACCGGCTCAGGAGACATTTAGGACGATCTGTGTGTCCGTGATATAAGTGGGGTGAAAAAAAAAGACGGATCAAAAGAGAGAGGAAGGGAAAAAGACTCGGAATCGAGCCGCTGTTGCAAAAGGCAGCCGACTCGTGTGGCGCCGAGAGAAAAAAAAAAAAAAAAAAACATCTGCAAAAACTTCAGAGGTTTATTGTCAGTGCAATTCCCAGTGCAATACTACATGAATGCATGTATAGTACATTGCTGATGCAGAGAATATATATTTCTACAGTACATGTATCTAGTAAATCAAGTATTTTCCATGTAACCTTGTGACTGCATTATTTTAATTGCTTTTAATCCTAGATCAAATTTGTTTTGGCCTAAAATGCATCATAACTGTCAAATATATCTTATTATACGTAACTCAGTACTGTTTACTTTTTGAATATATATTTTGTTGCTAATATAGTTATTAACCTGGCGATCAAGTTGTCAGCTGATCATTTTTTGCTATAACACCACCTCAGACTCAGTGCTGCAGAAACAGGTACGTCCATGATGTCTCAACAGTCTCTCCATTTTCACACAGATCAGAGCAATTTGTTGCACAGGAAATAAACGTTTCTACAGACATTCTTAAGCTCTATAACCACTGATCGTTTGTGAAGCTGTGTTGACATCAGTGACAGGCTGTGCTGAATGCCAGACCGACTGTTTGAAGTGGTAATTTCCCCACAACAGAGCCATCTGAAACACACACACACACAGCGTACATATTTTAGTACCTAACTTGCAGACATTACAGTGTAGCACGACGTACTTATAGCAAACTAGCATTAGCAACCATTAGCTTACCGTCATATATGACCTAGTTTGTATCCTCACGTCTTCGGCTCTCCCAGAAGCTGCGGAACTATTCCAGAGTGTTTCGTCTCGCTGCCTGTACCCTTGTCTGGCGGTCCTTTTTGGTATTTACGGCGAAAAAGGCCACAGACCGAGGAGTCGCCTTGTACAGCCGCCATGTTATGTTTGCTTGGGTTGCGCGCTTCACGTCACGAGAGTGTGGCACCGCCTTGCTGTTCAAGAAATCCCACCCACTGCAGGCGTATCAGCAGTAATGTGGAAACGCAATTGAGGCCGAAACGAGTCGTTGTGAGTCGTGTCGTGTTTGCCAATCGGGGCCGAGTGGGGCTAGTGGAAAAGTGCCTTATGTGCATAGTCAAGTTCATGGTGTCTCGAGATGGAAATAATCTGATGGGCTGTGACTTGTTTTATGGGCTTGGGTTCTCCATCACCTGCGGAGAAGTGGAGGAGTGGTCAGGTGGTGGCCTGTGGGACCGGCCATTTTATGTGGGAAGTGGCGATGAAGTGTGGGACTTTGGGTGGCCCTTTCCAGGTGAAGAGGGATGCCGCCAGCACCAGAGTACACTGACGAGACGGAGGCTCCGTGCCAGTGTTTGTGGTCCCAAGGATGGTGGACCCGAGCGGTATGGTTTAGCTCCCGTGAAGGGTCCAGAAAGCAGAGCAGCGGGGCTCCGGTGGCCGACTGAGTACCGCTGTTGAGCCAAACGTTGCTGGTGCTGCTCCAACACAACAATGACAAGCATCCGGGGTACCATCAGATGGCACGAACCCTAGCTGTGTCGAAAATGAAAACAAGGGACTAGGCTCAAATAAACTTGGCGGACCACTGAGGAGACATAAAGGTGCCAGACCGCGACGCAGATGACCGAGAAAGCCAGTGAGCGCTCCCCTGGGCGAGGGTGATGATGTCCGCCCTAGGGTAGAGCCTCGGCTTGGTCGGGTGTGCAGTTCGAGAGAACTGAAACTTGGACAGGATAAGCTACAGGTGGTCCGGTCCGACGGCGACGGGTACCTGAATTTGACTGATGGGTCGAGACGGCATTCCAACGAGCTGCGGTGTTTGGGCAGAAAGAAACGTCAATGCAGCCCATCTCCTATCACAAGAAAACGGAGATGCTGTGGGAGTGGGCCATGGGACGGACACTCCAGAGGGGGGCCTTCAGGAGACCGGGGTTAGGTTTTGAGTGGGGGCTTACAGTGTGTCTGGTTTAGTGCATTTAAAAGTGTGTCTGCTAAGGTTAATGTTATTGGGTTCAAGATATGTTCAGAAGTTATGTAATAAAAAAAAAGGCAAAAGACACAGCTTTGTCAATATGGTAATGTGGATTGTATGATGTTGACTGTTTGACTATATGTTTTATATGCACATGACCACCGTTGTATGTTGTGGGATGCCTGGTGACTGAATGTTGTGTGTGTTGAGGGTGCAATAACACTTGGGCGTGAAAGTTTGTGTGGGGTGTGTGTGATAATTGCCCTGTATTGTGTAACTTGTGTTATTTTTGTCAGGAATCTCTGTCTTTTCTTGTGTATATCCTGCGAGTTTATGGGGTTGGGTACTGCCATTGTTCATGTCTGTAATTGTTTATTTGTATATACATGATTATTTTCCTCGGGATTAATTTATTTTGGTATGTGGCCCTTTTCCTTTCAGTGACTGTTTTGTTTGCATAGCGGAGAGCTCCGCTGAGCCAGTGTGGTGTGTGTGTGTGTGTGTGTGTGTGTGTGTGTGTGTGTGTGTGTGTGTGTGTGTGTAGGCCTATAGTCCCTTTGTATTAGAGTGTGAATTGGGTATAAATTATAAGGTTGGGTGAATTTGTATGCTTGCATTTTTCAAAAGGGGGGGGGGGATGTGAGATCATATATTATATATTATATTATTATGGCGGTGCCCTAGGCTAGGGAGGGGTGACGCCCCACCTCTGGGGGGGGGGGGGGGGGGGTGGCATCACCTGAGGTATATAAGCCAGCTGCTGGAGACATATTCTCTTCACTGTGGCTCCTGTACTCACGGCAGGGACTCCTGTGTTAGTAGTTTGTATCATAATAAAACCTATAAAATGTCACCTCAACTCCTTTAATTCGAGACACAACACATACCTCATAGCAGGTCTCACTACCATCTTATAAATCTTCCCTTTCACTCTTGCTGCTACCCTTCTTTCACAAATCACCCCTGACACTCCTCTCCACACACTCCACCCTGCCTGCACTCTCTTCTTCACCTCTCTTGTGCATTTTCCATTGTTTTGGATGGTTGACCCCAGGTATTTAACAAACCATAATGCTGTTTATACTATGTAGCTGCAATGCTCCTGCACTGTGTATATATCTGTGTACATATGTATATTCATTTATTGCTTTTGGCTAACCAGTTCTTATCTTATTAACTATTGCTCTGAATGCTGCTATCCCTGTGCTGCTGTAATCCTGGAATTTCCCCATTGTGGGACCAATAAAGGTTTATTTTATCTTATCTTATCACCAGAGATGGACCTGTTGTAACCAAACTAAACTAGCTAGCTAGCTTGTTTTTTAGCATTAACACTACACTTCCCAAGACCTGCAGAAGTTACCAGGACCTATCTGCTATCTAAACCCACCTGGATCATTATGTTCATCTCCGCAGCCGGCCCAACCGCTGGGCCCGTGCTGCTACCACACTGAGCTATGGCTCCACTCACCTCTTCATCTGGCTGTGTCAACTGCACCATCATTGCAGAAAAGGTTTCCGAGCTTGAACAAAGAATATCCACACTCTACCAGATCAATGAAGCCAAACTTCAGACGGACACCATTATCATCCGTTCCACTCAACCAAACTTTGCATCCTCCACCAGTCCCATCACCAAACCCTTCCCCACTGAAGCTGCTTCTCCACTGGTGTCTGACATCCTTGCACCCGGCTAGGCTGCCACCACCCTCCGCTGATCACAGAGTTGAATGTCACCTGGACTCGGCAGGGGTCCAAGTGTGAGAAACTTGCAACCTCCACTCCATATGACCCTGTGCCCTGGCCCTGGTCCCTCCTCATCGCCAGAGAAACAATCAATCCCCTCAGGCGCCCCTCCATAGCATCCAGCTTAACAATAAATATGACATCCTGGATGTCCATAATTTCTCCCCCCTAGCGGGTGAATCCCAATCTCCACCACCATCCACCCCACTATTCAAAAACCCATCACCTCATCAGATCTTTTTTTCACATTATCCTAAACGCCCCACCCATCCCGGAGCCTGCCATCTCTCCATACAACAGTTCACACCACCTCCACAGTGCACCCGTGTCACTGCCCCCACCTGTCCTCATCCCTCTCTGCCCACCCCATTACTGGTGGCGAAATCCCCCCTGAAATCCACTCCATCTTCCGATGCTGCTGACCCACTTCTTGCTTCTCCCCGCCCCCTTTTCCCCACGACCACTCTAATAGTTGGAGATTCCATCACAAGAAATATTTGCTTTTTCAATGCAATAATGTACTGTTTTCCTGGCACCACCATTCCTGTCATCCTCACCAAACTCCCTGGCATCTTCCAAACACTCCCCTCATCTGTCCAGAGAATCATCGTTCATGTTGGCTGCGTGGATGCATCCTGCCGGCAGTCAGAAATCACCAAAGCACAGTTCATCAATGTTTTCAGCTCCTTCACAACTGCGACAAATCAGCTTTTATTAGTGGGCCAATCTCTCCTCTTGGCCACGGATACGGACTCTTCATCTGAATCCTTTCCCTCTACACCTGCCTTCTCTCTGCCTCCAAAATCCACAACCTGAGCTTCATTGACAATTCTAACCTCTCCTGGGGCCATAAAGCATTTTTAAAACTGGATGACCTCCACCCTGACATCTTAGGTAGCCGTATTTTAACAGCTAATTTGCAGTTCATTGTCCAAACTCTCCCACGGCCACATGACTGACTATTTACATTTCGCCCTCAGCACTCCCCCCCCCACCCCCCCACACACACACGGCTTCAACTCAGTGTTCCACCTCCCACTACAGCTCCCACTATAGGCCCCAACTGCCACTGCTCCCTCCTGCCACTGCTTCCCCATTCACCCCATAGTCACAGTCAGACCCTCATCACATCATCCTAATAAATTGCAGGAAACCTGTCCCATCTCCACCCCATTCCTCAGTCTTTTCAACCTGTCCCAAAGTAGCGCCACCTGAAACTGGCTCTACTCAACACATGCTCACCGAATAATAAGTCTCATCCTGAACAAATTCATCATTGACAATAACCTGGATTTTCTTTGCATCACTGAAACATGGCATAAACCCCTGCACCATTTATCACTTCACCTTCCGGATTCACCTACATCGATAAACCCCACCCTGATGGCTGGAGAGGTGGTGTTGCTGTCATTCACCAAAAAAACATCAAAATATCCAACATTCCCACCCCTGCAGTCCACTCATTTGAACATCTTGCCTTCAAACTCTCTAGTCCCACCCCCCTGATCACCGCTGTTATCTACCTCCTCCCCAAGCCAAATCCCTCTTATCTACCCAAACTCTCAGATCTGTTGACCCAGCTCCCCACCATCTCACCCTCCATTCTTCTCCTCTGAGACTTTAATCTCCACATCAATGCCACCAACTGCAAATCTGCCACCGACTTCCTGGATCGTCTTCAGTGTTTCACCTTCAGTCAACACATTGACTTCCCGACTCGCTCACATGGACACATTCTGGATCTGGTCTGCTCAACTGGACTAACAATACTCCAACTCAGCAGCATCAACCTCCATGTCTCTGACCACCTGGCAATCACCATAGACATCAACATCCCCATCCCCTCCCCAAAAGAAAAGCACACAGTATCCTTCAGAAATATCAAAACCATCACTCATCCAGTCTTCTCAGCCTCACTTACCAGCATGATGTCTACCCCCCCCCCCCCGCTCCATGACGACCCCACGGCTCTTGTCCGCTATTACAACACCACTCTCTCCTCCTGCCTGAACAGTTAGCCCCAATCAAAACTAAAACAGTCTCCTTCACTCACTCTAGTCCTTGGTACACTGCTGAGCTCCATGCCATGAAATCCCATAAGCGACAGCTGGAAAGATTCTACAAGAAACAAACCTAACAGTTCATCTCCAAGCCTACACTGACCACCTCCAACAATACAAGGCTGCCCCCAACACAGCCCGGTCCAACTTCTACTCCCACCTCATACACGCTGGCTCCATCAGCCCCAAAACACTCTTTTCCACAATCAAGAAATGTCTCAAACCCATCAACAACACCTCCCCAGCATTCACTGCTGAAAAGTGCAACTCATTCCTGTCTTTTTTCTAAACAAAGATCACCACCATCCACAGCAACCTGACTACCTCCCCTCCGATCCTAACCCCTCCATTAACCCCCCACACACACACACACACACACACACCTCTATTCAGCCACTATCTCATTTCCCCACACTGACCCCTCTAGAACTCACTAAAATTACCACAGGCATGAGAAGGTCCACATCCGTACTGGACCCCATTCCCTCTACACTTATCAAATCCTGCCTCCCATCTCTCTCCCCACTCATCTGCTTCATCATCAACGCCTCCCTCAGCTCTGGCTCAGTTCCTAACCCCATGAAACTCGCCGCTGTCACCCCAATCCTCACAAAATCTGGACTAAACCCCGACTTCGTGAATAACTTCTGTCCCATCTCCAACTTGCCCTTCCTATCAAAAATCCTAGAATGTGTTGTTGTCACCCATCTCAAAACCCACCTCACCTCCATGGACCTCTTTGAAACATCCCAATCCAAATTCCACTCACAGCATAGCACCGAAACAGCCCTTCTCAAAGTGACGAACAACCTTCTCTCAGTGGACTCTGGACTCCTGAACATCCTCATCATGCTCGACCTCACAGCTGCCTTTGATACAGTCAACCACTCAGTTCTCCTCTCCCATCTGGAAACCTTCCTCAGCATCACTGGTATAGCCCTCTCCTGGTTCCACTCATATCTCACCAGTAGACAACAATTCATCCACATCAACTGCACCTCCCTTACAGTCCCCCTCTCCCATGGTGTTCCCCAGGGCACTGTGCTTGGCCCTCTCCTCTTCATCGTCTATATAATCCCGCTTGGTAACATCATCTGCCGACATGGCCTTAACTTCTACTGTTATGCCGATAACGTTCAGATCTGCATTTCTACTAACTGCATAACCACAGTAACCTGCTCCATACTGGAAAACTGTCTCTCTAAAATAAAATCCAGGATGCAAAAGAACTTTCTACAACTCATCTATGATAAGTCTGACATGATGATCATTGGCCCGGAATCTCTCATCAGTACCACCTGTTGTGTGGGATTTGGCCCTGGGGGCTTGCCATAGCCGACGCCAGACAGTCAATGTGGTGACGTCAGGCGGGCTATGGCCAGTGTGTTATATTGTGCCTGTTTTCCTTAATAAAGTTCAGTTCGTTGCTCCAGTTCAACATAGCTCCGATCTCCCAATATTGAGACATAACATTTTGGCAATGAGAATAAACCATGGGAGCGTGCATTAAACCACCACCTCCATTTTTACAGTTTCTGGGAATGCTAACTATACCATGGTGCCACTGGCGGGAGGCGTTTGTTGTATATTGCCGCGGCTGGCACCAACGAAGAGAGACGGAGGAGCCTACTCATTCACTGCCTCGGTGAGGAGGGCCAACGGATATTTTTTGCGCTGGGTGGCAAGGGCTTACTGAAGGAATGTCTGGATGTAATAGACAATTTCTTTTTTTTTTTTTTTTCCCCTTGTCCTGTCAGGCAGCTAGGCAAACAGAACAGGGATCTGTCACCCTTATTGTGCGAAAACAGATTTACTTTTCCAAAAGGAGCTTATACAGTACCTAACTGTGTATTGTATATTGTTGTAAACTCCTCCTGTAATAACTTTTAATACTTTATTTTAATTATTTTACCCATGGAAGACCCAACAGGATCGGGAAGAGGGAAAGGAAGTGTGTGGAGGGGAAAAGAAAAAGGAGGGGAACAGACAAAAAACAAACAAACAAACAAATAAACCAACAACTAAAACAAACAAAAGACAAACTGCTTCTTCCACCGAAGATGTCTCAACACGAGTCTGGCTTCCGCACCTGTTAAAGGAGAGACACTTGTGCGTGTATGTCTGCGTGCATATATATATGAGAATGCGGGCAAAATAAGTGTGTGCATGTAAGTGGTTTGTCAGGAAATATACGAAGCAGAGGGCCGGTCGCAGCAGCTCTCCCCCCGGGAACCCTGAGCAGGCAAGGCAGCGCCACCAACCACCACAGGGCATAAACGTCCGAGGTCAGCAAGCCCCAGGAAAGCCAGGCATCTGCCCCTGGAGGGACGATCAAGGGAGGCCAGGCCGCTCAGCGGCCGGCGCGGTGAGCCCACACTTCCAGACCTGCCCAACCCCCACCCCCCCCAGCGGGGCCAATGTCCGCACCTGGGCCCCAGGCACCAGGGGGCCAGCGACCCCACCCCCCGACGCGGAAACCGGCCCGTGCCCCCCAGCGCGAGTCCCCCCAGGCACGCCCCAGCGCCTCTGTCGCACACCCCGGGGACCCCCATGTCCAAAGAAGTCCCCCCGCCCAGGGGAGCCCACGTTGCCGAGAGGCACTACCCCCCTTAATCCAGCACCTCCCGACTCGCAGACACACCCCTCCCCACACCCCTCCCCACACCTTCACAGCCACATGCTCCCGTGCGCACCCCTCTCACTCACCCAGACCGACCCATTCTCTCTCACTCCTGTACCCATTCAAACTCACCCCTCATTCACCTTTGTTTCATAAGGCAGCTGCGAAGCAGATGCAGTGAGCCTGAACACACACCAGTGCCCGGCAGTGACCAGGGAGACCCCGGGCGCAGGCCACAGAAGCAGACCCCCACCCCCGGCGTCCATCTGAGCAAACAATCAGCAGACCACTGCAGGCGCCCAGAGATTCAATTCAATTCAATTCAGCTTTATTTATAATGCGCCACATCACAACAAAAGCCGTCTCATGGCGCCATAGTGCAGAAAAAAACAAAACAAAACACAGTCACAGAAAGACCCAGCAATCAGACGATCCCCTATGAGCAAGCACTAAGTGACAATGGAGAGGAAAAACTCCCATTTGGAAGGAAGACACCTCTAGCAGAACCAGGCTCAGGGAGGGGCAGTCGTCTGCTGCGACTGCGACTGGCTGGGGATGAGGGGATAGGGAGGATGGAAAGGACAGACATAAAGAACATAACAATAAGATGCCAAGTACATTATTGGAGGTCAACCAACAGTATGGATCAGATAACAACAGAACAAGAGTGGGGTTAAGAGACACAAAAACCCTCCTTAAATGTAAGCTATATTAAAAAGGAAGGATTTTACCCTGTTCTTAAAAGCAGAGACCGAGTCTGACTCCCGGACCCAGAGTGGTAACTGGTTCCAGAGAGAAGGGGCTTGGTAGCAGAAGGCTCTGCCTCCCACTGTACTTTTGGAGATTCTGGGCACCACAGGTAAGCGAGCATTTTGGGAGCATAATGCTCTATTAGGATGGTAAGGTAATATCAGATCTTTTATATATTGGGGGCCCAGATTGTTAAGAGCTTTGAAAGTAAGAAGAAGGATTTTAAACTTGATTCTAAATTCTATGGGAAGCCAATGGAGGGAGGACAGAACCGGGGAAATATGATCTCTTTTTCTAGAACCAGTTAAAACTCTAGCAGCAGCATTTTGAATCAACTGAAGATTTTTTTAAAGATACTTCAATTCAATTCAATTCAATTCAACTTTATTTATATAGCGCCATTTCACAACAACAGTCATCTCATAGCACTAGCAACTGTGGGGGTTCCCCCTACAGAAAGATCCCAGCAATCAGGAATCAGGCGATCCCCTGTGAGCAAGCACTTGGCGACGGTGGAGAGGAAAAACTCCCTTTTAACAGGAAGAAACCTCCAGCAGAACCAGGCTCAGGGAGGGGCAGTCATCTGCTGCAACTGGCTGGGGGGTGAGGGGATAGAGAAGAAGAAAAGAACAGACATGTAGAGAGCAAACAGCACAATGGGGACTCAATCTATGGGAGAGAACAAACAAATGTTAATGACCAGCAAAAAAAAATATTTCATTGAGAGTGAGAAAAGGAGTGAGGCCCAGTGCATTACTGGAGGTCCCCCGGCTGACTAAACCTATTAGCAGCATAACTAAGGGAGGGTTCAGAAACACATGATCCCTCCCTAATTGTAGGCTATATCAAAAAGGTAGGTTTTAGCCCTATTCTTAAAAACAGAGATCGAGTCTGACTCCCGAATCCAGATTGGCAGCTGATTCCACAGGAGAGGAGCTTGATAACTGAAGGCTCTGCCTCCCATTGTACTTTTGGAGATTCTAGGTATTACAAGTAATCCTGCATTTTGGGAGCGTAGTGCTCTGTTAGGATAATACGGTAGTATCAGATCTTTTAAATAAAAAGGAGCCTGATTGTTTAGAGCTTTGTAAGTAAGAAGAAGGATTTTAAACTTAATTCTAAACTCTATGGGAAGCCAATGAAGGGAGGCCAGAATTGGAGAGATATGATCTCTCTTTCTAGTACCTGTTAAAACTCTTGCTGCAGCATTTTGGATCAGCTGAAGACTTTTTAAAGATGTTTTAGGACAGCCTGATAATAAGGAATTACAATAATCTAATCTCGAGCTAACAAAAGCGTGGATCAGTTTCTCAGCATCACTCTGAGACAAGATGCTCCTAATCTTGGCAATATTACGCAAATGATAGAAGGCAGTCTTAGAAACAAATTTAATATGTGAATTGAAGGACAAATCCTGATCAAAAATAACTCCAAGGTTCCTCACAGAGCTATTAAGAGAAAGAGTAACCGCATCCAAACTGAAAGTTTGATTTGGAAAGGAATTTCTAAGGTTTTTTGGACCAACAAGAATGACTTCAGTCTTATCTGAATTTAATAGCAGGAAATTACAAGTCATCCAAGCTTTGATTTCCTTAAGACAGGCTTCTAACTTGGCTAATTGATTACTATCATCTGGCTTCATTGACAGGTATAATTGTGTGTCATCTGCATAACAATGAAAATGTATACAGTGCTTTCTAATAATGTTGCCTAACGGAAGCATATATAAACTAAAAAGAGTAGGGCCTAGCACAGATCCCTGTGGAACTCCATGACTAAGCTTTGAGTTGAAAGAAAACTCATTATTTACATGAACAAACTGAAACCTATCAGATAAATAAGATCTAAACCACTGCAACGAAGTTCCATTAAGTCCAACATAGTGTTCTAATCTATCAAGTAGAATATTATGATCGATAGTATCAAAAGCTGCACTAAGGTCTAAAAGGACAAGTACAGAAACTAGTCCATTATCAGATGCAATGAGGAGGTTGTTAGAGACCTTTGCTAAGGCTGTTTCAGTACTATGATGGATTCTAAACCCAGATTGAAACTCTTCAAGTAAACCATTTCCCTGCAGGTGGTCAAATAATTGCGTAGCAACAACTCTTTCTAAGATTTTTGAAATGAAAGGGAGATTAGAGATTGGTCTATAGTTAGCTAAAGCTCCTGGATCTAGCGTTGGCTTTTTGAGTAAGGGTTTAATTACAGCCGTTTTAAAAGCCTGCGGTACATGGCCTAAAGTTAATGAAGAATTGATTATATGAAGAATAAAGCTACCAATAAGTGGGAAGACTTCTTTAAATAACCTGGTAGGAATAGGGTCTAAAAGACAAGTTGAAGGTTTGGATGAGGAAACTATTTTGTCTAACTCACAAAGGTCGATTGGAGTAAACTCATCAAGACAGACATCAATAGAAGGAGTTGTAGTAGTTATAGCATTTAAGTTAACTGTGGGAAGAATCTGATTGATTTTATCTCTGATGGATGAAATTTTATTATTGAAAAAGTTCATAAAGTCCTTACTAGTAAGCTCTAAGGGAATGCTAGGATTGACAGAGTCCTGACTCTTTGTCAACCTGGCTACAGTACTGAAAAGAAACCTGGGATTATTCTTGTTCTCTTCTATTAATGCAGAGTAATAACTCGTTCTAGCTTTTCTAAGAGATTTTTTATAAATTAAAAGATGATTTCTCCAAGCTAAATAGATTTCATCTAAATTAGTGGAGCGCCATTTTCTTTCTAATTGACGAGTCTTCTATTTTAAGCTACGAGTTTCTGTGTTGAACCAAGGAGTTAGAAATCTCTGAGTAGACTTTTTCTTTTTTAAGGGGGCCACCAAGTCTAGAGTCTGATGCAGAGAAGCTGAAACACTATCCACCATGTTATCAATTACAGAAGGAGCAAGCTGTCTATAGTTTTTTTCCATTGTGTTGACACATGGCATAGAGGAAACAATCTGCATAAATTTGGTAACAGCATCATCTGAGAGGCATCTACTGTAATAATATTTTTCTTTAGGAGCCAAATAGTCAGAAATAGTAAAATCAAAGGTTAACAGACAATGGTCTGACAGTACAGGGTTATGAGGAGACACTACAAGATTTTCTATTTCTATGCCATATGTCAGAACAAGGTCCAATGTATGGTGGAGGTAATGAGTAGAATTTCCTACTTTCTGAGAAAACCCAATCGAGTCTAATATTGAATTAAATGCCACATTAAGGCAGTCACTATCTACATCCGCATGTATATTAAAGTCCCCTACTATAATTATTCTATCAGATTTCAGCACTAAATCAGCTAAGAAATCAGCAAATTCGGATAAAAATTCTGAGTAGGTTGATGGGGGACGATAAACTATGGCAAATAAAATTGGGTTTAACCTAAAATTGCTAAAGTGCCCAATACTGAGGACCAGGCCCTCAAAGGAATTATAACATGTTTTTTGCTTTACATTAACTAGTAATTTGGAATGGTAAATTGTTGCTACTCCTCCTCCACGACCAGAACTTCTGGGATTTTGACAGTTTAAATAACCAGAGGGAGTTGATTCATATAAACCAACATAATCCTCTAGCCCTAACCAAGTCTCTGTAAGGGAAATTAAATCAATCTGATGATCAATTAACAGATCATGGACTAATAGAGACTTGGGAGTTAGAGACCTAATATTTAATAAACCACATTTAATTTTTAAATTATGAGGAGGAACAGAGGCCAATTCATTCAATTTAGAGGCTTTATGTTTAATTTGAGTTTTACCAATATTTTGCTTTATCACTTTGGGATGCTTATACATTATATTTTTATTTACTTTGGAGGGAGCAGACAACGATTCTCTGATGGGGAAGACAGGGGCTAAGTTGAGGGGTGGCGGATGAAGAGGAGCTGCAGAGAGGCGTGTAAGACTGCGACTCTGCTTCCTGGTCCCAACTCTGAGTAGTCAGGGTTTTGGAAATTTGGATAAAAAAGATGCCAGATTGTTAGATAAATGAGAAGCACCATCCAAAGTGGGATGAATGCTGTCTCGTCTCATAAGACCAGGTTTTCCCCAAAAAGAGCTCCAATTGTCAATGTAGCCCACATCATTTTTAGGACACCACACAGACAGCCAGCGGTTCAAGGATGACGAGCGGCTAAACATGTCATCACTGGTCAGATTGGGGAGGGGCCCAGAGAATACTACAGTGGCAGACATCGTTTTGGCAAAGTCACACACGATTCTATATTAAGTTTAGTGACTTCCGACTGCCGGAGACGGATGTCATTAATGCCGGCGTGAATAACAATTGTGGAATATTTACAGTTACTTTTAGCCAGCATTTTCAAATTTGACTCGATGTCGCCTGCTCTGGCCCCAGGAATGCATTTGACTATGGCCGCTGGAGTCTCTAGGTTCACATTTCTGACTACAGAGTCGCCAGTGATCAGAGTTTTTTCCTCAGCGGGTGTGTCGCTGAGCGGGGAAAAACAATTAGAAACGTGAACAGGCTGGTGGTGTACTGGGGCTTTGCGACTAGGCTTCCTTCTCACCGTCACCCACCCAGTCTCCTCGCTGCTGAGGAGAGCCGGGGGACCGCTGACAGTGGGGCCTAAGCTAGCTAGCTCTGCTGCAGCTAAGGGGCGTCCGTCGAGAGTAACTGGCACAGACGGTGTTTCAATGCAGCGGAGCCGGGATTCCAAATCAGACAACCTCGCCTCGAGCGCCTCAAAAAGACAACATTTATTACATTTACTGTTATCACTAAAAGAGGCAGAGGTGTAGCTAAACATCTGACAGAGAGAGCACACCAGAGGAGGAGAGGAAAGAGAGCTAGTAGCCATAGCTAGTGGCTGGAGAGCAAACCACACAGGCAGACAGCAAAACAGGAAGTGACGATACGTTACCACAAGGAAGTGACGATCCAACTGAAAGGCTCGTGACGATCCAAGTGATGATCCAACTGAAATACTTTAGGACAACCAGATAATTAGGGGTTTTCACGTGACGTCACAGGTCTGAGTCATGGCCGGCCACCGCCATATTGGCGGTCAAGCGCTGGAGGTCTCTGTGCATGTGCCTATGTAAACAAACCAGTTCTACACGTGTTTTGGTGCCTGTCATTGCTGTTTTCTCGCCGTTACAATGCCGGACACGCGTTGTGCTGTTCACTGCCATAATAGGCGTGGACAGAAGGAGAATTTTTTTTTTTTGTTACTTATTTGTACCCGTAGGTAGATTTGGTTTGCAGTCTGGTGACAAGCCACTGGCTGCCGGTGGCTTGTCACCGTGGCTTGTCAGGTTTAGGTGCGCGAGCGCCCTAAACCTACATGTTTTTGGTATGCGGGAGGAAACCGGAGAAATCCCGGAGTAAACCCACGCAACACGGGGAGAACATGCAAACTCCACACAGCTCACTGTTGGTCGGGGGCTGGGATCAAACCCACGATCTCATGATCCCCGCGATCCCCCGGCCGAGGGTAAACTGTGCTGCCACAGTGCTAAACCACTGTGCCACCGTGCAGCCCAGAGAATGTGAACTCCTACAGGATTCCTGCACTGAGTCAAGAACCTGACCTTAGAAACATGTGGATTGCTGCAATAGACAGGAGTCTGTGATCGCGCGCTGTAACGCATGCCTGATAAAGCTGACATATGTATTAATCACGCTGTGATAATAGCACAATATCGATCAAAGCACGCGCATGAGACATGTCTGCGATCGCACGCTTGTGTTGACTGTTCCTGCCTTTCCTCTCCTAACTGTGGTTTTGGGACGCAGGGGAGATGCATCTTCCTCCGCGGTCAATTCCCGAGTAAATCTCACTCTTGTGGTACACAGAAGCACAGGCCGTTTTACTGAAGCGTTGGGGCTTTATTTATATACCGCACTGCTGTCAGCAACAAATTCTACCTGCTCTGGTGGCCTCGCTCTTTCTACTTATCTGCACCAAATCACACACCATTCGCCACACACACCGGGGGGGGGGGGCCTCAGCTGCGCAAACGCCATCACTCACTCACGTCCAGCACCGGGCTGCCCATCCAAACACACGCACCAGACATCCCACAACACTTGATAGAGCTGACATATGTATTAATCACGCTATGATAAAGCACAATATCGCGCAAAGCACACGCTCGTGCGTGTACTCTGTGGACTCCCACAGAGTACACTCGCTTGTGAGTCTCGCTTGGTCTTGTGAGCCTCAAAATTCTCCAGACTGTATGGTGAAGGGTACACGATCAGGTAAATCATCAAGTCACTGAACTCAAAGTCTGGCAGTGTGACATCCTCAGCTGTGATGGGGGAGAACAACACGCCAGGTGCAGTGTAAGGAGCACAGCCTCCTAGAATGGCTATTTTATCCTGATACCGCTTCAATTCGATGCCAGAGAGGTGTTTGGTCTGTTCACTCAGACCTCCTTTACGTTCAGACATGATAAATAGTGATAAACTACCAGCTAACCTGTCCCACACTTCCAGAAGACTCCGAAGTTTGCAACACTCACGATCTTTGTTATGTAAACAAGCCTGGCGGGCGTCGCGCTTCACCGCCAGTATGGCCGCCGGCTGCATCGCTGGGCGCGCGGGTCACGTGACTGAAACCCCTCAATAGTGAACTACAATAATCTAATCGAGAGCTGACAAAGGCGTGAATCAGTTTCTCAGCATCATTCAGAGACAAGAGGCTCCTGATCTTGGCAATATTGTGCAGATGATAGAAGGTAGTCCTAGAAACAGTTTTAATATGTGAATTAAAGGACAAATCCTGATCAAAAATAACTCCAAGGTTCCTCACACAACTGTTCAGAGTGAGAGTGGCAGCATCTAAATTAAGGGCATAATCTGAAAAGGAATTTCTAAGATGTTTTGGGCCAACAAAAATGACTTCAGTCTTATCAGAGTTCAACAGTAAAAAATTACAAGTCATCCAAGCTTTGATGTCCTTAAGACAGGCATCTAACTTGGCCAACTGATCACAATCATCGGGCTTCATTGACAGATATAGCTGTGTGTCATCTGCGTAACAGTGAAAATGTATACAGTGCTTTCTGATGATATTGCCCAACGGGAGCATATATAGACTAAAAAGAGTAGGGCCCAACACAGATCCCTGTGGAACTCCGTGACTGAGCTTATAGCTGGAAGAAAATCCATCATTGACATGGACAAACTGAAATCTATCAGACAAATAAGATCTAAACCATTGCAACGGAGTTCCACTGAGTCCAACAAAGTGTTCCAATCTATTAAGTAGAATGGCATGATCGATAGCATCAAAGGCTGCACTGAGATCTAAAAGAACAAGAACAGAGACAAGTCCATTATCAGATGCAGTCAGGAGGTCATTAGAGACCTTCACTAAGGCAGTTTCAGTGCTGCGATGAGCTCTGAACCCAGATTGAAACACCTCAAACAAACCAACTCCCTGCAAATGGTCAGATAATTGCACAGCAACAACTCTTTCCAAGATTTTTGAAATGAAAGGCAAATTAGAGATTGGTCGATAATTGGCCAAGACTCCAGGATCGAGCGTCGTTTTTTTAAGTAAGGGTTTAATTACAGCAGTTTTAAAAGCCAGTGGAACATAACCCAGAGTTAAAGAAGAATTAATTATAAGAAGAATACAGCTACCAATAATTGGGAAGATAATTTTAAATAACCTGGAAGGAATAGGGTCCAGAAGGCAAGATGAAGGCTTACATGAGGAAATTATTTTATCCAACTCTAAGAGGTCGATTAGAGTAAACTTATCTAAGCAGATATCAATTGAGGCAGTTGCAGTAGTTAATGTACTAGAGTTTATGGTAGGAAGAATCTGACTGATTTCATCTCTAATAGATAAAATTTTAAGATTGAAATAGTTCAGAAAGTCCTGACTAGAAAGCTCAGGGGGGATGCGAGGATTGACCGAGTCCTGGCTCTTTGTAAGCCTTGCTATAGTGTTGAAGAGAAACCTGGGGCTATTCTTGTTTGCTTCTATTAATGCAGAATAATAGCTTGATCTAGCTTTTCTAAGAGATTTTTTTAGAGATTAAGAGATGATTTCTTCATGCCAAGTAGAATTCATCTGAATTAGTTGAACGCCATTTCCTTTCCAATTGACGAGTTTTCTGTTTTAAGCCATGAGTTTCTGAGTTAAACCAAGGGGTAAGAAATCTCTGGTTAGACTTTTTCTTTTTTAAAGGGGCTACCAAATCTAGAGTCCGATGCAGAGAGGCAGTAACACCATCAACCATGCTATCAATCACGAATGGAGCAGACTCTCCATCATTTATTTCTGGTGTTTCTGTTGTGTTGACCCATGGCATAGAGGAGACAATCTGCAAAAATTTAGCAACAACGTTATCAGAAAGACATCTGCTGTAGTAGTATTTTTCTTTAGGAAATAAGTGATCAGAGATAATGAAATCAAAAATTAACAGACAATGGTCAGACAGTACAGGATTATGAGGAGACACTACCAGATTTTCGATATCTATACCATAAGTCAAAACAAGGTCCAATGTATGGTGGAAATAATGGGTAGAATTTTTTACTTTTCGGGAAAACCCCATTGAGTCTAAAATTGAATTGAATGCCTTATTAAGACAGTCACTCTCAACATCAACATGTATATTAAAGTCCCCTACAATAATTATTCTATCGGTTTTCAGCACTAAATCAGCTAAAAATTCGGCAAATTCCGATAGAAACTCTGAATAGGCCGTGGGAGGACAATAAACTATGGCAAAGAGAATTGGGTTCAAGCCAAGATTGCCAACAGGCCCCACACTGAGGACCAAACCTTCAAAGGAATTAAAACATAATTTCTGCTTAACATTAACTAGTAATTTAGAATGGAAAATTGCCGCCACTCCACCACCACGACCAGAACCTCTGGGGTCATGACAGTTTAAATACCCAGAGGGAGTTGATTCGTTCAGACCAACATAATCATCTTGCCCGAGCCAGGTCTCTGTGAGGGATAGTAGATTGATCTTGTGATCGATTAATAGATCATGGACCAGAAGAGACTTAGAAGATAGAGAGCTAATGTTTAATAAACCACATTTAATTTTTAAACTTTGAGGAGGAACAGAGGCCAAATTATTAATTTTATTAATTTTAGGGACTTGAGGCTGGATCAGAATTTTACCAACATTTTGTTTAATCAATCTGGGAAGTTTATGCATTCTATTTTTTTTTAAACTTTTTTATTAACTTTAGAGGGAGCGGAAAAAGGTTCTCTAAGGGAGGAGACAGGGGCAGAGTTGAAAGGTGGTGGATGAAGAGGAGCTGCAGAAGTGCGTGTGTTTTTCAGGTTGTGTTGTATTTGTCCTGGGTTACAATATTTAGGGCAACGGGAGACAGACTCAATCTCTGAAGGATTATAAATCAAAGGCTGATCCAAACGGCAAAGACCACCTGAGTTAATGGGATCGATACAATACGCGGGAACAAAACCAAAAAAGGGCAGTTTAGCAAACCCAGAAGCTTCAGAGCAGGTAAACACGCCAGGTCCCAGTCACTGTACCAAAAAACACCAAATGGAATAGAAAAGATTGTCTCTTAAAACACATGCACCAAGTCTATTTGGGTGGATGCCATCAGGCCTCATAAGTGATGGGCGGTTCCAAAATAAGTTAAAATTGTCAAAAAAAAACAATGTTAAAAATAGGACAAGTAAAACACAGCCAAGAATTAAGACTGAGAGTTCTGCTAAAACGATTACAGCCTCGTCTGAGAGGTGCCAAAGGCCCAGAGATGAGCACATGTCTGCCACAGTTCATAAGAGTGGACAGAAGGCTTCTGAAGTCACTTTTTAAAATCTCCGACGCTTCATCTGGGATGTTATTGCATCCCACATGCACAACGACAGTTTGTACGTGAGGGAATTCATTCAGCAGGTCAGGGATAAGAGCCTCAATATCAGAGACTCTAGCCCCGGGAAAAAATCGAGTAACACAGTACCTGCTTCTGACGTTCCTCACGATCGAGTCACCAATTACCAGTGTCATCTGGGGGGTTAATGTCGGTGGATTCTGATGTGGAGAGGAATTGTGAAGAGGATGATGTTGTTGTTGCGAAGGCGGGCAGATGCGCTCTTTTCTTCTATCTGGAGCAGGTGTGTAATTTGACACACCCAGGGTGGTCTTTATCCGGGGTTTGTGGACATGAGCCGCTGCTGAAGGAGAGGAGGGAGGACAAGGGGCGTCCATGGGTGGGCGGCCAGCGTCCAGGTGGGGAAAATTCTCCAGGGAAAGGATATTAAATCTGTTATCCAAGGACACGGGAAGAGAAGAAGCGCGGCCCGTTCTGGTCGATCGACGATGGTTATTAGCTGGTCGAACCAAGTTCCAGGGCGCGGATGGAGGATGAGAGGGACCAAGCGAAGCTTTTGGTTTAGCCCCGAGTCGAAATCAGTGTTTGTTGCTGAGGTCATGGGCGTCTGCGGAGGCTGGAGCAGGTGTGGAGGTAGGTGGAGACGCGCTGAGCTCACCCAAGTAAGTAGCAGTTTTCGCCAGCTGCAAGGCAGTAGCCAGAGCCGATGATTGCCCGAGAATGATAGTGTCGATGTGGTCTTCAGCCTCCCAAATCTTGTAAAGGTTGGAGAGCCTCGTTTCCAGCTCAGAGACCTTATCGAGGAGCGATAAACAGCGGGTACATGACAGAGAAGGAGCCATGGCATTCCAGGCGCTGAGATGAATAGCCCGCCAGCTAGCCAAAAACAGCTACTCGTGCATCCGAACAGACTTTTAGGCGAGGCGAATACCAAGGTAACAGTAAATGAAAACTAGTAACAACAAACAGAGATAAAAAAATGAAAAATGAAATCAATAAAAACAATTGAGATGCCACCCGACATGCAAAGCGCCTCACAAAACCGACCCACCATCACCACCTCCATTCATCACCACCTCACTCTCACTTACACTCATATTCAGCCCCCCTCTCACTTCCTTGGTTGTATCTATATATTCAGTAGCACCCAGGGATTTTGACAACTTGATAGGTTCCAGGCTCCCCACCAGGCCCCCACGCCCCCAGCAAGAGCAGGGCAACAGGGGTGGGGGAAGACCCCCACCCCCTCCCTCCGCACAGAACATGGTGGGTGGGTGTCAGTTATATGATATAATTGTGTGTAAATGTGTGGACTACCAAAGTGCAATTAAAATGAGGGGGATAGTGATTGGAGCACCACTAGCCACTACGATGGGCAGCAGGGCCCCCATCCCCCCAAGCCCTCAGTGTCTAAAATGCAATTAAAATTGAGGTGAGTGCAGCCCCACCGTGCAGCAAAGGTATCCTCTTCACCGACAGTGCGGCACCCCCCCACCCCAAAGCCCTAAATTTAACAAAAAATATGTATATTTCACCCAGAGTCAGGGGGAGGGGGAGGGCAGGAAATAAGACTGGGAGGTAGGCGGTCTAACATGATGATGGGGCAGCCATACTGTACATATTTCCACTCATCTTACACACACAAACATGGACAACAACAGTCATAATAATGAACAATGGGCCAAACCCACATGGCACCCAACATGCCAGACGACACCCCCAAGCACCCACACAGGCCCACGACCACCCACCCCAGATGCACATCGACAGCCGCAGGCCGCCCTGCAACCACAGCCACCCCAGAGCAACCCGATGGAAACACGGCCATCAACCCACACCAATGGCCCCCCAACCACCCCCAAGCACCAACACACACCCGCCGCCAATGACACCAGGGGTGATGCGACAAAGCGCCTCACCCCACAACACAACAGCAGGGCGGCTGGGACAAGCAGGCCCCGAAACGCCAGCCCCCATGCCACTAGATGGACTGCCCAACCCCTGCCACCCAACAAAGTTCTCCTACCCATACACACATCCTCCACCCCCCCAGACATCCACCCACAAGCAACCGCTTCCATACACACATGTACCCCCACCCTCCATCACACATGCCCACCTACACCCACACACAGCCCCACCTGCCCACTCAACACACACACCCACTTCCGCAGCCGCTCATACACAAGCCCCCACTCACACCCACTCTCACACACATACACACACACATGCACACCCACACCCGCAGACCCCAGTGGACAGGGAGGGGGACCCAGGATGCAAGCACCAACCCCAGGGTGCCACCAGGGCCCCAGGGAAAACACGAACCCGCTGCGCAAGGATGCACTGGGGCCAACCCACACCACCGGCGCACACCCGACCATGGCCCAGGGGGGGAACGCCCCCCCCCCAGCACCAGGGGCCCAGGGCCAGACCCAGACCCCCCCCAAGGGGCGAGGCCAGCCGGCCGGGGGCCACAGCCCAACCCCCCCCAGCCCCCCAACCAACTCCCCCCCCAGGGCCAGACAGACGGCCACCCCAGAACAGGACCCCCAGACACCCGCGGTCGAGGCGCAGCCAGCCACCAGAGGTGCCAAGGAGAGTGAGCCACCGCCCACCACCCCTCAGATTATAGAATTAATAAGCGGGGACCACAGAGAATTTAATTCCGCCAATTGATTATTTGAGGAGGCTGACATTCTCTCCAGGCTAATATAATCCAATAGTAAGTTATTATAATAAGTCATGCATAAGTTATTTCTTGATTTCCAATTCATGAGGATAGTTTTCTTTGCGATGCATAAGGCAGTGAGAACCATGTGTGACATCCTTGCATCTATATTTATTTCACTTAAATTACCTAATTTGCAAAGTGTGGGTGAGGGTGGGACACTATACCCAAGCCATGCCGACAAGTCCTCACATGTCTTCTGCCAGAAGTTTTGAACCGGTGCACAGGACCACATAGTATGCATATAGCTATCCAGGACGTTGCTGGTGCAGTGAGAGCAGATATTTGTGTGACTCAGGACCATTTTGAACATCCTTTGTCCTGTGTAATGAATTCTATGTAGAACTTTATACTGTATAAGTTGTAAGTTAGAGTTTTTAGTCATCTTAAAAGTGTTTAAACATAATTGTGTCCAGAAACTTTCCTCCTTATTAATCGATAAGTCTGTCTCCCATTTTGGTATTGGAAGAGATACGGACTTATCCAGCTTTGATCATAGTCCATGTATTTTCGATATCAATTTAGGGGAATGGAGATTTAGAAACTCTGCCACCTTAACTGGTACCTCTAAATCTGTCTGATTAAGATTAAATCTTGCTTTTATTATGGATTTAAGCTGTTGATATTCAAAATACTTTTTATCACTGATGTTGTACTGTAACACTAGTTCCTGAAATTGGATAAAATTTCCACCTTGAATAAGATGTTCTAAGTTATTTATTCCCTTCTCTTGCCATAGTGGAAATTTTAATGTCCTCTTTTGTTGCAAGATATCAGGATTATTCCAAATGGGCGTGAGTTTACAAGGGACAAGTGAAGACCCAGTTATCTTTAAAAATTTCCACCAAGCCATCAGAGAGGAGCCGATATTAATACTTTTAAAACAGTCATGGCGTTTAATACAGGGACTTATAAAAGGTAAGTCAGAGATATTTAGTGACCCACAGAGAGCCTGTTCAGCATCTAACCATGAGTTTCCTAGTGGGGTTGATTTTGTCCATTTTGAAACAAACTGCAGTCTATTGGCTAAAAAGTAATTTAAAAAATTTGGTAAATCTAAGCCTCTGCGCTCTCTCTTTTTGGAAGATTTTTAAATTAATCTGTGATGGTTTATCCTTCCATAAAAATTTACTTATATTTGAGTCTAGAGACTTAAACCAGGCCATTGATGGTTGGGTAGGGATCATTGAGAACAAATAGTTGATTTTAGGAAGGACCATCATTTTAACGGTTGCGACTCCCATTAGTGATAAAGGTAGTGTCCTCCAGGAGCACATAAGGTCGTCTTGTATTGTTTTTAAAAGGGGAATGTAATTTAGTCGCAATAACTCTGAGAGCCTGGGGGAAATATCTATTCCTAAATATTTAATATTTCCTGATTGTATTGGAATAGTAGATGTATTTGAGAAATTGCAATTTATAGGTAGAATGATTAATTTTACCCAGTTAATAGAGTAGTCTGATAATGATGAAAATTTATCAATGAGCACCACTGTCTGAAGAAGAGATCTTTGTGAGTTTTCAAGGAAAATCAATACATCATCAGCATAAAGACTTATCTTGTGTTGCTTTTCTCCAGTTTGAATACTTCTGACATCAACATTTTGTCATATGGCTGCTGCTAATGGTTCAATAAAGATGGTAAAAAGTGAGGGAGAGAGTGGACACCCCTGCCTAGTACCTCTCTGGAGATTAAAGCTTCGGGAAGTCTGATCATTTGTTCGGACAGATGCAGCGGGACACCTATATAGTGTTTTAATCCAATTTATGAAAGATGAACCAAACCCAAACTTGTTTAACACCATAAAAAGAAATTTCCAGTTAACACGGTCAAAGGCTTTCTCTGCATCCAGGGACAAGATTGTAGTTTCTATGTTCTTGATCTTGCAGTAGTCTATTAAATTAAATAGCCTACGTGTATTATCAGCCGAGTGCCTACCCTTGATGAAACCTGTTTGATCTTGGTGTATAATAAACGGAATTATTCTTTCCAGTCTTTTGGCGAGAGCTTTGCAAATTATTTTAAGATCGACATTCATAAGTGAGATGGGATGGTAGCTGGATGGAAGCGTAGGTTCTTTTCCAGGTTTAAGGAGCAGGATAATATTAGCCAAATTCATATTTGGAGGGATTACATTATCTTCTTTAATTTGGTTCAACATTTAAAAAAAAAAACAGGTGCCATCACAGGCCAACATTCTTTATAAAATTCTACTGGAAAACCAGCTGGTCCCGGGGCTTTGTTGTTTGGGATGTGCTTAAGTGCCTCCTGGAGTTCAGACACCTGAAGAGGTGCATCCAGAGCTGCAATCTGTTCATTATTTAATTGTGGTAAATTAATATCGTCCAAAAATTTATTTATCTCTGAGTCAGATGGGTTAACCTGAGATGAGTAGAGGTTTTCATAAAACTTTCTGAAGGAGTGATTTATTTCTTCAGGCTCATGGGTAATATTTCCAGTCATATCCTTGATAGAGTGGATAGTTGTTTTTTCTTTATTCAATCTAAGCTGGTTCGCAAGATATCGCCCCGATTTATTACTGTGTTCAAACTTCTCAAGATGCAGTCTTTGTATTAAAAACTGTACTGTTTTGTTTGTAATTTCTTTTAATTCCAGCTTTAATTTTCTCAGATTGTTAAGTGCCTGTTCCTGTGGGGAAATGGCACAGGTTGTCTCCAGTGATTTAATTTTCTGTTCTAAGTCCAGTACCAGTGCTTTTTCTTTTTTATTCTTATATGAACAGTAAGAGATTATTTTACCTCACACGACCGCTTTTGCTGCTTCCCAAAGAACACCTGGGGATATTCCTGGCACATCATTATATTCCAGATATGATTCCCACTCTTTATTAAAGTAGTTAATAAAGTCTTTGTCTTTCAGTAGTGATATATTAAATTTCCAGCTCCTAGATTCCCTTGTAGCTTTCCTATTTACTAGTGTAAGAGATACTGGATGGTGATCACTAATAGCTTGATTTGAACATATTTCAGTGTCTGTGATGTCCCTCACAATAGAGTTACTGGCTAAAAAGAAATCTAGACATGAATGTGAACTATGAACTGATGAAAAAAAGTGTATTCCCGAAGAGTTGGGTGAAGAGAACGCCATTCATCGCAAAGACCAAAGTCATTCATGTACTGTTTGAGAGTGTCAGTAGCCTGCCATTTTCGGTGATTCCCCTATGTACTGAGCCTGTCGACTGCATGGTTTAATACCAGGTTGAAGTCCCCTCCTATTATAAGTGTAGTGTCTAAGTGCGGCGCCAACGAAAAGAGACGGAGGAGTCTACTCGTTCACTGCCTCGGTGAGGAGGGCCAACGGATATTTTTCACCCTGGGTGGCAAGGGCTTACTGAAGGAATCTCTGGATGTAATGGACAGTTTCTTTATGGACCATTCCAACATCACGGCACAAAGATATAAGTTGTTCGACTGCTGACAACAACCTGGTGAGTCCACTCAACACTTCATAATGGAACTCTGTAGCCTAGCAAGAAAGTGCACCTTCGGACCAATTGAGGAGGAGCTAGTCTGTGACAAGCTAGCACATGATACGAGCAACGAGTGGCTAAAAGACAAGCTAATGCTAACTACGGACATCTTCGTGCTGGAGAAAGTGGTTGAATTGACCAGCCAGATAGAGTCCACTGCCCAGCTCGGTCTACAAGTGCTAGCTAAGAAGAACATACCCACCCAAGTTTCCCCCCCACGTCTGGCCGCTAACAACAAAGCTAACACTTTGGGATAGAACCCCTAAAGGTGGCGGACCGTGGCACAGGCAGGAGCGGGGTCTAGGGGTCTGTGTGATGGCTGTGGCTACCCCTGTCACCGGGCGGGCTCATCCACCTGCCCCTACAGAGGGAAAAAGTGCCGTAACTGTGGCCATTCTAATCACTGGGCCAGGACCTGCACCACCGCTATTAAACCATCAGTGGAAGAGCCCAAAAGCATGACGCAGGTGTGTGTGGCGGGTGCTGGGAAGGGGCCGTTAAAGTGGTACATCTTGCAGCTAGACGGGGTTGATATGCCGCTTAGGGTGGACTCAGGGGCTGGTAAATCCATTCTGAGTATAACTATGTTGAAAAGAGTTTTCCCAGGCAAAACCATCAAAGCAGGGGCAGTGAAAATGTTTGGGTATGGTCATGGTAAAATTGACATGGCGGGCACGGTCAGCTTTTCGGTGAAATGTGGGTCAAGAATTATTCCCATGTTTACCTTCCAGGTTTCACGCCAAGAGGGCGACTTTTTGGGAATCGATCTGCTGGGTGAAATAGGATTCTCTATCACAGACCCAGCGGGCTCAGTGGTGCTGATGGTGTCCCCCGAATGGCATGTCTGTTGGCCAGCATTGTTCATGGGCCTAGGATGAATTAAAGCAGTGGTCCCCAACCTCCAGTCCCTAGAACGTTCAGGTTTCTGTGGGAAATTTTGTAATTTCACTTCTTATTTAGTCCAAAAAATTGCAAAAATTGGCTTCCCTTCGCCCAGCGGGACGACGTCACGGTGTAACTGAACAAACTGCTTAAAGCCGGCATCATCGAGAAAGTGGATGTTTCACCCTGGATATCGAACATCATGGTGGCCAAGAAGAAGATGGGTGGCATAAGGCTGTGTATTGACCTTAGGATGGTTAATAAGGTGACTGTCCCGGACAAATACCCACTACCCATGATGGAGGAACTTACAGCAATGTTCAGCGGCTCAAGGGTGTTCACAAAGCTGGATCTCCGCCATGGTTATCTACAAGTGCCTTTTCACCCAGCCAGCAGGGACCTGATGGCGTTTGTGACCCACATGGGCATTTTCAGGTACACCCGCATGCCTTTTGGTCTAAGTTCAGCACCTAGCTGCTTTCAGAAGATCATGTCCACGATTCTGGCTGGCCTCAGGGGTGTAGTGGGGTACCTGGATGACATCGTGGTCCACGGCACATCACCGGAAGAGCACGACAGTTGTTTGAGATGGGTGATGGAGGTGCTGCAGGAGCACGGAGTCACGTTGAACGGGGAAACGTGCATTTTTGTGGCAGACTCTGTTGAGTTTGTGGGATTCTGGCAGACGGCCAAGGGCCTAAGGCCCCCGCACTCAAACGTGAAGGTGGTCCTGTGTCTCCCTGATCCCATGACACCTGCACAAATCTCTTCGTTCTTGGGCATGGTGAACTTTTATCGGCATTTTATTCCCCATTATTTAGAGACTATCAAACCACTCCGAGCTCTTCTGAAGCAGGATGCACCATGGAAGTGGACCCTGGCCTGCTCAGCGAATTCATGGAGGCAGATCTGGTCAACATGCTGCACGGATCCCTCCGGGACATGGTATCCCTCCAGGAGCTCCAGGCAGAGTCGGAATGGGACCCCACACTGTCACAGCTGTGCTCGGTCTTCAGGGAGGGCTGGCCCGCAAAAGTACAGGGCGATCTGGCACCTTTTCACTGGTTCAGAGATGAACTGAGTTGTTGGAACGGGGTGTGTGTGGCAAGGGGACACTGGACATGGATCCCGGTGTCTCTGAGGTCATGAGTCCTGGCAATGCCCCACGAGGGTCACCTGGGTGTGGTCAGGGTGAAGCAGTATTGCAGGGATTCAGTTTGGTGGCCGGGTATTGATAAGGACATTGAAACTAGGGTAAAGAACTGTGTCGTGTGCTTGAAGAGCAGAAAGACCAGTGGACCCCCCACCCCTGTAACCATTAATGTACCCAGAGGGCCCTTGGAAGCACATCCAATTAGACATCTGCAGTGAACTACATACAGCACCCCCGAACAGCCGTTTTTTTGCTAGTAGTTTATGATCTGTTCTCTAAATGGCCAGAGGTGTTGCCCACCAATTCAGTCACTACGGATGTCGTTACGGGATTCCTCTCATCACTGTTTGCCAGGTGGGGGGTCCCAGATACCATCACTACAGACAGTGGCCCGCAGTTCACCTCTAGGGGGTTTGAGGAGTTTTTGGGTGTTAAGGGCATGGAACACATCAAAACTGTTCTACCACCTCCAAGCCAATGGGGTTGTGGAGCGTTTCAACAAGACTCTAAAAAACGGTCTGAGAGCCCATTTGCCAAATGGCTTTACGTTCCCTGACGCCCTCCAGAGGACACTTCTCCACTACAGGGCAACAGCCCACGCAACAAGAGGGTGCTCCCTGGCGAAACTCATGCTGGGGTATGAACTCCACCTGCCCCTGGACTAACTGAGGCCCCCCATGACCTCCTCTCCAGAGAACGCAGAGTGTCCATGAGACTGGGTCATCACCCAACAGCAGAAGATGAAACAACGTTTTGACAGGAAGTACAGAGCGAAGGCCCACGGACTCGATGTGTTGGACCAGGTCTGGATTAAGCATCCCAACCACATGCATAAACTGCAGCTTCTCTGGACGGGGAGACTTCAGATCATGAGGCGGTGGAGCCAGGACATATTCGAGCTGTCGGACGGGTCACTATGGCACTCCAGCTGACTTAGGAAGTCGTTGCCTGGACAGGGTCCAGGAACTGCGGCAGAGCGAACTGATGTGGGTTGGGACTTATCTGGTGATAGTGTTAGGGACTCGCAAGTGCAGCCGACGGAGCCTGGAGCAGGTTCCCCTCCAGTGGGGCACTCGGCTAGGACACGTCAGTGGCCCAAATACCTTGACAACTTTGTTCTGGAAATAGCTTTAGCTAATGCGGTGGAATGCGGTGAGGCTCATGTTCTTTCACTTCTCCAGTGCTTTCAACACCATCCAACCGATGATCCTGAAGGACAAGCTGCTGTGCGCAGGGGTGGACCAGCACCTGTCATCATGGATCCTGGACTACCTCATTAACCGGCCTCAGTTTGTGAGAACCCGGGACTGTGTGTCCGACACGATCATCGGCAGCACGGGGGCCCCCCAGGGAACGGTTTTGACTCCCTTCCTCTTCACCCTTTATACTTCGGACTTCTCACACAACACAACACACTGCCATCTACAGAATTACTCTGATGACTCTGCGATCGCTGGCCTCATCTCCAACGGAGATGAAGCTGAGTACAGAGGGCTTATCCAGGACTTCGTGGACTCGTGCCATTGGAACTGCCTCCAGATCAACGCAAGGAAAACTAAGGAGCTGGTGGTGGACTGCCGCAGGCAAGGACAACCCCTCACAGCACCAGTAAATATACAGGGAACAGACATCGAGATGGTGACATCCTATAAATACCTGGGTATTCATCTGAACAATAAACTAGACTGGTCACACAATACCGACGCACTCTACAAGAAGGGACAGCGCAGGCTGTTCCTACTGAGGAGACTCAGGTCTTTTGGTGTACAAGGGGCACTGCTGAAGAATTCTATGACACGGTGGTGGCATCAGCCATCACTTTTGGAGTGGTCTGCTGGGGCAGTGGCGTTACAGCAGCCGATAGGAAGAGACTGAACAAATTGATCAAGAAAGCTATCTCTGTCCTGGGGCAGCGCCTTGACCCAGTGGAGGAGATGGGAGAGAGAAGGATGGTGGCTAAACTGTCATCTCTGCTGGAGTCTGAGTCCCACCCTATGCAGGACATACTGAATGCACTGAGGAGCTCATTTAGCAGCAGACTACATCATCCTAGGTGCACAACCGAGAGGTTCCGCAGGCCCCTTCCTACCTACGGCTGTCAGACTGTACAACCTAAGCAGGGCTGCTCGCAGAGATAGCAGAAAGACATGACTGTAGAGGAGCTGGAAATGATGAGGCGATTTTGTATTAAAAACAGAGTCTTTAATGAACAGCTCTCCTATCTTGTCTCATCTGGTGCAGAGCTTGGCAGAAGGCAAAGAGAAAGATTTCTGCCCAGCTCGCTGGTTAAATACAGGCACACATCAAAGACATGCATCACACAAGCCGACATCCCCTGTTATCTTAATCCCCCCATTGTTCTGTTATCTCCTCTCTTCGTCTTGGGAGGTGATGGGAACTCCTCTCCTCGCCATGGGGGGCGAAGGTGTCTAGTCCGTCTCTGCCGCCGCGTCCTGGGACGTGTTTGTTCTTCACACGGCGGGTGGGATTCCTTTGTCCTTTCAGAGGTGTGAAGTTCCTTACATATGCTGTCACAAAACATTTCCACTTGCTCTAACATATGTAGGTATGGAATATATGAGTAATATATACCGCAGGCCCCCCAAACAACTAGAAAAGGACACAGAAAGGTTCACAGTCTAGGGTAATTGCTACGACATACTACGTGTTACAGCTGTTGCCACAGAAGAAACTTTCAAGCAGCCATGCTCCTAAGAGAGTTCAGTGGTAAACATAACAGCATAGTACAATCATAAGTCAGTCCTAAACTGTTGTAGCACAATTAATGAATAATTGCGGAGTGGTTAATATCAGTCCCTGTGCTGTCTGGGTTTTAATCTTCTCCCAAAACTGCTGTAGGTTGGTTTAGGCGTCCTGCTGGGACCTTCTTGTGAGGAATCTGCAGTGTGGGAAGGAGAGAGATTATTTGTTCCCTGCCTGGGGGCTGAGACTTTTCCCTTGGGGGGTCTACCTCGCCGAGGTGCTCGAGCCAGCTGTGCAGGTTCGTCTCTCAACAAGAAGGCAGGTTTCAGTCTGTCAATGCTGACCGTTTCATTTCTATCCCCATAATCAAGCACAAAGTGTTTGTCACCATTTTTCAGCACTCTGTACGGGCCATCGTATACTGGGCGTAACGTTGGTTTTAGAGCTTCATGCTTAACAAAAACAAACTCAGCGTTTTTTAAAGTTTGAGGAACAAAAACTCGTGGAAAGGAGTGATGAGCTGGACCGTGGAGAGAGTCCGGTCCGTTACTGCCTAAAAACCTTAGGACTGGGAGGTGCCCTGGTTCCGGGTTTTCTGGTAAAAATTCACCTGGTAGTCTGATAGGCTGAGCAAAGACTAATTCTGCAGGGGAAGCGTCTAAATCCTCTTTAGGTGCCGCACGCAACCCCAATAAAACCCAGGGAAGTTTATTTACCCAATTTGTGTCCGTTAATGAGGCTCTGAGGGCGGCCTTTAAGGACCTGTGAAAACGCTCGCATAACCCATTAGCCTGAGGGTGATAAGCGGTGGTACGGTGAATTGTTGCCCCTAAACTGTTGGACATGGCTGACCAGAGCTCTGAGACAAATTGAGGCCCCCTATCTGACGTGAACCGGAGTGGTGGCTCAGTTGGTAGAGCATCCGCCCCACACCCGGGAGGCAGGGGTTCAAATCCCGGCCGGGTCATACCAAAGACCATATAAAAATGGTGCTTTCTGCCTTCTAGCGTGGTGCTCTGCATAATGGAATGGGGAAAGTAAAGTTACACACAGAGCTACCAGAGGACTGACCCCCCGCTGTAGCTTTCACTACTTACAGTAGCTGTGTGGCCTAGGGTCAGAGAAACGGAGATAGGCGCCGCCCATATACACCTTCAGGTGTGAAGGGATTAACTAACTAACTAACTATCTGACGTGATGTCTGATGGGACGCCGAAACGTGCCACCCAATTTGTTAGAAAAACGCGAGCGACTTCCTCCGCTGTAGTTGCCGCTAGAGGGACTGCCTCTGGCCAGCGCGTGGTGCGGTCTATCATTGTTAGCAGGTGTGTGAAACCCTGGGAGGAAGGTAGTGGCCCCACGAGGTCGACATGAATGTGGTCGAACCTTCTAGAAGGGATTGGAAAAGGCTCCAGAGGGGCTTTTGTGTGTCTGTGTATTTTGGCGCGTTGACAAGGAATGCAAGTTTTTGCCCATTCTTTTACGTTTTTGCACAGGCCTGCTAAACCACTGCGCCACCGGGCTGCACGGTGGCGCAGTGGTTTAGCACTGTGGCAGCACAGTTTTACCCTCGGCCGGGGGACCGCGGGGATCATGAGATCGTGGGTTCGATCCCAGCCCCCGACCAACAGTAAGCTGTGTGGAGTTTGCATGTTCTCCCTGTGTTGCGCGGGTTTACTCCGGGATTTCTCCGGTTTCCTCCCGCACACCAAAAACATGTAGGTTTAGGGCGCTCGCGCACGCAGCGACCAGCAGCCGGTGGCTTGTCACCAGACTGCAAACCAAGTCTACCTACGGGTACAAATAATTAACAAAAAAAAAAAAAAAAAAAAAAAAAAAAGGCCTGGCCACACAAACTTTTCGGCAACCATTTTGACCGAGGCGCGCACACCTGGGTGCGCGAGGGAGTGAATTGCGTTGAAAATGCGGCGGCGCCAAGCAGCTGGTACTAACGGGCGAGGTCGGCCGGTTGAAACATCGCATATTAGGGGGGGCACGCCGTCGCGCAACCCTTTTTTCTCCAGCCTTAACCCTGTTGGTCCAGACAGGAGCGCGCACACGTCTGCATCACTGCTTTGTTCTTCCGCCATGGCTGCATAATCTATCCCTTCATGGATAGGTGCTGCGTATGTGTCTGCGTTAGTGAAGAGTTCCGCTGCTGAGGCAGTGTAATCTGTCTCCTCGCGCTCTGGCAGTGCCACAGCGCGAGAGAGACAGTCCGCTACTACGTTAAGTTTGCCTGCTACGTGTCGAATGTCTGTGGTGAATTCTGAAATCGCAGCTAGCTGTCTTTGTTGTCTGCCCGACCATGGTTCTGAAATTTTAGCCATAGCAAAAGTGAGCGGCTTATGGTCCACAAAAGCCGTGAAACTCCGCCCTTCTAACCAGAACTGGAAGTGGCGGATGGACAAATGAAGCGCCAGCAGCTCTCTGTCAAAAGTGCTGTATTTGCTTTCAGTTGGGTTTAGCGATTTGCTAAAGAATGCTAAAGGTTGCCAGACCCCGCTGACAAGTTGTTCTACAACTGCCCCTATGGCCAGGTCTGAAGCATCTGTGGTTAGTGCAATGCGGGCCGCGGGATCTGGGTGGACTAACATTGTGGCGTTAGCTAGGGCGTTTTTTACTTCCGCGAAAGCGCGTTCGCGCTCCGGGGTCCATTCGACCGCGTTGGAAGCTTTCTTTTTTTTAAGCGCGTCATATAGGGGCTGCATGAGCTGAGCTGCGTGGGGGAGGAAGCGGTTGTAAAAATTAACCGTCCCCAAAAATTCCTGTAGCGATTTGACCGTTTGGGGCCGTGGAAAACCTACTATCGCATGAACTTTGTCTGGAAGCGGAACTGCCCCCTTCGGGGAGACTTTATGTCCCAAAAAATCAATTTGCGATACGCCGAATGTGCATTTGGCTGGATTGATTATTAGACCATGCTCTTCCAGCCTCTGAAAAACGGTAGTGAGGTGCTGCTCGTGCTCTTCCTCGGACGGGCTGGCTACCAGCATGTCGTCGAGGTAGACGAAAACAAAGGGGAGGTCGCGTAGGACTGCGTCCATCATACGTTGAAAAGTTTGGGCAGCGCCTTTGAGGCTGAAAGGCATTCGCAGGAATTCAAAAAGGCCAAAAGGGGTTATAACCGCTGTTTTAGGAATGTCTTCAGCTCGGACTGGGACTTGGTGATAACCGCGGACTAAGTCTATCTTTGAAAAAATGCACGCACCCGCTAGATGCAGTGAAAAGTCCTGAATGTGAGGGATGGGGTAGCGGTCATGCACTGTAGCGTTGTTTAATCTACGGTAATCTCCGCATGGTCTCCAAGAACCGTCGGATTTCGGAACCATGTGAAGTGGTGAAGCCCAGGGGCTCTTCGAACGTCTAACAATGCCCAATTTTTCGAGAGTTGTAAACTCGTCCCGTGCTATGTTGAGCTTGGCCGCGTCTAAGCGGCGAGCTTTGGCAAAAATGGGAGGTCCCGTTGTCGGAATGAAGTGTTTAACCCCGTGTTTGGCTACAGTGGCTGAGAATTTGGGGGTTGTGAGTGCTGGAAATTGAGTGAGGAGTTGCTCAAACTTACCTCCTGCCGTGGTGACGTTGGCCTGCACAGGTGGTGGAGAAACTCGAGCTGAGCATGGAATAGAAGCAAAAGATAGTGCATTAACCAGGCGCCTATTTGCTAGATCCACTAATAACCCGTGTGCACACAGAAAATCTGCGCCTAACAAGTTAAAACTCACCGCCGCTACAACAAATGTCCATCTGTAGCTGCGGCCGTGAATGAGGAGGTGCAGGCTCTTTTCCCCGAACGTGTCGATGTCAGAGCCGTTGGCTGCCACTGCTGTGTTGCCCCGGGTGCCCATGGCTCGATCTGCGTGGGAGGGCATGACGAAACTCAGCTGAGCTCCCGTGTCGATGAGGAATTGCTTGCCTGTGTGTCCATCCGTCACGTATAACAGCTTATTTTTCTCGCCGAGAACCGCTGCTGTTAACGGCCCTTGGCTTTGGCGTTTTCCCGACATCGTGAACTTGCAGGGGGGAACGCATTTGTGGGCTTTCTCGGCGAAGTCTACCTACGGGTACAAATAAGTAACAAAAAAAAAAAAAAAAAAAGTGGTGGTGATAATAACAGACGTCGATCTGTTTGTTACGCTTGGGCCGCGCCGCTGTCACCGTGGGCTGGGTCTGCTCCATCGTCTGCGTCATTGCTGGCGTATGTCAGAGTCGCCACGGATGAGTCGCTTGAAGAACGCCTCCGGTCCATACTCGCGTCAAGGTCACCAGTGTAGAGGAGCTGGAAATGATGAGGCGATTTTGTATTAAAAACAGAGTCTTTAATGAACAGCTCTCCTATCTTGTCTCATCTGGTGCAGAGCTTGGCAGAAGGCAAAGAGAAAGATTTCTGCCCAGCTCGCTGGTTAAATACAGGCACACATCAAAGACATGCATCACACAAGCCGACATCCCCTGTTATCTTAATCCCCCCATTGTTCTGTTATCTCCTCTCTTCGTCTTGGGAGGTGATGGGAACTCCTCTCCTCGCCATGGGGGGCGAAGGTGTCTAGTCCGTCTCTGCCGCCGCGTCCTGGGACGTGTTTGTTCTTCACACGGCGGGTGGGATTCCTTTGTCCTTTCAGAGGTGTGAAGTTCCTTACATATGCTGTCACAAAACATTTCCACTTGCTCTAACATATGTAGGTATGGAATATATGAGTAATATATACCACAATGACAACCTAATAGTTTTGAATGCAAAAGACGCAATAGACTTATACAATGGTCCCCTCCGGTATACAACTAGGAAAATACCGGTCGCTATGGAGGGTGAGAATATGTATGGGTACATAATCATACCATGTAGGATAACTAAGTAGACGGTTGTGCTGTTTCATTCCATCTAGCTACAATGCTCCGCACTGTGTGTGTTTATATATTTACATATTTATTCCATCTAGCTACAATGCTCCGCACTGTGTGTTTATATATATATATATACAGTATATTTATTCCATCTAGCTACAATGCTCCGCACTGTGTGTGTTTATATATTTACATATTTATTCCATCTAGCTACAATGCTCCGCACTGTGTGTTTATATATATATATATTTATATTTATATATTTACTCTATCTGGCAACAATGCTCCGCACTGTGTGTGTTTATATATTTACATATTTATTCCATCTAGCTACAATGCTCCGCACTGTGTGTTTATATATATATATATATTTATTCCATCTAGCTACAATGCTCCGCACTGTGTGTGTTTATATATTTACATATTTATTCCATCTAGCTACAATGCTCCGCACTGTGTGTTTATATATATATATATTTATATTTATATATTTACTCTATCTGGCAACAATGCTCCACACTGTGTGTGTTTATATATTTACATATTATTCCATCTAGCTACAATGCTCCGCACTGTGTGTGTTTATATATCTACATATTTATTCCATCTAGCTACAATGCTCCGCACTGTGTGTTTATATATTCATATGTCTATTCCATCTAGCTACAATGCTCCGCACTGTGTGTTTATGTATCTACATATTATTCCATCTAGCTACAATGCTCCGCACTGTGTGTTTATATATTTACATATTTATTCCATCTAGCTACAATGCTCCGCACTGTGTGTTTATATATTTACATATTTATTCCATCCAGCTACAATGCTCCGCACTGTGTTTATATATATATATATATGTGGTGCACATATGTAGTTTCACGGGCTCACATGTATATGACTGTTCATATGCTCTCATGTATATTCCTGTGTGCTTCCTTTGGGCTTCACGTCTGAAGAGGAACAAAAGGTCTGGACCTCCTAGGGAGATGAGGAGGATGTGAGTGTTGACCTTTGGATATGCAAAGAGATGGACATGAAGGATTTCCTGACCACTGAGGTTTGGGTGGAAGAGAGGAACTGCAGGGGGGATGCATTGTGTTTGGGATTTAAAGACGATGGGATTTTGTGCTTTGATGTCAGGGGTATAAGACTGGCAGAGGTTGGGAGTTCTGCCTCTTTTCTGATTTGTATGTTGGAGAGTGTGTCGAGAATAAAATGGAACTTGAGAAATAACTCAGCCTCATCCTTTCCACACATCTCCACATTTATATATCTATCCCATTTAGCTACAATGCTCCGCACTGTGTGTCTATATATATATATTTATATTTATATGTACATATGTATACTTGCCGCTCTTGTTTTTTCTCTTGCCTTCTGATTGTTGCTCTGAGTGTTGCTATCCCTGTGCTGTTGCAATCCTGGAATTTCCCCATTGTGGGACTAATAAAGGCTTATCTTATCTTATCTTATCTTAATGCGTGTTGGGAATGGGCAGCAGAATAATCTGCTCCAACACGGGAGGGTATCCTGGTGTGACAGAGATCATCCTGCGCAGTTCGCCCCACACGGGACACGAACCCGCGACCTCTCAGTCAACTAACACACAGTTCGAGCATGGGAGACACAGCACGATCGCGCTGAGCTAAAGGTCCGACCGGTAGCTCAGCGCTACCATCTGGGGCTCACAGCACCACTTTGTAACTGAGGTCATCAGCGCAGTTCGCCCTACACAGGACACGAACCCGCGACCTCACAGTTAACTGGTCAGAGACACGCACAGCACGATCGTGCTGAGCTAAAGGTCCGACCGGTAGCTCAGCGCTACCGATACTGTATGAGGCTTTGGGAGGGAGGTTTTACTAACGTTCTACGCCGTACAGTACTAGTTGGCATCCGTTACACTCTCCCCCTTAAACCTCACTCCCATGCCGGGTTCACGGCACCAGTGTGACAGAGATCATCCTGCGCAGTTCGCCCCACACGGGACACGAACCCGCGACCTCTCAGTCAACTACACACAGTTCGAGCATGGGAGACACAGCACGATCGCGCTGAGCTAAAGGTCCGACCGGTAGCTCAGCGCTACCATCTGGGGCTCACAGCACCACTTTGTAACTGAGGTCATCAGCGCAGTTCGCCCTACACAGGACACGAACCCGCGACCTCACAGTTAACTGGTCAGAGACACGCACAGCACGATCGTGCTGAGCTAAAGGTCCGACCGGTAGCTCAGCGCTACCGATACTGTATGAGGCTTTGGGAGGGAGGTTTTACTAACGTTCTACGCCGTACAGTACTAGTTGGCATCCGTTACACTGGCAGTCTACCCAGGTGCCCGTTTAGTTAACTAGTTTTGTTGTTCTGTGTGTTCTTTTTTTTTTTCAAAAAAAAAGGAAAAAAGTGGGTTTTCTCGCTAAAGTTAAAGGTGGGGGGGTTCCATCTTATATATATGTGTGCGTTATCTAGGTTGCTTTCACGTTTTGTAAGGAAGGGGGGGATGTTGTGTGGGATTTGGCCCTTGGGGCTTGCCGTCGCTGACGCCAGATGGTTGACGCGGTGACGTCAGACGGGCTATGGCCAGTGTATATATTGTCCCTGTTTTCCTTAATAAAGTTCAGTTCGTTGCTCAGCTCAACATGGCTCCAGTCTCCTGTTATTGAGAAATAACACCACCCACAACTTCAACCTCAATGTTGCCAACTCCACACTTTCCCCATCCCAACAGCTATGAAACCTTGGAGTCATCTTTGACACCCACCTCACTTTTGAACTGCACATTATCATGTCACCACAACTGCCTTCTTTCACCTAAAAAACATAACCCAACTCCATCCCTCACTGCAGAAACCCTTATACATACATTTATCACATCCAGACTCAACTACTGCAATAGCATTCTTTACCGCTCATCATCCAAAGTCCTCCAGAAACTTCAATACATTCAGAACTCAGCCACCCGTTTCCTCACCCAGTCCCGCTCCCGCGACCACATCACCCCTGTCCTCCAGAACCTCCACTGGCTCCCAGTCTCACAATGCATACAGTTCAAAGTCCTTCTCCTCACCTTTAAAGCCCTCCATCTCTAAGCCCTTTCCTATCTCACCGACCTGTTGCACGGCACGCCCCCCCACCCCCACTCCCTGCTGTCTTCATTCCTCTGATGCAAACCTCTTCTGTCCACCACACAGAATTAAGCACAGAACCTGGGGGGAACCTTTTCCATTGCGGCCCCTTCTCTCTGGAGCCCTCTCTCCCAACAGATCCGTGACTGCACAGACTTAAGCAACTTCAAATCATTACTCAAAACCCACCTGCTCAGACTTGCTTTTAATCTTTAATTTTGATCCTTGGTGTTTTTTTATGTAAAGCATCTTTGAATGCCTTGGAAAGTGCTATACAAATGAAATGTGTTATTAGATAGATAGATAGATAGATAGATAGATAGATAGATAGATAGATAGATAGATAGATAGATAGATAGATAGATAGATATGTGGGTGACCCCCACAACAGACTGGGACAAGCAGAGCGCTCAGCTGGAGCAATTGGCAGAACAATGAGATGTGTGTATTGATATCAATAGGCAGCCTCCCTTTGTTTAGCTTTTTCCTGCCAGTAATCTTCCTAATGTTATGGGTGACTCTCAAATGCAAATGTCTTCCTGTCAGTAATCCTCCTATTGATGTGGGTGACTCTCAAATGCAAATGTCCATGCCTACTGCTGTGAATGCATTGTCTGTAGTGGGGTATTTAAACTGCATCGCTCTGTAACTCTTCCTCTCTCTCTGACTACAGCTTCTGACTACACGATTGCCTGAGAGCCTGAGAGCTCGCTCTGGCGCGCCTGCACGGCGCTGGGGTGAGTTCTTGTGATGGCGGTATGATTAATAAACTCCCTCAAAAGCTCTCAGTTCGCTGCTTATTATTTCATGCCGCCACAGATAGATAGATAGATAGATAGATAGATAGATAGATAGATAGATAGATAGATAGATAGATAGATAGATAGATAGATAGATAGATAGATAGATAGATAGACGGGGCTTGACATTAACACCCACCCAACCACCTCTGGTGGGTACATTTCAGCTGTGGCAGGTAAGACAGCGACTCCCACTCGCCACTTTGGCAGGTTGTAGTTTTCTCAAGTGACATCTAAATAATAAACCTATCGCAAAGTGGGACTACAAAACTACAACACCCATAAGCATTATCTGCACACACACAGTGTATTCTCATTGGTCCACTGTCAGCCAGCTGCAGCCCAGCAGTCTGGCTCTGCAGGTCGGCTTGTTTTCTTTCCAGTTGAGAAATGGCGATGAACAGACAGCAGCCGCTCTCGGTGATCAGATCACGGGACAACTGCCCCTGATCTTCTCTTGTCCCAGCAGTGAGAATAACCTGTGCTCTCCCCCACGCCAGCTCCTACCTATGCGGGTAAATATGATTATTTTTTGAGGAGGAAGTTCCCATTTACTGTCCACAATTGTGCAAATTTGTTTTTGTATGACAGAGAGAAAAAGTGACTTAGGGTGGTACAGGTGGGGGATTCTCCACCCAGAGAAGGCAGCTGGGGAAAGGGGGAACAATGGACTGAAGGAGGAAGGTCACCGGGGGGTCTCAGACGGGACAGTAAGGACTGTTCGCCCCCGAGGGAGAGAAGAGAATGCCAGAACCGCTGAAAGAAGAAGAGGGTGAGAAGCGGTGCCACACAGGTCTTTGTTCCAAACAATGTATTATGGTGGGAAGTTCCGAGTCTCAATGCATGGAATTAAAGGTATTAAAGGAGAATGCACAGAGACTCAGGTGAGCTTTTACTATACAGTATGTTGGAGAAGGAATAATGTTCATGTATTGTTCAGCTTGTTGCCTCGCCTGTTTCCTTTCTCCACATTGATGACCCCAAGACGTGCCATAAAAAGCGAGCCAAGCACCGCCCCGGAGACCACCTGGAGGGAGAGTACCAGTGCCACGTGCGCTGTCTAAGTCAAGCTCCCAGACTTATGGCTTCACAACCCGACCGCGAGGTTTTTGCACATAGAAGCCCAGTTTGCACTGCGTGGGATAACAATGGACGATACCAAGTATTACTACGTGGTCGCTGCGCTGGATGCACGCGCCACGCAACAGGTGATGAGCCTGCTCCAGGAGCAGCTGTTCCAGGGGAAATATGAAGTGCTCAAGAGGATGCTACTCCAGCGCTATACCCTTTCTGACAGTGAGAGGGCATAGAGACTCTTAACGCGTTCAGAGTTAGGTGACAGATCAGCAGTCGAGCTCATGGAGAGCATGTTGGCACTGAGGGGGAAGGACGATGAATCTTTCCTGTTCAGCCACTTGTTCCTCAGGAACCTACTGGCTACAGCAAGGGAGACCCTGGCCAACTCGCCACGGCTGGTTGCTAAGGACTATCACACCCTGGCGCAGGAAGTGGACCGCATCATTTTGGCGACCAGAATTCTCAGCCTGGAGGCAGTGGCACTGGTATCCATGTGGGACTCCAGCGAGGTCGAGGAGTTGTTGGTGGTAGCCGGGATGGACACCAGGAGACAAAGGAACAGGGCGATCTGTTTTTATCATTGCCGTTTCGGCTCGAAAGCCCAACGTTGCCTGTCGCCATTCCAATTCAAGAAGCTGGGAAGACAGCACGTTCAGCATTCAGAGGCAGCTGCAACCGATGGTGACAGGAACAAACTGCTTTATATCACGGAAACACGTTCAGGGAGACAGTTTTTGGTGGACTCCGGCTCCCAGAAGAGCCTCATCCTGCTGGTCAACGCAGACAGGGTGGCAGGAGGCAGTGGCCCCGAGCTCACAGCCGCCAACGGATCAACCATCAGGACATTTGGCAAGCAGGCACTGACAATATGCTTACACGAACGCAACTTTCAGTGGGACTTTGTGGTAGCGGCATCTTCCGCCCCCATTTTAGGCGCAGATTTTTTATGTGCTTATGGGTTGTTGGTCGATTTTCACTTCCGCTTCTGAGAGAGAGCAGACGCTTTTCTTCCCTCTCCCTCCTAATCCTCTCCCTTCTGATCCCAGCTTGCAATGTCACTCTTCTCCTGGCTGAATCTTAATCCAAATGGAAATTATGGATCTGGAAAGCGACTTATATGCGATTGTCACCACTTTAAAAAGTAGAAGATCGGGTCAGGGGGAACCCAAGGGAGACTCATGGTATTGGAATTCATGTGTCTGTGTGATTCGACTGAGATTGAACTGATCACAGGATCTTCTGTTTGGCCCCTGGAGTTTTCCTAGTGTATCGAAATTATCTGGGTGAGCTAATCAAATGCGGACCCCGGCGTAGCTCCCTTAACAAATTCAACAATTCGTCCAGCTGGGGGGAGCACTGACTGTCAGCGGCAGGATTAACATGGAATTTACTATCTGGCATGCATTGAAGAGAGAACGAACTCTCTGGACATGTTTTACCTATGTTTCGGTAGGTGGATAACATCTGTGGATCGCTGAGTGCTCTCCAGAGAATGATCTAAAGTATGATTCAAGCCTGTATGAAATTGAAGCACAGAATCGAAGAGAGAGAAATTTTTTATTCTCTGAGTGCACTGTGCAGATTTGACCTTGTGTTTTGGTGCCTTTGTTTACATTCCTCCTCGATGAAGATAACGCTGGAGAAGTGGCTTATGTCTACCCATACATCAATAATCAGTTGTTGTCGTCAGCGGATTGGTCTCTCAAGGACATTGCCCATGTGCCTTCTGCAAGGAAGAGGAAAAGAGAGACAGACTCTGATCTCTGACTTGTTTATAAGTCACATGATTATAACATCTATCCACTGCCTGGAGGCGCCCTCTGCTGCTCACTAACAACTGTTACACTCACACTACACAATGACATGCAAATATACACACACTGCTCTCCCTCCTTCTGCTGTGTGATTGTATCTATTGTCTGCTAATGTGCATAGAGGGTTTTTTTCTGTGTAATCAAAATTTGGCTCATGAGCTTATATGAGCTTATACGAGCGTGATTCTGATAACTATGTTTTTTCTCTCTGCCTATTGTTTCCCCCCCCCCCTTCCCCCCTTTACCCCCACTGCAGACAGGCGCCTCTATGGCTGCCGTGTCATTGGATGCGCCTAATGTGCGCGCCCAATGTCAAGTCAAATTCCTTGTGTGTTTACTTGTAAATATACTTGGCAATAAAGCTGATTCTGATTCTGATTCTGATTCTGATGTTGCTAAAAGGCGATTAGTGGATGCTGTCTCTTTTACCTCACTGCCCTGTACAGCTCGGGGAGCTGGGTCGACAACACTGGCTAACATTATAGCTTCAGAGGGTAAGTACCAACATTTACTCGCACAGTTCCCAGCACTCACGGTCCCAACTTTTTTGGCTACAGTAATGAAACACGGGGCCGAACATTTCATAACTACAAAAGGCCCACCAGTGTTCATGCGACCTCGGCGCTTGGACGCAGCTAAACTGGCCAGCGCGCAAGGACTTTGCCAACTTAGAGCAGTTGGGCATTGTCAGGCCTCCAAGAGCCAGTGGGCATCCCCGCTACACATGGTGCCTAAAGCCAACAAGTCGTGGCAACCTTGCGGTGATTTCCGGTGCTTGAACAATGCCGCGGAACATGATTGTTATCCTATTCCGCAAATCCAGGACTTTTCCGTGCACCTGGCCGGGGCACGTGTTTTTTCGAAAGCGGATCTGGTCCGCGGATATATCAGGTCCCGGTGCACGCGGAAGATGTTCCGAAAACAGCCGTAATAACGCCTTTAGGCCTTTTTGAGTTTTTACGCATGCCGTTTGTATTTAAAGGCGCAGCGCAGACTTTCAAGAGGATGATGGATGCAGTGCTTCATGACTTGTCCCTCATTTTTGTCTACTTAGATGACATTCTGGTAGCTAGCGCATCCAAGGAGGAGCACAACGCCCATCTCAAAATAGTTTTCCAGAGGTTGGAAGCACATGGGCTTATAGTGAACCCGGTGAAGTGCCTGTGATTGATTTTTTTGGGCTACCACATTTCGCCAGGGGCACAATTCCACTACCGGATAAGGTGCGCGCCATGTCGGACTTTCCGCGTCCGCAGACCATAGGAGCCCTACAGCAGTTTTTGGGAATGTTCAATTTTTATAACTGTTTCATTCCCCGGGCAGCCCAGCTGATGCAGCCGTTGTATGCTGTGCTTAAAAAAAAGAAGCCCACTGAAAGCATCGACTGGACTCCCGAGCGAGTCCAGGCTTTCACAAACGCCAAAACAGTACTTGCGGATGCCGCATTGCTAGCCCACCCAGATTCATCAGCACAGATAGCGCTCACTACGGACGCGTCTGATGTTGCCATAGGGGCAGTGGTGGAACAGTACATCTCCGGTTCGTGGCAGCTGCTCACATTTTTCCGTCGAACTTTGTGCAGCAACGAACACAAATACAGCACATTCGACAGAGAATTGTTGGCTCTACATCTGGCAACATGCCATTTCCAGTTTTGACTAGAGGTGCGCGAGTTCACCACATTCGTGGACCATAAGCTGCTGACATACGCGATGTCCAAGGTCTCGGAACTGTGGTCAGCCCAGCAGCAACGGCATTTGACCGCAATCTCGGAGTTTACGACTGACATTCAACACCTTGCTGGTAAGCTCAACGTTGTGGCCGATAACCTGTCGTGTGCGTTAGTCTCCCCGGTCAACATGGGAATAGATTTCCCTGCCATGGCCGCGGAGCAAGCCAAGGTTGCGGACATTTGCGCGTTCACCCAAATACCAAGTGCTGATTTGTCATGTGAGGAGTTATCTGCTTTTGTAAAAACAGGGTCCCGGCGTTTATCGGGTTTTGAAAAAAACAAAACAAAACATGAACTTTGTAATGTATATAACAGCGGATATAGTGGATTTTTAGGAAAAACAATTTGAAAGCTACAAGTAGGTAATGTGAACAGTTGTTTGTTGTACAGAGGGAAATTTTCTTGGAAGTGGCATTTATCGGTATATATATCATATATATACCATATACAGTATATACTGTATGTATATATATATATATATATATATATATATATATATATATATATATATATATATATATATACTGTATATATATACACAGTGGGGGGAAAAAGTATTTAGTCAGCCACCAATTGTGCAAGTTCTCCCACTTAAAAGATGAGAGAGGTCTCCAATTTTCATCATAGGTATACCTCAACTATGAGAGATAAAATGAGAAAAAAAAATCCAGAAAATCACATTGAAGGATTTTTAATGAATTAATTGGTAAATTCCTCGGTAAAATAAGTATTTGGTCACCTACAAACAAGCAAGATTTCTGGCTCTCACAGACCTGAAACTTCTTCTTTAAGAGGCTCCTCTGTCCTCCACTCATTACCTGTATTAATGGCACCTGTTTGAACTCATTATCAGTATAAAAGACACCTGTCCACAACGTCAAACAGTCAGACTCCAAACTCCACTATGGCCAAGAACAAAGAGCTGTCAAAGGACACCAGAAACAAAATTGTAGATCTGCACCAGGCTGGGAAGACTGAATCTGCAATAGGTAAGCAGCTTGGTGTGAAAAAATCAACTGTGGGAGCAATTATTAGAAAATGGAAGACATACAAGACCATTGATAATCTCCCTCGATCTGGGGCTCCACGCAAGATCTCACCCCATGAGGTCAAAATGATCACGAGAACGGTGAGCAAAAATCCCAGAGCCACATGGGGGGACCTAGTGAATGACCTGCAGAGAGCTGGGACCAAAGTAACAAAGGCTACATCAGTAACACACTACGCCACCAGGGACTCAAATCCTGCAGTGCCAGATGTGTCCCCCTGCTTAAGCCAGTACATGTCCAGGCCTGTCTGAAGTTTGCTAGAGAGCATTTGGATGATCCAGAAGAGGATTGGGAGAATGTCATATGGTCAGATGAAACCATAATAGAACTTTTTGGTAAAAACTCAACTTGTCGTGTTTGAAGGAGAAAGAACACCATACCTACTGTGAAGCACGGGGGTGAAAACATTATACTTGGGGGCTGTTTTTCTGCAAAGGGACCAGGATGTCTGATCCATGTAAAGGAAAGAATGAATGGGGCCATGTATCATGAGATTTTGAGTGAAAACTTCCTTCCATCAGCAAGGGCATTGAAGATGAAACGTGGCTGGGTCTTTCAGCATGACAATGATCCCAAACACACTGCCCAGGCAACGAAGGAGTGGCTTCGTAAGAAGCATTTCAAGGTCGTGGAGTGGCCTAGCCAGTCTCCAGATCTCAACCCCATAGAAAATCTTTGGAGGGAGTTGAAAGTCCGTGTTGCCCAGCGACAGCCCCAAAACATCACTGCTCTAGAGGAGATCTGCATGGAGGAATGGGCCAAAATACCAGCAACAGTGTGTGAAAACCTTATGAAGACTTAAAGAAAACGTTTGACCTCTGTCATTGCCAACAAAGGGTATATAACAAAGTATTCAGATGAACTTTTGTTATTGACCAAATACTTATTTTACCGAGGAATTTACCAATTAATTCATTAAAAATCCGTCAATGTGATTTTCTGGATTTTTTTTTTCCTCATTTTGTCTCTCATAGTTGAGGTATACCTATGATGAAAATTGGAGACCTCTCTCATCTTTTAAGTGGAAGAACTTGCACAATTGGTGGCTGACTAAATACTTTTTTTTCCCCACTGTACATTATCACCTGTCATTTTATTTTTATATATTAAGACACTGAATAGCTTTTGTTTTTGTTCATGCATAATATACACAAACCCCAATTCCAAAGGAGTTGTGTAAAACATAAAAAAACATGATTTAAAAATCTTTTTCAACCTGTATTTAACTGAATACACAATACAGTCAAGATATTTAATGTTCAAACTGATAAGCATTATTGTTTTGTTTTGTTTTGTTTTTTTTGTTACAAATATTGACTCATTTTGAATTTGATGCCTGCAACATGATCCAAAAAAGCTGGGACAGAGGCAGTAAACGTCTGGGAAAGTTGAGGAATGCTCAAAAAACTCCTTTTTGGATCATTCCACAGGTCAACAGGTTAATTGGAAACAGGTGAGTGTCATGATTTAAACATTCAATCAATTAACTTTATTTTTAAAGCACCTTAAACCAACAAAAGCTGAGAACAAAGTGCTGTGCATCAAAGGTATTAAAACACTAACTTAAAACACAAAATAAAATCACCACACACAAATATAAAAGTAACAAAAATCAAGCTTATAAACAGCTAAAAACAATGACTTTAAATAAAATCAATTAAAGTGGGTTTTAAAAATAGACACAGAAGATGCCTGTCTAATGTGCAAAGGCAGATCATTCCACAACCTCAGGGCAATGACAGAAAAAGCCCTGTCCCCTTGAAGTTTTCGCTTGGACTTGAGAATGTCCAGGAGCAGCTGATCAGCTGACCTGAGGGCCCGAGCAGGATTATGGTGCTGTAACATCTCGGTAAGGTAAAGAGGGGCAAGACCATTTAGTGGAGTGAAGCCAGAACAGGGGTTATGTGATCTCTTTTCTTTGTATCTGTTAAAAGTCTAGCATCTGCATTCTGCACTAGCTGTAGACGTGCAAGAGAAGACTGGCTTACTCCAATGTAAAGGGAATTACAGTAATCCAGTCGTGATGAGATGAAGGCATGGATCACTGTTGCTGCCTAGAAAGGAGCAATTTTAATTTTGCCAATTGCCTCAGATGGAAGGAGCTGGACATAATTACGGCACAAATATGACTGTCTATTTTAGGATTACTGTCCATCTTAAAACCCAGATTTTTGACAGTTGGCTTGACATACACAGCCAAGGGGCCCAGGTCAACAGGAAGGGGCTTGCAAGAACTATTGGGTCCAAACATGATTATTTCCATCTTTCATTAAAATTTAAAAAGTTTATTGCCATCCAGGATTTAATGTCATCGAAGTATGCCAGAAGGAGTTTAATAGAAAAGGAATCCCTATGTTTCAATGGCAGATAAATCTGACAATCGCCAGCATAAAGGTGGAATGAAATGCGGTGTTTTCAGCATTTCATTTTGATGTTGACTGGGTATAAAAGGAGGATCCCTGAAAGGTTCAGTCATTCACAAGCAAGGATGGGGCAAGGTTCACCACTTTGTGAACAACTGTGTGGGCAAATAGTCCAACAGTTTAAGAGTAACATTTCTTAACGTACAATTGCAAGGAATTTAGGGATTTCATCATTGACAGTACATAATGTCATCAAAAGATTCACAGAATCTGGAGGAATTTCTGCACGTGAGCAAAAAGACTGAAAACAAACATTGAATGCCCATGACCTTCAATCCCTCCAGTGTCAATGCATTAAAAACTGACATCGTTCAGAAGAGGATATTACCAAGTGGGCTCAGGGACACTTCGGAAAACCATTGTCAGTTAACACCATTTGCTGCTACATCTACAAGTGCAAGTTAAAACTCTACCAAAGTGAAAGCCATATAAACAGCACCCAGAGATACTGCAACAGCGTGGCTTCATAGTAAAAAAGTGTGGCTATTAAACTGGTCTGCTTGCAGTCCAGACCTGTCTCTCATTGAAAATGTGTGGCGCATTATGAAGCGCAAAATACAACAGAGACCTCGGACTGTTGACCAACTAAATTCGTACATCAAGCAAGAATGGGAAAGAATTCCACCAACAAAGCTTCAACAATTGGTGTCCTCAGTTCCTAAAGACTTATTGAGTGTTGTTAAAAGGAAAGATGATGTAATACAGTGGTAAACATACCCCTGTCCCAACTTTTTTGGAATGTGTTACAGGCATCAAATCAGAATGAGTAAATGTTTGCAAAAAACAAAACAAAACAACAACAACAAAAAAAACAAAGTTTATCATTTTGAACATTAAGGGACAGATTTATTAAGGCAGTGCAAATTAGCGAGTGCACAAATTAGACAGAGCTCCTCAGAGAGTGGCCAATTTTTGCCAGTGATTTACTAATGACATGCAAAATTATGAACACGACGCAGTCACTTCATTTCAGTAATGCTCACCCATCTACCAAGAGCACCGCAAAATTGCACACAGGCACAGCCAGTTCAGAGGAGCATAATATATAAATAATGGCTTATAAACTATATCTGTCATGGTCCGTGTGCTGACTTTGTCGGCACTTGGATTGTCCGGTTGTTCTCCGTTCTCTTTATCCGTGTGAATCGTCAGTGTATCCTTGCCTTAGTCCTTATTTGTGTTTAGCCCCTCGTGGCTCATTATTTTGTACCTTTTTATCCTGTGTTAATAAATACGCAAGCTCACTGGTCACCTATAGCATCTCATTAGCAGTCCGTGAGGGCTGCATCGTAACAGTAGGTTGCAGCCAAGAGAGACGCCGGTGACCGTGAATTTGCTTTTGGACTTGAGTTTTTTCCCTTCTCCGGAGAGCTCATATCGCTCGGTATGTCCGCCCTCGAGCGTGGGTATTGTCCCAAGTGGCTTCAGGAGGTAGACGGCCACCTGGCAGAAGCCCGTCTCCTCATGCCCACCTACGCAGCATACAAGCCCCTGTGTAACCCTTGCGTTATGTTAATTAGGTAAGGGAAATTATTAAGTGTCAACCAGTTGCTAGGTTTGTAAGGGTTACAATAGGGAATTAAAATGAGTGTGGAATGAAATAGCTGGAGGCAAGAAATGAGCAATGATAGTTATTATTTGTAGGAATAAAGTGAACAATATATACAGACAATTTACAACTATACAAATATAACAACATGACATGGTTTAGGACCCAGGAGACAGACACTGACACGGGCAGATAGTGACAATAATCTTTATTTAATAGTGAGAGTGTGTAGTGCGTGTGTGAGTGCGTGGATAGTGTTCTGGTCACTGGAGATGAGCAGCCTGGACGGAGACCCGGCAACCCTGGAACATACAAGCAGAAAACAATTACTTCTGTTCCACACTCGTGATGAGCTACAGATGGAGAGGCTTACTTGAGTGCGGCACAGGTTTCGCCCTGCTGAGATCCAGCGGCAGTGCAACGTGGAGGTGAAGGTGTCCGTGAACGTGCTGGGGATACCACCCGTGGCTATGACGAGGGTAGTTCTTCTGATGACGCCGGCTGTGGCTCCACAGACCGGGATGATGGTAATCCTGATGATGACGAGGTTAGTGATTCCATAGAATGTGGTGACGATGATATAGCTGATAACGATGACAGAGACTCCACTGATAGCGGTGGCCAATACTCCTGCAACTGAAACAACAGTTCTGGAAGCTGAGGAGCAAGACGTACCGGTAGTCGTGGTGGTAGCGAAGCGCTACGTGTGCGAGATGGCGTTATCCCGTCAGCTGGGGACGCAGGTCCGCCGCCTAGGAGGTCCACCTGTGCACAGGGGTATAGACAAGGGGTTGAGTAGCAAATTGTTCTCTTACTTGGTTGACACTGATGAGAAGTCCTTGATGAAGCAAGAGAGGTTCTTGACGAGGCAAGAGAGGTTCCAGACGAGACAAGAGAGGTTCCAGACGAGACAAGAGAGATTCCTGACGAGACCAGAGAGCGGAGTTCAGGCTCATACTCCGACGAGGAGGACAGACGACTCCGTGCCGGGCTGTCAGCGACGCTGGCTTTTAACAGCCATTGATTAACACCTGTTGGTCTGTGCGCAGCTGGAGTTGATGACGCCAATGACGGCCCAGAGGCCGCCATGACACAATGGCCGGTATGAAATAAAACCCCAAAGATGTCCTACTGAGCTCAATGTTTGGTTGTCCTTTCGGTTTAGTCGTTTGACTAGTCAAGATATCTTGTATCTCCAGACTCAGGTTTCTTTTCCTCTTTTAAAGCGGCGACTTGGGTTGTTACCACTTTGAATCCTGGGCACTGGAGAGAGGAAGGACGCTCTTCAATCGAGATCTTGGTTAGATCTCAGTTCAATCTCGGTTCAGTATCGGGTCAGGCTCGCCATCTCCATTCGGAGAGAATCCAGGATCCAGAAGGTTCTTGATCGGCAACAAAAAAAAAAACCTAGCCTGCACAACAATAATGGTATTATTGTTTACAGTTAGAGTAATTCGTCTTCCAATCCCTTCTTATATAACACCATAGCTTAGTGTTTAAAGTCTTCTCTCATATTACTATTATTACAATCCAGCAATATAGTAATATCTTACATTTCACATCTTACATCTTTCATGCATGTGTTCTTTTCTCACCATCTCTCTGGTAGCACATGAAATACCCTTTTTTCATGTAACCAATTAAATGAATTCCTCTTTTTATCTCTGCATCATTTAACCATGAAATTATGATTAATCCTTTCTAACCTTGTCTTTGTAATTCATGAAATGAAATACAATTAATTTATCACATAACCAGGGAATATACTGTCCCATTACTTCCTGTTGCGTGGGTTTACTCCGGGATTTCTCCGGTTTCCTCCCACATGCCAAAAACATGCATGTTAGGTTAATTGGCTGTTCTAAATTGTCCCTAGATATCTGTTTCCTATAGGCCCTTAGAATAGAGGGTTAGTATTAATGAAAGCGCTTTGAGTGGTCTTTGTGACTAGAAAAGCGCTATATAAGTGCAGGTTAGTTAGTTAGTTAGTTAGTATATTCCCTTTTAAAATCAGTAAAACCCGGTCTGAGCTACTGGGTTTAGCATAACCTATGCTTTTACATAGAAGACCAACACCATGTGCTTTTAGCATCAACTACACATTACATTTGACAGAAATAGTGCATAAGAACTAAAAGTACTTCAGCATACTGTTGGGAACTGAAATCAGATTTAGGAAAACCATACAGACACAAAGACAGCCTTTTCCATTGCTTTTAAACAGGAAAAAATCCACTCGCGATTAGCATTAGCATAATGCTAACATTAGCATGTATTTCACTCACCAAGATGAGGTCTCAGTGTGAACACAGCAAAAGTCACCGCATCACGGCCTCTCAAGCTCGTGCTCCCGTCAACTTAAGATAATAAAGGTTGCAAATTAGCGTTTGGAGAGTGTTTAGATCCATTTATAGCATCTTTCTGAATTAACTCACCAAGAAGAAGTATCAGTGTGAACCAGACCGCCCACAACCTCTCTCGTCCGCTCTCGGATCGTGAAAGACCGAAACCCGAGTGCGCGCCTGCTACCTCTACTCGGAAGGCGGGGCTAATATCGCTCTTAACGAATGGAAAGACCCAGATCACCCAACGTGACCATAAAACGGGAATTTAAAAGTTGGATAACGAGGATCACACTTCCTCTTCCCCAAAATAATCGGTTTTCAAAATAAAATCACACAATTGTATTAATACAATTGACATCTGAGAAAAAAAAGGGGTCATTTTCTCAGCTGGGTTACACCTGGGTCTCACTCAGAGAGCTTTATTAAAATACCACCTAACCTCCTTTCCGGAGGGAAAAGAGCGAGTGATGTGGATTGTGTCACAATGTACACGGATAGAGAGTGCGCTCGAGAGGGCAGCCAAGGAACCCTCACCTCCTTCCCCGAGAACGGCGTCCCCGACGAGGAGGAAGATCCATGGACTGGAGGGAAATTGCGGCAGGAGGCCAATGGTGGGGCATCTCCATTCCTCGCCTCAGGAGTCAGCTCCTGTCACCCGTCCAGCCCAGGTGTAGCGTTTCCCTGGCTTCACCTCGCCCTCTGCTGGTAAACATCATCACACAGCCACCGGTAAGCCTCTGCGAGAATCCCGTCTGGATCCAGTTCCGGGTCGTCGGAGGAACTCTGCCTTCCAGTCAGCTGCTTCTTCTACGTCACTTCAGGAGGGAATTCCCGCAGCCTCTCCCTCCGGGTCATCTGTCCCTGCTGTCCCGTCAGCTCCTCGTGCCCGGATTGCCTCAGCTGTCACCCCCTCCTCCTCAACGTCTTGGTCCTCATTCTGGTTCTGTTCCCTCTCCTGAGCCTTCTCCCAGGGTCGCCGGTGATGAGTCGGTCCTGGTCTCTGCTCTGGAGGTTCCGGGTTAGGGGTTGGAGGTCGTCCTTGGTGCTGCTCCGACTCAGTCAGGGTCCATCGTGGGTGCAGCCGCGATCCAATCGGGGTCCATCGTGGGTGCAGCGCGGGCTCACCTGCGGTCAAACAGGAGGACAGCGCCTGTTCTGGTGACATTCGGAGGTGGAGATGCAGATCCTCTGCTGATCTTAGCTGGACTGGCCCCTTGTTCTGTTCCCGTTTCCTCTTTCCCTCCATCGGGTGCCGCAGGGATTTCCTGTAATCCCTCACCGCTCCTCGCCATTAGGAGGCCGTCTCCGAACTCTCCCCTGTGGTCCTGTTGGCCTGACGATGCGGGTCGGCCGCCTGGGACACTTTTTCGCCAGTTTGGCGTTCTGGGTCAGCCACCCGACGAATTGAACTTTCTACTGGGCAACCTGGTTCGGCCGCCGGAGGTTCTGTCTCTCCGGACCTGGGACTGGTGTAGGCCGCCCGAACTCTTCCTTTTCCCCTCATTTGTGATCTGGACACTAGACGCAGGCAGGCCACCTGAACTTGTTTTTTTTTGTTTTTTTTCTCCATTGTGCTCTGCCTATCGTCATTCCTGTTTCCTCCCTCCCTCCCTCCCTCCCTCCTCTGAGTGAGTAGGGATGTTTTTGTATGAAGTCTTGAACTGTACTGAACTGTATGTATTCGCCGCTAGTTAGCGTGTTTTTTTCTCTCTCCTCTTCCTTCCTCTGTTTGAAGGATGATTATGTTGCCGTTTATTTCTTCTGCACCTGTATATTTTGGGTTTTTTACCTGGAATTTCTGTTTGTGGCCTGTGGGCTTAATATTCTGTTATTTGTATTTATTGTCCTGACTGGCTGCCATCTATGCATTATGGAGTGTTTTGTGGGTTTTTTCTATGCTCTGTAATTGCTCCATGGTTTATTTTCTGTGTTTGCCTTTGTCTCCCGGTTCTGACCCTCCTTGGCCTTTTCCCCCTCCTCCCTCCCTGGGGAGATCATGTTGACCTTCCAGTTGGGCGGGGAGGGGGGGGGGGCTCGATGTTACACCGCGTCTGGAATCCGCTTCGTGAACGGGGGCAACTGTCATGGTCCGTGTGCTGACTTTGTCGGCACTCGGATTGTCCGGTTGTTCTCCGTTCTCTCCTCAGGCGCACCACTAAGCCTCCGGGCTTTTATTCTGACAGTGTCTCGGCGGGGCTTCCGGCTGTCGGAGCAGAGCTCCACTGAACGGCAAGATTCCAATCAACTGATGACCTTTCCTCAGCTGGTTAATCTGTCAAAGCCCTATTTAAGGGAGCAGCTCTGTTTGCTCGGGGATGCAACCTCACTTATGGATAACGCTGGTCTCCCCAACGTTAGACTGGAGTCCCTACGTTCCAGCTCCAGTCATCCTCTATTCCTCGCAACACTCTGTAAGTTTATTCCTTTATCCGTGTGAATCGTCAGTGTATCGTTGCCTTAGTCCTTATTTGTGTTTAGCTCCTCGTGGCTCATTATTTTGTACCTTTTTGTCCTGTGTTAATAAATACGCAAACTCACTGGTCACCTATAGCGTCTCATTAGCGGTCCGTGAGGGCCGCATCGTAACAGTATCTCAACAACAAAGAAAGCTAGGGTCACCAAACTTGCTATACTTGGTCCCGATGCTTAGTCCACTGAATTGCAGCCTTCATCGCGTCAGAGTACTATTTTCTCCGCTTTTGTTTGTTTTTATTGATTTCATTTTTAATTTTTTATCTCTGTTTGTTGTTACTAGTCTTTGTTTGTTGTTAGCTCGGTATTGGCCTCGCCTAAAAGCCCGTGCGGACGCTCGAGTAGGTTTGATCCCCGGCTGGGCTGCTTTTTACCGGGCTAGGCTTCCTGCTAGCCTGTTTTTAGCCTTTTAGCTGTTTTTAGCTAACTTTCAGCCAACTTGTTTTTAGTGATTTTAGCTGTTTTTGGCTAGCTGGCAGGCTATCCATCCATCTCGGCACCTGGAACGCCATGGCTCCTTCTCCGACATGTACCCGCTGTTTATCTCTCCTCGGTAAGGTCTCTGAGTTGGAAACGAGGTTCTCCAACCTTTATAAGATTCGGGAGGCCAAAGACCACCTCAACACCATCATTCTTGGGTGAACATCGGCTCCGGCTACCGACTCGCAGCTGGCAGAGACGGCTACTTACTTGAGTGAGCTCAGCGCTTCTCCATCCACCTCCACCCCTGCTCCAGCCTCAGCAGACGGCCATAACCTCAGCAATAAACTCTGGTTTCGTCTCGTGGCTAAACCCAAAGCCTCGGTTGGTCCTTCTCATCCTCAATGTGTGCCCTGGACCTTGGTTCGACCAGCTATCAACCATTGTTGATCGACCAGAAAGGGGTGCGCCTCTTCTCTTCCCGTATCCTTGGAAAACAGATTTGATATCCTTTCCCTGGAGTATTTTCCCCACCTGGATGCTGGCCGTCCGCCCGTGGACGCCCCTCGTCCTCCCTCCTCTCCTTCAGCGGAGGCTCATGTCCGCAAACCCCAGATAAAAACCACCCTGGGTGTGTCAAATTACACACCAGCTCCAGATAGAAGAGAGCGCATCACCCCGCCTTCGCAACAACAACATCACCCTCTACAAAATTACTCTCCTCGTCAGAATCCACCGACAAAAACCCCTCAGACAATGCTGGTAATTGGTGACTTGATAATGAGGAACGTCAGAAGCAGGTACTGCCTCATTTGAGTTTTTCCCGAGGCTAGAGTCTCTGACATTGAGGCTCTTATCCCTGACCTGCTAAATGAATTCCCCCATGTACAAACTGTCGTTGTGCATGTGGGATACAATAACATCCCAGATGAAGCGTCGGAGATTTTAAAAAGTGACTTCAGGAGCCTTCTGTCCACTCTTATGAACTGTGGCAGACGTGCACTCATCTCTGGGCCTTTGACACCTCTCAGACGAGGCTGTAATCATTTTAGCAGAACTCTCAGTCTTAATTCTTGGCTGTTTTACTTGTTCTATTTTTAACATTGGTTTTGTTGACAATTTTAACTTATTTTGGAACCGCCCATCACTTATGAGGCCTGATGGCATCCACCCAAATAGACTTGGTGCATGTGTTTTAAGAGATAATCTATTCTATTCCATTCGGTGTTTTTTAGTACAGTGACTGGGAATTGGTGTGTTTACTCGCTCTGAAGCTTCTGGGTTTGCCAAACTGCCCTTTTTTGGTTCTGTTCCCACTTCTTGTATCCATCCCATTAATTCAGGTGGTCTTTACCATTTGGATCAGCCTTTGATTTATAATCCTACAGAGATTGTGTCTGTCTCCCGTTGCCCTAAATATTGTAACCCAGGACAAATACAACACAACTTGAAAAACACATGCACTTCTGCAGCTCCTCCTCATCTACCACCTTTCAACTTTGCCCCGTCTCCCTCCTTAGAGAACCTTTTTCTGCTCCCTCTAAAGTTAATAAAAAAGTTAATAAAAATAGAATGCATAAACATCCCAAACTGATTAAACAAAATGTTGGTAAAATTCAAATCCAGCCTCAAGTCCCTAAAATTAATAAATTGGCCTCTGCTCCTCCCCAAAATTTAAAAATTAAATGTGGTCTATTAAACATTAGGTCTCTAACTTCTAAGTCTCTTCTGGTTCATGATCTATTAATCGATCATCAGATCGATCTACTATCCCTCACAGAGACCTGGCTCGGGCAAGATGATTATGTTGGTCTGAATGAATCAACTCCCTCTGGGTATTTAAACTGCCATAACCCCAGAGGTTCTGATCGTGGTGGTGGAGTGGTGGCAATTTTCCATTCTAATTTACTAGTTAATGTTAAACAAAAATTATGTTTTAATTCCTTTGAAGGTTTGGTCCTCAGTGTGGGGCTTGTTGGTAATCTTGGCTTGAACCCAGTTCTCTTTGCCACAGTTTATCGTCCTCCCTCGGCCTATTCAGAGTTTCTATCTGAATTTGCCGAATTTTTAGCTGATTTAGTGCTGAAATACGATAGAATAATTGTTGTAGAGGACTTTAATATACATGTTGATGTAGAGAGTGACTGTCTTAATAAGGCATTCAGTTCAATTTTAGACTCAATGGGGTTTTCCCCAGAAAGTAAAAATTTCTACCCATCATTTCCACCATACATTGGACCTTGTTTTGACTTATGGTATAGTTATCGAAAATCTGGTAGTGTCTCCTCATAATCCTGTACTGTCTGACCATTGTCTGTTAATATTTGATTTCATTATCTCTGATCACTTGTTTCCTAAAGAAAAATACTACTACAGCAGATGTCTTTCTGATGACGTTGTTGCCAAGTTTTTGCAGATTGTCTCCTCTATGTCATGGGTCAACACAACAGAAACAACAGAAATAAAAGATGGAGAGTCTGCTCCATTCGTGATTGATAACATGGTTGATAGTGTTACAGCCTCTCTGCATCGGACTCTAGATTTGGTAGCCCCTTTAAAAAAGAAAAAGTCTAACCAGATATTTCAAACCCCTTGGTTCAACTCAGAAACTCGTGGCTTAAAACAGAAAACTCATCAATTGGAAAGGAAATGGCATTCAACTAATTCAGATGAATTCTACTTAGCGTGGAGAAATCATTTCTTAATCTATAAAAAATCTCTTAGAAAAGCTAGATCAAGCTATTCGGCATTAATAGAAGCGAACAAGAATAACCCCAGGTTTCTCTTCAACACTATAGCCAGGCTTACAAAGAGCCAGGACACGGTCAATCCTCGCATCCCCACTGAGCTTTCTAGTCAGGACTTTCTGAACTTTTTCAATTCTAAAATTTTATCTATTAGAAATGAAATCAGTCAGACTCTTCCTACCGTAAACTCAAGTTCATTAACTACCACAACTCCCTCAATTGATATCTGCTTAAATAAGTTTACTCCAATCGACCTCTTAGAATTGGATAAAATAATTTCCTCATCTAAGTCTTCTCTTGCCTTTTGGACCCTATTCCTTCCAGGTTATTTAAAATTATCTTCCCAATTATTGATAGCCGTATTCTTCTTATAATTAATTCTTCTTTTACTCTGGGTTATGTACCACAGGCTTTTAAAACTGCTGCAATTAAACCCTTACTCAAAAAACTTTGATTGCTGGGTTTTCCTGAGACTGTGTGGTTTTTTTCTGCACTGTGGCACCACGAGACGGCTTCTGTTGTGATGTGGCAGTGTATAAATAAAGCTGAATTGAATTGAATTGAATTAAAGCTTTTTTTTAAGTTTTTGTTTAAGTGCAAACCCCATTAAAATAACTTATTTCTGTTCATTATATTTGAAAATTTAGATATTCATTTAACATGGCAGACTTTTTTGTTTAATATGTAGAAATGAAGCATTTGTATTTAATTCAAAAAAAGACTACTCATGAATAAATTGATTATTTGACCGACATGTTTATTTTATTAACACTTGAACCATCAAGATGGTCTGATGGAGATTCTGGGGTTTTATGTGAATAACTTTGTTTTAACAAAATCTACAGGTCTCCCAGTTCACAACTTTTTATTAAGGCCATTGAGTTATGGTGTTGCAATTTCGGGGGATGTTTCTGTGGATCTTTGCACTCTTTTTGTTAATAATCTCATTGTTGTTTCCTTCCTATATTGTGTGTCCTGAACTGGGAGAGAGAAATAGAGAGAAGAGGGAACTGAATTACTATTTTATGCACAGCAAAAAGAAAGACTGTAACTATAGAAATATGGATAGAGGGGGAAAAAACAAAGAAAACTGGCAATGTGGAAGATTTTGCTTCAAGAATGAGGGAGAACTGAGGAAAACTCCAGATCCCAGTCTAACCTCCACAGAAAAGAAAAAGAGTCATTATTGGTTGACACCATCTGTATTTCCATTGGGGGTATAGGGGCTCCTATTGTACAAATTCATGTAGTAGGCTATATACCGTATAAATAAATGAAATTTAAAAAAAAAAAACTGCTGGCTGATGTCCAGTTCAGCATAACACCAATCTCTGTGAGACCACTGATATTCATATAATCTGTTTTTCTGTCATGCCAAATAAAGTCACAGGCAGAGAGAAGCTTCTGCCATGCGCCCTCGGTTCTCGCCAGTATCTCCTGGCACCAACGATCGCTATCATGTCAGGTGCTGATGAATTAAGACAAGCTTTTTGGATGTTAAATTCTGGCGCATTTAGCAGAAGATTGGCAACCGCAAACCTTAATAAATCACCTTGCGCCAGTCATTTAAGTACTCCCCTCCCTCATATTTGTATGTTGACATGACAACTCCCACAAATACATATGCAATGAGGCCATGTGCAAAATTAACATAGTCCACACCTTTCCACCGTAAATTTTGCCCTGCGCCCTGTAGTAAACCTCAGCAGTAGTTTTTTAATGTCAAAACAGGGTTTTGCAATGGCACAGCATGTCGGTAAATCTGCCCCTAAATATCTTGTCTTTGTAGTGTATTCAATTGAAATATAGGTTGAAAGTGATTTGGAAATTATTGTATTTTGTTTTTATTCATGTTTTACACAACGTCCCAACTTTATTGGAACTGGGGTTTATAAATACACTACCGTTAAAAAGTTTGGGGTCACTTAGAAATTTCCTTATTTTTGAAAGAAAATCACTTTTTTTCAATGAAGATAACTTTAAACTAATCAGAAATACACTCTATACATTGCTAATGTGGTAAATGACTATTATAGCTGCAAATGTCTGGCTTTTGGTGCAATATCTGCATAGGTGTATAGAGGCCCATTTCCAGCAACTATCACTCCGGTGTTCTAATGGTACAATGTGTTTGCTCATTGCGTCAGAAGGCTAATGGATGATTAGAAAACCCTTGTGCAATCATGTTAGGTCTGCAATGCTGTAATTGCTGCAAATGGAGGATTCTTTGATGAAAGCAAAGTTCGAAGGAAAAAATTATTATTTCAAATACAAATCATTATTTCTAACCTTGTCAATGTCTTGACTATATTTTCTATTCATTTTACAACTCATGGTGGTAAATAAGTGTGACTTTTCATGGAAAACACAAAATAATTGTCTGGGTGACCCCAAACTTTTGAACGGTAGTGTAAATAAATAAATAAATACTCTATTGTGTGTCAGTTACTAGCTATTTAAAAGAATCTGAACAGCTTCCATCGGATTGGAAACATGGTCACCTCATTATTTATTTATGTATTTAGCGAATGCAAAGTCCTTAAGCCAAGCAGTTGCCTCCTGGTTTGCTGTATGGAGGGTGTGTAATCCTCCTTCCAGTCTTTGGAGCGGGCAAGCCTCTATGATGTGTTCCATAGTTTGCTCCTCTCCACATGCGCACAGTGGGCTAGGGCTACTGCCCCATCTGTGAAGGCTGGCCAAGCAGGGGCCATGTCCAGTCCTGAAGCGATTGAGTGTAGACCACTGTCTCCTTGGGAGGTTGGTGCCCGGGACCTGTTGGTTGGGGTTTATCACCAGCTGTTTGTTTGGGACCTCCTTGGTCTCCCATTCCTCTTGCCAAGCTGTCTGGATGGTAAAGTCAGCTGGGGGAGGGTTTTTCCAAATCGGCCGTCTGGATGAAAGTCGGGCAGTGGGTGGGGTGTAGATATCTGCATGGATTGGTAAGTGAGGAAAATCTTTAACTTTTTGGAGCATCCTTTGAGTTAATGCTGCTCGCCGGATGTGTGGAGGGGCTATGTTTGACAGTACAGAGAGCCAGGGGAGTGGTGTTGAGCGGATTGTTCCAGTTATAGTTCTCATGGTTGAGTTGAGCTGGGTGTCTACATGGTGTGTGTAAGATGACCTGGACCAGACAGGGGCACAATATTCTGCTACAGAGTATGAAAGGGCCAGTGCTGAGGTGCGCAGGGTGGAGACTGCCGCCCCCCATTTTGCACCAGCGAGCTTGCAGAGCAGGTTGTTTCGTACTTTCACCTTAGCAGCCGTCCCCTTTAGATGTTCCTTGAAGGATAAGGTCCTATCAAGGGTCACTCCAAGATAAGTTGGATTTGGGGCATGCTTAAGCTTGAGTCCGCTCAGGTGGATGTTTAGTTCTCTGGCAGCTTTTGCATTGTGGAGATGAAATACACTGGAGACGGTTTTTGCTGGGCTTGGTTTTAGGCGCCAGATTTTGCAGAACTGGTCCAGTTTAGCAAGATCTTCCATGAGCACCCGTTCCAGTGGTTCAAAGTCTGGTGCTTGGAATGCCAAACAGATGTCGTCTGCATAGATGAATTTGCGGGATTTTGTAGTAGGCAGGTCGTTTATGTAGAGGTTGAACAGAGTTGGAGCTAGAACTGAGCCTTGTGGGAGTCCGTTTTTCTGCATTCTCCATGCACTTGTGTTCTGACTGAGGTGGACTCTGAACCTTCGGTTGGTGAGCAGGGTTTTTATAATTGCTGTTGCCCAAGCAGGGATCGCCTTTATAAGTTTCAGGAAGAGGCCTTTGTGCCAGACCGTATCATAGGCGGCTGTAAGATCGAGAAACACAGCCCCTGTCTTCAGTCTGCTCTCGAAGCCATTTTCAATGAAGGTGGTTAGGGCCAGTACTTGTTCTCCTGTACTGCGGTCCTTGCGGAAACCTGCTTGATCCACACTTAGAATATCCTCTATTTCTGGGGAAATGCATTGCAGTATTAGGCGCTCCATGATTTTGTAAGGAATGCTGAGTAGGGAGATTGGGCGGTAGCTTGCTGGTAGTTTGTGGTCTTTGCCAGGTTTTGGGATGGCAATGACCTTTGCTGCCCGCCATTTCTTTGGGATCGAGTTCGTTTGTGTGATCCTTGTGTAGAATTGTGTCAACCAGGTTAGGGCTCGGGGGCCAAGATTTTTCATGAATTCTGGGAAGATGTTATCGTATCCTGCTGCCTTTCCACATTTCAGGCCCTGTAGGACTTTCTCCAGTTCAGCAGCCTCGAAGGGTTCAGGGTTCGTTTCCACCTCGTTTCCTTCGTCACCTCATCAAGATCCTAAAGAAAGGCTGTCTGAAGATTTGCTCCAACTGGCAAGGAATAACACTCAAACAGAATCCTTCTGGAAAGAATCAAGAAAGAAGTGGAGTTTCATGACATCCTCCACGAGGAACAGGCTGGTTTTAGACAAGAATGCTCTTGTGTAGATCACATCACAACACTTTGTATGATAATTGAACAGAGCATGGAATGGAATTCATCGCTATATGTTTCCTTTATAGACTTCAAGAGAGCCTTTGATAGTATCAATCGAAATGTGTTTTGGGATCTGCTTGGCCATAATGGCATCCCAGACAAGATCACAGGCATAATTTGCCTCTCCTATGAACCATTAACATGTCAAGTAGTCCACAACAACGCCATTGCCAAAGCCTTTACCGTGCAGACTGGAGTGCACCAGGGATGCCTACTATCCCCCTTCTTATTAGCCATGGACTGGATCATGCGTAGAACTACAGCTGGCCATCGCAGAGTAATCCAATGGACATTCACGCCACACCTAGAGGACAGTGATTATGCAGATGATATTGCCCTCTTGTCTCTGTTTCTCAGATATGAAGAACAAGATCACAATGTCACGCCGCGCCATTCATCAGCGGCGCCACCTGCTCACGCACCTGACAATCATCAGCGGCGAGGGATAAAGGCCGTCTCGCCCGGAGGCTCGGCCCGAAGCCGTCAGACTTCGTCCCTCACCGTTGTGAGCATACTTCTCTTCAGCGTCACCATTTTGGTAAGAAGATCGCTTACCTCTCTTCTTCAGTCTCCTCCCCTGTGCACAGGTGGATTCCCCAGCGGCGGACATCTCCTCTCCATCGCCCAATCCTCGCTGCTGTACGGAGCTCTCCAGGTGGCTGTCTTCCGGGCTTCGCCCCCTTGTTGTGCCAGCTGTCCTGACCCACCAAGTAAGTCCTTCTCTCGCCATATATCCCTCCTGTGTTGGTGTATGCCCGTCACCCTCTCCCTGTGCTCTCTCCATAGGGTTGCTCGGCTGTACGGTCACCTGCCTCTGTGCCTGGAGCAGACACCATCACCAACACATTTACTTCCCGCAGACACGCACTCATTCACCCCTGCTGTTAATAAACTCTTTGAACTACTCTAAGCCTGTGTGTGTGCGTCTCCTGAGCCGTGCATTATGTCAGTACGGCTTCAGCAGAGCGGCTCGGCGGACGGCGGGCTCGCACACCGGTTTACCACTCTCGAGGCTAGAGTGGATCAGATTGCTTATCAACAGCAGGTTATCCTAAATCAATTATTAAACTTAACTAACCGGTTGGGCCGCTTAGATCCTCAACAGCCGTTCCCCCCGGCTCGTCAGGGTGGTGCGGTTCCTGCCGTTCCAGCGGCCGTCCAGCCGGCTCCAGTGGCACCGGTTCGGCTCACACGATTCCGACCCCCGCCCGCTTTAGCGGTAAGCTCGGCGGAGCGCGGGGGTTCATTATGCAGTGTGAGTCCGTGTTCCACCGTGTGCCCGGAGATTTTCCCTCGGATCACAGTCGGATTGGTTACATAGGGAATCTTCTGGAGGGGCGTGCGTTAACTTGGACCTACGCCGTAATGGCGAGGCCCAGTTATGCCACCCTCACCTATGACCAGTTCGTGAGGCGCTTTCTGGAGGTCTTTGACCATTCTCAAACCGAGATGGTCCAGGTCGATCGGCTTCTCGCTCTCCAGCAGGGAGGCCGGTCGGCAGCGGACTACTCGGTCGACTTCCGGGTAGCGGCGGAGGAATTGGGCTGGGAGGAACGCTCCCTCTGTGGCCTGTTCCTCCGCAGCCTCAATAATGATCTGAGGGATGAACTGGCTGGACGGGATATCCCTGGGACGCTAGCGGAGCTGACATCCTTAGCGATAAGTTTGGATAACAGGCTGCGCGAGCGCTCCTCGGGGCGGAAGTCTTCTTCTTCTCGCCCTCGTGGAGACTCGCCACACCTGTTCCAAGCTCGCCCCCTGGCGGCGCCGCCAGCATCGTGCCCCGAGGAGTCGGAGCCGATGGTGACGGGCTGGACCAAGCTTTCCCCTGCGGAGAAACAACGCCGCCGTGAGTTGGGCCTCTGCATGTATTGCGGAGGTGACCAACACACTGTGGAGCATTGCCCGCGGAAAGCCAGTCGGCGGGGTCCGCGAATCGCTGTAGGGAGCCTCGCGGATCCCAACCGGTTAGACACTCTCACTCAATTAAAGCTGCCCATCCGTTTTTGCCACAATCCCACTGGGCACCTCACCCACGCACTGGTGGATTCGGGCGCAGAGGGCAGCTTCATTTCACAAGGCCTGGCAACCCGATTGGGCATCCGCTGTCAGGCATTAAAACACCCCATCTCCCTGGTCCATCTCTCCCGTGCCTCCCTTGGGAGAGTTTCTCACCAAACCATGCCTGTCCCAGTCATCATCTCAGGGAACCACCGGGAGGAGATGGTATTTTACGTCCTGCCCAACTCTGTGTCGCCCGTCATCCTGGGGTATCCCTGGCTACGCCTCCACAACCCTGTCCTGGACTGGAGGTCCGCTGGGGTATCGGCATGGAGTACCTTCTGTATGGGCACCTGCCTTCAGTCCGCTGCCTGCTCCCCGTCCGCGGCTCCCCCTGTGGCGGATACAGCACCTCCGGACCTGTCACTGGTGCCTCCAGAATTTCACGACCTGGGTATGGTATTTAGTAAATCGAAAGCTATGTCTCTTCCCCCGCATCGACCATATGACTGTGCCATCAATCTCCGCCAGGGGGCTCCCCTGCCATCTGGTCGGCTCTACAGCCTGTCGGCGCCGGAGAGGGAGACAATGAATACGTACCTAAAGGAATCACTGAGCGCTGGGATTATTCGCCCATCGTCGTCACCCGTGGGGGCAGGGTTTTTCTTTGTCGGGAAAAAGGACGGTTCCCTCCGTCCCTGCATAGACTACCGAGCGCTTAATGACATCACTGAGAGGGACCGTTACACCCTGCCCCTCATGGACACTGCTTTCCACTCCCTCCAGGGGGCGACCTGGTTTACCAAGCTGGATCTACGCAGCGCTTACCACCTCGTCCGGATCCGGGAGGGAGATGAATGGAAAACAGCCTTCCGTACCCCGAACGGCCACTTTGAGTATCTCGTCATGCCGTTCGGGTTGACCAACGCTCCTGCCGTCTTTCAGCGCCTCATCAATGACGTCCTCCGGGATTTCATCGGCCTTTTCGTGTTCGTCTACCTGGACGACATTCTGATCTTCTCCAGGTCCAGAGATGAGCACCAGGTCCATGTGAGGCGGGTCCTCCAAAGACTGCTGGAGAATCGTCTGTACGTGAAGGCTGAGAAATGCGAGTTCTACGCTAGGACCACATCCTTCCTGGGATTCATCATCGCCCAGGACCAGGTGCTCCCAGACCCGGAGAAGGTGAAGGCGGTGGTGGAGTGGCCTACTCCCGCATCCCGGAAGCAGGTGCAACAGTTTGTTGGCTTCGCCAATTTTTACCGCCGCTTTGTCCCGAATTTCAGCTGGATCGTCGGACCGCTGACCCGCCTCACGTCCCCGAAGGTCCCGTTCCGGTGGACTGAAGAGGTCGATGCTGCCTTTAAGGCGCTGAAGGCGGAGTTCTCCTCCCCCCGGGTCCTTCGCCAGGTCGACCCCGCGCTGCAGTGCATTGTGGAGGTGGACGCATCGGACACGGGAGTGGGAGCAGTGTTATCCCAACGATCACCGGACAATGGCGCAAAGCGACCGTGCGCCTTCTTCTCCCGGCGCCTGTCCCCGGCGGAGAGGAATTACGATGTGGGGGACAGAGAGCTCCTGGCCATTAAACTCGCCTTACAGGAGTGGCGCCACTGGCTAGAGGGGGCGGACCTGCCGTTTGTGGTCCTGACGGACCACAAGAACTTAGAATACTTGCGATCTGCCAAGCGCCTGAATGCCCGCCAGGCGCGCTGGTCTTTGTTCTTCGCCAGGTTCCGCTTCTCGATCACCTTCAGGCCGGGCTCCAAAAACGGCCTGCCTGATGCCCTCTCTAGGCAGTTCACCCCCGTGGAGGCTGAGGAGACGCCCCACACTATCCTGCCCAGGTCGTGCGTCCTCGGTGCCATTTCTTGAGACATTGAAGACAAGATCCGGAAGGCGCAGGAGGTGGAACCTGATCCTGGCGGTGGACCGGAGGGAAGACTGTTCATCCCATCTGCGGTCCGAGGAGAGGTCATCCACTGGCTCCACACCTCCCGGCTCACCTGTCATCCCGGCACCTCTTGGATGATCAGCCTCCTCCAACGGTCCTTTTGGTGGCCAGGCCTGCGGAGGGATGCAGCCCGCTACGCCCGGGCTTGCCCAATCTGTGCCACCAGCAAGTCGGGAAATGCCCCCCCAGCGGGTCTGCTCCAGCCTCTGCCCGTCCCCGGCAGGCCCTGGTCGCACATCGCACTGGATTTCGTCACCGGACTCCCCGTTTCCAACTCCTTTGACACCGTCCTGACCATCGTGGACTGTTTCTCCAAGGCGGCGCACTTCATCCCCCTGCAAGGTCTCCCTACTGCCCTGGAGACGGCGGGCCTCCTCGTCCAACACGTGGTCAGGCTGCACGGGATTCCGGTGGACGTGGTCTCGGACCGGGGTCCCCAATTTTCATCCGAGGTTTGGAGATCTTTTTGTAACGCCATCGGAGCCAAGGTGAGCCTCTCCTCCGGCCATCACCCCCAGTCTAACGGGCAGTGTGAGAGGACCAATCTGGAGCTGGAGGCTGCGCTCCGCTGTGTTACTAGATCCAAGCCGACGTCCTGGAGCAACCATCTCGCCTGGGTGGAGTATGCCCACAACACCGCCCGCTCTTCTGCAACGGGGATGTCCCCCTTCAAGGCGTCCCTGGGTTACGACCCCCCGCTGTTTCCAGCACAGGAGAACGAGGTAACTGTCCCCTCTGTTAGGGCGCACCTTAGGCAGTTCCGCTCCACCTGGGCTGCCGCATGTCATGCGCTTTTACGCACAGCGGAGCGCAACAGGACCGTGGCGGACCGGCACAGAAGACCTGCCCCGGCGTACAGAGTTGGGCAACTCGTGTATGTGTCTACCCAGGACGTCACATTAAAAGGCGAGAGGAGGAAGCTGGCACAGCGATTCATGGGTCCCTTTCCCATCACCCGGATCATCAACCCGGTGGCTGTGCGCGTGGCTATCCCCCCTCCCTCCGCATCCATCCCACTTTCCATGTGTTGAAGGTGAAACTGGCAGTCACTGACCCCCTTTGCCCTCCTCCTGCAGCGCAACCCGCGCCCCGGATGATTGGTGGCCATCCGGCCTGGTCCGTCTCCTCCATCCTGGACTCCCGGCGCCGAGGTCGTGGGTTGCAATACTTGGTGGACTGGGAGGGCTATGGGCCCGAGCATCGACAATGGGTGCCCCCGTCGTTTGTGTTGGACCCATCGCTCATCGCGGACTTCCACCGAGCGCACCCGGATAAGCCATCGCCAGGAGGCGCTGCTAGAGGGGGGAGTACTGTCACGCCGCACCATTCATCAGCGGCGCCACCTGCTCACGCACCTGACAATCATCAGCGGCGAGGGATAAAGGCCGTCTCGCCCGGAGGCTCGGCCTGAAGCCGTCAGACTTCGTCCCTCACCGTTGTGAGCATACTTCTCTTCAGCGTCACCATTTTGGTAAGAAGATCGCTTACCTCTCTTCTTCAGTCTCCTCCCCTGTGCACAGGTGGATTCCCCAGCGGCGGACATCTCCTCTCCATCGCCCAATCCTCGCTGCTGTATGGAGCTCTCCAGGTGGCTGTCTTCCGGGCTTCGCCCCCTTGTTGTGCCAGCTGTCCTGACCCACCAAGTAAGTCCTTCTCTCGCCATATATCCCTCCTGTGTTGGTGTATGCCCGTCACCCTCTCCCTGTGCTCTCTCCATAGGGTTGCTCGGCTGTACGGTCACCTGCCTCTGTGCCTGGAGCAGACACCATCACCAACACATTTACTTCCCGCAGACACGCACTCATTCACCCCTGCTGTTAATAAACTCTTTGAACTACTCTAAGCCTGTGTGTGTGCGTCTCCTGAGCCGTGCATTATGTCACACAAAAATGAAAGAGCTCTCAGAACAGGATTGAAGATCAACATGCAGAAGACAAAGAGCCTGAGAATCAACCACACCAACAACAGCAGTTTCACTGTGAACAATGAAGATATTAAAGATTTAGAGGAGTTTACCTACCTGGGCAGCACAGTCACCACCACTGGCAGAACAGATCAGGACAGCAAAGCCCGCATTGGGAAAGCAACATCAGGTTTCATGATACTCCAACCCATCTGGTGCTCAACGAAGATCTCACTCAAGACCAAAATCGGAATATTTAACTCCAATGTTAAAAGCATCCTCTTATATGCCTTTGAGACCTGGCGTTTCCTGAAGACCTCCATCACAAAAGTTCAAGTCTTTTTGAACAGATGTCTCCACAACATGAGATGAGATGAGTTGAGATTCAACTTTATTGTCATTACAACATGTATGAATACAAGGTAATGAAACGTGACTTGGCATTTGGGCACGCTCTGCAGAGCGCATCCAAGGCCGGGGCAGCCGCTAGGCGCCAGTCATAAAGAAGAAAGGAAAAAAAAAGAAAAGAGAGAGGATATGACACAGTAGGCGAGAGAAAAAAACATGTTTTATTCAAATTGATGCTTAATGAGTAAGCGAAATTTTGATTGCAGGCAAAAAAACCCTCAATGCATATTTAGCAGACATTTAGTAGACAAATCACACAGCAGAGGGAGAGCAGTGTGTGTATATCAGTATGATGATGATGTCAGTGTGTGTGCAGTGTCGAGTGTATCAGTTACTGGAGTACAACAAATAGTCTCCTAGGCAACAATAGATGTTATAGTTCATGAACGCTGTCCCTGAAGAGTTCTGTTTATTGCACAGCAGCGGTGTTTGGGTTAGCAGAGCCAGCTGACACATCCGCTTATCTCAACTCTGGAGGAGTGAGTTATCCAGGGGCGCCGATCAAGGCCGAATCTGCACAGACAGAGTATAGGATTTCCCTGTTCTCATATTCTGAGCTTACAATTCAAATTAACATTCACTGGCTTTAAATTCATATTCCCTGGAGAGCACGAAGCGACTCCAGATGTTTCCCCTTCTAAACACAGATGAACATGTCCGGTAGAGTCCATCTCTCTACAGTGCATGCAGATGGTAAATTCCATGTTGGTCATTTGCCGCTATTTCGTGCACTCCCCATCTGGTCGAATTATTGAGAAGCAGCTCCGCCGGGTCCGCATTTTGATTAGCTCTTCCAGTTAAATTTTCGATACACCAGGAGAACTCCAAAGCCCAATCGGCAGAAATCCTGTGATCATAAGCCAAAACAGGTAGATGTTTTTCTACATCTTCAGTCGAATCACACAGACACATGAGTTCCAATCCATGGGTCTCTCCACATTTGGGCTCCCCCGGGCCCAATTTTCTGTTTGAAAAGGTGGTGTCAATTGCGTTTAAAGCCCAGCTTATATCCATTTTCCGTATTTTCCATTTGGGTTGAGATCAGCAAGATGGTGAGACGGCACAGACACTCACTCAGACGCAGCAAGCTGGGATTAGGTCAGGAAGGCAGGATAGGAGGAGGGAGGAAAAATGTGACTGCTCTCTCTGAAGGCAGCAGGAATCCACATCCTGGGTGTCAGATGGTTTGACAAAGTGAACAACGAAGAGATCTGGACAAGAACAGTGCAAGAGTTAGTCGAACTTGAAATCAAGAGAAGAAAGTGGAGATGGTTGAGCCACACCCTAAGGAAGCCAACAGAGAACCCCACTAGTAGAGCTCTGAGATGGACGCCCCAAGTAAAAAGGAAAAGAGGAAGGCCCATGAACACCTGGCACAGCAGCCTGAAGAAAGAAGCACAAGAAGCAGGATTGACGTGGGGATAGCTGGAGAGGAAAGCACAGGACAGAAGAGGGTGGCAGTGTCTGGTGGATGACCTATGTTCCTTAAGGAACTCAAGGGTTAAATGAATGATGTGTCAGTTACACGTGTCATCTTGACAAAAAGGATGTGATGATATCAGATTTTTACTGCACTGTTGTCATGATGGCAATAAGATATCAAATCCATGGTAATGGTATTATTGCAATATCTGGGGAAAATTTAAATAATCTTTTAGTCAAATTTACAGTTAAAGGTCAAAAGTTACTATTATTTTTGTACACTTAGCTTAATGTACAGTGAAAATGCAGTTGGATAATGGATAAACAAAAGAACTAATGTATTGTGTACACATCATAACACCTGCTGTCAATATGCCAGAACCCACTTGGAGGGAGCAGGGGACAAAGAGTTTGTTTTCGAGACCACTAGCTGAGTATTAAACACTCAGAGAACAGGAAACAGAAACACTCTGGGGTACTCTAGTAATTGTACATGGTTATCACAATATTATCATGTGCTATTAACAGGTATCAGTTTACTCCAACATGAAATACAAGGAAATAACAAATATGCCACTCTTAGCAAAGGTTCTAGTCTGTGTAGCTACAATTATTACTGTGAAGCCTTCCTGTGTTCTGCCTGTGGAATGTTTCAAATTTTCTACTGTCATTCAGTGAAGAAAGAATTTGTTTTACTGTATTTATACTTTCTTTAGGCGTTTTTAGGGAAAATGGCTGGAATGCTAAGATGTTTTAACTAACATTTGAGTCTCTCAGTCCCTCCAGGATTTCGTGGTGTTACGATCGTGTCAATTCACGCAAAATCAGCCAATCAGTGCAACTATTGTGCAGCCTTGCAACTTTGTCCAATCACCGCAACTTTCCCGCAATTTTGGCCAATCCTCGTCAACTTCCGCCAATTTCACCAATCAAATTTGTCTGAATGGTGCTCAAATGCTCAGTCTAACCAACCAAATACAGTGGTACCTCTACTTACGAACGTCTCTACATACGGAATTTTCAGGTTACGAGACGCCTCAACGGGAAAATATTGCCTCTAGTTGCGAACGAAATTTCAGGATACGAAAGGCAAAAAAGTATGCGCTCCTCGCAGCTTCCGTAGTTTACCAAACGTAAACATACCTGTAGCTGCTCTGCCATTGGCTATCGCCTAGCATCTTCCTGGTATCCCATTGGCCACGAAGTTGTTTTTTTTTTCCAAAACTTTATTAAGAACAAGGTGAAAGTTTTACGTGTGTGTACAGTACAGAATTAACATTTATTCGCTATGGGCCCCAAGAAAGTGACGGAGATAAGTGGAAAAGGAGAAAAGAAGAGAGTTTTTTTGTCCATACAAACAAAGAAAGGAGATAATCGAAAGGTATGAAAAGGGGATGCGTTTGGTTGATCTCGCCAAAGAATATGGCCGTAATACATCAACGATCAGCACGGTATTAAAACAAAACGAAGCACTTACAAGCCGACAAAAGCAAACGTCCTTGGATCAGAACATGAACCAAAGAAGGCAAAAGGTGACGACGTCGACGACGATAGCAGTTAAAGGGTAAATGAACATAATTTTTATTATTCTTTCTCTTTTATTATTCTCTTTTATTATTCTTTCTCTCATTTTAAACTCTCATTTTATGTTTATTGTGCAGTAATCTAATTGTAACATGTATTTGTTACATGTTTTGATGCGTTTTTACGATTTATAAAAAATTTATGCCCGAATTTTGGGGGCTTGGAACGGATTACGGCATTTACATGTAAAACGCGCCTCTACTTACGAATTTTTCACGTTACGAGAATTCTTCCGGAACAAATTAAATTCGTAAGTAGAGGTACCACTGTACATCGCTGCACTGCGTTCACTTCCATGTTTACGGTAAGTATTAACGGAACACATCAGGAAAAACAGAGTGTGTGACTAAAAAAAAAACACTCACCCACGAGGTCTCTTCCTCCATCTCTCCCAGCCTGCTAGTGGACATCTCGCCATGTCTCCATCCTGACTGTGTGTTCGAAGCGCTGGGTTTGTGTTGAAAAATGTCCGTCTGCCCCAAAAGCACCCTGTCGCTGGCACACGTGTGGAGACAAACGCCATTAAAAACACAAATAAAGTGAGCAAATCTAACACTACAGCCACTGTTTGGTCATTTTATACATCTTCAGAGATACAATCATTACCACATCTTGTCAATGAGCTTTAAAGCTGTGAATTTCCGGTATGGACGGACACCCCCCCCCCCCCCACTCCCGCACCGTCCCGCCGTAAATGAAAGATGTGTGTCTGAAAAGACAAGTGTGTGTGTGTGTGTGTGTGTGTGTGTGTGTGTGTGTGTGTGTGTGTGTGTCTGTGAGACAAGACCGACATGCAGCAGATAGACAGGTAGGCACGGAAAGAGAGAGAATATTCTCTGTAATTTTTTTTTTTTTTCAGAAAAGCACAGACAATACATACTAACAGAATAAATTATTTATTTTTTCCTCTCTGCTTGGTACCGAGTGGTTGGGGACCATAGGAAGTTTTCAAATGAAGGTGCTGCTAATAATTTCAAAATCTATATTTACCTCCGCCAGGCCGCAGGCCAGGAGGTAATGTTTTTCCGGGGTTTGTCTGTCTGTCTGTCTGTCTGTTGGTTAGCAAGATAACTCAAAAAGTTTTGGACGGATTTCGATGAAACTTTCAGGCCTTGTTGGAAATGGTACAAGGAAGAACTGATTAAATTTTGGGGATGATCCGGATCACTGTCTGGATCCAGGAATTTTTTAAAGGATTCTTTAACATTGTGAGATAGGACCATTTTCAACATGTGTGCAGGCGCAATGGAGGGCGCTGGTCGTCATGTCTGACGAACACGAACTCCGCGTTCTTCAAAGTTTTACGCACAAAAGCACACGGAAAACAGTGGTGGGCCGGGCCCGGCAGCGTGCCTGTGTTTGCGCTACGCTGCAAAAGCTGAGATGGGCAGCTGTCCGGCGCGGGATTATTTGGCAGAAATTCCCCGGGCAGCCATAGGGGCTGCGCAAAAACAAGCTCTCTGCCGGGGAAGCTTCCAAATCCTCTTTTGGCGCGGAGCGCAACCCCAATAAAACCCACGGCAACCTGTCTACCCAATTTGCATCCGTCAGTGAACCCCTGAGTGCTGCTTTCAGTGATCTATGAAAACGCTCGCATAACCCATTGGCCTGTGGGTTGTACGCGGTTGTGCGATGAATTGCAACACCCGCAGCCTGGGAGTTTGGAGATGGAGGAGATGGACACAACAGCAACACTTGACTTTATTACCTCCGCCAAGGAGGTAATGCTTTTACTGGCATTTGTCTGTTTGTCTGTCTGTCTGTCTGTTACCAACATAACTCAAAAAGTTTTTAACGGATTTTGACGACATTTTCAGGAAAGTTGTGTAATGGCACAAGGAACAGATGATTAAATTTTGGTGATGATCTGAGAGTGCATACCTCCACCAAGGGCTTTGTTTGTATTTGTGCAGGAGGATTACACAAAAACTACTGGATGGATTTGGATGAAATTTTCACCAGAGGTGGTTCTTGGCCTAGAGAGGAACCTATTACATTTTGGGGATGATCTGGGAATGCATACCTCAGCCAAGGCTCTTCTCACAGTGTGTCAGCAACAAAACTCCAAAACTAATGGACAGACTTGGATGCAATTTTCACCACAAGTGGCGATAGGCCTACACACAAGCCCATTACATTTTGGAGGTGATCCATGACAAACGGAAGGAGCCTTGGCGGAGGTATGTGCTCTATGAGTGCTTTTCTAGTCTTTAGCATGCATTCAGTGCAGTTTAACTGTTGTAATGATATTGTGTTAAAGTCTGTATTTGCTGTTATGGTTTTTCTGTACAGCAGAAGTTTCTGCTTAATTTACAAATCACTGTAATAGGAAATTTTTGACAATCCTGTGCTTTTCTTGTATTGTTGTATAGAATATCACTTCAGTAAACTGGAAAAAAAAACATGTGCTTTAAAATTTGTAATTCTTCCCACAACTTTTAGTGCAAAAAAACCCACTCTAAAAACATTGCAACTTTTATCACAACTTTTTAAAAGAGCTCCCACGAATTCAGGCTTTTTGGGCTGTCACAATCATAAAAAAAACATCCCGCTAAATCCTGGAGGGACTGCTCTATGTGATGTCAACATTGCTGCTATTAAATAAACCATTTAATCAAAGAAGGCTATTGCCAACAGGAAAGCTACATACACTTGTTTTTGAAGTAGTCTGCACAGAGGAAAAGATGAGCCATATACCAAGTCTGAGTAAAAGCAGTATTTATGAAGACATACAAAATGTTTTGCAAGGCTTTTAAGTGGTTAAAAAAAAAACTTTTGAAGCGCTATTTAATGATTATTAGATAATCTTAGTTTAGACACATGCCAGTAATCTGTTTACCTGATAGTGCCTATTGATTGGTGGAAAAAGACAGAAACTGCAGTAGAATAAATCAGAGCCTTTGAATTCTTGTGGACAGGATATAAAAAACCATGATCTGACTCCATTACAGTAAAAGGGAAGTTGAAACTAAGCCAAACTGACTGATATTGGCTTAAACAATTGAATATATATTTCATGGCTGTTGGGAGCCAGGCTGGTATACCGTGTGGGGAAAAAATAAACAGCCAAGCCAGCAAAAAAAACAGAAGAAAAGCGTTTTAGTCAAAGCAACCTTTTTTATTTCATGCAAGTATTTGTTTTGTAATAGTATTTATCATTTCCAGCTCATCATAAAAAGGTTCTAGAAAATGTAAGAGTGTGGAGAAAGGAGACAGGCAAGGCAACGAGCTGAACGACACAGAAACTTTATTCCTTCTCCAACATAATTGTACAGCAAAAGAGAGTCCCGGGTCTCTGTGCATTCCTCTTTTATATCTTTATTCCCATGTATCAAGACCCAGAACTTCTGACCATAACACATTGTTATTTGAACAAAGAACTGTGTGGCACATTAACATGAAATAACGCTGGCGCCGCTCCAACAACCTTCTTCTCTTAGTGGCACTGGCAGTTGTTACGCTCCCCGGGGAGGGGGGGGGGTGTAGACCTAACCATCCCATCTGATACCCCCGGTGACACCTCCTCCTTCGGTCCATTGTTCTCCCTTCCCCTTGCCTTCTCTGGGTGGAGAAAACCCCCACACCATGCCCCCACAAGAGTATTAATACTAAGGAAACTGTCATGTTTGCCCCTCCGGGGATTAAGGACGGACTCAATCACTGGGCAACGTTTAAACATATTTGTTAAACAAAAGAATACAGCGCAGGGACTGAACACAAAATAAAGCCATAACAGCAGAAAACTACACGGATAGAATGTGACAAAACAATAACTCCAGACCTATGGTGGAGACTGACGAAGATGCCCTGCTGAAAGCAGCACGTGAGGTGTACAAATAGGGCTGGCACTGATCAGCAGACGAGGCACAGCCGTGAGCAATTAACAATAGAAGACCAAATGACTGGCAAACAGAATGAACTGAGAACGCTGTCACACCAGTATACAAGGAACAAAGCTAGTACTAATGAAAACAATAATGACAACTAAGAGGAAACATAACTTAAAGAGTGGGACATGTTTGCACCATGTCCCCTCATGACAGTTCCCCCCTCTTAAGGGCGGATCCCAGACAACCCTAAACAAACACAAAAGGACCCTCACCGAGTGGGTGGTGGAGGAAAAGGCCAGGCGGGCTGAAACAAATGCCTTCTCCCCACCCAGTCCAAACACAATACATCACTACGGTACCCCAATCCATGACCCCAAAGTTTAACACCAAGCAGGTGAGGTAGTCTTCCAGAGTCCTAGGGCCACCAAACCGGAGAGCAAGTCAGGTCAGGGGGCCTATCCAAGTCCATGGGACCCCAGACGAGAGCACAGAGTGAGTCAGGTCATCTCCCAGAGTCCCTAGACCACCAGACCAGAAAACAAAGCAGGTCAGGGGGCCAATCCCAGTTCATGGGCCTCAAGATCTCAGAATATAACCAGTCAGGTGGTCTACCAGAGTCCCAAGGCCACCAAACTAAAGAGCAGAATGGATCCAGAGATAACCGTAAGGACGCTTCAAACTCAAGCAAGAACAACATGGAAATTCCAAACTGAGGAGACGACAACAAAGAAGCCCCAAACTCAGGAGATAACATGAAAACTTTAGGTTCAGAAGATGATAGCATGGAAACCTTAAATTCTGGAGACATCATGGACGCCCCAACCTCAGAAGGTAACACAGGGGCTCTTTACTCTGAAACAGACACAGAAACATCATCCTCAGGGGAAAGTGACATGAAAGCTCTACCCTCAGACACCTCAACTTCTGAAGAAGACACTAAAGAACCCTAAAACTCTGAAGATAGCATGGGAATTTTACCCTCAGAGGCTGGCAATAAAAAATGCTCATCCTCCAGGGATGAGAGCATAGACCTTTATACCTAGGTGGTAACTCAGGAGCTTTAACCTCAAATGGCAACATGGCAGTCCCAAACTCAGGGAACGATGGCACAGACATACCAACCTCAGGAGATGTCAGCATTTACTTTTTGTCCTCAGGAGATGATAATATGGGCATTTTACCCTCAGGAGGCAACAACATGGACATTTTACCCTCAGAAGACTTAGACTTAGATTTAGACTTAAACTTTATTAATCCCTTTGGGATGACTCCCTCTGGGAAATTTAAAATTTCAAGCAGCACATAAAAGGAGCATACAGATCAGAAAAGCAAAAAAGAGAAAAAAAAATAAACACTTAACATAATATACACAATATAAATACAGGGCTGAATATGGCTTGTACAAGTATGGTTAAGTTAAAGTTATTGCACTATGAATGCCCTACTGTCCTCTGTACTCTATGTCCCCCCCCCCCCCCCAAGTGAAGAGTTATAGAGTGTGATGGCATGGTGGACAAAAGAATTCTTGAGCCTGTTGGTCCGACACTTAGGAAGGAGCAGTCTTTCACTGAACAGGCTCCTCTGGTCACTGATGATGGCGTGCAGAGGGTGGCTGACATTGTCCATTATATCCAACAGTTTATCCAGAGTCCTCATCTCTGCCACCGTCACCAGGGTGTCCAGCTTCGCACCAACCACAGAGCCGGCCCGCCTGATCAGTTTATCCAGTCTGGACGCATCCTTCTTGGATATACTGCCCCCCCCCCCAGCACACCATGGAGTAAAAGAGGACGCTGGCAACCACAGACTGGTAAAACATCCGCAGAAGTTTGCTGCAGATGTTGAAGGACCGCAATCTCCGTAGGAAGTACATCCTACTTTGTGTCTTCCCATACAAGTGGCTAATGTATGTTGTCCAATCCAATTTATTGTCCAACCACAACCCAAGATATTTGTATGAATCCACAACCTCCACCTCAGCTCCCTCTAACAGGACTGGTTGAGGTCTTGGTCTGGACCTCCCAGAATCAATAACCAGCTCCTTCGTCTTAGAGGTGTTGAGCTGTAGGTGGTTAGTGTGGCACCATGCAGCAAAGTCCCCTACCAGTCTCCAGTACTCCTCCTCTCTGTCATCCCTGATACACCCAACAATGGCTGTGTCATCGGCATACTTCTGAATATGACAGAGCTCTGAGTTTTAACAAAAGTCCGAGGTGTACAGGGTGAAGAGAAGAGGGGCCAATACTGTGCCCTGGGGGGCTCCAGTGCTGCAGACAACTGTGTCAGACGTAATGTCCTTCAGCCCGACATATTGTGGTCTGCCAGTGAGGTAGTCGGAGATCTAGTCCACCAGGTGGGAGTCCACTCCCATCTTGCTCAGTTTATCCCGAAGCAAAGGGGGCTGAATGGTATTGAAGGCACTGGAGAAATCCAAAAAGAGGATCCTCACTGTGCCACTTCCCTTATCCAGATGGGAGTGGGCTCGATGAAGCAGGTAGAGGATGGCATCCTCCACACCAACACCTGATTGGTACGCAAACTGCAGGCGGTCCTGGGCGTGTTGCACCTGGGGTCTGAGGAGGCTGAGGAAGAGCTGCTCCAACGTCTTCATCAGATGTGAGGTGAGTGCCACTGGCCGGAAGTCATTCAGCTCGCTGGGCCGGTTCTTTTTCGGAACTGGAACGATGCGGGATGTCTTCCAGAGAGTGGGCACTCTCCCAATCTGCAGGCTGAGGTTGAAGATCCGTTGTAGTGGTTCTCCCAGTTCTGCAGCGCAGGTCTTCAATACTCTTGGACACACTTTGTCCGGGCCTGCAGCTTTCCTGGGTCGGCACTTCCTCAGCTGCCCTCTGACCTGTTCTGTGGTGATAAATGGCAAGGGTCGTACTGATGTAGGGGAGGAGGGGGGTTGCAATATTTAGGGGGAGGTGTGTGGAGGGGAGGGGGGCATGGCTGTAATGAGGGCGGGGGTGGGATGGGAGGGGCAAGGGCAAAGGCTGGTTGAACCTGTTGAAAAAATCATTCAGTTCATTTGCCCTCTCTATTGTCCCCTCAACAACTCTGGTCTTTGTGTTGAGACCTGTGATGGTCCTCACACCTTCCCAGACCTCCCTCATGTTGTTTTCCCTCAGCTTCTGCTCCACCTTTCTCCTATAGCTGTCCTTGGCTTCCTTCACACAGTGTTTCACCTCCTGCTGTGCTGCCTTCATGGCCTCCCTGTCTCTGCTCCTTAAAGCAGCCTTCTTCTTGTTGAGGACCATCTTGACTTCCCGTGTTACCCATGGCTTGTTATTAGAGTAGCAATGGACAGTCTTGACAGGGGAGACCACGTCTGTACAGAAGTTCAGGTAATCCGTCAAACAGTGTGTCAACCCCTCTATGTCCTCACCATGTGGGTCCATCAGCACATCCCAGGCTGTGGTGTTAAAACAGTCTCTCAAGGCACTTTCCTTCTCAGGGGACCATCTCCTGACTGATCGAGTTGTCACAGGTTGCTTTTGGACCAGGGGAATATACAGTGGCTGTAGATAAACCAGGTTGTGATCAGACTTCCCTAATGGGGGAAGGGGAGTTGCTTTGTATGCATCCCGTACATTAACATACAGCAGATCAACTGTCCTGTTGTTTCTAGTCGGAGAGTCTACAACTTGATTAAAAACAGCCAAAGTAGCATCCAAAGTTGCATGGTTGAAGTCCCCAGAGATGATCATGAGTGCCTCAGGGTGTTGTGTCTGCAGCCTTGCTGTGATTGAGTGGATTTTTTCACAGGCAGTGGCTGCGTCCGCTCTCAGAGGGATGTAAACACAGACGGTGATCACATGACTGAACTCTCTCGGCAAGTAATATGGCCACAGGCTAACAGCTAGCAGCTCGAGATCCCGGCAACATAAGACTGTCTTTACGGAGATATGTCCTGGGTTACACCAGTGGTTGTTAACATACATGATGAGTCCCCCACCCTTTCTTTTCCCGCTAGCCTTAGTGTCTCTGTCGGCTCTCACAGCAGTGAATCCTAGCAGGTCCACGTCAGCATCTGGTACTAGGTGGTTCAGCCATGTCTCCGTAAAAATTAACAAGCTGCTCTCCCGGTAAATCCGCTGGTTGTTCAATGCGGACAACTCATCAATCTTGTTCGGCAGTGAGTTCGCATTGCCCATGATGACGGAGGGAATCGACGGTTTGAAGCACCTCCGTTTTTTCGCTAGCTCAGCCTTTAGCTTAGCCCCGGCCTTGCAGCCCCGTGGTCTCCTCCTCAGCTCCGCCGGGATAGGATGTCGTATCCCGGCCCGTCCCTTTATTCGCAGAGCCAGCAGTTCCTCCTGTGAATAAGTGAAGAGACTGGCTCTTGGTTGCATTTCAAAGTTATAAGTATCCATAGGATATCTAAACACACAATCTCTTCGCAAGAAGAGTAAAAATGGAAAAAAGAGGTTAAAAGAGGTTAAAGGGGGACTTCCGGGAAGATGGCGGAGAGACATAACGCTTAAACAGAGAGCTCTCCCTAGTCGGATTAAAAATCATTGGTAAATGGCCAACTTGACATAAATGAACCAATAAACCAAGGGATGAAAACACGAAGAAGCCGGGCACACGGACAAAAGCAGGGTAAAACTGAGAAATCCCTCTTCAACAACGCAGGAGAAATCGCTGTACACGAGGCCCAGGGAAACGAGACAACTACAGCAGAGAAAATGGAGGACGCCAAACTCGAGGCTATGAACACTGGCATCGCCAATTTAGGTAAAGAATTGAAAAAAGACTTGGAAGACTTTAAGCGACAGCTCCGACAAGATTTAACGGCTCTAAAGGAAGAACTGAAAAAAGAGATGAAGGAGGAAATTATGGGTCTCCGAAGAGAAATGGAGCGCAGACTAGCAGAAAACATGAAGGAGCTGCGCACTCAACGGGCGTGTATGACAGAAGCACAGGCTCGAATATCGGAGTTGGAGGACTGGAGGACCGAGGCAAGCGAGCGGCTGCAGACCCTGACGGCGCAAACGCAGAGGATACAGGAAAAAATAACCGACCTGGAGAGCAGGTCCAGGCGGAGCAATATACGCATCTTTGGGATCCCGGAGGGCATTGAAGGCAACTCGATGACGAAATTCATGGATCAATTCTTAAAAAAAGAGCTTGAGCTGCCCAGTGAAGCGGACCTGCAGATCCAACGAGCGGACAGAGCCTCGGCACAGAACCCGAATCCAAACTTTACACCCAGGTCAGCTGTGGTAAACTTTCTGAAATATGATGTAAAGGAAAGAATCCTGACACAAGCGTGGAAAAAAAAGATACGAATCGGCGACAAACAGATATTCTTTGACCATGACTACCCGACAGAAATTGTGCAGCAGAGAAAGAAATATGCCAACATTAAAAAAATACTGAAAGAGAAAAAAATTAGATTCCAAACGCCGCTAACGAAGATGAGGATTCATTGGGAGGACGGCGTAAAAACGTACAGCACGGCCAGAGAGGCAGCGCGGGACATGACTGAGCGAGGCTTTGTGGTGAGCGTACCCGAGGAAGCGGCTGGGGCAGCGGCGGCACTGAACGCATCACGACAGCCTGAGTGGAGGCGAGTGAGCGGCAGAAGGCGGGAGACAGACGTGGCGCACCGAGCCCAGGAAAAACTGCAAGGCTTTCAACTGAAAGCCTAGATTATAACAAAGACTAAGAAGGACACAGAAGAAATGAAGGCCAAGAAGACAAGGTAAAAGAGAAACAAATGGCTAGGAGAGGTTTAAGTGATTTTTGTTGGACATTTCTAGACTAATGACTATTACTTGGATAGTAAATACAGGTCTAGGGAGGGCCCCTCACTCGGTGAGGACATTCCCTCCACCCACCAACAGGGACCAGTGGGCAGAAGAAAGGCCCAAAGTACGGAGGTCGAAGTTCGTTAATGTGTTTTTGTACAAATATGTGTTAGTTTTGTTGTTAAAGGGGTTAGGAGCACAAGTTAAAAAAAATGGAAAAACATGAATATGGGTAAAAATCTTAAGATAATGACATTAAATGTGAATGGTCTGAACTCGCCTATTAAAAGGGAAAGAATAATAAGAAAATTCAAGAAGGAAAAAGCTGAAATTATATTTATGCAAGAGACACATTTGAGCAAGACAGAACATGAGAAACTAAAGAGATTTGGCTATAAGAACTCCTACTACAGTTCATTTAAGGGAGGAACTAAAAGGGGGGTTATGATACTAATTTCAAATAAAATACAATTTGAATGTGAACAAGAAATTCAGGATAAAGAACACACAGTGAAGATAGCAACACACAGTGAAGGAATCCTAATTTGTGGAGGAGACCTAAATGCTGTCATGGATGATGAGGTTGACACAACAAGTGATAAGAAGACAAAAAAACATGTAACAAAGTTCATAAGAACCTCACTGGCAGAAATGGGTATGGTAGACATATGGAGGGACCTGCACCCACTCGAAAAAGACTATGCACATTATTCAGCAGTCCATAAAGTACACTCTAGAATAGATTACTTCCTTATGAATGAAGGTGACAGACACAGGGTGAGAAATTGTCGGATTGGAGGGGCAGAAATATCAGACCACAATCCTATATACATGGAAATATATTTAAACAATAGAAAACGACAAACAACATGGAAACTTAATGTAGGACTGTTTAATGATGAGAAAATGAAAGAAAGAATAAAAGTAAACATAAACGAGTATATCGAAGAGAATGATAATGAAGATGTCATGTTTCGGGACCCAGGAGACAGACACTGACACGGGCAAATTAGTGAACAATAATCTTTATTAGAGTGAAAGGGTGTGTAGTGCAAGCGTGAGTGCGTGGATAGTATCCTGGTCACTGGAACTGAGCACTCTGGACAGAGACCCAGCAACCCTGGAACATATAAGTACAGACAATTACTTTTGTCCCACGCTAATGACAAGCTATCAGTAGTGAGGCTTACTTGGGAGAAGCACAGGTTACGTCCTGCTGAGAACCAGCGGCCGTGCAACGTGGAGGTGAAGGCGTCCGGGAACGAGCTGGGACTTCCACCTGTGACTGAGACGAGGACAGGTCTTCCAATGACTCCGGCTGTGACACCACAGACCGGGGCGATGACAAACCAGCTGATGACAAGATGAGTGATTCCACAGAACGTGGTGACGATGATAATCCAGACGATGACAAGGCGAGTGATTCCACAGAGCGTGGTGACCATGACAATCCAGACGATGACGAGGTGAGTGATTCCACAGAGGGTGGTGACCATGACAATCCAGACGATGACGAGGTGAGTGATTCCACAGAGCGTGGTGACGATGACACAACAGATGACGATGACACAAACTCCACCGGTAACGGTGGCCAGTACTCCTGTAACTGATACAGTAACAATTCAGGAATTTGTGGAGCCAGACGTACCGGTAGTCGTGGTGGTAGTGAACCGCTACGTGTGCGAGTTGGCGTAACCCCGTCAGCTGGGGACGCAGGTCCGCCGCCAAGGGAGTCCACCTGTGCACAGGGGTAGAGGTTAGGAGTAGAGTAGCAAACAGCTCTCTTACGTGCTTGACTTTGAACTGAAGTCCTTGACGAGGCGAGAGACGTTCTAGACGAGGCCAGAGAAGATTCTGACGAGACAGTTCCTGACGAGACAGCTTCTGACGAGACAGCTTGAGACGAGACAGCTTCCGACAAGACAGCTTCCGACAAGACAGCTTCTGACAAGACAGTTTCTGACGAGGCAGTTCTTGACAAGACAATTCTAGACGAGACAGATTCTGACGAGACAAGAGAATACCTTGACGAGGCCAGAGAACGGAGTTCTGGTTCTTTCTCAGACGAGGAGGTCAGACGACTCCGTGCCGGGCTGTCAGCAACGCTGGCTTTTAACAGCTGCTGATTTACACCTGTGGATCTGTGCGCAGCTGGAGTTAATGATGCCAATGACGGCCCAGAGGCCGCCATGACAGAAGAAGTGGACCCAACAATACTATGGGATGCACTAAAAGCCGTGTTAAGAGGTAAATTAATTGCTGAATCAGGAAAAGCAAATAAGTCTAAACTGGAAACATATGAACAAAGATGTGAGAGACTGAGGGAATTAGAACGTAAACATCAAAGCACAAACGACCCAAAAATATATATCAAGAAATTAAGGAAGAAAAAATAAAGATAAAAGAAATACAAATAGATGAAATTGAAAGGAAAAATAGATATTTAAAACAAAAATATTATGAAACGGGGCCAAAGGCCACAAAACTGCTGGCAAAACGGTTAAGAAAACAACAAACAGTGAATAATGTATATAAGATTAAGGACCCCATCACAAATAAAACCACAGTTAACCCAGAAAACATCGAAGAAATATTCCATAATTTCTATCAAGAACTATACTCGCAACCTGAAGAGACAAATGTTAAGGATATTAAAAAATTTCTATGCACATTGGACTTGCCATCAATAGGAAACCAACAAAATGAAAAGCTAACAGCAGAAATAACAACACAAGAGATTAAAGATGTGATTAAGTCACTTAAAAACGGTAAATCACCAGATAGTGATGGATACCCATCTGAGTTTTATAAACTGTTTATAGAAGAACTCACGCCACAGCTCCTAAAGTCATTTAATTGGACATTAAACAACAACAAAATACCTCCATCATGGAACGAAGCCATTATTTCAGTTATTTTAAAGCCAGGGAAAGATAGGGAACAATGCGGAAACTATAGGCCAATCTCTTTATTAAATGTGGATTATAAAATATATACAACAATTATATGTCAACGAATAAAGACATTCTTGACGGAATTGATAGAGGATGATCAAACTGGTTTCATAGAGGGACGCCAAACACATGACAATATCAGGAGAACTGTTCACATAATTAATCAAATACATAAAGAAAGGCGCAGTAATAATGAGTTTAGACGCAGAAAAAGCATTTGATAGGGTTAACTGGAAGTTCCTATATAATGTGCTGGAACGCTTTGGATTTAACGAAAAATCAGTACAATGCATAAAGACACTGTATCAAAAACCTGTGGCAAGAATCAAGATAAACGGTAGCTTAACAGACAAAGTAAATATACAAAGATCAACTAGGCAGGGATGCTGCCTATCGCCCACCTTGTTTGCTCTGTTCATAGAGCCACTGGCTCAAGCGATACGACAAAATAAGAAATTAAAAGGTGTAACAATAAAGGGAGCGGAACACGAGATTGGGCTATTTGCAGACGATATTATAGTTTACTTTGAACAACCAGACGAATCAATAATGGAAATGATGAACTTGATAGAAAATTTTGGAAAATTATCAGGATACAAGATAAACATAACAAAAACACAAATACTGGCATTCCACTATAACCCTTTAAACCAGATAACTGATAAGATCAAACTAAACTGGAAACAAAAAGAAATAAAATACCTTGGAGTGAGCATACCTAAAGATCTAAGCAAAATCTATAAAGCGAACTATGATAGGTTGGATCAAGAAATAAAAAAGGATATTGATAGATGGTCAATGTTAAATATGGATCTGAACTCAAAAATTAAGACAGTCAAAATCAGTATACAACCTAGACTGCTTTACCTCTTCCAGGCCCTACCAACAGAGATTCCTGGTGCCCAGTTCTCAAAGTGGGACAGGATGATATCGAGATTTGTTTGGGGAGGTAAAAAGCCGAGAGTGAAATATAAAACTCTCCAGTTACCAAAAGAGAAAGGAGGCATGGGCCTACCGAGTCTAAAGGAATATTACTACTTAGCACAAATAAGATATATCATATGTTGGTGCGACGGAGGATATGAGGCAAAATGGAAAGAAATAGAAAAGGAAATTGAGGGACTCCCAGTACAAAGAATAATAGGAGATAAGGATGCATATAAGCAAATCAAACAAATAGACCCAATCACTAAATTTACTTTGGAACTGTGGTATAAAATAGTACAAAAGTATAACATAAAGGAGGACATAAAACTATTGAAATGGGTAGCATTTGACAGTCGGTTTGAACCGGCAAAGCAAGATAAGGGATACAAAAATCTGGTGAACAAGGGAATCACAGCATGGGGCAATATCGGAAAAAAAGATTTCGGGAGTTTTGTAAACATCAAAAGAAAATTTAAACTAGAAAAATCGGAATTCTTCAGATATTTGCAGATGAGAGATTATTATATGAAGAAGATTAGACATAACCTCCAAACAGATGTGAGTGAGATTATACAATTCATTTTAAGCTCATACACAGGAAATAAAATAAGAATTATTTCAAAGCTATATCAGAAACTTATGGCAAACAAACATTCAAGTAACTATATAAAGGAGAAATGGGAGAAAGAGCTAAATTTAAACATAACAGAAGAAAGCTGGCAGGAAATATGGAAAACACAACACACATCAACAAGTTCAAGGACATGGAGGGAATTTGGATGGAAAAACCTGATTCGTTATTTCATTACACCACAGATTCAAAGAAAATATACAAATACCCAATCTTTATGCTGGAGGGGCTGTGGGGCTCAAAATGCAGATCACTCACATATGTTTTGGAAATGCTGGAAAATCTCACCATTCTGGAAATCTATACATGTGACAATACAGAGGATATTAGGATATAATATACCAATGAACTGTAACTTGATGTATTTATGTGATCTTAAAAAAGATAATGTAATACAGGCTGAGGACAGATATCTAGTTAAAATCTTGCTGATTGCATGTAAAAAAACAATCACAAGAAAATGGCGATCAGAAGTTCTTCCTGACCAAGAGCAATGGACTGACATTGTTGAGGATATACGTTTGATGGAAAAACTAACATATCGACAAAGAATGCAAGAAGGACTATGTGAAAAAAAATGGCGGAAATGGACACACTACAAAATGCAACGAGACAGAAATTGAAAGAATAACCAAAGACACTGGAAAAACCAGAAGAATTAAGAGATGGAAACTTAAAACTTGATGCTCCAACATTTGTTTCCCCCCCCCCTTTTCTTTTTTTTTTCTTTCTTTCTCTAGCTCCTTTTTTTAAATATAGACTATGATCTGAATGTAATAAATATGATGAAAAATGAATAAAAATCAAAGTTACAAAAAAAAGAGGTTAAAGGAACTAAATACCGAGCTACTGGAAAGGCAACCATCTCCACAGCGCCCGTCAGGATATCCCCGTCAATTCAGAAGGCGACAACATGGACATTTTACCCTCAGGAGGTGACAACATGGAAATTTTAACCTCAGGAGGTAATAACATAGACATTTTAATCCCAGGAGATAATGACATCGGGGCTCCGAACCCAGGATCTAATATGAGAGCCTTGACCTCAGGGGGTAATAACATGAAAGTCTCTTGCTCAAAAACGGATGACTGAGGCACGCTGACCTCAGAATGAGACGGCTGGAACGTGCTGATCTCTGGATGAGATGGTTGGGGTGCGTTGACCTCAGGGTGAGACAACTGGGGAGCGCCGACCTCATGTGCTGATAGTTTGGGCGTGCTGATTCCCAAATGAAATGGCTGGGGTGCACTGACCTCAGGCTGAGACGGCAGGGGTGCATCTAATCAAGATGTCCTGGAATTCTCCTCCGACGCCATCACCTCAGACAGGGGGGAAGAGGTACAGGTTGAAGCAGGCATCATATCAATACAGGCAGCAGAAGAACTCAATGAGGAGAGCTCAGAGGCTGATAGAGTGATAGAGACTGCAACTGGGTCTCCTCATCCAGACATCTTTAATACAGATATTAGGAAAACAAAAAAGTGGACTTGCCTTAACTCCTGCTCCTCCGCTGGCAAGGAACCCGATGACTCTGCAACTGGAGAGGCAATGACCACCACCAGAGATGTTGAAGAAACAGCAGGTGAGACAGTCTCTGCAGGGGCGTGCATGTGAGGCGGAGCAGGCTCTGCAGAGGCGTGCACGTGAGGCAGCGCAATCTCTGCAGGGGCGTGCACATAAGGAGGAACAGTCTCTGCAGGGGCATGCTCGTGAGGAAAAACAGTCTCTGCAAGGGCGTGCATGTGAGGAGAAACAGCCTCTGCAGGGGCGTGCACCTCGGGGTCAGCTGGAGCTGTGGCGTGCACCTTGGACGAAAAAGGAGAAACACAGGTGGATGGCATACCAGTATCAGAAAAAATGGCAGCAGAGGCAGGCGGCAGAGGCTCAGTAGTAATTGGTGACTGCCACTGTGAACCCCCATCTAATAGCAGGCAAGCCCCCCTCCCGCCCGCAATAGGTGTAATAGAAGGAAAAGGTACTTACCTGGCCTGCTCTGCCACTTAAGAGGCCACCCTTGGCGATCCCAATGAGGAAACATTTGTGGGCATGGACACCATTGTTGAAGGTGGTGGAGCCAGCACTGCAGGCATGATGATGCGCGAAGCAGCTGTGGTGGAAACCTCAGGCAAAGCGGCATGCTTAATGACAGGTGAAGCCGGTGAGTGTGCCATGGAGAGAGCTGTAACAGGAGCGGAGCATGGAGACGTGCATAAGAGAGCTAAAGAACGTCTCACAGATGGCACAAGGTCCCATAATGCCGAAACCAGGGGACGCTCGGTCATCGGCGCAGGTTTCACCTTAAATAGCAGTCCTTTCTTTTGCTCTTAACGTGGTGGCAGGACTGGCGGATGGCGTAAAGATGAGGACGATGTCAGAGTCAGGGGACGCTGTCTCATCGGCACAGACTCCGTCTCATCTGGGGTGCTCTTCCTCCAATCCGAGAAACGCCTGTGGAGCTGGGGAGGGACAGGCTGGAACTGGGGGGTGGGAAGAGGCTGAAGTTGGAACTGTGGCTGGATAGAAGACACTTGTCTCCGGCAAGTCGAAGGCAGACAGCTCCTCCGTCTCTGGCATGAAGGAGTACTCATCTGACTGCAGGAACTCGAGGAGGAAAGTGGGAATTTTCTCCCTCAAATGGGGCTTCTCTGCCACTAGTTAGAGAGCGCTCTCCCATGCAATGCCCCTCCATATCGCATTTTGCTCTCCCTCCATCTGCAGGAAAAGCTTGTACCGTTCTCCCAGCTCCCAGATGAAGTCTCGCAGCAACTTGTGGCGGGCAATGTCCTCAGGCATGGAGCTCAGGGAAGCAAGGATAGGAAGCTCCCATATCCAGGGATGGGAACAGATGTCCGCGTTCGCCTCCATCACCACTGCAGCAGCCTCCCAATGCGCCGCAGCTTCTTCAGGATTAGAACTGCATTGCACAGCAGTCACACAGTCCAGCACCTGGTAAACAATGCTGAGTTGCTCTGTTCTCCATTCTCCACCTCTTCCTTTCCTTGCTGGTTTCACCCACTGATGCTACGTGTCCACTGGTCAGGATTTTTCGGAAAGGAATCCGGATACCGCAACCTGTGAGGTGCGGAAAAGGGGCGTGTAGTGTAGTTCTTGGCTAGGCGGAGTCGAGCAATGAGGGAGGAAATACTGGAATAGTCATTATTAACCATGAGAAGATTGTTTTTTATAGTGCTGGTATATTTGCACTACAAAAGGCGACTTTGTTGTCATCGCTGCCGGTTTTGAGTTCACCCAATCCTACAGACCCGCACAATGCATGTCGAATTTGACCGCCTGGTTCGTGAGCTTCAGCTGAATGAGCCCATGTTCCACTGCTCTCCAAGCCTTGTTCCTTTGTATGTTGTTTCTATATGACCGCAAGGACTGGTCATATACATAGTACCAGGTTGCCTGAAACAGCGGTTATTAATTTCTCCTTCATAACTTCACAACAGGTAACATTCAGATCTACTTCTCTCTCTCCCCCCCCCCCATTGTCTTTTCCTCCAGTTGGCTGCTGGTTCACTGGATTGGCTGATGGAGCCCGCTGTGGGCAGTCTTCAGCGCTCTGCTGCTACCAGAAAATGTGGCATCCTTGATCTCCATATCTTTTAAACAAACCAGCAAAAAGTGTTTCTAACATCATTTCGTGTGAGAAATAGTAGGTTCAGTTAATGAATTCGTTGTTATTTGACAAGAACCGCTGGTTTAAAAGTTCAGGATGCGAGTGCTGCCTCCAGTTTATGACCGTATGGAAAAAATCATGATCGATTGTCATGACTATACAAATGAGCTGTAGGGGACCCACGGGAGATTTTGCACACCACAGTCCAGTTTTCGAACACTCCACACCCAAATGTTTCCTGCTGTGTTTCCAATACACGATGAATGGGAAGCGGAAAAACGACGGAACCAGTGGACACGTACCAAGAGTCCTTCTTTGAGGGTGTCTTATTGTCATGTTTGCCCCTCCAGGGCTTAAGAACGGACTCACTCACTGGGCAACGTTTAAACATATTTGTTAAGCAAAAGAACACAGCGCGGGGGCTGAACACAAAATAAAGCCATAACAGCAGAAAACTACACAAATAGCACGTGACAAAACAATAATAACGCCAGACCTATGGTGGAGACTGACAAAGATGCCCTGCTGAAGGCAACGCGTGAGGTGTACAAATAGGGCTGGCACTGATCAGCAGATGAGGCACAGCCGTGAGCAGTTAACAACAGAAGACCAAATGGCTTAGAAACAGAATGAACTGAGAACGCTGTCGCACCAGTATACAACAAAATGATGAGTGAGACAGGAACAAAGCTAGTACTAATGAAAACAATAATGACAACAAAGGGGAAACACAGCTTAAAGAGTGGGATATGTTTGCACCATGTCCCCTTATGACAGAAACAAAAATTTCAAACTTTAATGACTCGCAAATGTGCTACTTAAATGCATGCCTCATATAAAATTGAGTAATAAAAAGAAAATCAAAAAAGAAAACAAATCAAAATTTGGTAACATCTACTTTTTCTTCAAATATATATTTACACATTAGGCCTTTGTACTTGGTAGGTTGTTTCCTGGTTATTTCTTCTCTCTGAAAAAATGTCTGCCTGAACTGCTCCTCCTCATGCAATCTGACTGACTTGGTGATGTTCAGATCCATGCTTACCTTGTGTTGCAGGACTCCTGACAGGAACTGATCAGACGTCTCCCTGGTGGTTTGTCAGATGAAAGAGAATCTAAACTTCTGAAGGACTGGAGACTTGCACAGTGCAGTATAACAAGAGAAGTGCTTGAAATATCCTGTGAGTGATGTGCAGCGATCTTAGACACTACTAGTGTCTCAAAAAAAAGAATATCATCATTTATTAGTTTAAGTCATAATCATCAAAATTAAAAACGGCCAACTATAAGTCACGTTATGAGTGATGAATATAGAAAATATGAAAGTTTAACTTTTTTGAAGGAGTTGAAATAATAATTTAAAAAAAATTATAGAAGAGCTTTAAAGACACACTCCAGTGGATGTAAATCCCCTATAAAAGTCAATCTACTTTGTCTAAAGTGGTATCTTTTGCCCTTTTGTCTACAAAACAACTTTCATTGTCTTACAGTTTCATGTCAAAATCTTTTCCCACCCACATCCCGCAAGGCTAATAGTGGCTAGAGCAGGGGTGGGCAATCATGTGCCATGGAGGGCCATTCTACTGCAGGTTTTCTGTTCCACCCAGTCTCTTCAGCAGGTGTTTTCAATGATTAGCAATCCTTGAAGCTGGTCAGAGCACACACCTGCTGAAGAGACTGGGTGGAACAAAAAACCTGCAGTGGAATGGCCCTCACTGCCCACTCCTGGGCTAGAGCTACATTAAACAGAATAAATCCTGTGGAAATAAGATAAGATAAGATAAGATAAGATAAGCCTTTATTAGTCCCACAATGGGGAAATTCCAGGATTGCAACAGCACAGGGATAGCAACACTCAGAGCAACAATCAGAAGGCAAGAAAAAACAAGAGCAGCTAGTATACATATGTACATATATATATATATATATATATATATATATATATATATATATAGACACACAGTGCGGAGCATTGTAGCTGGATGGAATAATATGTAGCTATATAAACACACAGTGCGGAGCATTGTAGCTAGATGGAATAAATATGTAGATATATAAACACACCCAGTGCGGAGCATTGTAGCTAGATGGAATAAATATGTAAATATATAAACACACAGTGCAGAGCATTGTTGCTAGATGGGATGAAACAGCACAACCGTCTACTTAGTTATCCTACATGGTATGATTATGTACCCATACATATTCTCACCCTCCATAGCGACCGGTATTTTCCTAGTTGTATGCCAGAGGGGACCATTGTATAAGTCTATTGTGTCTTTTGCATTCAAAAACTATTAGGTTGTCACATCTTTTTGCTATCTCTGCGAGCAGCCCTGCTTAGGTTGTACAGTCTGACAGCCGTTGGTAGGAAGGACCTGCAAAACCTCTCGGTTGTGCACCTAGGATGATGTAGTCTGCTGCTAAATGAGCTCCTCAGTGCATTCAGTATGTCCTGCATAGGGTGGAACTCGGCCTCCAGCAGAGATGACAGTTTAGCCACCATCCTTCTCTCTCCTATCTCCTCCACTGGGTCAAGGCGCTGCCCCAGGACAGAGCTAGCTTTCTTGATCAGTTTGTTCAGTCTCTTCCTATCGGCTGCTGTAATGCCACTGCCCCAGCAGACCACTCCAAAAGTGATGGCTGATGCCACCACCGTGTCATAGAATGTCTTCAGCAGCGCCCCTTGTACACCAAAAGACCTGAGTCTCCTCAGTAGGAACAGCCTGCGCTGTCCCTTCTTGTAGAGTACGTCAGTATTGTGTGACCAGTCCAGTTTATTGTTCAGATGAACACCCAGGTACTTGTAGGATGTCACCATCTCGATGTCTGTTCCCTGTATATTTACTGGTGCTGTGAGGGGTTGTCCTTGCCTGCGGCAGTCCACCACCAGCTCCTTTGTTTTCCTCGCATTGATCTGGAGGCAGTTCCGATGGCACCAGTCCACGAAGTCCTGGATAAGCCCTCTGTACTCAGCTTCATCTCCGTTGGAGATGAGGCCGACGATCGCAGAGTAGTCAGAGAACTTCTGTAGATGGCAGTGTGTTGTGTTGTGTGAGAAGTCCGCAGTATAAAGGGTGAACAGGAAGGGAGCCAAAACCGTTCCCTGGGGGCCCCCCGTGCTACCGATGATCGTGTCGGACACACAATCCCGGGTTCTCACAAACTGAGGCCGGTTAGTGAGGTAGTCCAGGATCCATGATGACAGGTGCTGGTCCACCCCTGCGCACAGCAGCTTGTCCTTCAGGATCATCGGTTGGATGGTGTTGAAAGCACTGGAGAGGTCAAAGAACATGATCCTCACCGCATTCCCGGGCTTCTCCAGGTGGGACAGAGAACAGTGAAGGAGGAAGATCACCGCATCCTCCACCCCAATGCCATGCTGGTAGGCGAACTGGAGTGGATCCATCGCTGGTCCCACCAGGGGGCGGAGGTGAGCAAGGAGCAGTCTCTCCAGGGTCTTCATCATGTGGGACGTCAAGGCCACTGGTCTGTAGCTGTTCAGGTCTTTGGGGTGGGAAGTCTTTGGTACAGGTACCACACAAGATGTTTTCCACAGCTGTGGTACCCTCCCCAGCTTCAGGCTCAGGTTGAAGATGTACTCCACAATCCCACACAGCTGGTCTGCACAGGACTTGAGGAGCTTTGCGCTGATGCCGTCCGGTCCCGACGCCTTCCTCACCTTGATCTTCCTCAGCTCCGTCCTCACCTGGGTCTTAGTCAGGTTCAGGTTGGGGAGCTGTGTGTTGGGAGTGGGGTGGAGTTGGTAGAGTGGGGAGTGGGCAGCGGGACTTGATGTCTTTAGAGGCAGCAGTGGTTGTTGTGCAGTCAGTGGGGAGGGCGGTTGGTCAAACCTATTGAAAAACAGATTCAGATTGTTCGCCCCCTCCCTGCCCCCCGTGGCCTGGGGGGAGGTATTCTGGAGCCCAGAGATGGTTTTAAGGTTTCTCCAGACCCCGCTGATGTCGCTCTGTTGCAGCTTGTCCTCCATCTTCTTCCTGAAGCTGTCCTTGCCTTCTCTGATCTTTCTCCTCAGCTCCCTTTGTACGGACTTCAGCATCTCCCTGTTCCCCGACCTGAAGATCCTCTTCTTCTCTCTCAGAAGTGTTTTTATCTCAGGGTTGATCCAGGGTTTGTTGTTTGAGCAACACTGTATGGTCCTGGTAGGAACGGTGTTGTCCACACAGAAGCTGAGGTAGTCCGTGATGGTGTGAGTGAGGCCATCGATGTCCTCACCATGTGGATCGCAGAGCTGCTCCCAGGCGGTGGTTTCAAAACAGCCCTTTAGAGTGTCCATTGCCTCCTCAGACCATAACTTCACTGTGCGCATGGCCGGAGGTTGTCTGTGCACTAGGGGTTTGTACACCGGCCGGAGATGAACCGAGTTGTGATCCGATCTCCCGAGTGGGGGGAGTTGTAATGAGGTGTATGCCTCCTTAGTGTTTGCGTAGAATAAGTCCAGTGTTTTATTGTCTCTAGTGTGGCATGTGACATACTAGGTAAACGTGGGTAGAATGGGAGACAGTGAAACATGGTTGAAATCGCCTGAGATGAGGAGAAGAGCATATGGGTGTTCTGTCTGCAGCCTCCCGGTTACTGAATGGATGACGTCACGCGCTGTCCCAGCGTTTGCCGTCGGATTTGCATAAACAACAATGCAGATCACGTGTGAGTATTCCCTCGGGAGATATGTAGGCCGCATGCTAACAGCTAGCAACTCAATGTCTTTGCTGCAGTGTCGTTGTTTAACAGTGATATGTCCCGGTCTGCACCAGTTGTTGTTAACATACATTATCACTCCACCGCCCCTTGCTTTGCCACTGTCTGGTGTTCGGTCTGCCCATATCGCGTGGAAACCCTCCAGCTCAATGTTAGCATCTGCTGCTAGTTCAGATAGCCACGTCTCGGTAAACAAAAGGAGAGAGCATTCCCGGTATATGCTATCGTAGCGGGAGATAGCCGCTAGCTCATCTACCTTTCCCAGTAACGACCGTACATTCCCCATGACAATGGATGGAAGGGAGGGTCTGTACCTTATATTTTTTGTCTTCCGCCTTTCTCCAGCCCGGCAACCACGGCGTTTTCGCCTCAGTTCTTCCGGTATGTCGAGTTTTTCCGTTAGCACCGGGTGGCAGTTGAGTGCTAGCAGCTCTTCCCTGCTGTACCATCTCCTGCTATATACAGTGGCTCCGTCCACCGGCTCAGGAGACATTTGGGACGATCTGTGTGTCCGTGATATAAATGGAGTGAAAAACCGGATCAAAAAGAGAGAGGAAGGGAAAAAAAAAGACTCAGAATTGAGCCGCTGTTGCAAAAGGCAGCCGACTCGTGTGGCGCCGGAAGTGAAGATGAAGGACAGTTGAAGGACATGCCCAGTTATATGCACGTTGGCCCAGGATAATGACTGAAACTCTATCGGTCCTTAAAAGCAGTTTAATGGTAAAACCCATCTTAATTTGGGTCGTTTTCAAAGCAGCTGTTAAAAAATGCTAACTGGCCCTGGAAGCTAACTTCAGTCTTTAGTTCCACCCTCTTCCCCCGAGGATTGGCTCAACATTATGGACCGGTTACAGCGATGTCACCGAAAACTCTCTGTCTAAACATGCCTTTTTTCAATGGGAAACAAAAAAGCAGAGATATGAAATAGTTGAGTGATTTCACTCTTGATATGTCCTGTAAGTCATAAAACACATTACAGACATGCTAATAAGAAAAAAAAAAGATTTTGGGTGGAGCGTCACTTTAAAGGCAACAGAGAAAACATTCTAACCTCTTGGCCAGTAGGTGTAACACTTTAACACTTATTCTTGCCTCAACTGTTTGGTAGAGACACAGGAGATTAACCCAATTATGGTGTTGGCTGTGACCGGCTGTGACGTCCTTAGTGGCCAAATACTGTATATATCTATCTATCTATCTATCTATCTATCTATCTATCTATCTATATATATATATATATATATATATATATATATATACTGTATATAAAAGATGGCCGCCAAAAGTTGGCATGGCCAAGACCAAAACAAATGATGTCGTCAAGGTCACCGGAAGTTCAAGACCAAGTTGAAGTGTAATGGGTGGCTGATATGGTAATTATGTTATGACTGATGTGCTAATTACGTTTTGACTGGTATGCTAATTATGTTTTGACTGATACGTTAATTATGGTATGTCTGGGTGGGCTCATCTCCTCACCCCCTGTCTGAGTTTAAGGGGTCAACAGAAGGTCACTAAGTTCACCAAAGGATGCTAAAGTTTATTGGTTGATTGATATGCAAACTATGTTTTGACTGGTGTCCTAATTATGTCTTGACTGGTATGCTAATTATGGTATGAGTGTTAACAGAGTATGGCATTTGTGTACTGTAAAAAACATAAAAAGCACACAAAAATAAGAAAAAGTCGGCATTCGTGAGCACAGCGAGCAAACACGTCTGCCTCAGAGGGCACCATGATTGTGTCGAATATGCACGATACAACTATTTTATGTATGGCAGGCAGCCAAATGTACCAATACAATGAATATATTCGGTATTTCGCCTAGCCCTACCTTCACCCTACCCCTAATGACTTCCCTCACTTTAACAATCCAAAACTGTGTATTTAATGTGTAAAGTAGGTGAAACACAAATGGAACAAAAGAACAAAGGAGATGCAAACATGAATTTGTTGCATAGGATAGCAGCCCCCACTCACCTCCGCATTAGGAGGTGAGTACTTTTGAAACAGAGAAACATGGTGAAATGCAATAAAATACAGTGACATCATCTCAAAAAAAAAAAAATCCATTCACCTGTATTGGGGGGATTGGAACAATCAATCTATGTTGATGTATCAGAGAATTTGTTGCTTTTATTTGTGCATTGTGACTTTGTGATACGTGGAAAATTTAAATAAGATCTTTATGAAACATCTCATTTGAGCAATAAATCTCAAGGTGACTTAAGTCTTTAAAATTGTTTCCAGAAGCTGTGAGTGGACTGAATACCCCTTATTCACATAATATGGCATGCAGTAGGACAAACAGTGAACTTGATGCTTTTCACTTAAAAAATCATTTTAAAGTTGCACAATTCCTTGCACAGCTTACAAAGAACAGTTGATTGTTAATTTTCTAGTTAGTGTTTTAATTCCCGAGTACTGTTTGGCTGCAAGAAATCATAAATTAAAACAAATAATAAAAACATGATTAACCAAATCTAAATGGCAGTGAATCCTGCATGTGTGTTTTTCCCTCATGAGATTGGGCTCTTTCATGTAGCTTCACTTTATGAAGCGCTGCCAGATGCACCACAACGGAGAAAATGGTTCAAATGGACAACACCAATGGCTTTCATTAAAAAAACAACAACTGCATTTTCAGTCGTAGATGTTAGAAACATCATGTCTGTGTTTCTTTCTTTTGATGTTCTTATGTGATGGCCTTTATCATCATAGAGCAGCATGCCGGCACAGGCTGTTTGTTTTATGTGAACAATTCAAGTGCTCATGAGTCATCTTTTTGAACTCTTCATGACTGCAGTGTGCATCATATATTCCTCATGCAGGACTCATGCAACGCTTCGCAAAGGGCTAACAATAACCACCTGGAAGAGGATGAATACATCAACTAAGGTGATCCAGGGGCAAGAGGCTCACCTGTGTGGGTGGATGGTTGTTGGCTGTAGCCAGCGGTGGATGATGCTGTTGTGTTCAGAACGGTTCGTGTGAATAACATCAGATGTTTCAAGGGCAAAAAAAACCCATTTTTGATATGTAGTTGTGAAATGCAATCTCACCTTCATTTTGATTTATAGAATAAAAGCTAGTGTGCTGATTTCAGATGAGTAATTTCAAATTAATATTAGAATGTTCAGAAGTGAAGCACCTCGCTGCAGAATAGAAGTTTACGAAAGCAGGAAAGAAATTGGAGTATTTAGGAAAATTGGTTGACTAATAGCAGTTTTCAGTAACATATTTTCTTTTTCACAGTGAAACATCAGAATTTAGAAAAATGGTCAAGGAGATCACAGTAGAAGCAAAGAGCCATTAAAAAGCCATTTACCAGACAGCTCTCTGCACAGTAGCAAGGTAATGAACAGGGCTCAGCTGAAGATCTCCTTCCCAGAGGAGTGCAACATTTACCGCTTCCACCGAGACTGAGAGAAAAACAAAGGATTACCTTAGATTCAGCTGGGACAGGCTTCATTTTATTATAAGACATGATGTGTAGAATAGGTCTTTTTCAACTTCTACAACAGCAACGCCTACCTGTGCAACAGATTTTTCACAATTAACCATACAACTCCACAGAAATGACTGCAATAAATGCTTTATAGTATATGCACACCTACTCAACTGGAAATTCTTGGTAAATATCAAGATAAAGAAAGCACTTTCTGCTAATGACACAAAATTTGATTTGAGATTTGATAATGTGTTAAATTCAACATTATCCTTCAACCATGAAACCCTTCATGCTTTACCAACTTTACACTACATTTGGTCTTTGGTCCCAGTCTATTCTCACCCCAAGCATGTACTGTTTGACTTGGTCAACAGTGATGTACTGGGTTACTGGGCTGTGATGTTAGGAATACAACAGTGTCACATAGTATGTAACACTGAGCTCGTTCGTTCGTTCTTTCTTTCTTTCTTTCTTTCTTTCTTTCTTTCTTTCCAAAATTGGGTGTCTTTAAAGCAAAACGAGGATCTTTTTCTAACCTTAATTAAGCAGCTTTAGAGGAACAAACACACTTTATGCATGAACACAGATATACAGTAACCACAGTCCCTTCAACTCCCATATGAAGAATTTGCGGCTCATCTAAAAGCAGCCAATCAGGGACTTATATCATTACATCCATTAGCACTCCCAGCCTCAAATTTTGACAAGATTGGTTTGCATTAGAGTCTAGTACAAGCCCAAGGACTCAAAGGTTTCCCCACCCCCCAACCACCAACAAATAACCAAATCTGTTTCGAGTGAGGGAGCAAACTGTCCCAAAGACTATTGTTCAAATGTTATAATTGGAAGATTTTAATGAGGTTATAGATTAAGAGAGGATGCAATAAACTATATTGCTCCCACTCTAGCTATGGTTGTCTGTTCACAGCGTTCTGGGTATTGCTGTCACATTACGTGACTCGAATAAAAGTGCATCACGACGTGCGTTAGCTTTACTGGTGTCATGATAAAATATTGGAGGATGTGAGATTAATTCCCATCAGATACCACCAGTGTTTCAGCCTGTCACAGCTGAAATTATGATTCTGTGTTTGTAATGATACTTGTTTATATGTGACCTTTTTATTGTCATAACATAGCCCATTCCTCTGTCATATAATACAATCTAATACTGCAAACCAAATAAAATTAGAATTTAAAAAAAAAAACCTGGACTTCCGGTTATGGCCGCCGCGTAGAAGGACATGCTTTACTCTACTCTGCTCCTAAAAAAAAATAAATCGGCAAATAACTCTCTCAATTGGAACAAAACCTATCCCAACGTTTGGGCGAGGACATGCCGGTAAAGCCTAAGGCTGGGAAATCAGGTGGAGGAAAAACAGAATCGCCGAAACAGTCCAAGTTAATGGACTTTCACGTCCGTGACGAAGCAGAAAAACCCCCAAATATGGCGGAGGAAGCTAGCGGAGGAGCGGTGACTACTGGCGACGGCACAGGTGCGGTGCTCGCTGCCATTAGTTCAATGAGAGCAGACTTTTCCTCTAAACTTGACGGGATTATTGCAGCGATAGAAGGAATGAAAAAGGAGTTAAGTGACTGTATGGAACGAGTTTCGCAGGTGGAGCTCTGAATTTCCAGTGCTGAGGATGACGTCTCCGGCCTACAATTAAAGGTGCGCACATTGGAATTAAAAAATAAACGTCTGGAAGATAATGTTCTGGATTTAGAATCCCGGTCGAGACGGAACAACCTGAGGCTGGTGGGTCTCCCGGAGAGAACGGAGGGTCTGGATCCATGTTCCTTTTTGGAAAAGTGGATCCCAGAAGCGCTGAACAACGCGGAGCTGCAGTCATCAGTTGTCTTAGAAAGCGCCCACCGAATTGGCCCACCGAGAGATAATAAGGCATCACCGAGGACGCTGATTATGAAGTTCCTCAGCTACAGAGACAGGATGACGATCTCCAACGCGGCGCGAGCCAAAGGAGAAATTAAATACCAGGATCAACAGGTGTGATTCTACCCAGATTTGGCCACAGGAATCCAACAATTAAGGAAACAGTTCGACCCCGCCCATAAAGAACTGCGCAACCTTGGGATTCGTCATGGAGTGATTTATCCTGCAAGACTGCTGGTCACGTATAAGGGCAGAACCCACATCTTCAAGACCCCTGAGGAGGCGCAGGAGTTCATCAAGCAGATCCAAGAAGAGACTAGTGGGAGCTAAGCATGAACAAAATATAAGGTAGAATATTTAAGCGTTTGCACAGGCATCTGACTGATCTGAAGCATATAGCAAGTTTACAAAATATAGATTGTATTATATATTAAAAAAAAACCTATGATGTACAAAGTTGCTATAAAATTTAGGAGTTAAGGTGGAAAACTACAGAAGAGAGTTAATGTTACGTCATTAAAAGCAGTAGAGTTAGGGTGATTGAGAGGAGAAAGAAAGAGTGGTTTTGACTGATCCTCGCGGGTGAGGAGCAGTCAATGGCTATAGCGGGAGACGGAATTTTTTTTTTTGATTTTGGGGGGATTACCACGAATGTGGGAAGGGGGAATTTGTTTGTGTGTAGTTTGTAGGATGAATGTTCAACCACTCATGTTTTTACTTCTCTGTGTGAGCATGTTTACATTGCGAGGTAATCTCAAACTTCTTATTGCTCATAGACCAAAGCGTTAATCTCAATTTAACCTCATGGAATTGCAGAGGTCTACAAAATTTAAAAAAAACTTAAAGAAGTTAAGAATAAAATAAAAGACATGGGCTCAAAAATTGTGTTTTTACAAGAAACTCATCTAATAGAGGAAGATGTAAAAAGAATTAGGAGAAGATGGCAAGGAAGTGTATTCACCTCATCATTTTCATCCCGAGCCAGGGGAGTTATGACTCTCATACATAAATCAGTCCCATTTCAAGTGAAAAATGTAATTGGAGACAAATTTGGAAGATATCTAATCATTCAAGGATCTTTGTTATTAGAAAATATAAATTTGGTGAACTTATATGGTCCCAATATAGATGATCAAAATTTCTTTGCTAATTTATTCCTTATTTTATCTTCACTTACAGGGCAACATATAATAGCAGGGGATTTTAAATGTACATTGAATCCCAGTATAGATAGATCAACAGGACTAGACTGTACGCACAATGGATGCAGGATGATCATTAATCATTTTATGAAAGAATTGAGATTGCTAGATATATGGAGAGAAATGAAACCACAAGTTAAAGCCTATTCTTGTTATTCTAATATCTACAAGACATTCTCACGTATTGACTATTTTTTGATCTCCACAGAATTAGGGTCCAAGATTCAAAACTGCTTCTATGATAATATTGTGATCTATGATCATGCACCCTGCTGTCTAATATATGTAGATAAGAAATTGACAGAGGAACCAGGTAGGTGGCAATTTCAGCATAAATGGCTTCAGGATGAGGAATTTGTTAAGTACATAGAAAAACAGATAGATGAGTTCTTTGATATCAATACTACACAAACATCAGCATGTATAAAGTGGGAGGCTTTCAAAGCTTTTATTAGGGGGCATATTATTAGTTATACAGGTTCAAAATTTAAGAAGACTCGAGAGGAGAGAGTCCAATTGGAACATAAAATAAAAATTCTTCAAGAAAAAGTGTATGCAGGAAGTGTCCCAAAGTTAGAGAACGAATTACTGATTCTGAGAGCTGAATATGACAAAAAATCAGCGAATACAGCTGCCTCGAGTCTTCTAAGATTGAAGCAATCTTTTTATGAACAAGGTGAAAAATCAGGAAAATTATTGGCATGGCAGATTAAACAATTAGAATTTAAAACACCAATTACCAGTATTATAAGTAACGGACAGCCAGTTGTAGATCCTTTAGAAATTAATAGTGCCTTTAGAGATTATTATGAAAAATTATATAATACAAAAAATGAAACTGACTTAACAAAACTAAATGGGTTTTTGGACGGATTATCTACACCGTGTATTCCAAATGAAAACAGGGAGATACTGGAGTCTAAAATTAGTCAAGAAGAAGTTGGGCTAGCCATTGATAATATGAAATCAGGAAAAAGAGCAGGACCAGATGGTCTTCCAGTTGACCTCTATAAAAAATTTAAGAATAAATTAATAAAACCATTTTTGGAAATGGTTTTAGAAGCATTTCAAAATAGTAATTTACCACCATACATGAATAATGCCTTAATTATACTGTTATACTGTTGCCAAAACCAGGTAAACCCTCTAATAAATGTGAAAATATGAGACCAATAAGCCTATTAAATGCTGACCTTAAGATAATCTGTAAAATCTTAGCAAGACGACTACAAGAAATATTACCAAATATTATTAACCGAGATCAGAATGGCTTTATAAAGGGAAGACAAGGCTTCCATAATGTAAGAAGACTATTTAATATTATCTATTCTAATAAAGAAGCACCGGATACAGCTCTCCTATCATTGGACGCCGAAAAGGCCTTTGATAGGGTCGAATGGCCCTTTCTTTTTGAAGTTTTACAAAGGTTTGGAATTGGAAATAATTTCATAAAATGGGTTCAGATAATATACAATAATGCTACAGCAGAAATCCTAACAAACAGCAATATTTCAAAATCAATAAATATCAATAGAGGATATCGACAAGGCTGTCCACTTTCACCTTTACTGTTTACTATGGCAATTGAACCTTTAGCGATGGCAGTACGTTTACATCCACAAATATATGGAATTAAAGTAGGACCAACAGAACATAAAATCTCCCTGTATGCCGATGACATAATTTTGTTTATGTCGAATCTTAAAAAATCAATTCCGACCTTGTTGAATTTAATAAAGAATTTGGGGGAAATATCAGGATATAAAATAAATAAAACTAAATCTTCAATATTAATGTTAAATGAGACCCAGAGAAATCACCCAGCTCCTGAGGTAAATCAATTCAATGTTGTAAATCAGTTTAAATATTTAGGAATTGTGCCTAAGCTAGAATTAGTCACCAGTACCAACTATGAAGCCTTAATGACAGACATTAATGAGTTACTTCAGAGATGGATGTCACTACCAATGTCGATGATCGGGAGAATCAATATACTTAAAAGTAATATTTTACCCAAAATACTTTATTTATTTCAATACATTCCTTTACCACCACCTTCAGATCTATTCTCAAGAATTAAAAAAAAGTTAGTGGAATTTTTATGGAACAATAGGAAGGCTAGATTACGTCTGTCCTTACTATATTTACCATTTGATCGTGGAGGTCTGAAATGTCCAAACTTTATGTTGTATTACTGGTCAGCACAACTGAGGTCTATGACATATTATTTTTCATCAAATGATCTCCCTCACTGAACTGAAATGGAATCATACAATTTACCTTTACCTCTTCCCATATTCATATACTCAGACTCGGCAAAAAAATTACAGAAACAAGTTAAAAATCCATTTGTAAAGCATATGATCAAAATATGGTGTGAAACCACAAAATATTTAAAAGAACCACACTTACTGTCACAATTTAGCCCAATATGGGGTAATCAATATTTTAAACCAGGGAGAGCGGATGCTGTATTTAAAGTATGGAATTTAAAAGGGATTCAAAAGATTCAAGACTTATATCTGTCATGTTCAGATAACATAATGTCTTTTGAAGAACTGAGGATCAAATTTAATCTTAATAGAACACATTTTTTTAAATATCTTCAGCTTAGGAACTTTATTCGATCAAATCAAAATAATGCTCTCATCCGACCTACTTATTCATCCTTGGAAAAAATTTTGATGAAAGATAGTAAGAGAAAGGGTATTATTTCAGAGTTTTATAACTCATTGACATTATTCTCAAGTGAAAACTCACAGAAAAGATTGAATTATTAGAAAGAAGACCTGCAAACTGAAATTTCAGAGGAACAATGGGAATTGGCTTGTACAGAAGCTCAAACCAAATCAATAAATGTACGTCTTAAATTGATACATTTTAAATGGTTAATGTGGATGTATGTTACACCGGTGGAGTTAAATAGATATAACAAAAACATACCAGATACGTGCACAAAATGTATGGAAAGTAAAGGAACCCTATTTCATTGTTTATGGGAATGTAGAAAAATTAGAATGTTTTGGGAAGAGGTGAGGATAACAATTGAAAAAATAATTTCAAAACAAATCATATTGAATCCTAAATTGTTTTTGTTGGGTCTGTATCCAGAAAAGCATAACTTTAATAAGAGTGAAAGAGCATTCATAGACCTCAGTTTGTTTAATGCCAAAAAATGTATTGCACTACTGTGGAAAAAGACTCATAGACCAGATGTGACTCAGTGGTTAAGACAGATGTTAACAAACCTTCCACTAGAAAGAATAACATACATACTGGAATCAAAGGAAATTGTGTTTGAGAATATATGGAGACCTTTCATTGATTATGTAAAGAATTTAAACATAAGTTTTGAAGAAGAAGGTGAATGATGTGTGTGGACCTTGTAAATTCCAAACTGGTGAATGTATAATATGTATACTTATGTAATGGATTGCCTAGACTAAACAGAGGAGCATTGTTGAAGACCTGTCTTTGTTAGTGGTTGTTGGTGTTTTTTAGTACAATTTTTATTTTTATTTTTTATTTTTTTTAATTACTTTAGTGTTAGTGTTTGATTGTTTGTGTTGTGTTTGTAAAAAAAGGTTCAATAAAAAATATTGTGGAAAAAAACCCCTCCTCCCTAATTAACCATATGCAGTCATGTGAAAAAAGTAGGACACCCCATTAAATATTAAGATAAGATAAGATAAGCCTTTATTAGTCCCACAATGGGGAAATTCCAGGACTGCAACAGCACAGGGATAGCAACACTCAGAGCAATAAGAAAATAAGAGCAGTGAATATACATATGTACACATACAGTAAATATATAAATATATATACACACAGTGCGGAGCATTGTAGCTAGATGGAATAAACAGCATAACCGTCTATTTAGTTACCCTACATGGTATGAATATGTACCCATACATATTGTCACCCTCCATAGCGACCGATATTGTCCTAGTTGTATACTGGAGGGGACCATTTGTGTAAGTCTGTTGCGTCTTTTGCATTCAATACTATTAGGTCGTCACGTTTTTTTGCTATCGCTGCGAGCAGCCCTGCTTAAGTTATACAGTCTGACAGCCGTTGGTAGGAAGGACCTGCGAAACCTTTCGGTCGCGCATCTAGGATGATGGAGTCTACTGCTAAATGAGCTCTTCAGTGCGTTCAGTATGTCCTGCATAGGGCGGGACTCAGACTCCAACAGAGATGACAGTTTAGCCACCATCCTTCTCTCCCCTCTCTCCTCCACTGGGTCAAGGCGTTGCCCCAGGACAGAGCTAGCTTTCTTGATCAGTTTGTTCAGTCTCTTCCTATCAGCTGCTGTAATGCTGTTGCCCCAGCAGACCACTCCAAAAGTGACGGCTGATGCCACCACCGTGTTGTAGAATGTCTTCAATAGCACCCCTTGTACACCAAAAGACCTGAGCCTCCTCAGTAGGAACAGCCTGCACTGTCCCTTCTTGTAGAGTGCGTAGGTATTGTGTGACCAGTCTAGTTTATTGTTCAGATGAACACCCAGGTACTTGTAGGATGTCACCATCTCAAAGTCTGTTCCCTGGATGTTTACTGGTGCTGTGAGGGGTTGTCCTTGCCTGTGGCAATCCACCACCAGCTCCTTAGTTTTCCTCGCATTGATCTGGAGGCAGTTCCAATGGCACCAGTCCACGAAGTCCTGGATAAGTCCTCTGTACTCAACTTCATCTCCGTTGGAGATGAGGCCGACGATCGCAGAATCGTCAGAGAACTTCTGTAGATGTCAGTGTGTTGTGTTGTGTGAGAAGTCCGCAGTATAAAGGGTGAACAGGAAGGGATCCAAAACCGTTCCCTGGGGGGCCCCCGTGCTACCGATGATCGTGTCGGACACACAATCCCGGATTCTCACAAACTGTGGCCGGTTAATGAGGTAGTCCAGGATCCATGATGACAGGTGCTGGTCCACCCCTGCGCACAGCAGCTTGTCCTTCAGGATCATCAGTTGGATGGTGTTGAAAGCACTGGAGAAGTCAAAGAACATGATCCTCACCGCGTTCCCAGGCTTCTCCAGGTGGGACAGGGAACGGTGAAGGAGGAAGATCACTGCATCCTCCACCCCAATGCCATGCTGGTAGGCGAACTGGAGTGGATCCATCGCTGGTCCCACCAGGGGGCGGAGGTGAGCAAGGAGCAGTCTCTCCAGGGTCTTCATCATGTGAGACATCAGGGCCACTGGTCTGTAGCTGTTCAGGTCTTTGGGGTGGGAAGTCTTTGGTACAGGTACCACACAAGATGTTTTCCACAACTGTGGTACCCTCCCCAGCTTCAGGCTCAGGTTGAAGATGTGCTCCACAATCCCACACAGCTGGTTTGTGCAGGACTTGAGAAGCTTTGCGCTGATGCCGTCCGGTCCTGAGGCCTTCCTCGCCTTGATCTTCCTCAGCTCCGTCCTCACCTGGGTCTTAGAGAGGGTCAGGTTGGGGGGCTGTGTGCTGGGAGTGGGGGCGGGGGGGGGTGTTGGTGGAATGGGGTGTGGACAGCAGGTCTCGATGACTTTAGAGGCAGCAGTGGTTGGTGCGCAGTCGGGGGAGGGCGGTTGGTCAAACTTATTAAAAAACAGGTTCAGATTGTTCGCCCACTCCCTGCCCCCCGTTGCCTGGGAGGAGGTATTCTAGAGCCCAGAGATGGTTTTAAGGTTTCTCCAGACCCCGCCGATGTCGCTCTGTTGCAGCTTGTCCTCTATCTTCTTCCTGAAGATGTCCTCGCCTTCTTGATCTTCCTCCTCAGTTCCCTCTGTACGGACTTCAGCATCTCCCTGTTCCCCGACCTGAAGATCCTCTTCTTCTCTCTCAGAAGTGTTTTAATCTCAGGGTTGATCCAGGGTTTGTTGTTCGAGCAACACCGTATGATCTTGGTGGGTATGGTGTTGTCCACACAGAAGTTGATGTAGTCCGTGATGGTGTGAGTGAGGCCATCGATGTCCTCACCATGTGGATTGCAGAGCTGCTCCCAGGCAGTGGTTTCAGAACAGTCCTTTAGAGTGTCCATTGGCTCCTCAGACCATAACTTCACTGTCCGCATGACCGGAGGTTGTCTGTGTACTAGGGGTTTGTACACCGGCAGGAGATGAGCCAAGTTGTGATCCAATCTCCCGAGTGGGGGGAGTGGTGATGAGGTGTACGCCTCCTTAGTGTTTGCATAGAATAAGTCCAGCGTTTTATTGTCTCTAGTGTGGCATGTGACATACTGGGTGAACGTGGGATATTCAGTTCTTTATCAAGAAATGTTCACATATTGATGTCTAATCTTGTTTTTATTTATCGCTGGAAAAGAAGGTGATTTAATTTCAGGTAAATAACAAAAATTAACCTTGTTTTACTCATTAACAAAAATGCATATTCTAACTGAGGAAAAAGTTAGGACACCCTACCGCCTAATAGCTAGTGTTAAAAGCTTGATAATATGTTTGTCATTAAACAGCCAATTCAGTTTCGGTTTCAAAACATGCTTCATTAGAACATAATTAAACAGACAACATCCCATGCCAACATAATGTCTCTTCAGAAAAAAACTCCCATGTATTGGTTGGAGAGATCGTGGTCACGGATTGGCAGCCATGTTTCAGTCAGTCTGCCCCAAGGCAGCTGTGGCTACAGTAGTAGCTTACCACTACTATTGTCTGTGGAGTGAATGAATAATGTATCCATTGTAAAGCATCTTTGAGTGTCTATGAAAAAGCACTTGTCTTAAAGCACCCTTTTTAAGGGCTACGAAGGACACCAAACGTACGCTGTGAGTTTTGCACATTTATTAACAGAAAGACAAACGTACAGAAAAACAGTACACATACAAATAATGATGAAAAGAAAAAACAGTTTGACAGGCGTAAGCTGCATAGACACTGTCAAAATAAAAGCATGGACCAGAAACTAATGATGACACAAGAATAAGATAACCCCCAAAAAGACGTAACAAAAACCATAAATGCAAAATAACGCACAATAAATAGACAAGACAATAAGGAAAAAACCAAGAATGCAAACTCTCCAAAAATAAACTACAACAGTCCATGATAAATAAAGAAACAAACAAACAGAAAATGACTGAACTCAGACTGGAGACTGGGCACGGCCCCCACTTATGCCCAGGATCATGACAATCCCCACCCCACCCCCAAGGGGTGGAACCTAGACACTCCAGGGCAACATCAAACAAAAAGGAAAGAACCCCCCCCACCCACCCACACAAAGAAGAACCCTCCCCCCCCCCAACAAGAAAAGCAACCTACTCCAGGGGAGTGAGGGGGGAGGAGGGGGAACCCAGGCATGGAGGGACCAAAGCCAAACAAGAAGAAGGTAAAAAAACAAAAACACTCATGACCTACAACACTGAACAAGGAGGTGAATGGAACTCTGGAACATTCAGGTGCCACAATCAGACAGTTCCAGTGGCCTGTCAAAATCCCAAAACCACCAAATCAGCCGGTGGAATGAATCGGGTGGTCTTCCAGCGTTCGAAATTCCCCCCAGCAGATAATAAAGCTCGTCGGGTGGCCTTCCCCATCCATGAGCCCACGGGCTGCAGAGCATGACACACCCAACCTGGGGGCAGCAGCTGGAACTCTCGCCCCTTATAGCCCCCTGGGGCCGAGGAGGATGGCTGATCAGCGAGGAGCCTAGATGAAGTCCCGGCTGGCCAGCGGGAAAACCCAGCGAACTGGCCAGGCCAGCTGACCAACGAGAGGACCAGATGGTGAGGATGATTGATCAGCGGGGACCTCCAGCGACACCTGATGACCTTCGATGATCTCCGACGAAGACAGAGACCCATAACGACCTAAGGCGCCAGCGGAGACAGAGGACCCTCAACGACCTCGGGCAAAGGTGAAGCACCCACAGTGACCTTGGACTGAGGTATTAGCACCCACGGTGGCCTCAGACTGAGGCCTAGCACCCACGGTGGCCTCTGGCGGAGAGGCGGGACCCATGGAGACCTCTGACAGAGAGGGGGGACCTACGGAAACCTCTGGCAGAGAGGGGAGACCCACAGGGACCTCTGGTGGAAAGGGGGACCCACAAAGACCTCTGGCGGAGAGGGAGAACCCATGGAGACCTCTGGTGGAGAGGGGAGACCCCCAGAGACTTCTGGCAGTGAGGGGGGCCCATGGAGACCTCTGGCAGAGAGGAGGGACCCGTGACGACCTCAGGTGAAGGTGGAGGACCCACGGCAACCTTCGGCGAAGATGGAGGACCTGTGATGACCTCCGACGCAGGTAGCAGACCCTCGGTGACCTTAAGTGATGGCTCGAGCAAAAGAACTGAGACAGAAACAAATATCGGGTCAGAGTCACTGGCAGCAGTGGAGCCCAGCGAGGAAAGCTCAGAAGCAGTTGGCAGCTGTGATTGGCTCACCCCACCAAGAGCTAAACAAGCCCTCTCTAAAACTGATAATGTGAAAAAAAAAAAGAGGACTTGCCTTAGCTCGAGCTCCACCGCCATTCAGGACTCTGGTGACTCCAACTGAGACGTCTCGGCCTCCACCATCTGGGCAGCCTCTCCCAACATGACCACCTCAGGAGAAGGAGGAAAGAAAAACACTAGAGAATAATCACCGGCAGCAGTGGAGCCCAGTGAGGAGAGCTCAGGGACAGAGGGCATCTGCAACTGATTCTCCCCACCATGAGCCAGATAAGAATTCTCGGAATCTGCAGGTGTTAAACCAGAACAGAGTACTTGTGTTGACTCAAGCTCTACTGCTGTCCAGGACTCCAGTGACTCTGCTGCGGCGGCCCCGGCAGCAGGCATGATGGTTGGTGCAGCCAATGGACCTCCAGGCATGGCGACAAGCGCTGGTGGATCTTCTGGCATGGTGGCTGAAGTTGGAGGTTGCCTCACTGACTGCGCTGGCTCCTGTGCTGCTGAACCCAGGGGACACTCATCTGTTGGCTCAGGATTCAGAACACAGGTGGCATTTTCCTCCCATCCTGAATGTGGCTTCAGGGCTGGAGCAGGAATTTCCAGGACTGCAGGTTCCTCTGTCGTCTGGTGGCTCCTTTCCAGGACCGGTGGATACTCAGAAGCGGCAGAGGGAAACACGGGAGATGGAGGTGACGGTGAGACAGCAGCAGCAGATGATTAGGACTTAGCTATATTTGGCTGCTGTCACTGAGCCTCATCACTGGGAATAAGGCAAGGTATTTCATTTAAATGAACAGAGGAATGAAAACCCACTTGCCTTATTTCCCGGGGCATGATGGTTTCTGCTGCTGCAATTGGACCAGACGAAGCTCTTCTGGAGGCCGCTGAAGTCGTCTGGGAAGGAGGCAGAGACCTGGGCTTCTGGCAAAAGAGACAGGATGCCGGAGCTCGGGGCCACTTCCTTGTCAGCTCAGCCCTTGGCGCAGATGATGGAAGATCTCCTACCAGCCTGCAAGGGTCCGTTTGGAGGATGGAGATGGTGTACAGCAGGCTCACATACCTGGGGTAGCTCCATAACCCCAAATGCGCCTCCACAATAGTTGCTGCCCCCTCCACATTCCTGCAAACCACCTTTAATGAGCGGGAGACAAGCGCTGCATCCACAGAAGTCCTGGGCGAAGTCCGCCGCCCACAGTTAATCTGTGGTGGGGCCGCCAGCTACCAATTTACCTTGGTTTGCAGAGGCCCGACGAACTGGTGACATGCCGCATTCACAAAAAGGTGAAAGAGAAAAAAAAAAGAAAAAAGGGCAAAAACCCACAGCAGCTGGTGTCACACACACGGCCATGTCCTTCTGTCATAAAGTGCCCTTTTTAAGGGCTACGATGAACACCACATGCACACTGTGAATTTTGCACATTTATTAACAGAAAGACAAACGTACAGAAAAACACTACACATACAAATAATGATGAAAAGAAGGCACCGGAAGAGAGCGGGGCTCACGATCAGGAGGGAGAAGAACAGCCAAGGGAAAAACACCAGCTGAGATGCTCGAGCACGTCGGGGAAAGAGATAAACTCAGCTGGAGTCACACCCGAGGAAACCAAGGCTCACGGCTGAGGGGAATGGAGGAAAAGGATAAATGTTACCTGGTCAGAGGACACCGTTCACCTCAACAGCAAACCAATATTCCTCACGATAAACCTGACACAACTGAGGATGAAAACAGTAGGACACAGCAACCTGAGAAGTGTTGCTGTATCCTTAAATAGATGAACACACAGATGACCAATGCATAACAGGTGTAGGTACATGAGTGAGAAAATAATCAAACAAGGAGTGACTGCTGTGCAGCCCGCCAAACAGTTTGACAGGCGGAAGCTGCACAGGCACTGTCAAAATAAAAGCATTGACCAGAAACTAATGATGACACAAGAATAAGATAACACAACCCCTAAAAAGATGTAACCAAAACCATAAATGCAAAATAACACACAATAAATAGACAATAAGGACAAAGCCAAGAATGCAAACTCTCCAAAAATAAACAGATAAAATAGAACAGTCCATGATAAATAAATAAACAAACAAACAAACAGAAAAAGACTGGACTCAGACTGGAGACCGTACACGGCCCCCACCCGTGCCCAACATCATGACAGCACTATATAAATCTGATGCATTGTTTATTATTATTATTATTATTATTATTATTATTATTATTATTATTATTATTCAAAGTTGTCGGTACACCCATTAAATACAACCTACACACACAGCCAACAGACCACACACAATGTCCACCATCTGATCTGGCAACCCACAAAGTGAGGCGCTCATAGGGTTGCCACCTTCAATATAGAAAAATAAAGGACCCCCCCGCCACCACCACCACAAGGTGATGTGTGGGGTGCTAGTTATGATTTATCATAACTTAATCATTGTTTAAATAAAATATTAACATAGTATTCATAGACCAAAGTTTGAAGTGCTTCTTTGACAATGCTTATAACTTTCAAGTTCCAAGTCAAAATGTTTCTGTTTACTACAAATGAAAGAACCCCCTCAAAAATTTTGGGTGTGCAAATAATTTATTCAACATTAGAACTATACAATTTCTTTATCAACATTTTTTTTTCTGTTTGTGTAGAGTGCAACTTTGCAGTTTGCTTTACTCGTCTTTGACGTTGTCAAGCCAATCATTGAGTTCTTCCCACTCATGTCGGTACTTTTGCAGATATTTACATTTGTCTGATGCACGGGGCGGCCTATCAGGACACGGTGCAGCTGTAGACATGTTGGTCTGTGAGAAGCCGGCAAGCTGCTGTGGCTGCTGCTGAGCCCGCCCGGCTATCGCTCACCCAGTTACTGTTGAGCGATGACTTCACATACGGTGCATAAAAGTAAACAAATCAACCAACAACTACTGAGTAAGAGGACAACATGCAGAAATTGTATGAGATGATGCTGCATTAAAGGCACCTAGTAAATACAGGACAAACCGTGTCCTGTATTGATTCAATACAGGACGTATTATTTTAGTGTAAAAACAGGACAATACTGTATTTTACAGGAGGGGTGGCAACCCTAGGTGCTGTCTGTGGAGATCAGCAAGCTGTTGTGAAAATACTGCTAGCCACTGCCCTCTCTGTATTACTCCTGCATTGTTGTCACGTATGTTCATTGTTATGTTTCATGTGCATCCCATATTTGTGATTGTGCAGCCCACCCATCCTGTGCTCCTCACCTGCAGCCACTTCCCTGCTACTCTTGATTGTTCCCCAGCTGTCTCTTGTTTGTGATCATTTGTTATCTTATATATGTCAGTGTTCAATGCCTGTCTGGTGTGGCATCATCGTCTATATTCCCTGCTGGTTCCCCAGTATCCCTTGTCCCAGTAAGTCTGGCTACAAATTGTGTCTTGAGTTGTTTTCCAGCCCATGTGCTGTATTTTGTTTGTTCATTTGTTTTCATTAATAAATTATCATGTTACGCTGGAGTTCTTCCTGCTACAGGAGTTCATCTTTCCTGCCTGCCAGAGGTGCTCATGACAGTATGACGCCACTAGACACGGACTCCGCAGGTATGGACTTCAGCGTGTTTGGTCTGGATGAGAAGGAGTGCTGAGTAGCCCAACTTATCAAGGGGCTGATTTCAGATGTCCAGACTAGCCATACACCGGAGAGAGCGATGGGGCTCCTGAACGAGGCAGCTGAGGTGATAGAGGACAACCCCAGCTTACAGAGCTATTCTGGTCTGGTTGGAATGCTAATCTCTGTGCCAAACCTGCAAAATTTGCTCCCTGGACTGGTGAGAAGCCAGAAACCTGCACCGATGACAAAGCATCCCCTGGTTTCAGCATTACAGGAGCCTGAGCCAATGGTGAAACGTCCCCTGGCTCCATCATCCACTTCTCGCCATCCCCCAGTGTCACCAGCGGCAGCCTACCTCTCCCCAGCTCTGCAGCCACATCTCAAACGGGAGAAGAGCACTCCCTTTACACCAAAATCTGTGCCGACAACAGAGCGTCCTCTGGTTTTGGCATTGTGGGACCCAGTGCCATCTGTGAGATGTTCCCTGGCTCCACTATGCATATCTCCTTGCTCCGCACCAGCCTCATTGCCAACCTCCTCCTCGTAGCTCATTTTTCCCAACCCGCCATCAGCCATCGTTCCCTCCATCCCTGTGGAGTACAACAGGACCTGCTGGGTGCGCAGCGGTCCAGGTTGGAAGGGAGGCTCCAGGAGATGCCACTGTTCCCAGTGTTCCACTGCTACTCCTCCAGCAGAGCCTCCAGCGCCCTCAGCTCCAGCCTTTCCTCTCTTCACCATTCTTACACCTCCGCTCCAATCCCACAGAGTATTCCAACCCCAGAGGGCTCTCCCCCGTTGATTTCCATGGCAGCTGTATTTTCCCTAACCACGCCTGCAGTGTCGGCTTCCATCTGCCCTTGTGCCCTCTCCCTCCACTGCATGCCAGGTCGCTGTGACTGCCGCCCATCCAGCATCCCCAGAGGTTGAAATCACCTCTTCAGCAGTGGCGTCACCAGGGACCTCACCGACAGTGGAGCAAGAGTTAAGGCAAGTACAGTTAGGCCCAGAAATATTTGGACAGTGACACAATCTTCATGATTTGGGCTCTGCATGCCACCACATTGGATTTGAAATGAAACAACTACAACGGAATTGAAGTGCAGACTTTAAGGTTTAATTCAAGGGGTTGAACAAAAATATATGATTAAACATGTAGGAATTGTAGCTATTTTTATACAAACGCTCCTCATTTCAGGGGCTCAAAAGTAATTGGACAAATAAACATAACCCTAAGTAAAATGTTACTTTTCAATATTTTGTTGAGAATCATTTGCAGGTAATGACTGCCTGAAGTCTGGAACCCATGGACATCACCAAACGCTGGGTTTCCTCCTTTGTGATGCTTTGCCAGGCCTTTACTGCAGCTGTCTTCAGTTGTTGCTTGTTTGTGGGTCTTTCTGCCTTAAGTTTTGTCTTGAGCAAGTGAAATGCATGCTCGATTGGGTTGAGATCTGGTGATTGACTCGGCCATTGCAGAATATTCCACTTTGTTGCTTTAAAAAACTCCTGGGTTGCTTTTGCAGTATGTTTTGGATCATTGGTGAAGCGCCGTCCAATCAACTTTGCTGCATTTGGTTGAATCTTTGCAGAAGGTATAACCCTATACACTTCAGAATTCATCCAGCTGCTTCTGTCTTTTATCACATCATCAATAAACACAAGTGACTCAGTGCCATTGGAAACCATGCACGCCCATGCCATCACACTGCCTCTACCATGTTTTACAGAAGATGTAGTGCTTTGGATCATGAGCTGTTTCAATTCTTCTCCAAACTTTCTTCTTCCCATCATTCTGGTACAGGTTATCTTAGTCTCATCTGTCCAAAGAATGCTGTTCCAGAACTGGGCTGGCTTCTTCAGGTGTTTTTTGGCAAAGTCAATTCTGGCCTTTCTGTTTTTGAGGCTGATTCATGGTTTGCACCTTGTGGTGAATCCTTTGTATTTACTCTCATTAAGTCTTCTCTTTATGGTAGACTTAGATACTGATACACCTACTTCCTGGAGAGTGTTCTTCACTTGAGTGGATGTTGTGAAGGGTTGTTCTTCACCATGGAAAGGATTCTGTGATCATCCACCACTGTTGTCTTCCGTGGACGTCCAGGCCTTTTTGAGTTCCCAAGCTCACCAGTGCACTCTTTTTTTCTCAGAATGTACCAAACTGTTGATTTGGCCACTCCTAACATTTCTGCTATCTCTCTGATGGATTTCTTCATTTTTTTTCAGCCTCAGGATGGTCTGTTTCACCTCCATTGAGAGCTCCTTTGACCGCATGTTGTGTGTTCACAGCAACAGCTTCCAAATGCAAACGCCACACCTGGAATCAACTCCAGACCTTTTAACTGCTTAATTGATGACAGGTTAATGAGGGAAGAGCCCATGCAGCCTTGTTATTTATTTATTTATTTTTTTTTGCAGCCTTCTGAGTCAATTGTCCAATTACTTTTGGTCCCTTGAAAAAGAGGCAGCTATATATTAAAGAGCTGTAATTACTAAACCCTTGCTCCAATTTGGATGTGAATACTCTCAAATTACAGCTGAGAGTCTGCACTTTAAGCCCATATTGATTATATGATTGTATCCTGAATATGTTTTCGTAAACAGCTAAAAGAATCAGAATCAGAATCAGAATCAGAATCAGCTTTATTGGCCAAGTATGCACAACACATACAAGGAATTTGACTTTGACTAAAAACTTGCTCTCGTTGTTCAGGTGGAGGATTTAAATAAGGATTCAATGACAACAGAGTATGTACAGTAAATTACAGTCTGTCCACGTTACTATAAAAGGATGCAAATATATACAGGAATATATGCAGTTATTTACTCAGACTAACCACACTCTGCAGAAATATATGAAAAAATATACAGTCACACAGTATTTCAATGTGAACTCAGATTCAGTGATATAATGTGAATGAAGTAAAAAGCAGTGTGAGAGTTATGTGCAATGTAATAATGGATGAAAAGTCATGAGTACAGCAACAGGTAGGACTAGGTGAATGTTAGGAGTTCATCAGAGTGATGGCTTGAGGAAAGAAACTGTTCCTGTGACGGGTGGTTTTGACCTTCAGTGATCTGTAACGACGACCAGAAGATAGAAGTTCAAACAGTTTGTGGCCGAGGTGTGATGGGTCAGCACAGATGTTTCCCGCCCGTTTCCTGGTTATCGACCGATATAAGTTCTCAATGGAGGGTAGGTCGGTACCAATGATCCTCTCCGCAGACTTAACGATCCGCTGCAGTCTGGTCTTGTCCTGTTTAGTGGCAGATCCAAACCAGACAGTGATAGAAAAGCAGAGGACAGATTGGATGATGGCGGTGTAGAAGACAACCAGCAGCTCCTGAGGCAAATCAAACTTCTTGAGATGACGCAGAAAAAACAACCTCTGCTGGGCCTTTTTCCGGACAGTGTCTATATGGGAGGACCACTTCAGGTTCCGGGAGATTGTGGTACCCAGAAACTTGAAGGAGTCCACAGTGGACACTGTGCTGTTGAGGATGGTGAGTGGGGGGAATGAAGGGGGGTGTCGCCTGAAATCCACAGTCATCTCCACCGTTTTGGCTGGGTTAAGTTCAAGATGGTTCTGGCTGCACCAGAGGATCAGCTGCTCCACCTCCCGCCTGTATGCAGACTCATCATCATCCCGGATCAAACCGATGACTGTGGTGTCGTCCGCAAACTTCAGGAGCTTCACCGAAGGGTCCTCTGAGGTGCAGTCGTTGGAGTAGAGGGAGAAGAGCAGTGGGGAAAGGACACACCCTTGGGGGGCGCCAGTACTAATTTTTCGGGAGCTGGATGTAAATCTCCCTAGCTTCACTTGTTGCCACCTGTCAGTCAGAAAGCTGGAGATCCACTGGCAGGTGGAGGGGGGCACCTTGAGCTGGAGGAGTTTCTGATGAAGAATGCCTGGGATGATGGTGTTGAACGCTGAGCTGAAGTCGACAAACAGGATCCTGGCGTATGTCCCTGGGGAGTTGAGGTGTTGCAGGATGTAGTGTAGTCCCATATTCACTGCATCATCCACTGACCTGTTTGACCGGTAGGCAAACTGCAGTGGGTCCATCAGGGGGCCTGTGATGACCTTCAGGTGGTTCAGCACCAATCTCTCCAAGGATTTCATGACCACAGAGGTCAGGGCAACAGGTCTGTAGTCGTTTAATCCTATAACAGAGGGTTTCTTGGGAACTGGAATGATGATGGAGCGTTTGAAGCAGGAAGGCACTTCACGCAGCTCCAGTGATCTGTTAAAAATCCGGGTGAAGATGGGGGCCAACTCGTTGGAGCAGACTCTCAGGCAGGACGGAGACACACCATCAGGTCCTGCAGCCTTCTTGATCTTTTGTCTCTGAAAGACCCGGCGCACCTCCTCTTCACAGATCGTTAGTGCTGGAGGGAGGTCAGAGTGGAGGAGGGATGGAGTTCCTGGGGCTGCAGATAATCCTTTTGTGTGGGTGGGAGGTGAGAACTGTAGGTTCTTTTCAAACCTACAGTAAAAGCTGTTTAGGTCGTTAGCCAGCTGGAGGTTTTCCACAGGGTGGGGGGATGGTCTCCTGTAGTTGGTGATATTCCGTAGGCCTCTCCAGACAGAAGCAGAGTTGTTGGCTGAGAAGTTTTTTTGTAACTTCACACTGTAGCTCCTCTTAGCAAGCCTGATCTCCTTCGTCAGCATGTTTCTGGCCCGCTTGTACAGAGTCCAGTCACCAGTCCTGTAGGCCTCCTCCTTGGTCTGACGTAGCTGCTTCAGTTTAGGAATGAACCTGGGTTTATTGTTGTTGTATGTGCAGAAGGTCTTGGTCTGCACACACATGTCCTCGCAGAAACAGATGTATGATGTCACAGTGTCAGTGAGTTCATTTAGGTTAATGGCTGCAGCTTCAAAAACACTCCAATCTGTACAGTCAAAGCAGGCTTGTAACTCCAGCTTTGATTCCTCAGTCCATTTCTTCACAGTCCTTACAACAGACTTGGAAGTTTTTAGTTTCTGTCTGTATGTTGGAATAAGATGGAGCAGACAGTGGTCAGAAAAACCCAGAGCTGCACGGGGGACGGCATGATAGGCGTTTCTTAAAACTGTGTAACAGTGGTCAAGTGTATTTGTGTCCCTGGTGGGACATTTAATATGCTGTCAGTATTTAGGAAGCTCATTTGTGAGATTAGCTCTACTGAAATCACCCAGAATGATAAGCAGAGAGTCTGGATGTTTTTCCTCCACGTCTGCTATCTGGTCAGCGAGGTGCTGCAGTGCCTCCTAACAAAACTTGTGTCACTGTCCAAATATTTTTGGGCCTAACTGTATCTCATTTAGTATTGCTAATATCTGTACTTAAAGAGTCTTGCCTTACTCCGAATGGAGGGACCCAGTTGCAGCCCCCATCTACTTCTGGCCTCCCTCCACCGGGCTCCACTATTAGTTATTGTGCTGATCAGTCCTCCAGCTCTCCTTCCATGTCCGAGGAGCCTGCACCAGGGATGGAGGTGCACGCCACAGCTCCAGCTGTCTCCGAGGTGCACGCCACAACGCCAGCTGTCTCTGAGGTGCACCCCACCACTTTACCCGTCATTTCAGAGGTCAGGGGACCTCCACCCATCGTTGTTCCAGAGGTCGAGCAGTCCACTTCACCCATCATCCAAGAGGTCGAGCAGTCCACTTCACCATGGCCGTCCGAGCAAGCCACTCCACCATGGCCGTCCAAGCAGTCCACTCCACCATCACCGCCTAGGGTCGCCACTCCTCGGCTGCTGTTAGCCCCTGCACCAAAGGCCCCTCAGGTTCTGTCCCCAGAGCAAAAATTTCCTAGATTGATATCTCCAGAGATAGAGACTCTTATGTTGTTGCCTCCAGAGCTACAAACTTATATGTTGGTACCTCCAGAGTTACAGACTCCTATATTGGTAGCTCCAGAGCTATATAGAAACTCCTGTGTTGATATCACCTGAACTAGAAACGCCTGAGTTATTATCCCCTGAGCAGAAAGCTCCTATATTGCTATCTCCAGGGCTAAGAGTTTCTGTATTGGTATCTCCAGAGCTAAAAATTCCTATGTGGTCTCCAGAGCAAAGAGCCCCAATGTCATCTCCTGAGTTTAAAACCCCCATGTTGTTTTCTTTTGAGCAAGAGATTCCTATGTTATCGTCTGGGTTTAAAACCTCTATGTTGTTTACTTCTGAGCAAGAAACTCCCGTGTTGTTTTCTCCAGAGTTTAGAGCTCCTGCATTGTTTTTTCCCAGAGCAAAGAACTCCTATATTGTTTTCCTCAGAACAAAGAGCTCCCAGGTCATTTCCTGAGTTTTGAGCGTCTATGTTATTATCCCCAGAGCAATGGGCTCCTACTTTGCTTTCTCCAGAGCAAAAGGCTCTTACTTTGTTTTCTTCTGAGCAAGAGACTCTTACTTTGTTTTCTTTAGAGCAAGAGGCTCCTATATTATTTTCTCCAGGGCAAGGAGTTCCCATGTTATTTTCTCCTGAGTTTAAAATTCCTATGTTGTCATTATCTCCTGAGGTGAAAGTGCCTATGTTATCATTATCTCCTGGGGTTAAAGGTTCCATGTTGACACCTCCTGAGGTTAAAGGTTTCTTGCTGTCACCTCCTGAGGTTAAAGGTTCCATGTTGTCACCTTCTGAGGTTAAAGGTTCCATGTTGTCATAACCTGAGTTTAAAATTTCCATGTTGTCATTTCCTAAGTTTAGTGGTTCCATGTTGTCATTATCTCCTGAGTTTAAGGTGTATGTGTCTTCTCCGGAGCAAGAAACTCCTATGTCATCTTTTGTGCAAAAAGCTCCACTGTTGCCATCTGCTGAGCTCAAAGATTCTGTGTTGTTATCTTCTAAACAAAAAGCTCCTATGTTATCTTCAGTGCAAGAAGCTCCCAGGTTGTTTTCTCCTGAGCAAAAGACTCCCATGTCATCTTCTGAGTTTCAAGGTTCTATGTTGTCATCCCCTGAGTTTAAAAGGCTAATGTTACCTCCTTAATTTAGATCCCCTGTGTTGTTGTCTCCTGAGCTCAGGCCTCTTTTGCAACTGGCCCCAGAGCTAAGCGCCCCTGCGGCACCTTATTCCTCCATCTAGTAGCCCATGGACTTTGATAGGCCACCCCAATGCACCATGCTCATCTGTGTTCATCTGTCTGGTGGCCCGTAGGTTTTGGTCAGCTACCCACTGCACCATGCTCATCCATCTGGTGGCCCTTGGACTTTGATAGACCACCCAACGCACCATGTCCGGTGGTCCAGAGATTTCGGCCAACCGCCCGATGATCAATTTTTTTCTGGTTTGTGTGCTTGTTTTGCCCCACCGTGCCTGTATCCTCCTCCACCCACCCGATTGGGGTGCTCTTTGTTTGGTTTGGAGGGCATCCAGAATCCGCCCTTGAGGGGGGTCCCTGTCATAATCTGGGCTTGGTCATAGGATCAAGCCCAAGATTTACGTCTGTTATTGTTTTTTCTGTAATTGCTTATGGTTATTTGCATTATTTGCCTTCTGTGTCTTCCCTGGGTCCTCTGTCAGTGTCTTCTGTGTCATCCCCTGTCTAGTCCTGAGACATTATGTGCACCTCTTTACCTATTGTTCCAGCTCTTCATATTTTCCGTACCCCTAGCTACTCCTGTCTTTGTATTACTCCTGTATTGTTGTCCTTTGCGTTCATTGTTATGTTTCATGTGCATCCCATGTTTGATTGTCTGTGTAGCCCCGCCCATCCTGTGCTCCTCACCTGTAGCCACTTCCTTGCTACCCTTGATTGTTCCCCAGGTGTCTCTTGTTTGTAATCATTTGTTATCGTATATTTGTCAGTGTTCAATGTCTGTCTGGTATGGCGTCGTTGTCTATATTCCCTGCCGGTTCCCCAATATCCCTTGTCCCAGTAAGTTTGGTTATAAATTGTGTCTTGAGTTGTTTTCCAGCCCACGTACTGTAGTTTGTTTGTTCATTTGGTTTCATTAATAAATCATCATGTTACGCTGGAGTTCTGCCTGCTATGGGAGTCCTTCTTACCTGCCTGCTGGAGGTGCTCATGACAAAATGTTGGTTGGTATCCATCCTCTCTCTTACAAAATAAATTCAGGCAGACCCAGAAATATTCAACATTCTGCACCATAATTATAAAAACCAAGGTTGGTGTCATAAGGTGGATTAAAGGCATGGACTACCTTTGGAGGAGCTACTGCAGGGGTCTGGCCCCACTCACTGTACTTACTATGAGGAAAGGGAGGGACAACCATCAGCACAGTGACCCTGCATTCACTTACACTCAGAAATTTGACTTTTCATAAACATAAATTATCAATTAATAAAATGAAGTTTCATGCCAAAGGCTTAGTCTGGGACTTTTTTAACCTTTATTTAACCAGGCATGACAAATTAAGAACACATTCTTACTTACAACTGTGGCTTGGTGGGAAGGGGCAAGGGACAGCTCACATTCATAACTCCCCAGCTGATGCCAACTAACCTAACGTGCATGTTTTTGGCCCCTGCGAGAGGAAACTGGAGAAATCCCAGAGTAAACCGACACAGACACGAGGAGAACATGCAAACTCCACAGAGAAAGTTCACCGCTGGTCAGGGGGTGGGATCGAACCAGAGATCCCATGGCCAAGGGTGAGTTGCTGTGCTGCCACAGTGCGAACCATTGCGCCACCGTGCTGTTTTTAGTAGGCCACCCGCTGCGCCATGCTCATCCGTCTGGTGGCCCTTGGACTTTGGTAGGCCACCTGAAGCACTGTGTCCATCAGCCTGGAGGTCCAGGGACTTTGGCAAACCACCAGATGAACATTTTTTTCTTGTTTGTGTTCTTGTTTTGCCCAGCCGTGCCTGTACCCCCCTCCTCGCACTCAATTGGGGTGGTCTTTGTTTGGTTTGGCGTGCATCTAGAATCCGCCCTTGAGGGCTCTGTCATAATCTGAAAAACACTTTTTTTGGGGGGGTGGGGGGCACAGACTCCAAATGACCCTCCAGGGTACGGACTCTGCATCTAATTATACTGGCTGTTGAAAATTTACATGGTCACTGAAAAGGGCACTTTGGACACTTTGGAAAAGGGGCAGGGGCTCAAGCTCCTAAAGCACCCCCCTCTGCATGTGCATATTGGTCATAGATTCATAAAACTTATGTGGTGATAACATAGTCTCAAATTTGTAAAGGACACCCTCAGTGCAGATAGCAGTCAACAAGGCAGTGCAAGTCACATTACCTACATAACCAGCTCCATGTGACCAGGTAAGTATATAAACAGTCACTTCTGTGGTGCACAATATCTAATTTTGTTGTATGTGTGAGAATGACAATGAGTATTCTATTCAATCAATCAAACAATCAAAGTTTTATTTATACAGCACTTTCATACAAAAACATGCAAAACAAAGAGCTTCACACATTGAAATAAAACACAATTAACCCCCCCCCACACACACACACACACACAGAAACTTTCGTCAATGTAAAACTTATGGCTTATGGCTCATACAATGAGTATTCTATTCTATATTATCCAACAGTTAGGTCTGACCAAGCAATTCGATTGAACAACAGGGATTCCAGGAGTTACTAAAACCCACGATAATTGCACTTCATCCGTTTTACTGGATACTGTATGTATCATTCCACTTCAAAGGTGTTCATGTAACCATTAATTACTAACACTAATTTATTGTCAACTAACTCCGACAATTGCAGTACTGTGTTGAATACCTTAATTTCCACAGTAAGGCGCCGTTTGAAAAGATTTCTTGCCTGACCCAGAAGTCCCACCCTTTTGAAAAAAAGCCTTGCAGCCTGCCCTTGATTAATAAACATGGTGAAGCTGTGTCACATCTGTTTAAAAAAATAGGCAGTGCTAGATGTTGTATAGCTCAATGTTGTTCAGATGCTCTTATTTGTGATGTGCGGTGTAGTGGCGCCCACTTCTGTTTCCGCCACTACACCACCCCTAAAAATAGCAGTGGGCATCTGAGTTTGGCCTCTTTGCTGATGCCCCTGCCTGGTGGCTGTACCTTGTGTGTTGCCAACCCCTGCAATAAAGCTAAGTTTGACTGTGCACCTGGCCTCGTCATTACAAGGTATTTCCAGACATAACATTTTGGTGATGAGAATAAAAATGGAGGTGTGTGTTTCACCGCTTCGGCCCTTCCTGGAGCTCCCGGGTGAGCCACCTGTGCCTTGGCCAAGATGGTTTGCCACCTTTCAAAACTACATTGCGGTGCTCGACTTGGGTGAGCTAGATAGACGGGGGGCACGTGTGCTTCTGGTGCATAATTTGGGGTTCGAAAACCAGCGCATCCTGCGTACACTCAGGGCTACCAACTCGTATGAAGATGTGGTCAAGTTGCTGGCGCGCCATTTCCACACCCCAGACAACATCACCGTCCGGAGGATTCGGTTCCGATGACACCAGCGAGTGGGTGAGCCTACCCACCAGTTAGTCACTGATCTACTGCAGCTGGCTTGCGAATGTTGTTTTGGGACATTGGAGGAGGGAATGGTACGTGACCAGCTGGTGGAACACACAGCCAGTAATGCTTTGCGAGCTAGGCTGTTTTCGGCACCGAGTGACCTGACATTAGCTGAGACTGTCAAGCTAGCTCTTGAGGTGGAGACCATGGACAAGCTAGCTTCGGAGCTAAAGTGACACCAATCACAACAACAGCTGGGACCTGCCGCCACAGCATTAGTAGCAGACCCTGACAGTGATTGTAGTGCAGCTGACGACAGCGCAGAAATCTATGCCATCAACCTGAGGTCTATCCCGAGAAAGCCTGTGTGTATAGGCTTTGGGTCCGTGAAGCACCGATACAAGGTTAGGGAATGCTCGGCTAGAGGGAAGCGCTGTGGCATGTGTGGATGCTTGAACCATTTTGCCAGGGTGTATCGTGTGCCCAAGCCGGAGAGCCCACGGACAATAACAACTTCACCCGCCCCGATAATTGTCCATGCGGTGCCCCCAAGTACCAACAGGTTCAAGTACTGTATGGTGACGCTGGATGACGAGGAGGTGCTGATTGACATGGAAGTGGAGAGATCATTATTGAACTGGGCCACGGTGAGGAAATGCTTCCCCTACTACAGAATAAGAGATGACCCAGTGCCGCTCTATGGTTATGGAGGTGGCAGACTGTGCACGGTTGGAACTCTGGAGCTGACGGCTCGGTACAAGTCAGCGGTGATGACTAACTGCACATTCCATGTGATGGCCCGAGGCGACAACATTATTGGCTGTGACCTGTTTTATGGACTGGGGTTCGCCATTGGAGACGAAGGAAGGTGTGGACTGGTTGTGGCCGGCGGAACCGTCTAGTACTGGTGGCGGAGGACGACACGGTGTGGGGGAAGGATTTGTCTTGCACCACAACGGTCAAGCAGGACCAGCCTCACTCAGGTTTGACACAGGAGGGTCTCAGCACCGGTGCTAGGGATACCTTGGACGAAGGTACCAAACGTGAAAGCGAGGCACCTGTGTCGACAAGTGATGCCGACGAGCGAGCCTCAGTTTCCTCTGGAGCAGTGGGCTGGGGGATCTGGAGCTTCAACAGCGACTGCTGCAGCAGCTTTACAAGGAGTTGGGGCCAGACCGACAGGCACTGGACCGAGTGCCACTCAGCAACACTGCAAGCCGAGCAAAGCTCCCCTGAGAGTTACGGACCGGGTTCGGGTTCATGGTGAGGGACGCCCATGGTGAATAGGGGCCAAACGACAGCTTGAAAATCACCAGGGATGGCTGCACATCATGGCTAAACGGGGTGCAGCCCACTTTCAACTGTCGGATGGTTTGTGGAGGCAAGCCAGTGAGCTGCAGCGTGCCTGGGAGGAGGTTTCGGATGGTGGGTCCGGATGAGAGGAGTGGCTGACAGTGGAGAAGATGAGGTGCATCGCCATCTACATGATCAGCTGCGGCCCCGGAGGCATGCCCCCTCCAGGGGCAGACATAGTGAGAGACTGTCCGGGGCCCCCACAGGCCAGTTCCACCACTATCTCGCCAAGTGGAGTGTGACTTTATGTAAATAATGCAGAGAAAACAAGTTCTAATAGTGTGGTTCTTTGTAGGTGTTTAGAGGAAAATTATAATAATGAAAAAAAAATGTTTCAATGTTCATATGTCTGTGCATGTGTGGAAAAAAATATAAGAGTTCTAATGCTCATACGATTGTATATTGTTCTGGGATTATTTTCCATCCATCCATCCATCCATCCATCTTCTTCCGGAGGTCCTGGTCACGGAGGCAGCAGTTAGAGCAGAGAAGCCCAGACTTCCGTCTCCCCAGCCACCTGCTCCAGCTATTCAGAGAGGATACCAAGGCGTTCCCAGACCAGCTGGGAAGCATAGTCTCTCCAGCAAGTCCTGGGTCTGCCCCGGGGTCTCTTCCTAGACGGACGTACCCGAAATACCTCAAGTGGGAGGCATCCAGGAGGCATCCTGATCAGATGCCCATACCACTTCAACTGGCTCCTTTCAATGTGGAGGAGCAGCGGTTCTACTCTGAGCCTCTCCCAGATGACTGAGCTCCTCGCCCTATCTCTGAGGGTGAGTCCAGCAATCCTATGGAGAAAGCTCATTTCAGCCGCTTGTATCTGCGATCTCGTTCTTTTGGTCATTACCCAAAGCTCGTGACCATAAGTGGGAGTAGGAACGTAGATTGACTGGTAAATTGACAGCTTTGCCTTAGAACTCAGCTCCCTCTTCACCACAACAGACCAGTACAACATCCACATCACTGCAGATACTGCTCCGATCCGTCTGTCAATATCTCAATCCATTCTCCCCTCACTCATGAATAAGACCCCAAGATACTTAAACTCCTCCACTTGGGGCAGGAGCCTGTCCCAAACCCGATGAGGACAATCCACCTTTTTCCGGCTGAGGACCATGGACTCGGACTTGGAGGTGCTGATTCTCATCCCAGCTGCTTCACACTCAGCAGCAAACTGTCCCAGCAAGAACTGTAGGTCATTGCTGGATGAAGCCAACAGGACAACATCATCTGCAAACAACAGAGATGAGATCCTGTGGTCACCAAGCATGACACCCTTCGTTCCCTGGCTACGCCTAGAAATCCTGTCCATCAAAATTATGAACAGGATCAGTGACAAAGGGTAGCCCTGGCGGAGTCCAACTCTGACTGGGAATGAGTCCGATCGAGTGTTGGCAATATGAACCAAACTCTCACAACAGTCGTACGGAGACTGAATAGCTCGTAACAACAAGCCCGATACCCCATACTCCCGAAGCACCCCCCACAAAAAACCATGCCTTCTCCAAGTCCACAAAACACATGTAAACTGGTTGGGCAAACTCCCATGAATCCTCAAGGATTCTCGAGAGGGTAAAGAGCTGGTCCGATGTGCCACGGCCAGGACGAAAACCACATTGCTCCTCCTGAATCTGAGGTTCGACCAACGGCCGGACTCTCCTCTCCAGTACCTTGGCATAGACCTTCCCAAGGAGGCTGAGGAGTGTGATCCCTCTAAAGTTGGAGCACACCCTCCAGTCCCCTTTTTTGAAGAGAGGAACCACCATCCCAGTTTGCCATGCCAAGGGCACTGCCCTGACCTCCACGCAATGTTGAAGAGGCGTGTCAACCATGGCAGCCCTACAACATCCAGGGCCTTGAGATACTCAGGGTGACTCTCGTCCACCCCTGGGGCCCAGCCACCAAGGAGATTTTTAACCACTTTGGCGACCTCAGCCCCTGTGATAGGCGAGTCTCCCTCGTCCACAAGCCCTGCTTCCTTTGTGGAAGGCGCATCAGTGGGATTGAGGAGATCCTCAAAGAATTCCTTCCACCACCCAACGATATCCCCAGTCGAAGTCAACAGCACCCCATCCGCACCATACAGTGTGGACAGGGAGCTGCTTCCCCCTCCTGAGCTGCCGGACAGTTTGCCAGAATCTCTTTGAGTCCTACCGAAAGTTTTGTTCCATGGCCTCACCGAACTCCTCCCATACCCATGTTTTTGCTTCAGCAGCCACCCGAGCTGCACTGAGCTTGGCCTGCCAGTACACCTCAGCTGCTTCGGGAGCCCCACAAGCCAACCAAGCTTGATAGGACTCCTTCTTCAGCTTAATGGCCCCCCTCATCACTGGTGTCCACCACTTGGTTCGGGGGTTGCCACCACGAGATGCTCTGACGACCTTGCAGCTGCAGCTCTGGGCCGCTGCTTCAATAATAGAGGTGGAGAACATGGCCCATTCAGATTCCATGTCTCCAGACTCCCTCGGAATGTGGTTGAAGTTCTTCCGGAGGTGGGAGTTGAAGACCTCCCGGACAGGGGCCTCAGCCAGACGTTCCCAGCACACCCTCACTATACGTTTGGGTCTACCAGGTTTGAATGGCATCCTCCCCTGCCATCGGATCCAACTCACCACCAGGTGGTGATCAGTTGACAGCTCTGCACCTCTCTTTACCCGAGTGTCCAAGACATACAGTCACAGGTCTGATGACACGATATCAAAATCGATCATCGACCTGCGACCTAGGGTGTCCCGGTGCCAGGTGCACATATGGACACCCTTATGCTTGAACATGGTGTTCGTTATGGACAAACTGTGGTTAGCACAGAAGTCCAATAATTGAACACCACTCGGGTTCAGATCGGGCAGGCTGTTCTTCCCAATCACCCCCTTCCAGGTTTCACTGTTGTTGCCCACGTGCGCATTGAAGTCCCCCAGTAGGACAATATAGTCTCCAAGAGGAGCACCCTCTAGTACCCCAGTCACAGACTCCAAAAAGGGTGGGTACTCTGAAACATCATTTGGTGCATAGGCACAAATGATGGTAAGGACCTGTTTCCCAACCCGAAGGTGCAGGGAAGCAACCCTTTCGTCCACCCGAGAAAGCTCCAATATAAAGGCAGCAAGGTGGGGGGTTACAAGAATACCCACCCCTGCTCATCACCTCTAGCCCGGGGCAACTCCAGAGAAGGCCAAGCTCCAGCCCCTCTCCAGGAGACTGGGTCCGAAACCAGAGCTGTGTGTTGAAGTGAGCCTACTATATCTGGCAGGTATCGCTCAACCTCATGCACCAGCTCAGGCTCCTTCCCCACCAAAGAGGTGACATTCCACATACCAAAAGCCAGTTTAGAAAGCTTGGGATCAGTCCGCCAAGGTCTCTGCATTTGACTTCCACTTGATCCACATAGCACCGGACCCCCACGATCCCTCCTGCAGGTGGTGAGCCCACTGGAGGGCGGACCCATGTCACTCCTTTGGGCTGAACCCGGCTAGGTCCCATGGGTGGAAACCCGGCCACCAGACGCTAGCCATTGAGCCCCTCCCCCAGGCCTGGCTCCAGGGTGGGGCCCCGGTAACCCCATACCGGGCGGGGTACACTGAATCCTTGTTCTAGTATTTATCATGAGAGTCTGTTGGATCGCTCTTAGGCTGGCCCTTCACCCAGGACCAGTTTGTCTTGGGTGACCCTATCAGAGGCAAATTGCCCCAGACACCATAGCTGCTGGGATGACTGGGGCACGCAAACCCCCCACCACGATAAGGTGACGATCCATGAGGGGTTATTTTGTGTGTTTTTGTGTGTTTTTTTTTTAGTTTAGGAACATGGCAGTATTTTTTAGCTTATGTATGGACTTTATGTATTTATTTACTCTATAGGTGGAAGAGCGACCCACCTTGCCGTGTGCGGTAGGACAGTAGTCCTGCCGTTCCCCCTAGCGTAGGTTTGTTGGGTGGATGTGATAGGCCCTTTAGTGTTTTCAGTTTTAGTTTTCTTAGTGCGTGATTCGGGTTCTAAATTGGGGAGGGTCTCAGTTGTGTGTGTGTTTTGGACTTTTTTACAGGGGTGGGGGGGTTGCATAGTTCAATGTTGTTCAGATGCTCTTATTTGTGAAGTGTGGTGTAGTGGCGCCCACCTCTGTTTCTGCCACTACACCATCCCTATAAATAGCAGCGGGCATCTGAGTTCAGCCTCTTTGCCGATGCTCCTGCATGGTGGCTGTAGCTCATGTGTTGCCAACTCCTGCAATACAGCTAAGTCTGACTGTGCACCTGGCCTCGTCATTACAAGGTATTTCCAGATATAACACTACAGTTGGATTTATTGTCTCGATTAACAAACCACAATACCTTTATGATGATGGATTCTTTGTTTCATCTGAAAATGTGAAGAAAAGCAAGCATAGTGTGTTAAATTGCTAGCATTTTACTACTAGCCACCAGCTAGCTACACCGGCATTAGCTACGTTTTGATCTGGGGTCTTCTACAGTACCAACTTAACAGGTACAGTATATGTTTTATAAACACATCACTTTTGCACTTGACAATATATAATTTGTTTACGTGTGTGAAATGGCAAAAGACGTCTTCCTGCTGATTGAGATGTTTAGCAACAGTTACTCGCTACATTTAGAAGAGACTATTTTTTCTCAGCTGCACAAAACAACTGGTTATACAAACAAATCATAATATTTTGTCCAGTATTGCTATCATTTAATAAATTGTGCTTGCGGAACTATTGTATAAAAGCAATATTACACTTGATGTCATTATGGTATCATGATTATACTAACTACGGGTGTGATACTCTAATGCCCTCTGCACAGTTACTATATTCATTGATGCCATACTCCCTCTCATGTAATATTGCTTAATTGTGCTTATTGTGGTACTTAGGAACATTTAATTGGATACATATAGAGATGGATATTTTCTTGGCGGAGCAAATTAACTAGTTAAACAACGAACAGTTGGAGTTCTTTTACATTCTCCATCACAGAGAGGACTGACTCCAAAATGGCCAACTGCAGGAAATGCTGAGCATAGCTGAGCTGACCTCTTTGCCAAAAACTCCCAAATTATGCCATAAAACTTAGTCGGAGAAGTGACCGACTAACTCATAACAAATTGGATTCGCCTGTGGACGAGCCGATAGAGGATTTGCAATTCTATATTGACACACAATATTACAACAACGTCATGCCTGGCAGCAAACCGGCGTCCAAATCCACCCGGACTAAACCAAGCTCTAGCGAAGTGAACGATACTTCACCCTGTGACATTAGTGAGTCCCTAATGTCTATTAAACGCCAACTTAAAAAGCTCGACTTACTCGATCAGCTGACAACTGATATTAATGAACTAAACTGAACAACTGATACCAGATACCAGCCAGAACAACTGATATTATGAACTGATATTAATGACCTCACCTGGGTCCCTGACCAGGACCCAGGTGAGGACAGAGCTGAGGAAGATCAAGGCGAGGAAGGCGTCGGGACCGGACGGCATCAGCGTAAAGCTCCTCAAGTCCTGTGCAGACCAGCTGTGTGGGATTGTGACGTACATCTTCAACCTGAGCCTGAAGCTGGGGAGGGTACCACAGCTGTGGAAAACATCTTGTGTGGTACCTGTACCAAAAACTTCCCACCCCAAAGACCTGAACAGCTACAGACCGGTGGCCTTGACGTCCCACTTGATGAAGACCCTGGAGAGACTGCTCCTTGCTCACCTCTGCCCCCTGGTGGAACCAGCGATGGATCCACTCCAGTTCGCCTACCAGCATGGCATTGGGGTGGAGGATGCGGTGATCTTCCTCCTTCACCGTTCTCTGTCCCACCTGGAGAAGCCCGGGAATGTGGTGAGGATCATGTTCTTTGACTTCTCCAGTGCTTTCAACACCATCCAACTGATGATCCTGAAGGACAAGCTGCTGCGCGCAGGGGTGGACCAGCACCTGTCATCATGGATCCTGGACTACCTCATGAACCGGCCTCAGTTTGTGAGAACCCGGGACTGTGTGTCCGACACGATCATCAGTAGCACGGGGGCCCCCCAGGGAACGGTGTTGGCTCCCTTCCTGTTCACTCTTTATACTGCAGACTTCTCACACAACACAACACACTGCCATCTACAGAAGTTGTCTGATGACTCTGTGATCGTTGGCCTCATCTCCAATGGAGATGAAGCTGAGTACAGAGGGCTTATCCAGGACTTCGTGGACTGGTGCCATCGGAACTGCCTCCAGATCAACGCGAGGAAAACTAAGGAGCTGGTGGTGGACTGCCGCAGGCAAGGACAACCCCTCACAGCACCAGTAAATATACAGGGAACAGACATTGAGATGGTGACATCCTACAAGTACCTGGGTGTTCATCTGAACAATAAACTAGACTGGTCACACAATACTGATGCACTCTACAAGAAGGGACAGCGCAGGCTGTTCCTACTGAGGAGACTCAGGTCTTTTGGTGTACAAGGGGCGCTGCTGAAGACATTCTATGACACGGTGGTGGCATCAGCCATCACTTTTGGAGTGGTCTGCTGGGGCAGTGGCATTACAGCAGCCGATAGGAAGAGACTGAACAAACTGATCAAGAAAGCTAGCTCCGTCCTGGGGCAGTGCCTTGATCCGGTGGAGGAGATAGGAGAGAGAAGGACGGTGGCTAAACTGTCATCTCTGCTGGAGTCCGAATTCCACCCTATGCAGGACGTACTGAATGCACTGAGGAGCTCATTTAGCAGCAGACTACATCATCCCAGGTGCACAACCGAGAGGTTTCGCAGGTCCTTCCTACCAACGGCTGTCAGACTGTACAACCTAAGCAGGGCTGCTCGCAGAGATAGCAAAAAGACGTAACAACCTAATAGTTTTTTGAATGCAAAAGATGCAATAGACTTACACAATGGTCCCCTCCGGCATACAACTAGGAAAATACCGGTAGCTGCGGAGGGTGAGAATATGTATGGGTACATAATCATACCATGTAGGATAACTAAGTAGACGGTTGTGCTGTTTCATCCCATCTAGCAACAATGCTCTGCACTGTGTGTGTTTATACATTTACATATTTATTCCATCTAGCTACAATGCTCCACACTGGGTGTGTTTATGTTTATGTTTATATTTATATATCTATATATTCATTCCATCTAGCTACAATGCTCCGCACTGTGTGTTTATATATCTACATATTATTCCATCTAGCTACATTGCTCCGCACTGTGTGTTTATATATTTACATATTTTTTCCACCTAGCTGCAATGCCCCGTACTGTGTGTTTATATACTCATATATTTATCCCATCCAGCTACATTGCTCCGCACTGTGTTTATATATCTACATATTATTCCATCTAGCTACATTGCTCCGCACTGTGTTTATATATTTACATATTTATTCCATCTAGCTGCAATGCTCCGTACTGTGTGTTTATATACTCATATATTTATCCCATCCAGCTACAATGCTCTACACTGTGTGTCTGTGTGTATATATATATATTTACAGTAATATGTACATATGTATATTAGCTGCTCTTGCTTGCTTTTTTTTTTCTTGCCTTCTGATTGTTGCTCTGAGTGTTGCTATCCCTGTGCTGTTGCAATCCTGGAATTTCCCCGTTGTGGGACTAATAAAGGCTTATCTTATCTTATCTTATCTTATCTTATCTTATCTTATCTTAAAGCAAGCCGTGGAATTCAACAACTCACTGATCGAGGTGCTAAAGGCTGATAATGTGTCACTCAGGCTTGAAGTAAGCAATCTCAAACGTCTGACAGCCGAACTCCAAAAAGATAAATTTATGGCAAAAAACATACTTGACCTGCAATGTTGGAGCACGAGGGATAATATCACTATACATGGACTTCCAGAAGTAAATAATGAAACTAACCAAAAATCAGAAGGACTTCTGAAGTCATTCCTAGTCAACAAGTTGAAAATGAAGCCGGAGGAGGCCAGGGCTATTCGCTTCTCCAGAGTGCATTGCCTCGGAAGGACCAAAGCCGACCAACAGAGGAGGCCCCGTCCTATCGTGGCCAAAACCACCAATTCCAAGATGAAAGCCACCATCATGTCCAAGGGTAAAGAGCTAAAAGGAACCAACTACTCCATCAACAATCAGTTTCCACCTGAGATCATGAACAAACGGAGGCTGCTCTACCCGATCATGATGGAGGCAAGAAACTGTAAAAGGAACGCTCGTCTGTTCATTGATAAACTTTACATCTATGGAAAACTGTATAGCAATCCTCAAATCACATATTGGCTAACTGGAGGCAACCAAAACATCACTGCTGAAACTCAGGAGGAGCCACCGGGACTTTTGCATGCTGCTTCTCTAGCAGTGTAAACACTGATACGGGATGATGACATCATCAACGCATCCCCGCTGCCATGACAACTGATGAACCTGAAAGATGGTGAATGATTTACTTTCTTTTTACTCACTTTCCATCTTCCTTCTATCTCTCCCTCTTATCCATATTTACCTCCACCAAAGGGGGAGGTTATGTGATCATCGGCGTTGGTTTGTCTGTTTGTTTGTTTGTCTGTTTGTCTGTTTGTTTGTTTGTCTGTTTGTTAGCAAGATAACTCAAAAAGTTATGGACGGATTTTCATGAAATTTTCACAGACTGTCAGAAATGGGGTATCCTACAGATGATTAGATTTTGGTGGTGATCCGGATCACCGTCCACAAGAAAACCGCCATTACGCAAAATGCCATTTTTGTGAATAACTACTAAACCACTAATCCTATCATTACCTCTGCCAAAGGGGGAGGTTATGTGATCATCGGCGTTGGTTTGTCTGTTTGTTTGTTTGTCTGTTTGTCTGTTTGTTAGCAAGATAACTCAAAAAGTTATGGACGGATTTTCATGAAATTTTCACAGACTGTCAGAAATAGGGTATCCTACAGATGATTAGATTTTGGTGGTGATCCGGATCACCATCCACAAGAAAACCACCATTACACAAAATGCCATTTTCGTGAATAACTACTAAACCACTAATCCTATCATTGTCAATACAATTGTTGTAAATCCAATTGCTAGTCATATGTTTTCATGGTCAAGGAATCTGAAAACGTACACACAAACACTGTATGGGGGGAACTGTGGCGCTAAACCGCCATTACGGAAAATGCCATTTTCGTCAATAACTACTGAACCACTAATCCTATCATTGTGAATCCAATTGCTTGTCATATGTTTTCATGGTCAAGGAATCTGAAAACGTATACACAAACACTGTATGGGGGGAACTGTGGCCGCCATTACGGAAAATGCCATTTTCGTGAATAACTACTGAACCACTAATCCTATCATTGTCAATCCAATTGCTAGTCATATGTTTTCACGGTCAAGGAATCTGAAAACATACACACAAACACTGTATGGGGGGAAATGTGGCCGCCATTACGGAAAATGCCATTTTCGTGAATAACTGCTGAGCCACTGCTTGTCATATGTTTTCATGGTCAAGGAATCTGAAGACTGTATGGGGGAAACTGTGTCGCTTGGCGGAGGTCTGCGCTCTCCGAGTGCTTTTCTAGTTTCATTTTGGTTTGGGAATTGACCTAAATTCTGTTCATTTGACTGGGTAGGTCTGCTGCCTGGTGCGACGAGGCCAGTATCTGTGTGCTCTTGGACTAATGGACTGTTGTGCTGACAATGTGTCTTTGTGTATTTGAGTGTGTGTGTGATTGTGTGTGTGTTTGTCCGACCGTCTTTCGTATGGATGAGGGTTTGTCTATGTCTATGTCTCTAAATGTGTATTGTTACTGTGTGATCCCAGTAAATTTTATCGGCTATCATGCATAATGATCTTCAATGAATCTAATGAAGAAGGAGTGGATGCGTCACAATTTATGGACTATAATAGGAATATAAGCTGTGATCAGTATATTCCTGAGCAAATAACAGCTTTTAAAAACCAATACAATTATTCTTTCATGCATTTAAACATCAGGAGCTTGAATAAACATCATCATGATCTAGTTACTTTACTTACCAGTACAGGCTGCAGCTTTGATGTAATTGGTTGTAGTGAAACTTGGCTGAACGATAAGTCATGCATAGACATCTTAAACCTTGATGGTTATAAACTGTTCACGAAGAACAGATGTGGCAGATCTGGTGGTGGTGTCTGTCTGTATATCTCTTGTGTAATGTCTGTAGATACTTATCCAACAGGATATAAAAGATAATTAGAGACTCAATAACCTGGAGACATGATTTCTTCAGTAGCCTGCGCTCATATTTATTACCAGCATCAGGAGAACACACTTGAACCGCCATCAGCAGCAAGAACAAGAACCCGCATACGTCATGCGCATTTTACGTGCGCGCTCCCCTGCTGGGATACATCACACTGAGATAATCTCCATACATTACATCTTGTAGACATGATATCAGTGTTTATGATGATAATGTCATGGAAGACTATCATATTGACTCTCTTTTTGTTGAGATACTGTCACCATGGGTTGAGATGCCGTCTCGGCACTGAGCCCATGTTTTCCCTCATCCCTGCCTCCCATTGAGCGGCGTCTCAGCTGACCCCAGCTGGCAGCATTATGGACGGCTGGGGCCAATTAGTCTTCATCAGCTGGGGCGCTGCCAATGAGGATAAATAGGAGCAGCCTCGATGACTCGGGGCTGCGACATAAACACATTGCTAAGCTGAAGCCCCTTCGTCTGGTGTCAGCTCATACTCCTCTTGCAGCATTCCTGTGTTTGTATCCCGCTGTGAGGATGTACGTCTTGCTACCCCCACGTCCGGTACGAGCTGCTTACCTCTGCGCTGTGCAACCTGTGAGTGTACCTCTGCATGAGTATCTGTGCTCTCCTCATCCCTTCCCCTTTACCCTGAATAAAACATCTCGACTCACTGGCTTGCCCCTGGCTCTGATTGCCCGGCTCCCTAGAGCCGGATATGACAGTATGTCGCAGCCAGAAGAGTTGCCGGCGGCCGTGAGTCGCTGTGGAAATGTACCTTTCTGTCCGGGTGTCAGCGCTGCTAGCATGCCGTTTCCCAGGAGTCACTTCCGGCGCCAGGGCGACGAGCTGAGGTCCATCTCGGAGGCTGTCGACGGGACGTTCTTCACCCTGCACGACGCCTCCAACGCGAGACGCTGGCATCCGGGCCGTGCTGAGGAACTCCTGGACTGTCACCCTCACTCTCTGTACCATCTGGAGGACAGTGCCAGGATAGACGCTGCAGGTACACAGCAAGAGAAGCTCCACGGGGTGGATGGAAATCCCGGCAGGGAGTCGAAGTGGGCGACGTCTTTCCCCGCTTCGGAGTCCCGTTCCTGCCGCTATTCCAGTCCGGGAGTTCGCGCCAACCAGAGGACTTCCTCCGACCTGCGTCACGTCACTCGGGATTCCCTTCAAGGAGCCGCAGCTGACAGCAGTTATGTCCGGGGTCGAGTGGCTGTCGCGAGCTCTACTGTGTTTCCTGTCACCACCTTCAGGCATGTGGCGGCGGCAGTGAGATTGATGGTGAGGACTTCAGGGCTACGAAGCTTTCCCGTGCTCGACGCCTCCCTCGTCTCGATCTCCGATCTGGAGCGGCGAATCCTGGGTCTCCCCCTCGCTTCGTTCCCTGGGAGTAGTCGTCATCACATCGCCGAGTCACCTCTGCACGAACCTCGTCCGGATCCAGTTCTGGGTCATCGTCAGGACCGTTCCTCCCACGCAGCTGTCATCCCTTCGCCTCATCAGTGTGGAGATTCTACAGCCTCGTCCCCTGAGCCTCGTTCCCCCGCTGTCATTCCTGGACATTCGGGCTGGCTCACCCCGGCTGTTTCCCCCTCCTCCTCGACGCGCTTCCTGACCGCTGTGTGTGCCTGGAATCCCGGCCTGGTGAGCTCTCTGCTGGAGACAACGCGAGCGATCCTCAGACGAATTCCCGGGGGGTCCTCCGTTATCGCCGGGCGGGGAGAGGAAGAAGCAGATTCCACTACAGCAGGCGATACTCAACCTCCAGGGGGCAGGCAAGTCATTGTTTTTTCACACCTGCTTAATGATTTGCTCTGTCACATCCCTGGAGGAGAAGTTCAGGGTTCGCAGCTCCCTGAACTCTCCCCACCTGCTGTAACCTGTATTCCTAATCCCGCATCCTCTGTGTCTCTCTCCGCCGAGCGGTCCCCGGCTCCGGGTCAACGTGGTGGGATATGGAGAGGGCCTGTGGTTCCGCAGCTACATTGCGGACGGAGGAGGGGGACTGACTGCTGCGTGGAGTCTACGCTGACGACTGAGCGTCCCTGGGTCTCCACGGAGGAGCGGTTCGGTCCAGCGGGACGAGATTCTTCTGGCTTCACGCCGAGTGGGTCGTCGGCGGGGTTACCTGAGCTGGAGGGATCTCAAGCTGCGCTGACCATCGTGCTGGCTGCGGGGCCCGACGCGGCTAGATGGGAGCCTGACAACGACCTCCTGACGACGGATCCTGGATCTTCGCAGTCCTGGACGGCGTCAGAACCCGAGATCAGGCGAGTGCTCTCCTTTCTTTTCTCTCTTTTTATCTTTGAGCACTTCAGCCTATCTCCAGGGGAGACGAGCAGGGTGCAGCCGCCCGCTGCGTCTGAGCTCGTCTCGCCGGGTTCTGGCGCTGCCGGTGATCCTGATCCCGGTTCTGTTTTCTCTTCTGAGCCTTCTTCCAGGGTCACCGGCGAGGAGTTGCTGTTCCTCGTGGTGCTGGAGGGTCCGGGTTCAACGTTGGAGGTCGGTTCTGGTGCAGTGTCCAACGTGGGTTCGCCCGAGACCCAATCGGGGTCCAACGTGGGTTCGCCTGAGGCCCGATCGGGGTCCGACGTGGGTGCTGCCCCAGTGTTGTCCAGGTCCGGTGAGGAGGTGGCCGTTTCCCTGAGGCCCGCCGCCCTCGTCATCGGCTCTCCCCTGAGCCTCTTCCACCGGGATCCGCTCTGACCCTTCGTCCGTCTCAACGGTCCTGGTGGTTGAGTGATGCGGGTCGACGACCCGACCCGCAAAACTTTCGGTTCGGCGATCTGGTTTCCCCCCACTGGTCTGTGTTTGCCTTTGGGCGGCCTGGTTCGGCAGCCGTTGGACTGGATTCCTGGGATCTGGGTCCAGAGTTCGCCGTCCGAACATTTCTCTTCCCCTGATTCGCCAGCTGGACAATGGGCGGGGAGATCTCCGGAGCCATCTCGGCTATTTTTTGGACTCTGCCTGCCATACACCTCGGGTGTCACTTTTTCTTTTATCGTTATTAAGGTCACTTGGGTGTAATGTCTGTCCTGTTGGTGGATGTGTATTTATAGTGCTGTGCGTTTTCCTTCCCTCGTACCCAGCATTTTATTTTTTGTACCATGTTTTTAGTCTCGTTTTTGCATTGTAGAGTTATGTTTTGTTCCCTTTCAGACCATACTCTGCAGTTGCCCATTCATTCCAGTCACTTTCATTTCTTTAGGTGACTGTGGGTATTTATATATTCATGTGTGTGGGTTTTTCTTTGCCTGCACTCAGTATTTCTTTTTTATGCCCTGTTGGTTCATTATAGAGTCATGTGCCTTGTTTTCCGTAACACCATGCTCTGTGATTGTCCATTTGTTCCAGTCACTTTTCTTGGTGACTGTGTGTATGTACTTATATTGGTGCTGTGTATTGTGTTTTCCCTTTATTTGACCATACTCAGCATTTTTTGCCCTGTACCTTTTTGGTGGTTCTTTTTTTTTTTCTTGCTCTGGGTCACGCATGGTTGGTACTCTCTGGGTAGTATGTAACCGGCGTGTTGACCCAGTTCTTCTCCCCATCTGTACCTGGGTTAATTATTCAGTTTTGTCAGTATTGTATTTGGGTTTTTCTTTCCCGCTACCCTACATTGCCCCATTGGTGTTGTCCTTCCCTTGGCTTCTTCCCCTCCGGTCCGCCTCCCTTCCTCCCGCCCTAGGTGGGGGGGGGGGGGGCTGGGATGTTCCTGGTCGTTCAGGAGCCCGACCTTGAGGGAGGGGCTCTGTCACCATGGGTTGAGATGCCGTCTCGGCACTGAGCCCATGTTTTCCCTCATCCCTGCCTCCCATTGAGCGGCGTCTCAGCTGACCCCAGCTGGCAGCATTATGGACGGCTGGGGCCAATTAGTCTTCATCAGCTGGGGCGCTGCCAATGAGGATAAATAGGAGCAGCCTCGATGACTCGGGGCTGCGACATAAACACATTGCTAAGCTGAAGCCCCTTCGTCTGGTGTCAGCTCATACTCCTCTTGCAGCATTCCTGTGTTTGTATCCCGCTGTGAGGATGTACGTCTTGCTACCCCCACGTCCGGTACGAGCTGCTTACCTCTGCGCTGTGCAACCTGTGAGTGTACCTCTGCATGAGTATCTGTGCTCTCCTCATCCCTTCCCCTTTACCCTGAATAAAACATCTCGACTCACTGGCTTGCCCCTGGCTCTGATTGCCCGGCTCCCTAGAGCCGGATATGACAGATACATGTCAAAAATGGGAAAAAAATTAATTGTAGGTGTTATTTATCGCCCCCCGGACACCAACCTTAATATTTTCACAACTAACTAACTAACCTGCACTTATATAGCGCTTTTCTAGTCACAAAGACCACTCAAAGCGCTTTCATTAGTACTAACCCTCTATTCTAAGGGCCTATAGGAAACAGATATCTAGGGACAATTTAGAACAGCCAATTAACCTAACATGCATGTTTTTGGCATGTGGGAGGAAACCGGAGAAATCCCGGAGTAAACCCACGTAACACGGGGAGAACATGCAAACTCCACACAGATCACTGTTGGTCGGGGGCTGGGATCGAACCCACGATCCCACGATCCCCACAATCCCCCGGCCAAGGGTAAACTGTGCTGCCACAGTGCTAACCACTGCGCCACCGTGCAGCCCTAAACTGGAAGAAATTTTATTCTCAATAAACAACAAAAATAAAAGTTGTATGCTCCTTGGAGACTTCAGCATTGACCTCTCCAGGGATGATGCAGCTAAAAATTACTTTATGAATGCACTACACTCCTCTTCCTTCTTCCCTACCATTAATACCTATACTAGAATCACTCACTCCACCAAGTCCATTATTGATAATATCATTACTAAGATTCGCAATTCCACACTGGTATCTGGAGTCATGCTCTCCGAGATTTCTGATCATTTCCCCATTGTTCTGTTTCTTGACCTTGCCGTTAGGACCTCAATCTCACAACATAAACTAAAAATAATAATACTTAATGAAGAAACCTTACAACGACTGAGTGAGGACTTGCATGTCAAGGAATGGGATAGAATCTACAATTGTAGTGATGCTGATGCTGCGTTTGATGTCTTGACCAAGGAAATAACAGAATCCATCCAGAGGACAATTCCTGTCAAGACTATCACTTGTAATGGTACTATTCAACATCCATGGCTTTCTAAGGGCATACTAAAATCTATTAAGTACAAAAATTAATGATATAAACGCTACATAAAAAATCCAAATATTAACCCTATGAGTGTGTATGTTGCCAAACTGTGACATAACCCCTAGTGGTCAAGAGTGGTAAATATTTTTTGTCAATAAAAGAGTTCAGATTTCCAAGGCTATAACTTGAAAATGGTAAGAGATAATGGCTTACTGTCAATTAGAAAGATGTAAAATATGATCCAAAGTTTCAGATAAGAATAAATTTACACATCTAATTTGCATAATGCTGCGGTACCTCTTTAAATTCCAAAACTCAGTCAAAACTGGACTTTGGATGTATTTACACAAAAAGTGGTTCAGTCTGATGACACCGTTTTTTGCACAGAGGTACCTCATCATCTTATCTTCAAAGTATATGAACAAGAAATCAGAACATTTAAAAAAAAAAAACAGAAATTTCTCACTTACTTTTGACAAAGGGGGGCTGGCTGGCTGGGTGGCGAGGCCACTACGTTTTCACCCATCATGGTCCATATTTTGCGTTCTGCCGGGAATTTAAAATCTCTCCCACATCTACAAAGTCTTATGATTATCCCACATAAATTTTGCTTGTATCCCTCGGCTATTTTCTGTGTACAAAGCTGAAAAAGTGACGGTGATGATCGCGGCCATATTAGCTTTCTGGGCTAACTGCTACAAGCAGGAAAAGGAAATGAGGAGTCATTCTTCTTTGGTGTACTACGTGTCATCCACTGAGTCCTCCAACAGATGTCTGCCACCTTTTGAAACTGGCAAATCAGTACAATAAATACAAATTCCCAATGCAGGCGATCATGTCAGAGTGAGAAGGCAGGCACAGTGCCACGCTCTGCCACTAAGGGCACGCAAATTCTCACACTCAAAGGGTTAACAATGAAAACGAATATACTAATTATTGAAATAAACTAACATATATTATTAGAAAGAGTAAGCATAATTACTATGCAGAACTTATAAACGCATCACAGGGTGATTCCAAGAAATCCTGCAGAGTACTAAATAAGGTTCTAAATAGGGACCAAAAAGCCCCCATACTGTACTTCCGAACAATAACGCGGTCAGTAATCACACCAGTAATGCCACTCTCGCTGACAAATACAATAATTATTTTGTTTCCATTGGAGAAAATTTATCTAATAAAATTAACCAACCCCAGGCTGCCTCTTTCAAACACTATCTATCAGGAAACTACCCGAATTCTTTCTTCCTGAAGAAACTCAAACTCTGCTGGAGCTGATGAAATCCAGCAAAATTTTGAAAATTATCATTAATTTAATACTGGAACCTCTTACCTACTGCATTAATCTGTCTCTAATCTCCGGAGTAGTGCCACAAATAGCAAAAATTGCACAAATTATACCAATTTATAAATCAGGTGATAAGAATGATTTGACTAATTATCGTCCAATATCCATTCTGCCTACTCTTTCAAAGGCTTTGGAAAGAGTAGTTTATAACAGACTTACCAGTTACCTTGATAAGCTCAACATTATTATCCCATTTCAGCATGGCTTCAGAAAGAAACACACTACCTACGTATATGGCGATACTTGACCTAATTGAAAAAATCAATGATGCAATTGAAAGAGGCAACTATGGTATTGGCATATTTTTTTAGACCTGTCTAAAGTATTTGATGCCATTAACCATGACATCCTAATTAATAAATTACAACATTACGGTATCAGAGGCCTTGCATTAGATTGGTTGATTAATTATCTGTCTGGAAGACTTCAGTATCCATCCATCCATCCATCTTCTTCCGCTTAATCCTTTTCGGGTCGCGGGGGGGCTGGAGCCTATCCCAGCATCTTTGGGCGAGAGGCAGGGTACACCCTGGACAGATTGCTAGTCCATCGCAGGGCCAACACAGAGAGACAGACAACCATTCACTCTCACAGTCATACCTAAGCACAATTTTAGAATCTCAAGTTGATGCCAATTAACTTAACTTGCATGTTTTTGGCATGTGGGAGGAAACCGGAGAAATCCTGGAGTAAACCCACGCAGACACAGGGAGAACATGCAAACTCCACACAGTATGTTTATATAAATAACCACAAGTCATCATATAAATCCATTGATCATGGGGTTCCCCAGGGGTCCATTTTAGTACCAGTTCTATTCATTCTGTATATAAATGACATTGCTAACTCCTCGTCTCTACTACATATAGTACTGTTTGCTGATGACACTAATTTATTTTTTGCTCACCAGAATCCAAATGAACTTGAACAGATAACAAATAGTGAACTTATGAAAATAGACACCTGGCTTCAGTGTAACAAACTTTCACTTAATATCAGTAAAACTAATTATACTGTATTCCATTCCAATAAAAAGCCAAACACCAAGGAACTTTGCCCCAAAATTAATGGACAGAATATTACAAGAGTGAGCTCTATAAAATTCTTGGGGGTCCTCATTGACGAACTTCTCAATTTCAAATCTCACATTGATGATCTAACCAAGAAACTGGCCAAATATGCTGCTCTGTTTTTTAAATTGAGACATTTTCTACCACTTTTAGCACTTCTCACTCTATATAAAACTTTATTTGAGCCTCACTTACATAACTGCAATATCACATTGGGTAACACATTTCCAACTCACCTAAAAAAGATAGAAATTCTCCTAAAGAAAGTCATACGTGCCTTATCATGGTCTGAATATAACTCTCCTACTAGTCATCTTTTCCATCATTATAATCTTCTAAGACTTGCTGAGCATAATTACTTCCAGAATGCCTGTATAATGTATCAGGTTGTCCACAAACTCAACTATAAATTATGTGAACTCATTCCAACCTTCCTTCCCATACGCACCTATACCACTAGAAATACAAACCAAATTACTGGGAAAAACAAAGACTAAAATCCACCAGGTTTAATATTGTGTGCAGAGGACGACAGATTTGGAATGAGCTTGATGAGAATCTAAAAATGTCACCTTCCATCTCCATCTTCAAGAAAAAATAAAAATGCAACTCCTATCATATAATTAATCTGCTATTTGTTACACAAACTTGCTTACTGAGGAGTTGCTACACCATTGTGATTTTTTTTTTATATGTTGATTCGCTCCAATAGTATTTAATAACTTGACTATATATCTTGAACTTACCTATTAATTCAATGTAAACAAATGCTGGGATTATGTGCTATATATCTGTCATATGTTTGTTTGATCCTGTACACAAAGGCATCAGACTGATTTCTGTTATCATTTTATAGTAGAATTGGGCTCCCTACTAAAAGCTTTAAATAGCTTATTTGGGATGACCCATTCACACTCCAAAACAATGTAAAAAAAAAAAAAAAAGCCTATTGTATACTGCTAATCATGCTGTTGATAATTCATATTGTAATTCATTCATGCTGTTGATAATGTGTGATGTGTGTGTGTGTGAATAAACTGTTCAGAGTTTATAAAAAAAAAACAATAAATCAATCTTTTGTTGTGCATTGCTGTCAATTATTAAAATGTGCATGTGGAACTGTGGTATAAAAGCAGTGTATTATTACACTTGAAGTTTCAGTATCAATATATATACTGTATCACCAATGACATCACCAGTCTTGCATTGTTGCTTAAGTGTACAATACATGTGGTACAGCACATAATTTAATTCCACACTCCCACTCAAAGTTAAGGAAAATAATCCTGATTAACACTGTTGAAAACTTTAAACACAAATTATGTACATAATTAGGAGTACTGTCTGTTAAATTTAAAATATTTTTATTTATTTCACATACTTTATTAATCCCAGAGGGAAATTCAGGGCATCCACGTGGATGGATGAGGCAGCCACGGTGCGGCGCCAACCCTTCACCATTCACACACACATTCACACCTAGGGCCACATTAAAGTCTCCAATTAACCTAACTTGCATGTTTTTGGCCTGTGGGAGAAAACCAAAGTACCCGGGGTAAACCCATGCAGACACGGGGAGACAATGCAAACTCCACACAGAAGGGTCACTGATGGTCAGGGGGTGGGATCAAACCCACGACCTTCTTACTGTGCTGCCACAGTGCTAACCACTGCACCGTCATTTTCAAAAAAAAATTTTTAATGAACAATATTAACACTTATCTTATGCTTCTGTGTTGACTGAATAGCAATGTCTGTTATCCGGTGGTAATTGCAAGCATTTGTGTCCATACTCATGCCTCACTTGCACATTCTTCGCTTTTATCTACTTGATTTCATCACTTTCATTTCCTTCAGCTGATATCAGTGAATACAAGGCATATGAACATTTTCTAAATATGCAAAAGTCTCAATATCATTTTTACATTCAGATGGGGATGCATTCAATCTTTTGCATTGATTGCAGGGTAGCTCATATTACAGGTGTAGGTGCTGGATATAGAGAGAACGTTTTGAAGTTGCAATATGGATGCACTTTCATCCTTATGCTATGAATACAAAAAAAAGTCTAAATGCTCAGAGCCACCTCACTAAAGTATTTGAGGAAAATACTTTAAATCCTAAGAAGTTGGTTGCTGTTGGGAGATTAAGTTTCACTTGGGACACAATGCATGCAATTAAAAAAGAAACGAGAAAACAAAATCAATGCAGATCACTTACACTGTGGTGACAAAAGACTCAACAGGGGACAACACAGAACTAAATCTTAATTAGCAAGAACACTGATGCTGTGGCACAAAGGGCAATCCAATACAGAAGTACAATATGCTTAAATGGAGATACCGCACCAGTTCTGAGGTTTACCCCTTCCGGATTTCTCATTTTTTTGTGTGTTTGCCACACTTAAATGTTTCAGATCATCAAACAAATTTAAATATTAGACAAAGATAACACAAGTAACACAAAATGCAGTTTTTAAATGAAGGTGTTTATTATTAAGGGGAAAAAAAATCTAATCCAAACCTACATGGCCGTGTGTGAAAAAGTGATTGCCCCCGAAACCGAATAACTGGTTGGGCCTCCCTTTTGCAGCAACAACTGCAATCAAGCATTTGCGATAACTGGCAATGAGTCTTTTACAGCGCTGTGGAGGAATTTTGGCCCACTCATCTTTGCAGAATTGTTGTAATTCAGCCACATTGGAGGGTTTTCCAGCATGAACCACCTATTTAAGGTCATGCCACAGCATCTCTTTCGGATTCAGGTCAGGACTTTGACTAGGCTACTCCAAAGTCTTCATTTTGTTTTTCTTAAGCCATTCAGAGGTGGACTTGCTGGTGTGTTTTGGATCATTGTCCTGTAGAACCCAAGTGTGTGTCAGCTTGAGGTCACGAACAGATGGCCGGACATTCTCCTTCAGGATTTTTTGGTAGACAGCAAAATTCTTGGTTCCATTTACCACAGCAAGTCTTCTAGGTCCTGAAGCAGCAAAACAGCCCCAGACCATCACACTACCACCACCATATTTTACTGTTGGTATGATGTTGCTTTTCTGAAATGCTGTTTTACTTTTACGCCAGATGTAATGGGACACACACCTTCCAAAAAGTTCAACTTTTGTCTCGTCAGTCCACAGAGTATTTTCCCAAAAGTCTTGGGGATCATCAAGATATTTGCTGGCAAAACTGAGAAGAGCCTTTATGTTCTTTTTGCTCAGCAGTGGTTTTTGTCTTGGAACTCTGCCATGCAGACCATTTTTGCCCAGTCTCTTTCTTATGGTGGAGTCTGGAGTGAGGCCTGCAGTTCTTTGGATGTTGTTGTGGGGTCTTTTGTGACCTCTTGGATGAGTTGTCACTGCCTTGGGGTAATTTTGGTCGACCGTCCACTCCTGGGAAGTTTCACCACTGTTCCATGTTTTCGCCATTTGTGGATAATGACTCTCACCATGGTTCCCTGGAGTCCCAAAGCTTTAGAAATGACTTTATAACCTTTTCCAGATTGATAGTTCTCAATTACTTCATTTCTCATTTGTTCCTGAATTTCTTTGGATCACAGCATGATGTCGAACTTATGAGGATCTTTTGGTCTACTTCACTTAGTCAGACAGGTCCTATTTAAGTGATTTCTTGATTGAGAACAGGTGAGGCAGTAATCAGGCCTAGGTGTGGCGAGAGAACTTGAACTCAGCTTTCCAAAGATGTGATAAACCACAGTTAATTTATGTTTTAATGGTGGGGGGGGGCAATCACTTTTTCACACAGGGCCATGTAGGTTTGGATTTTTTTTTACCCTTCATAATAAACACTTTCATTTAAAAACTGCATGTTGTGTTTACTTGTGTTATCTTTGCCTAATACTTAAATTTGTTTGATGATCTGAAACATTTAAGTGTGACAAATATCCAAAAAAATGAGAAATCAGGAAGGGGCAAACACTTTTTCACACCACTGTGTCTGTGTATATATATATATATACAGTGGGGCAAAAAAGTATTTAGTCAGCCACCAATTGTGCAAGTTCTCCCACTTAAAAGATGAGAGAGGTCTCCAATTTTCATCATAGGTATACCTCAACTATGAGAGACAAAATGAGAAAAAAAAAATCCAGAAAATCACATTGAAGGATTTTTAATGAATTAATTGGTAAATTCCTCAGTAAAATAAGTATTTGGTCACCTACAAACAAGCAAGATTTCTGGCTCTCACAGACCTGTAACAACTTCTTTAAGAGGCTCCTCTGTCCTCCATTCGTTACCTGTATTAATGGCACCTGTTTGAACTCGTTATCAGTATAAAAGACACCTGTCCACAACCTCAAACAGTCAGACTCCAAACTCCACTATGGCCAAGACCAAAGAGCTGTCAAAGGACACCAGAAACAAAATTGTAAACCTGCACCAGGCTGGGAAGACTGAATCTGCAATAGGTAAGCAGCTTGGTGTGAAGAAATCAACCGTGGGAGCAATTATTAGAAAATGGAAGACATACAAGACCACTGATAATCTCCCTCGATCTGGGGCTCCATGCAAGATCTCACCCCATGGGGTCAAAATTATCACGAGAACGGTGAGCAAAAATCCCAGAACCACATGGGGGGAACCTAGTGAATGACCTGCAGAGAGCTGGGACCAAAGTAACAAAGGCTACATCAGAAACACACTACGCCGCCAGGGACTCAAATCCTGTAGTGCCAGATGTGCCCCCTGCTTAAGCCAGTACATGTCCAGGCCCGTCTGAAGTTTGCTAGATAGCATTTGGATGATCCAGAAGAGGACTGGGAGAATGTCATATGGTCAGATGAAACCAAAATAGAACTTTTTGGTAAAACTCAACTTGTCGTGTTTGGAGGAGAAAGAACACCATACCTACTGTGAAGCATGGGGGTGGAAACATCATACTTTGGGGCTGTTTTTCTGCAAAGGGACCAGGACAACTGATCCGTGTAAAGGAAAGAATGAATGGGGCCATGTATCATGAGATTTTGAGTGAAATCCTCCTTCCACCAGCAAGGACATTGAAGATGAAACGTGGCTGGGTCTTTCAGCATGACAATGATCCCAAACACACCGCCCGGGCAACGAAGGAGTGGCTTCGTAAGAAGCATTTCAAGGTCCTGGAGTGGCCTAGCCAGTCTCCAGATCTCAACCCCATAGAAAATCTTTGGAGGGAGTTGAAAGTCTGTGTTGCCCAGCAACAGCCCCAAAACATAACTGCTCTAGAGGAGATCTGCGTGGAGGAATGGGCCAAAATACCAGCAACAGTGTGTGAAAACCTTGTGAAAACTTACAGAAAACATTTGACCTCTGTCATTGCCAACAAAGGGTATATAACAAAGTATTGAGATGAACTTTTGTTATTGACCAAATACTTATTTTACCAAGGAATTTACCAATTAATTCATTAAAAATCCTTCAATGTGATTTTCTGGATTTTTTTTTCTTATTTTGTCTCTCATAGTTGAGGTATACCTATGATGAAAATTGGAGACCTCTCTCATCTTTTAAGTGGGAGAACTTGCACAATTGGTGGCTGACTAAATACTTTTTTACCCCACTGTATATGTATATATATATACAGTATATATACATATATATATTCAAAGATTTTTATTTGTCAATACTTCTATATATACAGGACATACAGGAGAATTGAAATGCGCTTTCTCTCTCTCTTAGTGGTGTGTGAAATATATAAGAAAAGATGGAATAAGGATGAAAAACAACAACAGCAGTCTATGGACAGTAATGCTACCCGTAGTGCAAATGGAGATAGAAGATAAAACCCAGCAATCCCGTAGTGCTGTCATGAACCCCTGTGTGCCATTACACGGCGCATAAGGGAGAGAATGAAAAACCCAATCGCAGGAGCAGAGAGTGCTGTGTTTATTGAAGTTCACCAAAGTGACAAATCCAACTTTCACCAAATACAGTTCAGTCAACCACACAGTACATGGAGAAGTGTAATGACAGGGTTGGTCACCAAGGATACAGGGCACCTGCCAACTGCTCAACAGCCTGGTGAATATAGAGCCTGGTGCTACAGGGCTGCGTAATGCACGAAACAGGAAAGGTGAGCAGCCTAATGCTGCAGGCCTGCTAGCACAGGAGAAAAGGCTAAGAACACTTACAGGTCTGGAGCTAATTCGGGGCACGCCGTGCAGTCAGGAGGCAGAGAAGCGGACCAGCCGAAACACCAAGGTATGGATTGGCTTGAAATGTCAGGTCGCTGAACCAAAAGCTGCACGGGGACCTCGGGGACTTCCGCAGGACGGCAGCATTCGTCAGGGCAGCTGGTGTGACAATCTGGCGATCGACGAAGAAGAAGAAATGTCAGGCTGGGCAAAACGCTGGGAATGAATAACCATACGCAGAGGGAAACACTGCCACATATGAAGGGGAATGTCCCGACCATGTCCTTCCTCAGCGGTGGCAAACAAATACTCCAAACGCTAACGAGGAAAGAGATTACTGGTGTGAATATGTGGGCAGAACTGATTGGGAGCAGGTGTGTGAGAGTGCATGTGAGTGAGAGTGAATGGAGCGTGTGTGTGTGTGTGTGTGTGTGTGTGTGTGTGTGTGTGTGTGTGTGTGTGTGTGTGTGTGTGTGTGAAAGAGAGCACCGGTGACAGTGCAGCTGACAGAGCTTGACAGGAGGAGAGAGCGTGCCAGAGCTGTCAGAGGGAAAACTAGGACAAATCATAACAACGAGTCAGACAAGTGCAAATAAAGATAAATGATAAAACCCAGCAATCTTATATACAGAAAAAGTGGAGTCGGAATACCCGTAAATGCAAGTTCAGTGTGATAGTGTAGGTGCAGACAGTGACAGATTGGACTGCACATGAACAATACTGCAATACAGACAGACAGCAGCAGGTATTCCATTTATGCAAATGGTTGCAGTAAGGTGTACAGACATACAGCAGCAGATGTATTACTGTTGGTGTGCCAAGTCTTTCTGTGCAAACAGCTGAGGTAGTTATTGTGTGGGTGAGTGTGTTATAGTCCGGGAAGGGGGGCGGGGAGGCAGAGTTCAGGGTCCTGATGGCCTGGTGAACAAAGCTGTTTAGCAGTTTTGTGGAGCAGACCTGGAGGCTCCGGTACCTTTTCCCCAAGGGCAGCAGGCTGAAGAGGGAATGTGAGGGGTGGAAGGTGTCGCCGGCAATGTTGATGGCTCTGCAGGTGAGGCGGGTGTGGTAGATGTCCAAGAGGGGGGGCAGACGGGCACCGATGATCTTGCTGGCTGCTTTCACTGTGCGTTGTAGTGTCTTCTGGCAGGAGGCGGTACAGCTTCCTTACCACACCGTGATACAGCTGGTGGGCTGGTACGCAGTCATGGTGGGCTGGTACGCAGTCATGGGTCAGCAGAGTGAAGAGCAGCGGGCTGAGCACGCACCCTTGTGGGGCCGCTGTGCTCAGTGTGATGATCTTGGAGGTGTTGCTGCTGATCCGCACATTCTGTGGCCTCCCTGTGAGAAAGTCCAGCACCCAGTTACAGAGAGAGGTTTTGAGTCCCAAGTGTCTGACTTTTTGTATTAGGTGCTGGGGGATGATTGTGTTGAATGCTGAACTGAAGTCCAAGAACAGCATTCACACCGTTCTTTGAGTCCAGGTAGGTGAGGGCTGAATGGAGAGTAGCAGCGATTGCATCTTCTGTGGATCTCTTTGACCTGTATGCAAACTGAGATGGGTCATAGGAGGGAGGGAGGGCGGGAGGGTGGACCTGATGTTCTGCATGACCAGCCGCTTGAAGCACTTCATTATGATGGAGGTCAGTGCTATGGGCCAGTAATCATTTTAGCTGGATGGGACAGGTTTCTTTGGGACTGGTATTATGTTAGCAGTTTTGAAACATGTGGGGACAATAGTTTCACTCAGGGAGATTTTAAATATGTTGGCTAGGACATTCTTGAGCTCCTCCGCACAGTCCTTCAGAACGCAACCTGGTATGTTTGGTCCAGCTGCCTTGTGTGGGTTGATCCTGGAGAGGATCCTCTTCACGCTAGCCGGATCCAGACTTACAGCCTGCTACTCTGGGGGGGAAGTGGTCTTCTGTGCTGATGTGCTGTTTTGTGCTTCAAAGCAGCCAAAGAAGTCATTTAAGTTCTTAAGCAGTGTGATGTCACTCGCACAGGTCTTACTTAGGTGGAAGTTTGTAGTTGGTGAGGGTTTGTATGCCACACCAGAGAGAATGTGCATCTCTGGTGTTGCTGAAGTGGCCAGATATTTTTCTCCTTCTCCTTTTGCCAGACGTTTACAAGCACTGTATAAAAACACACAACCTGTTTTTCCTCACTGTCTGACATTAAATGAGACTAAACCTTTCCTGTTATGGGTCAATTATGATTACCAAAATTATTTGTATTTGCTAAATAATTTTTATTAATTTCTTCAAAGTCAGAACTTAACATACATTTCCTTGGTATTTGGTAGCTTTGCCTTGAAACTGTATGATGGGTCAAACATTGTGGGTGTCCTTCCACTAGCTTCTCGCAATAGTTTGCTGGAATTTTGGCCCATTTCTCCTGACAGAACTAGTGTAACTGAGTCAGGTTTGTAGGCTGCCTTGCTCACACATTTTTTCAGGTCTGCCCACAAATTTTCTATGGAATTGAAATCAGGGCTTGGTGATGGCCATTCCCAAACATTGACTTTGTTGTCCTTAATGCTGTCCTTAATGTAACCATCATCATATTAACACAAGATCAGGCACCATGTCCTTAGAAATACAAACTGTTAAATCTTTCAGGAGGACTTCTTTTCAATATACCAGTACTCTTCTGTGGAATGACTTACCTCCACATATTCAATGTATAAACAACAAACCTCTTTTCAAGAAACTGGCCAAAAAAACATCCGTCTTCAAGGCTTAACAGTCAGGAGGAAAGCTCCTTTATTAATTGTTTAATTTTGGTTTACTAATTTTGTCATGTTTTAATCTGTGTTTTGCAGTGTTGGGCAAGTTACTAAAAAATAGTAACTAGTTACTTCTTTTCAAAAGTAACTGACTACTTACCAGTTACTGCATGATTAAAGTAACTAGTTACTTGGAAAAGTAACTTTCACATTACTTTTAGGGGGCGGCAGTGGCTCAGGAGGTAGAGCAGGTCGTCCAATAACCACATGGTTGGCGGTTTGAATCCCGCGCTCCCCAGATATCCTGCCGTTGTGTCCCTGGGCAAGACACTTCACCCTCAGTTGCTCCTGGTGGGTCTGGAAGCACCATGTTAGGTAGCATGCCGCCATCAGTGTGTGAATGGGTGGATAGCAGGATCTGTAAAGCGCTTTGGTCATCAAGAGATGAGAATAAAAGCGCTATATAAGTGAATGCATTTACCATTTTAAATGTATACTTAAATCATCTTGCACACATGGCAAGATCAAGGGCCCCTCGTTCTCATCAGAAAAAAGAAGAAAATTGATGAGAAAAAGTCTCATCTTACAGAGAAAAAAATGTCTCAGATTTACACAAACCATTGTAGTCAATAGAAAGTCAGAAATTTATGACAAATAAAGCTGTAAATTCAGAGAAAATTTTGGACCACCTAGTGGGACGTTTTTGGCCCACGAGTCATGTGTTTGACACCCCTGGACCAGTCCATTAAAAATGCATATTTAGAAGATTTACTTCCATGAAATAGTTGCATGTCACGACAGCATGTAAATGAATAAGATAAAATAAAACAGAAAGCACAGATAAATGAAAGTTCACCTTAAAAGAAGCTGTTCTTTACTGCAACAAATCACAGTCACTTTTTCTCTGTGTGTAAGAAAACTTGCACAATTACACAACTTACAAATTTACACAACTGCGGACATTAAATGCAAGCTTCTTGCTCTAAAAATACTCATGTTTAACCACAGAGGTGGGACCTGTTGGGGGCTACTCACCGCTCAGACAACAGGTGATAAGGGCTCGATATGAGAAGTTACCACCACCACAGCATTTCTTCCCACCGGGTTGTGTGTGAGCAGGACAGGAAGCCGACCTGCAGAGGAGACTGACAGCTGCCCCAGATACGGTAGGATCAGTTTTATATTTATATGTGCTAAAAATATCTACCCATATTAATAAAACGAATAACGCGAGTAACGTATCTGATCAAATTTCAGTAACTGTAACACATTACTGAATTTTTAAACAGTAATCTCATTACACAGCGCATTACTGGAAAAGTAGTGGCATTACAGTACTCCCAACACTGGTGTTTCAGGACAACAGTGAAAATAAGTGCTTGCACTTTGTGTTATCCTAATTTATAGAATGTATTTATAGATACGTATATATTGTAACCCAGCCACAGGGGGTGCACAAGCCAGTGTACTCCTAGTGCCGGTCCCAAGCCCGGGTAAATGAGGAGGGTTGTGCCAGGAAGGGCATTCGATGTAAAACCTTTGCCAAATAAATGAAGCGGATCATGACGAATGAGACTTTCATACCAGATCGGTCGAGGCCCGAATTAACAATGACTGCTACTGGTGCTATTAACCGACAGGGTGCCAGAGGAAAATGTGCGGCTGTTGGTCAAAGATCAAGGAGGAGGAGAGGAGGAAGGCGTGTTAGGAGGGGGAGAGAGAGAATAGAAAAGGTAAATGTGTGGAGGTGAGAGGAGGGATGATAAATGTAGGGACTATGACTGGTAAAGGCAGAGAGTTGGTTGATATGATAGAGAGAAGAAAGGTAGATATAGTGTGTGTTCAAGAAACCAGATGGAAGGAAAGCAAGGCTAGGAGCATTGGAGGTGGATTTAAACTGTTCTACCATAGTGTAGATAGGAAGAGAAATGGAGTAGGAGTAATGTTGGAGGAAGATTATGTGAAGAGTGTTCAGGAGGTAAAGAGGGAGTCAGACAGAATCATGAGTTTGAAGCTAGACGTCAAAGGTGTGATGTTGAATGCTGTCAGTGCGTATGCCCTACAAGTTGCATGTCAGGTAGAAGAGAAAGAGGAATTCTGGAGTAAGTTGGATGAAGTGGTAGAGAGTGTTCCCAGAGGGGAGAGAGTGGTGATTGGAGTGGGCTTTAATGGACATGTAGGTGAAGGGAACAGAGGTGTTGAGGAGGTTCTGGGTAGGTATGGTCTGAAAGAGAGAATGTGGAAGGACAGATGGTTGTGGATTTTGCAAAAAGGATGGAAATGGCTGTGGTGAACATATATTTCAAGAAGAGAGAGGAACATAGGGTGACTTACAAGAGTGGAGGAAGGTGCACACAGGTGGACTTCATCTTATGCAGAAGGAGAAATATGAAAGAGATAGGAGACTGTGTTATATCTGATGTTACCCCTGGTTCACAGAAGAGGCGAGGTGACTTGGAACACAGCTTTATTACACTCACCGACTGTGGCGGCCACTGACAGGGCGCCGGCTAAGGTCCAGGTGAAGCAGACACCATAAGATGTCCAAACCCGGCCTTATATAGGGCGGGGTGGTGGCGCGCGTCACCATCTCACACTTTACAAGAAAATATATACATCCCATTATCCTCCCCCTTTAAAAAGTCCAAAACCACTCACTCAGTTAAGATCCTCCCCAATTTGGGACCTGAATCACACACTAACAAACAAAAACTAATGCCTCTAAATGGCCAAACACATTCACACAACAAAACCTAAAATAGGGAGGACGGGTGGACTGCTGTCCTGCCCACATGGCATGGTGGATTATTCTGCCACCCGCTAAAATAAAGCAAAGTCCATTAATAACTAAAATTGCACGATGTGCTCCTAAACTAAAACAGAAAAAAACCAAAATAATCCCATATATAACATTTTTAACAACAACAACAAAACTTCATCATATACTATTTACAGCTCAGTTCTCTGGGTGAAAGGATAGAACTATCATGGGGCCAAGGGCACCCTCTCAGCAGATGCACCCCTGGAAACTGCCGGTCCCCGGGGCGATGCCTGACACTCCGGACACTGAAGCCGCTTCTCCTCACCATTGACCTCATCCCACGTCCATCCTTATCTCCCGGAGTCTTCTCCCGGACACGCCAAAGCCAATTCACATGTTACACCGAGCCGACAGACAGCCTGAAGTGTCATGCGGTGGCCCTCGCGAGCCACCATAAGATGCCACACCGTCACCAGAGAGTTGTGTTAGTGTCTTTATTCACGGTGAAATCACAATAATACAAGCCGCTGAGGCTATGACACAAACAAGTCTACACACAGGGAGGTGTAAGGCTAACAAGCTCACTCACGGGTCCACAGGATAAGACGGTCACACCACAGACGGGCAATGTAGTATAATCCATATGGTACGATCGCTCTGACGATCAGCGACGGACACTGCTGCAAGGATGCAACCGCTGGTGTTGGCTTAAGAAGCCGGCCGCTAACAACCACAAATGCAGAACAGCTGTTCAGGTCTTGACAGCTGAGCAGAAGCCTCCCCTAGCGCTGTCACAATAAGAGCTCGGAGAGCCGGAATAATAACGCCGCTGTCAAGACCTGACAGGAATAGCCCGAGCGCAAATAACATTAGCACTCGGGTCATAACAGTACCTCTCCCTCAAAGGCGGGCTCCGAACGCCCTGTAACACCTAGCCCCCACCCCCCACCCCCACCCACAGGGCGAGTGAATGGAGGAACAGGCAAGGAGGGAGCGAAACAAACACCAACAAGGCCCTAGAAAAAAAAAAAGAAAAAAAAACACATCCCCTGACATACCCATCACATTCCCACAGAAAACAACAAAACAAATACGGCAAGAGTTACAATACACGGGGCACAAACCATACAGAGCATAATTTACCAGACACAGAAGGTTTTCCCACAGTGACCACAGACAAACTGTTTAACTCCAGTATACATGACTTTATGTGGTCTTAAGGAACTCATCTGAGTGAAGGTCCTTCCACGCAGTTCACACACAATCCCCTAAATGCCACAATGGATCAGTTTATGCTTCTAAGTACCCAAGTGCATGAAACCTCTGCCACGTTCTTCACAAAAGTACCGTTTAACCCCCCCCCTAAAAAAACCCATCATCCCCGAACACCAGAGTGCCTATGAAAAACCACGAAGTAACATGCAACAACCCCTCCGAAAGGAAAAAAAAACCTGCAATCTGCGGCAATCTTATCGTTCCAAATGACCCTCAAAACATACAGTCCAAACAGACGATGGCAGGCAGAGACCAAACGCCCCAGGCATAATTCCGGCGGTCTCCCTGAGACTGATGGCCGATGGGTGGTCACGGGAAACAGTACATGGTCGGGCAGCCTGACCCAGTCCCAGGCCCCGAGAGTCAAGTCCTAAAGCGGCCGTACCAGGCCACCCAGTAACAAACACAGTTCATCGGGTGGCTGGCCCAAGGCGCCGAACAGGCAAAACAGCTCCTCGGGTGGCTGGCCCACATCCCTCAGCCACCAGAACCATGGAGAAACAGCATGCGGCATCCTCGATGAAAAAACTACATGGGAGCGCCAGCCTGCAGGAAGAAAACCTTCAACGGCCCCCAGCGCTGACGACCCCAGCTGGTGGCTCCTGAGAGGGGAATAATCATGATGATGAGCCCACATCACATCAGGCGGCGAAGGGTCTGCAGCTCCTCCACCGACCTTGATCCACACCGATGCGACTGCTGAAGCTCCACCTGCATTGGATCCCAATTGGGTCACAGCTGCACCCCCGTCGGACCCTGATTGGGTCACAGCAGCACCTACGTCGGACCCCCACTGGACCTCGTTGGACCCCGATTGAGTCACAGCTGCACCTGCGTCGGACCCCCGCTGGGTCTCGGACCCCGATTGGGTTACAGCTGTACCCACGTCGGACCCCGATTGGGTCACAGCAGCACCTGCGTTAGACCCTGATTGGACCTCGTCGGACCCCGATTGGGTCACAGCTGCACCCGCGTCGGACCCCGATTGGGTTACTGCAGCACCCGTGTCGGACCCCCACTGGGCCTCGGTCCCCGATTGGGTCACAGCTGCACCCACGTCGGACCCCGATTGGGTCACAGCAGCACCTGCGTCAGACCCCGATTGGACCTCATCGGACCCCGATTGGGTCACAGCTGCACCTACGTCGGACCCCCACTGGACCTCGTTGGACCCCGATTGAGTCACAGCTGCACCTGCGTCGGACCCCCGCTGGGTCTCGGACCCCGATTGGGTTACAGCTGCACCCACGTCGGACCCCGATTGGGTCACAGCAGCACCTGCGTTAGACCCTGATTGGACCTCGTCGGACCCCGATTGGGTCACAGCTGCACCCGCGTCGGACCCCGATTGGGTTACTGCAGCACCCGTGTCGGACCCCCACTGGGCCTCGGTCCCCGATTGGGTCACAGCTGCACCCACGTCGGACCCCGATTGGGTCACAGCAGCACCTGCGTCAGACCCCGATTGGACCTCATCGGACCCCGATTGGGTCACAGCTGCACCTGCGTCGGACCCCCGCTGGGTCACAGCTGCCCCCACGTTGGACCCCGACTGGGCCTCGTCGGACCCCGACTGGGTCGGCACTGCATCGGCGACAACCTCCACCCCCGAACTTGGGACCTCCTGCACCGCGACCTCAACAGATTCCAAGCTGGCGACACTGTGAAGAGGCTCAGAGGAACAGAGAGGACCGGGATCAGTATCCCCGGCAGCGCCAGAGCCCAGCGAGACGAGTTTGGGCACAGCAGACGGCTGCCCCTCGCTCGCCTCCCCGCGAGGCAGGCAAAAATGCTCTAACACACCACAAAGGAAAACAAAGAAGAGCACTTGCCTGTACTCAGGCTCTGGAGCCGTCCAGGACTCTGTCGATCCAGGTTCGGGTAGAAGCTCGTCGTCGGGCTCCCACTCAGCTGCGTCGGGCTCCGCTGCCGGCATGATGGTCTCTGCGGCCGGATCTTCTCGCGCTGATGTCCACACCGATAACCCGCACTGCGCGGCGGCAGGGGACCCTCGACCCGCTGGCTCGGGCTGCTCCTCCGTGGAGACTCAGGGATGCTTCCTCATCGGCTCAGGCTCCACACCGCAGTCCGCTCTTCTCCTCTGTCCAAAATGTGGCTGCGGGGCCGGGATTATTCCCTGAGCCGCAGGCCTCCTCCTCATTCGACGACGTAGACCTTACGCCGAGGACCGCTCAGCGGAGGAAAACACAGAACAAAGCTAAGACAAAATGTGACAAAAAACTAAGCCACAACACAGACTGGATATGACAATCCTTGTGATTTTACATGTCATCTTGTATATATGTTTGGAGTATTTCTTCCTTTAGTTGTTGTTTAAATTGTCCAAGCGTTGTACATGATTTTAATTCAGGTCCAAAATCGTTCCATAATCTGACTCCTTGCACTGAAACACAGTGTTGCTTGGTGGTAGTTCTCACTGAAGGTTTTTGAAATATACATGTTCCTCTGAAATGATATTGTTTCTCCCTTATTTGGAACAACTTTTGGATATTTGCGGGCAGTGATAGATTCTTCACTTTAAACATTATTACTGCAGTTTTAAAGTCAACCAGATCTTTCAACTTGAGAGCTTTTAATTTAAGAAAAAGTGGGTTTGTTGATTCCCTGTAAGCTGCTTTGTTTATTATTCTAATAGCTCTCTTCTGAAGCATAAAGACTGGATATATGTTTGTTTTTGACATAACGCACGGCTCAGGAGACGCACACACACAGGCTTAGAGTAGTTCAAAGAGTTTATTAACAGCAGGAGTGAATGAGTGCGTGTCTGCGGGATGTAAATGTGTTGGTGATGGTGTCTGCTCCAGGCACAGAGGCAGGTGACCGTACAGCCGAGCAACCCTATGGAGAGAGCACAGGGAGAGGGTGACGGGCATACACCAACACAGGAGGGATTTATGGCGAGAGAGGACTTACTTGGTGGGTCAGGACAGCTGGCACAACAAGGGGGCGAAGCCCGGAAGACAGCCACCTGGAGAGCTCCGTACAGCAGCGAGGATTGGGCGATGGAGAGGAGATGTCCGCCGCTGGGGAATCCACCTGTGCACAGGGGAGAAGACTGAAGAAAAGAGGTAAGCGATCCTCTTACCAAAATGGTGACACTGAAGGGAAGTATGCTCACAACGGTGAAGGACGAAGTCTGACGGCTTCAGGCCGAGCCTCCGGGCGAGACGGCCTTTATCCCTCGCCGCTGATGATTGTCAGGTGCGTGAGCAGGTGGCGCCGCTGATGAATGGCGCGGCGTGACAGTTTTATATGTATTTCCCCATACTTCAGTACAATATGTTCCTTCCTTCCAGTTCCGGCGCCACACGAGTTGGCTGCCTTTTGCAACTGCCTTTTTTTTTTTTAATCTTTCTTTCTTCTTTCTATACCTTTCACTCTATATATATCACGGACACACAGATCGCCCCAAAGGAGACGATACAGCAGGGAAGAGCTAGCTAGCACTCAACCGTCACCCGGTGCTAACGGAGAAACTCGACATACCGGGGAACTGAAGCGAAAACGATGTGGGTGCCGGGCTGGAGTTTAGGCGGCATGCAAGAAATATAAGACAGAATAATAAAGAGCAATGGCAAGAACCAAGCAGACCGCCCGTAAATCTACTGGAGGAAAAGCCCCCAGGAAGCAGCTGGCCACCAAGGCTGCTCGGAAAAACGCTCCGGCCACCGGCGGAGTGAAGAAGCCTCACCGTTACAGGCCCGGTACCGTGGCTCTGAGAGAGATCCGTCGCTACCAGAAATCCACGGAGCTGCTCATCCGTAAGCTTCCCTTCCAGCGCCTGGTGAGGGAGATCGCTCAGGACTTCAAGACCGACCTGCGTTTCCAGAGCTCCGCCGTCATAGCTCTGCAGGAGGCCAGCGAGGCCTACCTGGTGGGTCTCTTCGAGGACACCAATCTGTGCGCCATCCACGCCAAGAGGGTCACCATCATGCCCAAAGACATCGAGCTGGCCCACCACATCCGTGGAGAGAGAGCTTAGACTTTCTGCTGCACGTCCACCAACCACAATGCTCCGCACTGTGTGTCTATATATATACAGTATATATATATATATATATATATATATATATATATATATATATATATATATATATATATATATATATATATATTTATATATTTATAGTAATATGTACATATGTATACTAGCTGCTCTTGTTTTTTCTTGCCATCTGATTGTTGCTCTGAGTGTTGCTATCCCTGTGCTTTTGCAATCCTGGAATTTCCCCACTGTGGGACTAATAAAGGCTTATCTTATCTTATCTTATGTCATGTATAGGAGTATTAATGAATGATACAAAGTATATAGTGTGGGTTGATTCAGCAAATATTTCACTCTGTGTAGTATTGCAATTGATTTGCATATTTTACCTTTAATATAATTAATATGTGACTTCCAATGTCATGTGGTGATCCTCGTGGATCACCAAGAGACGCCACAGAGTTCACCAGAGAGTTTGGCAAGATGTTATTTATTTCCAGACGTGACAAAACACAACTATGAACCCATAAGGGCAAACAAACACATGACTGAGACTTGGGCTCGTAGGGCTACCCAGCCGCTACGAGCTAACTGTGACATAACTAAGATGACAGACCTGACATGAAGGTCTGCGGCACTCACAGGTATGACGAGGTGCAGACCCAGGGCTTGGCAGGATGAAGCCACTCAGACGTAACGTTGACCAAAGTCGACTAATAATCCTGCCTCTTACCGTCGTCAGTGCCGGCCTTAAAAGGGCGAAGCACTAACAACGGTAATGACAATCAGCTGACCGGCCATTGACAGGCGGAAGCCCCACCGAGCACTTTCACAATAAGAGCCCGGTGAGGCCAGAATACAGCCCGCAGCTGTCAAGACCGGCAGCGAGAATAACTTAGCCCGAGCGCGATCAGAACCGGCGCTCGGGTCATAACAGTACCCTCCCTCCACGGGCGGACTCCGAACGCCCCAAGGAACCACCCTGCCCCCCCCGTCCCCCCAGGGTGGGAGGTTGGGGGACAGGTGCGGAGGGAGAGAAACCAACCCATGAACAAGACAAAAATAACTATACAAGACAATGACAAGGCAAAAAAAAAACCATACAAGACAATGACAAGACTAAGAAAAAAAACGTACAAAGGAAAACAAAAACCAGAACTACAGGTTCAGATAAACTAGATGCAAGAACACATTACCTGCTCATACCAGACTTAACATGAAAAAACAAAAAACAGAGCATTACCCGCTCATACCAGACTTAACATGAAAAAACAAAAAACAGAGCATTACCCACTCATACCAGACTTAACATGAAAAAACAAAAAACAGAGCATTACCCGCTCATACCAGACTATGAAACAAAAACAGAGCATTACTCGCTCAAACCAAACTATCCATGAAACAAAAAAAAAACAGAGCACTACACGCTCTACCCAGACTATACATAAACCAGCAGGGCTACTGCAAACACACATGAAGCAATCTAAAATTGCTTAACATAACTTTACTATGGCTAGACTGTGGCTTTCAAAAACACAAGAGACAATCAAAAATTGCTTTGACATAACATGACTATGACTTGACTGTGGCTTTCAAAAACACAAGAGACAATCAAAAATTGCTTTGACATAACATGACTATGACTTGACTGTGGCTTTCAAAACAAAGGCATGAGCACTAGATACAACATAACCAGGACAAAAAAAAAAGCACAAATACTGAGACACACCCAGGGACCACTACCACCCCCCAACAGTTTATGTCGACCGATGGTCAACGGAGGCGGACCAGGCGGCTCACCAGAGTCCAAAGTCCTGCACGTCCGCTTCTCCGGTGGTCGAACTAGGTAGCCCCATGGCACACATAGCAGGTCGGGTGGCCGAACCGAGGCGCCGAACTGGCGAAACAGTCCCTCCGGCGGCCGACCCGTGTCCCTCAGCCACCAGTCCAGGGCATCAACAACCCGCAGCGGCCTCCCTGACGAGAGCAAAACTCGGGAGAACCGGGGCGAGCGAACAGGGACCCCCATGGCCCCCGGCGATGATGAAAAGGGGCGGTGATTCTGAGGGGATCGGTGAGCAGGACGAGCCAAGAATCCGCTCCGCGAAGAAGGGTCTGCAGCTCCTCCTCCGCCAATGGACCATGCTCGCGCTGCATCACCGCTGGACCCAGATTGGGTCCCAGCTGCACCAACGTTGGGCCCCGATTGGGCCAGAACCGCACCCGCGGTGTACCCCGATTGGGCCTCCGACGAACCCACGTCGGACCCCGATTGGGCCGAAACCGCCCCTGCGGTGGGACCCGATTGGGCCTCCGGTGCAGCTCCGCTGACGAACTCCACCCCCGAACCTGGGACCTCCACCTCGGTGACTCCGACCCATTCCCCGCCGGCGACACTAAAACAAAGCTCAGGGACAGGAAAACCGGGATCACTATCACCGGTAGCAACGGAACCCAGCGAGACGAGCTCGGGCGCTTTTCCTGTTATGCTTTTCTGGGTAAAGCATAACAGGCTGAAATTGCATTTGCTTCGACCTTTATATCTCTACTATCAAGGAACTGAAGCACCTGGTTTTCCAGGGAGGCTGATTCACTTGTGGGAGCATCCTCACCTCTCAGTCCTGTTGTAGTGTAACGGATGCCAACTAGCACTGTTCGGCGTAGAACGTTAGTAAACCTCCCTCCCGAAAGGCCTCATACAGTATCGGTAGCGCTGAGCTATCGGTCGGACCTTTAGCTCAGCGCGATCGTGCTGTGTCTCCCATGCTCGAACTGTGTAGTTGACTGGTAGGTCGCGGGTTCGTGTCTCCGAGTGGGCGAACTGCGCAGGATGACCTCAGTTACACTGGTGCCGTGAACCCGGGATGGGAGTGAGGTTTAAGGGGGAGAGTGTAACGGATGCCAACTAGCACTGTTCGGCGTAGAACGTTAGTAAACCTCCCTCCCGAAAGGCCTCATACAGTATCGGTAGCGCTGAGCTATCGGTCGGACCTTTAGCTCAGCGCGATCGTGCTGTGTCTCCCATGCTCGAACTGTGTAGTTGACTGGTAGGTCGCGGGTTTGTGTCCCGAGTGGGCGAACTGCGCAGGATGATCTCAGTCACAGTAGCATGAGCATATGATTGATATTTGATGTTTAGTCCACTTATAATTAGATCATAGTCACAGACCCGCCGTCATTTTTAATGTTAAAACCCAGTCCGTAAAATAAATCACAGCCCATGATGTTATCACCCCATGCTGTCACATGGAACGTGAAGCCGGTCACTGTCGCAGACTTGTACCGAACAGTCAACTCCAAAGTCTCGACCCTGTCCAGCCTTCCACCTCCATAACTGCACAACAGCGCTGAGTTACCCTTAATCCTGTGGTGGAGGAAAAACTTCTTCACTGTGGCCCAATTCAGCAACGACCCCTCCGTCCCCATTTCAATCAACAGCGGCAGCTTCACGTCGTCCAGCCCCACTGTGCAAAACGTGTACCCGTTCATGTTGGGGGACACCGTGTGGATAGTTGTTGGGGGCGGGCTGAGCGATTTATCCTGAGGGCTTTCCTGCTTAACTTCACGGCACACCCTGGCAAAATGGTTTAAGCAACCACATCTGTTACAACGTGCTCCTCTCACTGGACAGTCCTTAACCCTATTTCTGTGCTTAGCAGATCCACAACCCATGCAAAGGAATTTTCCCGGGGCAGACCTTCTGCTAGTAGCGTTGGCTTCCATCTCTTCGTCGTCCAAACTATCTTCGCTATCCGTGTCCGTGGTATTTGCCGCGACGAGAGGCTCTAGCGGCTGCTGTGACTGGTGCCCAGTTAGCTCCAGAGCTAGCTTGTCAGCGGCTTCCATTTGGAGAGCTAGCTTAACAGCTCTGGCTAACGTAAGGTCACTAGGCGCCATAAGTAGCCTAGACGGCAATGTGGCACTGCATGTCTGTTCCGCCAGCTGGTCATGAATCATTTCTTCCTCCAATGTCCCAAAACTACACTCGCTAGCTAGCTGCCTCAAGTCGGTGACGAACTGCCGAATGGGTTCATCTATCCGCTGATGCCACTGCCAAAAGCGGATCTTCCGGATCATGTTATCCAGGGTGTAGAAATAGCTAGCTTGCAGCTACGCTACCTCTTCATAAGTGTCCGAGGGACCAAGCGTTCACAGGAACCGCTGTCCCTCTATACCCAAATTGTGAACCAGAAGCACCCGGGCTCTTAGCTTATCGAGTTCACCAAGTCCCAGTGCAGCAACATAAGTTTCAAAGGCTTCAAACCATCTAGGCCAGGACACCAGCAACTCTCTGGGAAATTTGAGAAAAGGCTGATTTGGAGCTATGCACACCTCCATGGTTTAATCCGACGTCGCCAATGTTATGTCTGATATTACCCATGGTTCACAGAAGAAGCGAGGTGACTTGGAACACAGCTTTTTTACACTCACTGACCATGGCAGCCACTGACAGGTCCCCAGCCAAGGTCCAGGTGAAACAGAGACCGTAAGATGTCCAACCCCGGCCTTATATAGGGCAGGGTGGTGGCGCCACCAGAGATGCGCATCACCATCTCACACTTTACAATAAAATATATACATCACAGACTGCATGGTGGTGGCAGGGGAGAATGTAGCTAGACAGCATCGGATGGTAGTCTGTAGGATGATTCTGCAAAGCAAGAATAGGAAAACAGTGAAGCTAGAGCCACACATTAAGTGGGAGAAGGAAGAAGGTCACACAGAGTTCAGGAAGGAGTCAATACAGGCTCTGGGTGGGAGGGAAGAATTACCAGATGACTGGGAAAGTGCAGCTAAAGTATTGAGGGAAACAACTAGAAAGGTATGTGGAGTATCCAGTGGACAGAGGAAGGAAGACAAGGAGACTTGGTGGTGGAATGAGGTGGTACAGGAAAATATTCAAAGGAAGAGGTTAGCAAAGAAAAAGTGAGCTAGTCAGGGAGATGAAGAAAGTAGACAAGAGTATTTGGAATCTAGGCGCATAGCAAAGAGAGAGGTGGCAAAGGCAAAGGAAAAGGTATATAGTGAGTCGTATGAGAGGCTGGACACTAAGGAAGAAGAAAAGGACTTGTATCAATTGGCTAGACAGAGAGATCAAGCCAGAAAGGATGTACAGCAGGTTAGGTTGATTAAGGATAGAAATGGTAATATACTAACAAATGACGAGTGTGTTGAGAAGGTGGAAGTAGTGCTCTGAAGAGCTGATGAATAAAGAAAATGAGAGAGAGGAGGAGGATGGATGAAGGAAAGATGGTGAACAAGGAAGTCCCGAGGATTAGTAAGGCGCAAGTGAGGACAGCTTTGGAGAGGATGAAGAATGGAAAGGCAGTTGGTCCAGATGACATATCTGTGGAGGTATAGAGATGTTTAGGAGAGATAGCAGTGGACTTTTTAACCAGATTGTTTAACACAATGTTGAAGAGTGAGAGGATGCCTGAGGAGTGGAGAAGTGTTTTGGTACCAATTTTCAAGAACAAAGGTGATGTTCAGAACTGTAGTAACTACAGAGGCACAACATTGATCAGCCACACGATAAAGATATGGGAAAGGGTTGTTGAAACCAGGTTAAGAAGAGAGGTGACAATCATTGAGCAGCAGTACGGTTTCGTGCCAAGAAAGCGCACTACAGATGCAATGTTTACTTTAAGCGTGTTGATGGAGAAGTATAGAGAAGGTCAAAAAAAGTTGTAGTGTCTTTGTGGATCTAGAGAAAGCATATGATAGGGTGCCAAGAGAGGAAGTGTGGTACTGTATGAGGAAGTCAGGAGTGGCAGAGAAGTATATGAGAGTAGTGCAGGACATGTATGAGGACAGCGAGACAGTGGTGAGGTGTGCTGTAGGAGTGACGGATGGATTCAAGGTGTGGGTGGGATTACATCAGGTGTCGGCTCTGAGCCCCTTCTTGTTTGCCATGGTGATGGACAGGCTGACAGACTATGTCAGGCAGGAGTTTCCATGGACCATGTTTGCAGATGACACTGTGATCTGTAGTGAGAATAGGGAGCAGGTGGAAGAGAACCTGGAGAGGTAGAGGTATGCTCTGGAGAGAAGAGGAATGAAAGTCAATAGAAGCAAGACAGAATACATAAGTGTGAATGAAAGGGAGGCAGGTGCAAAGGCGAAGATGGAAGGAGTAGTGGTAGTGAAAGTAGATGAGTTTAAGTTACCCTGCAGAATATGAATATGTACCCAGACAGTATATTTCGTACTTTAATCAACAGTGTTGTTGTCACCCTCAGTAATGATTGATATTGTCCTAGTTGTATAATGGTGGGGACGATTTATTGTGCAAGGTTGTTACTTTTAGTACATTCAATACAACCTCTACAAGCAGCCCTGGTTAGGATATAAAGTCTGCTAGCCATAGGTAGGAAGGACCTGTGGAACCTCTCCGTCGTGCACCTAGGATGGCACAGCCTACTGCTAAATGAGCTCCTCAGTGCATTCAGCATGTCCTGGATGGGGTGGGACTCGGACTCCAGCAGAGATGACAGCTTTAGCCACCATCCTCCTCCCTCCTATCTCCTCCACTGGGTCCAGGCGTCACCCCAGAACAGAGCTAGCTTTTTTGATCAGTCTATTCGGTCTCTTCCTGTCGGCTGCCGTGATGCCACTGCCCCAGCAGACTACTCCAAATGTGATGGCTGATGTCACCACCAAATCATAGAAGGTCTTCAGGAGTGCCCCTTGCACTCCAAAAGACCTTGAGTCTCCTCAGGAGGAACACCCTGTGCTGCCCCTTCTTGTAGAACGCGTTGGTGTTTTGTGACCAATCCAGTTTATTGTTCAGGTGAACACTCAGGTCACCATCTCAATGTCTGTTCCCTGGATGTTTACTGGTGCTGTGGGGAGTTGTCCTCACCTGCGGAAGTCCATCACCAGTTCCTTGGTTTTCCTCGCATTGATCTGGAGGCAGTTCCATTGGCACCAGTCCACAAAGTCCTGCATAAGCCCTCTGTACTCTGCATCATCTCCATCAGAGATGAGCCCAATGATCGCAGAGCCGTCAGAGAACTTCTGTAGATAGCAGTGTGGTGTGTTGTGTGAAAAGTCAGAAGTGTAGAGGGTGAACAGGAAGGGAGCCAGAACTGTTCCCTGGGGGGGCCCGTACTGCAGGTCATGGTATCAGACACACAATCCTGGGTTCTCACAAACTGTGGTCGGTTTCTGAGGTAGTCCAGGATCCACAATGACAGGTGCTGGTCCACCCCTGCACACAGTAGCTTGTCCCTCAGGATCACTGGTTGGATGGTGTTGAAAGCGCTGGAGAAATCAAAGAACATGATCATCACAGTGCTCCCAGGTTTCTCCAGGTGGGACAGGGAATGGTGTAGGAGGAGGATCACTGCCTCCTCCTCCCCGATGCCATGCTAGTAGCCAAACTGAAGTGGATCCATTGCTGGTCCCACCAGGGGGCAGAGGTGGGTGAGGAGCAACCTCTCCAGCGTCTTCATTAGGTGTGATGTGAGGGCCACTGGTCTGTAGCTGTTCAGGTCCTTGGGGTGAGGGGTCTTCAGTACGGGTACCACACAGGATGTTTTCCACAGCTGTGGTATCCTCCCCAGCTTCAGGCTCAGGCTGAAGATGTGCTCCACGATCCCACACAGCTGGTCTGCGCAGGACTTGAGGAGCCTCAAGCTGATGCCGTCCAGACCCGCAGCCTTCCTCGCCTTGATCCTCCTCAGCTCAGATCTCACCTGGGTTTTAGTGAGGGTCAGGTTGAGACATGGGGGCTGTGTGCTGGAAGGGGGGGTGTAGGGGGGAGGCCGTGGACAGTGGGACTAGATGAAGGTGGAGGCAGCAGTGGTTGGTGGGCAGGTGGAGAAGAGGACAGTTGGTCAAACCTGTTTTAAAAAAAAAACGGATTTAGGTTGTTCACCCATTCCCTACCCCCCATGGCCTAGGAGGCAGTATTCTGGTGCCCAGAGATGGTTTTGAGGCTTCTTCAGACACAGCTAATATCACTCTGTTGTAGCTTGTCCTTCATCTTCTTCCTGTAGCTGTCCTTCCCCTCTCTGTCCTTCCTCCTTGGCTCCCTCTGTACGGACTTCAGCTCCAGGTTCAGGTTCAGGTTACTTTATTTGTACCCGTAGGTATATTTGTTTTGCAGTCAGGTGACATCCATATTTACAAACCACAATTACATTCAACAGCAATACACAAACACAGGCACACATGAAGCTGACTATAAACATGATAAAAACACTCAAGGCTCCATCAATCAGGACATAGGACAAAGAGATAAGAGAAAAAACAAGGAGATAAGAGAGAAGGGTCATATTAGAAAGTTAAAGACTAGTCAAAGAGGTTAAAGACACAACATTCTAAAACCCAATAAAAGATTTAGAACCCCAATAAAAAACCTACAAAAATAAGTAAATATAAAATCAAATTAATAAATAGGTAACTAAATTATGTGCAATATATTGTTATATCTTGTTCAACTCTTTAACAGCAGCAGGAACAAAGCTGTTTTTGTAGCGCTGGGTTTTACTTTTTGGGACAGCAAACCTCCGTCTGGAGGGAAGAAGCTGAAGGTGGCAGTGCAAAGGGTGGGAGTCATCATTTAAAATGGCGGTGTGGGCACCCAGCACATGTGTGGGAACCCAGCACAATGCAGACTGATAATATTCATGCTCAGCAGGGATTGCATACAAACAGAGAGCCCCTTGGGGGACAACCAGTTAATCACACGATTGATATGTATGGACTGATATCAATGTGTAAATGTGCCATGCATTCTCTTTTGTCCTATTGTTATACATCCCCGGAGTAAGGAGAGAAGTCTGGCGCCAGTTAATCAAAGCAATTGATATGTATTGACTGTTATGTATATCAATATGTAAATGTGCCATGCATTCTCTCTTGTCTGTATAAATGTGCTGACTTTACATGCCTTAGGGAGCTCACTCACAGCGCACTGACAACAGCGCACACACACAGCACACAGTGCTGCAGTGTGTCTCATGATGGAGGAATAAAAACTCTTAAACCTTCAGCTCGCCGTGTCCGCCTGCACTTATTTTATGCCTCCACACTGGTGACCCCGACATGATTGGACTGTCTCTCCCTTCTGCCACGCTGTGGACTATTTTATGCCTCCACACTGGTGACCCTGACGAAGAAGGAACATGAGGTGAACACCCCGGAGATGACCCGGATGGGAAGCCTCAGAACGTGTCACGGTGCGTCCCTCGCCTGATTTTTTACCTCCACACTGATGACCTGACAAGGGAGAATGACCATCTGCTGCCTCTCACCGCACTGTGGATCCCAGAGGACCAGAGATCGCCTACATCCTTCGCACCCACACGGGAGCGCGCGCACCTTGTCCTCTCTCCACGATGCGACCTCCAGGGCCAAGAGTGCAGCGCTGGGACTGAGACGCACGCAACCTTCTGATCAGTGACACGAGCAAACGCACAGAAACAGCCTGAACAGGGAAGACCATCGGCGCTGATTGCGTTGATTTCCATCAAGCTCCCTGACCCTGACTTCAACTCTCGAAAATGGACCTTCTGCACACCTTTCAGCTATGTGGTCACTGCGCCAAGTGCGCGCCACGCACGGGACAATACCGGCTCCACAGACTGACACATCGTTCTCTGCAGCTGCACAGGCCCGAGAAAAACGGCTAATCGCCATCCTCAGAACCTTCAGGGCTGCTCGCGCACCTGGAGCGGATGTGCAGCCCCCACACAGGACTTTGTATGGGTTTCTCAGCCGCAGTGCACTTCGGGAATTTGGCCGATTGCTTTCCCCGATGACTTTAGGACTGTTTCCCGCACCTAAAGCCAAACTGCCGAGTCCCTGACACAGCTTCAGTTTATCACAGCCATCGGGGAATTTGGTCGCTCACCTTCCTCGCTGGACCAAAACACAAGAGAGGTCAGAGGTATAATTTTTTCACAGCCGCTGTGAATCTCCGCCACGTTTAACGGGAAAAGTTCCTCACCATGGCGGATCCACACGCAATTTTTGCGTGGCCCAGACACCACGTCCCGGGCCGGCACTTGCTTACTCCCACTACCTCCACCTCCTCCTGCACAGAGCTTTTCCCGCACCTCACTACCAAAGCCGGCCAATCGCTGTCTTGTTCCATTACGCACGACTGCACACTGGCCCGTGCGCCCACGATCGACAGCTGTTCAACGTGCTGGAACTCGGAGCGGAACACACTGCCCTTTTCCACCCCTCCCACGTCCCCCCCACGGACTGACATGCCCTCCGCCAGTTCTACTGGAGCTGGAGCCAAACGACCATTCTAGGGGGAGCGGTGTGGGCACCCAGTACAATGCAGACTGATAATATTCACGCTCAGCAGGGATTGCATACAAACAGAGAGCCCCTTGGGGGACAACCAGTTAATCACGCGATTGATATGTATGGGCTGATATCAATATGTAAATGTGCCTTGCATTCTCTTTTGTCCTATTGTTATACATCCCCGGAGTAAGGAGAGAAGTCTGGCACCAGTTAATCAAAGCAATTGATATGTATTGACTGTTATGTATATCAATATGTAAATGTGCCATGCATTCTCTCTTGTCTGTATAAATGTGCTGACTTTACATGCCTTAGGGAGCTCACTCACAGCGCACTGACAACAGCGCACACACACAGCACACAGTGCTGCAGTGTGTCTCATGATGGAGGAATAAAAACTCTTAAACCTTCAGCTCGCCCTGTCCGCCTGCACTTATTTTATGCCTCCACAATGGTGACCCCGACGTGATTGGACTGTCTCTCCCTTCTGCCGCGCTGTGGACTATTTTATGCCTCCACAGAGGTAGCAATCCTCTGTACCCGTCTGGTGTACAGGGATGTCAGGCTCAGCTGTGACTCACCAAGCAAGCGACTGGACCATCTAACAACCTGATCCAAGGATTTCCTCTGTTTCAGTTTTGTCTGACCAAACCATGACACTAAAGAAAAGGATAAAACAGATTCAATAAAAGCCCAATAAAACATTGTCATTATGGTTCGGTCAATTTGGAAGCATGCAAGTTTCCTTAAATAATGCAAATGTTGCTGACCCTTTTTGCACACCCTTTCACAGTTCTCTTCAAAGTTCAAATTACTATCAATAATCGTCCTAAGATATTTGTAGGATTGTACACATTCAGTGTACAATCCTACAAATATCTTTTAGTACAGTGACTTTGTGCCTGGGAGTTTTCCTCCTAACGTCAATAATCATATCTTTAGTTTTTGTCGTATTCAGCTGCAGGTAGGAATCCTCACACCAGTGGACAAAATCATCAACTAGTGGGCCGTGGCCGCTCTCACCATCCTGGAGGAGACTGACAACAACTGAATCATCAGCATACTTTATAATGTGTCTGCTGTCATGTCTGCTCTGACGCATGTTTGTGTACAGGATGAAGAGTAGTGGTGACAACACGCACCCCTAAGGAGAGCCAGTAGAAGAACACTTTTGGTCAGACAATGTACCACTGACCCTTACTCTCTGTGTCCTGTTGATTAAAAAATCCAGAATCCAACCCACCAGATTATTACTCAAATCAAATTGTTGCAGGAGCCTTTCAACTAAAATATGAGGTTGGATTGTATTAAAGGCGGAAGAAAAGTCTACAAATAAAAGCCTGGCATGTGTCCCATTAAAATCCAGACCTTTAAAAAGCATATTAAACAGAGTGACAGTGGCATCCTCCACTCCTCTGTGAGGCCTATAGGCAAACTGCAGAGGGTCCAATGCATGCTCAGTCTGCTTTAGGACCTCAAATCTAACCAGTTTTTCAAAAATTTTCATTAAAATTGAGGTCAAAGCAACTGGTCTAAAATCATTTACCGTTTTTGGACAGCTGGATTTTGGAACGGGGACAACCACAGCATCTTTCCAGATCTTAGGCACATGTTGTGTCTGTAAGGACTTATTGAAAATGAAGTGAAACACAGGACTCAGTTCATGTACACAGGACTTTACCAAGCGCCCACATATATTATCAGGGCCCTGACTTTTGTTCACTTTTACAGCACAGAACTCCCTTTTAACATCCTGCACCTCAGTATTAAAGTGCTGATTGTTTTTGAGTTTCTGTAAATCTTGGGTTTCTGTGCTAAAATCAAATGAATCAAAATGACCATAAAAACAATTAAGCGCATTAGCCAGCTCTGTGTCTGAATTAAAACTATCTAAAAACACACAATGGTGTGTTTTTGTTTCCTTCCTTGTTTCCCAACCTGAACATCCTTTTCCTCTCCTTCAGCAGTGACTTTATCTCAGGGCTGATCCAGGGTTTGTTGTTTGAGAAACACCGTATGGTCTTGGTGGGTACAGTGCTGTCCACACAAAAGTTGATGTAGTCTGTGATGGTGTGTGTGAGGCCATTGATGTCCTCACCATGTGGATCACAAAGCTGCTCCCATACAGTGGATTCAAAACAGTCCTTCAGAGCGTCCTCCGCCTCCTCAGACCATATTTTCACAGTGCAGGTAACAGGAGGTTGTCTATGTACCAGGGGTTTGTACACAGGTAGGAGGTGAACCAAGTTGTGGTCCGATTTTCCGAGGGGGGGAGTGGTGATGAGGTGTAAGCCTCTTTGGTGTTTGCATGAAATAAGTCCTGTGTTTTATTGTCTCTGGTGTGGCAGGTGACATACTTGGTGAAAGAGGGCAGAATGGAGGACAATGAGGTATGGCTGAAATCACCAGAGCTGAGGAGGAGAGCATTTGGGTGTTGTGTGCAGCCTGCTAGTAACTGAGTGGATGACGTCACACGCTGCCTCAGTGCTTGCACAGGGGGGTACATAAAAACAATGCCGAGGACGTGTGAAAATTCTTTGGGGAGGTATGCAGGTTGCATGCTAACAGCTAGCAGCTCAATGTCCTTGCTGCAGTGATGTTCTTTAATCATAATGTGCCCAGGATTACACTATCTGTTATTCACATACATTATCGGCCCCCCACCTCTGCTCTTCCCGCTGTCTGGTGGCCGATCTGCCCATATTGCATGGAAACCCTCCAGATCAATGTTAGCATCTGTTGCTAGTTCTGTTAGCCATGTTTCAGTAAACAACATGATGTTAATCTCTCTGAAGACGCTCTCATACCAGGACATAGCCGGCAGTTCATCCGTCTTGTGAAGCAGCGATCTCACATTTCCCATAATAACGAATGGAAGGACGGGTCTGTACCTTGTTTTCCTCACGCGTCGCTTCACTCCAGCTCGACATCCACATCATTTTCGCCTGAATTCTCTTGGTATATCGAGTTTTTGCAAGCTATGTTGAGCTGGAGACCAACAAGAGGCAGAGCTTCAGGGCACCGTCTTACCGGACCTATACAGGCCATCGGCCGATTCTGTTCCACCTTACCTCCTATCGATAACCAAAACCCAACCAGGACTCACCTCAGGTTAGCGGCGAGTAGTGTCTGGCCCAAGGCAGGAAAAGATAATAAAAATTCAAGGTAGACAGACTGGATTATCTAAATAGAGATACCAGATAAACAGTTGTGATGGATAAAACAGTTAGTCAAAAGTATACCAGTTGACAGTGGCTAAAAAAGTGTTCAAAATGTTTGAAGAGGCAGTTTTTTAGGAGCCGATCTGACGGAGGTGACAGGACACCACACATGCACTTCAGATGCATTATATATATACAGTGGGGCAAAAAAGTATTTAGTCAGCCACCAATTGTGCAAGTTCTCCCACTTAAAAGATGAGAGAGGTCTCCAATTTTCATCATAGGTATACCTCAACTATGAGAGACAAAATGAGAAAAAAAAATCCAGAAAATCACATTGAAGGATTTTTAATAAATTAATTGGTAAATTCCTCAGTAAAATAAGTATTTGGTCACCTACAAACAAGCAAAATTTCTGCCTCTCACAGACCTGTAACTTCTTCTTTAAGAGGCTCTTCTGTCCTCCACTCGTTACCTGTATTAATGGCACCTGTTTGAACTCGTTATCAGTATAAAAGACACCTGTCCACAGCCTCAAACAGTCAGACTCCAAACTCCACTATGGCCAAGACCAAAGAGCTGTCAAAGGACACCAGAAATAAAATTGTAGACCTGCACCAGGCTGGGAAGACTGAATCTGCAATAGGTAAGCAGCTTGGTGTGAAGAAATCAACTGTGGGAGCAATTATTAGAAAATGAAAGACATACAAGACCACTGATAATCTCCCTCGATCTGGGGCTCCACGCAAGATCTCACCCCGTGGGGTCAAAATGATCACGAGAACGGTGAGCAAAAATCCCAGAACCACATGGGGGGACGTAGCGAATGACCTGCAGAGAGCTGGGACCAAAGTAACAAAGGCTACCATCAGTAACACACTACGCCGCCAGGGACTCAAATCCTGCAGTGCCAGACGTGTCCCCCTCCTTAAGCCAGTACATGTCCAGGCCCGTCTGAAGTTTGCTAGAGAGCATTTGGATGATCCAGAAGAGGATTGGGAGAATGTCATATGGTCAGATGAAACCAAAATAGAACTTTTTGGTAAAAACTCAACTTGTCGTGTTTGGAGGAGAAAGAACACCATACCTACTGTGAAGCATGGGGGTGGAAACATCATACTTTGGGGCTGTTTTTCTGCAAAGGGACCAGGACGACTGATCCGTGTAAAGGAAAGAATGAATGGGGCCATGTATTGTGAGATTTTGAATGAAAACCACCTTCCACCAGCAAGGGCATTGAAGATGAAACGTGGCTGGGTCTTTCAGCATGACAATGATCCCAAACACACCGCCCGGGCAACGAAGGAGTGGCTTCGTAAGAAGCATTTCAAGGTCCTGGAGTGGCCTAGCCAGTCTCCAGATCTCAACCCCATAGAAAATCTTTGGAGGGAGTTGAAAGTCCGTGTTGCCCAGCGACAGCCCCAAAACATCACTGCTCTAGAGGAGATCTGCATGGAGGAATGGGCCAAAATACCAGCAACAGTGTGTGAAAACCTTGTGAAAACTTACAGAAAACGTTTGACCTCTGTCATTGCCAACAAAGGGTATATAACAAAGTATTGAGATGAACTTTTGTTATTGACCAAATACTTATTTTACTGAGGAATTTACCAATTAATTCATTAAAAATCCTTCAATGTGATTTTCTGGATTTTTTTTTTCTCATTTTGTCTCTCATAGTTGAGGTATACCTATGATGAAAATTGGAGACCTCTCTCATCTTTTAAGTGGGAGAACTTGCACAATTGATGGCTGACTAAATACTTTTTTACTCCACTGTACATATATATATATATACAGTATATATATATATATATATATATATATACACACACACACACACACACACACACACACACACACACAATGATGATATCACTCACTGCAAAACCGTCACTGTTTGTGCCAACTAGAAGCCATTGATGACATCAGAGGTCCACAGGCTCCTGAGGGCTTCAGAGCCAGTGACACAGCAAGAACTAACAACAGCAAGGGCCAACCTGTCCCGTGCTATCAAGGAGGGAAAATGACAGTACAGCAAGAACATATCCAGCCACTTCAGCAACACCAGAGATGCACGTTCTCTCTGGTGTGGCAGACAGACCCTCATCAACTACAAACCTCCACCTCAGACCTGTGCGAGTGGCATCACACTGCTTAACAACTTAAATGACTTCTTTGGCTGCTTTGAAGCACAAAACAGCACATCAGCACAGAAGACCACTCCTCCTCCAGACGAGCAGGCTATAAGTCTGGATCTGGCTAGCGTGAAGAGGATCCTCTCCAGGATCAACCCATGTAAGGCAGCTGGACCACACAACATACCAAGTCGCATTCTGAAGGACTGTGCGGAGGAGCTCAAGAATGTCCTAGCCAACATCTTCAACATCTCCCTGACTCAAGCTGTTGTCCTCATGGGTTTCAAAACTGCTACCATAATGCCAGTCCCAAAGAAACCCGTCCCATCCAGCTACAACGATTACTGGCCTGTAGCACTGACCTCCATGATATTGAAGTGCTTTGAGCAGCTGGTCATGCAGAACATCAAGTCCACCCTCCCTCCCTCCCACGATCCATCTCAGTTTGCATACAAGTCAAACAGATCCACAGAAGATGCCATCGCTGCTGCTTTCCATTCAGCCCTCACCCACCTGGACTCATAAACTCCTATGTGCGAATGCTGTTCTTGGACTTCAGTTCAGCATTCAACACAATCATCCCCCAGCACCTAATACAAAAAGTCAGACACTTGGGAGTCAAAACCTCTCTCTGTAACTGGGTGCTGAACTTTCTCACAGGGAGGCCACAGAATGTGCGGATCAGCAGAAACACCTCCAAGACCATCACACTGAGCACAGGGGTGTCATGAACGCCCCTCCAGGGCAAAAACAAACCTAAGAGCTTGACTGCAGTGAGACATTTATTAATGGAAAAAACAACATAAACAGTCCAAAAATGACCGCGCACAAAAACAATGAAACATGAGTAACTTACACAGATTTGGATTCTCAGAGCAGAGAGCGCCCTGGAGAGAAAGGAGGGGGAGACTGACCGTGTGAGTGTAGTCCAGTCTAAACACTATTGAGAGTGCCTTAAGAACAGAGAGGAAAGGCAGAGTTTAAATACATAGAATGTGATGAGCAGCAGGTGCGAAAGCCGATCTGGCAAGCACTAATTGCCTAACTGCTCTAAGCTGATGGGAGAGTAGACTGAGAGCAGTGAGAGGGGAAAAATATCAGGAGTCAAAAAAAAGCACAATCACTCGCAGCTGATGGACTAGAAACAGACTGCGAGTGGAAGGTGGGTGTGCCTGGAATAGAGGAAAGGGGCTCGTATCACCCAAACAATATGACAGAACTAACAGGAATATAATAAAGAACAGAAAAACACTCAAAACTATAAAGGGAATCTGAGCGCTGTGGACAGATGCTCAGACATATGACAGAGCCCCCCCCCCACCCCACCCCCAAAAAAAAGAAGGAGTACAGCAAAAAAACACCCCGGGAGGGAGGTGGGGGAAAAACGGTTAGGAGGGGAAAAAACAAACCAGCTCATAACTCACACCTGCGCCCCAACAGACCCCTAAGCCCCCATGGTCCCAGGGCTCCAGGGTTTGGGTGGCCGGCTGAAGTTCCAGGCCAGGCTGACAGCCTGATGAACAGAGTCAGGCGGCCTGCCGCAGGAAATGGGCTACCGGACCCAGAGACTCAGTCACTTGGGCGGCCTGCAAGCATTCTTGACCCACCAGGACTGGAGGGGTGATCCAGAAGGCAGCTTCCCCACTGGAAGGCTCAATGGCAGAAAGCCGGACTGGAGAAGGGGGACCCCAACAGCGTCTGGTGGTGGAGGAAGGGGAACCACAACAGTATTCGGCAGAGGAGGCAGAGAAACCCCAACAGCATCTGGCAGAGGAGAAAAGGCCTCAGCGTCCTCGGGCTGGCCGGCAGCACCCTCGGTGGTCCCGGCTCCAGACACGGTTGCCCCCCTTGGTGGTCCCGGGCTGGGACTCTGTTGCACCCGCGGTGGCTCTGGTCTGGAGCATAGCAGCACCCGCGGTGGCTCCGGGCTGGAGTGTAGCAGCACTCACGGTGGCTTTGGGCTGGAGCTCTGCAGCACCCGTGGTGGCTCCGGGCTGGAGCTCTGCAGCACCCTCAGTGGCTCCGGGCTGGAGCACTGCAGCACCTTCAGTGGCTCCAGGCTGGAGCACAGCTGCACCCTCGGTAGCTCCGGGCTGGAGCACAGCTGCACCCTCAGTGGACCCAGGCTGGACCAATGCTGCACCCATGGTGGACCTGGGCTGGGCAAACGCTGCACCCACAGTGGACCAGCCAACCCATGAGAGTACCAGACCAAGGAGGCGGTCAATCAAGGGAATGTCGGACGAGGGCGAAGGAGGAAGGCCCTCGACGATCTTGGGCTGGGGCACAGCGACGTTCCTGGTGACCTCCTCAGCAGGGAAAGCTGGACCTCTGATGACCTCCGGTGGCGAGCCTGGACCCACAGAGACCTCTGGCTGTGTTGGTGCATCTCCAGTGACCCTGGGAGAGAGCTCAGACACACAAAGAAAAAGGGGTTCAGGGTCACTGGCAGCGGTGGAGCCTGGCAAGGTGAGCTTAGGTGCAGTAGGGGGCTGCACCTGGCTCTCCTCACCAAGAGCCAGGCAAGATTGCTATAAAACAGAGAGAAGAAAGACAAAAGAGAGCACTTGCCTGAGCTCAAGCTCCACTGCCGTCCAGGACTCTGATGATCCAGGCAATGTCATCTTGGGCTCGGCCCTCTGGAGGTCTAGCTTGGGAGCTGACACTGCTGCGGCAGCTTCCGCAGTAGGCGTGATGGTCATTGCAGTCTTCAGACTCCCAGAAGAACGGGATCATGCTGTGGCTTGTCGGCTGGGGGTCGGCTCCGTGCTGGCTCTGGAATAGTGACTTCCAGGGCCACAGACTCCTCCGTTGTCCGGCGGTCTAGTTCTGGAGAAGGCGGACACTCAGAGGGGAAAGGAGGAGACACGAAGAGGGCTGATGAGTAAAAGGTAGCTGTAGCAGGTGGAGAGAGCTCAAGGGACTGCAATCCCTGAGTATCTCTCCCAGGGATCAGGTAAGGCAAATCATCAAAATTTGAAATAGAATTAAAGGAAACTTGCCTGTTCTCCTGGCGAATGATGTTGCCTGCTGCAGCTGGTGATGTGTCGCCCTCTCCATGGCTAAGGCGATCCAGGGCCCCTCAGCGGAATGTCGAGGAGCCGCCCCTGTAGACACTGGAACGGGTGTCGCCGGTGGAAGAATGGCGCACCTCTTGGCAGCAGGGAGAGACACCGAGGGGATGGACTTCGCAGCAGTTACGGAGGAGGACTGGGTTGACGAAACAGCCAATGAAGACAAAGAGGAAAGATGAGAGTCTACTGTGGGGAATGTCGGGCTCGGTGTTCGGGGAGAGGCTGTCAACAGGGCAAGATTATTCTTGCCAGTATATATATATATATACAGTATATATATATATATATATATATATATATATATATATATATATATATATATATATATATATATATATATATATATATATATATATACTGTGTATATTAAATATAGATAAGATAAGATAAGATAAGATAAGATAAGATTAGCCTTTATTAGTCCCCCTGACACCATTGTTCCTTGCGTTCATGGACCTGACCAAGGCCTTTGACTTAGTTAGTCGAAACGGGCTCTTCCAGATCCTGCAAAAGATCGGTTGACCCCCAAAGCTCCTTGCAATCATCTCCTCCTTCCATATGGACATGCATAGTACTGTTTGCTTTGATGGAGCCACCTCAGATGCCTTTCCAGTCAGCAGTGGAGTGAAGTAGGGTTGCATTCTAGCACTGACTCTCTTTTGGATTTTTTTCTCAATGCTCCTCCACTATGCCTTCACCGACTGTCCTGAAGGTCCTGAAGGTGTCTACATCTGCACAAGATCAGACGAAAAACTCCTCAACATCGCAAGACTTCGTGCTAAAACCAAAGTCTATGAGGTCTTCATACGTGAGCTGCTGTTTGCAGACGATGCTGCTCTAGCATCACACAGTGAGGAGGGCTTGCAGCACCTGGTCGACAAACTGTCCCATGCCTGCAAGGAGTTTGGACTCATGATCAGCGTCAAGAAAACCAACATCATGGTGCAAAATGCTGTCTCCTCTCCTGTCATTACCATTGACAATACACAGCTGGAGGTTGTGGACACCTTCACCTACCTAGGGTCCACTGTTTCAAACACACTCTCGCTGGACACCGAGATCAGCTCCAGAACCACCAAAGCAGCTGCTGTCATGGCCAAACTCAACAAGCGTGTGTGGAACAACAATCTGCTGACTTTGAAGACCAAGCTACTTGTCTATCAAGCTTGCGTCCTGTCCACTCTCCTGTATTGGCAGCGAGTCCTGGACAGCTTATGCCAGGCAGGAGAAGCGGTTAAACGAGTTCCACCTCCGCTGTCTTCGGCGCCTTATGCACATTAAGTGGCAGGACAGAGTTCCCAACACCGAGTTCCTTGAGCATGCTGACTTGTTAAGCATCCCTGCATTTCTCAGCCAGAGATGACTCCGGTGGCTCGGCCACGTGCACCGCATGGAGCCTGACCGCCCGTCAAGAGAAATCTTTTACGGAGAACTGCGGGTGGGCGTCCGCCGTGTGGGCCAACCGCTGTTGTGTTTTAAAGATGTCTGCAAACGCAACATGCGGTGTGCGCAGATCAACGCCAATAACTGGGAGGTTATTGCCAATTCGAGTCACCTGGCGCCACAGTATCAAAGAGGGTGTTCTCAAGATGGACGCGAACACGAGAGTCCAGATGGCGATGAAGCGTGCGGCGAGGAAAGAATGCGCAGCATCAGCATGTGCAGCATCAGTCTTCATCTGCGCCAACTGCTCCAAAGACTGCCACACAAGGATTGGGCTGTACAGTCATTCCAGGCACTGCTCCAACCCTTGACACGGTAACCATCCCCTCTTCGAGACGAGGATCCCAGAAGAAGTCCCCCTGACAGCCACAGGTACAGGATTCTCGGTCACACCTCGGGCACAGTCCAAGGATGGATGGTTTTTTTGCGCATGGGGAGTTGTTCAAAACTCCTTATGTGGAGATGTAGAGTGATGATAATCAAGTCAGTGGCGGTAATGCACCTGTGGGCTGGTTGCCAACCGCCAATCAAATCTAAAAAAAGAAGTCCCACAATGGGGAAATTCCAGGATTACAGCAGCAAAGGGATAGCAGCACTCAGAGCAATAGTTAATAAGATAATAAGAACTGGATAGCCAAAGCAGTAGATGAATATACATAGGTACACAGATATATACACAGTGCAAGGGCATTGCAGCTAGATGGAATAAACATCATTACGGTTTGTTAAATTACCCTACAGAATATGAATTTGTACCCACACAGTATATTTTGCATTTGAATCACAGTGTTGTTGCCACCCTTAGTAATGATTGTTATTGTCCTAGGTGTGTATTGGAGGGGATGATATCTATTGTGCAAAGTTGTTACGTTTAGTACATTCAATACGACCTCTATGAGCAGCCCTGGTCAGATTATAAAGTCTGACAGCCGTAGGTAGGAAGGACCTGCAGAACCTCTCCGTTGTTAATAAATTGACTTGATTTCTCTCTCACACTTCTTTATCTGCTTGCTATACATGCTACACTGCAGAGCTTAGCTTACACCCCATAATTCATTTGTTGAAATCAGTTAGAATCAGCTCTGCACCCAGCTGAGCTGCCACGTAAACTAAAATGTGTTACAGATACAATGGAGTAAAATCCCTCCCCTCTTGCATGAGGGGGTGGTCAGGCTATAAAAACCATAGGGCTCCATTTTGGGGGGCACACTCTCTCTCGAGGAATTGCCAAAGAGGTGTGTCCCAGTGCTGTTGTAATTCCATATCTCACTTTCAGTAAATCCAATGAAAATGTAATCATCTCTCAGCCTGGTTATTTGGCCATCGTATCAAAGAACTGGGGTTTAAGGTAGTTTAGACTCAACAATTTGGTGTTTCCACCCGGTTACGAGGCTAAATTTTAGTTTTGTAAACGGTGTGAGGATTTTTTCTCTACAGACTGGCAGCCGCAACATGATAAGAGGTGAGCAGAAAACCTTTTTCAATAAATTTCTGCCTGTCCCTTTGGGGACAGCCCTTTCTGTAGAGATTAAATATTCATGCACGTGTGATTTTATTTGAGGAATGAAACTGAGATATGGTCTAGAATTTAAATGTTGTTTTTAAGAAATATATTTACTGAGTTTGATGAGGAAATCTCCAAATGGTTTTAACCCCGAGGGATAAGTCAGACGCATTAAAACTGTCCCTGAAAGTAGAGTTGGAGAGAGCTTGGGTAAGAGGTTTAAACCCCGGGGTGGCTGAAATAGGGCCACTGAAAAGTTGTGTTACCCCATTACGCATTGCATAGTCCAGTTAAAAGGTTTTAACCCCGAGGCAACTGATATAGGGTTGCCAAAAAAGTAGTGTTACTCGGCTGATGCATAGCTTTGCCAAAAGGTTTTAACCCCTTGGAATCATTGCTTGATTTCAAAAAGTAGAGTTGGCACCCCTAGCATATTTAGCTCAGACCAGAAAAGGTTGAAACTCCCAGAGAAATTGCAACGAGCACGTTTCTAAAAAAATAGTTAGTCTTACCACATTAGATAGGGACCTACTGTGTGTGAAATAAACACATAAGTTTTAAGTTACCCGATCGGGACGATCGGTTCATAGGTGATATATAATTATAATAACTAAACTAATTATAGCAAAAAACATGGTGATGTGTGAGGCAATATTGTTGTGAGGAAGTGGAAATAAATAAATCATAATAATAACTTTATTCTGTAAGATATTGATATTAGACTATAATATTTAAAGACGGTCAGATTAAATGGCAACAGAACCAGATAATGTTAAAATGGACAATGAGAAACACAGTTATTTTATTTTATTTTATTTTTTTTTGTGTGTGTGTGTGAGTCTTAGATAGAGGCAGCTGCAGTTGGGTTGTTTTGTCTTTCTGTAATCTGTTTTGTCTTTCTGAAGTTTCTGTAATCTGCCCCAGTGTGGAAGAAAGGGATGAGAGTTCTCTGCGGAGGTGGAAAGAGCAGGTTTTAAACTATTGTAATTTTTAGCATAAAATATTGATTAATTAATTGTTATCCTTCTGAGAAATGCTTAAAATTATAGGTATCTGAAAATAGTAGCTTTGAGCTAAAGGAGTCGACTGGTTTTGTGTTATGGCAGTGTAGAAAAAATGGAAGAACCTGTTTCGACCTTGTGGAGATAAAAACAATTCTGTGTGTGTGTGTGTGTGTGTGTGTGTGTGTGTGTGTATGTGGTTGATCTGTGTGAAAGAAAAGTAATCTAAATATGGGTATTTTTACAAAGTTTTGGGGTTTTACCTTTTCAATCTAACTTTGCGGGGTTTTAACTAATGTTGCGTACGTGACAAATTATTTACATATTTTTTAAAGCAATTTTTGACATATTACTGACCTTTTTCTTTGACTGAAGCATAATAGTGCACTTTACAGGAAGAAGGACTGACGTGTGACAACGTGACCACAGGCCGGTCTGTAGGATATTAAGTTAAGTATAACTGTTTACATCTTAATGAATGGTACCAGCATGACAATGATGAAATTAATTGAATATTACAATATTATGATGTCATTTAATAATGCCTAATCACTGAAGGCTTTATGTATACCCTATATCACATGATTTAAAGCATAGAGGTTCAAAAGAGATTGATAATTAATGTGTCTGTGCATATGATTTGCCAGAGGCTACGGATTATCAAACAAAGGTCTTGGTAAGTGTATGTTATATTATTGTCTTGTTTAAATAATACTATACTTACCCTTTTAATAAATGACATGTACCACAAGAACACATGTACCACAATACCACAAGAATTTTGATAGATACTGAGACTGATTAGTGAGCTGTGTCATTTTGACCTAGATAAGAATAGACAGAATTAGCCTTAAAAAAAAATACAGGCCACGGACTGTGATTTTGTGTCATAAATTTTTGAAAACAGAGATTAGGTTTATATCTACAGTTATTCATTCTAAAATGCAGCATTGGTCTAAGGCTTTTAATATAGGATATTGTTTTGTTTGAATATAATCTTAAACTAAGTGATTACCCATGTCAATTGGTAAAACCTTAATTGATTCACAAAATATTTAGTGAATACTTGTTGGGAGTAGTGAGCTCACATTCAAATTGTGGAAGCTTTAGGTGTGATTTAAAGGTTTTTCTGCTATTCCTTATTCTTTGTTTTTCAAAAGGAAGGGGGAAAGCATTCAAATATATACAGTATATATATATATATATATATATATTTATTTTAATTTTATTTTTTTTAGCTTTCACCAGGAATTAGATTTGCCAAATTAACAACGAATCTACTTATGCCTCAGACAGAATCCCTGACTTTATCTAAGATAGACTAGCTGGAGCCATCTCTCCAAGAGACTGCACTGAACATTCTGCTGGTGACTTAGCTTGACCTGGTCAAGCTAAGTCACCCTAACCTCAGGCATTTGTATGATAAAACAATGAAACCTTCGTCATTATTTACAATCTTGTTCAACCTAATCTCACACTGAAAAACAGACAGTCTTTTCAAGCTCTGAGACAATGAAAAAATACAGTGAATCAGACACTGGCTCATTATATGCACCAGATACAATTATAATATAAAATAGAATAATATAGCATTAATAACACATAGAATAATCAATGAAATCTGAAAATATCCTATCAATTACCTTTTAATTTAATAAATCTTTGGTGACATATGCAATATGTAATAAAATAATCAAAAATAATAACTGACATTGACTGACCACAGGAGAAAGGACCCCTAAATTGATAAGCATTTTTTGAAGCTAAGTATGACTTTGTATGACATTGTAAATGACGTAAAGTATACTGATTTAAATGATTCTGACTTTACAAATGTAATGTTTATATGATTTTGCGCTGCAGGATACATTTGATGTTACCACATAATGGTGTGACAACATCATATTTCAGAAATGGGACAGTGATGAGGAATGTGTTTTCCTGATTTGGTGGTGGCCAAGCTGGGTCAGGGTGAATTACATTCCACCCCATAATTTACCAAGGAATGTATAAAATGAGGCATTCCTTGTACAAAATTAAACTAAATTCTAATTAGGCAAAATGTCCACCTTTCCACTGACTGAAAGAGTGTGACACAATCTTTATTCATTCATTCATTCATTCATCTTCTGATCTGTCCAGGGTGTACCCTGCCTCTTGCCCAAAGATGCTGGGATAGGCTCCAGCCCCCCCTAGATCCAAAAAGGATTAAGCAATCTATTCATTTATTCAAATTCAACCTATCTGTGTTCAGATGGACAAACTGATCTTATTTATCAATGCTGAAGCATATCAAAAATACACAGATAGCTATTTTGTTTTTCTTAAATGGAATTTGTAAATTAGTTCAAGAGACGTCACAGAAGAAGCCATGATTATTGAAATCTCATTTTGAAGGAGCTGTACTACCCACAAATTTTCATCTAAATTAAAATTGGTAAAACACTTCCTTTCAGTAAAAGAATCAAGCAAATACCCTGTAAATTTGCTGTATGTGCATCTCCATGCATCAAAAAAGGGGGTATCAAAGACATTAATTAGCAAAATGATTAGTAATCCTCAGAAAAATAGATAATACATAAAAATTATCAATAGATGATCAATAATGAATTCAGTTCAATTCAACTTTATTTATATAGCACCATTTCACAACAACAGTCATCTCATAGCACTTTCAACTGTAGGGGGGACCCTACAAAACTTAAAGAATTTTAAACTTAATTCTAAACTCTATGGGAAGCCAATGAAGGGAGGCCAGAACCGGAGAGATATGATCTTTCTTTCTGGTGCCTGTTAAAATTCTTGCTGCAGAATTTTGGATCAGCTGAAAACATTTTAAAGATGTTATAGGACAACCTGATAAAGAATTACAATAATCTAATCTAAAGCTAACAAAAGCGTGGATCAGCTTGTCAGCATCACTCTGAGACAAGATGCTCCTAATTTTGGTAATATTATGCAAAGAATAGAAGGCAGTCTTAGATACAAATTTAATATGTGAATTGAAAGACAGATCAGAATCAGAATCAGAATCAGCTTTATTGGCCAAGTATGCACAACACATACAAGGAATTTGACTTTGGCTAAAAACTTGCTCTCGTTGTTCAGGTGGAGGATTTAAATAAGGATTCAATGACAACAGAGTATGTACAGTAAATTACAGTCTGTCCACATTTCTATAAAGGATGCAAATATATACAGGAATATATGCAGTTATTTACTCAGACTAACCACACTTTGCAGAAATATATGAAAAAATATACAATCACACAGTATTTCAATGTGGACTCAGATTCAGTGATATAATGTGAATGAAGTAAAAAGCAGTGTGAGAGTTATGTGCAATGTAATAATGGATGAAAAGTCATGAGTACAGCAAACAGGTAGGACTAGGTGAATGTTAGAAGTTCATCAGAGTGATGGCTTGAGGAAAGAAACTGTTCCTGTGACGGGTGGTTTTGACCTTCAGTGATCTGTAACGACGACCAGAAGATAGAAGTTCAAACAGTTTGTGGCCGGGGTGTGATGGGTCAGCACAGATGTTTCCCGCCCGTTTCCTGGTTATGGACCGATATAAGTTCTCAATGGAGGGTAAGTCGGTACCAATGATCCTCTCCGCAGACTTAATGATCCGCTGCAGTCTGGTCTTGTCCTGTTTAGTGGCAGATCCAAACCAGACAGTGATGGAAAAGCAGAGGACAGATTGGATGATGGCGGTGTAGAAGACAACCAGCAGCTCCTGAGGCAAATCAAACTTCTTGAGCTGACGCAGAAAAAACAACCTCTGCTGGGCCTTTTTCCGGACAGTGTCTATATGGGAGGACCACTTCAGGTTCCGGGAGATTGTGGTACCCAGAAACTTGAAGGAGTCCACAGTGGACACTGTGCTGTTGAGAATGGTGAGTGGGGGGAATGAAGGGGGGTGTCGCCTGAAATCCACAGTCATCTCCACCGTTTTGGCTGGGTTAAGTTCAAGATGGTTCTGGCTGCACCAGAGGATCAGCTGCTCCACCTCCCGCCTGTATGCAGACTCATCATCATCCCGGATCAAACCGATGACTGTGGTGTCATCCGCAAACTTCAGGAGCTTCACCGAAGGGTCCTCTGAGGTGCAGTCGTTGGAGTAGAGGGAGAAGAGCAGTGTGGAAAGGACACATCCTTGGGGGGCGCCAGTACTAATTTTTCGGGAGCTGGATGTAAATCTCCCTAGCTTCACCTGTTGCCACCTGTCAGTCAGAAAGCTGGAGATCCACTGGCAGGTGGAGGGGGGCACCTTGAGCTGGAGGAGTTTCTGATGAAGAATGCCTGGGATGATGGTGTTGAACGCTGAGCTGAAGTCGACAAACAGGATCCTGGCGTACGTCCCTGGGGAGTCGAGGTGTTGCAGGATGTAATGTAGTCCCATATTCACTGCATCATCCACTGACCTGTTTGACCAGTAGGCAAACTGCAGTGGGTCCATCAGGGGGCCTGTGATGACCTTCAGGTGGTTCAGCACCAATCTCTCCAAGGATTTCATGACCACAGAGGTCAGGGCAACAGGTCTGTAGTCGTCTGTAGATCTTGATCAAGGATAATTCGAAGGTCCCTTATAGAGCTATTAAGAGAGTAACTGCACCCAACCTAATTGGATTAATTAAACGGGTCACCTGAAGAAGCCAAGGTCATTAACATCCATAATATTATGGAACTGGACAAATATCAATGAATATTATGAACTGGAGTCACAGTAACAATCAGACAACTGTAGGACACTGAAGGACTATACTCATCTGTTACAAGACATTCAACAACATGAATCAAAAGATCAACAAACAGGAACAACAGGAACTGAAAGTTTTTGAATATACAGATCACAACCCACAGGACATAGAATACAACATAGACCCTGATAATAATTTATTTAGCTCCATCAATAATGACTGTAATTACTACACAGATGATCAGTTTAACACAATGGTCACATCTGATTTCAATATTTCTATGATCCACTTCAACAGCAGAAGTCTCTATGCCAACTTTAATAACATTAAAGATTATTTACATCAATTTAAAGAGCCATTCAATATTGTGGCAATATCAGAGACATGGCTCAGTGAAGAGAAAGGAGTGGATTTTACCATGGATGGCTATGAATTAAATTATATTAATAGAAAAGTGAAAAAAGGAGGAGGAGTTGCAATTTATGTTGACAAGAGCTTGAAATACAAGGTTGTTGAAAATCTGTCAGTAACTGTGGATGAGTTATTTGAATGTATTACAATAGAAATCTGTCTGGACAATGTGAAGAATGTAGTAGTGAGCTGTGTATATAGAACACCTGGATCAAACATTGACTTATTTAAGGACTGGATGGAAAAAATGTATGCAAAACTAACTCATAAAGTTATGTTCATCTGTGGGGATTTCAATATAGATCTGATGAACTCAAAACAACATAGTTTGACAGAAGAATTTATCAACACAATGTACAGTATGGGCTTACATCCAACAATTACCAGACCTAGCAGAATCACGTCACACAGTGCCACACTAATAGATAACATATTCACAAACATTATGGAAAATAATATCAGGAGTGGGCTTTTATTGAATGATATCAGTGACCACCTGCCGATTTTTATTGTCTATCAATGTGATTATAGGAAGAAAAAGCATACCAAAAATATTAAATATAAAAGAATAAGAACCGAAGAATCAATGTATTTACTGACAAAGGAATTATTAATACAAGATTGGAAGATAGTTTATGATGAAAATGACATAAATAAAGCATATGATAATTTTTTACAAATATTTCAATCATTGTACAATAAAAACTGTCCTATAAAACAATACAGTGACAGACCACAAAAAAAAAAAATTCCTTGGGTCACCAAGGGGTTAATAAATGCATGTAAAAAGAAGAATACATTATATAAACAATTCATTAAATGCAGAATGGTGGAAGCTGAGATCAAATATAAAAGATATAAAAATAAGCTTACTAATATAATGAGGACCTGTAAGAAAGAATATTACAACAGAATATTAGAGGATAACAAAAATAACTTAAGAGGAATATGGCAAGTACTCAATGGGATTATTAGTAATCGTCCTAAGAATGCTAATTATCCAGAATATTTTATTGAAAATGGCAATTTGATAAATAATATGGAAGATGTGGTCAGTGGTCAGTGGTCATGTACTGTTTGCCCCCCTCCCCTCTGGTAGAAGACTTCGGTCCATCCAGACTAAAACCTCCCGTCACATGAACAGCTTCTTCCCCTCTGCCATTAGACTGCTGAACACTAAGTGACTCTCGTGCACCATGTACAGCAGCTCAACCAGACTCATGTCAATCATCACTGTTTTCTTCCTGCATTACCGACTGCACTATATAGTTCTCCACAGTATCTGCTGCTGGCTAATATATATTTTAACTGTTGACCAGTATCACTTAATCTTATCCTACACTTTATTACATGTATAGTTTATTTCTCTTATCTTATCATGTTTAATGTTGCAGCATTGTACCGAGACAAATTCCTAGTTTGTGTACTACATGAACAATGGCAATAAACCTGATTCTGATTCTGATTCTGATTCTGGTTTCAATAAATTTTTTGTAAACGTTGGTCCTGAATTAGCAAAATCAATAGTGACACCAGAAACAAACTACAGTGGTTCTGTGAATGAAATAGAAGATAGAAATCCAAACACAATCTTTTTGGGTGCAGTTACTGAAAAGGAAATTATCGAGACTGTGAGTAAATTTAAGAACAAAAAATCAACGGACTGGAATGAAATTGACATGACAATAGTGAAAAAAGTAATTGAAGGAATTGTTAAGCCACTCACCCACATCTGTAACCTGTCATTTCAAACTGGTACATTTCCAGACAAAATGAAAATAGCAAAAGTAATACCTCTATACAAAACAGGAGACAGTCATCGCTTCACAAATTACAGGCCAGTCTCTTTACTCTCACAATTCTCCAAAATACTTGAAAAAATATTCACTAAGAGACTGGATGATTTCACTGAAAAACACAACCTCCTTACAGATAGCCAGTATGGTTTTAGAGCAGATAAATCTACATCTTTGGCACTGATCGAACTTATAGAAGAAATTACTAGTTGTATAGATAAAAAAAAAAGGTTGCTGTAGGAGTATTTATAGATTTAAAGAAAGCTTTTGACACCATTGACCACAGAATACTACTAAGGAAACTGGAAAGGTATGGGATAAGAGGGGTAGGACTGAGTTGGGTGGAAAGTTATTTAAGTAACAGACAACAATTTGTACAAATTGGTGAGCACAAATCACCCTTCATGGACATCACTTGTGGTGTGCCCCAGGGGTCAGTTTTGGGACCCAAACTCTTTATTTTGTATATAAATGACATATGCCAAGTATCAAAAATTCTGAAATTTATTTTGTTTGCGGATGACACAAATATCCTTTGCACTGGTGAGAATTTGCAGCAGGTTTTAGAGGTGGTCACAACTGAAATGGAAAAGTTAACACAGTGGTTCAACAAAAATAAATTATCTCTAAATCTAAAAAAACCAAAGATTATGTTGTTTGGAAATTATAAAATAAATCATGAAATAATGGTAACGATAGATGATACCAGAATAGAAACAGTACAGGAAAATAAGTTTCCGGGGGTGACGCTAGACAATAAAATCTGCTGGAAACCTCACATCAGTCACATCTGGGCCAAGTTAGCAAAATGTATAGGCATACTGGGGAAGACAAGACACATCTTGGACTATAAATCATTGGTCTTATTGTACAGTTCACTGTTTTTACCTTATCTTAACTATTGTGTAGAAGTCTGGGGAAACACCTACAAGACCAACCTACAGTCAATATGCACATTACAAAAAAGAGCTATAAGGATAATAAACAATGTAGGATATAGAGACCATACCAATTCGTTGTTTTTAAAGTCACATGTCATAAAGTTCATTGATTTAGTTAAATTTAAGACAGCACAAGTAATGTACAGGGCAATTAATAATCAACTCCCAACTAATATAGAAAAAATATTTAAAAAAAGAGACAATGATCATAATTTGAGAGGAGACTTAAACTTTACAAAACCCAAGATACGAACAACCAAGAAAAGTATGTGCATATCTGTCTTTGGGGTGGATTTGTGGAACAGTCTGGAGCCGGAACTGAAACTATGTACAAACAGAAATCAATTCAAAAAGAGGTATAAACACCATTTGCTGAAAGGATATATGTTAGAAGGGTAGTATTTATATGTACGATTCCTTATGTTCACTCTGGGACATTATGGGACACTATGGAATGGTGGGTGGGACAGCACTGTGTATATCTGTGTTGTTTGAGGCTGGTTTTGATGTATGGACATCATTGTATGTTAGAATGGATGGGTGTTAATGTTGATTTGTAAAAAATACAGTAAATTGTTTACTTGGGGTCTTAAAGGTGGTAATTTGTATAAAATTCACATGGGTGTATTTATGGAAAAGAGGAGATGGAATTAAGTGTTCACTTCTTCCTTCTCCCTTTCGAACAGTGTATACTTTTTTTTTTTTTTTTTTTCGGTTCCGCCAGACCGGTGGCACCACACGAGTCGGCTGCCCGTTGCAACAGCCTTTTTTTTTAATCTTCCTTCTTCTTTCTACACCTTTCACTCTGTATATATATCACGGATGCACGGATCGCCCCGGGGGTCTCCCGGGTCGGCGGACGGAGCCACTGTTTGCAGCGGGAGACGTTACAGCGGGGAGGAGCTAGTGCTAGCTAGCACTTGGCCGCCGCCCGGTGCTAATGGGAAACTCGACATACCGGGAGCTGTAGCGAAAACGACGCGGGTGCCGGGCTGGAATTTAGGCGGTGTGCAAGAAATATAAGACAGAATAATAAAGAGCAATGGCAAGAACCAAGCAGACCGCCCGTAAAATCTACTGGAGGAAGAAGCCCCCCAGGAGACAGCTAGCCACCAGGGCTGCTCGGAGAGGCGCTCCGGCCACCGGCAGAGTGAAGAGGCCTCGCCGTCACAGGCCTGTGGCTCTGAGAGAGATCCGTTGCTACCAGAAATCCACGGAGCTGCTCATCCGTAAGCTGCCCATCCAGCACCTGGCGAGGGAGATCGCTCAGGACTTCGAGACCGTCCTGCGCTTCCTGAGCTTCGCCGTCATGGCTCTGCAGGAGACCAGCGAGGCCCACCTGGTGGGTCTCTTCTTCGCCAAGAGGGTCACCATCATGCCCAAAGACTTCCAGCTGGCCCGCCGCATCCGCGAAGAGAGAACTTAGACTTTCTGCTGCACATTCACCAACCAACCATAATGCTCCGCACTGTGTGTCTATATATATACATTTATAGTAATATGTACATATGTTTACTAGATGTTCTTGTTTTTTCTTGCCTTCTGATTGTTGCTCTGAGTGTTGCTATCCCTGTGCTGTTGCAATCCTGGAATTTCCCCATTGTGGGACTAATAAAGGCTTATCTTATCTTATCTTATCTTATAGGGTTACTTTATCGCATTTGTCATTTGTTTGTTTTTGTTTTACTTTTTTGTTTGAAAAAAAGTATCTATCTATCTATCTATCTATCTATCTATCTATCTAACCTGAAAGGCTGATTTGGAAAGGCATTTTTAAGGTTTTTGGATCAACAAGAATTACTTCAGTCTTATCTGAATTTAATAGCAGGAAATTACAAGTCATCCAAGCTTTGATTTCCTTAAGACAGGCTTCCAATTTGGCTAATTGATTACTATCATCTGGCTTCATTAATAGGTATAATTGTGTCATCTGTATAACAATGAAAATGTATACAGTGCTTTCTAATAATGTTGCCTAACGGAAGCATATATACATATAAACTAAAGAAAATCCATTATTGACATGAACAAACTGAGACCTATCAGATAAATAAGATGTAAAACCACTGTAATGAAGTTCCATTAAGTCCAACATAGGGTTCTAATCTATCAAGTAACTATTTCCCTGCAGGTGGTCAAATAATTGCGTAGCAACAACTCTTTCTAAGATTTTTGAAATGAAAGGGCGATTAGAGAGTGGTCTATAGTTAGCTAAAGCTCCTGGATCTAGCGTTGGCTTTTTGAGCAAGGGTTTAATTACAGCCATTTTAAAAGCCTGTGGTACATGGCCTAAAGTTAATGAAGAATTGATTATATGAAGAATAAAGCTACCAATAAGTGGGAAGACTTCTTTAAAAAAACCTAGTAGGAATAGGGTCTAAAAGACAAGTTGAAGGCTTGGATGAGGAAACTATTTTGTCTAACCCTAAAAGGTCAATTGGAGTAAATTCGTTGAGACAGATATCAGTTGAAGGAATTGTGGTAGTTACTGTATTTAAGTTAACGGTGGGAAGAATCTGATTGATTTTTATCTCTGATAGATGAAATTTTATTATTGAAAAAGTTCATAAAGTCCTGACTAGTAAGCTCTAAGGGAATGCTAGGATTGACAGAGTCCTGACTCTTTGTCAGCCTGGCTATAGTACTGAAAAGAAACCTAGGATTGTTTATGTTCTCTTCTATTAATACAGAATAATAACTCGCCCTAGCTTTCCTAAGAGATTCTTATAAATTAAAAGATGATTTCTCCAAGCTAAATAGATTTCATCTAAATCAGTGGAGCACCACTTTCTTTCTAATTGACGAGTTTTCTGTTTTGAGCTACGAGCTTCTGTGTTGAACTAAGGAGTTAGAAATCTTTGATTAGACTTTTTCTTTCTTTATGGGGGTCAAAAAGTCTGGAGTCTGATGCAGAGAAGCTGTAACACTATCTGCCTTGCTATCAATTACAGAAGGAGCAAGCTCTCCATAGCTTATTTTCGTTGTGTTGACACAAGGCATACAGGAAACAATCTGCATAAATTTGGTAACATCATCTGAGAGGCATCTATTGTAGTGATATTTTTTTAGGAGCCAAATAGTCAGAAATAGTAAAATCAAAGGTTAACAGACAATTGTCTGACAGTACAGGGTTATGAGGAGACACTACCAGATTTTTATTTCTATGCCACTGTCATGCGGTGGCCCTTGTGAGCCACCATAAGATGCCAAAAGTCACCGGTGAAGTTTGCATAGTTATTTATTAACAAACGAACACACAAAACAATGAGCCACAGTGGGCTAAAACATACAATACTACACACAGAAGATCACAAGGCAATAACAAGGCACGCTTACGGTCAAAACCCAAGGATGGTCGATAAGCCAGACCATGAAGGCATAATTGACATCTGAGCCGAGAAACGCTCGCTCAACGTCTGGCAAGGAATAATCGTTGACAAATTGTTGACGATTCGTTGACATTGACAAGACTGCCGCATTATTCTGCTCCCAGAGCCCACTTAAATACAGAGCTGCTGATGAGCCGAAAATGCAGCACAGCTGTCAGGCTTGACAGCAGGAAGCCCCTCCGAGCGCTGTCACAATTAAGGCTCAGGGAGCCAGAGGGTAAACACTGCTGTCAAACCTGGTAAGGATGATGCATGGCTCGCGCGCGGACGAGATCGGCGCACGAACCATGACAGTACCTCTCCCCCAAGGGCGAGCTCCGAACGCCCAATGATACCCAAGACCCCCACCCCCACCCCCCCCAGGGTGGGCGGATGGGGGAGCAGCCCCGGAGGGAGAGGACCAGCAACAGAAAAAAAAAAACACCATGACGATGGCCGGGAGCACAGTGATAATTACAGAGTAAAACTTCCCAGAAAAAAACACAATACTCCCTAATGCACAAACCATAATTAACACAGGGCATAAATGAGGCAATACAGAGCACGATTAACAGAAAATACAATACTCCATAATGCACAAAAACACCCAGGGCGAGCAAAGAAAGAAAAAAACCCCACAAGTTAAACACAATACATCCCTCAGACAGAAGAGGGGGAAAAAAAAAACACATGCTAACAAAGGCAAAAACACTGAGCAGAATTATCACACCGAATGACCTTTAACTTACACAACTCAAGAGAATGACGATAGGCAGCGTCCAAAAACAATGGAGACAGTTCCGGTGGTCTCCCTGTGTCCAAAGGCTAACGGGTGATTACGGGGGACAGTACATGATCGGGCGGCCTACCCCAGTCCCAGGCCCGGAAAGTCAAATCCTCCAGCGGCCAAACCAGGTCGCCCAGTTGCAAACACAGTATGCACACGCTCTTTACCCTCTCGAGAATCCTCAAGGGTTCATGGGAGTTTGTCCAACCAGTTTACATGTGTTTTGTGGACTTGGAGAAGGCATTCGACAGTGTCTTTCGTGGTTTTTTGTGGCAGGTACTTGGGGAGTATGGGTATCGGGCTTGTTGTTATGAGCTATTCGGTCTCTGTACGACTATTGTGAGAGTTTGGTTCGTATTGCCAACACTCGATCAGACTCATTCCCAGTGAGAGTTGGACTCCGCCAGGGCTACCCTTTGTCACCGATCCTGTTCATAATTTTTATGGACAGGATTTCTAGGTGCAGCCAGGGAACGGAGGGTGTCATGCTTGGTGACCACAGCATCTCATCTCTGTTGTCTGCAGATGATATTGTCCTGCTGGCTTCATCCAACAATGGCCTACAGGTCTTACTGGGATGGTTTGCCACTGAGTGTGAAGTGGTTGGCATCAGAATCAGCACCTCCAAGTCTGAGTCCATGGTCCTCAGCCGGAAAAAGGTGGATTGTCCTCTCCGGGTTGGGGACAGGCTCCTGCCCCAAGTGGAGGAGTTTAAGTATCTTGGGGTCTTCTTCACAAGTGAGGGGAGAATGGAGCGAGAGATTGACAGACGGATCAGAGCAGCATCTGCAGTGATGCAGATGTTGTACCGGTCTGTTGTGATGAAGAGGGAGCTGAGCTCTAAGGCAAAGCTGTTGATTTACCAGTCAATCTACTTTCCTATCCTCACCTATGGTCACGAGATTTGGGTAATGACCAAAAGAACGAGATTGCGGATACAAGCGGCTGAAATGAGCTTTCTTTGTAGGATCGCTGGACTCACCCTCAGAGATAGGGTGAGGAGCTCAGTCATTCGGGACAGGCTCAGAGTAGAACCGCTGCTCCTCCACACTGAAAGGAGCCAGTTGAGGTGGTATGGGCATCTGATCAGGATGCCTCCTGGACGCCTCCCTCTTGAGGTGTTTTGGGCACGTCCGTCTGGGAGGAGACCCTGGGGCAGACCCAGGACTCCCTGGAGAGACTATGTCTCCCAGCTGGCCTGCAGTATTAGATTCGTTTGGTTTTTTTGTGGTTTTACAGTGTGTCTCCTCATGCGCACTCCCGAGACAGGGGTTTTTTCAGGCAGGCAGACATTTTTCAACACAAACCCGGAACTTCATACACGTGGTCATTACGGAGACTTGAGGAGATGTTCACCGGCGGGCCGGGGGAAACAGAGAAAGGAATGATGTTGGAAAACTCACAGGTGAGTGGGGTTTTTTTTAAATCACACACTGTTTTTTGCTGATATGTTCTGTATATACTCACTGTAAACACAGAAGTGAGAGCGGTGCAGCACCGCATTTGATTGGTCAGACTGATGACGTACACGTTTGCACACTACTCAGGGACAAATTTGATTGGCGAAATTGGCAGAAGTAGACGACAGTTGGCCAAAACTGTAGTAAAGTTGCAGTGATTGGACAAAATTCAAATTATGCAGGACCTGCATAATCACCCATTCATCATAATGCTAAATCACCCTTTGTTGTCATTCAACTGTACAACCAATCATAAGATAAGATAAGATAAGCCTTTATTAGTCCCACAATGGGGAAATTCCAGGATTGCAACAGCATAGGGACAGCAACACTCAGAGCAACAATCAGAAGGCAAGAAAAAAAACAACATCTAGTAAACATATGTCCATATTACTATAAATGTATATATATAGACACACAGTGCAGAGCATTATGGCTGGTGAATGTGCAGCAGAAAGTCTAAGCTCTCTCTCCGCGGATGCAGCGGGCCAGCTGGAAGTCTTTGGGCAGGATGGTGACCCCCTTAGCGAAGAAGAGACCCACCAGGTTGGCCTTGCAGGTCTCCTGCAGAGCCATGACGGCGAAGCTCAGGAAACGCAGGACGGTCTTGAAGTCCTGAGCGATCTCCCTCACCAGGCGCTGGACGGGCAGCTTACGGATGAGCAGCTCCGTGGATTTCTGGTAGCGACTGAGAGAATAACTGTAACGTGCACCCGGAAGTCGGGGTTCAGTCTGACCAGCTCCAGAGGGAGCTGCGTCACGCTGCACCCAGCGCTGCTTGCTTTACATGTGACTTCTAAATAAATGTACCATCCTTTAAATTGAAGAAATCTCCGGTTTGTTCTTGGATCTTTCAATCAAAGAATCAGGTATTTTTCTAACAGACGGATCTCTCTCAGAGCACGGGCCTGTGATGGCGAGGCCTCTTCACTCTGCCGGTGGCCAGAGCGCCTCTCCGAGCAGCCCTGGTGGCTAGCTGTCTCCTGGGGGGGGGCGGCGGCGGCTTCTTCCTCCAGTAGATTTTACGGGCGGTCTGCTTGGTTCTTGCCATCGCTCTTTATTATTCTGTCTTATATTTCTTTCATGCCGCCTAAACTCCAGCCCGGCACCCGCATCGTTTTCGCTACAGCTCCCGGTATGTCGAGTTTCCCATTAGCACCGGGCGGCGGCCAAGTGCTAGCTAGCACTAGCTCCTCCCCGCTGTAACGTCTCCCGCTGCAAACCGTGGCTCCGTCCGCCGACCCGGGAGACCCCCGGGGCGATCCGTGCGTCCGTGATATATATACAGAGTGAAAGGTGTAGAAAGAAGAAGGAAGATAAAAAAAAAAAGGCTGTTGCAACAGGCAGCCGACTCGTGTGGCGCCGCCGGTCCGGCCATGTACAGTCTACTCATGTACAGTAGAACGAGATTGTGTTTTACCTATCTACTGTGTTAATCACACACACCCCAAGTGTAGAATCAGAGGGCCGCTGCCATGCAAGGCGCCACCACAAATTTCCCTCCTCTATTCCATTATTGCTGAGCACCAAGCTGGACGGCAGGAAGTTCCACTTTTATATGGTCTTCGGCATGACCCGGCCGGGATTTGAACCCCTGCCTCCCGGGTGTGGGGCGGATGCTCTTCCAACTGAGCCACCACTCCGGTTTTTGCTAGTGCACCTGAGTGTTTCATAAGATAATGTATTTATTATATTGTTTGGCTCGTCATGTGTGATGATGAACTAATTTCCCTTTGAATCTTCAAAAAAAGAAATGATGCTTGGGGAAAATTAAATAAATACTATAGGTAAACTCTGCCTCCCTGTCCATCTCTTTAGTGGAGACAAAAGGTGCTTACGCATCTTGATGCCTCCGCTGCGCTTCCTCTCTGGTTTTCCATTATCATATTGAATTTGAATCAATTCCTCACTGTCCCAGAGCAGGAGCAGCACCTTTATTACCATTCAAAACATGTTCTCACACAAGCAAATCCTAGCATTAATCTCTGCCCACTAATTCAGAGATGTCATCACTCTCTGCCTTTGTAGATGGACTTCAATACGACCTCATGAATCTTGAGTATACATGTCAGACAGTGAAGGAATAAGATTTCGACACACTGGTGAGAAAAATTGTTGAAGTAGGACTTCATACTGTATATGTTTATAAGTATCTGTCAAACTACTTCAGCACCAATAACGCATGCCTTTTTTTCAGTATATGTAAGGTCTTGCTGACAGATGCAGCTGTCTTGCGTGTAGGTTGAATTAAAGCACTGTGGTTTTTTAATAGCTGCAGTTTTAATGGGATGATTGTTTAATTAAATCACATTTACATTACATGTTGTTTTGTATTATTTATGATTATTTTACAGTTTACTGTTATAGCAATATTTTCAATTTTTTTCCCTGAGTTGCCTTTCATGCTTTAACGTTTAACTGCATATACTTGTTATAATAAAAACATTATTGGTGACCTCAGTGTCCAAAATACATTTTTTTTTCTATAAATACAGGTGTATCTCAATAAATTAGAATGCCATTGAAAAGTTCATTAATTCAGTTCAAAAAAATGAAACTCATATTATACAGATTCATTACACATAGTGTGATATATTTCAAGTGTTTATTTCATTTAATTTTGATGATTATGGCTTACAGCTAATGAAAATGTTCTGTTCTTTCCCCATTGTGGGACTAATAAAGGCTTATCTTATGTGAAAACCCCAAATTCAGTTTTTCAAAAAAATTAGAATATTATATAAAATTAATTTTTAAAAAAAAGATTTTTTAATAGAAATATTGGCTGACTGAAAAGTATGTCCATGTAAACACCCAGTACTTGTTCGGGGCACCTTTTTGCATGAAATACTGCATCAGTGTGGCATGGCATGGAGTCGATCAGCCTGTGGCACTGCTGAGGTGTTATGGAAGCCCAGGTTGCTTTGATAGTGGCCTTCAGCTCATCGGCATTGTTGGGTCTGGTGTCTTTCATCATCCTCTTGACAATACCCATAGATTCTTTATGGGGTTTAGGTCAGGAGAATTTGCTGGCCAATCAAGCACAGCGATACTATGGCCACTAAATCAGATTTTGGTACTTTTGGCAGTAAGGGCAGATGTCAAGTCCTGCTGGAAAATGAAATCAGCATCTCCATAAAGCCTGTCAGCAGAGGAAAGCATGAAGTGCTCTAAAATTTTCTGGTATATGACTGCACTGACTTTGGACTTGATAAAATACAGTGGACAAACACCAGCAGATGTCCCCTTTTAAATTTTGCATTTCATTTAGAAATCAAGGTCCCAGAGTCTGGAGGAAGAGGGGAGAGGCACAGAATCCAAGTTGCTTGAGGTCCAGTGTGAAGTTTCCATAGTCACTGATGATTTGAGGAGCCATGTCATCTTGGTGTCGCGTTCATGCATTTTATTCAAAGTGTTTATTACCCCTGCTGTTACATTTTGTTACTGCAGTTCTCCTCGTGGTTAGAAGTCATGTGACAGGAAGTGTCAGTTCCTTCTACCTGTGCTGATTGAAAAATGTGTGTCAGTCTGTTTCCATCCTTTACTTTCAAGCCTTTTGAGTGGCAATGTCAGTGACTTCTGTTTATTTTAAGATTATGTGGTATATTTCTAAGTATTTAATTTAAAGAAAAGGTGGGATAGTCAGGGAGATGAAGAAAGTAAACAGGAGTATTTAGAATCTAGGCACATGGCAAAGAGAGAGGTGGCAAAGGCAAAGGAAAAGGCATATAGTGAGTCGTATGAGAGGCTAAACACTTAAGAAGGAGAAAAAGACGCATCAGAGAGAGATTAAGCTGAAAAAGATGAGCAGCAGGTTAGGTTGATGAAAAGAAATGGTAAAGTACTAACAAATGACGAGAGTGTGTTGAGAAGGTGGAAGGAGTACTCTAAAGAGCTGATAAATAAAGAAAATGAGAAAAAGGAGGAGGATGGATGAAGGAAAGATGGTGAACAAGGAAGTCCCAAGGATTAGCAATGCAAAGTGAGGGCAGCTTTGAAGAGGATGAAGAATGGAAAGGTGGTTGGTCCAGATGGAATACCTGCGGCGGTATGGAGATGTTGAGGAGAGATGGCAGTGGTCTTTTTTACCAGACTGTTTAACACAATCTTGGAGAGTGACAGGATGCCTGAGGAGTGGTGAAGAAGTGTACCAATTTTCAAGAACAAAGGTGATGCTCAGAGCTGCAGTAACTACAGAAGCATAAAGTTGATTGGCTGATCAACTTTAACTATGAATTTTAACTATGAAGATATGGGAAAGAGTTGTTGAAGCCAGGTTAAGAGAAGAGGTGACAATCAGTGAGCAACAGTTGGTTTCATGCCAAGAAAGAGCACTGCAGATGCAATGTTTGCTCTAAGAGTGCTGACGGAGAAGTATAGAGAAGGTCAGAAGGATTTGCACTGTGTCTTTGTAGATCTAGAGAAAGTATATGATAGGGTGCCAAGAGAGGAAGTGTGGTACTGTATGAGAAAGTCAAGAGTGGCAGAGAAGTATGTCAGGATGGTGCAGGACATGTATGAGGACAGTGAGACGGGGTGAAGTGCACTGTAGGAGTGACGGATGGGTTCAATGTGTGGGTGGGGTTACACCAGCAATCAGCTCTGAGCTCCTTCTTGTTTGCCATGGTGATGGACAGGCTGACAGACAAGGTCAGGCAGGAGTCTCCATGGACCATGATGTTTGCAGACAACATTGTGATCTGTAGTGAGAGTAGGGAGCAGATGGAAGAGAACCTGGAGAGGCAGAGATATGCTCTGGAGAGAAGAGGAATGAAAGTCAGTAGAAGCAAGACAGAATACATGAGTGTGAATGAGAGGGAGGCAGGTGTAGCAGTGAAGATGGAAGGAGTAAAGGTAGTGAAAGTAGATGAGTTTAAATACCTGGGGTCAACCATCCAAAGCAATGGAAAATGCACAAGAGAAGTGCAAATGAGAGCGCAGGCAGGGTGGAATGGATGGAGATGAGTGTCGGGTGATTTGTGACAGAAGGGTAGCAGCAAGAGTGAAAGGGAAGATTTATAAGACGGTAGACCTATGATGATGTATAGTTTGGAGACAATGGTGCTGACAAAAAGACAGGAGGTGGAGCTGGAGGTGGCAGAGTTGAAGATGCTAAGATTCTCATTGGGAGTGACTAGATTAGACATGAGTATATCAGAGGGACAAGCTAAGGTTGAGCAGTTTGGAGAGAAAGTAAGAGAGGCAAGGCCGAGATGGTTTGGACATGTGCAGTGGAGGGATAGTGAATATATTGGACAAAGGATGTTGAAGATGGAGCCGCCTGGCAGGAGGAAAAGAGGAAGACCATAGAGAAGATTCATGGATCTGGAGGACATGGAGAAGGAGGACATGGAGAGGGTTGGTGTTACAGATGAAGATGCAAGGGATAGGCTGAGATAGAGACAGATGATCCGCTGTGATGACCCCTAAAGGGAGCAGCAAAAAGAAGAACAAGATTTCTAAGTATTTATTTTGTGACTATAGTCACATACATATAAATTTTGCTCTGTGAGAATAATTTGTAACATATAAATTAAATTATAGATTGTGGAGATGAAATAACCAGACCGAACTTTCCAAGCAGATGAACTTTATTTCACTCTCACATCTTCCAGAATCAGAACATTAAACTTGTGAAGCAGGGACTTTCTCTTTTATATCCCAAAACTCACACCTCCCTGCTACCTGAGGTCCTCCATTCACCATTCACTCTCCCCAGACAATTCCCCTTAACCCACAGCCCTTTGATCTCCATGCTCTCTCAGTCTGGGAGAGGAAAACTACTGAACTCTACAGCATGCCCCCCCCCCCACCAGAGTCTCAGACTGGGTGTTAACTCTCCTGTCCTCATGGCTTCAGCCTCCGTCCAAAGCTGCTGTAACGGGGGTCTTCGGCTCCGCAACGCTGCTGTGCCGGTGGGGGGTTCCTGGGGGTGTGTCCGTCTGTGGGGGGACAATGGAGGAGGGGAAGAAACATTCAGCATGCATGTGACTGCTGTGATGAATCATTTACCTGGGGAGCTCTCAGTGGGGGTCTTCCTCACCGAGGAACTCGAGCCAACACCAGCTGCTCATCTGCCACAACAAAGGTGGGCTTAAGCCTGTCTATACAGATTCTCTTCCGGCGACCCCCCCCCCCCCCCCAGGTCTAACACAAAATGTTTGTCCCCAGTTTCCAGCACTCTGAAAGGGCCATCGTAGGGTGGGCACAATGGGATCCGGTGGGCATCGTGCCTGACTAATACGAATGCTGCATCCTTCAAGGTTTTTGGCACAAACGCGCGGGGAAAACAGTGGTGGGCCGGGCCAAGGAGCGTCCGTGTGTCTGCGCTATGCTGCGAATGCGGGGACGGATGGGTGTTCGACGCGGGGTTATCTGGTAAAAACTGCCTGGGGAGCCGCAGGGGCTGGGTAAAAACCAGTTCTGCTGGGGAAGCCGCTAAATCCTCCTTCGATGCAGAACGCAACCCTAATAGAACCCACGGCAACTGGTCCACCCAATCTGCATCCGTAAGCGAAGCCCTGAGCGCTGCTTTCAGTGACCTATGGAAATGGTCGCATAACCCATTGGCCTGTGGGTTGTACGGGGCCGTGCAGTGAATTGAGACGCCCAGACTCCGGGCCATCGTGGACCAGAGGTCGGAAACAAACTGCAGGCCCCGATCGGATGTGATGTCCGAAGGGGTGCCAAAACATGCCATCCATGTTGTTAAAAAGGCACGTGCACGTCTGCGGGCGCGGTGGAAGCTAGTGGGACTGCTTCAGGCCATCACGTGGTGTGGTCCACCACTGTCAGGAGATGCGTGAACCCCTGTGATGGCGGGAGGGGGCCAACGAGGTCCACGTGAACGTGGTCGAACCTCTTAGCTGGGATATGGAACGGCTCAAGGGGGGCCTTTGTGTGCCTGTGCACTTTGGCTCGTTGGCACGCTACACAGGCTGCAGCCCACTCTTTCACCTGTTTGTGCAGGCTTGGCCAGACAAACTTTGCTGCCACCATTTTGACTGGCGCGCGTACACCTGGGTGTGCCAGGGAGTGAACGACTCAAAAACACGGCGTCGTCAAGCGCGTGGTACCACCGGGCGCGGGCGGCCCGTGGAGACGTCACAGATTAGGGGGGCCCCCCGTCTTGCATAACTCTGCTCTCCAGCCTTAACCCTGTTGGTCCAGACTGGAGCATGCAAACGTCGGCATCGTCGATCTGCTCTGCGGCCATGCCGTGTAATCTATCCCTACATAGACTGGAGCCACTAAGGTGCGCGAGAGACAGTCAGCCACCACGTTGAGTTTACCAGCCACATGACGAATATCGGTCGTAAACTTGCGGCCAGCTGTCTTTGCTGCCGGCCCAACCATGGTTCCGAAAACTTGGTCATCGCGTACGTTAGCGGCTTGTGGTCCACGAACGCAGTGAAGGCGTGCCCTTCCAGCCAGAACTGGAAGTGGCGTATGGCCAGGTGGAGAGCCAGCAACTCCCTGTCAAACGCGCTGTATTTACGCTCATTTTTGTGCAAAGACCTGCTAAAAAAGGCAAGTGGCTGGCAAGAACTGGTGACACACTGCTCCACGACGGCCCCTATGGCCACGTCTGATGCGTCTGTAGTGAGCGCAATCTGAGCCGCTGGGTCTGGGTGTGCCAGCAGTGCAGAGCTGTTTTAACCTCGGAAAACGCTTGCTCCCGCTCAGGAGTCTAGTCAACTCTGTCAGCCAGCTTCCGTTTCTTAAGCACGGCGTACAACGGCTGCATGAGCTGGACTGCGCGGGGGAGGAAACGATTGTAGAAGTTCACCATCCCCCAAAACTCCTGCAGTGCCCTGACCATCTGAGACCGGGGAAAATTCGCCACTGCACGCACCTTGTCCGGCAAGGGTATCGCTCCCTCCGGTGAGATGCGGTGTCCCAAAAAATCGATCCCAGTCATGCCGAACTGGCATTTCGCCAGGTTGATTATTAACCCCTGCTCTTCCAACTTCCGGAAAACCATCCTGAGGTGGGCTACGTGTTCGTCCTCGGACGCGCTGGCCACCAGAATGTCATCCAGGTAGACGAACACAAACGGCAAATAGCGCAACACCGCATCCATCATGCGTTGGAATGTCTGTGCCGCGCCTTTTAACCCAAAAGGCATGCGTAAAAACTCAAACAGACCAAACGGGGTTATTACTGCCATTTTAGGTATGTCCTCCACCCGCACCGGGACCTGGTGGTAACCACGGACCAGGTCTATCTTAGAAAAAATACGTGCCCCGGCGAGGTGAACGGAAAAATCCTGAATATGGGGGATCAGGTAGCGGTCGTGCGCTGTGGCGTTGTTCAATCTGTGGAAATCTCCGCAAGGTCGCCATGATCCCTTGGCCTTAGGCACCATATGTAGTGGGGATGCCCATGGGCTGTTTGATCGTCTGATGATGCCCAGCCTTTCCAAGTTGGCAAACCCCTCGCGCGCTATGGCCAGTTTAGCTGTGTCCAGGCACCGAGGTCGTGCAAAAACGGGCGGCCCGGTGGTGGTAATAAAGTGCTCCACCCCGTGTTTAGTGATGGCCGCTGAAAACGTCGGGACCGTGAGTGCTGGGTACTGGGTGAGCAGCGTGTAGAACTTACCACCTGGAGCTGTGACGTTGGCTAGCGTTGTTGGCCTGGCTCCTCGAGCTGTACAGGGGAGAGAATCAAAAGACATTGCATTGACTTCCGGTTATGGCGGCCACGTAGGAAGACGTGTTTCACTCTACTCTGCTCCTAAAAATAAAAAGTCAGCAAATAACTCTCTCAATTGGAACAAAACCTATCCCAGCGTTTGGGCGAGGATATGCCGGTAAAGCCTAAGGCTGGGAAATCAGGTGGAGGAAAAACTGAACCGCCGAAACAGTCCAAGTTAACAGACTTTCACGTTCGTGACGAAGCAGAAAAATCTCCAGATATGGCGGAGCAAGCTAGCGGCGGAGCGGTGACTGCTGGCGACGGCACAGGTGCGGTGCTCGCTGCCATTAGCTCAATGAGAGCAGACTTTTCCACTAAATTTGATGGGATTATAGCAACGATAGAAGGAATGAGAAAGGAAATAAGTGACTGTATGGAACGAGTATCGCAGGTGGAGCTCCAAATTTCCAGCGCTGAGGATGACGTCACCAGCCTACAATTAAAGGTGCGCACATTGAAATTAAAAAATAAACGTCTGGAAGATAATGTCCAGGACTTAGAATCCCGGTCGAGACGGAACAACCTGAGGCTGGTGGGCCTCCCGGAGGGAACGGAGGATCGGGAACCATGTTCCTTTTAGAAAAAGTGGATTCCAGAAGCGCTGAACAACGCGGAGCTGCAGTCATCGGTTGTCTTAGAGAGCGTACACCGAATCGGCCCACCGAGAGATAACAAGGCACCACCGAGGACGCTGATTATGAAGTTCCTCAGCTACAGAGACAGGATGACGATCTCCAACGCGGCGCGAGCCAAAGGAGAAATTAAATACCAGGATCAACAGGTGCGGTTCTACCCAGATTTGGCCACAGGAATCCAACAATTAAGGAAACAGTTTGGCCCCGCCCGTAAAGAGCTGCACAACATCGGGATTCGTCACAGAGTGATTTATCCTGCAAGACTGCTGGTCACATATAAGGGCAGAACCCACACCTTCAAGACCCCTGAGGAGGCGCAGGAGCTCATCAAGCAGATCCAAGAGGAGACTGGTGGGAGCTAAGCATGAAGCATGAACAAAATATAAGGTAGAATATTTAAGCATTTGCACAGGCATCTGACTGATCTGAAGTATATAGCAAGTTTACAAAATATAGATTGTATTATATATATTAAAAAAAACAACCTATGATGTACAAAGTTGCTATAAAATTTAGGAGTTAAGGTGGAAAACTACAGAAGAGAGTTAATGTTACGTCATTAAAAGCAGTAGAGTTAGGGTGATTGGGAGGATGAAGAAGGAGTGGCTTTGGCTGGTCCTCGCGGGTGTGGAGCAGTCCACGGCTATAGCGGGAGACGGAATTTTTTTTTTTATTTTGGGGGGATTACCACGAATGTAGGAAGGGGGAATTTGTTTGTGTGTAGTTTGTAGGATGAATGTTCAACCACTCATGTTTTTGCTTCTCTGTATGAGCATGTTTACATTGCGAGGTAATCTCAAACTCCTTATTGATCATAGACCAAAGCGTTAATCTTAATTTAACTTCATGGAATTGCAGAGGTCTACAAAATTTAAAAAAACTTAAACAAGTTATGAATAAAATAAAAGACATAGGTTCAAAATTGTGTTTTTACAAGAAACTCATCTAATAGAGGAGGATGTAAAAAGAATTAGGAGAAGATGGCAAGGAAGTGTATTCACCTCATCATTTTCATCCCGAGCCAGGGGAGTTATGACTCTCATACATAAATCAGTCCCATTTCAAGTGAAAAATGTAATTGGAGACAAATTTGGAAGATATCTAATCATTCAAGGATCTTTGTTATTAGAAAATGTAAATCTGGTGAACTTATACGGTCCCAATATAGATGATCAAAATTTCTTTGCTAATTTATTTCTTATTTTATCATCACTTACAGGGCAACATATAATAGCAGGGGATTTTAATTGTACATTGAATCCCGGTATGGATAGATCAACAGGACTGGACTGTACGCACAATGGATGCAGGATGATCATTAATCATTTTGTTGTTATTCATGTTATTCCAATACCTACAAGACATTCTCACGTATTGACTATTTTTTGATCTCCACAGAATTAAGGTCCAAGATTCAAAACTGCTTCTATGATAATATTGTGATCTCTGATCATGCACCCTGCTGTCTAATATATGTAGATAAGAAATTGACAAAGGAACCAGGTAGGTGGCAATTTCAGCATAGAGAGACTGAGAGAAAAACAAAGGATTACCTTAGATTCAGCTGGGACAGGTTTCATTTTATTATAAGACATGATGTGTAGAATAGGTCTTTTTCAACTTCTACAACAGCAACTCCTACCTGTGCAACAGATTTTTCACAATTAACCATACAACTCCACAGAAATGACTGCAATAAATGCTTTATAGTATATGCACACCTACTCAACTGGAAATTCTTGGTAAATATCAAGATAAAGAAAGCACTTTCTGCTAATGACACAAAATTTGATTTGAGATTTGATAATGTGTTAAATTCAACATTATCCTTCAACCATGAAACCCTTCATGCTTTACCAACTTTACACTACATTTGGTCTTTGGTCCCAGTCTATTCTCACCCCAAGCATGTACTGTTTGACTTGGTCAACAGTGATGTACTGGGTTACTGGGCTGTGATGTTAGGAATACAACAGTGTCACATAGTATGTAACACTGAGCTCGTTCGTTCTTTCTTTCTTTCTTTCTTTCTTTCCAAAATTGGGTGTCTTTAAAGCAAAACGAGGATCTTTTTCTAACCTTAATTAAGCAGCTTTAGAGGAACAAACACACTTTATGCATGAACACAGATATACAGTAACCACAGTCCCTTCAACTCCCATATGAAGAATTTGCGGCTCATCTAAAAGCAGCCAATCAGGGACTTATATCATTACATCCATTAGCACTCCCAGCCTCAAATTTTGACAAGATTGGTTTGCATTAGAGTCTAGTACAAGCCCAAGGACTCAAAGGTTTCCCCACCCCCCAACCACCAACAAATAACCAAATCTGTTTCGAGTGAGGGAGCAAACTGTCCCAAAGACTATTGTTCAAATGTTATAATTGGAAGATTTTAATGAGGTTATAGATTAAGAGAGGATGCAATAAACTATATTGCTCCCACTCTAGCTATGGTTGTCTGTTCACAGCGTTCTGGGTATTGCTGTCACATTACGTGACTTGAATAAAAGTGCATCACGACGTGCGTTAGCTTTACTGGTGTCATGATAAAATATTGGAGGATGTGAGATTAATTCCCATCAGATACCACCAGTGTTTCAGCCTGTCACAGCTGAAATTATGATTCTGTGTTTGTAATGATACTTGTTTATATGTGACCTTTTTATTGTCATAACATAGCCCATTCCTCTGTCATATAATACAATCTAATACTGCAAACCAAATAAAATTAGAATTAAAAAAAAAAACCCTGGACTTCCGGTTATGGCCGCCGCGTAGAAGGACGTGCTTCACTCTACTCTGCTCCTAAAAAAAAATAAATCGGCAAATAACTCTCTCAATTGGAACAAAACCTATCCCAACGTTTGGGCGAGGACATGCCGGTAAAGCCTAAGGCTGGGAAATCAGGTGGAGGAAAAACAGAATCGCCGAAACAGTCCAAGTTAATGGACTTTCACGTCCGTGACGAAGCAGAAAAACCCCCAAATATGGCGGAGGAAGCTAGCGGAGGAGCGGTGACTACTGGCGACGGCACAGGTGCGGTGCTCGCTGCCATTAGTTCAATGAGAGCAGACTTTTCCTCTAAACTTGACGGGATTATTGCAGCGATAGAAGGAATGAAAAAGGAGTTAAGTGACTGTATGGAACGAGTTTCGCAGGTGGAGCTCTGAATTTCCAGTGCTGAGGATGACGTCTCCGGCCTACAATTAAAGGTGCGCACATTGGAATTAAAAAATAAACGTCTGGAAGATAATGTTATGGATTTAGAATCCCGGTCGAGACGGAACAACCTGAGGCTGGTGGGTCTCCTGGAGAGAACGGAGGGTCTGGATCCATGTTCCTTTTTGGAAAAGTGGATCCCAGAAGCGCTGAACAACGCGGAGCTGCAGTCATCAGTTGTCTTAGAAAGCGCCCACCGAATTGGCCCACCGAGAGATAACAAGGCATCACCGAGGACGCTGATTATGAAGTTCCTCAGCTACAGAGACAGGATGACGATCTCCAACGCAGCGCGAGCCAAAGGAGAAATTAAATACCAGGATCAACAGGTGTGATTCTACCCAGATTTGGCCACAGGAATCCAACAATTAAGGAAACAGTTCGACCCCGCCCATAAAGAACTGCGCAACCTTGGGATTCGTCATGGAGTGATTTATCCTGCAAGACTGCTGGTCACGTATAAGGGCAGAACCCACATCTTCAAGACCCCTGAGGAGGCGCAGGAGTTCATCAAGCAGATCCAAGAAGAGACTAGTGGGAGCTAAGCATGAACAAAATATAAGGTAGAATATTTAAGCGTTTGCACAGGCATCTGACTGATCTGAAGCATATAGCAAGTTTACAAAATATAGATTGTATTATATATTAAAAAAAAACCCTATGATGTACAAAGTTGCTATAAAATTTAGGAGTTAAGTTGGAAAACTACAGAAGAGAGTTAATGTTACGTCATTAAAAGCAGTAGAGTTAGGGTGATTGAGAGGAGAAAGAAAGAGTGGTTTTGACTGATCCTCGCGGGTGAGGAGCAGTCAATGGCTATAGCGGGAGACGGAATTTTTTTTTTTTGATTTTGGGGGGATTACCACAAATGTGGGAAGGGGGAATTTGTTTGTGTGTAGTTTGTAGGATGAATGTTCAACCACTCATGTTTTTGCTTCTCTGTGTGAGCATGTTTACATTGCGAGGTAATCTCAAACTTCTTATTGCTCATAGACCAAAGCGTTAATCTCAATTTAACCTCATGGAATTGCAGAGGTCTACAAAATTTAAAAAAACTTAAACAAGTTAAGAATAAAATAAAAGACATGGGCTCAAAAACTGTGTTTTTACAAGAAACTCATCTAATAGAGGAAGATGTAAAAAGAATTAGGAGAAGATGGCAAGGAAGTGTATTCACCTCATCATTTTCATCCCGAGCCAGGGGAGTTATGACTCTCATACATAAATCAGTCCCATTTCAAGTGAAAAATGTAATTGGAGACAAATTTGGAAGATATCTAATCATTCAAGGATCTTTGTTATTAGAAAATATAAATTTGGTGAACTTATATGGTCCCAATATAGATGATCAAAATTTCTTTGCTAATTTATTCCTTATTTTATCTTCACTTACAGGGCAACATATAATAGCAGGGGATTTTAAATGTACATTGAATCCCGGTATAGATAGATCAACAGGACTAGACTGTACGCACAATGGATGCAGGATGATCATTAATCATTTTATGAAAGAATTGAGATTGCTAGATATATGGAGAGAAATGAAACCACAAGTTAAAGCCTATTCTTGTTATTCTAATATCTACAAGACATTCTCACGTATTGACTATTTTTTGATCTCCACAGAATTAAGGTCCAAGATTCAAAACTGCTTCTATGATAATATTGTGATCTATGATCATGCACCCTGCTGTCTAATATATGTAGATAAGAAATTGACAGAGGAACCAGGTAGGTGGCAATTTCAGCATAAATGGCTTCAGGATGAGGAATTTGTTAAGTACATAGAAAAACAGATAGATGAGTTCTTTGATATCAATACTACACAAACATCAGCATGTATAAAGTGGGAGGCTTTCAAAGCTTTTTTTAGGGGGCATATTATTAGTTATACAGGTTCAAAATCTAAGAAGACTCGAGAGGAGAGAGTCCAATTGGAACATAAAATAAAAATTCTTCAAGAAAAAGTGTATGCAGGAAGTGACCCAAAGTTAGAGAACGAATTACTGATTCTGAGAGCTGAATATGACAAAAAATCAGCGAATAGAGCTGCCTCGAGTCTTCTAAGATTGAAGCAATCTTTTTATGAACAAGGTGAAAAATCAGGAAAATTATTGGCATGGCAGATTAAACAATTAGAATTTAAAACACCAATTACCAGTATTATAAATAACAGACAGGCAGTTGTAGATCCTTTAGAAATTAATAGTGCCTTTACAGATTATTATGAAAAATTATATGATACAAAAAATGAAACTGACTTAACAAAACTAAATGGGTTTTTGGACGGATTATCTATACCGTGTATTCCAAATGAAAACAGGGAGATACTGGAGTCTAAAATTAGTCAAGAAGAAGTTGGGCTAGCCATTGATAATATGAAATCAGGAAAAAGTGCAGGACCAGATGGTCTTCCAGTTGACCTCTATAAAAAATTTAAGAATAAATTAATAAAACCATTTTTGGAAATGGTTTTAGAAGCATTTCAAAATAGTAATTTACCACCATACATGAATAATGCCTTAATTATACTGTTGCCAAAACCAGGTAAACCCTCTAATAAATGTGAAAATATGAGACCAATAAGCCTATTAAATGCTGACCTTAAGATAATCTGTAAAATTTTAGCAAGACGACTACAAGAAATATTACCAAATATTATTAACCGAGATCAGAATGGCTTTATAAAGGGAAGACAAGGCTTCCATAATGTAAGAAGACTATTTAATATTATCTATTCTAATAAAGAAGCACCGGATACAGCTCTCCTATCATTGGACGCCGAAAAGGCCTTTGATAGGGTCGAATGGCCCTTTCTTTTTGAAGTCCTACAAAGGTTTGGACTTGGAAATAATTTCATAAAATGGGTTCAGATAATATACAATAATGCTACAGCAGAAATCCTAACAAACAGCAATATTTCAAAATCAATAAATATCAATAGAGGATGTCGACAAGGCTGTCCACTTTCACCTTTACTGTTTACTATGGCAATTGAACCTTTAGCGATGGCAGTACGTTTACATCCACAAATATATGGAATTAAAGTAGGACCAACAGAACATAAAATCTCCCTGTATGCCGATGACATAATTTTGTTTATGTCGAATCTTAAAAAATCAATTCCGACCTTGTTGAATTTAATAAAGAATTTGGGGGAAATATCATGATATAAAATAAATAAAACTAAATCTTCAATATTAATGCTAAATGAGACCCAGAGAAATCACCCAGCTCCTGAGGTAAATCAATTCAATGTTGTAAATCAGTTTAAATATTTAGGAATTCAAATTGTGCCTAAGCTAGAATTAGTTGCCAGTGCCAATTATGAAGCCTTAATGACAGACATTAATGAGTTACTTCAGAGTTGGATGTCACTACCAATGTCTATGATTGGGAGAATCAATATACTTAAAAGTAATATCTTACCAAAAATACTTTATTTATTTCAATACATTCCTTTACCACCACCTTCAGACCTATTCTCAAGAAATAAAAAAAGTTAGTGGAATTTATTTGGAACAATAGGAAGGCTAAATTCCGTCTGTCCTTACTATATTTACCATTTGATCGTGGAGGTCTGAAATGTCCAAACTTTATGTTGTATTACTGGTCAGCACAACTGAGGTCTATGACATATTATTTTTCATCAAATGATCTCCCTCACTGGACTGAAATGGAATCATACAATTTACCTTTACCTCCTCCCATATTTATATACTCAGACTCGGCAAAAAAATTACAGAAACAAGTTAAAAATCCATTTGTAAAGCATATGATCAAAATATGGTGTGAAACCAAAAAATATTTAAAAGAACCACACTTATTGTCACAATTTAGCCCAAAATGGGGTAATCAATATTTTAAACCAGGGAGAGCGGATGCTGTATTTAAAGTATGGAATTTAAAAGGGATTCAAAAGATTCAAGACTTATATCTGTCATGTTCAGATAACATAATGTCTTTTGAAGAACTGAGGATCAAATTTAATCTTAATAGAACACATTTTTTTAAATATCTTCAGCTTAGGAACTTTATTCGATCAAATCAAAATAATGCTCTCACCCGACCTACTTATTTTTCCTTGGAAAAAATTTTGACGAAAGATAGTAAGAGAAAGGGTATTATTTCAGAGTTTTATAACTCATTGACACTATCCTCAAGTGAAAACTCACAGAAAAGATTGAATTATTGGAAAGAAGACCTGCAAATTGAAATTTCAGAGGAACAATGGGAATTGGCTTGTACAAAAGCTCAAACCAAATCAATAAATGTATGCCTTAAATTGATACATTTTAAATGGTTAATGTGGATGTATGTTACACCGGTGGAGTTAAATAGATATAACAAAAACATACCAGATACGTGCACAAAATGTATGGAAAGTAAGGAACCTTATTTCATTGTTTATGGGAATGTAGAAAAATTAGAATGTTTTGGGAAGAGGTGAGGGTAACAATTGAAAAAATAATTTCAGAACAAATCACATTGAATCCTAAATTGTTTTTGTTGGGTCTGCATCCAGAAAAGCATAACTTTAATAAAAGTGAAAGAGCATTCATAGACCTCAGTTTGCTTAACGCCAAAAAATGTATTGCACTATTGTGGAAAAAGACTCATAGACCAGATGTGACTCAGTGGTTAAGACAGATGTTAACAAACCTTCCACTAGAAAGAATAACATACATACTGAAATCAAAGGAAATTGTGTTTGAGAATATATGGAGACCTTTCATTGATTATGTAAAGAATTTAAACATAACTTTTGAAGAAGAAGGTGAATGATGTGTGTGGACCTTGTAAATTCCAAACTGGTGAATGTATAATATGTATACTTATGTAATGGATTGCCTAGACTAAACAGAGGAGCATTGTTGAAGACCTGTCTTTGTTACTGGTTGTTGGTGTTTTTAGTACATTTTTTTTTAATTAGTTTAGTGTTAGTGTTTGAGTGTTTGTGTTATAAGATAAGATAAGATAAGCCTTTATTAGTCCCACAACGGGGAAATTCCAGGATTGCAACAGCACAGGGATAGCAACACTCAGAGCAACAATCAGAAGGCAAGAAAAAAAACAAGCAAGCAAGAGCAGCTAATATACATATGTACATATTACTATAAAATATATATATATACACACACACACACACACACAGACACACAGTGCAGAGCATTGTAGCTGGATGGAATAAATATATGAATATATGAACACACAGTGCAGAGCATTGTAGCTAGATGGAATAAATATGTAAATATATAAACACCCACAGTACGGAGCATTGCAGCTAGGTGGAATAAATATGCAAGTATATAAACACACACAGTGCGGAGCAATGTAGCTAGATGGAATAATATGTAGATATATAAAAACACAGTGCGGAGCATTGTAGCTAGATGGAATAAATATATAGATATATAAATATAAACACACCCAGTGCTGAGCATTGTAGCTAGATGGAATAAATATATAGATATATAAATATAAACACACCCAGAGCAGAGCATTGTAGCTAGATGGAATAAATATGCAAATATATAAACACACACAGTGCAGAGCATTGTTGCTAGGTGGGATGAAACAGCATAACCGTCTATTTAGTTATCCTACATGGTATGATTATGTGCCCATACATATTCTCACCCTCCATAGCGACCGGTATGTTCCTAGTTGTATGCCGGAGAGGACCATTGTGTAAGTCTATTGCATCTTTTGCATTCAAAAAAAACTATTAGTTTGTTACGTCTTTTTGCTATCTCTGCGAGCAGCCCTGCTTAGGTTGTACAGTCTGACAGCCGTTGGTAGGAAGGACCTACGAAACCTCTCGGTTGTGCACCTGGGATGATGTAGTCTGCTGCTAAATGAGCTCCTCAGTGCATCCAGTATGTCCTGCATAGGGTGGAACTCGGACTCCAGCAGAGATGACAGTTTAGCCACCGTCCTTCTCTCTCCTATCTCCTCCATCGGATCAAGGCGTTGCCCCAGGACAGAGCTAGCTTTCTTAATCAGTTTGTTCAGTCTCTTCCTATCGGCTGCAGTAATGCCACTGCCCCAGCAGACCACTCCAAAAGTGATGGCTGATGCCACCACCGTGTCATAGAATGACTTCAGCAGCGCCCCTTGTACACCAAAAGACCTGAGTCTCCTCAGCAGGAACAGCCTGCGCTGTCCCTTCTTGTAGAGTGCATCAGTATTGTGTGACCAGTCTAGTTTATTGTTCAGATGAATACCCAGGTACTTGTAGGATGTCACCATCTCGATGTCTGTTCCCTGTATATTTACTGGTGCTGTGAGGGGCTGCCCATGCCTGCGGCAGTCCACCACCAGCTCCTTAGTTTTCCTCGCGTTGATCTGGAGGCAGTTCCGATGGCACCAGTCCACAAAGTCCTGGATAAGCCCTCTGTACTCAGCTTCATCTCCGCTGGAGATGAGACCAACGATCGCAGAGTCATCAGAGAACTTCTGTAGATGGCAATGTGTTGTGTTGTGTGAGAAGTCCGCAGTATAAAGAGTGAACAGGAAGGGAGCCAGCACCGTTCCCTGGGGGGCCCCCGTGCTACTGATGATCGTGTCGGAAACACAGTCCCGGGTTCTCACAAACTGAGGCCGGTTCGTGAGGTAGTCCAGGATCCATGATGACAGGTGCTGGTCCACCCCTGCGCGCAGCAGCTTGTCCTTCAGGATCATCGGTTGGATGGTGTTGAAAGCACTGGAGAAGTCAAAGAACATGATCCTCACCATATTCCCGGGCTTCTCCAGGTGGGACAGAGAACGGTGAAGGAGGAATATCACCGCATGCTCCACCCCAATGCCATGCTGGTAGGCGAACTGGAGTGGATCCATCGCTGGTTCCACCAGGGGGCGGAGATGAGCAAGGAGCAGTCTCTCCAGGGTCTTCATCAAGTGGGACGTCAAGGCCACCGGTCTGAAGCTGTTCAGGTCTTTGGGGTGGGAAGTTTTTGGTACAGGTACCACACAAGATGTTTTCCACAGCTGTGGTACCCTCCCCAGTTTCAGGCTCATGTTGAAGATATACGTCACAATCCCACACAGCTGGTCTGCACAGGACTTGAGGAGCTTTGCGCTGATGCCATCCGGTCCCGACGCCTTCCTCACCTTGATCTTCCTCAGCTCCGTCCTCACCTGGGTCTTGGTCAGGGTCAGGATGGGGGGCTGTGTGTTGGGAGTGGGGGGGGTGTCGGTGGAGTGGGGAGTGGGTAGCAGGACTTGATTTCTTAGAGGCAGCAGTGGTTGTTGTGCAGACAGGGGGGAGGGCGGTTGGTCAAATCTATTGAAAAACAGATTCAGGTTGTTCGCCCACTCCCTGCCCCCCGTGGCCTGGGGGGAGGTATTCTGGAGCCCCGAGATGGTTTTGAGGTTTCTCCAGACCCCGCTGATGTCGCTCTGTTGCAGCTTGTCCTCCATCTTCTTCCTGAAGCTGTCCTTGCCTTCTCTGATCTTTCTCCTCAGCTCCCTCTGTACGGACTTCAGCATCTCCCTGTTCCCCGACCTGAAGATCCTCTTCTTCTCTCTCAGAAGTGTTTTTATCTCAGGGTTGATCCAGGGTTTGTTGTTTGAGTGACGCCGTATGGTCTTGGTGGGAACGGATTTGTCCACACAGAAGCTGAGGTAGCCCGTGAAGGTGTGAATGAGGCCATCGATGTCCTCACCATGTGGATCGCAGAGCTGCTTCCAGGCAGTGGCTTCAAAACAGTCCTTTAGAGTGTCCATTGTCTCCTCAGACCATAACTCCACAGTGTGCATGGCCGGAGGTTGTCTGTGCACTAGGGGTTTGTACACCGGTCGGAGATGAACCAAGTTGTGATCCGATCTCCCAAGTGGGGGGAGTTGTGATGAGGTGTACGCCTCCTTAGTGTTTGCATAGAACAAATCCAGTGTTTTATTGTCTCTAGTGTGGCATGTGACATACTGGGTGAAAGTGGGCAGAATGGGAGACAGTGAAACGTGGTTGAAATCGCCTGAGATGAGGAGAAGAGCATCTGGGTGTTCTGTCTGCAGCCTGCTGGTTACTGAATGGATGACGTCACGCGCTGTCCCAGCGTTCGCCGTCGGATTTGCATAAACAACAATGCAGATCACGTGTGAGTGTTCTCTCGGGAGATATGTAGGCCTCATGCTAACAGCTAGCAACTCAATGTCTTTGCTGCAGTGTCGTTGTTTAACAGTGATATGTCCCGGTCTACACCAGTTGTTGTTAACATACATTATCACTCCACCGCCCCTAGTTTTGCCACTCTCTGGTGTTCGGTCAGCTCGTATCATGTGAAAACCCTCCAGCTCAATGTTAGCATCTGCTGCTAGTTCAGTTAGCCACGTCTCAGTAAACAAAAGGAGAGAGCACTCCCGGTAAGTGCTATCATAACGGGAGATAGCCGCTAGCTCATCTAACTTTCCCAGTATCGACCGTACATTTCCCATGACAACAGATGGAAGGGAGGGTCTGTACCTTATATTTTTTGTCCTCCGCCTTACTCCAGCCCGGCAGCCGCGGCGTTTTCGCCTCAGTTCTCTCGGTATGTCGAGTTTTTCCAGTGGGACCGGGTGGCGGTTAAATGCTAGCAGCTCTTCCCTGTTGTATCGTATCCTGCTATAAACAGTGGCTCCGTCCACCGGCTCAGGAGACATTTGGGACGATCTGTGTGTCCGTGATATAAGTGGGGTGAAAAAAAAAAAAAAAGCGATCAAAAGAGAGAGGAAGGGAAAAAAAACTCGGAATCGAGCCGCTGTTGCAAAAGGCAGCCGACTGGTGTGGCGCCGAGAGGACCACACCAGTGATCCTGGTGGTATTTATGTTGATAAAAAAAAAAAGGTTCAATAAAAAATATTGTGGAAAAAAAAAAGACATTGCATTAATCAGGCGTCTGTTAGTAACATCGACTAGTAGTCCGTGTGCACACAAAAAATCAGCGCCTAAGATTGGGAAACTACATGCCGCTATAACGAATGTCCACTGGTACGTACGGCCGTGCAGGGATACAGTCAGTGTCCTCTCACCAAAAGTCTTAATGTCTGAGCTGTTTGCGGCCGTCAGATCAGAGCCACTAGTTCCCGCTAGCCAGTTGGCGTAGGATGGCAGGACGAGAATCTTTTGGGAGCCGGAGTCCACGAGGAATCGTCTCCCCGAGCGTGAGTCTGTCACGTAGAGCAGCATGCTTTCTTCACCGGCGGTCGCAGCTGCTATCGACTGCCGGTCCTGGCATTTCCCAAACGCTTGAATTGGCACGGTGGCACACATTGGCGTGCGTCCTCTCCAAAACGGCGGTGGTAGGAGCAGAGCGTGTCTCTCTGGTGCTTCCTGGCCCCCGCTGCCGCTGCCATCGCTGGCTCCTCGCTTCCGCTGACCGTCTCGCTGGGTTCTGACGCCGCTGCATTTACTGTGAGGGCTCTGGTGGTGAGGATGATCCGATCTGCCTCCTGGGCTAGCGTATGGTAGTCACGCGTGGCCAGCAACGGCGAATTGGCAAGGACCGCTCTGGCCGCCGTTGGGAGGTTCCAGAGGAAAAGGTGGGCAAATAGAAAATGCCCGTCGTCCATGCCCATCAACGCCAACATCTTCACCATCCGTTCGACTGCCGACCTGTCTCCCAACTCGGAACGCGTCAGGAGCCTCTCCGCTCTCTCGCAGTCCGAGAGGGTGTAGTGCCAGGTCAGCGCGGCTTTGAGAGCCCCGTATTTGTCGTGGGCTGGGGGCTGTTGGAGCAGGCTCGCTACTTGCTGAGTCGTGCGAGCATCCAGCGCTGCGACCACGTAGTAATACCTAGTGTCATCTGCCGTTATTCCCCGGAGTGCAAACTGGGCCTTGGTGTGGAGGAACCAAGACATTGGGTCGTGCAGCCAAAAGTCCGGTAGTTTGACCGAAATGGAGCACGCATTGCTGGGGTTTCCCGTCCGGGTCATCTCCGGGGTGTTCACCTCGTGTTCCATTCTGCGTCAAGGGTCACCAGTGTGGAGATGAAATAACCAGACCGAACTTTCCAAGCAGATGAACTTTATTTCACTCTCACATCTTCCAGAATCAGAACATTAAACTCGTGAAGCAGGGACTCTCTCTTTTATATCCCAAAACTCACACCTCCCTGCTACCTGAGGTCCTGCATTCACCATTCACTCTCCCCAGACAATTCCCCTTAACCCCCAGCCCTTTGATCTCCATGCTCTCTCAGTCTGAGAGGAAAACTACTGAACTCTACAGCATGGGTCCCCCCACAAGATGTACATTTCCACATTTCTTTATCACGTTACATGTTATCTGAGTAATCTGGTGACTTTTGCTACAGTTTTTGCTTGTAGAATAGAAGCTTCTTTCTGATGTGCAAAAACTGTGCATATTTTTCTCTCTTTTGTAGTTTAACACTTCTTTGTATTAAAACCTGTCCAAATACTACATACTTCAGTGTCTTCAATAATCAAGCGATAACCATCCACACCAAAATCATGGTTTTTCGGGCCGTTGTTCTTTCCACCCTTCTTTATGCCTGTGAAGCCTGGACCTTGTATCGTCGCGATATCAAGCGCCTTGAGAACTTCCAACAGAGAAAGCTCAGACAAATACTTGGCATTCGTTGGGAGGATCGCCTTTCAAACAACGAGATTCTCAAGCGTGCTCTACTGCCTAGTGTAGAAGCTACCATCTTGCAGCACCGCCTTCGATGGACAGGACATGTCGTACGGATGGACCCCACCAGACTACCACGAATCATGCTCCAGGGGGAGCTTGAGAAAGGAACAAGACCACATGGTAGGCCAAAACTGCGCTACAAGGACCAGCTAAAATGTTCCCTGAAGCAAGCCAACATAGACAAAAGATCTTGGGAACAACTTGCCACCAACAGAGCAGCCTGGAGAAGAAGAACTTGGGAAGGCACAGACTCATTTGAGAGGCTCAGAAACAACAGGATGATGATAAACACAAACGAAGACAAGAAAAACAAAACCAACCATGTCCCCCACCCTCAATAAAATGTGACTTCTGCCCACGACAGTTCTATCATAGGCTGGGCCTTCAGAGCCACATCTGCCATCGACATCGATCACAGATGGCAACGTCCTGAAAACTAAGACGAAACCAATGCTCGGACACGAGCTGGAGCCAATGATTACATACTGGTCTGTTCCTTGGAGGAATAATATAAGAAAGTGGTTACCTGACTGTGAAGCCTAATACACGACATAGAGTCAACATTAGGTCTGAACAGAACAAGTGGTCTTTGCCTTGGAACTCTCCCATGGATGCCATTTTTGCCCAGTCTCTTTCTTATTGTTGAATCATGGACCAATGTCCAAACTGAGGTGAGTGAAGCCTGCAGTTCTTTGCGTGTTTCCGGGGTTTTGTTTTGCATCTATTCTTGAATTTCTTTAGATTGTGGCATGATGTGCTGCTTTTTGAGACCTTTTAGCCTACTTCACTTTGTCATACAGGTTCTATTTAAGTAATTTCTTGATTCAACAGGTCTGGCAGTTATATGGTAACTGGGTGCATTCTGAACACCAAGTAGTGCCAGAAATTGAAAAAAGATTACTCATAGGTCATTGCACCTGAAATATTAATGAAACAAACAGTTGTTACTCATGCAATTACAAGCTCATTTATATTAATTTATATACAGTGGTGTGAAAAAGTGTTTGCCCCCTTCCTGATCTCTCTTTTTTTGTATGTTTGTCACACTTATGTAAATGTTTCAGATCATCAAACAAATTTAAATATTAGACAAAGATAACACAAGTAAATACAAAATGCAGTTTTTAAATGAAGGTGTTTATTATTAAGGGGAAAAAAAATCCAAACCTACATGGCCCTGTGTGAAAAAGTGATTATCCCCCCTTCCCCCGTTAAAACATAAATTAACTGTGGTTTGTCACATCTTTGGAAAGCTGAGTTCAATTTCTCTAGCCACACCAAGGCCTGATTACTGCCACACCTGTTCTCAATCAAGAAATCACTTAAATAGGAGCTGCCTGACAAAGTGAAGTAGACCAAAAGACCCTCAAAAGCTAGACATCATGCTGTGATCCAAAGAAATTCAAGAACAAATGAGAAACAAAGTAATTAAGATCTATCAGTGTGGAAAAGGTTATAAAGCCATTTCTAAAGCTTTGAGACTCCAGCGAACCACAGTAAGAGCCATTATCTGCAGATGGTGAAAACATGGAACAGTGGTGAACCTTCCCAGGAGTGGCCGGCCGACCAAAATTACCCCAAGAGTGCAGAGACGACTCATCCAAGAGGTCACAAAAGACCCCACAACAACATCCAAAGAACTGCAGGCCTTGCTTGCCTCAGTTAAGGTCAGTGTTCATGACTCCACCATAAGAAAGAGACTGGGCAAAAATAGCCCGCATGGCAGAGTTCCAAGGCAAAAACCACTGCTGAGAAAAAAAGAACATAAAGGCTCATCTCAGCTTTGCCAGAAAACATCTTGATGATCCTCAAGACTTTTGGGAAAATACTCTGTGGACTGACGAGACAAAAATTAAACTTTTTGGAAGGTGTGTGTCCATTACATCTGGTGTAAAAGTAACACAGCATTTCAGAAAAGGAACAGCATACAAACAGAAAAATATGGTGGTGGTAGTGTGATGGTCTGGGGCTGTTTTGCTGCTTCAGGACATAGAAGACTTGCTGTGGTAAATGGAACCGTGAATTCTGCTGTCTACCAAAAACTCCTGAAGGAGAATGTCCGGCCATCTGTTCGTGACCTCAAGCTGAAGCACACTTGGGTTCTGCAGCAGGACAGTAATCCAAAACACACCAGCAAATCCACTTCTGAATGGCTTAAGAAAAACAAAATGAAGACTTTGGAGTGGCCTAGTCAAAGTCCTGACCTGAATCCAAATGAGATGCTGTGGCATGACCTTAAAAAGGCGGTTCCTGCTCAAAAACCCTCCAATGTGGCTGAATTACAACAATTCTGCAAAGATGAGCGGGCCAAAATCCCTCCACAGCACTGTAAAAGACTCATTGCCAGTTATCGCAAACGCTTGATTGCAGTTGTTGTTGCTAACGGTGGCTCAACCAGTTTTTAGGTATGGGGCAATCACTTTTTCCACATAGGGCTATGTAAGTTTTGATTTTTTTCCCCTTAATAATAAACACCTTCATTTAAAAACTGCATGTTGTGTTTACTTGTGTTATCTTTGTCTAATATTTAAATTTGTTTGATGATCTGAAACATTTAAGTGTGACAAACATACAAAAAATGAGAAATCAGGAAGGGGCAAACATTTTTTCACACCACTGTAAATAAAAATACATTTGTATTAATATTTTTATTTTATTTAAGTAGTATAAGATAGTGGTGGAATGTACATGAATGGAACAAAGGTGAAGAAGAGGTCTTGGGTAGATATGGTTTTAAGGAGAGAAATGTGAAAGGACAGATGGTTGTGGATTTTGTTGAAAGGATGAAAATGGCTGTGGTGAACACATACTTCAAGAAGAGAGAGGAACATAGGGTGACTTAGCAAGCGTGAAGTGCACACAGGTGGACTATTATGCAGGTGAAACAATCTGAAAGAGATAGGAGACTGCAAGGTGGTGGAAAGGGAGAATATTGCTAGGCAGCATCGGATGGGTATGACTTTGAAAAGCAAGAATAGGAAGAGAGTGAAGGCAGAGCTAAGGATTAAATGGGGGAAGTTACAGAAGGAAGAAGGTTGCACAGAGTTCAAGAAAGAGTTGATACAGTCTCTGGGTGGTAGGGAAGAATTACCAGAGAACTGGGAAAGTACAGCAAAAGAATTGAGGAAAGTGAGTAGAAAGGTATGTGGTGTATCATCTGGACAGAGGAAAAAGACAAGGAGAGTTGGAGGTGGAATGAGGAGGGACTGCAAAATATATAAAGCAAGAGGTTGGCAAAGGAAAAAGTGGGATAGTCAGAGAGATGAAGAAAGTAGACATCTCGGAATCTTGGCATATGGCAAAGAGAAGTAAAAAAAAAGGAATACAATGAGCTGTATGAGAGGCTGGACACTAAGGAAGGAGAAAAGGACTCATCGATTGGCTAGACAGAGAAATCAAGCTGGAAAGGATGTGAAGCAGGTTAGGTTGATTAAGGACAGAGAGAGTAATGTACCAACGAGTAACGAGAGTGTGCTGAAAAGATGGGAGTACTTTGAAAAGCAGATGAATGAAGAAAATGAAAATGAGAGGATGGTGGATGAAGTAAAGATAGTGAACAAGGAAGTTCACAGGATTAGCAAGGTGGAAGAGAGGGCAGCTATGAAGAGGATGAAGAGTGGAAAGGTGGTCAGTCCAGACAAACCTGTGGAAGTATGGAGACGGCAGTGGGATTTCAAGCAGATTGTTTAGCACAATTTTGGAGAGTGAGATGATGCCTGAGGAATGAAGAAGTGTTGTGGTACCAATTTTCAAGAACAAGGGTGATGCTCAGAGCTGTGATAACTACAGAGGCTGCACGGTGGGCTGCACGGTGGCGCAGTGGTTAGCACTGCGGCAGCACAGTTTACCCTCGGCCAGGGGATCGCGGGGATCATGAGATCGTGGGTTCGATCCCTGCCCCCGGCCAACAGTGATCTGTGTGGAGTTTGCATGTTCTCCCCGTGTTTGCGTGGGTTTACGCCGGGATTTCTCCGGTTTCCTCCCACATGCCAAAAACATGCAGGTTAGGGAGTTAAGGGGCGCTTGCGCACGCAGCGACCGGCAGCTGGTGGCTTGTCACCGGACTGCAGAACAAATCTATCTACGGGTACAAAATAAGTCCAAAAAAAAAAAAAAAAAAGAGGGATAAAGTTGATTAGCCACACTATGAAGATATGGGAAAAAAATGTTGAAGCCAGGTTAAGAGGAGAGTCACAATCAACGAGCAGCAGTATGGTTTCATGCCAAGAAAGAATACTAGATGCAATGTTTGCTTTAAGAGTGTTGATGGAGAAGTACAGAGAAGGTCAGAAGGAGTTGGACTGTGTCGTTGAGAAAGCATATGATAGAGTGCTAAGATAAGAAGTGTGGTTCTGTATGAGAAAGTCAGGAGTGGCAGAGAAGTATGTGAGAGTGTTGCAGAACATGTATGAGGACAATGAGACAGTGATGAGCTGTGCTGTAGGAGTGACAGATTCAAGCTCGGAGCGTGACTACATCAGGGATTGGCTTTGAGCCCCTTCTTGTTTGTCATAGTGAGGGACAGGCTGACAGTTGAGGTCAGGCAGGAATTTCCATGGACCATGATGTCTGCAGATAGCATTATGATCTGTAGGGAGCAGGTGGAGAAGAACCCAGAAAGGTGGGGGTATGCACTGGAGAGAAGAGGAATGAAAGTCAATTGAAGAAAGAATGAGAGGGTGGCAAGTGTAACAGTGAAGATGCAAGGAGTAGAAGTAGTGATGGTAGATGAGTTTAAATACCTGGGGTAAACCATCCAATGCAATTGAAAAGGCACAAGATAGGTGGAGAAGAGTGCAGGCAGGGTGAAGTGGGTGAAGACGAGTGTCGGGTGATTTATGACAGAACAATTGTAGCTAGAGTGAAAGGAAAGTGTTACAAGATGGTACTGAGACCTGCTATGATGTACAGTTTGACTGTGGCACTCACTAAAACACTGAGGGCAGAGTTGAAGATGCTAAGATTCTCTTTGGGAGTGACAGGATTAGAAATGAGTGTATCAGAGGGACAGCTCAGATTGAGCGGTTTGAAGACAACGTAAGACAGGCAAGGCTGAGATGATTTGAACATGTGTAGAGGAGGGATAGTGGCTATATTGGACAAAGGATGTTGAAGATGGAGCTGGCAGAGAAGAGGAAAAGAGGAAGACCACTGAGAAGACTCATGGATGTAGTGAAGGAGGACATGGCCTCTCTGTGTCCTCCTTCACTACATCCATGAATCTTCTCTGTGGTGTGTTGGTATTACAGAGGAAGATAAAAGGATAGGGTGAGATGGAGGTGAATGATCTGCTGTGGTAACCCCTAAAAGGAGCAGTCGAAAGAAGAAGATGATAGTGACAACACACAGAAGAGGGAGATGACATTGCAGGGTGTTTCAAATGGATGTATTTTGTTGAGGGGAGTTCTCTTAATTAATATTCCATGAGCATGGACAAGGAGTAAGGCATACTGTTAATGTACACTGTGGCTCAAAATGTAGCTTGTCTTCCTTTGTTACAGTACAGTGAACTACCACTGATTGATGGGGATATGATTAGGAAAGACTTTGAGAAAGTACTGGCTTGAATTTGTCTGAGGCATATTCCATTTTTACAGCTCTTAGTGTATGTGTAATTTTTCTTTTTTGTGGTTGAAAATTTTAATTTTAGACTTGCTAATGAAAATTTTCAGTGTTCTAATTTTTTGATGTGCACCTGTATTACCACCCTCCTTTCTCGACTCTTGTGTAGGAGTTCTTGGGAGGTGTGGCTGCAGCAGGAATGAGGAACACCTGCTCTGCATCCAGAAACCACCCGAGCTCCTTAAAAGCTGGTCTCATCTGCCAGACTTTGCTGAATAGTACTCTCTGACGTGTTATCATGCTGTCCTGTCTTGCCAGTTATCTTACTCTTTACATTAAAAATGTGCTCTGTCTCATTCTTACTTTGATCTCCTGTGTTGACAGAATACTGTATTATTAGAAAATGCTCCTCAATCACTCACTGATGGTCACTCCCCAATGAAGAATTCCAACATTCCTGTCTGCCCACTCCTACATGAGACAGAAACAAGATTTTTGGAATGGGGAAACTTGTGCACGTCTTACCTACACTCACCTGTACATACACACACACAGACTCACTGACTCACTCACCTTGGACCTTCACTGCCAGCAGTTCACTCTCATCCACAATTCATTGTGTTTATCAATAAAAATCATTAAACTTGCACTGTGTCTGTTTTGGGGTCCTGGCCTGCTTCTTTATACAGCATCTCACAAAAGTGAGTACGCCCTTCACATTTTTGTAAATATTTTATTATATATTTTCATGGGACAACACTGAAGATATGATACTTTGATACAATGTAATGTAGTCAGTGTACAGCTTGTATAACAGTGTAAATTTGCTGTCCCCTCAAAATAACACAACACACAGCCATTGATGGGCAGTGCGGTGGCAGAGTGGTCAGCACTGTGGCAGCACAGCAACGCACCCTTGGCCGGGGGATCCTGGATTCGATCCCAGCCCACGACCAACAGTGATCTGTGTGGAGTTTGCATGTTCTCCCCGTGTCTGTGTGGGTTTACTCCGGGATTTCTCCGGTTTCCTCCCACATGCCAAAAACATGCAAGTTAGGTTAATTGGCATCAAACTGGGGATTCTAAATTGTCCTTAAGTATGACTGTGAGAGTGAATGGCTGTCTGTCTCTGTGTTGGCCCTGCGATGGACTGGCAAACTGTCCAGGGTGTACCCTGCCTCTCGCCCAAAGATGCTGGGATAGGCTCCAGCCCCCCCGTGACCCGAAAAGGATTAAACGGAAGAAGATGAATGGATGGATGGATGGACAGCCATTGATGTCTAAACCGCTGGCAAAAAAAGTGAGTACACCCCAAGTGAAAATGTCCAAATTGTGCACAAAGTGTCAGTATTTTGTGTGGCCACCATTATTTTCCAGCACTGCCTTAACTCTCTTGGGCATGGAGTTCACTAGAGCTTCACAGGTTGCCACTGGAATCCTATTCCACTCCTCCATGATGACATCATGGTGTTAGAGACCTTGCGCTCATCCACCTTCCATTTGAGGATGCCCCACAAATGCTCAATAGGGTTTAGGTCTGAAGACATGCTTGGCCAGTCCATCACCTTTACCCTCAGTTTCTTTAGCAAGGCAGTGGTCGTCTTGGAGGTATGTTTGGAGTTGTTATCATGTTGGAATACTGCCCTGCGGCCCAGTTTCTGAAGATAGGGGATCATGTTTTGCTTCAGTATGTCACAGTACATGTTGGCATTCATGGTTCCCTCAATGAATTGTAGCTCCCCAGTGCTGGCAGCACTCATGCAGCCCCAAACCATGACACTCCAACCACCATGCTTGACAGTAGGCAAGACACTTTTCTTTGTACTTCTCACCTGGTTGCCGCCACACACGCTTGACACTATCTGAATCAAATAAGTTTATCTTGGTCTTATCAGACCACAGGACATGGTTCCAGTAATCCATGTCCTTAGTCTGCTTGTCTTCAGCAAACTGTTTGCGGGCTTTCTTGTGCATCATCTTTAAAAGGGGCTTCCTTCTGGGATGACAGCCATACAGACCAATTTGATGCAGTGTGCGGGCTGCACGGTGGCGCAGTGGTTAGCACTGCGGCAGCACAGTTCTACCCTCGGCCGGGGGATCGCGGGGATCATGAGATCGTGGGTTCAATCCCTGCCCCCGGCCAACAGTGATCTGTGTGGAGTTTGCATGTTCTCCCCGTGTTGCGTGGGTTTACTCCGGGATTTCTCCGGTTTCCTCCCACATGCTAAAAACATGCAAGTTAGGGATACGGGGCGCTTGCGCACGCAGCGACCGGCAGCTGGTGGCTTGTCACCAGACTGCAAAACAAATCTACCTACGGGTACAAAATAAGTACAAAAAAAAAAAAAAAACAGTGTGTGGTGTATGGTCTGAACACTGACAGGCTGACCCCCCCACACACACACACACTCCTTCAACCTTTGCAGCAATGCTGGCAGCACTCATACATCTATTTTCAAAAGACAACCTCTGGATATGATGCTGAGCATGTGCACTCAACTTCTTTGGTCGACCATGGCGAGGCCTGTTCTGAGTGTAACCTGTCCTGTTAAACCATTGTATGGTCTTGGCCATCATGCTGCAGCTCAGTTTCAGGGTGTTGGCGATCTTCTTATAGCCAAGGCCATCTTTATGTAGAACAACAATTCTTTTTTTCAGATCCTCAGAGAGTTCTTTGCCATGAGGTGCCATGTTGAACTTCCAGTGACCAGTATGAGAGAGTGTGAGAACGATAACACCAAATTTAACATACCTGCTCCCCATTCACACCTGAGACCTTGTAACACTAATGAGTCACATGACACCGGGGAGGGAAAATGGCTAATTGGGCACAATTTGGACATCTTCAGTTGGGGTGTACTCACTTTTGTTGCCAGCAGTTTAGACATTAATGGCTGTATGTTGAGTTATTTTGAGGGGACAGCAAATTTACACTATTATACATGCTGTACACTGACTACTTTACATTGTATCAAAGTGTCATATCTTTAGTGTTGTCCCATGAAAAGATATAATAAAATATTTACAAAAATGTGAGGGGTGTACTCACTTTTGTGAGATACATGTAGCCAACATTAAGAAGCCAGTCCACGTAGTTAAGTGATTAAAAAATATTCTGCCTGCCATAAAGTCTTTTACACCACTGCAACAACAAAAACATGCATGATTGAAAGTTTGAAAGGTTCAACAAGTCATTCCAGCCAGAGAGCCATTCGGTAGAATTGGCTGACAGGACCAGATGCAGTGGGATAGCACAACAAAGAGGAACAGCAATAATCTGCTGAACAACATGGGAAGACAGCACAGAGCACATCTACGAGATGCACTGTACTTGCCATCGTACCCACACATCTTTTCCGTGGCAAGGGCGACAAAAGCAGGCACAATGATCACCTAGAAAGGAGACGGCTGCATAACCACCAAGGACGGTCGGAGGTTTGATATTCATTAAAGTGGTAATTTGTGGGATGCAGGAAAAATAAGGCGAGCAGGCAGATAATTCGTTTGGAGCGTTTAATCCACAGTCAGAGCAAAGCACAAGTGAACATACAGGTAAAACCAGAGCTCTCCCTTTTAATTATCTCCGCCCATCTCTCCTGGTGTGAGATCCACCCAACATCATGTCCGCCACACAGCCCCCCCCCCCCAAACACCCAGAACTGACTAGTCAAACCAAACCAACCCCCCAACCAATACTCATTCAGACCCTCCTAGGCGGCCTGATCACCCGACCCCAAAGACTATGCTTCAACCCCGCTGAAGATGGCGAGAGGGTACGAACAGGGGCAAGGTCTGGAATTGAAACAGGGCTGGGGGGGCGACCCCGTCGTCGGGTCCTTGCCAACTCCAACCACTCATCAGGAAGTACATACGCAGGTTTAAGCCAATCCACCAAAACCCGCTCACACCTCTCACCAATATCCACAACAAAATTTTGGGGTCCTGTCTCTAAAACACGAAACGGCCCATCACAAGGAGGCTGGAGTGGAGAACGGTGAGCATTGTGGTGAATAACCACATAATCTGGTGACGACAAGTTCTTAGGCATATAGGACCAGGGAATACAATGATGAACAGGAATGGGCGGAAAAACAGCAGCCGGATCCTGAAACTGAGGTCGATGACCTATAGCCGATCCCGGGACTGTAGAACCCAAAAGAAACTCCCCTGGAACCCTTAACGTCTGACCCAACACAAGCTCAGCAGAAGAAGAACGCAAACCCTCCTTAGGTGCAGAACGGAGGCCTAGCATAACCCACGGCAAATGGTCCACCCAATTACTACCCGTGAAAGCGGCTCGCAAGGCAATTTCATGGTACGGTGAAAACGCTTGCACAACCCATTCGCCTGTGGGTTATATGCTGTTGTCTGATGGAGCTTCACTCTGAGGCTCTCAGCCACCATAGTCCACAGCTCAGAAGTAAACTGGGGACCTCTATCTGATGTTACATCCGATGGAATACCAAAACGGGCCACCCAAGTACAAATAAAGGCCCGAGCCACTTCTGCAGATGTAGTAGATGACAGAGGTACAGCCTCTGGCCATCTAGTTGTCCTATCTACCATAGTAAGGAGGTATGACAAACCCTGAGAAGGGGGAAACGAACCAACTAGGTCTACATTGACATGGTTGAACCTCCTCTCCGGCGTTAAAAATGGCTCCAGAGGAGCTTTTGTGTGAACATGTATCTTAGCCTGCTGGCATGCCACACAGGAAGCCACCCAGCCCTTAACATCCTTACAGAGATCCGGCCATACAAACTTAGCTCCCACAATTCTAACTGATGCCTTTACCCCTTGGTGGGAAAGATTGTGAATAACATCAAAAACCCAACGGCGCCAACCAGTGGGAACTACAGGATGGGGTGGGCTGGTTGAGACATCACAAAGGAGTCTGGCCCCACCTTCATGCAGCGCCACCTCCTCCAGACGAAGTCCTGTCACAGCTGTCCGTAACCTCTGAACCTCTGAATCCAAAAGCTTCTCTGTCGCCATGGCATTATAATCTACCCCCAAATGCACAGTTTACCTGAGCTCGGGAAAGGCAGTCAGCTACCCAATTATCCTTACCGGTCACATGACGAATATCTGTGGTGAACTCTGAAATAGCAGATAGCTAGCGTTGCTGCCGCACTGACCAAGGCTCCGCAGTCTTAGCCATAGCAAAAGTAAGGGGTTTATGGTCTACGAAAGCAGTGAACTCACACCTCTCTAGCAGGAACCTAAAATGACGAGATGCATTATTTACAAAATGTTGAGATCAATATTAACCAATGTAAAGATGAGCATAAATCACAAGGTGTTGTAAAAGGCACAGAGAAAGTTCAAAAACATACAGTAGGTTAGTAAAAGTTACAACCAAAATGATAAAAGAGAAACGCAAGCATCTGAGTCATGCATAGAATATGTTGATACTAGGAGTGGTGGTGGGGGATTGATGCATCGTAGTTTCGCAGTACTTTGTGGGTGTGATACTGTATCAATTCAGAGACACATTATTATGATACTTTATTAAAAGTTATTAAATGTTACAAATACAAACTTACCTACAGACATGGACAAAATTGTTGGTACCCCTCTGTTAATGAAAGAAAAGCCCACAATGGTCACAGAAATAACTTGAATCTGACAAAAGTGGTAATAAATAAAAATTCTATGAAAATTAACCAGTGAAAATCAGACAATGTTTTTGAATTGTGGTTCAACAGAATTATTTTAAAAAACAAACTCATGGACTTCCGGTTATGGCTGCCACGTAGGACAGACGTGTCTCGCTCTGCTCTGCTCCTGGAGAAAAAAAATCGGCAAATAACTCTCTCATTTGGGACAGAACGTATCCCAGCATTTGGGCGAGGATATGTCGGCGAAGCCTAAGGCTGGAAAACCAGGAAAAGGAAAAAGCGAGCCGCCGAAACAGTCCAAATTAACGGACTTTCAGGTCTGTGACGCAGCAAACAAAACTCCATATATGGCGGAGGAGGCTGGCGGCGGTGCGATGTCTGCGGGGAATGGCGCAGATGCGCTGATGGCTGCCATGAGTTCAATGAGAGCGGACTTTTCCTCTAGATTTGATGGGATTATGACAGCGTTGGAAGGAATAAGAAAGGAATTGGGTGACTGTGTAGAACGAACGGCGCAGATGGAGCTCCGTCTCGCTAGTGCTGAAGATGACGTCACCCGTCTTCAATTAAAGGTGCGCACTTTGGAAAAAAAAAATAAATCTCTGGAAGATAATATTTTGGATTTGGAATCTCGGTCGAGACAGAATAATTTGAGGCTGGTGGGTCTTCCAGAGGAATCAGAAGGTCGGGACGTATGTTCCTTTCTGGAAAAGTGGATTCCGGAGGTGCTGGGCAGCGAGGAGTTGCAATCAGCAGTGGTTCTGGAAAAAGCACATCGTATTGGCCCACGGAGAGATAAGGGACCGCCGAGGACCTTAATTATGAAGTTTCTTAGCAACAGAGACAGGATGAAGATCTTCAACGCTGCACGTGCTAAAGGAGAGATTAAACACCAGGACCAGCAGGTGCGGTTCTACCCAGATTTGGCCACAGGAATCCAGCAATTGAGGAAGCAGTTTGATCCCATACGTAAGGAGCTGCGCAACCTTGGGATTCGTCATGGTGTAATCTATCCTGCGAGACTGCTGACCACGTATGAGGGCAGAACCCACATCTTCAAGACCCCAGAGGAGGCGCAGGAGTTCATCAAGAAGATCAAAGAGGAAGAAGAGACTGGTGGGAGCTAAGCATGAACAAAATATAAGGTAGAATAATTAAGCATTTGCACAGGCATTTGACTGACTTGAAGTAAATAGTAAGTTTACAAAATATAGATTGTATTATATATTAAAAAAACAAAACAAAAACAAAACAAACAAAAAAAAAACTATGATGTACAAAGTTGTTAAAAATTTTGGAGTTAAGTTGGAAAACTACAGAGGAGAGTTAATGTTACGTCATTAAAAGCAGTAGAGTTAGGGTGATTGGGAGGATGAAGAAGGAGTGGCTTAGGCTGTTCCCCGTGGGTGTGGAACGGTCGATGGCTATATCGGGAGACAGAATTTTTCTTTTGATTTTGGGGGGTTTGCCACAAGAGTGGGAAGGGGAAATTTGTTTGTGTGTAGTTTGTAGGATGAATGTTCAACCACTCATGTTTTTGCTTCTCTGTATGAGCATGTTTACACTGCAAGGTAATCCTAAACTCTCTATTGATCATGGACCAAAGTGTTAATCTTAATTTAACTTCATGGAATTGCAGAGGTCTACAAAATTTAAAAAAACTTAAACAAGTTATGAATAAAATAAAGGACATGGGTTCAAGAATTGTGTTTTTACAAGAAACTCATCTGATAGAGGAGGATGTTAAAAGAATTAGGAGTAGATGGCAGGGAAGTGTATTCACCTCTTCATTTTCATCCCGAGCCAGGGGAGTTATGACTCTCATACATAAATCAGTTCCTTTTCAGGTGAAAAATGTAATTGGAGACAAATTTGGAAGATATGTAATCATTCAAGGTTCTTTGCTATTAGAAAATATAAATCTTGTGAACTTATATGGTCCCAATATAGATGATCAGAAGTTCTTTGCTAATTTATTTCTCATCTTATCATCACTTACAGGGCAACATATAATAGCAGGGGATTTTAATTGTATATTGAATCCAGGTGTGGATAGATCAACAGGACTGGATTGTACGCACATTGGATGTAGGATGACTATTAATCATTTTATGAAAGAATTGAGATTGTTAGATATATGGAGAGAAATGAAACCACAAGTTAAAGCCTATTCTTGTTATTCCAGTACCTACAAGACATTCTCACGTATTGATTATTTTTTGATTTCCACAGAATTAAGGTCCAAGATTCAAAACTGCTTTTATGATAACATCGTGATTTCTGATCATGCACCCTGTTGTCTAATATATGTAGATAAAAAATTGACAAAGGAATCAGGTAGATGGCAATTTCAGCATAAATGGCTTCAGGATGAGGAATTTGTCAAGTATATAGAAAAACAGATAGACGAGTTCTTTGACATCAATACTACACAAACATCAGCATGTGTAAAGTGGGAGGCTTTCAAAGCTTTTATTAGGGGACATATTATTAGTTATACAGGATCAAAATCTAAGAAGACTCGAGAGGAGAGAGCTAAATTGGAACATAAAATAAAAAGTCTTCAGGAAAAAGTGTATGCAGGAAGTGACCCAAGGTTGGAGAATGAATTACTGATTTTGAGAGCTGAATACGACAAAAAATCAGCAAATAGAGCTGCCTCGAGTCTTCTAAGATTGAAACAATCTTTTTATGAACAAGGTGAAAAATCAGGAAAATTATTAGCATGGCAGATTAAACAATTGGAAATTAAAACACCAATTACCAGTATTATAAGTAATGGACAGGTAGTTATAGATCCTTTAGAAATTAATAGAGCCTTTAGAGATTACTATGAAAAATTATATGATACCAAAAATGAACCTGATTTAACAAAACTAAATGGGTTTTTGAACGAACTATCTATACCGTGTATTCCAAATGAAAACAGGGAGATATTGGAGTCTAAAATTAGTCAAGAAGAAGTTGGGCTAGCCATTGATAATATGAAATCAGGAAAAAGTGCAGGACCAGATGGTCTTCCAGTTGACCTTTATAAAAAATTTAAGAATAAATTAATAAAACCTTTTTTGGAAATGGTTTTAGAAGCATTTCAAAATAATAATTTACCATCATACATAAATAATGCCTTAATTATACTGCTGCCAAAACCAGGTAAGCCCTCTAATAAATGTGAAAATATGAGACCAATAAGCCTATTAAATGCTGACCTTAAGATAATCTGTAAAATTTTAGCAAGATGAATACAAGAAATTTTACCAAATATTATTAATCGAGATCAGAATGGCTTTATAAAGGGTAGACAAGGCTTCCATAATGTAAGAAGACTATTTAATATTATTTATTTTAATAAAGAAGCACCGGATACAGCTCTCCTATCATTGGACGCCGAAAAGGCCTTTGATAGAGTTGAATGGCCCTTTCTTTTTGAAGTCCTACAAAGGTTTGGACTTGGAAATAATTTCATAAAATGGGTTCAAATAATATACAATAATGCTACAGCAGAAATCCTAACAACAATATTTCAAAACCAATAAAAATCAATAGAGGATGTCGACAAGGCTGTCCACTTTCACCTTTACTGTTTACTATGGCAATTGAACCTTTAGCGATAGCGATACGTTTACATTCACAAATATATGGAATTAAAGTTGGACCAACAGAACATAAAATCTCCCTGTACGCCGATGATATAATTTTGTTTATGTCGAATCTAAAAAAATCAATTCCAACCTTGTTGAATTTAATAAAAAATTTGGGGGAAATATCAGGATATAAAATAAATAAAACTAAATCTTCAATATTAATGCTAAATGAGACCCAGAGAAATTACCCAGCCCCTGAGGTAAATCAATTCAATGTTGTAAATCAGTTTAAATATTTAGGAATCCAAATTATGCCTAAGCTAGAATCAGTCGCCAGTGTCAACTATGAAGCCTTAATGTCAGATATCAATGAGTTAACTCAGAGATGGATGTCACTACCAATGTCGATGATCGGGAGAATCAATATACTTAAAAGTAATATTTTACCTAAAATACTTTATTTATTTCAATACATTCCCTTATCACCACCTTTAGATCTATTCTCAAGAATAAAAAAAAAGTTAGTGGAATTTATATGGAACAACAGGAGGGCTAGATTACGTTTGTCTTTATTATATTTACCATTTGATCGTGGAGGTCTGAAATGTCCAAATTTTATGTTGTATTATTGGTCGGCACAACTGAGGTCTATGACATATTATTTTTCATCAAATGATCTCCCTCACTGGACTGAAATGGAATCATACAATTTACCTTTACCTCTTCCCATATTCATATACTCAGATTCGGCAAAAAAATTACAAAAACAAGTTAAAAATCCATTTGTAAAGCATATGATCAAAATATGGTGTGAAGCTAAAAACTATTTAAAAGAACCACAGTTATTGTCACAATTTAGTCCAATATGGGGTAATCAATATTTTAAACCAGGGAGAGCGGACGCTGTATTTAAAGTATGGAATTTAAAAGGGATACAAAAGATTCAGGATTTATATTTGCCATGTGCAGACAACATAATGTCTTTTGAAGAGCTGAGGATCAAATTTAATCTCAATAGAACACATTTTTTTAAATATCTTCAACTTAGAAACTTTATTCGATCAAATCAAAATAAAGCTCTCACTCGACCTATTTATTCATCCTTGGAAAAAATGATGATGAAAGATAGTAAAAGAAAGGGTATTATTTCAGAGTTTTATAACTCATTGACACTATCTTCAAGTGAAAATTCACTGAAAAGATTAAACTACTGGAAAGAAGATCTGCAAATTGAAATTTCAGAGGAACAATGGGAATTGGCTTGTACAGAAGCTCAAACCAAATCAATAAATGCACGCCTTAAATTGATACATTTCAAATGGTTAATGCGGATGTATGTTACACCGGAGGAGTTAAATAGATATAACAAAAATATACCAGATACATGCACAAAATGCATGGAAAGTAAAGGAACCCTATTTCATTGTTTATGGGAATGTAGATTAATAAGAATGTTTTGGGAGGAGGTGAGGGTAACAATTGAAAAAATAATCTCAAAACAAATCATATTGAATCCTAAACTGTTTTTGTTGGGTCTGTACCCAGAAAAGCATAATTTCAATAAAAGTGAAAGAACATTCATAGACCTCAGTTTGCTTAATGCCAAAAAATGTATTGCACTATTATGGAAAAAGACTCATAGACCAGATGTGACTCAGTGGTTAAGACAGATGTTAACAAACCTTCCATTAGAAAGAATAACATATATACTGAAATCAAAGGAAATTGTGTTTGAGAATATATGGAGACCTTTTATTGATTATGTAAAAAATTTAAACATAACTCTTGAAGAAGAAGGTGAATGATGTGTGTGGACCTTGTAAATTCCAAACTGGTGAACATAATATGTATACTAATGTATTGGATTGTCTAGACTAAACAGAGGAGCATTGTTGAAGACTTGATTTTGTTGGTGGTTGTTGGTGTTTTTAGGGCATTTTTTTTTTTGTAGTACTTTAGTGTTAGTGTTTGATTGTTTGTATCATGTTTGTTAAAAAAAAAAAAAAAGGTTCAATAAAGATATTGTGGAAAAAAACAAACAAACTCATGAAACAGACCTGGACAAAAATGATGGTACCCCTAGAAAAGATTGAAAATAATGTGACCACAGGGACATATTCAACCAAGATGTGTCCTCTAATTAACATCACAGGTGTCTACAAACTTGTAATCAGTCAGTCGGCCTATTTAAAGGGTGACAAGTAGTCACCGTGCTGTTTGTTGACATGGTGTGTACCACATTAAACATGGACCAGAGGAAGCAAAGGAGAGAGTTGTCTCAATAGATTAGAAAGACAATTATAGACAAGCATGTTAAAGGTAAAGGCTATAAGACCATCTCCAAGCAGCTTGATGTTTCTGTGACTACAGTTGCACATATTATTGAGAAATTTAAGATCCACGGGACTGTAGCCAACCTCCCTGGACGTGGCCGCAGGAGGAGACGGATAATACAAATGGTAACAAAAGAGCCCAGAACAACCTCTAAACACATTCATAGTGAACTCCAAGGTCAAGGTACATCAGTGTCAGATCGCACCATCCGTCGTTGTTTGAGCCAAAGTGGACTTCATGGGAGATGACCAAGGAGGACACCACTGTTGAAAACAAATCATAAAAAAAGCCAGACTGGAATTTGCCAAACTGCATGTTGATAAGCCACAAAGCTTCTGGGAGAATGTCCTATGGACAGACGAGACAAAACTGCAACTTTTTGGCAAGGCACATCAGCGCTATGCTCACAGACACAAAAATGAAGCATACCAAGAAAAGAACACTGTCCCTACTGTGAAACATGGAGGAGGTTCTGTTATTAAAAAGCGACTACAGTATTTTGGGGGAGTCGATATTGACAAATCAAATTTTATTATCCCCAAATCAAAAAATGAGGAGTTTGAACATTACTTAGAGAATCAAAATTGGGAGCAGCTCATGTCAACATGTGAAGTAGATGATTGTTGTAATTTTATAACTGCAACAATCACAAAGTCTATAGAAAAATTTTCAAAGCAAATTAAAAGTAGACAACAGAAGATTAGCCTACCATGGTTAAATAATGAAATAAGAAAACTTATGAAGAGGCGAGACTATGCACTGAAAACATCACTAACCTCCAAACTACAAAATGATCACCTTGTGTACAAAAGTTTAAGAAATAAAGTGGTACATGAGCTGCGAAAATCAAAAATATCTTATTACAATAAACTGATAGATCATGCAAAGGGTAACAACAGTTCCCTATGGAGGCATTTAAATAACTTAACTAATAAAAAAAACGATCAGAAGGGGGTAAAGGAACTTAGAATCAATGGCAAGACCGTCAGTGACAAGGCTACTTTGGCAAATGAATTTAATTCACACTTTGTGGGCTCTGTGGAAGACTTAACAAAAATTTTTGTGCTGCCAAATGTGCTCAACAACACAAATTCCATAGTTCCAACAGATACTTTTCACATCGATGAGGTAAATGAGAAGTTAATTGCTGGTATTGTTAAAACACTGTCAAACTCAAAAACTAATGATATCTACAATATGAGCACCTCCTTTCTCAAAATGCACAGCAAAATATTAATCAAACCACTGACTCATCTCATTAATCTCTCCATTAGGTCTAGTACATTTCCATCTGGCTGGAAAAAAGCTGTCGTCATACCAGTTCATAAATCAGGCAGTAAAGACGATATATGCAATTACCGCCCAATCTCTATCTTACCAGTCCTATCTAAGGTTCTTGAAAAAGTTGTAGCTACACAGCTGATAGACTACTTACAAGACAGTCAACTTCTTCATCCACATCAATTTGGTTTTAGACCAGGATACTCAACAGAAACAGCAAATTGTTGCCTTATTGAAAACGTCAAACAGTCCTTGGACAGGGGTAATGTGGTAGGAGCTGTTTTTCTAGATCTCAAAAAGGCTTTCGATACTGTAAACCACAGTTTGCTTTTATCCAAAATGGTATCTTTTAACTTCTCCCCAAATACATTAGAATGGTTTGCATCTTATCTCCAGAATAGAGAACAGTGTGTAAAAGTTCACCAGGATAAATCCTCATTTTTAAACAACCGCATGGGTATCCCACAAGGGTCCATTCTTGGTCCTTTACTTTTCAGCATTTTTATTAATGACTTGCCGCTACACTGCTCAGCTGCAACATGCCAACTTTATGCAGATGATGCAGTTATTTACACAGCTGCCAAGACTCCAGCACAGGCTGCAGATGTACTGTCTACAAGTATGGTTGATGTCCAAGAGTGGCTCCTCAAGAACCATCTATTGCTGAACCTTCAGAAAACAGTCTCAATGTGCTTTTCAATCAAAAAATGTAACCTGCAACATTTTAAAGTTAATATACATGATCATGACATCAGTTTAGCTACAGAATTCAAATACCTTGGCATTGTACTAGATCCTCAACTCAAATTTAATCTTCATATAAAGAAAATTTCAAAAACAGTAAAAAAAAATCTGAACTGCTTTAAATTAATTAGATATTACATACCTTACGAAGCAGCTGCACTGTATATGCATTCTATGGTTTTTTCTCATATATCATACTGTTTGACAGTCTGGGCTCAAGCAGCCCCTTCCACAATAAGACATATAGGTTCATTATATAATCAAACCCTAAAAATCTTGGACAAAAAGCCCATTAGGTGGCATCACTGTAATGTTTTAAAAAAATACAACCTATTGAGTTTTGAGAGCTTCATTGACCTCTGTCTTCTGAAATTAACGTTCAAATGTTTCCATAAATCAGCACCCGAGCCACTTGCTGGTTTCGTCCAAAGACAGGACAGCAGCAGAGCCACCAGGAGTTCTGTTAACAATAACTGTAAAATATTCCACCGCAGAACCACATTTGGACAAACAGCTTTCTCTATAAAGGGCAGTCACATCTGGAACACAATGCCAAATGAAATTAAAATAATAACGGACTTTAAAACATTCACTAAAAATGTTAAAAACTGGCTGAAAAATAAACAAGAATGTACTCATGTATGAATTAATTGTCTGCAAAGTGAGAGTGAATGAAGGGAAGGAATAAATGTGTTTGTTTATAGTGAGTGACGGAGGGAGGAAGGCCTGAAATAGGCAAATGTGAGTTATGTTATATGTGTTAAATGTGAGTCAGGCTGTTATATTTGTGTATTTATAATATTTATAATATTTATGTTAAATGTGAGTCAGGCTGTTATATTTGTGTATTTATAATATTTATAATATTTATAATTGTGTATTTATAATTTTTCTGCATTGATGTATGTGGTTATTGTGTATATTTTTTATCTTGATTCTTTTTTTCTAAAGCCCATCCAGGGACAAGAGTTGCAAATTAGCTAATAGCTATACACTCTATGTGCAACACATCAGATTGATTGTCTTTGATTAATTGTCTATGTTTATTGCACTGTCCCTGTCAAATAAACTAATCTACTACTACTACTATTATGTTGTGGGGCTGCTTTGCTGCATCTGGCACAGGGTGTCTTGAATCTGTGCAGGGTACAATGAACTCTCAAGACTATCAAGGTATTCTAGAGAGAAATGTGCTGCCCAGTGTCAGACAGCTTGGTCTCAGTCGCAGGTCATGGGTCTTGCAACAGGATAATGACCCAAAACACACAGCTAAAAACACCCAAGAATGGCTAAGAGCCAAACATTGGACTATTCTAAAGTGGCCTTGTATGAGCCCTGATCTAAATCCTATTGAACATCTGAGGAAGGAGCTGAAACATGCCGTCTGGAGAAGGCACCCTTCAAACCTGAGACAACTGGAGCAGTTTGCTCATGAGGAGTAGGCCAAAATACCTGCTGAGAGGTGCAGAAGTCTCATTGACAGTTACGGAAATTGTTTGATTGCAGTGATTGCCTCAAAAGGTTGTGCAACAAAATATTAAGTTAAGGGTACCATCATTTTTGTCCAGGCCTGTTTCATGAGTTTGTTTTTTAAAATAATTCTGTTGAACCACAATTCAAAAGCATTGTCTGATTTTCAATGGTTAATTTTCATAGAATTTTTATTTATTACCACTTTTGTCAGATTCAAGTTATTTCTGTGACCATTGTGGGTTTTTCTTTCATTAACAGAGGGGTACCAACAATTTTGTCCACGGCTGTATTTGGGTAACAGAGTAATAAAAACCAATTGATTTTTCAGTCCATTTGACAGTCACCAAAACAAAAGCAGCTGCAATGAAGTGAAAAGACTGAAAACTTATATGAAACAGATATTAGCAGCTATACTTTGGGGACAAAGTTTGACATTGAATGGGGGGGGGGGGAATATATGGCATTGCAACACTTAAGGAATCGTAGTATCATGATAGTATTGCATCGTGACCAAAGCATCGCAATACGTAATCTCCGTGCTGCTGTAATCCCGGAATTTCCCCATTGTGGAACTAATAAAGGCTTATCTTATCTCATGTGGACCCTCGTGATTCCTTCCCCTAGGTGATACAGCAACATATCCCAGAGTAAATGATGATGAAAATGTACCAGATGAAAATGTTTCAGATACTTTGCCTGAACAGACTGAATGCATATAGCCAGCCAAAGAGAGACGGTGACAAGGAGGAAACTGGTTCATGTGCACGAGTTCGAGATTGAGGCTATAAAATATAAATTGCAAATGTGCGTAGATCTTTGTTGCAGAGCAGTGTATGTGACACACCTCAAACCTACAAGGATACCATAATGTCAGTGAATTCAAAGCAGTGGAAAGAAGCCATGAATGAAGAAATGAGGTCACTAGAGGAAAACGGGGCATACAGTATTACAAAATTGCTACCAGGCAAAAAGTCAGTGTGTGTGTGTGGGGGGGGGGGGGGTCTACACCCTCAAGAGTAACATTGATACATCAGAAAAATATATGTGATTGGCAACACAAGGTTACACGAAGAAACCAGGCACAGACAAATATCAATATGCACAAACAAAAGTGGAGACAACCAAGGTAAAGCAGCACTAGCCAAAACCCCATAAGCAGACAAAGGTGCAAGCACACTGACATTAAGCACCACTTCTTAAGAGAAACTGTAAACGGGGAAAAAGTGTCACTGGAATATTGTCCTACTGAGAAAATAGTTGCTGATGTAATGACAAAGCCAGCCATCAAGCTGAAATTGATGAGATTTACATAGGGTTTGTTTGACACTTAAAAGTGTGAAGACTTTGTGTATGCTGGTAAAGATAAAAGTGAAGGGACAAACGTAATGTTTTTATGTTTTCCAGGTAACACACCTGAGCTAAGGTTGAGTGGGGGTGTTAAGATTTGTTCATTTACATCCTTGCTCATTGTGGTTGCGTTGTTGTCTCATGCCAATAGTGCATCAGAATGTGTCATCATGTACTCATGTTCCCAGGCTTTCTGTTCTTACTGAGTCTGCACGAATGCCAAAAGCTCCACTTAGAGTTCAGCCTCTGGACAGAGAGTAGCTACAATCTAGTGCTGTATTTCATCCCAGATGTAAACAGTTCAATAAATGTTACTGAGGACTAGAAGAGGATCCAGCTTTGCTTATTCCTCTACACTCCAGAAGATCGCTGTGCCAACCCTGCTTTTAACATTATTTCAAAAAATAATTAATAAGAAATTACAGGGCTATTTATAGTTGTAACTTAAAGGTGGCTTGACTTAAAACCTAATCACAAGTTGACGGAATTGTTCTTTTTCAAACCCCCAAAAGACACTAAAAAGCAAAATAAAAATAACTACAATTTGATCTTTTGTACATGCAGCCCCCTTTTAGTTCTATGGAGAGCAAAATCCTTGACCTCAACTGCAAATTACAATGTTTTGATAAACACGTTTCCTTATATTAAAGGACACTACACTTAAGAACACTTTAAATTGTATCAGACATACAAAAGATCAATCCTGCCTTTTCCCACAAATACCCATGATACCCCCTCTCACTGCTTTTGTGAGCTGCAGGATAGCTCAGACTCAGAAGTTACATTAAAATGCAATGATAATTGGAGACTCTCCCAGGTGACTGGCACTGCAGAGGAAGCACTCTCAGTGTTATCTCAGCCCACATCCTGTTGTGATAATGTTTCAGACCTTGGCAGAGACAGCACACACCAAACAATGGAGAGGAGAGGGCAGCAGGGGTGAAGAAGCTAAACTATAAGCATAAACTATAAGACTAGGATTTCATTTTGTATTTGGACTTGATAAAGAGGAGTGGAGGTTCAACATGTATGGTTTAGAGACCCATGAAGTGAAACTGTGGTGAAGTGAAAACATTCTAACTTATCTGTAAAAAGAACTTAATCATAAAACTCTACCTGCCAGTGATATACACATATTTTTGTGTAAGAGTCACGTGTGTGTGTGTGTGGGGGGGGGGGGGGGGTTACATCTGTATTGTACAGTATAATGGTATCCATAGAAAATGTGAGATGAATATTCATTCAGATTAAACTTTGTTTATTGTGCAGGGGACACACAGTACCACAGTATCATTTTTTATAACAATGTAAGTGTAACAGAGACAATATATTAAATATTCATTACATGCCCAGGGAAATGTTTCAAGCCTTTTCTGATTCCATCCATCCATCCATCTTCTTCCGCTTAATCCTTTTCGGGTTGCGGGGAGGCTGGAGCCTATCCCACCATCTTTGGGTGAGAGGCAGGGCACACCCTGGACAGATCGCCAGTCCATTGCAGGGCCAACACAGAGAAACAGACAACCATTCACTCTCACAGTCAGACCTAAGGACAAGTTATAATCCCCAGCTTTGATGCCAATTAACCTAACTTGCATGTTTTTGGCATGTGGGAGGAAACCGGAGAAATCCTGGAGTAAACCCACGCAGACACGGGGAGAACATCCAAACTCCACACAGATCGCTGTTGGTCGGGGGCTGGGATCGAACCCAGGATCCCCCGGCCAAGGGTGAGTTGCTGTGCTGCTGTGCTGCCGCAGCGCTAACCACTCCGCCACCGCACAGCCTTTTTGATTCATTTTTAAAATTACAAATCATATTCTAATTTATTGAGATGCAGTAGAGTTCATACATGAGATGTGTACTTAATGTATCAAGTCTGTTTCAGCTACAGGCTGGCACACTAAATGCTAGTTACTTGGTCTACCATTGTGAAGTCTGAGGATGTACAGTATGTGAACAGGTGGAACTGTTGCTGCACATTTCTTCCAGACTGAGAGCCTCTAATGTTAACATCCATGAACCCATTAGATTTTGGACTTGCTCCAGGTCAGGATGCGTGGAATACAGCCTTAGTGGACAAACAAACAAACCAATATGATGCATTAGATCCTTGGCAGAGGTTAAAAAAACAAACTTAAATACTAGCAAATTAACCTTTTTGAGTTGCTTGTGGAGTTTCATCTGCCGCCTATAAAATGACTTTCTCATTAATATTAACCACACACTGTAGTTAACACAGTAGCTAGTTAGCTGCTTTTATGCATTTTGTTTATTGGGGAGTACCAACCATGACTAAGGCACACTATCATCACCTTGTGACAAAGGGAGAAGAGAAAACTGAAATAATATAAAAGACATTGGATTTATAGAAGTTATCATAGTAATTTTATATGCATTTTATTAACACAGCAACAACCTCACATTTTTAAATTATCGTGCTCATTGTCAATATTGGTTATTGTTAACACACCTAATACATTTCCTCATACTGAATTAGTAATGTGCAAGCTGTGCTAATAAATAAAGACAATATGCCCTCTGCTCTATTAGCATGCATCATTATTTGAATATGATGTGTAAACAATTACAATATTTGTTAGGGGAAAGTTTTGCCTCTCTGTCTGCCTTCTTATGTAGTTCACAGCAGAGAACTGTTGGCAAACCCTCCAGCTAATGATCCCAGATTTAAGTACCAAGACCTTAATGATTCACTAATGCAGTCTCTGCACTAAATGTAACATTACGACTCTAGCTCGCACTCATTGTGTAAAATAGCTACTATAGGAGTGAAAGTGCAGGCAGACGTAGGATGATGCCAGCAGTGTCCTCACTATGGGGTGTGTGAGTCAGGGACTAAAAGTGCAATATACCGTGGTGTAACTGTTGAGCATAATATCACATTCACATTGGTGAGCTGTATGGTGCTAATGGAAAAGGAGAATGTAAACACAGAAGCTCTTCCATGCCTTCAGGGTTTCTATATTTTACCAGCAGTTTTTCCTTTCTTCTCTTTCATAATACTTAGGTGTGTCTTTATAAATTAATGGGCATTTTCATTGTCAAAAAAGAATTATATTCAATAAAATGTGTGTGTGTGCTTTGTGCAACAACCAATTTTAACAGCAAGTTCAGAAGTGACTGTAAAATGTTTTGACCCTGTTAAATACAGACACACATTTCTGTGTTAAAAAAATTGTTTTAGTTCTGTGCAATTTCAAGTTATTTGGTTTTCAATTCATACTGCTTCTGAAAAAAATGGAGCAAAACAATGGAAAACAGATTAGCTGTTGATGTTTCTGCTGCTGATAACAGTAATGATGGTGGGTATAATTGAAACTTGAGCATTGTGAGTGAGCAGCATCACGCGGCCCTTCACCTCACTCTGGACTGGACTCAGGGGATTCGATGAATGGGAAATATGGGAAAGAACTGCATCATGGGGAGACAGACCAGGCTGTCGTCACTGTTCATTTCACTTGGCCTTCCTTCACACACACACACACACACACACACACACACACACACACACACACACACCACCCCGACCCGCAAATGTTGCATAGAGATGCAGAGTCACAGCAGCACCCAGTGGTAGTCAAATGAAATGGATTACTTCATCTGCTCCAGTAAGGAAATGTATGCATGGGTAAGAGTGTCACAAGTGAAATGGCTGTGGTGCTTTGTTTCCTTATTCACCCCACTTTTTGTGCTGTCCAAGCTCAAATGTAGACTTGCCCTTTATGATTGGCTATCAGAACAAAAGTGAGGCGGAATGCAAAACACAGGGGAAAAGCAGGGGCTACTGATAAGATCGATAAAACGAATGAGCTTCGAGGAAAACACTGCAGCACAATGCCCTAAAGGGCTGTTTCCAACCATGAATGGTGAATCTACCTATCAAACAGCTATTCTTGAACAAACACAGTATATTATTATCAAATATTTTGCACAGAATGTGAACCAGTCTTAACAGGGTCAGCGGTATTGTTTGAGGTTTTTAAGCTGCACTTCTGACTAATCCCATTCCTCATCTAATCAGTGGATCAGTATGTGCAACATATGCTCATGCCTTTAATAAAGATGATGAGCTGCTCTACTTTCTCAAGTGTTCCCATCTTTCACTTTCCAAATCAGTTATCAGTCGAGCAGGGGTGATGTACTGCATTTTTTTTTCCTCTTGAAAAGAGCATTACTGACACTGAAAACGAAGCAGCAGCTGAGATCTTACATAAACTCTGACCATGACAGGAATCTAACAACCTCAGTGAACTCCAGTTTCAATCAAAAAAAAAAAATCACAAAAAGGTGAGGGACCTTTCACACATAAATGCTGCTTTAAATTCTCTGATGTGGCAAAGCAAGTGGGATATTCTATAAATCAGAGCTTGTCACTGTTCTGTCATTTTCAGAAATGAAGGCAAATAAATGGCTGCATCCTTGAGTGTTTCTAAAGTGTCTGACGCACTCTGTGTGTGTGTGTGTGTGTGTGTGTGTGTGTGTGTGTGTGTGTGTGTGTGTGTGTGTGTGTGACAGAAACTGCCTTTGTGAAATGTAACAAAGCACTGAAGTCAGTCTCACTCATTTGCTTGTATTTAATACTTGCAAAGTTGAGGTTGGGGATTTGGGGTGGAAGCAAAGAAAAAAAATATAATCCCTATTGTTCTGCTGAAGTATCAGGTGGTTTGGGAAATTATCTTTTAATTTCCCTCTTTAGCTAATAAGTGGAGGCTGTGTAAAGATTAGTGATTCACATAATGTTCTTTCTTCTTAATAGGCATCTCATTAAGTTTTCTACAGTGTCCTACACCTCTGTACCTCATTTTACTTTACAATTATGTGATTCCATCAGTGCCCTTGCTCCCTATACAGTGCACCTCCTTGGGCATTTGGCAGGAAATTGGATTGGAGTAAGCATGCAGTGTAATACAAGATGAGGCCAATCCACCAGGTTCTCATTATGCCTTCAGATGTGTGAGAAAAAAATATGAATGAAAAACAATTTCCTACTAATAGGCATACCTGGTGAAGTGACCTGCCCTTGATTCATGATTTTGCGTGCCATATGGGAATGGTACCTTGATTGTAGAAACCAACCATTACATGTTATAGATTGTTTTTGTATCTGTATCAGCAGCCCATGCAGCATAGTGTATCCATTTTAATGTGGCCTCCTCTGAAGTTATTGGGTTACCTGCCCTACTGGTGACTGTGAGGACAAATTAGTAGTGTAAATCAACGAGAGGAGAGAAAGGAACCTGAATAAGTGCCGCTGAATGCAGCGCTATCAACAATATGCTGCAGGTCAAGTAAAGTTTATTGTCACCAAGGGAAAAATTTGCCTTGGGCACAGTGCTACTGTACTTTACAAAAAAGACAGAGGAAAAAGAGCAATGGGGCGAGGGCAGAATTAGAATTAGTCGATATATCTGAAAGGACTCAAGACCATGTCTTTAATACTTTTTCTACAAATACGAGGGTTGTGGCACCTTGCTGGCGATAGCTTCATACACACTAAGCAGGATGAAATTTATGGTTTTAGCAAATATGCATAGCAAATAACAAAAATAGCAGGTCTGTAGTCGGACTTGAATTGCTGGATTTGCATTTGAGATGCTTATATAGCCTAATTAAAAAAAACCTGCAGATTAATCTTCACTAATCTTCTTCCTCATCTTCTTTCAGTTGCTCCCTTTAGGAGTCACCACAGCAGATCATCGCCCTCCATCTCAACCTATCCCTTGCATCATCTTCTGTAACACCAACTCTCTCTGTGGGGGGGGGGTGCTGAAAAGTTCATAGGCTGAAAAGTTTATATTGGTCAAATTTGACCAAATGTGGTTTATTTTTCAACCGCAGGGATTAAAGCACTGCAACACCGATGGAAGAAGTGTGTGGACCAAAGGGGAGACTATGTTAAAAAATAAACCCACATTTAGTCAAATTTGACCACCATGAACTTTTCAGTCCCTCTTATATGTCCTTCACTACATCCATGAATCTTCTCTGTGGCCTTCCTCTTTTCCGCTTGCCTGGCAGCTCCATCTTCAACATCCTTTTTCCAATATATCTACTATCCCTCTTCTGCACATGTCCAAACCATCTCAGCCTTGCCTCTCTTACTTTCTCTCCAAACTGCTCAACGTGAGCTGTCCCTCTGATATACTCATTTCTAATTCTGTCATTCCTAGTCCCTCCCATTGAGAATCTTAGTATCGTCAACTCTTCAACCAATGTCTTTTTGTCAGTGCCACTGTCTCCAAACCATACACTATCTCATGGTCTCGCTACTGTCCTGTAAACCTTCCCATCCACTAGCTGCTATCCTTCTGTCACAAATCCTCCCAGACACTCATTTCCACCTACTCCACGTTGCCTGCACTCACTTCTTCAACTCTCTCGTGCACTGTCCATTGCACTGGATGGTTTACCCCAGGTATTCAAACTCATCTATCTTCACTGCCTCTACTCTTTGCATCTTCACTGTTATAATAATAATGTATCAGATTTATATTGTGCTTTATAATAGACACTCAAAGACACTTTTACAAATAGATACATTATTCATTCACTCCAGGCAGACAATGGTAGTGGCAAGCTACTACTGTAGCCACAGCTGCCCTGGGGCAGGCTGATGGAAACGTGGCTGCCAATCCACGCCAACAGCCTCTCCCGAACATTTATACACATTCATACCCAGTGTTATGGACACTGGAGGCAAGGTGGGTAAAGTGTCTTGACTAAGGACACAACGGCAGGATATGTGGGGAGAGCGGGATTCGAACCGCCAACCATCCGGTTATTGGACGACCTGCTCTTCCTCCTGAGCCACTGCTGCCCCATTATACCTCCCCCTTTCTCATTTACACACATGTATTCTGTCTTGGTTCTTCTGTCTTTGTTTCTTTTTTTGACTAATGATGCACCAACTTATTAGCTGATTTATAATGCATATTTTTTGTGTCCCTGGCTTTAAAGATGACGTAAATGAAAACAAAGCATAAGAAACAAAGAAACAATTGGTACTGGCTATCAGCTAACTTATTCTCATTCAACTTTTAGATGATAGATAGCTAGCTAGATAGATAGATAGCTAGATAGATAGATAGACAGACAGACACGTGGACAAAATTGTTGGTACCCCTCTGTTAATGAAAGAAAAACCCACAATGGTCACAGAAATAACTTGAATCTGACAAAAGTGGTAATAAATAAAAATTCTATGAAAATTAACCAATGAAAATCAGACAATGCTTTTGAATTGTGGTTCAACAGAATTATTTTAAAAAACAAACTCATGAAACAGGCCTGGACAAAAATGATGGTACCCTTAACTTAATATTTTGTTGCACAACCTTTTGAGGCAATCACTGCAATCAAACAATTACTGTAACTGTCAATGAGACTTCTGCACCTCTCAGCAGGTATTTTGGCACACTCCTCATGAGCAAACTGCTCCAGTTGTCTCAGGTTTGAAGGGTGCCTTCTCCAGACGGCATGTTTCAGCTCCTTCCACAGATGTTCAATAGGATTTAGATCAGGGTTCATAGAAGGCCACTTTAGAATAGTCCAATGTTTGGCTCTTAGCCATTCTTGGGTGTTTTTAGCTGTGTGTTTTGGGTCATTATCCTGTTGCAAGACCCATGACCTGTGACTGAGACCAAGCTGTCTGACACTGGGCAGCACATTTCTCTCTAGAATACCTTGATAGTCTTGAGATTTCATTGTACCCTGCACAGATTCAAGACACCCTGTGCCAGATGCAGCAAAGCAGCCCCAGAACATAACAGAACGTCCTCCATGTTTCACAGTAGAGACAGTGTTCTTTTCTTGGTATGCTTCATTTTTGTGTCTGTGAACATAGCGCTGATGTGCCTTGCCAAAAAGTTGCAGTTTTGTCTCGTCTGTCCATAGGACATTCTCCCAGAAGCTTTGTGGCTTGTCAACATGCAGTTTGGCAAATTCCAGTCTGGCTTTTTTATGATTTGTTTTCAACAGTGGTGTCCTCCTTGGTCGTCTCCCATGAAGTCCACTTTGGCTCAAACACCAACGGATGGTGCAATCTGACACTGATGTACCTTGACCTTGGAGTTCACCATGAATGTGTTTAGAGGTTGTTCTGGGCTCTTTTGTTACCATTCATATTATCCGTCTCCTCCTGCGGCCATGTCCAGGGAGGTTGGCTACAGTCCCGTGGATCTTAAATTTCTGAATAATATGTGCAACTGTAGTCACAGGAACATCAAGCTGCTTGGAGATGGTCTTATAACCTTTACCTTTAACATGTTTGTCTATAATTTTCTTTCTAATCTCCTGAGACAACTCTCTCCTTTGCTTCCTCTGGTCCATGTTTAGTGTGGTAAACACCATTTCACCAAACAGCACAGTGAGTACTTGTCACCCTTTAAATAGGCCGACTGACCAATTACAAGTTTGTAGACACCTGTGATGTTAATTAGAGGACACATCTTGGTTGAACATGTCCCTACGGTCACATTATTTTCAGTCTTTTCTAGGGGTACCATCATTTTTGTTCAGGCCTGTTTCATGAGTTTGTTTTTTTAAAGTAATTCTGTTGAACCACAATTCAAAAGCATTGTCTGATTTTCATTGGTTAATTTTCATAGAATTTTTTATTTATTACCACTTTTGTCAGATTGAAGTTATTTCTGTGACCATTGTGGGTTTTTCTTTCATTAACAGAGGGGTACCAACAATTTTGTCCATGGCTGTAGATAGATAGATAGATAGAGAGATAGATAGGAGAGATACAGAAAAACACACCGCATAATAAAAAAAGGAGTTACTCAGGGGAGTAAAAAATGCTTAGATAACTTTATATACTACATAGACTACTACTAGGTTAAATAGATGATGATCCTTATGAGTCTATGGATAGTTCTGACTGTACAAAGGAGGGTTATAAGGCGCAGCATGAAATGCGAGGTACCAATTAGACTGTAAGGTACAGTATGGCAGCATTGTTATGACCAAAATTCCACATTAGAGTGAGTTACTGTACAGTGAAATGGCAGGTGGCAGAAAAGATTCCCAGTACCTGGCCATTTGGCAGTGAAGCTGTAACAATCTGCTGGAGAAAGTGCTCCACTGTCTGTCCAGTGTGTGGTGGAGGAGGTGATCAGGATTTGTTCAGTGTCCTCTCCACCACAGACTCAAAGGTCTCCAGCTTGAGACCAATCATAGAGCCAGCCTTCTTGATAATCTTGTCAAGTCTGTTGGTGTCACTGGCTGTGATACTGATACCCCAGCAAACAGCAGCAAAGAAGATGGCACTGGCAATGATGGTCTGGTCAAAAAGCTCCAGCATCTCGCTGCACACACTGAAGGATCTTAGCTTCCTCAGAAAGTAGAGTCTGCTCATCCCCTTCTTGTACGCAGCATCGGTGTTAGATTTCCAGTCCAGTCCATTGCTGATCACGACACCCAGGTATTTGTAGTCCTCAACTACCCCCACATCCTCCCCCTTAATCTGCAATGGCTGTGAAGGCATCCTGTTCTTCCTGAAGTCAATCACCATCTCTCTGGTCTGGCTGACGTTCAGCCTCAGGTGATTCTGCTCGGTCCACTCCACAAACTCTCTACCAGTGTCCTGTACTCTCCCTCCTCTCCCCCTCTTACACACCCAACAACAGCTGAGTCAGAGAATTTCTGCAGGTTCCATGACTCGGAGTTGTACTGAAAGTCAGTGGTGTATAAAGTGAAGAGAAAAGGAGAAAGCATAGTCCCCTGTGGAGCTCCCGTATCACTAACCACCACATCAGACAGAACACTGCCCAGCCGGACAAACTGAGGCCTGCCTGTCAGGTAGTCAGTAATCCAGGAGATCACAGAACTGTTAACCCCCATCACCCGCAGCTTCTCCCCCAACAGCAGCAGCTGAATGGTGTTAAATGCACTGGAGAAATCAAAGAATGTGATTCTCACAATGTCTCCTCCTCCATCCAGGTGCAAATGGGCTTGTCACAACAGGTAGATGACAATGTCTTCAGCTCCTAAATGGGGCTGGTATGCAAATAGTGGTACCAGTATCAGCTCAAAATTTTACAATCAGTACCTCTCTATTGCAGACCATCTGTGACAGAGACATGATCCAGTCTCTCAAATTCCTTTTGGAGATCAAAATCCAATTTTGAATAATCTTGATCCAGGTAGCAAGTAAATGTGTTTTAATTTCAGTGGATCACAGTCTCAGCTGCCTGATGGAAAGTGACTGTTATCTTCTTTTTGTAACAATGTATCTGGCAATCAGTCGGTTTAATTCTTGCTGGGTCACAAACTGTCCAGATGCATACCTGTGCTTGAAATCCAGCCATGGCTGTTTAGAATACAGTAGATCCACTTCACGGTGTTGTTAGCATAGCTAGCTGTTACTTAGCGCTAGCTTTGTCGGAGCTTGTTGCTGTTTTCAGGCACTTAAGTCTCAACCGGCACTTTAGTTTGCAACCCACCTACTGTATATGCTTTCGTCCTTAACCGCGACAAAGGAAAATGATTTGTCTATTTCCCTCAAAACAAAGTAGTTTCATCTTTTCCCAGCAGGCGCAAGCTCCATTTGTGGCTGCTTGCTGCAGCAGTGAACAGGCTGTTTGCAACAGGTCATGTTGACTGATGGCTGCGTCAGCTATGTAGGGTCAGTTTGTATTTATTTGTGCTAAAAATATCTATCCATATTAACAAAATGAGTAACGCATCTGATCAAATTTCAGTAACTGTAACACATTACTGAATTTTTAAACAGTAATTTCGTTACACAGCACGCTACTGCAAAAGTACTGCAAAAGTAGTGGCATTGTGGGGCAGCATTACAGTAAAGCATTACTCCCAACACCATCTATTACACACTATCACCGATGGGTAGAAATGATAAAGACAAATTTTAATCACAAAAGTTTCATTTAGCAAATTTTTTGAAGAAATGTCTTCCATTTCTCTATGATGAGGTCAAAGTGGATTTGAAGAACATTTTAACCCCTACTTGCCCCAGGGCACTTGAGCATGTCCCACTTTGTCTGCGTCCATCAATGTTAGGGCGAAGTTAGACAATTATTTATTTACTTTTTTCATTTTGTTTCAGAATTCCTTTGGAGGGTGTTATGTCCACAAAACTGGCAGTAAAGAGATGGACGAGGATGCTTCACTGGAACTGGCTTTATTACCAAACTATATACACGGCATCGCATACACGGCACTGTACCGAGTCACCTGGGCAAGAGAGCCCAGTAATGCCGGACTCTCCTATATATATGCCGGCGTGATGACGTTACCAGCCGGCTGCGTCACCACGCTGCATATTGCACCAAATCCCCTCATAATACCCCCCCCCCCCTTTGCAAAACACAGAACACACCCAATTCAGACCTTCCCAAATATGGTATATCAGAAACCCCCATTTAGCACACTGGAACCTTATCAAACAATCAACACACACTTTATAAAATTCCACACAAAACCTGTAACTTGAGTCCGTGGGTAGACTGCCACCAGACCTGGCACGGCTAAGTGGGGTGTTCTGCTACTCATTTAGCTGTGCTCCTACTTAAACAGTCTTCTCATGGCAAAGGTGGTTCTACTGGGGAGGCCCTGCCACGGCCCCGTGGCGGACGCACCCCTGAGGGCATAAGAACCTCTGGGACAAAGGCCGATCATAACGCAGGAGCCCGGATCCCACACCACATCTGCTGACTCCCACGCAGCCTTGTCACTCGGAGCAGCCACCTGGACATGCCGGAGCTGGTTTGCATGTCGAACCGAGCCATCAGCCGGAAACACGCCGCCCCCAGCATCACCACAATCCTCAGCAGCGCTCGTTGTTTCGCTGGCTGCAGCCCGGTCAGTCGCCATCCCGGTCTCTTGACGGTGCAAACCCAAACCCAGTCCATGACCTAGAGCAGTACCTTGCTTGGCTTTATGTGCTGCTGTGCTCCCCGTGGCTCTGCACACTCATTCAACTTGGTACCTCCGTCATACTGCGGTGGCTCAGCAGTCACCGTGTTCGTAGCGGACCCTTCACCCGTCGTTTCTGTTGTCAGTTGAGGCTCGTCATGGGTACTGAAGTTGTCCGGTGCTTCCTTGGCGTCGCTTTCCTCCCGAGAGCGTGAAATGTGTGCTTTGGTGTCCGTACTGTCCATTAGTACCTCATCCCACACCACAACATCGTCCTCCAGGTCTGGTGAGCCCCAACTGCCGCACCCGGACCATTCGAGCCCAGTGTTGTCCCTAATGGTGAAGCCCAGTCTGTAGAAAAGGTCGCAACCCATAATGTTGTCACCGTGTGCTGCCACCTGGAACGTGAAGCCGTGCACAACTTTGGACTTGTAACGAGCAGTCACGTCCACTGTTCCAACAATGCACAGTCTGTGACCACTGTACCCATACAGCGGCGTTGGGTTCCTTCTGATTCTGTGGTTGGGAAAAAACGTTTTCACCATGGCCCAGTTTACCATCAACCGAACCCCGCCACGTCAAGCAGGAGTGGTATAGCTACTCCTGTCCAATTCCACCATACAATACTAATAACCACTGACGTCAGGACTCACCGAGTGAATGGCCATTGTTGGCGGGCAGGCTGGTTCACTTGGCGGGCCCCACGATGCTGGGGACAGGCATACTCCGGCGAAATGGTCCAAGTGTCCACACCTGTTACACCGTTTTTCTCTTGCCGGGCAAATTCGTGCTCTATCCCGGTGAATCGGGGACCCACAACCCCTGCAGACGGGGCCTCTCAGAGCGGACCTTTGGCTCACTGCATATGCCTCGTACTCTTCTGCCATGTACTCTTCATCCTCGGTGTCCACCACGTTAGCTAGAGTCAACTGTCCGGGTAGTCTCTGTGTCTGGCGCCCATTTAGCTCCATGGCAAACTTGTCTGCTGCTTCTAGCTGGAGTGCTAGCTCAACCACTCTAGCTAGCGTCAGGTTGTTAGGTGCCGTTAGCAACCTAGCTTGTAGCACAGCGTTACACGTATGTTCAGCCAATTGGTCCTGCACCATTTCATCTTGCAGTGGTTCAAAACAGCACACACTAGCTAGCTGTCTCAGGTCAGTGACGAACTGCTGAATTGGCTCACCGACTCTATGTCGTCTCTGGTGAAAATGAATCTGTTGTACTGTCACGCTGTCCGGTGCAGTAAAATGGTTAGCTATTAGTTCCACAACCTCCTCATACGAGTCCATCACGCCAAGCGTGCGTGCGGAGAATCCTCTGCCCTCCATGCCTAGGTTGTGGACAAGTACCGTTCGCATCCTCACCTTATCCAACTTTCCCAGGTCCAACGCTGTAACATTTATTTATTTTATTTTATTTTATTTGTTTATTTGACAGGGACAGTGCAATAAACATAGACAATTAATCAAATGACAATCAATCTAATGTGTTGCACAAAGAGTGTATAGCTATTAGCTAATTTGCAACTCTTGTCCCTGGATGGGCTTTAGAAAGAAGAAACAGGTAAAAAGAAGGAAGGATAAGGAAAAGAAAAAATGAAAACAGAATAAACAATAACCACATACATCAATGCAAACAAGATTATAAAACATACATAAACCTCAACCGCCTCCAGCTAACGTGGCCATGGAACTGGTGGTTTCCCTTGGAGCTCAAGGGAAGGCCGCAGCGGTGTTACGCATGCCTCCATGGTTTAATCCTCTGTCGCAAAATGTTATGTCCACAAACCTGGCAGTAAAAAGACAGACGAGGATGCTGTACTGGAACTGGCTTTATTACCAAACTATGTGCACTGCATCACATACAGTGGGGCAAAAAAGTATTTAGTCAGCCACCAATTGTGCAAGTTCTCCCACTTAAAAGATGAGAGAAGTTTCCAATTTTCATCATAGGTATACTTCAACTATGAGAGACAAAATGAGAAAAAAAAAATCCAGAAAATCACATTGCCTGATTTTTAAAGAAATTATTTGCAAATTATGGTGGAAAATAAGTATTTGATCACCTACAAACAAGCAAGATTTCTGGCTCTCACAGACCTGTAACTTCTTCTTTAAGAGGCTCCTCTGTCCTCCACTCGTTACCTGTATTAATGGCACCTGTTTGAACTCGCTATCAGTATAAAAGACACCTGTCCACAATCTCAAACAGTCAGACTCCAAACTCCACTATGGCCAAGACCAAAGAACTGTCAAAGGACACCAGAAACAAAATTGTAGATCTGCGCCAGGCTGGGAAGACTGAATCTGCAATAGGTAAGCAGCTTGGTGTGAAGAAATCAAATGTGGGAGCAATTATTAGAAAATGGAAGACATACAAGACCACTGATAATCTCCCTCAATCTGGGGCTCCACGCAAGATCTCACCCCGTGGGGTCAAAATTATCACGAGAACGGTGAGCAAAAATCCCAGAACCACACGGGGGGACCTAGTGAATGACCTGCAGAGAGCTAGGACCAGAGTAACAAAGGCTACCATCAGTAACACACTACGCCACCAGGGACTTCAAATCCTGCAGTGTCAGACGTGTCCCCCTGCTTAAGCCAGTACATGTCCAGGCCCGTCTGAAGTTTGCTAGAGAGCATTGGGATGATCCAGAAGAGGATTGGGAGAATGTCATATGGTCAGATGAAACCAAAATAGAACTTTTTGGTAAAAACTCAACTTGTCATGTTTGGAGGAGAAAGAATACCATACCTACTGTGAAGCATGGGAGTGGAAACATCATGCTTTGGGGTTGTTTTTCTGCAAAGGGACCAGGACAACTGATCCGTGTAAAGGAAAGAATGAATGGGGCCATGTATCGTGAGATTTTGAGTGAAAACCTCCTTCCATCAGCAAGGGCATTGAAGATGAAACGTGGCTGGGTCTTTCAGCATGACAATGATCCCAAACACACCGCCCGGGCAATGAAGGAGTGGCTTCGTAAGAAGCATTTCAAGGTCCTGGAGTGGCCTAGCCAGTCTCCAGATCTCAACCCCATAGAAAATCTTTGGAGGGAGTTGAAAGTCCGTGTTGCCCAGTGACAGCCCCAAAACATCACTGCTCTACAGGAGATCTGCATGGAGGAATGGGCCAAAATACCAGCAACAGTGTGTGAAAACCTTGTGAAGACTTACAGAAAACGTTCAAAAATCAGACAAATTGGAGACCTCTCTCATCTTTTAAGTTGGAGAACTTGCACAATTGGTGGCTGACTAAATACTTGGTACAGTGCAGTGTACAGTGGGGTAAACAAGTATTTAGTCCACCAATTGTGCAGGTTCTCCCACTTAAAAGATGAGAGAGGTCTCCAATTTTCATCATAGGTATACCTCAACTATGAGAGACAAAATGAGAAAAAAAAATCCAGAAAATCACATTGTCTGATTTTTAAAGAATTTATTTGCAAATTATGGTGGAAAATAAGTATTTGGTCAATAACAAAAGTTCATCTCAATACTTTGTTATATACCCATACCTGCCAACTTTTCAAACCTGAAAAGCCTAGTAGCTAGCCTGCGGCCCTGGACCCTAATGTTAATGCTAATGCTAATAATGCTAATGCTAATAATAATAATGCTAATATTTGCCAAACAAAATATTAGCATTAAATCTAGTTAAATGTAGCTAACAACCTCATATTTCTTCAACTTTCAAACCTGAAAAGCCTAGTAGCTAGCCGGGGTGCAGGGACCACATGCCCCCGTAGGTCCAGGACAAAGTCCTGGTGGGGGGCTCAGGGGGGCGAAGCCCCCCGACGCCAAACAAATATTAACATTAAATCAAGTTAGAATGTAGCTAACAACCTCATATTTCTTCAACTTTCAAACCTGAAAAACCTAGTAGCTAGCTGGGGTCCAGGGGCCGCAGGCCCCGGTAGGTCCAGGACAAAGTCCTGGTGGGGGGTACAGGGGGGCAAAGCCCCCCGACGCCAAACAAATATTAGCATTAAATCAAGTAAAAATGTGGCTAACAACCTCATATTTCTTCAACAATCATGTTTCTATTTTCCTTAAATTGTCAATGCAGATATGCTGATGGAAAAGATCAAGGACAAACTCTATGGTAATATTCTCTTAGTACACAATCATGCATTTAACGAATGTTGATAAATGACATTTCTCTTGACCTTTTCCCTCAGCAAATGTCAAAGGTGTAAAAATTAAAAAAAAAACCAACACAAAGGGGAAACATTTCACAATCAACCAAACATTTAATATATAATTATTGTTTAAAAAGTACATTGGGGGGGGCAAGGGGGGCAAAGCCCCCCGAAGCTCCTGGGTTTTTATGATTTTTAAGTACCAGAACTGTGCTTAAATGACATAAAACAAACAGCTGAATGCCACTTATTACTGTATAATATTGACTTATGTTCCAAGAAGATAAAATCTCTGAACTTAGTTCAGAGATTTTTTGATCTCTTCCATTTCACTCTACAAGAAGGGGCAGCGCAGGCTGTTCCTACTGAGGAGACTCAGGTCTTTTGGTGTACAAGGGGCGCTGCTGAAGACATTCTATGACACGGTGGTGGCATCAGCCATCACTTTTGGAGTGGTCTGCTGGGGCAGTGGCATTATGGCAGCCGACAGGAAGAGACTGAACAAACTGATCAAGAAAGCTAGCTCTGTCCTGGGGCAGCGCCTTGACCCAGTGGAGGAGATAGGAGAGAGAAGGACGGTGGCTAAACTGTCATCTCTGCTGGAGTCCGAGTCCCACCCTATGCAGGACATACTGAATGCACTGAGGAGCTCATTTAGCAGCAGACTACATCATCCTAGGTGCACAACCGAGAGGTTTCGCAGGTCCTTCCTACCAACGGCTGTCAGACTGTACAACCTAAGCAGGGCTGCTCGCAGAGATAGCAAAAAGACGTGACAACCTAATAGTTTTGAATGCAGAAGACACAATAGACTTACCCAATGGTCCCCTCCGGCATACAACTAGGAAAATACCGGTCGCTATGGAGGGTGAGAATATGTATGGGTACATAATCATACCATGTAGGATAACTAAGTAGACGGTTGTGCTGTTTCATCCCATCTAGCAACAATGCTCCGCACTGTGTGTGTTTATATATTTACATATTTATTCCATCTAGCTACAATGCTCTGCACTGGGTGTGTTTATATATATATATACATATTTATTCCATCTAGCTACAATGCTCCGCACTGGGCGTTTATATATCTACATATTATTCCATCTAGCTACAATGCTCCGCACTGTGTGTTTATATATTTACATATTTATTCCATTTAGCTACAATGCTCCATACTGTGTGTGTTTATATATCTACATATTTATTCCATCTAGATACAATGCTCCGCACTGTGTGTTTATATACTCATATTTATTCCATCAAGGTACAATGCTCCGCACTGTGTGTCTATATATACACTACCGTTCAAAAGTTTGGGGTCACTTAGAAATTTCCTTATTTTTGGAAGAAATGCACTTTTTTTCAATGAAGATAACTTTAAACTAATCAGAAATACACTCTATACATTGCTAATGCTGTAAATGACTATTCTAGTTGCAAATGTCTGGTTTTTGGTGCAATATCTACATAGGTGTATAGAGGCCCATTTTCCAGCAACTATCACTCCAGTGTTCTAATGGTACAATGTGTTTGCTCATTGCGTCAGAAGGCTAATGGATGATTAGAAAACCCTTGTGCAATCATGTTAGGTCTGCAATGCTGTAATTGCTGCAAATGGAGGATTCTTTGACGAAAGCAAAGTTTGAAGGAAAAAATTATTATTTCAAATACAAATCATTATTTCTAACTTTGTCAATGTCTTGACTATATTTTCTATTCATTTTACAACTCATGGTGGTAAATAAGTGTGACTTTTCATGGAAAACACAAAATAATTGTCTGGGTGACCCCAAACTTTTGAACGGTAGTGTATATATGTACGTGTACATATGTATACTTGCTGCTCTTGTTTCTTTTTTTTCTCTTGCCTTCTGATTGTTGCTCTGAGTGTTGCTATCCCTGTGCTGTTGCAATCCTGGAACTTCCCCATTGTGGGACTAATAAAGGCTTATCTTATCTTATCTTATTTCCTCCTTCTTTGGTGGCATTTTTACTGACCTGTTGATAGTAAAACAATCTCTAATGTGACGCCGATATCTGATCCGACCGACCTCGAATGCAGCTGGGCCTCAGCTAGCCCCCTCCGTTGCTAGTCCCGCTGCTTACCGCCGCTGCAATTGAGCTCCTGTCCAGCCGGGGTACCGGCAACTCCTCCACCGAGTCCCGCCGCCCACCGCCGCTGTAGTTGAGCTCCGATCCGGCTCCCGTCCAACTGTTGCCTCAGTTGGTTCCTCCAGCGAGCCCCAATCACCGGGGACGGAGTCGCTTCTTTGTATCGGCGTTAGGTGCTACGACTAGTTATGGCGTTAGCTATAGCGTTAGCTTAGCAAACGCTTCAGGTAAATTTAGATACGATTCCTAGCGATCTCGTGTTTGGAATTGCTTTCGTGTTTTTTTTAGGATTTAAAATTTTTGACTGAATTTTTAGTGAAAAACCGTAATTTTGATTAATAAAGCCGTAACCCGGAATGGGGTCTTGAAAACCATAACCATTACTGCAAAACCAGAGTAGTTGGCAGGTATGTATACCCTTTGCTGGCAATGACAGAGGTCAAACATTTTGACCCCACAGGGTGAGATCTTGCGTGGAGCCCCAGATCGAGGGAGATTATCAGTGGTCTTGTATGTCTTCCATTTTCTAATAATTGCTCCCACATTTGATTTCTTCACACCAAGCTGCTTACCTATTGCAGATTCAGTCTTCCCAGCCTGGTGCAGGTCTACAATTTTGTTTCTGGTGTCCTTTGACAGCTCTTTGGTCTTGGCCATACTGGAGTTTGGAGTCTGACTGTTTGAGGTTGTGGACAGGTGTCTTTTATACTGATAATGAGTTCAAACAGGTGTCATTAATACAGGTAACGAGTGGAGGACAGAGGAGCCTCTTAAAGAAGAAGTTACAGGTCTGTGAGAGCCAGAAATCTTTCTTGTTTGTAGGTGACCAAATACTTATTTTACCAAGGAATTTACCAATTAATTCATTAAAAATCCTTCAATGTGATTTTCTGGATTTTTTTTTCTCATTTTGTCTCTCATAGTTGAGGTATACCTATGATGAAAATTGGAGACCTCTCTCATCTTTTAAGTGGGAGAACTTGCACAATTGGTGGCTGACTAAATACTTTTTTGCCCCACTGTATGTTGCGTGATGACGTCACCACGCAGCATATTGTACCAAATCCCCTTATAACAGAGGGGCCTGACAGGACAGTGCTGCAGCCAGGTACTCCTAGGTTAAAGTCAAAATACCTGAGGAAAAAATCATAAAAAATTAATAAATAAAAAGTTTTTCCCACTGGTCCTAATCACACTCTATCCAAAAATCCACAAATTTACAATTAATCAATTAGTTAATTTTACAAGGAAAAAGTTTAGACGAGTCTAATTTCTTGATGTGTCTGCATACAAAGAAAAACAAAAATGTATTACTCCCAATGCACACATAAAAACTAAAAATAATAAATATATCAATATAAGAAAAGGTAGATTTACAGGGGGTGAGGGTGGAGAGAGACAAACTTACAGGGAAGAAAATCGCAACCTTGCTTGGTAAAACTCAATTTATGACAAAACTCATTTTTATTCATAGAAAACACTGTGACAAACCAGGGTATACTTACCATTAAAAGGCTCTGATACTTACAAGTCGACTGTTTTGCCTTTCTGCGTCAGGCTCAGATAGATTTCGCGGTGCCATGATGAGCTGTTTTAACCAAAGCTGTGATGGATTTTTGGATGTAGGGTTGTACACTGACAGGCCACCAGAGGGTTACCGACGCTGCCATGTGGAAACCTGTTCTGTCACGTTTGGGTTCACTTAAAAAAAAAAAAAAAAAAAAAAAAAAACTTGCAGCAAGTTTTTTGGGGGTGGGCGGAGACCGTCCTCCACCCTTCACCTAAAAAGCGGAACCTTCCACTGATGGAAAGTGAGAGGCAGCGGCGCGGACACGGATGTGTCAAATCGGGTCTCAATCAAGAGGAGCGCTTTCACCGATGACAAGGAGCTCGGCCCCAAGGTGACTGAAAAGTGCGTTTTAAATATGTGTTTGCTGACATTATTAGTTCAACTTATTTGCTGGGTGGTGTAGAGCACGGTGGCGATGGGCTTTTTTTTATGCCTCCGGAATTAATTAGGCTAATAAAAGTTTCACTCCTGTGCTCCTCCATTATTAGACCTGCGTCCTTTCACCTGCTGAAATGAGATGGAGTGGCGCCAGCAGACCAGTGTCGGCTGTGAAGACGCTTTCAGCGAGGCTCAGCGCTGGATTGAGGTAGTTTCACGTTTTTCACTTGTGCATCTGTTTGCGAACAACCACGAACACATCTCTGTTTTGTAATCCTTGTGTTGAGAAAGATGAAGTCGTCGTGAAAAAGGCCCCTGCTTGTACGCTGCTGGGGGGGGGAGGTGAAGTAGGTAGTAACTTGTCGGCTTTATTCATGTACAAGTAACCGCAAAAAATATTGTGTAGTTTTTGAAGAACATGTTTATTTTACTTGTGTACTTTGACGAAGAAAAAAAACTACAGTACTTCGATCACTTGTAAGTAAAATGATCACCATTAGGAAAATGCTTCAGAGACACAACACTGGTCAGAAATGTGCTTGAAATGCGCATGTGTATAGTTTAAAGGCAGTGGCTACAGGTATGGAGCTATACTGTTATTAGACTGCTTGCTCCAGCTTAATCTGATTTTCCAGTAAGTTCTATTAATGCAGTACCTTAAAGGCAGTGGCTACAGGTACAGAAATCTGAGGCATTTTTTTTTTTAGATTAATATCTATACTCACTGCCAATGAAAATGCAACACACTAGAAAAGTTTGACATTTTTACTCATTTTTATATAAATGGTCAATTAAAGAATGCTAATTATTTTTAGACCTCTTCAAAACAATATCAGAGATTGTCAACAATTTTTGCCTCTGCCAAGGAGGTTATGTAATTGCGGTGCTCTGTCTGTCTATTAGCAGGATTACACAAAAACTACTGGATGCTTTTTGATGAAATTTTCACCAGAGGTAGCCCTTGGGCCAAGGATGAACCAATTAAATTTTGGTGATCTGAGTGCATACCTCCTGCAGTGTTATTAGGACTCTTTATGGTGTGACACGGGTGGTGACGTCACCCGGAGTATAAGAGGACTGCGTGGCAGAGGGGTGGTCTGTTCAACCACCTCTCTGCCTAACGGGAGCGTCTCTGTATCAGTGTGAGTCATATAATAAAGTCCTGTATAGTTTACCACTCTCCTCATTATTGTGCCATGTTTTATGGATATAACATTTGGCGACGAGGATAAAGTTATGGATGTTGGCATGTCTGCAATTCGGCCGTTTTTGGGGTCTCCGGGGGAGCTTCTGGTGCCTTGGGCGAGATGGTTCACCTCATTTAAAAACTGCTTGGTGGCGCTAAACCTGGGTGAACTGAAGAAGATATGAGCAATGGCAATTTTGGTCCATAATTTGGGCTTGGAAGGACAGCGTATCCTTTCTACATCGGGAGCTAGCGATAGCTTCGGTGACGTGGTTGAGCGAATGGCACAACATTTTCGCACACCTACAAATGTCATCATCAGGAGGGTCCAGTTTCGGCAGGGTCTCCAGTGGGCCAGCGAGTCGATGCAGCACAATGTTGCAGACTTACGGCAGCTGGCTGGGGACTGCCAGTTTGGTGACTTAGAGGAAGAAATGGTCCGTGACCAGCTGGCGGAGCACACTCTGTGTTCGTCAGCTCGGTCAAGATTGCTTACACACACCGGCGAATTAACTCTAGCCAGGGCTGTGGAGATAGCCCAACAGTGTGAAGCAGCGGACAAGTTATCACATGACCTTGATGAGAGAGCGACACTACGCCGCCATGACTCACAATTGACGACGCAGGCTGTGGATCCGGACAGCGGAGAAGAGGAATGCGCTGCAGCTATAAAGATGAGGTCCACCCCGGGATCACCCAAGTGTTCGGGTTGTGGGTCCACTAAGCACCACTACAAGGCGAGAGGCAAACGCTGTGGCAAGTGCGGACTCCTGTATCACTTTGCCAGGGCCTGTAATGGGTTCAAGCGAGGGGAACGGTGACGTAAAGCGGACACCCCTGCTCCAACTCCCACAGTTATCCACACCATTTCCCCGGACACCGACGGCCGTACGTTTTGTGAGATGGAACTGGACGGAGTGGAGGCACCGTTATTGGTTGACACGGGCACAGTGAGATCGGTGCTGAGTTGGCCCACTGTGAGGAGTTTCTTCCCATATCATCTGCTGAGCGGTCATTTAGAGCCGTTGTGTGGCTATGGAGGACGGAGGCTGCCCATCATGGGTTTGGTGGAGCTGACGGCACGTAATAAATCATCGGTGGCCATTAACCTGAAGTTTATTGTGACTGACAGTGGCAAAAATGTGATGGGCTGCGACCTCTTCTATGGACTGGGGTTTGCCATCAGCAGCATTGAGGAGGAGTGGTCAGGCTGCAGTTTATGGAACCGACCGATGCCAGCGGTGATGGATGATGCAATATGGGACGAACCTTGGCCTAGTAATCTGGAAAGCGAACAGGACCAACCCATCCAGGGCCATCGCGGGAGGATTCCTGCGCCAGAGCCCAAGCTGGCCTAGCTGAGGGAACTGGGCGGCACCGTGGGACGCCCGTGATGGCGGATGGAGCTCAGTTGCTGTCTCATTCTGCTTCTGGAATTTGGCTGGGAGGTACCAAGAAGCAGGGGGTCACAACGGCTTTGCCGGCGTCTAAAATGAAAACGAGCGGGGCAGGACCAGCTGGCACGGTTAAACGACGGGCCACACAGGAACACTGGAAGCCGTGCAGGGCTCCTCTGGGGGTCGCTGATTTGGTTCGATCCAGAGGGAAGGCCCGATTGAGAGGAGCCCACAGGAAGCAGTGGAGACGGGAGGACCGGGGTGGCTACAGGTGGTGGCTGTTCGGGTGGACAGTTACCTGCAGCTGACAGATGGTACGGTGAGACACGGCATGTTTATGAGGAAGGTGAGGCACTTCGGTACTGGCATGGGCCATCCCCAGACGTCAAAAAGAGACGACGCTCTGGTCGGGACCCGCCTGATGGGTCTCCGGGGGTGGGGGGTGGGGGCTCTCCATGCTGTGTGACTGATGAGTGAAAGGGGGCAATGTGTTTATTGCTGATTGCCCGTTAATGTGTTCTGCATGTTGTGTGAATTGCTGAAATATTAATATATGTATCATTCAGGCTACGTAGTCAGTATGTTTCTTGTGCTGAGTTGCTATGTGAATTGCCCATGACGACAAAAAAAAAAAAAGGAGAGAGAAAACTAAGTAACATTTGTGTCGACGTGTTTGGGGCATAGATTACTGTGTAGCTGGCCTGGGTTATGGGGTTGTTTTGTTAGGTGTGCTAATAGCAGAGCATGAATGTAAATATTGACTGGTTGGTTGGTTGTTGAATCGAGGGTATGGATGGATGGTTATTTTAAATTACATTAGGAAGACGGCAGCTTTTTATTTCATGGACTATATATTGATAAAGACAGCAGAATAATCTATCTAGCTGTGTGGAGGTGGGACAGTAGTCCACCTGTCTCCCTCTAGTTTTAGTTTGTGTGCGTGGATAGGCCTATTTATCCTAAACTATTTTGTTTATTGTTGGTGTGTGGTTTGGGCTATAAATTTGGAAGTGTCTGAACGGTGTGTGTGCGTTTTGGACTTTTCTGGGGGGGGAGGTTGTAGTGTTGTTTTTAGGACTCCTTATGGTGTGACACGGGTGGGGACGTCACCCAGAGTGTAAGCGGGCTGCGTGGCAGAGGGACTGTCTCTTCGATTACCTCTCTGCCTAATGGGAGTGTCTCTGTATCAGTGTGAGTCATATAAAAAAGTCCTGTGTAGTTCACCACTCGCTTCATTATTGTGCTACGTTTTACGGACATAAGACCTCCACCAAGGACCTTGTTTGTATTTGTGCAGCAGGATTACACAAAAGCTACTGAATGGAATTAAATTAAATTTTCACCAGAGGTGGTCCTTGGACTAACGAGGAACCAGTAACATTTTGGTGACGATCCCAGAATGCATACTGTTATGTCAGTAATCAGTCTGGAGTCAGTCTTATGCCATGCAGCAAACTCACCCTTTATTGAACACACACAGAACTATATACAGTGGTGCCGTAGCCCGCCTGACGTCACACCACACAGGGCAGTTACGGCAAGCCCTAAGGGCCACACACACACTCTACATACAACATTCCCCTCCCCCATACAAAAGTTCAAAACGTATATGCACAATTCAGACCCACCCCAATTTAGGACCCGAATCATACACTAAGGGGAAAAAACGGGGACAATGAGCTGGAATGACTTAACACATTCCCCCGAAAAACAACTAAAATTAGCGTGTTCCTAAAATACGTAAAATGGTCCCATATCACAACACTCATTCACATACACGCCATATGAACATATTTACAGCAAAGTTATTTATGTTATATCACAGTCCATGGGCAGCCAAAGATGGAACCGGCTCGGAGGCCCAGGCACCTTCGTCCAAGGCGCTCCGCTGCGCCGTTTCTGCACCCAGCTGTCGCTGCTGCTTCCTGGGGCTCTCAGCTTTCCTGCTGCCCGGACTCCAGTTGTGGGGAAAACTCAGTTGAGTCCGATTGCTGCTGTCCTTCCATGCTGCCATTACTGACCGCGCCGTCATCACCACCAGTACTATAGTCACGCACTGTGCTGAGCTCCTTGGCTGGCTTGCCATCGTCGGTGACCAGGGGCTCCAGTCCCCCCTTGATACCTAGCTTGTAGCTTGGTTTTGGTGCGCACCTAGCTTCGTGGCTAACCTCACAATCACCACAGCCTGAACCTCTAGCTTCTCTGAGCTAACTAGCTTAGCTTCCCTTGGCGCCAACAGCCTCACTACCCACTGCTTCATGTCCCTCATACAGCCGTGGACAAAATTGTTGGTACCCCTCTGTTAATGAAAGGAAAAACCCACAATGGTCACAGAAATAAATTGAATCTGACAAAAGTGGTAATAAAAATTCAATGAAAATTAACCAATGAAAATCAGACGATGCTTTTGAATTGTGGTTCAACAGAATTATTTTAAAAAAACAAACTCATGAAACAGGCCTGGACAAAAATGATGGTACCCCTAGAAAAGATTGAAAATAATGTGACCATGAGGACATGTTCAACCAAGATGCGTCCTCTAATTAACATCACAGGTGTCTACAAACTTGTAATCGGTCAGTCGGCCTATTTAAAGGGTGACAAGTAGTCACTGTGCTGTTTGGTGACATGGTGTTTACCACACTAAACATGGACCAGAGGAAGCAAAGGAGAGAAGTGTCTGTCTCAGGAGATAGAAAATTATATACAAGCATGTTAAAGGTAAAGGCTATAAGACAATCTCCAAGCAGCTTGATGTTCCTGTGACTACAGTTGCACATATTATTCAGAAATTTAAGATCCACAGGACTGTAGCCAGCCTCCCTGGACGTAGCCGCAGGAGGAGATGGATAATACGAATGGTAAAAAAGGAGCCCAGAACAACCTCTAAACACATTCATGGTGAACTCCTCCAAGATCAAAGTACATCAGTGTCAGATCGCACTATCTGTCGTTGTTTGAACCAAAGTGGGCTTCATGGGAGACAACCAAGGAGGACACCACTGTTAAAAACAAATCATAAAAAAGCCAGACTGGAATTTGCCAAACTGCATGTTGAATGTCCTATGGACAGACGAAACAAAACTGGAACTTTTTGGCAAGGCACATCAACTGTATGTTCAGATGCAAAAATGAAGCATATCAAGAAAAGAACACTGTCCCTACTGTGAAACATGGAGGAGGTTGTTACATTCTGGGGCTGCTTTGCTGCATCTGGCACAGGGTGTCTTGAATCTGTGCAGGGTACAATGAAATCTCAAGACTATTAAGGTATTCTAGAGAGAAATGTGCTGCCCAGTGTCAGACAGCTTGGTCTCAGTTGCAGTTCATGGGTCTTGCAACAGGATAATGACCCAAAACACACAGCTAAAAACACCCAAGAATGGCTAAGAGCCAAACATTGGACTATTCTAAAGTGGCCTTCTATGAGCCCTGATCTAAATCCTATTGAACATCTGTGGAAGGAGCTGAAACATGCCGTCTGGAGAAGGCACCCTTCAAACCTGAGACAACTGGAGCAGTTTGCTCATGAGGAGTGTGCCAAAATACCTGCTAAGAGGTGCAGAAGTCTCATTGACGGTTACAGAAATCGTTTGATTGCAGTGATTGCCTCAAAAGGTTGTGCAACAAAATATTAAGATAAGCCTTTATTAGTCCCACAATGGGAAAATTCCAGGATTGCAACAGCACAGGGATAGCAACACTCAGAGCAATAATTAAGAAGATGAGAAAAATAAGAGCAGTGAATATACATATGCACACATAAATGTATAAATATACAGTGGGGCAAAAAAGTATTTAATCAGCCACCAATTGTGCAAGTTCTCCCACTTAAAAGATGAGAGGTCTCCAATTTTCATCATGGGTATACCTCAACTATGAGAGACAAAATGAGGGGGGGGGGAAATCCAGAAAATCACATTGAAAGATTTTTAATGAATTAATTGGTAAATTCCTCGGTAAAATAAGTATTTGGTCAATAACAAAAGTTCCTCTCAATACTTTGTCATTGCCAACAAAGGGTATATAACAGAGGTCAAACGTTTTCTGTAAGTTTTCACAAGGTTTTCACACACTGTTGCTGGTATTTTGGCCCATTCCGCCATGCAGATCTCCTCTAGAGCAGTGATGTTTTGGGGCTGTCGCTGGGCAGCACAGACTTTCAACTCCCTCCAAAGATTTTCTATGGGGTTGAGATCTGGAGACTGGCTAGGCCACTCCAGGACCTTGAAATACTTCTTACGAAGCCACTCCTTCCTTGCCCGGGCGGTGTGTTTGAGATCATTGTCATGCTGAAAGACCCAGCCAGGTTTCATCTTCAATGCCCTTGCTGGTGGAAGGAGGTTTTCACTCAAAATCTCACGATACATGGCCCCATTCATTCTTTCCTTTACACGGATCAGTTGTTCTGGTCCCTTTGCAGAAAAACAGCCCCAAAGTATGATGTTTCCACCCCCATGCTTCACAGTAGGTATGGTGTTCTTTCTCCTCCAAACACGACAAGTTGAGTTTTTACCAAAAAGTTCTATTTTGGTTTCATCTGACCATATGACATTCTCCCAATCCTCCTCTGGATCATCCAAATGCTCTCTAGCAAACTTCAGACGGGCCTGGACATGTACTGGATTAAGCAGGGGGACACGTCTGGCACTGCAGGATTTGAGTCCCTGGCGGCGTAGTGTTTCTGATGTAGCCTTTGTTGCTTTGGTCCCAGCTCTCTGCAGGTCATTCACTAGGTCCCCCCATGTGGTTCTGGGATTTTTGCTCACCGTTCTCGTGATCATTTTGACCCCACGGGGTGAGATCTTGCATGGAGCCCCAGATCGAGGGAGATTATCAGTGGTCTTGTATGTCTTCCATTTTCTAATAATTGCTCCCACATTTGATTTCTTCACACCAAGCTGCTTACCTATTGCAGATTCAGTCTTCCCAGCCTGGTGCAGGTCTACAATTTTGTTTCTGGTGTCCTTTGACAGCTCTTTGGTCTTGGCCATAGTGGAGTTTGGAGTCTGACTGTTCGAGGTTGTGGACAGGTGTCTTTTATACTGACGAGTTCAAACAGGTGCTATTAATACAGGTAACGAGTGGAGGACAGAGGAGCCTCTTAAAGAAGTTGTTACAGGTCTGTGAGAGCCAGAAATCTTTCTTGTTTGTAGGTGACCAAATACTTGTTTTACTGAGGAATTTACCAATTGATTCATTAAAAATCCTTCAATGTGATTTTCTGTTTTTTTTTTTTTTTTTTCTTCCTCATTTTGTCTCTCATAGTTGAGGTATACATATGATGAAAATTGGAGACCACCTCTTTTAAGTGGGAGAACTTGCACAATTGGTGGCTGACTAAATACTTTTTTGCCCCACTGTATACAGTATATATACAGTGCGGAGCATTGTAGATAGATGGAATAAACAGCATAACCGTCTACTTAGTTATCCTACATAGTACGAATATGTACCCATACATATTGTCACCCTCCGTAGCGACTGATATTGTCCTAGTTGTATACTGGAGGGGACCATTTGTGTAAGTCTATTGCGTCTTTTGCATTCAATGCTGTTAGGTCGTCACGTTTTTTTGCTATCTCTGCGAGCAGCCCTGCTTAGGTTATACAGTCTGACAGCCGTAGGTAGGAAGGACCTGCGAAACCTCTCGGTTGTGCACCTAGGATGATGTAGTCTACTGCTAAATGAGCTCCTCAGTGCGTTCAGTATGTCCTGCTTAGGGTGGGACTCGGACTCCAGCAGAGATGACAGTTTAGCCACCATCCTTCTCTCTATCTCCTCCACTGGGTCAAGGCGTTGCCCCAGGACAGAACTAGCTTTCTTGATCAGTTTGTTCAGTCTCTTCCTATCGGCTGCTGTAATGCCACTGCCCTAGCAGACCAGTCCAAAAGTGATGGCTGATGCCACCACCGTGTCATAGAATGTCTTCAGCAGCGCCCCTTGTACACCAAAAGACCTGAACCTCCTCAGTAGGAACAGCCTGCGCTGTCCGTTCTTGTAGAGTGCGTCGGTATTGTGTGACCAGTCTAGTTTATTGTTCAGATGAACACCCATCTACTTGTAGAATGTCACCATCTCAATGTCTGTTCCCTGGATGTTTACTGGTGCTGTGAAGGGTTGTCCTTGCCTGCGGCAGTCCACCACCAGCTCCTTAGTTTTCCTCGCGTTGATCTGGAGGCATTTCCGATGGCACCAGTTCACGAAGTCCTGGACAAGTCCTCTGTGCTCAGCTTCATCTCCGTTGGAGATGAGGCCGACGATCGCAGAGTCGTCAGAGAACTTCTGTAGATGGCAGTGTGTTGTGTTGTGTGAGAAGTCCACAGTATAAAGGGTGAACAGGAAGGGAGCCAAAACCGTTCCCTGGGGGGGCGCCCGTGCTGCTGATGATCATGTCGGACACACAATCCCGGGTTCTCACAAACTGTGGCTGGTTAGTGAGGTAGTCCAGGATCCATGATGACAGGTGCTGGTCCACCCCTGCGCACAGCAGCTTGTCCTTCAGGATCATCGGTTGGATGGTGTTGAAAGCACTCGAAGTCAAAGAACATGATCCTCACCGCATTCCCGGGCTTCTCCAGGTGGGACAGAGAACGGTGAAGGAGGAAGATCACTGCATCCTCCACCCCAATGCCATGCTGGTAGGCGAACTGGAGTGGCTCCATCGCTGGTCCCACCAGGGGGCGGAGGTGAGCAAGGAGCAGTCTCTCCAGGGTCTTCATCATGTGAGACGTCAGGGCCACTGGTCTGTAGCTGTTCAGGTCTTTGGGGTGGGAAGTCTTTGGTACAGGTACCACACAAGATGTTTTCCACAACTGTGGTACCCTCCCCAGCTTCAGGCTCAGGTTGAAGATGTGCTCCACAATCCCACACAGCTGGTCTGCACAGGACTTGAGGAGCTTTGCGCTGATGCCATCCAGTCCCGAGGCCTTCCTCCCCTTGATCTTCCTCAGCTCTGTCCTCACCTGGGTCTTGGTGAGGGTCAGGTTGGGGGCTGTGTGCTGGGAGTGGGGGGGGGGGGGGGGTTGGTGGAGTGGGGTGTGGACGTGTGGACAGCAGGTCTCGATGACTTTAGAGGCAGCAGTGGTTGTTGTGTATTCGGGGGGAGGGCGGTTGGTCCGACCTATTAAACAACAGGTTCAGATTGTTCGCCCACTCTCTGCCCCCCGTGGCCTGGGAGGAGGTATTCTGGAGCCCAGGGATGGTTTTAAGGTTTCTCCAGACCCCGCTAATGTCGTTCTGTCGCAGCTTGTTCTCCATCTCCTTCCTGAAGCTGTCCTTGCCTTCTCTGATCTTCCTCCTCAGCTCCCTCTGTACGGACTTCAGCATCTCCCTGTTCCCTGACCTGAAGATCCTCTTCTCTCTCAGAAGCGTTTTTATCTCAGGGTTGATCCAGGGTTTGTTGTTCGAGCAACACCGTATGGTCTTGGTGGGTCCGGTGTTGTCCACACAGAAGCTGATGTAGTCCGTGATGGTGTGAGTGAGGCCATCGATGTCCTTACCATGTGGATCGCAGAGCTGCTCCCAGGCAGTGGTTTCTTCTTCTTCGCCGATCGCTAGAAGCGGATATGCGTGATGCAGAGGTTTGTGGCCCCACAGGGGTCCTGTATCTCCGTCTTCAGCCATGGACGTTTGTTGCGGGTCCCTCCCCTAGACCAACTGCCTTCCTTGACTGGGCTGTCGAGAGCTTGGTCCACCATGTAGAAAGGTTGCCTGCCATGGCTTTCCGAGACACTTCTTCCCATGCAACTGTCTGTCCTCCTCCGCCTTCACAGCCGTTGGGAGTTCGCTCTCCTCTCCGCCTGTTCCGCCGTTGGGACATTTGTTGCTGCAGTGGTTTCAAAACAGTCCTTTAGAGCGTCCATTGCCTCCTCAGACCATAACTTCACTGTGCGCATGACTGGAGGTTGTCTGTGTACTAGGGGTTTGTACACCAGCAGGAGATGAACCAAGTTGTGATCCGATCTCCCGAGTGGAGGGAGTGTTGATGAGGTGTACGCCTCCTTAGTGTTCGCGTAGAATAAGTCCAGTGTTTTATTGTCTCTAGTGTGGCATGTGACATACTGGGTGAACGTGGGTAGAATGGGGGACAGTGAAATATGATTGAAATCACCTGAGATGAGGAGAAGAGCATCTGGGTGTTCTGTCAGCAGCCTGCCAGTTACTGAGTGAATGACGTCACGCGCTGTCCCAGCGTTCGCCGTCGGATTTGCATAAATAACAATGCAGATCACATGTGAGTATTCCCTCGGGAGATAGGTAGGCCGCATGCTAACAGCTAGCAACTCAGTATCTTTGTTGCAGTGTTGTTGTTTAACCGTGATATGTCCCGGTCTGCACCAGCTGTTATTGACATACATTATCACTCCCCCGCCCCTTGCCTTCCCACTGTCTGGTGTCTGGTCTGCCCGTATTGCGTGGAAACCCTCCAGTTCGATGTTAGCATCTGTTGCTAGTTCTGTTAGTCACGTCTCAGTAAACAACATCAAGCTACTCTCTCTGAAGGTGCTCTCGTAGCGGGAGATAGCCGCTAGCTCGTCAGTCTTATTGAGTAGCGATCGTACATTCCCCATAATAACGGATGGGAGGACGGGTCTGTACCTTATATTCCTCGGCCGTCGTCTTACTCCAGCTCGACATCCACGCCGTTTCCATCTTATTTCTCCCGGTATGTTGAGTTTTTGCGTTAGCATTGTGGGCCGGTTAAGTGCTAACAGCTGGTCTCTATTGTACTGCCTCCTGCAAGAAATGGTGGCTCCGTCCGCTGGCTCAGGAGACATTTGGGTGATCTATGTGTCTGTGATGGAATAAAGGTGTTGCTGGATCAGAAAGATTAGCAAGAGAGCCAGATAGTAAGTAGAAATGGGAAGAAATTGATCTGCTGTTGCAAAAAGGCAGCCTACTCGTGTGGCGCCGGTTACAGAAATCGTTTGATTGCAGTGATTGCATCAAAAGGTTGTGCAACAAAATATTAAGTTAAGGGTACAATCATTTTTGTCCAGGCCTGTTTCATGAGTGTTTTTTTTTTTTTTTTTTTTTATAAATAATTCTGTCGAACCACAATTCAAAAGCATTGTCTGATTTTCATTGGTTAATTTTCATAGAATTTTTATTTACCACTTTTGTCAGATTCAAGTTATTTCTGTGACCATTGTGGGTTTTTCTTTCATTAACAGAGGTGTACCAACAATTTTGTCCACGTGTGTACGTTCGGCAAAATCTCCAGCCAGCCACCCGACAGCATTTGCATAAGCCTGAGTCTCTCTGAACATGCGGAGATTTCTCTGACCCTCCATGCTGAGACGACAGACCAGGAGCGCCCATCCTCGGTCTCCGAGTCTACCCAGGTCTAGCCCAGTGATGTATCCCCCAAGCATGGCCATCCAGTCCGGCTACAGGATTGCTGGCTCTCCCGGACACTTCAGAAACGACGGCAGAGGTGGAGGTAGCCCATATGCCTCCATGGTTTTCTCTCGTTGCCAAAATGTTATGTTGGTAATCAGAGTCTGGAGTCAGTCTTATGCCATGCAGCAAACTCGCCCTTTATTGAACACACACAGAACTATGTACAGTGGTGCCATAGCCCGTCTGACGTCACACCACACAGGGCGGCTACGGCAAGCCCTAAGGGCCACACACACACTCTACACACAGCACATACCTCCACCAAGGGTCTTATTGTCTCACACTGTATTAGCAAGAATACTCCAAAAGTACTGGATGGATTTGGATAAAATTTTCACCAGAGGTGGTCCTTGGGCTAGAGCGGAACTCATAACATTTTGGTGATGATCCAAGAATGCATACCTCCACCAAGGCTCTTCTCACACTGTTAGCAAGAATCCTCCAAAACAAGTCCATTACATTTTGGAGGTGATCCATGAGAGGCGGAAGGAGCCTTGGCAGAGGTATGCACTCTAAGTGCTTTTCTAGTTACCTCTACCAAGAAGGTAATGTAATCGGGGTAGGCTGTCTTTTAGCAGCATTATGCAAAAACTACTGGACTGATTTTGATGAAATTTTCACTACAGGTAGCCCTTTGGGCAAGGATGAAACCATTAAATTTTGGTGACTATCTGAGACTACATACCTTCACCAAAGACCATGTTTGTATTTGTGCAGCAGGATTACACAAAACAGCGTTTCCTCTGGCTTAAAGACCTTGGTGCAGTGCCAACATATTTTTCCCGGGGGGGGGGGGGTGTAAACATACCGGAATATGTTAATTTTATACTGTTTATTTCTTTTTAAAATTTTACACCATAACGTTGCATATGGAACTTACCATTTGAAGTATTGTACAACCGAGGCTTGAATATTGGGCCAGTTGGGGTCTCACCCAGACATCCTAGTGTTATCCTTCTCTCGTTCCTCTGCCTGAATGCTTTCCTCTCCTTGGCTCCTCTCTTCTGTCTCATCTTGCCCTCTCTGAGCTCTGTCTAATTCAGGTTCTCCCTCTGTCTATGGTGGTATACAAACAGGTTAGAAAATATCAAGCGTCATGTTTTGTCCTGCAGGATTTTTTTTGTCATGGTTTACATAAATGACAAAAATGTGGGGGTTTTTTTGTATTTTATTTAGTGTTTTTTTGTTTTGTTTTTTTTCCCATTGAGAGAGTAGGGAAGGGAAAGAAACATTCATAATAGTAATGTACTCATGCATACTTAAATTATATGATCAGGTGGGTATAGTAACCAGAAATTCTACTCATGTAAAAGCAGTGCTTTGAAATTAATAATTAAAAGTAGGCAACCAAAAATTTCTAATTGAGTTAAGGGTACAAAGAGCACCCACTTAAAAACTTGAGTAATGACTTCAGTCTTGAAGGTTTGAGGTTTTTCTCAAAAATTTATAACAATTTTCTTATAGTTTTCTACTTTTCTCTGTAAATCTATCTAAAGTTGAAACCATGTTCCTCAAATTTGTAATTTCCTCTTGTAAAATTGACTTTTCTTGTACATTTGGAACTTCATTATAAATGTGTGGATTATTTTATGACTAATTTTTTTTTTAATAAAATTGTTTGTTTTTTGGTTTATTTTTTTTGATAAATTTGAAACACTGTGGTAATTTTTTTTTTTTTTTTACTTGTAACAATTTACATTTTTGACCATAATTTTGCAGTCAGAACAGAACAATAATTTAACTGATTACAAAGAAAAAAAATTAATAAAATTGTATTTAATGAAATAAATTAACTTAAATGACCAAGGATGCCGTTATTTCTGTTATATATTTATAGTTTGTTTTTGTTTTTTGTTTTTTTTCCAGAAATCTCCTCACCAACCAGACAGCAGGAAAAACTTCCCTCATTTTGAAATCAAATGTTGACACGTTTAGTTTGTCTGAAGGCTGCTGGCAGATTAAAGTCATTGACTTCATGAATTTCGGTCACCTTAACCTGCCAGGTACATAATAGGGAACTGTAGCGGACTCTAAAGACATAATTCACCACAGTATGTGTTCATGTACAGAATGATCTGTTTAGGCAGTTATAGTTGTGAAGTGACTACACGGCCAGCAGCCGGTCTCCTAATATCACAATATCTGGCCGGGAAGCACCTACAATTCGATTCTTTTTTTAATTCAATAGTAAAAAATACACACAAATTACAAATATGCTAGTAATACAAGTAAATACCTCCTAATTTGGCTATTTGGTAAAAAAATTTTTTTTTAAAAATGCACATTTATTTATTTTCCATCTGGCGCGTCAGGGAGCTCTTTGGGTCCTTCGCTCCCTGACAGCTCGGGCACTCGGCAGCTCGGGTGTTTCACACACATACACATCCACACTTCATTCATTCCCATTAACAGGTTTTGGGGTTTTGTTCAATATAACGCACGAAACCACTCCTGCACGTGGGTTTTTCATTCACTAAGTGGCTGCAGACCTAAATGGCTGGTTGTTTAGCAACGGCTGTTATAGTTGTGCGCTCAGGCTTTCTCATCAGGCACCTCTCTAGGCAGCCGCTGACGGACCTCAGTTTAGAGCTAGCGTTTTTAGCTGTTGCTTTGTCACTGCCACTGGAGAATAAAAACGGCACGCCTGCTCGTGCAAGAAAAGAGAAATTTCCAGTCTCATAACTTAATATTGTAGTGGCTGGTGAAATATATCCTCAGCAATTCATCAGTCCCCCGCCTTTCCCTTCATATGAAGTCGGCTGCATTTGAATTCTAACCACATCTCTTAGCTAAGCGACTCTTCCATTATGGCTCTCGTTTCCAGCGGGTTAAAACCATGATAAACGCCAGTGCTTACATACCTCTTATGATTTTTTTTTTTTTTTTTCTTTCCGTGTTTAAAGTACTTTAATAAACTCATGTTTCTGTCGGACAGTCACGCTTAATGAGACACTGCTTGCTGACTGGAAAACTCATGTGAGCAGGGCACTTCTAAACTCTGCGTGGATGACGGCCACACACATTGTTCGTGTGCACGCTTGCGGAAAGTCATTCTTCATATATTTTAATTAATAAAATCATATTGGCTTGGCGTGGCGGTACGATTTCTGGCAAGGCGGGCCGCCACAGATAAATGTTACCAGAGGAAACCCTGCAAAAACTACTGGATGGATTGGAATGAAGTTTTCACCAGAGGTGGTCCTTGGCCTAGAAAGGATCCCATTACATTTTGGTGGTGAACCGCAAATGCATACCTCTGCCAAGGCTGTTATCACAGTGTGTTAGCAACAGTACTCCAAAACTACTGGCTAGACTTTGATGCAGTTTTCACCAGAACTGGCTCTTGGCCTACACACAAACCCATTACATTTTGGAGGTGATCCATGAGGGGTGTAAGGAGTCTTGGTGGAGGTATGTGGTCTCTGAGTGCTTCCTTAGTTTGTTGTTCTGTCTGCTAGCAACATTACTGAAAAAGTTATGAATGAATTTTGATGAAATTTTCAGTAAAGGTATGTCGTGGTACGGGGAGCAGATGATGAGATTTTGGTGATGATCTGAGAGTGCATACCTCCACCAAGGGCTTTATTTGTATTTGTGCAGCAGGATTACACAAAAACTACTGGATGGATTTGAATGAAATTGTCACCACAGGTGGTCCTTGGGATAGAGAGGAAGCCATTACATGTTGGTGATGATCTGACAATGCATACCTCCACCAAGGCTCTTATCTTCTCACAAAGTGTTAGCCACAATACTCCAAAAGTAAGGGACAGACTTTGATGCATTTCACCAGAAGTGGCTCTAGATCTACACACAAACCCATTACATTTTGGAGGTGATCATGAGGGATGGAAGGAGCCTTGGCAGAGGTATGCGCTCCGAGTGCCTTTGTAGTTCAAACTGAAGAAAACCGAAGCAACCTGCCTCTGCAAAATCACAGCAAAACATCTGTCTTAAAAACAAAGTTCAATATGGAATATGGCCTCCATTTGCATTAATGCAGGCAGCAGTACGCCGCCGCATGGACCTCATGAGCAGTCGAAGGTTGTCCTGGGGGATATTTAGCCACTCCTCCTGCAATGCCACGACCAGTTTCTTTGTTCTGCTGCACCGGTACTCTGGCTGAAAGATGTCACCCAGGTTGATCCCACAAGTGTTCAGTGGGGAACAAATCTGGAGAATAAGAAGGCCGAGGAAGGACATCAGTTCTTTTGCTGCAGGTACACCCTGGTGACTTGGGTGGCCTGTAAACCAACATTGCCTTGCTGGAACACAGCCACATTGTGACATCGTGGAGATTTCACAACATAATGCTATGCATTTTTGTTCATCTTTATATAGGGAAGATGACCACTCCTTAAAATTGTCCATTTTTGACTTTTGAGTTTCCCAAAACAAACAAGCTCAAAAGATGATAGAGCCAGAGCTCAAATGCAGTAAGTGGTGACAGTGAGTACAACCACTGAAAATGAGTTCTCGATGTATTTTGAGTCATACAAACATTAGTACTTAAGCTCATAGGATGGATCCAAAAATATTTGTACAAAAATTGAGTTTTCATTGGCAGTGAGTATATTACCTTTTTAACTTTCCCTTTCCAAAATCCAAAGGCTAACCTCTTAAATTTTACCCTTTTTAACCTTTTAACCCCCCCAAAAATCAAACCACTCCTTTAAAAAAACAAACAAAACAAAACACAAACACAGCCTCAAAGTTTTTCTCTCCAAGAAGCTGTTTAGACTCTTCCAGGTTCACCTTGGGACATCATATAATGGTAAATCCAGCCCAGCATCATCCTTGATACCACCCCACTGCTCTATTGGCCAGCATAACTGTTTGTCATATGGATGGATGGGAGTCAGAGGCGTTAGCTTCTGAGTTAAGTGGTGTTAGGAAGCTTGCACAGAGTGTACTTTATATTATTTTCTTTAGATTTCAGTCACCCTGATAGCCATCCCTGTTTTCACATGGCTCACTAATCCAGTCTCTCATCATTCTGCCTTATTTTGTTATATTTTCATTGGGATTTTACATCTGTTGGCACTAGCATCCTGGGCGGTCAAAGTTGATCACTGCACCTGGACACAACTTGCCTTGTTGGGATGCACAGACCACCTACAGTGCATTCAGAAAAGTATTCACAGCGCTTCACTTTTTCCACATTTTATGGTACAGCCTTATTCCAGAAGGGACTGAAATGACCTTTTTCCTCGAAATTCAGCACACAATACCCCATGATGACGACGTGATTTTTTTTTTTTTTTTTTTTTGAGATTTTTGCAAATTTATAAAAAAAAATAAATAAATAAATCACATGTACATAAGTATTCATAGCCTTTGCCATGAAGCTCAGAATTGAACCCGGTTGCATCCTTTTTTCACTGATCATCCTTGAGATGTTTCTATAGCTTAATTGGAGTCCACCTGTGGTAAATTCAGTTAATTGGACATGATTTGGAAAGGCGCACACACCTGTCTATATAAGGTCCCACAGTTGACAGTGCATGTTGGAGCACGAACCAAGCATGAAGTCAAGGGAACTGTCTGTAGATCTCCGAGACAGGATTGTCTCGAGGCACAAATGTGGGGATGGGTACAAAAAAATTTCTGCTGTTTTGAAGGTCCCAATGAGCACAGTGGCCTCCATTATCCATAAATGGAAGTTCTGAACCACCAGGACTCTTCCTAGAGCTGGCTAGCTGTCTAAACTGAGCAATCAGGGGAGAAGGGCCTTAGTCAGGGAAGTGACCAAGAACCTGATGGTTACTCTGTCAGAGCTCCAGCGTTCTTCTGTGAAGAGAGGAGACCCTTCCAGAAGGACAACCATCTCTGCAGAAATCCACCAATTGGGCCTGTATGGTAGAGTAGCCAGACGGAAGCCACTCCTCAATAAAAGGCTCATGGCAGCCCACCTGGAGTTTACCAAAAGGTTAGTTAGAAGGAGACTCGGACCATGAGAAACAAAATTCTCTAGTCTGATGAGACAAAGATTGAACTCTTCGGCATGAATGCCAGGCATCATGTTTGGAGGAAATCGGGCACCGTTCATAACCATGTGACTGGTGGTGGCAGCATCATGCTGTGGGGATGTTTTTCAGTGGCAGGAACTGGGAGACTATTTGGGATAGAGGGAAAGATGAATGCAGCAATGTACAGAGACATCCTGGATGAAAACCTACTCCAGTGCTCTTGACTTCAGACTGGGGTGATGGTTCATCTTTGACCAGGACAACGACCCTAAGCACACAGCCAAGATATCAAAGGACTCGCTTCAGTCCTTTGATATCTTGGCTCTGTGAATGTCCTTGAGTGGCCCAGCCAGAGCCCAGACTTGAATCCAACTGAACATCTCTGGAGAGATCTGAAAATGTCTGTTCACCGATGCTTCCATCCAACCTGATGGAACTTGAGAGGTGCTGCAAAGAGGAATGGGCGAAACTGCCCAAAGAAAGGTGTACCAAGCTTTTGGCATTATATTCAAAAAGACGTGAGGCTGTAATTGCTGCCAAAGGTGCATCAACAAAGTACTGAGCAAAGGCTGTGAATACTTATGTACATGTGATTTCTTTTTTTTTTTAAATAAACTTGCAAAAATCTCAAACTTTTTTTACATTGTCATTATGGGGTTGTGTGTGTGTGTGTGTACACAATTTTGAGGGGGGGGGGAAGGAATTTAATCCATTTTGGAATAAGGCTGTACCATAACAATGTGGAAAAAGTGAAGCATTGTGAAGACTTTCTGGATACACTGTAGATCCAGCTGGTTTTGATCACTATTTTCTATAAATTCTATTCACCCCTGCTGGAATCCTTGTTCATTTAACTGAGCTGTGATCCAGGTGGCTCATTCATGAATGTTTCTGTGCTTATTGTACTCCAGGGACTGGTCATATCCTATAGACCACTGAAACCACACACCTCTGCCCACCATTGATGCGTCATTTCATTCATTCTTTGAGACAGATTTAGGTTGGCTGGCTCTGAGCTAGATGGCTTCGGGCAGCTAATGTTAGCAGTAGTGGTGTAAGACGGAGGGTGGCATTGAATGCGGTGTCAGATTTAATATGACAAAGCACTGAAAGCAGCCTTTCTCAGAAAGGCTGGAAAAATAAAACAAATCTGGTGCAATAATTTAAAGAAAACTTGAACAAAATGTCACATTTCATTAATGTGTGAACTGTTAAAATGTGGCGTCAAGCAAGGGTGCAAGCTTGCACCTACTTTGTTTGGGATATATGCAGCAGTCATACTGTACCTTGCCTTTAAGAATATTTGCCCACATTACAGTATAAAGTTATACAGTGATCCCTCACTTATCGCGGTTAATGGGTTCCAGAACCGACCGCGAAAAGTGAAAAACCGCGAAGTAGCGTCACCCCTAATGACGTCACCCATAAATAATACATGCGTTCATTCTCTCTCTCTCTCTCATATGATACGTGTGTGTGTAAGTGTACATACATGCGTAGATGTAAATAAAGTGTACATAAATATGTTTTTAGAACTTTTATTCTTACAACAAGATGCGTAACTCAAGATGATGATTTACTGCACAGGTTAATGAGAGCTTTACTGCTCCTCAGGTGACGCCTCATCATCAGGTGCTAGAGGCGCAGCATCGTCGAGGGCAGCTTCCGATAGAGCTGGAGAAGCTGCAGGAGGCGGCGTAGTGGCTCGGCGGGAAGACTATTTCGCACAAAAAGGCACAAGAGAACAGCGAAAAGTTCCACGCGGCGAGACTAAGCAACACAAGCGATAAAGAACAATGAATGCGGTCTTCCTTCGCTGGGTATGGGCGCTCGGCAGGGAGAGAAGCTGGGTAAAACGTCTCGGCCAATCAGCTTGCGAGATTCCCGAGCCGAGCCAACACGAGAACAGCGAACCGAGAGGTGGATTTTGAGGTGTGCGGGCTCTCCGTGTTGATACCTGATGTTCTAATGTACTGTAGTCTCCCTGCCTTCTGCTAGCGCCCGCCCATTTTTTCTCAATTTTGAATTTTTGATGAATATTTTTGAAAAATCTGCAATGCACTGAGGGCGCGAAAGGTGAGGCGCGAAGTAGCGAGGGATCACTGTAGTTCATTCCGGATATGATGGCAACATCTTTGACCTTAGGCGCTTGAAATCCACTACTAGAACATTCACTAAATACATTAGCGAAGCCTAGTATGCAGACGATATTGGCATATTTGCCAATGATGGTGAGGAATTACATTGTTTACTTTCTGCCTACAATGAGCTGTCAAAGCAAATGGGTCTCAGGATCAACATCAAGAAATCGAAACTGAGTGTGGGTGAACAGGTTGACCTCTACATAGACAGGTAGATGCTAAAAGAAGTGGGTTGTTTAAAATTCCTCTGCAGTTATCTCATTAAAGACTGCAAGTTGGATGAAGAGTTAACTGCACGGATTCAGGCTGCGTCATGTGCCATGGGAAGGCTTGGGGACAGGGTTTTTGACTGTAGGGATCCAACAATGGAAACAAAACTGAAAGACAACCAGTGTGTCATCCTGCTACTGCTGTATGCTAGTGAGACCAGGACCCTATACTGTCACCACGTTAACCTTCTCAGAATTGTCCATCAGAGACGCCTCATGTCCATTCTCAAGATCAATGATCAAGATCAAATGGGACGACTACATCACAAATGAAGTGCTGGATCTAGCGAAGACCGCAGACATTGAAACCATTTTAATCAGGAACAGATTACTCTGGATGGGCCATGTTGTGCGTATGCCTGGTGAACGTCCAGTTAAAGCTCTCGTCTTCGGAGAATTGACAGGCCTGAGAAGGGTCGGTCACCCCTTTTTAAAAGATTCAAAAACACCTTGAAAGACATTTTGAAGCATGGAGGGGTACTTAAAACATGGAAAGATGCTGTAGAAGACAGTCAAGCATGGCAGAAGCTTATATTGGATGTTTGTTTGAAAATGGAGACTGACAGACGGAAAGCAAACATTGAGAAAAGGGTGAAGAGACATGAGAGGAGAGAGCAAAGAAACTGAATTGAACTGTGTCATTAAGATTATTATCTGAACTGGACTATACATTTTTGATATATTTATCTTGTATAGTGTGTAATGCCCATGTCGGGCGTAAGGCGTATGTGTTAAAATGTGGGGGGGGGAAGTGTAATCAGAGACCCTTTCAATAATGTGAAAAGTTCTACATTTACAGGAAAATGCCACAAGTTTATGAAAAACAAAGAAAAGTTGAGGGAAATCTCACACACTGGCAAGAGCAAAGTCTTTTTTTTTTTTTTTTTTTTTGTAGATAATTACACTCAAGCTATACAGTGGATATAAAAAGTTGACACACCCCTGTTCAAATGCCAGGTTTTTGTGGTGTAAAAAAAAAAAAAATAGACCAAGATAAATCATTTCAAAACTTTTTCCACCAATAATGTGACCTATAACCTGTACAAACCAATTTAAAAAAAAAACAAATCTTTTAAGGGGAAAAATAAACTTGCAATAACCTGGTTGCATAAATGTGCACACCCTGTTATAACTGGGGATGTGGCTGTGTTCAGAATTAACCACATTCAAACTCATGTTAAATGGGAGTCAGCACACACCTGCCATCATTTTAAAGTGCCTCTGATTAACCCCAAATAAAGTTCAACTGTTCTAGTAGACTTTTTGACATTTTTGTAGTTGCATCTTACAGCGCAAGCCATGGTCCACAGAGAGCTTCCAAAGCATAAGAGGGGTCTCATTGTTCAAAGATATCAGTCAGGAGAAGGGAAAAAAGAATTTCCAAGGCATTAAATATACCACGGAACGCAGTGAAGACAGTCTTCATCAAGTGGAGAAAATATGGCACAACTGTGACATTACCAAGAACTGGACGTCCTCCAAAATGGATGAAAAGACGGGAAGAAAATTGGTCAGGGAGGCTGCCAAGAGGCCGACGGCAACATTGAAGGAGCTGCAGGAATTTTTGGCAAGTACTGGCTGTTTAGCAGCAAGAGTGAAAGGAAAGATTTACAAGATGGTAGTGAGACCTGCTATGATGTATGGTTTAGAGACGGTGGCGCTGACAAAAAGACAGGGGGTGGAGTTGGCAGAATTGAAGATGCTAAGATTTTCATTGGGAGTGACCAGGAAGGATCAGATTAGAAATGAGTATATCAGAGGGACACCTCACATTGAGCAGTTTGGAGACAAGGTAAGAGGGGCAAGGCTGAGATGGTTTGGACATATTCAGAGGAGGGATTGTGGATATACTGGACCAAGAATGTTGAAGATGGAGCTGCCAGGCAGGTTTTAAAGGGGAAGACCACAGAAAAAATTCATGGATGTAGTGAAGGAGGACATGGAGAGGGTTAGTGTTACTGAGGAAGATGGAAGGTATAGGGTGAGATGGAGACAGATGATCCGCTGTGGCAACTCCTCAAGGGAGTAGCCGAAAGAAGACTGTCACATGTGCTAAACAGCCAATCTCCCATCACCTTCATATGTCTATGGGGTAGGGTGGCAAGATGGAAGCCTCATCTTACAAAGAAAAAAACATCCAAGCCCGACTGCATTTTGCAAAAACGCATTTGAAATCTCCCAAATGCATGTGGGAAAATGTGTTGTAGTCCAATGAAACCAAGGTTTAACTTTTTAGCCATAATTCCAAAAGGTGTATTTGGCGCAAACACAACACTGCTGGGCACCCAAAAAACCATACCTACAGTGAAGCATGGTGGAGGCAGCATCATGCTTTGGGGCTGTTTTTCTTCAGCTGGAACTGGGGCCTTAGTCAAGGTGGAGGGAATTATGAACAGTTCCAAATACCAGTCAGTATTGGCACAAAACCTTCAGACTTCTGCTAGAAAGCTGAAGATGAAGAGGACTTTCATCTTTCAGCATGACAGTGACCCAAAGCACACATCCAAATCAACAAAAGAATGGCTTCACCAGAAGAAAATTAAGGTTTTGGAATGGCCCAGCCAGAGTCCAGACCTGAATCCGTTCAAACATCTGTGTGGTGATCTGAAGAGGGCTGTCCACAAGAGATTGGGTTTTATCCATCTTTGTACCAGTTCTTGATTTTTATTTTTTTTTTATATGTATGTGTGTGTGTATATATATTGCGATGGACTGGCGATCTGTCCAGGGTGTACCCTGCCTCTCGCCCAAAGATGCTGGAATAGGCTCCAGCCCCCCCACGACCCGAAAAGGATTAAGCAGAAGAAGATGGATGGATATATATATATATAATCATAGTGCTTTAAGATTTGTTACTAACCTCAGACCTCTAACTCACTGCTGTGTTCTGTATTCCAGTGTTGGCTGGTCAGCTCTAGCCATGTGACATTTGGGACCTTGGTACAGTTTCATTTACAAAACTGTACTGTGTAATCTTCCTTTCTACATTTGTAAATATTTTCTTCTTTCGGCTGCTCCCTTTAGGGGGTCACTACAGCGGATCATCTGCCTCCATCTCACCCTATCCTTTGTATCTTCCTCTGTAACACCAACCCTCTCATGTTCTCCTTCACTGCATCCATGAATCTTCTCTATGGTCTTCCTCTTTTCCTCCTGCCTGGCAGCTCCATCTTCAACATCCTTTGTCCAATATATCCACTACCCCTCCTCTGCACATGACCAAACCATCTCAGTCTTGACTCTTATTTTGTCTCCAAACCACTCAACCTGAGCGGTCCCTCTGATATACTCATTTCTGTTCTTGTCACTCCCAATGAAAATCTTAGCATCTTCAACTCTATCTCCAGCTCTGTCTCCTGTCTTTTTGTCAGCACCACCATCTCCAAACCATGCATGATAGCAGGTTTCACTACCACCTTGTAAATCTTCCCTTTCACTCTGATGCTACCGTTTGGTCATAAATCACCCCTGACACTCGTCTCCACTCACTCCCCCGCCTGCACTTTCTTCATCTGTCTTGTGCATTTTCCATTGCTTTGGTTGACCCCAGGTATTTAAACTCATCTACTTTCGCTACCTCTACTCCCATTTTCACCATTTCACCTGCCTCCCTCTCATTCACGTGTCTGTCACACTGTCTTGCTTCTAGTGACTTTCATTCCTCTTCTCTCCAGAGCATACCTCCACTTCTCCAGGTTATCTTCTGCCTGCTCCCTACTCTCACTATGGATCACAATGTCGTCTGCAAACATCATGGTCCATAGGGACTCCTGCCTGACCTCATCTGCAAACCTGTCCATCACCATGGCAAACAAGAAGGGGCTCAGAGCTGATCCCTGTTATAATCCCACCCCCACCTTGAATCCATCAGTCACTCCTACAGCACACCTCACCACCATCTCACTGTCCTCATATGTCCTGCACCACCCTCACATACTTCTGTCACTCCTGACTTTCTCATACAGTACCACACTTCCTCTCTTTGCACCCTATTGTATTTGTTTTCTAGATCCACAAAGACGGTATAACTCCTTCTGACCTTCTCATTACTTCTCCATCAACACTCTTGGAGCAAACATTGCATCTGTAGTACTTTCTTGGCATGAAACCATACTGCTGCTTACTGATTGTCACCTCTCCTCTTAACCTGGCTTCAACAACTCTTTCCCTTATCTTCATTGTGTGGCTGATCAATTTTATGCCTCTGTAGTTATGGCAGCTCTGAGCATCACCTTTGTTCTTGAAAATTGGTACCTATTATGTCGGAATTACCTCAGTAATGGCGAGGCCAGGTGCAAAGTTGAACTTCACTTTGAGGAGATGCGCACGCACAATACAGCTGCCAAGCAGGGGCATCGGCAAAGAGGCCGGATAAAGATGTCTGCTGGTATTTATAGGGCAGTGCAGTGGCGGAAAAGGAAGTGGCTGCCACTACTCCACACCTCATAATAAATGACAATAGCCCCCCCCCCCCCCCATTAAAAAGTCCCAAACTACTCATACAATAGAGACCCTCCCCAATTTAGGACCCGAATCACGCACTAAGTAACTAAAACTGAAATCCCTAAATGGCCTATCACATTCACACAGCAAAACCCCAAACTAGGCAGGATGAGTGGACTACCGTCCTACCTCACATGGCAAGGTGGATTATTCTGCCACCTGTACTAACTAAAAAAAAAAAAAAAAAAAAAGTCCATTAATAACTTAAACATTGCTGTGTTCCTAAAATATAACGCATCCAGAACAATAACTTTATTTTTTTAAACGCATGCAAACACATGAACATTAGAACACTAGAACTTTTATTTTTTCAAAACTACACTACTGTTCTTCTGGCAGAAAGGGGGGCCCAGGGCAGCCCCTTGGTAGACCCACCCCTGGAAGAAGCATGCCCCCAGGATTGCAGCTGACCTCAGACGAGAGCACCTCTTCTCTTCGCCATCAACCACCTCTCTTGTTCGAACCCGCCATCTGAAGCCTCCTCTGAGCACGCCGCAGCTCACTGGCGTGTCTCCACGAGCCGTCCGACAGCTGGAAGTAGGCTGCGCCCCACTTAGCCACAATGCGCAGCTGCTCCTGGCGACCTGTTGCTCCTGTTGTTTGGCCCACATCCGCCGTAGACGTCTCTCCCCACGGACCCGGACCAGGTCCGTAACTATGAGGGGCTCTGCTCAGTCTGCAGTGTTGCTGATCGGCACGCGGTCCCTCGGTGCCTGTTGGTCTGACCTCGACTCCTTGTAAAGTTGCTGCAGCGGTCGCCATTGAAGCTCCAGATCCTCCAGCCCACTGTGGCTGGGCTCCAGAGGAAACTGAGGCTTGTGCGTCGGCATCACTCACCGCCACGCTCAGTACTTTCTCCCACCATACCCCGAGCACCGGCACTGAGACCCTCCTGTATCGATCCTGAGTGAGGTTGGTCTTGCTTGACTGCCGTGGTGTCAGATAAATCTTCTCCCCACACCGTGTCAGCCTCATCCACCGGGAGTGGGTGGTTCCGCTGGCCACAACCAGTTCATTCTTACCCAGCGTCGTCTCTAATGGTGAACCCCAGTCCATAAAACAGGTCACAGCCCATGATGTTGCCTGGAGCCGTCATATGGAACGTGCAGTCAGCCATCACCACCGACTTGTACCAAGCCGTTAACTCCAGTGTTCCAACCGTGTTTGCCACTTCCATAACCATAGAGCGGTGCTGGGTTATCTCTTATTTTGTAGTGGAGGAAAAATTTCCTCACCGTGGTCCAATTCAATAACAATCCCTCTGCCCCCGTGTCGATCAGCAGTGGCACCTCCTCACCATCCAGTGTCACCTTGCAGAACTTGAACCCGTTGGTACTCGAGGCCACCGCATGGACAGTTGTTGGGGCAGGTGAAGTAGTTGTTCTCCATGGGCTCTCCAGCTCAGACATATGACACACCCTGGCATAATGGTTCAAGCGACCACTCTTGCCACAGGGCTTCCCTCTAGCCGGGCATTTCCTAGCCTTGTATTGGTGTTTGGCAGACCCACAACCCATACACAAGGGTTTTCTTGGGGCAGACCTCAGATTGATAGTGTTGGCTTCCACGTTGTCGCCGCTCACGCTAACCTTGCTGTCGGGGTCCACTACTAATGCTGTGGCGGTAGGCCTCAGCTGCTGTTGTGGTTGGCGCTACTTTAGCTCTGAAGCAAGCTTGTCTGCGGTCTCCACTTGGAGGGCTAGCTCGACAGCCTTGGCTAACGTCAAGTCACTTGACTCTGAGGGCAGCCTAGCTCGTAAAGCATTGCTGGTTGTGTACTCCGCCAGCTGGTCACGTACCATTCCCTCCTCCAATAGCCCAAAACAACACTCGCTAGCCAGCTGCCATAGTTCGGCGACAAACTGGTGGGCAGGCTCACCCACTCACTGATGTCGTTGTCGGAACCAAATCCTCCAGACAGTGACGTTGTCCGGGGTGTGGAAATGGCACGCTAGCAACTTGACAACATTCTCATATGAGTCGGTAGCTCCGAGTGTACGTAGGATACGCTGGCCCTCAAACCCCAAATTATAGACCAGAAGTGCACATGCCCTCAGTTTATCTAGCTTACCCAGGTCGAGCACCGCAATGTAGCCCTAAAAGGTGGCAGACCATCTCGGCCAGGGCACAGGTGGCTCGCCAAGGAGCTCCAGGAAGGGCCGAAGCGGTGAAACGCACGCCTCCATTTTTATTCTCATTGCCAAAATGTTATGTTGGAATTGCCTCCATAATGACGAGGCCAGGTGCACAGTTGAACTTCACTTTATTGAGGAGATGCGCACACACACAATACAGCCACCAGGCAGGGGCATCAGCAAAGAGACCAGATAAAGATGCCCACTGGTATTTATAGGGTGGTGCAGTGGTGGAAGAGGAGGTGGCCGCCACTACACCGCACTTCATAATAAAGACAATATTACAGTACCAAAACACTTCTCCACTCCTCAGGCATCCTCTCACTCGCCAAGATTGTGTTGAACAATCTGGTTAAAAAGCCCACTGCCATCTTTCCGAAACATCTCCATACCGCGACAGGTATGTCATCTGGACCAATAGCCTTTCCATTCTTCATCCTCTTCAAAGCTGCCCTCACTTCTGCCTTGCTAATCCTTGGGACTTCTTGTTCACCATCTTTTCTTCATCCATCTTCCTCTTTTTCTTTCATCAACTCTTCAAAACACTTCTTCCATCTTATCAACACACATCACCCATTGGTATTAGGGGTGGGTTCAAAAGATCGATATGATGTGGAACGATCCACATTTGACTGAGCTGATATCGATCCACAAAATCCGTGTATCGATCTTTTAATATAATGCTTTTACGTCTGAACGTCTGCTGAGTCTGATTGGGTCGAAACCAGGTCAGTCAGCCAGGAACCGCAGCCAAGAACCAGAAACACCCGGAGCGCTAATGGAACTAACAGCTAACAAGCTAAAGGATGTGCTAGTTCATCTGTGGTGTTAAAACTGTTCTCATCCGGCAAGAGTTCTTGCGGTGCGTGTGCACGTCTTTACTTCTGTTTACATGAGCGCAGTTGTTAACGTGCGTGTCTCTTAATTTATCAACAAGTCACCATAAAGACTGTCCTCAACAGCTTCCGAATATTTTTAATAAAGTGGGGATAAACGGTTTTGTACTACGTACAGCGCTGTGTTGGAACATAGTCGACAATTGCTAAACAGAGCGCACACAGAGACTGGCTGAAACCTGTGAAGAGAGAGGGAGACTTGGAGCTGCTGAAATTGTAAGTAAAATATCATTAGTTTTAACATTGGTGTCGTGTTAAAACTGTCGGGGGCAGTGGCTCAGGAGATGGAGCAGGTCGTCTAATAACCCGATGGTTGGCGGTTCGAATCCCGCTCTCCCCTGATATCCTGCCGTTGTGTCCCTGGGCAAGACACTTCACCCGCATTGCCTCCAGTGCCCATAACACTGGGTATGAATGTGTATAAATGTATAAAAAAAAATGTTCGGTGGTGGCTGGAAAGGCCGTTGGCGCAGATTGGCTGCCACGTTTCCGTCGGCCTGCCCCAGGGCAGCTGTGGCTGCAGAAGTAGCTTGCCACTACTACTGTCTGTCTGGAGTGAATGAATAATGTACCTATTTGTAAAGCGTCTTTGAGTATATATGATAAAGCGCTATATAAAACCGATGCATTATTATTATTATTAAATTAATTTATCTGGCATGATGGTGGTTTCTTTTACAAACTGTGGATACAGAGTTAAGTGTTGTGAATAAATGCAGAATAAAAGTGTATTTTATGAGATTATGGACTTCTAGCACTTAAGTGAGAGATTTAAAGATAATGATGAATCACAATGAAAATGGCAGAATTAAAGTCTGCAGTACGAGCCATTTTTACTCAGAACTAAACTGAAATGAACAAATCTTTGCAGGCAATGAATGGAAACCTTTTTCAAAAATTGAAAGTTAATTTGTAGTTAAAATATAAGCAACAAAAAAATGAAAAACTAAATTATTAAACCCTACTGTGGTGTGGGGATTTAAAAATGATTAGATAGATGTACTTTATTGATCCCAAACTGGGAAATCGCAGTGTAACAGCAGCATGACAGTTGACAACCAAACAGAAACGCACACATGACAAAGGGATTACCCATGGAAAGTAAAAACCAACACGACTATAAAATCTATATACATCATAGCTTAATATATGATGACCCATATAAACACATGAATCATCCCATTGCACAAAGGACTATCAGGAGCAGAGTGAAAATGTGAGGTACCAGTTAGACTGTAAGGTGCAGTGTGGCAGCATAGCTATGCCAGAATACAACATCATAGTGAGTTATTGTACAGTGAAATGGTATGTGGCAGGAAAGATTTCCTGTACCTGGCCATTCGACAGCGAAGCTGTAGTAGTCTACTGGAGAAAGTGCTTCGCTGTCTATCTAGTGTGTGGTGGAGGGGGTGATCAGGAATGTCCATGATGGATCGCAGTTTATTTAGTGTTCTCCTCTCCATCACTGTCTCAAAGGTCTCCGGTCTGAGACCAATTACAGAGCCAGCCCTCTTGATAATCTTGTCAAGTCTGTTGGTATCTCTGGCCCTGATAGTGCTACCTCAACAGACAGCAGCAAAGAAGATGGCGCTGGCGACAATGGTCTGGTAGAAAAGCTCCAGCATCCTGCTGCACATGTTGAAATTATTAATTTTTACTGTAAAATCTATTCTTTTCACCTCCCCTTCACATCTGTGAAGACTGGGTTTCCACTCCAAGATCCATCCTGCACTGAGACCTTCTGAAGGGAAGAGGTTGTCAGTGGAGCCATCCCTGCTTTGTTGTGAATTTCAGCACAGAAGACCTCAAATTTTTCTGATGGAGCCATGGACCTGAGATTTTCACCAGATATCAGTAACAACCCAAGTAATCATGCATACAGAGAAATCAATGCAACTACGTTCACAAAACAAGTTATATTTAATAAAGTGGAATGACACAGGGAATAAGTATTGAACATGCTTCTTGAAATTCATTTCATATTTAGTAGAAAATTCTTTGCTGTTAATAACAGCTTCCAGGTGCCTTCTGTATGGAGAAACTAGGCACAGGCATTGCTCAGTGATTTTAGCCCATTCTTCCACACAAACGGTCCTCAAATCTTGAAAGTTCTGTGGGTGTCTATGAACTCTGATCTTCAGTTTGTTCCATAGATTTTCAATTGGATTCAGGTCGGCGACTAACTGGGCCATTCTAGCAGCTTTATTTTCCTTCTCTGGGGCCAGTTGGGTTTCCTTGGCTGTGTTTGGGATCATTGTCTTGCTGAAATGTCCACCCTGGTTTCATCTTCAACATCTTGGCAGATGGCAACAAGTTCTTATCAAGGATGTCTCCGTACATTTGTCCATTCATCTTGACTTAATTATATGCAGTCTACCTGTACCATGTGCTGAAAAACACCCCCACACCATGATGCTCCCACCGTCAAACTTCACTGTTGGTATGGTGTTTTTGGGCTGATATGCAGTGACATTTCTCCTCCAAACATGCTGTGTTGTTGCATCCAAAAAGTTCAGTTTTGGTCTCCTGACGAGACTATATTCTCCCAGTATTTTACTGGCTTGCTCAAATGTTGTGCAGCAATGAGCAGGCATAGAGCCCATGTTAATTGAGTGCATTACTTTTCTTTGAAATAGCAGTACCTGCTTACTCCAGGCCTTTCTGGAGCTCTCCACAAGTCGTCTTTGGCTCTTGGATAACTCCTCTGATAATTCTTTTGACTCTTCTGTCAGAAATCTTGTGAGGAGCTCCTGGTCGTGGCGGGTTTATGATAAAATGATGTTCTTTCCACTTCTGAATGATGACTTCAACAGTGCTCACTGGCACATTCAGCAGTTTAGAAATGCGCCTGTAGCCAATGTCATCATATGTTGAAATAAGGTTGTGAAGCTCTAGAGCAGGGGTGTCCAAACTTTTTGCAAAGAGGGCCAGATTTGGTCAGGTGAAAATGTATGGGGGCCGACCATTCAGTCTGACATTCCTCGAACCATTACCATTGTAAATTGCCATGTAAATATATATATATATATATATATATATATATATATATATATATATATATATATATATATATATATATATATCACTTTGCTGTCTGCAGCTAGGTTGACATTGAAAATGAGAATCTGTTGTCAACTGCATTACCACCAGGATAGTTAAAGGTTAAAATAATAATAAATTACATACAAAAACTATTTTATGAAATTTGACTGAATATTTTTAGAAACGTGTATTTATTGATTTTGTTTCAACAGATCACATCCCAGTGCATTTTGACAAAGAATAGTATAGTCAAATTAAATGACAGAAATTTGACAAAACTGTGGTTTGATCATCACAAAAAAATCAATTCACTGAGACTTTGGAATTTATTCTTCTCAGAAGAATAAAAAAAAATGTACCTGCATTAATGTGAAGGGTGACACTGGTGTTTCGACTGCAGTAAGGTTGCCAGGTCTGGCTCAAAAGCAGTGGTTTTGATGCGCAAGATGTCACGCAGGTGAGTCACTTAGCCTTGTCCTCACACGGTTCTTGTTAATGTTCATAACCGAGAACGTCTTCTCGCACAAGTATGTCGAGCCAAACAAGCTCAGCATTTTCTTAGCAAATGTTCAAATCTCTTGGAACCTGTCTTTGTCCAGCTGGCGGTAAAAGTCGACGAGAGGCAGTTGTTGGTGGCGACCGTGACACTCCGCGTCACACTGCAGCTCAATAAGCTCCAGCTGCAGGTGGTCTGGAGCGTCATTAGGATCCACGGAAAAAGGAGTGGGAAAAAAGTGTGATCTCCTTTTCAATAGCTGCAAAATCCCTGAAACGCTGTTGAAACTCCTCAGTCAGAGATGAGTTGTTTTCTGCATACCTCCTCATTTGCGCACTGATATTGTTTTCTGGAAAACTAGTCATCATTTCCTGCAGTGATGGGAAATGTGTGGTATTGGGCTGCGTTTGTGACAGGTGCCTTTGGAAAAGTAGCAGCTTTGTCCGAAAAGCTTTTATGTATGAATACAGTTGGCTCACCACTGCATTTTGCCCCTGAAGGCTCGTGTTCAGCACGTTCAGATGTCATGTATTGTCAACTAAAAATCCAAAATCAGCCAGCCAAACACGATCGCAGAGTTCCGGCATCGGTTGTCCCTTTTGTGCCAAGAATAGTCCGATTTCCTTTCTGAGAGAGAAGAATCTCTGCAGTGCAGACCCCCGACTGAGCCATCTTATGTCATTGTGATACACAACATCTCCATATTCAGCGTGGATGTCGAGTAAAAACTGTTGAAACTGGCGGTGGCACAGGGCTCTGGAGCGAATATAATTAATAGCCTTTATCACCGGTTTCATAACTTGATCATATTTCAGATGTTTGGCACATAGAACTTGTTGGTGAATAATACAGTGGAGTTTTATAGCTTTGCCGCCTTCTTCACTGACTTTTTTACAGACTAGCATTGATAGCCCACTTTGCTCACCAACCATGGCAGGTGCGCCGTCCGTAATAATCCCAGTGATTTTATTCCATTGCAGTTTCATGTCATTCACGGTGGAACAAACAGCAGCAAACAAATCTGTTCCTCTGGTTTAGTCCTTAAGGCTCTGAAGGTCAAGGAGCTCTTCACTCACGTTCATTTCATTGTCCACTCCTCTCAAAAAAATCAGTAACTGAGCGGTGTCAGATGCATCTGTGCTTTCGTCGCAGGCTAACGAAAAAAAACTCAAACTCCATTCCTTTTGCTTCTGTCGCTTGATGTTAGATGAAATTTCTTCAATCCTCCGTGCCACAGTGCTACGACCCAGGCAGACATTGGCAAACTCTTGCTTTTTCTCAGGACAAATTTTCTCCACCATTTTCATCACGCAGTCTTTAATGAATTCACCCTCAGTAAAAGGTTTGCAGTGCTTGGCAATCAGCATTGCCACTTCGTAGCTTGCCTTTGTAGAGTTTTCATTTGTGTCACGGGCTCTTGTGAACAAACGCTGCTGTGCTGTCAAAACAGCTTCCAGTTGCTTCAGTTTTTCGGCGCGTTCGTTCGCCGTTAGCTTGTCGTAATTAGCATGTTTCGTCTGGTAGTGCCTCTTAATATTGAACTCTTTGAAAACAGCCACAGTCTCTTGGCAAATTAGGCAGACACAGTTGTTTCGTATGTCAGTGAAAAAATACTCCGATTTCCACTTGTCCTGGAAACGGTGGCCCTCGCTATCAACTTTCCTCTTTTTATTTCCAGTTGCCATTTTAGAAATGAGCTAAAAACATACCACAGGGGTAAAAGTTCACACAGGGGTCACGCGACGAGAATGCGGCCACAGGTCTACTGCCACCCTCTGGTGAAATATAAAATTGCTGTTTTTGGTATGTGTGTATTGTGGGAAACTGTTCTGGCGGGCCACATATTGTTGATTTTATGACAGGACGCTTCAGGCCGGTGGAAATTTGGACACGGGCCGGATTTGGCCCGGGGGCCGGACTTTGGGCATGTCTGGTCTAGAGAGAACGCTTTGCTTCTACCCATCATGAGTCCTTTGTGTTGTGTTCAGTACTTACTCCCCATAATTCCACTTTATTAAGTATAACTTGTTTTGTGAACACCGTTGCCTTGCTTTCTTTGTATGGATTACTTCAGTTGTTACTGATATCTGGTGAAATTCTGAGGTCAATGGCTCCTTCAGAAATGTGTTTAATGAGGAAAAAATGTTGACATGTTCAGTACTTATTTTCTCTGCTGTATTATGTGGGTGTCACTGTCTGGTTACAGTCTTCGATCATATAATTCATATCTGTAATTGGTCTCAGACCGGACACCTTTGAAACGGTGGTGGAGAGGAGAACCCTAAATAAACTGCAATCCATCATGGACAATCCTGATCACCCCCTCCACCACACATTGGACAGACAGTGAAGCACTTTCTCCAGTAGACTACTACAGCTTCGCTGTCGAACGGCCAGGTACAGGAAATCTTTCCTGCTGCGTGCCATTTCATTGTACAATAATTCACTATGATGTTGTATTCTGGTCATAACTATGCTGCCACACTTGCACCTTACAGTCTAACTGGTACCTCACATTTCACTCTGCTTCTGATAGTCCTTCTTTGTGCAATGGGATGATTCATGTGTTTATACTGGTTATATATTAAGCTATGATGTATATAGGTCTTATAGTCGTGTTAGTTTTAATTTCCATGGGTAATCCCTTTGTCTGTTATGCGTGTGTTTGTCATTTGGTTCTGTCATGCTGCTGTTACGCTGTAATTTCCCAGTTTGGGATCAATAAAGTACATCTATCTATCAATCTGTCTGTTGGCTGTCCCAAATGTCAGGATAGAGACATTATGTATTCACCTCCAGTCACCTGGAATAAATTACAAAATGACCTCAATTTACAGTTTAGTAAAGATGCCTGAATTTAAGTCCATAGTGTCTGCACTAATAAATGAGTCCTTCGTTTGTTTGTGCCATTCATAGTGACCTGATAAATAGATGCAGTAACTCATTCAAAATAAAACAAATATGAGTATCTGTTTTTTTGTATTTCTTTTTTAACTTCTGTTTTGTAACTGATTTTATAAGTGCTGCTATCTTGGCTAGGGCACCATTGTAAAAGAGATCCTTACCTCAGTTGGTTTATCCCTGATAAAATAAGGCAAGGCAAGTTTATTTGTATAACACATTTTATGTACAAGACAATTCAAAGTGCTTTACATAAAAACATTAAGGCATTGCATCCATCCATCCATCTTCTTCTGCTTAATCCTTTTTGGGTCGCGGGGGGGCTGGAGCTTATCCCAGCATCTTTGGGCGAGAAGCAGGGTGCACCCTGGACAGATCGCCAGTCCATCGCAGGGAAGTTGCAAAAGGAATGCATAAGAGTTTAAAAGCAAACTAAAAAGTAAAAGGAAACAAAAACAAGTTAAAATGGAATAAGACAGAAAACGTGCAAGAAATAAGGTATAGTACGTTGTAAGAGATTAATTGTTCTACTGAAAGGCCACAGCAAATGGGAAAGTTTTTAACCTGGATTTAAAGCAGCTGAGAGTTTCAGCAGCCCAGATGCTTTCTGGAAGTTTGTTCCATATGTGAAGAGCATAAAAACTGAATGCTGCCTCACCATGTTTGGTTCTAACTCTGGGCACAGATAGTAGGCCTGACCCTGATGACTTGAAGGCTCTGGGTGGTTCATAATGGACCAGCAGATTTGAGATGTATTTTGTCCCTAAACCATTCAGAGCTTTATAAACCAACAGCGGTATTTTGAAATATATTCTTTGACAGACAGGAAACCAGTGTAATGTTCCGAGGACTAGTTATATGATCTATTTTCTTGGTCTTGGCGAGGACTTGAGCTGCAGCGTTCTGAATTAACTGTAGCTTTCTGATGGGCTTTTTAGGGAGACCTGTGAAGACAGTGTTGCAGTGGTCCAGTTTACTGAAGATAAATACATGGACAAGTTTTTCTAGATCCTGCTGAGATGTCAGACCTTTAATCCTTGCTATGCTCTTTAAGTTAGAATAGGCTGACTTCACTACTGTCTTAATGTGGCTGTTAAAATTCAGGTTTGAGTCCAGAACCACACTCAGATTTCTGGCTTGGCTGCTGGTTTTTAGCATCATTGATAGAAGCTGAAATAAATAAAAATTCAGACTTTTCCAAATGAAAAATGCAACATGACAAATGACTGTGGTGTTCCAGAGAAACTTAACATGGGGATGTTTGTGGTTTTTCAGATAAAGAAATATTTGACTGCAGGGCTCACAGCTTTACACTGGCATTTAAATGAAGGCAAATAATTGTTTCTATTTAAAGAAGTGATAAATTGTTAATGGGCAGCTCGGAACAGTGTTTAGCACTGTGGCAGCACAGCAAGAAGGTCATGGGTTCAATCCCACCCCCTGACCATCGGTGACCCTTTGGTGTGGAGTTTGCATGTTCTTCCCATGTCTGCGTGGGTTTTTTCCGGGTACTCTGTAGCCCTACCACAGGCCAAAGACATGCCTGTAAGCTTAATTGGCATCATCTAGGGATTCTAAATTGTCCTTGGGTATGAATGTGAGAGTGACTGGTTGTCTGTCTCTGTGTTGGCCCTGTGATGGACTGGCGATCTGTCCAGGGTGTACCCTGCCTCTCGCTGGGATAGGCTCCAGTCCCCCACCTCCACCCAAAAAGGATTAAGTGGCAGAAGATGAATGAATGAATAAATTAATATTGAATGCCATGCCTCTTGCAATGTTAGTTTGCTGTTGGCACCTTTTCAGACATGGCTTAAATCTTGCTATTGTGGCTGTTTGCACACTATGGTGATTTCAGTATGTAGACAGGCTCAGAAATTCAGACACTGATAAGGATGTGGTTTTACAACAGTGCTTTTTCTAGGTTATTTCAGCCCTGCTTCTTTCCATGCATTGCTGAAGTTGTAATCCTTAAAATCATAACCAGTGAATACAACTTGTAGGCCATGGGCAGTGAACGTGGACCAGCTCTAAATGGGACCATTAATGTCAGTTGTCTGAGTAGATCATTATGAGAATTTTGTCCTGGGCTGTCTTGGCAGGAAGCCCGTGTCAATTTTACCCGTCTATTTTCCTGCACTGACGAATGAGTTGGGGGCAATGATGTGTGTGTGCACGCGCGCGCGCTTGTGTGTGTGTGTGTGTGTCAGGGCATGCTGCTTTCAAAATGCTAAATGGTGTCACAAACTATCCCAAATCACAATGAGAATGTGTTGGCACCAACGTCTCCTGTGACAGTTTGCAGAATAATGCCATGCTTCCATATAGTCAAGCACCCATAAAGTGTTGTGTATTTATTGTTGGCACAGTAACGGCAGCAATTACATGCAACTGTTTTTTCAGTGCCTGCTGTACTGAAGTAAAAATAAGAATGGATGAGCTGATACTAAATTATGTAAAAAGGTTATTTAGATTCTGGCGAAACAATAGTGCAGTCCAATTTTTCAGCAGTTGCTATCCAGGTTTATAGTAGTGACTGATGCCCATCATCTTTCTTTTTTAATTTAGGAAATCTCTTAAATGAAGAATTGCTTTCAATAATTTGCCAATTACGTCTTCGTGTAAATGTTTTCTCTAAAATGCTATTAAGTATTTCCATTTGTGAAGCTATGAAAGTTGAGCCTAATTGTTTGCCAGCTAGCAATTATTTGCAGAACAATTAACTGACCATTGCCGCTAAGTGCTACATTATTCTATAGGCTACATGCTAACAATAAATCTCAGTGATTGGGCAATAATGCCCATTTTATTCCACACTGGGTGATTATAATTGACTCATTTGATCCTTTTGGCTCTGAGAAACTCCCATTTGATGAATGGGACAGTCGCATATGATTAGCATTCACTTAATTTGTTCTTAATCTGGTTTCTTAGGGACTATTGTTTATTTGAATGACCAATTAGTTTGGTGCTGTAGAACAGACACTAAGCAACAGCATCAGGCGGCATTTTATTTTGTTTAACCTTGTTTGGCATTGTTTGTCTGATTCCACTGAGAAACATCCACTCTATACCCAGTGCTTGTTCTACTAAAAAAAAAAACGAACCGTAATTGTGGATTCCTGGGGGGACTAATTAGTAAGAAGAATAGCCTTTTGGGCCCCTCTGTTAGTTATGGAGCTGAACATTAATGAGCCCATTTTTATGTCCTCATTACAGAACCCACTTGCTTTGTCCCTGCTCCTGCCATGTAAAATCACTTAGATTATGCTATATCCCTTGTTTACACCAAAAACATGTATGTGCAAACATTCAAAAATATCTTTCGGGCTGTTCGGCTCTGTAGATGGTTTGTAATGATCTGCATTCATGCTGCAGCTTGAGTGTGTCTGTTATTTTACTTTAATGCATGTGACAAAATTTTGGGGAGGAGTGTGCACTCAGTCAGTCATCTGCTGTGCAGAATCAGAATCAGAATCTGATTCTGATTCTGCACAGCAGATGACTGTTTTATAATTTACAAACAGGACCTTGTTTCCAGAGAGTAGATTTTATACTGTACCACTGAAGAGGTGTGTGTGTGTGTGTGTGTGTGTGTGTGTGTGTGTGGTGAATCTTCTGAGTGTTCTGTTTCAATAAAGTATATATATTTTTTATTTTTTTTAATTATGCATCGGTCTCTAAAGATGGTATGTCTGTCCGTCCAACTAGTTCGGTGAAATCCTCCCACAGTTTTCAAGCTAGAACTCTTAATTCACTGTGGTATTTTGGTCACTTCCTTGTGGTAACGTATCGTCACTTCCTGTTTTGCTGTCTGTCTGTGTGGTTTGCTCTCCTCACTCTCCTGAGCTGTGGGTTAGCCACTAGCGATGGCTACTAGCTTTCCTTCCTCTCCTCCTCTGGTGTGCTCTCTCTGTCAGATGTTTAGCTACACCTCTGCCTCTTTTAGTGATAACAGTAAATGTAATAAATGTTGTCTTTTTGAGGCGCTCGAGGCGAGGTTGTCTGATTTGGAATCCCGGCTCCGCTGCATTGAAACACCGTCTGCGCCAGTTACTCTTGGCGGACGCCCCTTAGCTGCAGTGCTAGCTAGCTTAGGTCCCACTGTCAGCGGTTCCCCGGCTCTCCTCAGCAGCGAGGAGACCGGGTGGGTGACGGTGAGAAGGAAGCCTAGTCGCAAAGCCCCGGTTCACCTCCAACCTGTTCACGTTTCTAATCGTTTTTCCCCGCTCAGCGACACACCTGCTGAGGAAAAAACTGATCATTGGCGACTCTGTAGTCAGAAACGTGAACCTAGAGACTCCAGCGGCCATAGTCAAATGTATTCCTGGGGCCAGAGCAGGCGACATCGAGTCAAATTTGAAAATGCTGGCTAAAAGTAACTGTAAATACTCTACAATTGTTATTCACGCTGGCATTAATGACATCCGTCTCCGGCAGTTGGAAGTCACGAAACTTAATGTAGAATCGGTGTGTGAGTTTGCAAAAACAATGTCTGCCACTGTAGTATTCTCTGGGCCCCTCCCCAATCTGACCAGTGATGACATGTTTAGTCGCTCGTCATCCTTGAACCGCTGGCTGTCTGTGTGGTGTCCTGCAAATGACGTGGGCTACATTGACAATTGGAGCTCTTTTAGGGGAAAGCCTGGTCTTATGAGACGAGACAGCATTCATCCCACTTTGGATGGTGCTTCTCATTTATCTAACAATCTGGCATCTTTTTTATCCAAATTTCCAAAACCTTGACTACTCAGAGTTGGGACCAGGAAGCAGAGTCGCAGTCTTACACGCCTCTCTGCAGCTCCTCTTCATCCGCCACCGCTCAGCTTAGCCCCTGTCTTCCCCATCAGAGAATCATTGTCTGCTCCCTCCAAAGTAAATAAAAATAATGTATAAGCATCCCAAAGTGATTAAGCAAAATATTGGTAAAACTCAAATTAAACATAAAGCCTCTAAATTGAATGATTTGGCCTCTGTTCCTCGTCATAATTTAAAAATTAATTGTGGTTTATTAAATATTAGGTCTCTAACTCCCAAGTCTGTTAGTCCATGATCTGTTAATTGATCATCAGATTGATTTAATATCCCTTACAGAGACTTGGTTAGGGCAAGAGGATTATGTTGGTTTAAATCAGGGGTCACCAACACGGTGCCCGCGGGCACCAAGTTGCCCGCAAGGACCACATAAGTCGCCCGCAGGCCTGTTCTAAAAATAGCACAACTCGCAAGTGAGCTGCGTCCAAGATGTAATTTTTTTCTACCGCTATTTTTTAAAATCACACTTGCATTTATATAGATTTTAAAATGACAATGTCTTAAAAATAAAAAAAATAAAAATGTTTTATTATACGTAAAGTTAAGGTGAACTCTGACCTAGTTCAAAGGTCAGTATTGTGCGCATGACAAAACCTTTGCGTTTGTGGAGTGTAAGCTAGCAGGCAGTGAAGATGGTGAGCGGAGTGCAGTTTCCTAGCCCAAAAACATGGCAAAAAAAGACAGTGTGGAGTGTGTGAGATAAGAGGCCGACTCATGGCACACAGTTTATTACACACTTCACATCTCACAAGCACAGAACAGACTCAAACACGCGGCGGCGCCACGCGACCAGGACCACCGGACGCGGGCGTCCCATGGAGACATCGCAGATTGGGGGTGGGGGGCGCCATCTTGCAGCACCCTGCTCTCCAGCCTTAACCCTGTTGGTCCAGACTGGAGCGCGCGCACGTCTGCATCGCTAGTCTGCTCCGCGGCCATGGCTGCGTAATTTATCCCCACGCAGACTGGGGCCACCACGGTGCGCGAGAGGCAGTCCGCCACCACATTGAGTTTACCCGACACATGCTGAATATCGGTAGTAAACTCTGAGATCGTGGCCAGCTGTCTCTGCTGCCGGCCCGACCACGGTTCTGCCCACTCTGTGCTGTTTAGCTTCTTCTCATGAAAGGACAGTGCTGGTTATTACTCAAGCATGATTCTTGGCAAGAACTGTATGGATATAATTCCAGTGAAGAAGAACACACAAAAGTGTGTTTATAAAATGTAACAGATTTTGAGCAGAATTGCAGCAGATTTGTTCAGTTAAAAATGTGATAAGATTTATTTAATATGAAAGTTGATTTTTCTTAAATGTTGCATAACTTTTTCAAACATGGTTCAACATAGTTCATGAATTGTTAAAAGGGTTTAGTTTTTTATGGTTAAAAGGGACTGGTGAAAACTGGACTTTTTTTAATGAAATATAGAAGTGATCATCTGAACAATTGCTGAGATTAATAAAAATAGTGTTGAATATTGATCTTACCTGGAATTTCCCCATTGTGGGACTAATAAAGGCTCATCTTATCTGTTACCCACTCTAAGTTATTGATAATTAACTCTACACACACACACACACACACACACAAAATTTGTTATTTTAGAGGAGTGTGTCAAGCTGGTAGCCCTTCACATGACTCGGTACCCATGAAGTAGCTCTTGGTTTCAAAAAGGTTGGTGACCCCAGGTTTAAATGAATCAACTCCCTCTGGTTATTTAAACTGTCAAAATCCAAGAAGTTCTGGTCGTGGAGGAGGAGTAGCAACAATTTACCATTCCAAATTACTAGTTAATGTAAAGCAAAAAACATGTTATAATTCCTTTGAGGGCCTGGTCCTCAGTATTGGGCACTTAAGCAATTTTAGGTTAAACCCAATTTTATTTGCCATAGTTTATCGTCCCCCATCAACCTACTCAGAATTTTTATCCGAATTTGCTGATTTCTTAGCTGATTTAGTGCTGAAATCTGATAGAATAATTATAGTAGGGGACTTTAATATCCATGCGGATGTAGATAGTGACTGCCTTAATGTGGCATTTAATTCAATATTAGACTCGATTGGGTTTTCTCAGAAAGTAGGAAATTCTACTCATTACCTCCACCATACATTGGACCTTGTTCTGACATATGGCATAGAAATGGAAAATCTTGTAGTGTCTCCTCATAACCCTGTACTGTCAGACCATTGTCTGTTAACCTTTGATTTTACTATTTCTGACTATATGGCTCCTAAAGAAAAATATTATTACAGTAGATGCCTCTCAGATGATGCTGTTACCAAATTTATGCAGATTGTTTCCTCTATGCCATGTGTCAACACAACAGAAATAAGCTATAGACAGCTTGCTCCTTCTGTAATTGATAACATGGTGGGTAGTGTTTCAGCTTCTCTGCATCAGACTCTAGACTTGGTGGCCCCATTAAAAAAGAGAGTCTAATCAGAGATTTCTAACTCCTTGGTTCAACACGGAAACTCGTAGCTTAAAACAGAAGACTTGTCAATTAGAAAGAAAATGGCGCTCCACTAATTTAGATGAAATCTATTTAGCTTGGAGAAATCATCTTTTAATTTATAAAAAATCTCTTAGAAAAGCTAGAACGAGTTATTATTCTGCATTAATAGAAGAGAACAAGAATAATCCCAGGTTTCTTTTCAGCACTGTAGCCAGGTTGACAAAGAGTCAGGACTCTGTCAATCCTAGCATTCCCTTAGAGCTTACTACTCAGGACTTTATGAACTTTTTCAATAATAAAATTTCATCCATCAGAGATGAAATAATCAGATTCTTCCCACAGTTAACTTAAATACTGTAACTACTACAACTCCTTCAATTGATGTCTGTCTTGATGAGTTTACTCCAATCGACCTTTGTGAGTTAGACAAAATAGTTTCTTCATCCAAACCTTCAACTTGTCTTTTAGACCCTATTCCTACCAGGTTATTTAAAGAAGTCTTCCCACTTATTGGTAGCTTTATTCTTCATATAATCAATTCTTCATTAACTTTAGGCCATGTACCGCAGGCTTTTAAAACGGCTGTAATTAAACCCTTACTCAAAAAGCCAACGCTAGATCCAGGAGCTTTAGCTAACTATAGACCAATCTCTAATCTCCCTTTCATTTCAAAAATCTTAGAAAGAGTTGTTGCTACGCAATTATTTGACCACCTGCAGGGAAATGGTTTACTTGAAGAGTTTCAATTTGGGTTTAGAATCCATCATAGTACTGAAACAGCCTTAGCGAAGGTCACTAACGACCTCCTCATCGCATCTGATAATGGACTGGTTTCTGTACTTGTCCTTTTAGACCTTAGTGCAGCTTTTGATACTATCGATCATAATATTCTACTTGATAGATTAGAACACTATGTTGGACTTAATGGAACTTCGTTGCAGTGGTTTAGATCTTATTTATCTGATAGGTTCCAGTTTATTCATGTAAATAATGAATTTTCTTTCAACTCAAAGCTTAGTCATGGAGTTCCACAGGGATCTGTGGTAGGCCCTACTCTTTTTAGTTTATATATGCTTCCGTTAGGCAACATTATTAGAAAGCACTGTATACATTTTCATTGTTATGCAGATGACGCACAATTATACCTGTCAATGAAGCCAGATGATAGTAATCAATTAGCAAAATTAGAAGCCTGTCTTAAGGAAATCAAAGCTTGGATGACTTGTAATCTCCTGCTATTAAATTCAGATAAGACTGAAGTCATTCTTGTTGGTCCAAAAAACCTTAGAAATACCTTTCCAAATCAAACTTCCACTTTGGATGTGGTTATTCTTTCTCTTAATAGCTCTGTGAGGAACCTTGGAATTATTTTTGATCAAGATCTGTCCTTCAATTCACATATTAAATTTGTTTCTAAGACTGCCTTCTATCATTTGCGTAATATTGCCAAGATTAGGAGCATCTTGTCTCAGAGTGATGCTGAGAAACTGATCTACGCTTTTGTTAGCTCGAGATTAGATTATTGTAATTCTTATCGGGCTGTCCTAAAACATCTTTAAAAAGTCTTCAGCTGATCCAAAATGCTGCAGCAAGAGTTTTAACAGGTACTAGAAAGAGAGATCGTATCTCTCCGGTTCTGGCCTCCCTTCATTGGCTTCCCATAGAGTTTAGAATTAAGTTTAAAATCATTCTTCTTACTTACAAAGCTCTAAACAATCAGGCTCCTTTTTATTTAAAAGATCTGATACTACCGTATTATCCTAGCAGAGCACTACGCTCCCAAAATGCAGGATTACTTGTAATACCTAGAATCTCCAAAAGTACAATGGGAGGCAGAGCCTTCAGTTATCAAGCTCCTCTCCTGTGGAACCAGCTGCCAATCTGGATTCGGGAGTCAGACTCGATCTCTGGTTTTAAGAATAGGGCTAAAACCTACCTTTTTGATATAGCCTACAATTAGGGAGGGATCATGTGTTTCTGAACCCTCTCTTAGTTATGCTGCTAATAGGTTTAGTCAGCCGGGGGACCTCCAATAATGCACTGGGCTTCACTCTCAATGAAATATTTTTTTTTTTGCTGGTCATTAACATCTGTTTGTTCTCTCCCATAGATTGAGTCCCCATCGTGCTGTTTGCTCTCTACATGTCTGTTCTTTTCATCTTCTCTATCCCCTCACCCCCCAGCCAGTCGCAGCAGATGACTGCCCCTCCCTGAGCCTGGTTCTGCTGGAGGTTTCTTCCTGTTAAAAGGGAGTTTTTCCTCTCCACCGTCGCCAAGTGCTTGCTCACAGGGGATCGCCTGATTGCTGGGGTCTTTCTGCAACTGTGGGGGTTCCCCCTACAGTTGATAGTGCTATGAGATGACTGTTGTTGTGAAATGGCGCTATATAAATAAAGTTGAATTGAATTATTTGTACATGTATTGAAGGGGGTTGAATGATTTTCTATAAATTTGTTCCACTTTGAATTGTAGATTGTTTGCTTTGCAATTGCATGGTTATTGGTTTTATTTCAGATCTACAGTATATTGGAAAAAGTTGAAATATATTTACACGAAAAGTTGGAGATTTAGGCTGGGTTCATAGTGTGCACATCAACGAAATGGATGTGAACTGTAGAGATGGTGGTGCAGATTGCTTTTTTTCAGTCATGTTGGAAAGCTATGAAATGAAGCTTGACGTTTGCTTTGTTTTAGCCTGACATGTGTATGTACTAACTTATGCACTATTTTTAGAGAATATTAGTGCATGCCTGTAGAAGGCAAGTATTCTTGTCTGAAAACATGTAGGCCAGTTAGATTTTACAGGTCCAAATGCTTGTGGCCCCTATGTCTTGGACACTCAAGTAAAGAGGGGTGCAAAGCTGTCAACTGATCACTACCTGGTGGAGAGTTGGATCCAATGGCAGGGGAGGATGCTATTCAGACCTGGTAGACCCAAATGTATAGTGAGGGTGTGCTGGGAACGTTTGGCTGAGGCCTCTGTCCGGAAGGTCTTCAACTCCCACCTCTGGAAGAACTTCAACCACATTCCAAGAGAATCTGGAGACATGGAGTCTGAATAGGCCATGTTCTCCACCTCCATTGTTGAAGCGCCTGTCCAGAGCTGTGGCCACAAGGTGTTTGGTGCATCTTGTGGTGGCAACCCCCGAACCAAGTGGTGAACACCAGTGGTGAAGGGGACCGTTAAGCTGAAGGAGTCCTATCCAGCTTGGTTGGCTTGTGGGTCTCCCGAAGCAGCTGAGGTGTACCGGCAGGCCAAGCGGAGTGCAGCTCGGGTGGTTGCTGAGCCAAAACTCGGGTGTTGGAGGAGTTTGGGGAGGCCATGGAACAAGACTTTTGGTCGACCTCAGAGATTCTGTAAAACTGTCCAGTGGCTCAGGAGGGGGAAGCGGCTCCCTGTCCACACTGTGTATGGTGTAGATGGGGCACTGCTGATTTCGACTGGGGATATCATCAGGCGATGGAAGGAATACTTCGAGGATCTCCTCAATCCCACTGATACGCCTTCCACAGAGGAAGCAGGACTTGTGGACTAGGGGGACAACTCGCCCGTCACAGGGGCTGAGGTTGCCAAGATGGTTAAAAAGCTCCTTGGTGGCCAGGCGCCGGGGGTGGACGAGATTCGCCCTGAGTACCTCAAGGCCCTGGATGTTGTAGGGCTGTCATGGTTGACACACCTCTGCAACATTGCGTGGAGGCCGGGGACAGTGCCTTTGGCATGGCAAACCGGGGTGGTGGTTCCTCTCTTTAAGAGGGGACTGGAGGGTGTGCTCCAGCTTTAGAGGGACCACACTCCTCAGCCTCCCTGGGAAGGTCTATGCCAAGGTACTGGAGAGGAGAGTCCGGCCGCTAGTCGAACTTTGGATTCAGGAGGAGCAATGTAGTTTTCATCCTGGCTGTGGCACATTGGACCAATTCTTTACCTTCTCAAGAATCCTCGAGGGTTCATGGGAGTTTGCCCAACGAGTGTACATGTGTTTTATGGGCTTGGAGAAGACATTCGACTGTGTCCCTCGTGGTTTTGTGTGTGTGTGTGTGTGGGGGGGGTGCTTCAGGAGTATGGTGTAGCGGGCTTGTTGTTACGACCTATCCGGTCTCTGTACGACTGTTTTGAGAGTTTGGTTCGTATTGCCAACACTCGGTTGGACTCATTACCAGTAAGAGTTGGACTTGCCAGGGCTGCCCTTTGTCACCGATCCTGTTCACAATTTTTAGGTCTTACTGAGATGGTTTGCCGCTGAGTGTGAAGCGGCTGGGATGTGAATCAGCACCTCAGAGTCCATGGTCCTCAGCCGGAAAAGGGTGGATTGTCCTCTCCAGGTTGGGGACAAGCTCTTGCCCCAAGTGGAGGAGTTTAAGTATCTTGGGGTCTTGCTCACGAGTGAGGAGAGAATGGAGCAGGAGTTTGACAGACGGATTGGAGCAGCATCTGCAGTGATGCGGACGTTGTACCTGTCTATCCTGGTGAAGAGGGCGCTGAGCTCTAAGACAAAACTGAAGATTTACCAGCCAATCTACGTTTCTACCGTTATCTATGGTCATGAGCTTTGGGTAATGACCGAAAGAATGAGATCGCGGATACAAGCGGCTGAGATGAGCTTTTTTTGTAGGATTGCTGGGCTCACCCTTAGAGACAGGGTGAGGAACTCAGTCATCCTAGAGAGGTTGAGAGTAGAACCGCTGCTCCGCCACATTGAAAGGAGCCAGTTGAGGTGGTCTGATCAGGATGTCTCCTGGACACCTCCCACTTGAGGTGTTTCGGGCACGTCTCACTGGGAGGAGACCCCGGGGCAGACCCCGGACTCGCTGGAGAGAATACATCTCCCAGTTGGTCTGGGAATGCCTTGGTGTCCTCTTTGAAGAGCTAGAGCAGGTGGCTGGGGAGAGGGAAGTCTGGGCTTCTCTGCTTGAACTGCTGCCTTTGCGACCCGGACCTCCGGAAAAGCGGTAGAAGATGGATGGATGGAGGCCCAAATGTAGGCTGTGTTTGAAAGTGGAATACAGAGAGGTGTAGCCTACATATAGGCAATCCCACATGTTTGGCAAATATAAAAGGGACTGAACACTAAGATGTATTTGTTTGTGTAAATATTAATTACAGAATTATTGAAATGAATGGGACATCCAATATTAGTGACTGTTTTGGAACCCTTGTTTGTCAGATCACTTACTTGTGATGTTTTTTGTGTCATGACTTATATTCATCAGTGTTATCTTGCACTTTGGGAGTTCAGTCACCCCATTATAATTGTTTGTGTGTGTACTTTATAGTCTGTCATCAATAAACTCATGCATTACTATAACAAGACTTGTTTACAGATATTTGAGACCCACTGTAGTGCATCCTTTTTACAATATTATAAGTACAAAACACACATTATTATACACAGCAGAATGACCCGTTTGGCTGCAACTGTTGCATCAGTTTTGCCCATTTGTCCAGTAAATATTTAAATGAAAAATGATTTCTTTATTTGGGCATTTTTGTGTCCCGTTTGGTCACAGTCGTCGTTTAGTCAAACCATGCATATGTGGTCACATATATGCAATTGATCTGGGCATTCTGTTCCACAATCATGGGGGTATTATTATTATTATTATTATTATGCCTCGGTGAGGAGAGGCGTACAGTAATCACGTAATGCATCTGTGGTTTTCTGTCCGCCTGTCTGTTTCAGCTCGCCTGGCCATAATTAAGTGGAGCCAAAGGCTTGTATCATTGTATCACCATATTTTCTCAACTCTTAGTTTGCCAGAATTTCAAAATAACGCTTTGTTTTTAAAAATAAACACACATAGCTCACCTTTACAGTCAATGGAACGGTGCTGCGCATGCACCCGGAACCTTCCGCCAGAGGAAAGTACTGAGCAAGCTGCCAGTACTGGGTGAACAAATGTCCATCTTTTTGCCAGTCTGTTTTCTTCCTCTGCCACTAAACGGCAAAAGCTCCTGTTCGTCTTGACTGTCATTGTATTCATGTACCTCCAACGCTTCCGCCATTTAAAATGTCTGCCACTGTGCTCTTCTTTGTGTTTGGATTGCAGCTGTTCAAATCAGTTTGGTGGCTCTTGGTTGCCACTGACAGTACGGGCATGTGAACTGCAGATTATTTTCACTGCGCATGCGTGTACTCCAAAACTACTGGATGGATTTGGATGAAATTTTTACCAGAGATGGTCCTTGGGCTAGAGAGGAACCCATAACATTTTAGTGATGATCCGAGAATGCATACCTCCACCAAGGCTCTGGCACCAAGGCATCAGCACCTTGGTGCTTTCATTATTAACTTTTAATTTTTAGATAGTCATGTGAGCACACAAAGAGGAGCGGCGACGGTGACTTGTGGCCTTGCAAAGGGAGTCCTGTCTAGGAGCGCCATCAACCACGGTGACTCACGGCCCTGCAAAGGGACTCCATCTACCGCTGACCAGGTGGGCTGGGCTTGCTTCCTTGCGAAGGACCGTGCTCTGCCTGCTGCTTTCTCCAACACCAGTGTTCTTTGTCAGACCCCGGGTCCTCACTGGCATTCTGCAAATTATCCTTTAGACCTACGCAATCACGGCAACATTATAGTATAATTTTTTTTAAGCATTGCATCTTAAGTATTCTTTTCTGGTCAAATTTGTCGCTTTTCACTTCCTTTTTTTGTTTGCAGAACACCGTGGTCTGGTTGTGATGCCGTGTATTCAATTAGTACGGAGTCGATCCAAAACCCCGCCCATACTTCCAGAAGCCGGAACATGAGGAAACGCAGTGGCGGCTAAACTCTTATTGATACAAATTACATATTTTGTCCGAGCAACTCCATACTTGAATTATCAGTCTATGTAAATTCATTTTAAAACATCCAGGTGTCAGATTTTCAAAAGGAGTTTTATTTAAAAAACACTGGACTAAAAACTAATTAAAAGATGTTTGTGTTCATCCAAGCACCATAATCGGTTGTCAGACTGCAGCAGGAAGTGTCTCTGGCCAATAAATGACCTACAAGGAAGTCACATGACTTGTGGGAAATGTAGTCCATGGTGTGCATCCAAAGAGGAAGAAAAAAAGAATTGAATGTATTCCATGGTGCGTGACCAAAGAGGAGAAAAGGAGGGGGAAAAAAAGCACTAATGCTCCTCCCTTAAATTTGAGAATGGGAGCAAGTTCATTTGTCCATAAAGTGTCAAGGAATGGTAAGCTGAGGACAGATGATATCTCAGTCCCCCTCCTCTGTTAAGGGAGGGCCGTTCCACTTTAACATAGATGGCTTCGTTAACTCCATACTCGGATGCACGCCCTCATAACCTCAGCAAAGCACTTATAAAATCTGAGGTTAGTCTGACGAACGGTTCGAGAGAGATGTATGAAACAGACACACGCACAGAGATTCCTTGCATTTATAGATGGATGAACCATGTATTTGCTACATTGCTTTCACCACTCCTTCTCTCTGCAGGTCAGAGCTTTAAACTATAGAAATGTTTTCCCTGTGTATTTTACTGCCTTTTCTTTCACCCTTTCAGGAAGTGACTGGAAAATCATTTGTTTGCAGTGACTTCCGGGCTGCTTTAGAGAACGGCATCCTGCTTTGCGAGTGAGTAGTGTTGAATACACTTGTGGTTTTAGACAACTGACCACTGTATTTTTTTTTTTTTTTTTTTTTTTTTTAAATCTGGAAAAATTACATTTAAATGCCCAGTAGGCAGTCTGTTCTAAATGGGGTTGTTTTTTTTTTGTTTTTTTTTTCGTTCCCTTGATATCCAGAGAGCCCTCAACAACTAAAATTATGTGGAAAATGAAATAAAATCCAGTCACTTGACTGGGGAAAATGCCAGCCAATCATTGCATTCAGACTAAATGAAATGATTGGACGGTCTACCTGTCAACTGGATCCATGGTTTCCCATTTGTCAAATATGTATAAAGCTTTGTAGTGTATTCTTGAAGCAGCACAATACAAATTTTTAAATGCATTTAAACTAGCTGATACTTAAAAACAGATTGAGCAACTTAATGGCTTATATATTTTATTTATGGGAGCCTTTTACAACGCTCAGAGACTACCAGGACAAATAAAAACATAAGCAAAGGAAACATAAAATACAATGAGAAGGAATAAAATCAATTGGTATTGTAAACGGCCACTGTGGAAATTGGTAATAATCGGCATGAGTATGCCAGTTTGAGGGGAAAGAAAATGGTTTTGATACATGTTTTAAAGGTGGTAAGAAAATCATTCCTGTGAATTTCATAAGGAAGACTATTCAAAAGCTAGGGGGGCAGATAGGCCAAAGGCAAAAAACCCCACATGACTGACACAGACAGGTGGTGTGGCTAGTTAAATGGCAGAGTACTGGGGGGGGGTGTAAATGTGATTGAGTTCAGAAAGATATGAAGGGGCAAAGTTATGGAGGGCCTTAAAAGTAAGAAGAATATTAGAATTGATTTTGTTACTTGATGGAAGCCAGTGAAGTTGGAAGATGTGGGTGATGTATTAAACTTGTCTCAAACGTGGCTCCCTAAATCACTGCCTGAACTTCTTCAGTTAAAGTTTATGAAGACACTTAAGAGATACCAGAGGATAGAGTTGCAGCTGTCAATACAGGACGTAATAAAGGCACATGCAAGAATAGTCTCATAGGTGTAAGATACAGTGGTGTGCAAAAGTGTTGGCCCCATTCGTATTTTTTTTTTTTGTATGTTTGTCACACTTGAATGTTTCAGATCATCAAACAAGTTTAAATATTAGACAAAGATAACACAAAATGCAATTTTTAAATGAAGGTGTTTATTATTTATTATTAAGGGTAAAAAAAAAAATAAATCCAAAAATACATGTGTCCAAGAGGTAGTAGATTAAAAAAATAAAGTGGGGACCCAGAACAGAACCTTGTGGAACATCACTGTTAATTATAAAGTTATAGGTTGTATGAACAGAGTGTGGCCTGAGAAGTGTGAGGTAAACTGAGAGGCACGCCTGTGATTCCAATGGAATCACATCTATGTAGAATAATGTTAAGATGGTGTCAAGGCCCGCACACACATTAAGAATGATGAGCATAGTTGGTAGTCCTAAATCAGCTGCCATTAGTGGATCATTCACAATTTTTTTTTTTACCGAGCAGTTTCTGTGCTATGAAGGGGGGGGGGGGCTGAAATTGTTCAGGTTATTGCCAGTATCAAAGGAGGTTTACCTCTGAGCCACTGTGTCAGACCATCCAGAAATCCTTAGAGCACCCACATGTGGAGCTCAGAGTCTGAACAGCTGTAGAAAACAAGATTTCTCTTGCTTGCTAGAATAAATCGCCTACTGGGGTTTAAACCTTTTTTCCCCAAATGTATTTTTTTTTTTAACATTTTCAGGCTCTTAAAATAAACTGACATGCATGCTTTTCTGAGGCCGCACAACCAATGGGCTTTTTCTATTATGTTGTGTAGACTAATTTTGTAGCATAAGCTAAAGCTAACATGGATGCCAATTTGATCACACAGAACCAATCCAGAAGTTGATTTGCACACATTTCTGACAAGATGCAATCTCCTAAGAAGCCTTGCTTTAAAAAAGTCTTTATTTTTATTGCATTTTTTTTTTTCCTGTAGCCTCATTAACAAATTGAAACCTGGGATCATCAAGAGACTGAACAGACTTTCTACTCCCATTGCTGGGCTGGTGAGTGTCACTCAGTATTTCAGCTACTATAATGCATGCGGGTGCATAATCAAAGCACAACAGAAGATGATCACTGGCAGGTGCTAGCCAGGAAGTGTTGACATACTATGTGGTTTCCTGTCGAAGGCACGAGAACATGGGGCTGCTTTATTTTAAATAAACCTGAAGTCAAATTTTAGTGCAGCAATCCAACTTCTGGGAATAAACTTATTGAGTGGGCATCAATGCAAATGAAGATTTTTTATTTTGGCTGCAGGCTGTATTTCACTGGCTTCATAAAAGTATAATTTCCAGAACTGCCTAAAGCAAGACCAGAGAGAGATCAATGGCAGCTTCCTGTTCATCGCCCATATATGAGGCCTAATATTGGCTGCAGCAGAGAATCACCAGTTTTGACAATCTTGAGGGTTGGTCTGGTGATTTTTCTTGTTTTTATTTCAACAGCAGTAACAACAAATTGAATACCTCTCACAGGAGTGCTGATATTTTACATGTCTGCCTAATTTGTTTTCCTCAGTATGTACCCATTAAATTAAATACTTTATATCCTGTACAGGTACATCTCAAAAAATTAGAATATCATGGAAAAGTTCAATATTTTTTGTCGCTCATTTCAGAAAGTGAAACCCATATATTATATAGATTCATTATTATTCAATTCTGATGGTTATGGCTTACAGCCCATGAAAACCCCAAATTCAGTTTCTCAAAAATTAGAATATTACATAAAATTTATTTTGAATTTTTTTTTTTTTTTTTCATAGAAATGTTGCCTGACTGAAAAGTGTGTCCATGTACACACTCAATACTTGTTCGGGGCTTCTTTTGGATTAATTACTGTATCAATGTGGGTTGGCATGGAGGTGATCAGCCTGTGGCACTGCTGAGGTGTTATGAAGGTCCAGGTTGCTTTGATAGTGACCTTCAGCTTGTCTGCATTGTTGGGTCTGGTGTCTCTCATCTTCCTCTTGACAATACTATATAGATTCTCTATGGGGTTTAGGTCAGGAGAGTTTGTTGGCCAATCAAACACAGTGATACCATGCTCAATAAACCAGGTTTTGATACTTTTGGCAGTGTGTGTGTGTGTGTGTGTGGGGGGGGGGGGGGGGCAAGTCCTGATGGAAAATGAAATCAGCTTCTCCATAAAGCTTGTCAGCAGAGGGAAGCATGAAAGTGCTCTTAAATTTCCTGGTAGACGACTGCGCTGACTTTGGTCTTGATAAAACACAGTGGACAAACACCAGCTGATGACGTGGTTCCTCAAATCATCACTGACTGTAGAAATGTCACACTAAACCTCAAGCAACTTAAATTCTGTGCCTCCACTCTTTCTCCAGACTCTGGGACTTTGATTTCCTAATGAAATGCAAAATTTACATTTATCTGAACAGAGGTCATCAGCTGGTGTTGGTCCACTGTGTTTTATCAAGACCAAAGTCAGCGCAGTTGTCTACCAGGAAATTTTAGAGCACTTAATGCTTCCCTCTACTGACGGGCTTTATGGAGAAGCTGATTTCATTTTACAGCAGGACTTGGCAACCCCCCCCCCCCCCAACACACACACACACACACTGCCAAAAGTATGAAAACCTGGTTTAATGACCATGGCATCACTGTGTTTGATTGGCCAGTAAACTCTCATGACCTAAACCCCATAGAGAATCTATGGAGTATTGCCAAGAGGAAGATGAGACACCAGACCCAACAATGCAGACGAGCTGAAGGTCACTATCAAAGCAACCTGGACCTTCATAACACCTCAGCAGTGCCACAGGCTGATCACCTCCATGCCACGCCACATTGATACAGTAATTAATCCAAAAGGAGCGCTGACCAAGTACTGAGTGTGTACATGGACATACTTTTCAGTCGGCCAACATTTCTATTAAAAACTATTTTTTTTTTTTAAATTAATTTTATGTAATATTCTAATTTTTTTGAGAAACTGAATTTGGGGTTTTCATGGGCTGTAAGCCATAATCATCAAAATTAAAATAAACACTTTAAATATATCACTCTCTGTGTAATGAATCTATATAATATATGGGTTTCACTTTCTGAAGTGAGTGACAAAAAAAATTGAACTTTTTCTTGATATTCTAATTTTTTAAGATGTACCTGTAGACTTTTACAGCTGCTCGATATCTGGAAAGTATTCACAGCGCTTCACTTTTTCCACATTTTGTTACAGCCTTATTACAAAACAAAATAAATTCAATTTTGACTTCCGGTTATGGCTGCCACGTAGGACGGACGTGTCTCGCTCTGCTCTGCTCCTGGAGAAAAAAATCGGCAAATAACTCTCTCATTTGGGACAGAACGTATCCCAGCATTTGAGCGAGGATATGTCGGCGAAGCCTAAGGCTGGAAAACCAGGAAAAGGAAAAAGCGAGCCGCCGAAACAGTCCAAATTAACGGACTTTCAGGTCTGTGACGCAGCAAACAAGGCTCCATATATGGCGGAGGAGGCTGGCGGCGATGCGATTTCTGCGGGGAATGGCGCAGATGCGCTGATGGCTGCCATGAGTTCAATGAGAGCGGACTTTTCCTCTAGATTTGATGGGATTATGACAGCGTTGGAAGGAATAAGAAAGGAATTGGGTGACTGTGTAGAACGAACGGCGCAGATGGAGCTCCGTCTCGCTAGTGCTGAAGATGACGTCACCCGTCTTCAATTAAAGGTGCGCACTTTGGAAAAAAAAAATAAATCTCTGGAAGATAATATTTTGGATTTGGAATCTCGGTCGAGACAGAATAATTTGAGGCTGGTGGGTCTTCCAGAGGAATCAGAAGGTCGGGACGTATGTTCCTTTCTGGAAAAGTGGATTCCGGAGGTGCTGGGCAGCGAGGAGTTGCAATCAGCAGTGGTTCTGGAAAAAGCACATCGTATTGGCCCACGGAGAGATAAGGGACCGCCGAGGACCTTAATTATGAAGTTTCTTAGCAACAGAGACAGGATGAAGATCTTCAACGCTGCACGTGCTAAAGGAGAGATTAAATACCAGGACCAGCAGGTGCGGTTCTACCCAGATTTGGCCACAGGAATCCAGCAATTGAGGAAGCAGTTTGATCCCGTACGTAAGGAGCTGCGCAACCTTGGGATTCGTCATGGTGTAATCTATCCTGCGAGACTGCTGACCACGTATGAGGGCAGAACCCACATCTTCAAGACCCCAGAGGAGGCGCAGGAGTTCATCAAGAAGATCAAAGAAGAAGAAGAGACTGGTGGGAGCTAAGCATGAACAAAATATAAGGTAGAATAATTAAGCATTTGCACAGGCATCTGACTGACTTGAAGTAAATAGTAAGTTTACAAAATATAGATTGTATTATATATTAAAAAAACAAAACAAAAACAAAACAAACAAAAAAAAAAAAAAAACTATGATGTACAAAGTTGTTAAAAATTTTGGAGTTAAGTTGGAAAACTACAGAGGAGAGTTAATGTTACGTCATTAAAAGCAGTAGAGTTAGGGTGATTGGGAGGATGAAGAAGGAGTGGCTTAGGCTGTTCCCCGTGGGTGTGGAACGGTCGATGGCTATATCGGGAGACAGAATTTTTCTTTTGATTTTGGGGGGTTTGCCACAAGTGTGGGAAAGGGAAATTTGTTTGTGTGTAGTTTGTAGGATGAATGTTCAACCACTCATGTTTTTGCTTCTCTGTATGAGCATGTTTACACTGCAAGGTAATCCCAAACTCTCTATTGATCATGGACCAAAGTGTTAATCTTAATTTAACTTCATGGAATTGCAGAGGTCTACAAAATTTAAAAAAACTTAAACAAGTTATGAATAAAATAAAGGACATGGGTTCAAGAATTGTGTTTTTACAAGAAACTCATCTGATAGAGGAGGATGTTAAAAGAATTAGGAGTAGATGGCAGGGAAGTGTATTCACCTCTTCATTTTCATCCCGAGCCAGGGGAGTTATGACTCTCATACATAAATCAGTTCCTTTTCAAGTGAAAAATGTAATTGGAGACAAATTTGGAAGATATGTAATCATTCAAGGTTCTTTGCTATTAGAAAATATAAATCTTGTGAACTTATATGGTCCCAATATAGATGATCAGAAGTTCTTTGCTAATTTATTTCTCATCTTATCATCACTTACAGGGCAACATATAATAGCAGGGGATTTTAATTGTACATTGAATCCAGGTGTGGATAGATCAACAGGACTGGATTGTACGCACATTGGATGTAGGATGACTATTAATCATTTTATGAAAGAATTGAGATTGTTAGATATATGGAGAGAAATGAAACCACAAGTTAAAGCCTATTCTTGTTATTCCAGTACCTACAAGACATTCTCACGTATTGATTATTTTTTGATTTCCACAGAATTAAGGTCCAAGATTCAAAACTGCTTTTACGATAACATCGTGATCTCTGATCATGCACCCTGTTGTCTAATATATGTAGATAAAAAATTGACAAAGGAATCAGGTAGATGGCAATTTCAGCATAAATGGCTTCAGGATGAGGAATTTGTCAAGTATATAGAAAAACAGATAGACGAGTTCTTTGACATCAATACTACACAAACATCAGCATGTGTAAAGTGGGAGGCTTTCAAAGCTTTTATTAGGGGACATATTATTAGTTATACAGGATCAAAATCTAAGAAGACTCGAGAGGAGAGAGCTAAATTGGAACATAAAATAAAAAATCTTCAGGAAAAAGTGTATGCAGGAAGTGACCCAAGGTTGGAGAATGAATTACTGATTTTGAGAGCTGAATACGACAAAAAATCAGCGAATAGAGCTGCCTCGAGTCTTCTAAGATTGAAACAATCTTTTTATGAACAAGGTGAAAAATCAGGAAAATTATTAGCATGGCAGATTAAACAATTGGAAATTAAAACACCAATTACCAGTATTATAAGTAATGGACAGGTAGTTATAGATCCTTTAGAAATTAATAGAGCCTTTAGAGATTACTATGAAAAATTATGATACCAAAAATGAACCTGATTTAACAAAACTAAATGGGTTTTTGAACGAACTATCTATACCGTGTATTCCAAATGAAAACAGGGAGATATTGGAGTCTAAAATTAGTCAAGAAGAAGTTGGGCTAGCCATTGATAATATGAAATCAGGAAAAAGTGCAGGACCAGATGGTCTTCCAGTTGACCTTTATAAAAAATTTAAGAATAAATTAATAAAACCTTTTTTGGAAATGGTTTTAGAAGCATTTCAAAATAATAATTTACCATCATACATAAATAATGCCTTAATTATACTGCTGCCAAAACCAGGTAAGCCCTCTAATAAATGTGAAAATATGAGACCAATAAGCCTATTAAACGCCGACCTTAAGATAATCTGTAAAATTTTAGCAAGACGAATACAAGAAATTTTACCAAATATTATTAATCGAGATCAGAATGGCTTTATAAAGGGTAGACAAGGCTTCCATAATGTAAGAAGACTATTTAATATTATTTATTTTAATAAAGAAGCACCGGATACAGCTCTCCTATCATTGGACGCCGAAAAGGCCTTTGATAGAGTTGAATGGCCCTTTCTTTTTGAAGTCCTACAAAGGTTTGGACTTGGAAATAATTTCATAAAATGGGTTCAAATAATATACAATAATGCTACAGCAGAAATCCTAACAAATAACAATATTTCAAAACCAATAAAAATCAATAGAGGATGTCGACAAGGCTGTCCACTTTCACCTTTACTGTTTACTATGGCAATTGAACCTTTAGCGATAGCGATACGTTTACATTCACAAATATATGGAATTAAAGTTGGACCAACAGAACATAAAATCTCCCTGTACGCCGATGATATAATTTTGTTTATGTCGAATCTAAAAAAATCAATTCCAACCTTGTTGAATTTAATAAAGAATTTTGGGGAAATATCAGGATATAAAATAAATAAAACTAAATCTTCAATATTAATGCTAAATGAGACCCAGAGAAATTACTCAGCCCCTGAGGTAAATCAATTCAATGTTGTAAATCAGTTTAAATATTTAGGAATCCAAATTATGCCTAAGCTAGAATCAGTCGCCAGTGTCAACTATGAAGCCTTAATGTCAGATATCAGTGAGTTAACTCAGAGATGGATGTCACTACCAATGTCGATGATCGGGAGAATCAATATACTTAAAAGTAATATTTTACCTAAAATACTTTATTTATTTCAATACATTCCCTTATCACCACCTTTAGATCTATTCTCAAGAATAAAAAAAAAGTTAGTGGAATTTATATGGAACAATAGGAGGGCTAGATTACGTTTGTCTTTATTATATTTACCATTTGATCGTGGAGGTCTGAAATGTCCAAATTTTATGTTGTATTATTGGTCGGCACAACTGAGGTCTATGACATATTATTTTTCATCAAATGATCACCCTCACTGGACTGAAATGGAATCATACAATTTACCTTTACCTCTTCCCATATTCATATACTCAGATTCGGCAAAAAAATTACAAAAACAAGTTAAAAATCCATTTGTAAAGCATATGATCAAAATATGGTGTGAAGCTAAAAACTATTTAAAAGAACCACAGTTATTGTCACAATTTAGTCCAATATGGGGTAATCAATATTTTAAACCAGGGAGAGCGGACGCTGTATTTAAAGTATGGAATTTAAAAGGGATACAAAAGATTCAGGATTTATATTTGCCAGGTGCAGACAACATAATGTCTTTTGAAGAGCTGAGGATCAAATTTAATCTCAATAGAACACATTTTTTTAAATATCTTCAACTTAGAAACTTTATTCGATCAAATCAAAATAAAGCTCTCACTCGACCTATTTATTCATCCTTGGAAAAAATGATGATGAAAGATAGTAAAAGAAAGGGTATTATTTCAGAGTTTTATAACTCATTGACACTATCTTCAAGTGAAAATTCACTGAAAAGATTAAACTACTGGAAAGAAGATCTGCAAATTGAAATTTCAGAGGAACAATGGGAATTGGCTTGTACAGAAGCTCAAACCAAATCAATAAATGCACGCCTTAAATTGATACATTTCAAATGGTTAATGCGGATGTATGTTACACCGGAGGAGTTAAATAGATATAACAAAAATATACCAGATACATGCACAAAATGCATGGAAAGTAAAGGAACCCTATTTCATTGTTTATGGGAATGTAGATTAATAAGAATGTTTTGGGAAGAGGTGAGGGTAACAATTGAAAAAATAATCTCAAAACAAATCATATTGAATCCTAAACTGTTTTTGTTGGGTCTGTACCCAGAAAAGCATAATTTTAATAAAAGTGAAAGAACATTCATAGACCTCAGTTTGCTTAATGCCAAAAAATGTATTGCACTATTATGGAAAAAGACTCATAGACCAGATGTGACTCAGTGGTTAAGACAGATGTTAACAAACCTTCCATTAGAAAGAATAACATATATACTGAAATCAAAGGAAATTGTGTTTGAGAATATATGGAGACCTTTTATTGATTATGTAAAAAATTTAAACATAACTCTTGAAGAAGAAGGTGAATGATGTGTGTGGACCTTGTAAATTCCAAACTGGTGAACATAATATGTATACTTATGTATTGGATTGTCTAGACTAAACAGAGGAGCATTGTTGAAGACTTGATTTTGTTGGTGGTTGTTGGTGTTTTTAGTGCATTTTTTTTTTTTTTGTAGTACTTTAGTGTTAGTGTTTGATTGTTTGTATCATGTTTGTTAAAAAAAAAAAAAAAAAGGTTCAATAAAGATATTGTGGAAAAAAAAAAATAAATTCAATTTTTATTTTTTTTTCTCAAAATTCTACACACAATACCACCTGACAACATGAAATTTTTTTAGATTTTTGCAAATTTATTAAAAATAAAACTAAAATCACATGTACATAAGTATTCACAGCCTTTGCTCAATACTTTGATGATGCACCTTCGGCAGCAATTACAGCCTCAAGTCTTTTTGAATATGCCTCTTTTAGTGATAACGGTAAATGTAATAAATGTTGTCTTTTTGAGGCGCTCGAGGCGAGGTTGTCTGATTTGGAATCCCGGCTCCGCTGCATTGAAACACCGTCTGCGCCAGTTAATCTCGACGGACGCCCATTAGCTGCAGCGGAGCTAGCTAGCTTAGGTCCCACTGTCAGCGGTTCCCCGGCTCTCCTCAGCAGCGAGGAGACTGGGTGGGTGACGGTGAGAAGGAAGCCTAGTCGCAAAGCCCCAGTTCACCACCAACCTGTTCACGTTTCTAATCGTTTTTCCCCGCTCAGCGACACACCCGCTGAGGAAAAAACTCTGATCATTGGCGACTCTGTAGTCAGAAACGTGAACCTAGAGACTCCAGCGGCCATAGTCAAATGCATTCCTGGGACCAGAGCAGGCGACATCGAGTCAAATTTGAAAATGCTGGCTAAAAGTAACTGTAAATACTCCACAATTGTTATTCACGCCGGTATTAATGACATCCGTCTCCGGCAGTCGGAAGTCACGAAACTTAATATAGAATCGGTGTGTGAGTTTGCAAAAACTATGTCTGCCACTGTAGTATTCTCTGGGCCCCTCCCCAATCTGACCAGTGATGACATGTTTAGTCGCTCGTCATCCTTGAACCGCTGGCTGTCTGTGTGGTGTCCTAAAAATGACGTGGGCTACATTGACAATTGGAGCTCTTTTTGGGGAAAACCTGGTCTTATGAGACGAGACAGCATTCATCCCACTTTGGATGGTGCTTCTCATTTATCTAACAATCTGGCATCTTTTTTATCCAAACTTCCAAAACCTTGACTACTCAGAGTTGGGACCAGGAAGCAGAGTTGCAGTCTTACACGCCTCTCTGCAGCTCCTCTTCATCCGCCACCCCTCAGCTTAGCCCCTGTCTTCCCCATCAGAGATTCGTTGTCTGCTCCCTCCAAAGTAAATAAAAATATAATGTATAAGCATCCCAAAGTGATAAAGCAAAATATTGGTAAAACTCAAATTAAACATAAAGCCTCTAAATTGAATGATTTGGCCTCTGTTCCTCATAATTTAAAAATTAAATGTGGTTTATTAAATATTAGGTCTCTAACTCCCAAGTCTCTTAGTCCATGATTTGTTAATTGATCATCAGATTGATTTAATTTCCCTTACAGAGACTTGGTTAGGGCAAGAGGATTATGTTGGTTTAAATGAATCAACTCCCTCTGGTTATTTAAACTGTCAAAATCCCAGAAGTTCTGGTCGTGGAGGAGGAGTAGCAACAATTTACCATTCCAAATTACTAGTTAATGTAAAGCAGAAAACATGTTATAATTCCTTTGAGGGCCTGGTCCTCAGTATTGGGCACTTTAGCAATTTCAGGTTAAACCCAATTTTATTTGCCATAGTTTATCGTCCCCCATCAACCTATTCAGAATTTTTATCCAAATTTGCTGATTTCTTGGCTGATTTAGTGCTGAAATCTGATAGAATAATTATAGTAGGGGACTTTAATATACACGTGGATGTAGATAGTGACTGCCTTAATGTGGCTTTTAATTCAATATAAGACTCGATTGGGTTTTCTCAGAAAGTAGGAAATTCTACTCATTACCTCCACCATACATTGGACCTTGTTCTGACATATGGCATAGAAATAGAAAATCTTGTAGTGTCTCCTCATAACCCTGTACTGTCAGACCATTGTCTGTTAACCTTTGATTTTACTATTTCTGACTATTTGGCTCCTAAAGAAAAATATCACAGTAGATGCCTCTCAGATGATGCTGTTTCCAAATTTATGCAGATTGTTTCCTCTATGCCATGTGTCAACACAACGGAAATAAGCTATAGACAGCTTGCTCCTTCTGTAATTGATAACATGGTGGATAGTGTTTCAGCTTCTCTGCATCAGGCTCTAGACTCGGTGGCCCCCTTAAAAAAGAAAAAGTCTAATCAGAGATTTCTAACTCCTTGGTTCAACACAGAAACTCGTAGCTTAAAACGGAAGACTCGTCAATTAGAAAGAAAATGGCGCTCCACTAATTTAGATGAAATCTATTTAGCTTGGAGAAATCATCTTTTAATTTATAAAAAATCTCTTAGAAAAGCTAGAACGAGTTATTACTCTGCATTAATAGAAGAGAACAAGAATAATCCCAGGTTTCTTTTCAGTACTGTAGCCAGGTTGACAAAGAGTCAGGACTCTGTCAATCCTAGCATCCCCTTAGAGCTTACTAGTCAGGACTTTATGAACTTTTTCAATAATAAAATTTCATCCATCAGAGATAAAATCAATCAGATTCTTCCCACAGTTAACTTAAATACTGTAACTACTACAACTCCTTCTATTGATGTCTGTCTTGATGAGTTTACTCCAATCGACCTTTGTGAGTTAGACAAAATAGTTTCCTCATCCAAACCTTCAACTTGTCTTTTAGACCCTATTCCTACCAGGTTATTTAAAGAAGTCTTCCCACTTATTGGTAGCTTTATTCTTCATATAATCAATTCTTCATTAACTTTAGGCCATGTACCGCAGGCTTTTAAAACGGCTGTAATTAAACCCTTACTCAAAAAGCCAACGCTAGATCCAGGAGCTTTAGCTAACTATAGACCAATCTTTAATCTCCCTTTCATTTCAAAAATCTTAGAGTTGTTGCTACGCAATTATTTGACCACCTGCAGGGAAATGGTTTACTTGAAGAGTTTCAATCTGGGTTTAGAATCCATCATAGTACTGAAACAGCCTTAGCGAAGGTCACTAACGACCTCCTCATTGCATCTGATAATGGACTAGTTTCTGTACTTGTCCTTTTAGATCTTAGTGCAGCTTTTGATACTATTGATCATAATATTCTACTTGATAGATTAGAACACTATGTTGGACTTAATGGAACTTCGTTGCAGTGGTTTAGATCTTATTTATCTGATAGGTTCCAGTTTGTTCATGTAAATGATGAGTTTTCTTTCAGCTCAAAGCTTAGTCATGGAGTTCCACAGGGATCTGTGGTAGGCCCTACTCTTTTTAGTTTATATATGCTTCCGTTAGGCAACATTATTAGAAAGCACTGTATACATTTTCATTGTTATGCAGATGACACACAATTATACCTGTCAATGAAGCCAGATGATAGTAATCAATTAGCCAAGTTAGAAGCCTGTCTTAAGGAAATCAAAGCTTGGATGACTTGTAATTTCCTGCTATTAAATTCAGATAAGACTGAAGTCATTCTTGTTGGTCCAAAAAACCTTAGAAATTCCTTTCCAAATCAAACTTTAAGTTTGGACGCAGTTACCCTTTCTCTTAATAGCTCTGTGAGGAACCTTGGAGTTATTTTTGATCAGGATTTGTCCTTCAATTCACATATTAAATTTGTTTCTAAGACTGCCTTCTATCATTTGCGTAATATTGCCAAGATTAGGAGCATCTTGTCTCAGAGTGATGCTGAGAAGCTGATCCACGCTTTTGTTAGTTCGAGATTAGATTATTGTAATTCTTTATTATCAGGCTGTCCTAAAACATCTTTAAAAAGTCTTCAGCTGATCCAAAATGCTGCAGCAAGAGTTTTAACAGGTACTAGAAAGAGAGGTCATATCTCTCCGGTTCTGGCCTCCCTTCATTGGCTTCCCATAGAGTTTAGAATTAAGTTTAAAATCCTTCTTCTTACTTACAAAGCTCTAAACAATCAGGCTCCTTTTTATTTAAAAGATCTGATACTACCGTATTATCCTAGCAGAGCACTACGCTCCCAAAATGTAGGATTACTTGTAATACCTAGAATCTCCAAAAGTACAATGGGAGGCAGAGCCTTCAGTTATCAAGCTCCTGTCCTGTGGAATCAGCTGCCACTCTGGATTCGGGAGTCAGACTCGATCTCTGTTTTTAAGAATGGGGCTAAAACCTACCTTTTTGATATAGCCTACAATTAGGGAGGGATCATGTGTTTCTGAACCCTCCCTTAGTTATGCTGCTAATAGGTTTAGTCAGCCGGGGGACCTCCAGTAATGCACTGGGCCTCACTCCTTTCCTCACTCTCTATGAAATATTTTTTTTTGCTGGTCATTAACATTTGTTTGTTCTCTCCCATAGATTGAGTCCCCATCGTGCTGTTTGCTCTCTACATGTCTGTTCTTTTCTTCTTCTCTATCCCCTCACCCCCCAGCCAGTCGCAGCAGATGACTGCCCCTCCCTGAGCCTGGTTCTGCTGGAGGTTTCTTCCTGTTAAAAGGGAGTTTTTCCTCTCCACCGTCGCCAAGTGCTTGCTCACAGGGGATCGCCTGATTGCTGGGGTCTTTCTGCAACTGTGGGGGTCCCCCCTACAGTTGATAGTGCTATGAGATGACTGTTGTTGTGAAATGGCGCTATATAAATAAAGTTGAATTGAATGATGCCACAAGCTTGGCACACCTATCTTTGTGCCGTTTGGCCTCCTCCTCTTTGCAGCACCTCTCAAGCTCAATCAGGTTGGATGGGAAATGTCGGTGCACAGCCATTTTCAGATCTCTCCAGAGATGTTCAATTGGATTCAAGTCTGTACTCTGGCTGGGCCACTCAAGGACATTCAGAGTTGTCCTGAAGCCACTCCTTTAATATCTTGGCTGTGTGCTTAGGGTTGTTGTCCTGCTGAAAGATGAACTGTCGCTCCCGTCTGAAGTCAAGGGTGCTCTGGAGCAGGTTTTCATCCAGGGCGACTCTGTACATTGCTGCATTCATCTTTCCCTCTATCCTGATTAGTTTCCCAGTTCCTGCCGTTGAAAAACATCCCCACAGCATGATGCTACCACCACCATTGGTGTGGTTTTGAACGGTGCCTGGTTTCCTCCAAACATGACACCTGGCATTCATGCCAGAGAGCTCAATCTTTGTCCCATCAGACCAGAGAATTTTGTTTCTTGTGGTCTGAAAGCCCCTGATGGATCGTCACTTTATCATGGTGGGGGGTTTGCGTGCCCCAGTGATCCCAGGAGCTATGTTGTCCGGGGCAATTTGCCTCTGATAGGGTCACCCAAGACAAACTGGTCCTGGGTGAAGGGCCAGACTAAGAACGATCCAACAGACTCATGATAAATTCTATATCAAGGATTCAGTGTACCCCGCCCAGTATGGGGTTACCGGGGCCCCTCCCTGGAGCCAGGCCTGGGGGAGGGGCTCGAAGGCTAGCGTCTGGTGGCCGGGTTTCCACTCATGGGACCCGGCCGGGCTCAGCCCGAAGGAGTTACATGGGTCCGCCCTCCAGTGGGCTCACCACCTGCAGGAGGGATCATGGGGGTCCAGTGCTATGTGGATTAGGCGGCGGTAAAAGGCGGCGGTAAAAGGCTAACCAGTCCGCCAAGGTAACCTTGGCGGACTGATCCCAAGCTTTCTAAACTGGCTTTTGGTACATGGAATGTCACCTCTCTGGTGGGGAAGGAGCCTGAGCTGGTGTTTGAGGTTGAGAGATACCAGCTAGATATAGTCGGCCTCACCTCAACACATAGCTCCGGTTCCGGAACCAGTGTCCTGGAGAGGGGCTGGAGCTTGGCCTTTTCTGGAGTTGCCCCAGGCGAGAGGCGACGAGCAGGGGTGGGTATTCTTGTATCCCCCCCACCTTGCTGCCTCTATATTGGAGTTTTCCCCGGTGGACGAAAGGTTTGCTTCCCTGCGCCTTCGGGTTGGGAAACGGGTCCTGACCATCATTTGTGCCTATGCATCAAATGATGTTTCAGAGTACCCACCCTTTTTGGAGTCTGTGACTGGGGTGCTGGAGGGTGCTCCTCTTGGAGACTCCATTGTCCTACTGGGGGACTTCAATGCGCACGTGGGCAACGACAGTGAAACCTGGAGGGGGGTGATTGGGAGGAATGGCCTGCCCGATCTGAACCCGAGTGGTGTTCAGTTATTGGACTTCTGTGCTAACCACAGTTTGTCCATAACAAACACCATGTTCAAGCATAAGGGTGTCCATTTGTGCACCTGGCACCAGGACACCCTAGGTCGCAGGTCGATGATCGATTTTGTTATCATGTCATCAGACCTGTGACCGTATGTCTTGGACACCTGGGTAAAGAGAGGTGCAGAGCTGTCAGCTGATCACCACCTGGTGGTGAGTTGGATCCAATGGCAGGGGAGGAAGCCATTCAGACCTGGTAGACCCAAACGTATAGTGAGGGTGTGCTGGGAACGTCTGGCTGAGGCCCCTGTCCGAGAGGTCTTCAACTCCCACCTCCGGAAGAACTTCAACCACAATCCGAGGGAGTCTGGAGACATGGAGTCTGAATGGGCCATGTTCTCCACCTCTATTGTTGAAGCGGCGGCCCAGAGCCGCAGCCGCAAGGTGGTCGGTGCATCTCGTGGTGGCAACCCCTGAACCAAGTGGTGGGCACCAGTGGTGAGGGGGGCCATTAAGCTGAAGGAGTCCTATCAAGCTTGGTTGTCTTGTGGGACTCCCGAAGCAGCTGAGGTGTACAGGCAGGCCAAGCGGAGTGCAGCTTGGGTGGTTGCTGAAGCAAAAACCCGGGTATGGGAGGAGTTTGGTGAGGCCACGGAACAAGACTTTCGGTCGGCCTCGAAGAGATTCTGGCAAACTGTCCGGCGGCTCAGGAGGGGAAAGCAGCTCCCTGTCCACACTGTGTATGGTGCGGATGTGACACTGTTGATTTAGACTGGGGATATCGTTGGGCGGTGGAAGGAATACTTTGAGGATCTCCTCAATCCCACTGATACGCCTTCCACAGAGGAAGCAGGGTCTGGGGACGAGGGGGATGACTCGCCTGTCACAGGGGCTGAGGTCGCCAAGGTGGTTAAAAATCTCCTTGGTGGCCGGGCCCCGGGGGTGGACGAGATTCGCCCTGAGTACCTCAAGGCCCTGGGTGTTGTAGGGCTGTCATGGTTGACACGCCTCTGCAACATTGCATGGAGGTTGGGGGCAGTGCCTTTGGCATGGCAAACCGGAGTGGTGGTTCCTCTCTTCAAAAAAGGGGACCAGAGGGTGTGCTTCAACTTTAGAGGGATCACACTCCTCAGCCTCCCTGGGAAGGTCTATGCCAAGGTACTGGAGAGGAGAATCCGGCCATTGGTCGAACCTCGGATTCAGGAGGAGCAATGTGGTTTTCGTCCTGGCCATGGCACATCGGACCAGCTCTTTACCCTCTTGAGAATTCTTGAGGGTTCGTGGGAGTTTGCCCAACCAGTTTACATGTGTTTTGTGGACTTGGAGAAGGCATTTGACTGCGTCCCTCGTAGTTTTTTGTGGGGGGTGCTTCAGGAGTATGAGGTATCGGGCTTGTTGTTAACAAGCTAGTCGGTCTCTGTACGAATGTTGTGAGAGTTTGGTTCGTATTGCCAACAGTCGGTCGGAGTCATTCCCAGTGAGAGTTGGACTCCGCCAGGACTACCCTTTGTCACCAATCCTGTTCATAATTTTTATGGACAGGATTTCTAGGCACAGCCAGGGAATGGAGGGTGTCATGCTTTGTGACCACAGGATCTCATCTCTGTTGTTTGCAGATGATGTTGTCCTGTTGGCTTCATCCAGCAATGACCTAAAGGTCTTGCTGGGACGGTTTGCTGCTGAGTGTGAAGCGGCTGGGATGAGAATCAGCATCTCCGAGTCCATGGTCCTCAGCCGGAAAAAGGTGGATTGTCCTCTCTGGGTTGGGGACAGGCTCCTGCCCCAAGTTGAGGAGTTTAAGTATCTTGGGGTCTTGTTCACGAGTGAGGGGACAGATTGGAGCAGCATCTGCAGTGATGCGGACGTTGTACCGGTCTGTTGTGGTGAAGAGGGAGCTTAGTTCTAAGGCAAAGCTGTCAATTTACCAGTCAATCTACGTTCCTACTCTCACCTATGGTCACGAGCTTTGGGTAATGACCGAAAGAGCAAGATTGCGGATACAAGCGGCTGAAATGAGCTTTCTCCGTAGGATTGCTGGACTCTCCCTCAGAGATGGGGTGAGGAGCTCAGTCATCCGGGAGAGGCTCAGAGTAGAACCGCTGCTCCTCCACATTGAAAGGAGTCAGTTGAGGTGGTATGGGCATCTGATTAGAATGCCTCCTGGACACCTCCCACTTGAGGCATTTCAGGCATGTCCCACTGGGAGGAGACCCAGGGCTCGGTGGAGAGACTGTCTCCCAGCTGGTCTGGGAACGCCTTGGTATCCTCTCTGAAGAGCTGGAGCAGGTGGCTGGGGAGAGGGAAGTCTGGGCTTCTCTGCTTGAACTGCTGCCTCCGTGACCCGGACCTCCGGAAAAGCGGTAGAAGATGGATGGATGGATGGATGGATGGATGGTGGTCTGAAAGTCCCTCAGGTGCCTTTTGGTAATCTCCAGGTGGGCTGCTATGTACCTTTTACTAAGGAGTAGCTTCTGTCTGGCCACTCCACCATACAGGCCTGCTTGGTGGATTGCTACAGAGATGGTTGTTCTTCTGGAAGGTTTTCCTCTCTCCACAGAGGAGTTCTGGAGCTCTGACAGAGTGACCATTGGGTTCTTGGTCACCTCCTTGACTAAGGCCCTTCTCCCCTGATTGCTCAGTTTAGACAGCCAGCCAGCTCTAGGAAGAGTCCTGGTGGTTCCAAATTTCTTCCTTTTATGGATGATGGAGGCCACAGGTGGACTCCAATTAAGCTGTAGAAACATCTCAAGGATGATCAGTCGATACAGGATGCACCTGAGCTCAATTTTGAGCTTTATGGCAAAGGCTGTGAATATTTATGTACATGTGATTTCTTAGTAGTTTTATTTTTAATAAATCTGCAAAAATCTCAAACTTTTTCACATTGTCATTATGGGGTATTGTGTGTAGAATTTGGAGGAAAAAATGAATTTAATCCATTTTGGAATAAGGCTGTAACATAAAATGTGGAAAAAGTGAAGCGCTGTGAATACTTTACGGATGCACTGTATTTTATTTTTTAGTAAGATTATTCTCCTGGTGGTCTGTTCATTATTTTAAGCCACAAAAGCATCACCCCTTGAATGAATATATTTATAAATTGGGGGTAGAGTAGTTTTAATATACAATTAAGTAGCTGCTGTTGAGCAAAATTAGCCCTTTTTTTTAAACACTTTCTTAGATTACAGATGTGATTTATTGAAATAAAAGTGGAGCAAGTGGGATCCCTGAACTGCTGTCTGTCCAACTCAGTTGATTCTTGCAGCTTCTACAGTGGTGTGAAAGTGTTTGCCCCCTTCTTGATTTCTTATTTTTTTGCATGTGTGTCACACTTAATGTTTCAGATCATCAAACAAATTTAAATATTGGACAAAGATAACACGAGTAAACACAAAACGCAGTTTTTAAATGAAGGTGTTTATTATTAAGGGGAAAACAAAAATCCAAACCTACAGTACATGGCCCTGTGTGAAATAGTGATTGCCCCCGAAACCTAATAACTGGTTGGGCCACCCTTAGCAGCAACAACTGCAATCAAGCATTTGCGATAACTGGCAAGTCTTTGAGTCTTCTACAGCGCTGTGGAGGAATTTTGGCCCACTCATCCTTGCAGAATTGATGTAATTCAGCCACATTGGAGGGTTTTCGAGCAAGAACCGTCTTTTTAAGGTCATGCCACAGCATCTCAATTGGATTCAGGTCAGGACTTTGACTAGGCCACTCCAAAGTCTTCATTTTGTTTTTCTTAAGCCATTTGGAGGTGGACTTGCTGGTGTGTTTTGGATCATTGTCCTGCTTCAGAACCCAAGGGTGCTTCAGCTTGAGGTCATGAACAGATGGCTGGACATTCTCCTTCAGGACGTTTTGGTAGACGGCAGAATTCATGGTTCCATTTAGCACAGCAAGTCTTCCAGGTCCTGAAGCAGCAAAACAGCCCCAGACCATCACACTACCACCACCATGTTTTACTGTTAGTATGATGTTCCTTTTCTTAAATGCTGTTACTTTTACATCAGATGTAATGGGACACACACCTTCCAAAAAGTTCAACTTTTGTCTTATCAGTCCACAGAGTATTTTCCCAAAAGTCCTGGGGATCATCAAGATGCTTTCTGGCAAAACTGAGATGAGCCTTTATGTTCTTTTTGCTCAGCAGTGGTTTTCATCTTGGAACTCTGCCATGCAGGCCATTTTTACCCAGTCTCTTATGGTGGAGTCATGAACACTGACCTTAGAGGCAAGTGAGTCCTACAGTTCTTTGGATGTTGTTGTGGGGTCTTTTGTGACCTCTTCGATGAGCCGTCGCTGCGCTCTTGGTTTGATTTTGGTCGGCCGGCCACTCCTGGGAAGGTTCACCATTGTTTCATGTTTTCGCCATTTGTATATAATGGCTCTCACTGTGGTTTGCTGGAGTCCCAAAGCTTTAGAAATGGTTTTATAACCTTTTCCAGGCTGATAGATCTGAATTACTTTCTCATTTGTTCCTGAATTTCTTTGTATTGCAGCATGATGTCTAGCTTTTGAGGGTCTTTTGGTCTACTTCACTTTGTCAGGCAGGTCCTATTTAAGTGATTTCTTGACTGAGAACAGGTGTGGCAGTAATTAGTCCTGGGTGTGGCTAGAGAAATTGAACTCAGCTTTCCAAAGATGCAATAAAACCAGTTTGTTTTAACTGGGGGGGGGGGGGGTGTTCAGTTTTTCCACACAGGGCCATGTAGGTTTGGAGGTTTTTGTTTTGTTTGTTTTTTTAGTTTTTTTTTTTTACCCTTCATAATAAACGCCTTCATTTAAAAACTGCATTTTGTTTACTTGTTATGTTTGTCTAATATTTGAATTTGTTTGATCTGAAACATTTAAGTGTGACCAACATACAAAAAAAAATGAGCAATCAGGAAGGGGGCAAACACTTTTCACACCACTGTATGTATTGGATCCATTTGACAAATTCTGATGACTGCATAGTGGCGAATGACTGGTTATTGATAAATCAGTAATTACTGACACCAGTCCCAGCCTTACTGCATTTGTGAAGAACTGAATTTAAATGGTGCAGAGTGGGTGGTGGCATGCTCACTTTGCCATCAGCAGATGCCAAACCACATCAGTTTCTTACTGTGTACCTTTTCTTCAGTGCTCAACCTCTCTAATCTTTGTCATTTCTTAAAATTCAGGATAATGTGAATGTCTTCCTGAAAGCTTGTGAGAAACTGGGACTAAATGACTGGCAGCGTTTTCATCCAGGAGACCTGCAGGACATTTCCAGCCGTGTGATGCTCAGGTAAAGCTGTCCTGAGACCTGGCCCACTCTAAGTTTAAAATATTTTGACTTTAAAAACATACGACCCCCTACACTATGAGATAATTGAGAACTATTGTCGCCAGACTTGATGAGAAGAAAGTGACCATGGGCTTTCAGTTGTTATAACATGTATTTCTGGATCAGTTTTTTTTTTTTGTTTTTGTTAGTTTTGACAGTGTGCATTTCAAAGAAAAAACAACCTGCAAACATGACTGCTCATTTCTATAAACGGCTTTCTGAGAATGGGGTGGGGAAGTTGAGTCGGGGAAATCAGTGGAACTAACAACTAGGCCTATGGTGATAATTACTATCTCAATTTATTGTATGATGTATAAAGATGAATTCAGTAGTTTTTCTGGCCTTCATAAATTGATGTTTATACATGTTTGTACCCACAATCCACCAATATTTCAATCGGCACACTCTCTGTACGAGGTGGGGCCTATGTGCACACAACAAGGACAAGAAGAGTAAACCGGCCTGCTGAAGCATTAGTTTGCTTCCGGTATAGTTTGTCTTGACTGAGCCTAAAAATTTGCTACTTTTTTTTTGTATACTTTATTAATCCCTCTGGGATTAATAGGGACTTTGACCTGTGTGATCGCTTTGCCTTGAGAAACTGTTTTGGCTCAATTCGAGAGGTTGGTTTCAACCCTGGTTTGGCTACTCGTGTACAATGCTATGTGCAAATCACATATGATCGGTGACACCGCTCTCAATCATTTGACAACATAGCAGCTGGAAAAAAAAAAATATTAAACTGGGACGGTGCATATTAATAAACATGACCACCTTTAGGTATTTTTTTTTTTGAATGAATGAATTTATTTATTTCGGATAATACAGTACAGGTTAAAGAAACTGTAATAACAAGGTCAAATTAGACAGACTCCTTCTACTAAACAATTCCATGTGAGTTATCCGAAATGGGTGATGGCTGAAGCCGCAGCTTATATTGCCCACCCATATTCCATCCAAGAATTCAAAGAAAAGAGTAAACAAGACAAGAGTGATTACAATTTAGAACAAAGCTAAGACAAAGTGTGACTGAGAGGGAAAAAAAAAAGAAAGCTAAGCTAAGTTAAGCAGTTACTATTCGAGACAAATCTAAGACAGAATGTCACAGAGAGGAAAAAAAAAACAAAAAAAAAAACTAAGCTACAACACAACACAGGCTGGAAATGTCAATCCTTATGTGAGTTTACATGTCGTCTTGTAAATATGTTTGGAGTATTTCTTCCTTTAGTTTTTGTTTAAATTGTCCAAGCGTTGTACATGATTTTAATTCAGGTCCATAATCGTTCAATAATCTGACTCCTTGCACTGAAATACAGTGTTGCTTGGTGGTTGTTCTCACTGTAGGCTTTTGAAATATACATGTTCCTCTGAAGTGATATCGTTTCTCCCTTGTTTGGAACAACTTTTGGATATTTGCAGGCAGTGATAAATTCTTCACTTTGAACATTATTATTGCGGTTTTAAAGTCAACCAGATCTTTCAACTTGAGAGTTTTTTGTTTAAGAAAAAGTGGGTTTGTTGGTTCCCTGTAAGCTGCTTTGTTTATTATTCTAATAGCTCTCTTTTGAAGCATAAAGAGTGGATATATGTTTGTTTTATATGTATTTCCCCATACTTCATTACAATATGTCATGTATGGGAGTATTAATGAATGATACAAGGTGTATAGTGTGGGTTGATTCAGCAAATATTTCACTCTGTGTAATATTGCAATTGATTTGGAGACTTTACCTTTAATATAACTGATATGTGACTTCCAACACAGTTTATCAATTATTACTCCAAGGAATTTGGTTTCAGATACCCTTTCAATCTCTACACCATTTACACTGAGTTTGGGTACTGGATTGTTGTGATGGTTGTTAAAGACTATAAATTTTGTCTTACTTAAATTGAGCGTTAATTTGTTTGAATCAAACCACAGTTTAAGCTTTCCTAATTCCTTCCCGAGTGTATCCAGAAGGTATTTCATGTAAATATGCCAAATTTAGCCTTACAGGCTAATTTTCATATGCAGTCCCACAGCAGGCTGTTACAATTGCATGTGTAAAACTGGTTAAAATACTAAAATAAGCCACCAAGTCTATAAAGTGTTCACTGTGCTCTTCATCGTGCTGTCCCTGAAACGAACAGCATTTACCGATGATATAAACCACAGGTGTCAGTCATATGTGACATTTGTACAAATGGGGAAACAGTGGAAAGTGTATGTGTGGGGGAGGGGGGGAATCACTTTTGGCACAGCATGGACCAACTGGACCTAGTGAGACTGCCCTTCAGCCCCAAATCAGCCAGATTATATTATAGTGTGCTGCTGTCTTAAAGGAGTTCATATGATTTATCTTTTCCACATGACCATGTTCCTAAAGGTCTTAATGAAATGTCTGACATGCTCTGGTCAGAATATATTGGCCTTTGTTTCAGCAGCATTTTTAACCCAATTTAACCAGGTTTCATCAGAATGATTGATTTCACAGCATGTTTTTTAAATGCTGATGAGCACCAGTTCACCCCACCCTCCTGCTTTCGTCACCGCCAAAAGTCTGGTTGAGGAGGAACAGGTGCTGTTTGAGGCTATTGTTGGCTTGTTAGCTGTTGGTAGCAAAGACAAAGTGAGCTGTTATACTTTATTAATTCAAGGGCATCCACCTGGACGAGACGGCCACAGTGCAGCACAAATCACTTCACCATTCTCATATGTGCAAATTAAAATAAAATACAAAATGGGATGGAATGACCTGAGGTGGACAACTGTGGACTAATTAACCAGGTGGGAACACGGATGTCTTGTGTAGGTATATAAAATTTATAGAAAAGAACTATAAGATCCAACAGCTAACCTAGCGCTATGCAGCTCATCCTTTGTCTTCTCCCTGTGAGCTCTGAAGCAGTAGATGGCCACACCTTGGCTGGCAAACAAAATTGTTGATGTCCAAAATATAAAAAAAAAATAAGCCAGAATGATAGATGCACTACTCACAAAAAGTTAAGGATTTTTGGCTTTCGGGTGAAATTTATGGAAAATGTAAAAACTCCATGCTACAGTGATATTGTATCATGAAAGTAGGGCATTTAAGTAGAAGCATGCAATGGTGATTTCCTCATTTCAAACAACTGAAACAAAAGCCAATAGTGGTGGGTATACCACAACAAAAATGTCAATGTCTCAGTAACTTGTCATGTGCCCTTGAGCATCAATTACAGCTCGACAATGACGTCTCATGCTGTTCACAAGTCGACTTATTGTCTGCTGAGGCATGGCATTCCACTCTTCTTGAAGGGCGAACCTCAGGTTATTGAGGTTGTGGGGTGCAGGGTTACGGGCCTCTACATGGTGACTCGGCTGATCCCATAGGTTTTCTATGGGATTCAGGTCTGGAGAAAGTGCAGGCCACTCCATTTGAGGTGCCCCAGCCTTCAGCAGCCGTTCCCTAATGATTGCGGCATTGCCATCCATGAAGATGAAATTAGGCCTGTGTTGTTCATGCAGGGGCACAATGACTGGATTAATGACGTTATTCAGGTAGGATTGGCTTGGCACTGTACCATTCACAAGGTGTAGGGCAGTTCTGTATTGACTAGACACACCTACCCAGACTGTAACACCACCACCAACAAAGGCTCATCTGGTGACAGCAGTGGCTAATGCATAGCGCTCTCCTTGACATCTCCAACATCGCTGGTGGTAATGATTTCTGCTCGGTGTGAATCGACTTTTATCAGAGCAGCACTGAGGCCCACTGGTCCCTTGTCCTGCATAAGTGCTCCCTGGCCCATGCAAGACGATGATGCCTGTGCCTGGTGTGGTCAGGTACCCTTGCAGGCCATCTAGCGTGCAGACCACGCTGATGTAAACTGTTTCGAATGGTCTGACATGACACTTGGGGGGGGGGGGGGGGCTCTCACTTACCCTTAAATGTGCCTGGAGTTGAGTCGCATTTTTCATCCAGTTCCGCAGGGCACTGTTCACAATGAAGCAGTCATTAGCGTGGGATGTGGCCAAAGGATGTCCACTTCTGTGCCTTTCTGTGACTCTTCCAGTCTCTTTGTATCTCTGTTGCAACCTGCTGATGACACTCTGACACTCTAAGCCAGGGGTGCCCAATCATGTGCCATGAAGGGCCAAGACCCTGCAGGCTTTACCTCCAACCAGTATCTTGAACAGCAGAATTCAATGAATTTCTTCCCACTGATTGCTGATAAGTGAAAACACCTGCTGAAGAGACTGGGTAGAAGAGAAAACTTGCAGGGTCTTGGCCCTCCATGGCACATGATTGGACACCCCTACTCTAAGCTCAGTGGCCACTTCCCTCTCAGAACATACTGTTTGAAACCTCACAATGGCGAGGTACTGTTGATCAATTGTTTAGTGTTGTCTTGGTCTCATGTCAAAATGTGGACGGCATGATGAAGAATACTGTTTAAATACCAATTCTAATTGAACCAGAAAATGTATTGGTCAATTCATGGATCAAACATCTGTTGTGCACTTCTGTCATGCATTGAAAACATTCAAGACATTCTTTTTGTTTTTAAACAAATGAATCAAGGAGTTCGATGAGGCCATGGAACAAGACTTTTGGTCGGCTTTGAAGAGATTCTGGCAAACTGTCCGGCGACTCAGGAGGAGGAAGCAGCTTCCTGTCCACACTGTGTATGGTGCAGATGTGACGCTGCTGACTTGGACTACGGATATCGTTGGGTGGTGGAATGAATACTTCGAGGATCTCCTCAATCCCACTGACTCCTTCCACAGAGGAAGTGGGGCTTGTGGACGAGGGGGACGACTTGCCTATCACAGGGGCTGAGGTCGCCGAAGTGGTTAAACTCTGAGGTGGCCGTGCCCGGGGGGGGGGGGGGGGGGACGAGATTCGCCCTGAGTAACTCAAGGCCCTGGATGTTGTAGGGCTGTCATGGTTGACACGCCTCTGCAACATTGCATGGAGGCCGGGGACAGTGCCTTTGGCATGGCAAAGCAGGGTGGTGGTTCCTCTCTTGAAGAACGGGGGGACCAGAGGGTGTGTTCCAACTTGAGAGGGATCACACTCCTCGGCCTCCCTGGGAAGGTCTACGCTAAGGTACGGGAAAGGAGAGTCTGGTTGTTGGTCGAACCTCGGATTCAGGAGGAGCAGTGTGGTTTTTGGCCTGGCCGTGGCACATCGAACCAGCTCTTTACCTTCTCGAGAATCCTTGAGGGTTTGTGGGAGTTTGCCCAACCAGTTGACATGTTTTGTGGACTTGGAGAAGGCATTTGACTGTGTCCCTCGTGTTTTTTTTGTGGGGGGGGGTGCTTCAGGAGTATGGGATATCAGGCTTGTTGTTACGAGTTATCCGGTCTCTGTACAGCCTTTGTGAAAGTTTAGTTCATATTGCCAACACTCGGTCTTATTCACGAGTGAGGGAAGAATGGAGCGAGAGTGACAGATGGATCGGAGCAGCATCTGCAGTGATGCTGACTTTGTACTGGTCTGTCATGGTGAGGAGGGAGCTGAGCTCTAAAACAAAACTGTTGATTTACCGGTCAATCTACATTCCTACCCTCACCTATGGTCATGTGCTTTGGGTAATGACCAAAAGAATGAGATTGCAGAAACAAGCGGCTAAAATGAGGTTTCTCCGTAGGGTTGCTGGACTCACTCTTAGAGGTGGGGTGAGGAGCTTAGTAATCTTGGAGAGGCTCAGAGTAGAACCGCTGCTTCTCCACATTGAAAGGAGCCAGTTGAGGTGGTATGGGCATCTGATCAGGATGCCTCCTGGACACCTCCCACTTGAGGTGTTTTGGGCATGTCCCACTGGGAGGAGACCCCGGGGCAGACCCAGGACTCACTGGAGAGACTATAGGCTATAGTCACACTGCAGGTCCTGATGCTCAATTCTGATTTTTTGCTGAGATCCATCCATCCATCTTCTTCCGCTTAATCCTTTTCGGGTCGTGAGGGGGCTGGAGCCTATCCCAGCATCTTTGGGCGAGAGTCAGGGTACACTCTGGACAGATCGCCAGTCCATCGCAGCACCAACACAGAGAGACAAACAACCATTCACTCTCAGTCATACCTAAGGACAATTTAGAATCCCCAGTTTTGATGCTGAGATCCGATTTTTAATTTTTTTTTGTTTTGTTTTTTTGTGTGTGTGGGCATTCACATTACAACTTAAATGTGACCCCCATCAGACTCCAGTGTGAACGGTCTACAGTTACGAAGTGACCTGCATGCGCAGAAGAAAACGTAACGTCAGACACAGCATTGTAGAACGATTGAGGAAGGGGGTGGGGACAGAACTTCTTAACCCTGATGCAGCGCAGCAGAATGAAATGTTAAAATCATAAATATGACACCAGCTTCATTCCTCTACAGACCAGATGACCGCTGTGATCAGCTCTGCTTTTACAGAACTGATCGATTGAGTAAATGTGCTGTTGCTGTGCACCTGTAATATCTGACCGTTTCAGTCCCCCCCCCCCCCGAAATTTTGACGTTATTGTGCAGTTGGAGCCGGCAAAATTACAATCCAGTGATAAAGGGAAGGAGATTGATTGATTAAAAAGAGACCACAAATCAGCTGTGTCTCCCATGCTGGCTGCATCCTCCACCGCAGAATTGTAGCGTCTGTCTCACTTCAATGAAGAAAAAGTCGGATGAAATGCGACACGAACGTTCAGACGGAAGTCGCTTTGGAAAATATCAGATGCGTATCCAAATTAGGACCACATATGAAAGTGGCCTGGGTCTGGTGTGAAAAAAAAAAAAATTGGATGTGGTGTTCAGACTGTTATTAAGAAAATCGGATATGGGTCACATTTGTGCAAAAAAATCGGAATTGAGCATTAAAACCTGCAGTGTGACCGTACCCTATGTCTCCCAGCTGGTCTGAGAACGCCTTAGTATCCTCGCTGAAGATCTGGAGCAGGTGGCTGGGGAGAGGGAAGTCTGGGCTTCTCTGCTTGAACTGCTGCCTCTGTGACCCGGACCTCTGGAAAAGTGGTAGAAGATGGATGTATGGATGGATTGCTTTTAAATCCTTGAATGGTCTTGCGCCGCCTTATCTCTCTGAGCTTCTGCACCCCTGTGCTCCCACCTGGTCCCTCAGGTCAGCTGAACAGCTGCTCCTGAGGGTCCCAAAGGCAAAGCGGAAGGTCAGGGGGCAGAGCCTTTTCGATTGCAGCACCCAGGTTATAGAACAGTTTACCTCTGCACATTAGACAAGCACCTTCACTGACCATTTTTAAAACCCATCTTGAAACACACTTTTACTCCCTGGCCTTCGACCCAGTGTGAGACATTGATATTATTTAATGAAATGGATTTTTATTTATTCTTTTTATTGTATTGTTTCTATTGACTGTGGTTTCTACTCGTGCCGAGTTTTATATTGTTTTGTTGGTTTTATATTGTTTTTGTGTTGGTGTCCTGCTCCCTGCTTTTATGTTTTTGTGCTTTCTTGTTGTACAGCACTTTGTGTAGCGAGTGTTGCTTTTTAAAGTGCTTTATAAATAAAGTTGATGTGAATTTTGCCATTAAGCACCTTGTTGGAGAACAGCAAGTTATGCAGAAACTGCTGAAACATTGAACAGTTGGACATGTGCATTCAAAAGCTTTGAGAAGGTCAAATTAAGTTCACCTGTAAAGGTTATAGTGGATTTTAAGTGTACCCTGAAATTTCACCCAAAAGTCGAATATCCCTAACTTTTTGTGGGTAGTGTTTATTATTGACTGTGGATTAATGAACCACGTGGGGACAGATGTGTAGTGGGTTGACTACAATTTCTTTAAAAAAAAAAAATGGCAATATAAACCATGATTGCTAAGCTAACTTCGTAGCAGGCTAGCAGCCATAGTAGCACTTAGGGGTGTGTCATATCATATCGTTCACGACAATACCGGTATATATTTTGATACCGGTGTAAAAATGAATATCGCGATATTTGGGGTCCGTTATGCTGCCAGTGGAAGTTGTTACCATAGAAACGGCCAAACGAATATGGCGCTGGAAGCAGTGCTCCGTGCTTGGAATGTCTGCGTCTAGTTGTGTGCAAGTAATTTAGTTTTAAGGCAGTTTCAAACCGCTGGCATCTTTTTTTTAAAAAAAAAAAAAAAAAGTGGTGCAGCCATGCAAATAATCTGCCAGCATTTTTTTTTCCGCATATTAACAACGCCGCTTCGGGGAAAAGTTTTACTTGGTTACGTTTACTTCTCCCTGAAGCGGTGTTGCTGATATCCCAAGTGTCCAGAGGTTTACTTTCGTTCCATTATGGCTGCTCCAAGTGTGACTATTCAACCAACTGAAAGTGGGGGGATCCGTCAACAGCCCAGGAGTTGGCTGTGCAACGAAGATTTCTAATGTGGGTAAACGGGGAGAGAGAGAGAGGGATATAGACGGGAGGTCTGATTCAGCGGCCATTTACCTGCAGAAATGTCGTGGGGAAACGGCAGACAGGTAGGCCAGCATATATTCAATATAACAATGATGAAATAATAATAATAGTTTTAAATAAGCCCTCTCCCTCCCTGTTTTAGTCTCTTCCTGACCCGGTGAAATAACAGACTAGACTACATTAATATGTCAAAAAGACCAAAACCCCTTTATGCCCCAGAGCATAGAAATGAGATGAAGACAGAAGTAATGTGGTGAAAGCGTGTCTGTGTTTATATTGTCCTGCTGTAGCTGCTTATAATTTGGGGTTTACCTTTTTAAATGTAATAAATAGGCTGCATTAACCAGAGCTAAATTGGCCTTACATTCATAAGGCAATGTTTTTGGGACTATTCAGATGTTTTAAGAAAAATCTGCAGAATTTCCTAAACTACAGGCTATATGTAGTCTGCAGTACCAATTTGACTCTTATCTGCTTGTTTTTGTTCTCTCCTAATTTTCTTTTCTTTTCTCATTTTTTAAACATCTTTTCACAAAGGTACATTTTTTTTAAATTATGAATGCTTTTGGTGATAAATTTGACCTTTTTCATGCAAAATTGTAACTTTTTACCTAAAGCCCCTTACCTTGTTTTTATTCTGAAAAGGTGATGAAATCAGAAGCAGCACCAGATTTAAATCAAGATTTGTCAGTCAGTTGTTTTAATAATCAGTAGATCAATTGACTATACAATCCAAATTTATAATTTTCCTCCTAGCTGAATGTTATAATTACTTTTATAACTAGTTTGATACCGGTTATCTTAAAATGTTGGCCTAATAAAACTGTGGTAGTTTCTTGTTTCCAACTACAGGGTGGCCTAGGAGGAAGTCAAATTCCAGGTCTGAATTTTTGTCTCAGTGCACTGTGTGTTAACGCACAGAGCTACCAGAGGACTGACCTCCCACCGTAGCTTTTACTACTTACAGTAAGTAGCTGTGTGTCCTAAGGGTCAGAGAAACGGAGATGGGCGCCGACCCTATACACCACATGGTGTCCCATATGCTGTGGAAGGGAATTAACTTAACCCCTCAGTGTGCTTAAGATGTGGTGGTTTATAATATTTTCTGGAAATATTTGATACAGAATCTAAAAAAGTTTGACACACATTCTAAACTGCTCTTTATAAACTGGAGAAATAAGTTTTTTTTGTTTTTACTGAATATGTTAAACATAATTGAAGACAGTGATGAAGACCCTGGAGAGACTGCTCCTTGCTCACCTCCGCCCCCTGGTGGGACCAGCGATAGATCCACTTCAGTTCGCCTACCAGCATGGTATTGGGGTGGAGGATGCAGTAATCTTCCTCCTTCACTGTTCTCTTTCCCACCTGAAGAAGCCCGTGAATGCAGTGAGGATCATGTTCTTTGACCTCTCCAGTGCTTTCAACACCATCCAACCAGTGATCCTGAAAGACAAGCTGCTGTGTGCAGGGGTGGACCAGCACCTGTCATCATGGATCCTGGACTACCTCACTAACCGGCCACAGTTTGTGAGAACCCGGGATTGTGTGTCTGACACAATCATCGGCAGCACGGGGGCCCCCCAGGGAACGGTTTTGGCTCCCTTCCTGTTCACCCTTTATACTGCAGACTTCTCACACAACACAACACACTGCCATCTACAGAAGTTCTCTGACAACTCTGCGATCGTTGGTCTCATCTCCAACGGAGATGAAGCTGAGTACAGAGGACTTATCCAGGACTTCGTGGACTGGTGCCATCGGAACTGCCTCCAGATCAACGCGAGGAAAACTAAGGAGCTGGTGGTGGACTGCCGCAGGCAAGGACAACCCCTCACAGCACCAGTAAACATACAGGGAACAGAAATTGAGATGGTGACATCCTACAAGTACCTGGGTGTTCATCTGAACAATAAACTAGACTGGTCACACAATATCGACGCACTCTACAAGAAGGGAGAGTGCAGGCTGTTCCTACTGAGGAGGCTCAGGTCTTTTGGTATACAAGGGGCGCTCCTGAAGACATTCTATGACATGGTGGTGGCATCAGCCATCACTTTTGGAGTGGTCTGCTGGGGCAACGGCATTACAGCAGCCGATAGGAAGAGACTGAACAAACTGATCAAGAAAGCTAGCTCTGTCCTGGGGCAATGCCTTGACCCAGTGGAGGAGATGGGAGAGAGGAGGATGGTGGCTAAACTGTCATCTCTGCTGGAGTCCGAGTCCCACCCTGTGCAGGACATACTGAACGCACTGAGGAGCTCATTTAGCAGAAGACTACATCATCCTAGGTGCGTGACTGAGAGGTTTCTCGGGTCTTTCCTACCTACGGCTGTCAGACTGTATAACCTAAGCAGGGCTGCTCACAGAGATAGCAAAAAAAAAAAAAACGTGACGACCTAATAGTATTGAATGCAAAAGACGCAACAGACTTACACAAATGGTCCCCTCCAGTATACAACTAGGACGATATCAGTCGCTATGGAGGGTGACAGTATGTATGGGTACATATTCATACCATGTAGGGTAACTAGACGGTTATGCTGTTTATTCCATCTAGCTACAATGCTCTGCGCTGTGTATATATATTTATATACACATTGGAGGGCAATGAATCAGCGTTCTCGTCGCGCCCTCCGCCAGTACTCGGGCTTGCCCAGGGAAGCTAATGATCCTACCAGCAAACTAAATTCAGAGACGACGCCTCAGTGCTAAGTCAAAGAAGAATCCTAGTCACAGTCCCAAAGCCGAAAGCAAACAGCCCCGAGAGCACCTTGCAGTAGGACCTGCCCTTCGTATACTACAACTAAATGTTGAAGGCCTATCTGCAGCCAAGCGAAGCCTTATCGAAGTCCTCGCCTTCCAACACTCGACTGATGTAATCTGCCTCCAAGAGACTCATATTGGCACAGAGGAAGCTGGTCGCTACACCATCAATGGCTTTGACCTCCTGTGCTATGTACCACATGCCAAACATGGACGTGCCACCTATGTGCATTCTGACATAGTTGAAGTAAACCACCTGACACTAACACATTTCTCAGACACCATAACCATTGGTGGTTTCCATATTGTCAATGTGTACAAGCCCCCTAGTGCCAACTGGGATCTGCAGATCTTGCCCACCCTACCCCACCCTGCCATCTATGTGGGGGACTTTAACAGCCATCACCCTGTCTGGGGGTACCCAGTAGTGGATAGTGACGAGGAGGTACTTTCAGACTGGGCATCTAGAAATGATCTCGCTCTGATACATGACCCCAAACAAAGAGGAACCTTCCACTCTGCTAGGTGGAAGGAGGACTATTCTCCTGACCTGTGCTGGGTCAGCTCTTTGAATGGGACGCCATATCCTACACAGATCCTCATTCTTGACGATTTTCCACATAGCCAACACCGGCCCCTGCTTGTACACATTGGCCTACAACTTCCAGTCATGAACAGCCCAAGGAAGATGCGCTGGAACTTCCGCAAAGCCAACTGGAAGAAATTCAGTGAAACCCTGGATCGGAGTGCTGTTACCATCCCACTCCACACCATCACTGTAGATGAAGCATACAACCGCTTCTGTAGCGCAATCTTCAAGGCTGCTCACACTGCAATCCCACGAGGCTACCGACCCCTCTGTCCCATGCCTGGACGGAGAAAGCGCTGCCCTCCTACAATCCTATCAAACATCAGGGGACCCAGAGATAGCAGACCATCTCATTGAATCGCTAAGTACAGCCCGGCGAAAGAAATGGGAGGAGACAGTTGTTGACCGGTGCTTTACCCACTCTAGCAGGAAATGTTGGAGCCTCATCTGTCGCCTAGGAGCTGCACAGAAGCCCCCTAGCCAAAGCCGAGCATCTGTCACACCCAACCAAGTTGCATCCCACCTACTGACCATCGCCAAAGCACCCCAAGACAAAGACACCAGAAGAGCAGTTACAACTGAGCTAAAAAAGCACCAAAAAATGCCCGTAGAGGAAACAAACCCTGAACCCTTCGAGGCTGCTGAACTGGAGCAAGTCCTACAGGGCCTGAAATGTGGAAAGGCAGCAGGATACGACAACATCTTCCCAGAATTCATGAAAAATCTTGGCCTCCGAGCCCTAACCTGGTTGACACAACTCTACACAAGGATCATACAAACAAACTCGATCCCAAAGAAATGGCGGACAGCAAAGGTCATTGCCATACCAAAACCTGGCAAAGACCACAAACTACCAGCAAGCTACCGCCCAGTCTCCCTACTCAGCGTTCGTTATAAAATCATGGAGCGCCTAATACTGCAACGTATTTCCCCAGGAATAGAGGAAATTCTAAGTGTGGATCAAGCAGGTTTCCGCAAGGACCGTAGCACAGGAGAACAAGTACTGGCCCTAACCACCTCCATCGAAAATGGCTTCGAGAGCAGACTGAAGACAGGGGCTGTGTTTCTCGATCTTACAGCCGCCTATGATACGGTCTGGCACAAAGGCCTCCTCCTGAAACTTACAAAGGCGATCCCTGCCTGGTCAACAGCAATTATAAAAACCCTGCTGACCAACCGAAGGTCCAGAGTCCACCTCGGTCAGAACACAAGCGCATGGAGAACGCAGAAAAACAGACTCCCACAAGGCTCATTTCTAGCTCCAACCCTGTTCAACCTCTACATAAACGACCTGCCCACTACAAAATCCCGCAAATTCATCTATGCAGACGACATCGGTTTGGCACTCCAAGCACCAGACTTTGAGCCACTGGAATGGGTGCTCACGGAAGATCTTGCCAAACTGGACCAGTTCTGCAAAACCTGGCACCTAAAACCAAGCCCAGCAAAAACAGTCTCCAGTGTATTCCATCTCCACAATGTAAAAGCTGCCAGAGAACTAAACATCCACCTGAGCGAACTCAAGCTTAAGCATTCCTCGAATCCAACCTACCTTGGAGTGACCCTTGACAGGACCCTATCCTTCAAGAAACATTTAAAGGGGGCGGCTGCTAAGGTGAAGGCACGAAACAACCTGCTCTGCAAGCTCGCTGGTGCAAAATGGGGGGCGGCAGCCTCCACCCTGCGCACCTCAGCACTGGCCCTTTCATACTCTGTAGCAGAATATTGTGTCCCTGTCTGGTCCAGGTCATCCTACACACACCACGTAGACACCCAGCTCAACACAACCATGAGAACCATAATTGGGACAATCCGCTCAACACCACTCCCCTGGCTCCCTGTACCGTCAAACATAGCCCCCCCACACATCCAGCGAGCAGCACCAACTCAAAGGATGCTTCAAAAAGCCAAAGATTCTCCTCACTTACCAATCCATGCAGATATCTACACCCCCACCCACTGCCCGACTTCCATCCAGACGGCCGATTTGGGGGAAAAACCCTCCCCCAGCTGACTTCACCATCCAGACAGCTTGGCAAGAGGAATGGGAGACCAAGGAGGTCCCAAACAAACACCTGGTGACAAACCCCAACCAACAGGTCCCGGGCACCAACCTCCCAAGGAGACAGTGGTCTACACTCAATTGCTTCAGGACTGGACATGGCCTCTGCTTGGCCAGCCTTCACAGATGGGGCAGTAGCCCTAGCCCACTGTGCGCATGTGGAGAGGAGCAAACAATGGAACACATCATAGAGGCTTGCCCGCTCCAAAGACTGGAAAGAGGATTACACACCCTCCATACAGCAAACCAGGAGGCAACTGCTTGGCTTGAGGACTTTGCATTCCCTAAATAAATATATATTTATGTGTACATATGTATATTCACTGCTCTTATTTTCTTCTAAATTATTGCTCTGAGTGTTGCTATCCCTGTGCTGTTGCAATCCTGGAATTTCCCCATTGTGGGACTAATAAAGGCTTATCTCATCTTAATTAACACTGGCCTGTGAAACTGTCCTTTATAACTTTAAAAGAAAAAAAAACTGTATTCTGTGATATCGTGGAGAATATCGTTCTCGTGAAAATTCACAGAAATATCGTGATATCATTTTTAGGCCATATCGCCCACCCCTAGTAGCACTGTCAGTGTTGGTTTTGACGTTCACAGGAATCAATGTTAAAATGGGTGAAGATGATGCTGGGAGGATGACGTCATTTCATTCAGCTCTGGTTCTCATCTCACACCAGGAGCAAAATCAAACCTGCTCATTTAGAGAGGTGCCGACCCTAACAAAGTCATAGGGTCATGCTTTTGTTTTTCCAGTTTTTCCATTGGTAGCATCTCCAGATACCCAAATAGAGCACTGAAAAAATGAATCTTTCATCATATGTCCCTTAAGTGAAATTGGATATGTGGATTCACTATAGCCATTATGTAAAGGGATCTGAGGACTTTCGTTCAGCTCATACCATTTAGGATTAGATCAGATTTTTTTTTAAACGCAGCGATGAAATGGCTAGTGTTTAGCATGGTGAAGTCAATGGTACTTTTCATTACCAGTGTCGAATGGTGATAAAGTGTGCATACCTATGAGCTGTTTTGCATTGATAAAGGTGTGATCTTTGCTGGCATTTTCTGAGCTTATAGCCCATGCTGCATAAAAGCTGATAAGTGGAGGATTGCAAATGAGAAGGTTGAAAGCGTCTGTGTATTCTGTTACCTTCTAGCAGCATTCTATCTTGTTTATTGCACCATTACTTAATGCATTAAAGTGATGCATTGATGTTGAATGCAAAAAAGACACATGCTGTCTTCATCCTATATTTACAAGATGTTTTTACTCTTAATTCCAGGCGAGATGAAGGTGGCAGACGACTCAAAAATGTAAGTTTTCTCTTTACCCTTATCCCTAAAAGTATCTGTAGGTTTTTACCCTTTATATTTTGCTCTTTTCTTTGAGTCAGTGAACATGTTGGCTTCACTTTATTCCACAAAGCACTCCCAATACTGCCACTGAATTTACATATTTGGCCCAGTATGTATTTAATTCTAAATACAACTACTTTAAAGGTGCTGGTTCCAGTTGTGGATTATTTTTTTTAGGAATAAAAAGAGTAATGGTGGATACAGATTAAATTTGAGACATGTCAGAAGCATCAATTTGCTGTTCTGAGTGCACTAAAGTTTGCATGTAGAGCATGTGAGTAATGTCAGTGGACATATTTGTGCACTCACTGGCGTTTCGGCGTTTATGAGGTAGTTTGCTTATCAGTGGAGCCTCATTTGAAACACACAATAGCTGTGAACTTGTTACTCAGTAATGAGGTTGTTAGAGCACTCTCTTTGAACCGAGTGCAGCTTTTTTCTTCAAATTAACCAATTAGGGTCAATTTGTGCCTGCTGGAATCCACTCCTCAGTCTGTGTAGCAAAACAGAGTAAAGCTTGAACGTGAACTGTTGCGTTCTTAAAAGACTAGTTTTGAGTTGAAGTTATGTTGTTTTGGAGGGACATTTTGGACATCTGTTCAGTTACGATTGTTTAATTTATTCTTAATTGGCTCATTCCGGTGAAGATAAAAAGAGCTAATGCGACAACGTGGCGTTCATCCACGTGTCATGGGAATCGCTTCTCCTCCTAGGCGCTTGCACCAATGCTTACCAAACTCATTCACAATGATCCTCAGATGGGTCTGCATCCAGGATGAGCAAGGTCAAAGGTCAGGAAATCTGGACATTTATGGTTTCATAAGTCATTACTCCTCCTCGGCCATTGACCTTAAGCACGTCCTAGGTGGGTCTCTATCTCGGCTGTGCTTAAAGTGATGGTCAGTGGTCAGGAGATCTGAGCACCCTGAGATTTCATGAGGCTGGAATGAGCTACTCTGTTGCTGGTAGTTTGGTTTTGAAAGTTCTTGGAAACTTTGTTACTTCAGAAAAGGTTCGAGATCAACCATCACGTACATTAAAGGCCTTTCTGTAATCTGTAGATTTAAGATCAATATTTAGAGTCGGCCTGTCATGTCAGATTTTTGCTGCACCAGTTTCATTGCAGGAAAATATTACAGTAATTGAACAATTTACTGTGGTTTTAGTTTTTCCAGTGTTGTTTTTTTTTTTGTTTTTTTTTAAATCTATGGAAGCATACAGAGGTATGGCCAATCAGTAGGTTAATAAAATGTATTTATAAATATTATTACTTCAGTTTTACTTTTTCATCCTTAGATGGGCTTACATTTATTATTGAAAATTGTCTTCACTTTTGTTGTGAAAGCTCACCTTTTATTTTGCAGCCAGTGGAGCAGCTTTTAATTTAGCCATTAAGCCGCTGCTTTCAGTTGATTTTTCAATTCATATGGAGAAGCTGAAGCAGCTAACACTGAAACGGCTCTACATTGCTTTTACTAATCTTCTGCTAGTCTAGCATTTGTTTTTTTGCAGAAATAAATCATGGGGGAGAGGTGAGCTCAACAGAACGGTTGCTGCTCTTTGGTATTAAAACGGTCTTTCTATACAATTACCAGCTGATTGTTGCTCCATTATTCAGTGCCACAAACCACTATTATTTCATCCTGAATTGAATAAAGTGTTTATTTAGCTTTCATCTAAGAGGATGATGCGTGAACAAACAGGAAGTTTTAAGAAGGTGGGGAAAAATAATTGACATGGTAAAATTATGTTGGTTCAAGGATCTGGATGTCAGTTTACAGAGCAAGTACTGATGAGGGGAAAAAATTATACATTTAATTAAATGCGTGTTATAAATAATGGAAATCACATCATAAATCACAATATTTGGGGTCATAATGGCAATCACACATTTTTCTCAAATCGTGTAGCCCTACTTGTCAGCCCATTTTGGTTTGGTTAAATCTACCATCTTTATCATTATGAATTTCTCGTATTTTAAAATTCAGGATTTTCTGAATCATGTATTTGCCTGCAGTTTCTATGTGATGCATTTGCATCGTTCAAGGCAGATGGTGTAAACCAGGGGTCACCAACGCGGTGCCCGCGGGCACCATGTCGCCCGCAGGGCCCACATGTGTCGCCCGCAGGCCTGTTCTAAAAATAGCACAACTCGCAAGTGAGCTGCAGATGTAATTTTTTCTGCTGCTATTTTTTATTTTATATTTTTTAAAATCACACTTGCATTTATATAGATTTTAAAATGACAATGTCTTAAAAAAAAAAAAAAAATGAAAATATGTTTATTATACGTAAAGTTAAGGTGAACTCTGACCTAGTTCAAAGGTCAGTATTGTGCGCATGACAAAACCTTCGCGCTTGTGGAGCGTAAGCTTAGCTAGCGGGCAGTTAAGATGGTGGGCGCAGTGTGGTTTCCAAGCCCAAAAACATGGCAAAAAAAAGACAGAAAATTTATCATTTTCAAAGTGAGCGGGAGGAAGAGTTCTTTTTTACTACCGTGAAAGGAAGCTGCGTGTGTTTCATTTGCGGGGCGATGGCGAAGCGCCACTTCACTACCCACTCTTTTTTTTTTTTTTTTTTTTTTTTTTTTGGACTTGTACCCGTAGGTAGATTTGTTCTGCAGTCCGGTAACAAGCCACCAGCCGCTGCGTGCGCAAGCGCCCCTTAATTCCCTAACCTGCATGTTTTTGCATGAAAAATGAGAACATGCAAACTCCACACAGATCACTGTTGGCCGGGGTCGAACCCACGATCCCCCGGCCGAGGGTAAACTGCTGCCGCGGTGCTAACCACTGCCCCACCGTGCATATAAGCACTCTCAGTGCTTGTTTAGCTTCTTCTCATGAAAGGACAGTGCTGGTTGCTCAAGCATGATTCTTGGCAAGAACTGTATGGATATAATTCCAGTGAAGAAGAACACACAAAAGTGTGTTTATTAAATGTAACAGATTTTGAGCAGAATTGCAGCAGATTTGTTCAGTTAAAAATGTGATAAGATTTATTTAATATGAAAGTTAATTTTTCTTAAATGTTGCATAACTTTTTCAAACATGGTTCAACATAGTTCATGAATTAAAAGGGTTTAGTTTTTTATGGTTAAAAGGGACTGGTGAAAACTGGACATTTTTTTTATGAAATGTAGAAGGGATCATCTGAACAATTGCTGAGATTAATAAAAATAAAGTGTTGAATATTGATCTTGTCTGTTACTCTAAGTTATTGATAATTATTTATTTATGTGTATATATATATATATATATATATACACACACACACAATTTATTTTAGAGGAGTGTGTCAAGCTGGTGCCCTTCACATGACTCGATACCCATAAAGTAGCTCTTGGTTTCAAAAAGGTTGGTGACCCCTGGTGTAAACGCAATGTAGCGTGTTGACAGTAAAATGGATTAATCCTATAATATTGCTGTTGCAGCAGAAATAGTTGTTGACTAGTTCATATCAAAATGTGCAAGATAAGTGTTGGCAATGCTGCAACATTAATAATGTTCAATATAGGTACAACCATGGACTGTACATAAATATGGATGATGTGCCGGTACTTAATGTCCCTTGTTAAAAATTGAAGCTGTTCTTCCTTGGTTTAGGGTGCTTCATCTTGGACTGGTGATGTCTGCACAGTACCAAACATGAAGCAGAACCATGCCATTGAGACCCCGTCCCATACAACTGCCTTTTATGGTCTGTGTGGCAGCCCACAGGGTCAGTCATGACTGTGCTCCATCGTGACTACACCCCTGCCCTATAGCAAATTAGAGGGCATTCGGAGCACATACCTCCAAGGTGTGTCTGTTCATCCAGAAACTGCTGGATGGATTTTGATAAAAATTTTCACCAGAGGTGACCCTTGGGCTACTGATGTACCCATTATATTTTGGAGGTGATCAGGATGTGGATTCTGGATCACGTTTTCACTTTCTTTAACATTATGAGAGAGAGCCTTGGCTGCAGTATATGCTCTAGGATCACTTTCAAAGCCTAGTGGCTTCCTCCATAGCCCAAGGGTCACCTCTGGTGAAAATGTCATCAAAATCCATCCAGTAGTTTTTGCGTAATCTTGTAGACAGACAAACCGCCCGATGACTTTAGTTCCTTGGCGGAGGTAATAACTTATTGAAAATGAACTGATTCAAACACTTGAACATTCATCAGCTTGATAAGAACTACCTACAAGGACACAAACATCTTCTGGAATAATGCATTTAAGAAGTATTTTTTGTTTTCAGTTTGACAAAAATGCTGCACACAATAATGGGCAGAGGTGGTACCTAATATCTTACTGTAGACCCCAACAAAAGGTGATTGAGATGCAAAGTCTTGATTCTTGTATACCTCTTATTTACAATTAGTCTGTAGGTACAACACCTTAATGAATAGAATTGATAATGGCTTGATTTAATTATTTCATGAGAAAAAGGCTGCAAGGATTGCATCTGTATTCAGTGTTAATGTGTTGGTTGAATTAACTTTTAATCAGCACATCTCACCTTTATGCATTTCTATATTAGTCTTTTTTTTGCTAAAAATTTAAGGGGTGAGTAAGATAAATAAAAGCATCTGTGGTCAATGTTGGATTAATCTGATGATGCATTCTGTGATATGATTTTCCTTGGTATTGGATTAGCAGCAAGCCATTAGATGCATCCGGTCCTAATTAAATCCCACATAAGCCCTTGATGCTTGTTTGTTGTTGGTTTAACCAACTAAGAAGACTAAAACAAAATGCAGCTCCAGTGGCTTAAAACAACTTTTAATTTAATAATAAACCGAATCATTTTCATTTGGCAAAGACTCATATTAAAGCTGGTGGGTTGAATTGTTTTTGTGGTGGCGTACTTTGGATTTTAGCCATTAAGGTAGACTAGCACAGCTGTCATTAATGTGTTATCAGTTGGCCCGTAGCAGGTACGTGCAGTAGATGATTTGTGTTTTTCATTGAGTCGTCTCCTATTTAGCATGAATAAAATGAAGCAAGAAAAGTGCAAAAATGTGACAAGTAATCATTTACAATTAAAGTAGCAAATTTACCATGAGCAAGTTTAAATTTCACAAGGAAAGGTTATAAATTCATAAAAGGAAGAACAAATGTGGGGGGAAAAATTACAAGAATAGTTACAAATTGACATGAAAAAAGCTACTCCTCTCCTTCTTTCAGCTGCTTCCTTTAGGGGTCGCCACAGCGGATCATCTGCCTCCATCTCACCCTGTCCCACGCATCTTCCTCTGTAACATCAGCCCTCTCCATGTCCTCCTTCACTACATCCATGAACCTTCTGTGGTCTTCCTCTTTTCTTCCTCCTCCTGCCTGGCAGCCCCATCTTAAACATCCTTTGTCCAATATGTGACCCGTGCTGGCAAAATGAGTCGGAATGTGCACTGGGTAATTACGAACTACAGGCACTAGAAGTCATAAATCATGATTCTGTTTGTTTGCTGGTGGCAAGTCTCAGGGAAAACTGCCGTCAGTGCCTGGTGTCATTGTAAAGCTTGGAACTCCTACTTTCTAAAAATGCATGTTTTTGCGGAAGATGTAACTCAGGACCGATCAAATGCGAGTTGTCAAACCAGCCAAAATATAAAAAAATCGGCTTGTTGCTGGTCAGTTTTTGCCCAATTCCTACAAATTAAATGTCATTTTGAAGGTCTTTCAATACAGAATATGAAAATAACATTACCTCAGTTTTGAAAATTTCCTCGTTGTGACTCTTTTTGCCAGCAGGGGTCACATATACCTACTATCCCTCCTCTGCACATGTCCAAACCATCTCAGCCTTGCCTCTTAATTTGTCTCCAAACCGCTAAACCTGAGCTGTCCCTCTGATATGCTCAGTTCTAATCCTGTCCATCCTAGTCACTCCAATGAGAATCTTAGCATCTTCAACTTTGGCAGCTCTGCCTCCTGTCTTTTTGTCAGCGCTACTGTTTCCAAGCCATACATCATAGCAGGTCTCACTACCATCTTGTAAATCTTCCCTTTCATTCTAGCGGCTATCCTTCTGTCACAAATCACTCCTGACAGTCTTCTTCACCTCTCTTGTGCATTTTCTATTGCTTTGGATGGTTGACGCCAGGTATTTACTCATCTACCTCCACTACCACGACTCCTTGCATCTTCACCGTTGCACCTGCCTGCTTCTCATTCACACTCATGTATTCTGTCTTGCTTCTACTGGCTTTCATTCCTCTGCTCTCGAGAGTATACCTCCACCTCTCCAGGTTCTCTTCCACCTGCTCCCTACTGTCATTACAGATCACAATGTCATCTGCAAACATCATGGTCCACAGAGACTCCTGCCTGACCTTGTCTGTCAGCCTGTCCATCACCATGCAAACAAGAAGGCGCTCAGAGCCAATCCCTGATGTAATCCCACCCCCACCTCAAATCCATCTGTCACTCCTACAGCACACCTCGCCACCGTCTTGCTGTCCTCATACATGTCCTACACCACCCTCACATTCTTCTCTGCCACTCCTGACTTTCTCATACACTACCACACTTCCTCTCTTGGCACCCTATCATATGCTTTCTCTAGATCCACAAAGATGTTGTGCAACTCCTTCTGACCTTCTCTATACTTCTCCATCAACACTCTTAAAGCAGACATTACATCTGTAGTACTTTCTTGGCGTGAAACCATACTGCTGCTCACTGATTGTCACCTCTCCTCTCAACTTGGCTTTAGCAACTCTTTCCCATATCTTCATAGTGTGGCTGATCAACTTTATGCCTCTGTAGTCACTACAGCTGTGAGCATCACCTTTGTTCTTGAAAATTGGTACCAAAACACTTCTTCTCCACTCCTGAGAAATCCTCTCACTCTCCAAGATTGTGTTAAACAATCTGGTTAAAAAGTCCACTGCCATCTCTCCTAAACCTCTCCATACCTCCACAGGTCATCTGGACCAGCTGCCTTTCCATTTGAAAAAAGCTCCACATGAAAAAAACTATTTTACAAAAAATCCTTACTTAATGCTGGTTAGTTGGTTATATGAATACTTTCATTGCCCTTGTACAGAGCATAGTGCCGTTTCGTTTCCTAATAAATTTCGGACTTTTTTTCCCTATAAATTTCCCACTTTGTGTGGAAAAAGGTTAAAAAAAAAAAAAAATCACTTTTTTTCAACTAAATTTGCAACTTTTTCCATCATATTTCAGCGTTTTTCTTAAACATTTGGACCAATTTGTGACATTTTCCTCTTAAAACATGTCTTGAAAATGTGTTTTCTTGGTAGAGCAGTGGTAGAACAACTGTTGGGAGCACACAAGCACGTGGGCTCTTCCTGCCATTTAACGCTTTCTTCTCCCACTTGTTTCGAGGACATTTCTGTTTTGACAACATCTGACTCTAATGATCACAAATGACTTAAACTTTAATTATAAAGAATAGTATAGAAACTACTTCACCACATATGGTACGCAGAATCAAAGAAGGAATTTTCCTACAAAATGGAACACACAAAAATGTAGTTCAGCTTCCAGTGTTACTATGGTAACGAGCATATACACATTTATAGCATCTGCTACAGAATGGGGCTGAGAGAAAACATCTGTCTGCTTCTTCAGCAGCAGATAAATGATCAGTGAGTCAGGAAGGTGTTTGCATATTTGGTTGCGCTGTATTTCCTGTCCTTGCACTAATAATGGGGACGGGGGGGGGGGGCTGCTAGTGTTCAATCTACCACTGCACTGTGATGTCTTTGAATATTCAGGTAAGGAAATTCTGTTCAGTTCTTTATTCCTTTACAGCTCCGGCAGCCGGTCTGCATGGATTAAACTGCCAAAAAAACATATCCCTTGCCTCAAGGCAAATAAGAAATAAATTGTGTTCAAAATGTTAAAATAGAAAAACACTATACTCCAGGTACGAGTGTGTATTTCACAGGAATTTAGTGACTGTCGTTCATACTTGTCAGCTGTGTCTACCGCTGTCAAGGGTTTTATACTTTGTTGTGATGGCTGCATGCCTCTGATGCTCAGTGGAGGAGTGCATCATGTAGAGGGGTTTGGAAGGCAAAAATGACCTTTTTTTTTTTAGCAGACTTGTTTCTGAAATTCCATATGAAGTATTAAAATTGTGTGAAGCCGGGAGATTGGAAATTATATTTGGCTTGTAGAAAGCTTAAACTTTTTTTAAATTAAAGGGATGGGGTATGTGTTGAATTTGTTTTGTCCTCTTCTTTACAGGTACTGATTACAATCTATTGGTTAGGCCGGAAAGCTCAGCTGGATGCATTCTACGTGGGTCCACAGCTTAATTTTAAGGCTTTTGAGGGACTCTTAGGGTTGGCTTTGTCCAAGGTGAGCCACTCTTCTTGACTTTTAAGTTTTGCTACAGTTTGTACTAGTGATGTCAAATGATTAAAATTCTTAATCATAATTAATCTGTAAAATTTGCATTTAATTACAATTAATTGCGATTAAAAGCAACATTTTTTTTCAATGTAATGTACCCTGAACTTATTTTTCAAGTTTTTCTGTTCTCCTATTAACATGGAAGTGGACAAATATGCTTGCTTTCTGCAACTGTGGGTCCATTTAAAGCTTTCAGCATGTAAAAAAATGACAACTATGCAATATTTGCATATGCATTAGGAAGAGACTGAACAAACTGATCAAGAAAGCTAGATCTGTCCTGGGGCAGCGCCTTGACCCAGTGGAGGAGATGGGAGAGAGAAGGATGGTGGCTAAACTGTCATCTCTGCTGGAATCCGAGTCCCACCCTATGCAGGACGTACTGAACGCACTGAGGAGCTCATTTAGCAGCAGACTACATCATCCTAGGTGCACAACTGAGAGGTTTCGCAGGTCCTTCCTACCTACGGCTGTCAGACTGTATAACCTAAGCAGGGCTGCTCACAGAGATAGCAAAAAGACATGACAACCTAATAGTATTGAATGCAAAAGACGCAATAGACTTACACAATGATCCCCTCCAGTATACAACTAGGACAATATTGGTCGCTACGGAGGGTGACAATATGTATGGGTACATATTCATACTATGTAGGATAACTAAGACGGTTATGCTGTTTATTCCATCTAGCTACAATGCTCTGCACTGTGTTTATATATTTATATGTACATATGTACAGTATATTCGCTGCTCTTGTTTTTTCTTGTCTTCTTGATTGTTGCTCTGAGTGTTGCTATCCCTGTGCTGTTGCAATCCTGGAATTTCCCCATTGTGGGACTAATAAAGGCTCATCTTATTTAAAAAAAAAAAAAAAAAAGTACTGCAGAAATACTGCAAGCATCTAGTGACCACTTATTACACCAGTTATCTTACTAGCTTTTCTTTGTCGCGATTGTGTATTGATATGGTTCATATGCCCACATATTATTTTTAAAAAATTTATTTTATAATCCTTAATTAGTCCCACAAAGGGGAAATTACAGAGCATCCACCTGGATGGATGAGGCAGCCACGGTGCAGCGCCAATCCCTTCACTGTTCACACCTAGGGCCACTTTAGAGTCTCCAGCTAACCTAACATGCATGTTTTTGGCCTGTGGGAGGAAACTGGAGTAAACCCACGCAGACACGGGGATAACATGCAAACTCCACACAGAAGGGTCACTGATGGTCGGGTGGGGGGGGGGGGGGGATCGATACCGTGACCTTCTTACTGTGCTGCCACAGTGCTAACCACTGCACCACCAAGCTGCTCTGAACTTATTTGCCCTGAACAGTCGTTTATAGTACTAGTGCATTGCCCGTAGAACGCAAGTATTCTTGTCTGTATAGGCTTTACAGGCCCAAATGTAGGCTGTGTTTGAAAGTGGAATACAAAGAGGTGTAGCCTATATGTCAGCAGTCACACATGGTTAGACTTTGACAAATGCATATAAAAGGTACTAAATGGCACTAAGATTTATTTGACTGTATGAATATTAATTACAGAATACCTTATTATTGAAAATGAATAGGACATCCAATATTAGCGACTGTTTCAGATCCCTCGTTTGTCTGATCTTTTATCACTTGTATTCATAATAGTTCATCTTGCACTTTGGGGAATGGGAGTTGTTCAGTCACCATTATAATTATTTTAATTTATATCACTCTTCAGTGATGGAGTTCAGTGTAATATTGAATTTCTTCTGTGTATCGTCAGTAAACTCATGCAGTACTGTAACAGGACACGTTTACAAATATTTGAGACCCATTGTAGTGCATCAGTTTATATCTTAGCAATATTTTATTAAGGTTTTTTTTAAAAACTGTAATCAACCAAATTAACTACAAAACACCCAACATCAATAAAGTACATCTTTTTATACACAGCAGAAGGACCCGTTTGACTACAACCATTGCATCAGTGGTGCCCATTTGTCAGTAAATATTTATCTAAAAATGATGTCCTGCGTTTGGTCGTTCAGTCATTCCGGCCATTCCACTCCACAATCATGGTAGTATTAAGTTTTTGATTTTTAGATACTTGCACAGGAGGGGGGACTCGCTGTCCTGCGTAGAACAGTGGTACTACATGGGTGAAGCAGGTACTCCTGTCTACTACTGACTGGACAGGCTGGGCGTGCCTCCCTGCGAACGATCATGGAGTGCCCAGTTCGACACCGGTGTTGGAGAAGCAGCAGGTGAACCAGTGGATCGCAGTCCTTCACAGGGAGCCAAGCCCAGCTTGCCCGGTTAACGGGAGTCTCTGCTGTTGCTTTACTCGTGGTGCCAGCGGTTTAGCTGCGGTTCCACCCCCACTTCCCCCAGCACACCCGCACACCTCGTGCTGTCCATGCCGAATTATCCATTAGACCTACGCAATCATGGCAACTTTATGGTATAATTTTTTAAGCATTAAATCTTAAGTATTATCTTTTTCTAGTCAAATTTGTCACTTTTCGTTTCCTTGTTTTGCACACAGAGCACTGTGGTTACTGATGCCGTGTATTATCCAATCAGTACGGAGTCTATCCTAAACCAAACCCCGCTCACACTTCTAGAAGCCTGGGCATGAGACAGAGCGGTGGCTAAACTTTGATTTAAAAATTACACATTTTGACTGAGCGACTCCATACTCTGGGATGCACGCCCTCGTAACCTCAGCAAAGCACTTATAAAATCTGAGGCCATCTGACGAACGGTTCAAGAGATGTGTGTGTGGAACGGACAGACACACAGTTTCATGCATTTATAGATAGATGACAGCTGTACTCCAGAAAACCAACCCAAACACCCAGAACTAAACAAAATGAGTCAGTGAAATGAACTGTGCCTCTGTTTTGACTGTCTGACTGGAAACTCTCCAACTGGAAAGTACGCGGGTTTTAACAGTTGAGTTTTAGCATCATTATGATCCGTATATCCACACATTATATAGCGATACTCCAGAAAACTGACTTGAACACCCAGAATTAAATAAAATGAGGAGTTGAGGTGAAATCGTATTTTGAGTCAGACTGTTCAACCTGAAACTGTACCCAGGTTTTGAAAGTTCCACTTTTTTTTTTTTTTTTTTTTTAGTTCCACACCACTGTTTTTGTCCCACCTTGATTAACTACAATCCAAAAAATTGCCATTAAGGGAAGTGTTGCATTAAAACAAACTTAAAGCAATGACTTTGACACTACTTTGTACCCATGTGCACCCTTCTCAATCCAGGTTCTAGATGAGGGCAGCAATGTGTTTGTGAAGGATGGCGAGTACAAAGACGACGAATATCAGCAGATGAGGCAGAACTATTTCAGAAACAACTCTGTGGACAACATCGAGCCTCGGCGAAACACTGAAGGTATTTCCTTGCATTGTCTCTGCACTCTCTTGTAAGCAGTCGTGTGACAATGTGTGCAACTCTCCCTGAAGTGACTCTTTTTCTGTAAATGATGAATGCAGAGTTTAAAAACTGCAGTGCATAATGTGGTCGGAAAAATTTTGATTAGTTTGGCTCAGCTTAATCTTTTTTTTTTTTTTTTAAACACCCAAACGTTATTTTTAAGCTGTTTCTAAAGGTATTATGATTTCTCCCTTAAGAGCCACCTGCTTCTGTCAGTCCTGCTAATTAACATCCCAATAGATAAATGCATTTATCAGAACCTCATGAATTGCAATAAGATGACAATTTGGTGTGCAACCCTGTTATACGGGGAAATTTGATTGTGCCAGCTAAACAGAATTCTGAACCATTGGTCTTATCTCAGTGTGTCATTTATCTAAACATGGTAGTGCTTGGCTCAGTGTGCGTCAGTGATAAATTGTGCCAGGTTCCACACTGTGGTGATAAGTGTGTGTGTGTCAGGGTAAAATACTTTGGCCTGATGCTCCCTAAAGGCTTGGCTGTGTGGAGACTGCAGTCATCCAGGAAAGGTGTTTCTCTGATGCAAAGCCTTTTTGTTTTAACTCAAATAAATGTGTACCTTGTTTTTCTTTTATTTTTCCCCCTCTAAATTTTTATTTTTTTCTTGTACGTCCAGGTTGTGGAAGTGACACAGAAGCTGAGCAGGTGTTCAAGATGAGCGTTGAGCCTTCGGCTAATTACGGCAAAGGCTGTGTTCCACCACCACTACTTCTGCGGAAACGAGGACAGGCAAATGGAAGCTGCTCAAGTCCTCTCTCCAGGTACGCGAGATGTGCTGGCTGCTGTACACAGACTGCTCACACGCGGCTGCTAATACACTTATCCACGGTTAACATTTCCAAAAAGAGCTGCATGTATTCAGTCCTCTCAAATGTCTGAATTTCCAATAGTTTTGCATTACATTTGAAAATGTTGTTGCATTATTAAAAGAACTGTCTGTGTGAAATTGGATTATAGGCAAATTGTAAAATCTCACTCCTGAATTCTGTCGGTGAGATGCATGGTGGGGTGTGTTTGTTTAAACTGTTTTGGATCAGATTTCCCAGTTGTCAAAGCTGCTTTGGTTTCAGACAGTTTGAGATTTTCCAGACTAATTTGCAGTTCAGTGCCCGCCCTTAAGTGCTTATCCAAAACAATTAACAATATGTGTGCTGCCAGCATGCATTCAGAGAGAGCTTTTCCAGCAAGTCACTTTGAAACACAAATGGAATGTTTTTTTTGTTTTTTTTGTGGTATGTAAGCAATTTTTATTTCCTGCTGGATTTTCATCAGGACTTGTCACCATAGGGGTGTTAGTTTTTTTTCTTTTAGTCCACTTAAGAATGAGTTTGAGTTAATTACTTGCCAGTTATTCTTGAAATTCTACTTTAGTAGTTGCTACAGTTTGTAAATGCTTCATTATTACTGTACACTAATGTGCTGTGTGGTTCGAAACAAAACACACTAATATCCTACGGTTTAGTCCCAAATTTAACAAGCTCTCGTTTGCCAACTATTGATGGCATCACCATAGCTGATCATGATTTAAAACGTATTACAGTTAAACCTGCCAATCGGGGTCTAAGAACAGTCACCCCTTCCTAATCAATTTCCTTTTGTACTTTGGGCATCTGGCTTTCAGTGCCCAATCAATCACAGTAAAGACTGGTGAGCCTTGCAGGTTATTGGTTCACCGGGAAATAATTGTGACTGCATTTTAATGTGTGATCATGAGAGAGCTTCGACACACAAATGGTTACCTAAAATCATGGTCCATCCTGGGTGAATGTCGTCATATAGTAAAAAAAAATTACAGAAAACGAATTTTTCCAAGAAAAAATGTCCAGTATTATGTTCTGTGAGCGCTACTGTCTTGCTACGAGTCATTGACTTGTCGAACGGCAGATGTCAGTCAAGCTCTGCCAATTCTTACCCGCAGTACTCAACGCCTGTACTGCTTGGACATGAAAGTATTTTGTAACCCCAGAATTTCCTGAAGTTTGTTGGGTGCAACTACAGTGATCCCTCACTTATCGCGGTTAATGGGTTCCAGAACCGACCGCGAAAAGTGAAAAACCGCGAAGTAGCGTCACCCCTAATGACGCCATCCATAAATAATACGTACGTTCATTCTCCCACTCTCTCTCTCTCATATGATACGTGTGTGTGTGTGTACGTGTACATACATACGTAGATGTAAACAAAGTGTACATAAATGTTTTTAGAACTCTTTTATTCTTATAACAAGATACGTAACTCAAGATGAAAATGATTTACTGCACAGGTTAATGAGAGCTTTACTGCTCCTCAGGTGACGCCTCATCGTGAGGTGCTGGAGGCTCAGGATCATCGAGGGCAGCTTCCGATAGAGCTGAAGCTGCAGGAGGCGGCGTAGTGGCTCGACGGGAAGACTATTTCGCACAAAATGGCACAAGAGAACAGCAAAAAGTTCCACGCGGCGAGACTAAGTAACACGAGCGATAAAAAGCAATGAATGCGGTCTTCCTTCCCTTCATGGGTGCTTGGCAGGGAGAGGAGGTGGGTGAAACGTCTCGGCCAATCAGCTTGCAAGATTTCCGAGCCGAGCCAACACGAGAACAGCGAACAGAGAGTTGAGCGGCTGTCCGTGTTGACACCTGATGGTCTAATGTAGTCTCCCTGCCTTCTGCTAGCGCCCGCCCATTATTTCTCAATTTTGAATTTTTGATGAATATTTTTGAAAGATCCACGATGCACTGAGGGCGCGAAAGGTGAAGCGCGAAGTAGCGAGGGATCACTGTAGTGTAATTAAAGGTAGTTTTCACTAAAATCTAAAGACTTGTCGTGCAGTTGCTGAATCAACTTTTGGTGTAAGTTTCATGGATGCAGTAGAAATGTCTGCCTTGTCTTTAAGGGAAACGTGCAGCGGCATTAACGTTCAGGAGTGGGTAGGAGGGCGTGTCTACGTTCTGTCATGCTGTAGAAGCTTCTATCTTCTATCTGCACAGATGTACAGTTGTTCCATCTAGTGTAGTGAGGGGAAATGATATCTACTTAAAACTGCTCACAAGTATGTATTTTTCTTTTTGAATGGTTTTCTCTACATCTGATATAACCAATCTGGGTTATTGGCAATAAAGAATGAATGGCTTTTGTGATGTCCTTCCTTACATAGTCAAACTTCTGTCATGTAACACCTGAAGCTGCTTTGAGTTCAATAACATGCTTGCTACTGATTTTATACAAAGCAACACCTGCATGTTCATGCCCTTTTGAACAAATGGATGTGGGTATTCTTTACTGCAGCACCGCTGAAGCTCCCCCTGCTGCTCAACCGCACTTAACTGTCCCACCACCAGAGAGCACCTTTGAGGAGCTTTTTAAGCATGCTCTGTGGGAGGACAACTCCGAGGATAATTGTACTGAGGCAGACCCCATCCGAGATGACTTTTATTTCCGGCGACTGCAGCAATCCCTTCATCAGACCTCCACCAACCCCATCTCAAGCCTCTTCTTACCCAAATATTGGACGGCTGAAGAAGAGACTCATGTACGGAGGATCTACCTTGGCTCGCAGAAGCGACCCTGGTATCATAGAATGCAAAGCCTAAGGTCTGTGGGTTTTTTTTTATATAATGCAAAGCAGTGCTAAAGCAGTTTTGAGGACAGAATTAAGACTAATGCAAGGCCAAACTTTAACAAAGCAGTTAATGCTTTTGCAGGCTTGAGCTCATCTAGGTGAAATCTACCATAAAACTATTTTCTCTTTGCTGTGATGCAAAAACAGTTTGGCTACTGTTGGCACTGTTGTACTAAAACCTTATTTGTGAAGCAGAGATGATTAGATATTTTGCATGAACCCTGTAACTTTCACGTGTATGTCTTGTCATTTTCAGACTTGATGTATTTCTTATGTTTGCTGATAATGTAAATCTAACATAATGAATTTCTTTCCTTTGTCCGTAGCCGCAAAGTTTTGGCGTCTGGAGAAGACCTGGACTTGGTCTTTGTCATATCTGGAGAACCCTGAACATTACAGAGAAACTCTCTCAAAGCCTGAACTTGTCAGAAATGGCTCTTCAACAAACAACTCCAAAAAAAAAAAAAAAAAAAAGAAGCATACTGCAAACTGCCTTTTGCATATTCAGATCTCAATATATCAGCAGCTTGAATCATTTTGAATTCAAAATAGAATGTGCTTTAGTTTTATGCTAGGCTTTTAATTTGTATTTCACTTCACGAGCACTGCATGTTTAATCAGCTTACATTTGCACTAGCACCTTTTTTAGTGCTGATGATTCGGGGGCATTTTGACAGCATCCTGCTGAGTGACTCATTGGTTTTTAATGGTTTAACCCGACTCGTGCTTTGTCATGTGTCTGTTGCCATAAAAGTATCATTATTTATTACTTCTCTTGTGCCAGCAATATTTTTTCTGTTTACTGCCTGTGTGAATATGTCATAAGTTTTGAAGAATAAAGTATGCTGTCCATAGGTCAGACTGTCTAATGGAGTAATTTGTATGCTGTGCAAAAACATTTTGCTTACCAGTTATGGTGTGTGTTTGTGTGTGTGTGGTTTGAATTTTAACACTTTTTACCCCTCCATCTCCCCTCGGGGTGGATGGGTGGCAGCGGTGGCGGCAATCAACACCTACACTGTGAACATGATATCTAGACAGAAATGGTGTAGGCCTTTCAAATCAATACCATAGTTGTATCTAAGAATCTTAGACGAGTTGGACCCTGAACTCGGACTGTGAGTCTGGCCTTCAAATGTTGGTGACCTTGACAGGGGTCAACTCAAAAGGCCTTGTAAATGTGATAACTTGTGGATAGAATCATGTAGGCTTTTCATATTGATCCCATAGTTGACTCTATGAAGGGGGGGGGGGGGGAGTCTGGGATGATTTTGATTTCGGGTGACTTCGCACAAAAATTCAGCCAGCCGGTGCTCTTAATGCCAGTAGACTGAGGGGTACCACTGGCAGCTGCCAGCATTTTTGTCTCTGTCACAGCTGGGCTTCATTGAACATGGTCTGTCTTCCAAACATTGACTTGTACAGGATGTGGTCTCAATTTTTTTGTTTCTCTGGTTCTGTAGCACCAATCAAATCCAGGCCAGGCCCGAGAGACCGGTTCAGGTGAACCCTGGCTGGATTTGGTAAGTCCTCAATTTGAGGGCATAAAATTAGCAAAAGCATCTCGGCTGCTCTAAATATTATTGGTGCTTATTGTTGGTGCTTTATGGGAGGCTTGCTTTTCTTTCATTCTAATGCAAAAACTTCATCATCTTTTTGATGATTTAAGATGTATATGTCAGCGCCATTAATATTCTGGGCAGAGCTCCAGCAGTCTAATTTATGACCAACTACACCGTTGTTTGTAATCAGTTTTGGTTCCTCCCATCAAAATGTCATTGTTTTGATATACCACCTGCTAACTGCTTCTGTAAATTATTTCAGTCCCACATCCCACTTCCTCCCTTGCCCACAGCAGCACTATAACTTGTTACAAGTCATGACTGCTGTGTTATCCAGACAGCAACATCTGCTGCCATTTATACTTCTGCATTACTTGACTTGCATGCTATTCTCCTGCTCACACTCGACTGAGGTTTCTGTTGCTTGAATGCAGAATGTGCTCTTGCTCCTGTGGCCATGTGCATGTCATTGAAAACACTGTACATGCCAGACGTGTTTGTTTGCTTGCGTGCACTCTTTTTACAATTCAACAATTTACCATGCTTGTTCTACTTCACGGTTTTCAAAAGTGTCACTTTCATGCAATATTAAGCTGCAGTGTCATCCACTTACTGGTTTCCTTGTTAATTAATCAGTTTTTTTCTGCTCTGTCTGCACCAGGAGCAAATCTCTCACTGACATCCCCATGGTATACCCAGTGAGAAAAACTTCTGAGCAGAATGCTGTGTGTGAGGACCAAGATGCAGACCGGTCTGTGGAGTGGAATAAAGAAAATAAAAACAATAGCACCCACTCCAAAGACAGTGAAGCTCAGTGGCAGGATGTAAGTTATTAAAGGTCCAATATTGTGCATTTTTCAGGGGTGCACACAGGCAGTTTTAAAGAACAAGAACTGTTTAAAATGTATGTTTAAAGTTTTGTCTGAAATGGTTGAATTTCATCCTGCTCTGATGCAGCTGGATCTCTGCTGTGCAGCAGAGTTAGACCTCCTCAGGGTTTGTATAGGTTTATTAATGTAACAATTGCATGTTCTCAGGTGTCAGTTACTTGAGTTGAAATAATCCTAAAGAAATGAACTGCTCTTTTTTTAAAGCTACCAGAATACTTAAAACAGCAAGTTTAACTTTGCATACAAACTGGAGCCTGCAGCACTTTGACTTTTACCTTTAATGTCTGGTACTGTCTGTTGGTATGTAAAGTGATGAAAATATAAAGCGTAAACTTATATATAAAGAGAATAAAACGCTGTTAATATTTCTACAGGCTGTCTATAGCAGTGCATTTTCTGTTTGGTGTACCGTCTGCATTCCTGTGGTAAATTTGGGCCCTTCATTCCTAGAAAATGTTATATTTCACTAGTTTTAGAAGCCACCCTCTGGATTGATAGGCTTTAGTTTTTTACCCTTTATTTTATCAGGAAGTCCTATTGAGATGGAAGTACATCACTTATAGAGAAATGGTTATTGAAATTTATATACCAAAGCATATACTGGTATGTATGGTCTGTTACCTTCCATTAGGATGGACATTTCTAGGCACTTTTCAGCTTTTGATTCAGAAAGCTGCAGTGACGAAAAACAACCATTTTTAAGCTCATTCTGGCAAAGCCACAGGGAGTTAATGCGATGACATGGGGTCCGTCCGTCTGTCAACATTTCACAGGAATCCTTGCTCCTAGGAATTTGCCTCTCTTCACCAAACTGACTCATAATGATCCTCAAGTGGGTCTGCATCCAAGTTGTGCTCAAGGTCAATTTATTTCACAAAAAATAATACTCCTCCTAGACCATTGGCCTAAGAACACAAATCCCCATAATTTTCCTTGAGGGAGAAAGGGGCCTGGGTTCTCATGGGTTAAGCACATCCTGGGTGGGTTTGCATCTAGGCTGTGCTTAAGGTCAAGGTCAAAGGTCAAGAGATCAGAGCACTCCCGGGGTGATTTCGTTAAGCCAGAATGATCTGTCATTGATAGACTGGTTTTCTTTGGATATTCAGGATTTTAATTTTCTTACTGTATGACTACTTGGTAGTTGCAAATATTATGTAATGTCTCATTTTTACTTCCAATCTACTGATAAAACAAAGGGAAGAGACAGTGTTAAAGTGGGATGTTAAATTTAACCAGCACATATCCCTCTACAGCTACTGGAGTACCTGGTTAGTTCCCCTTCAGCTCTAACAGAAATGGACATGAGTAGATGCTGAACTCTGGACAAAAATCAATTCTTTGACCTTTGTGTATTTATTCAAAATCTTATACAGACGTGGACAAATTTGTTGGTAACCTTCAATTAAAAGAAAATCCCACAATGGTCACTGAAATAACTTGAAACTGACAAGTAATGAATCATTTTCTGAAATTAAACAAATAAAAATCAGACATTGTTTTTGAATTTTAGTTCATCAAAATCATTTCAGAAACAAATGAAACTGGCCTGGACAAAAATGATGAAACCCCCTAGAAACGATTGAAAATTTGACCACAGGGACATGTTAAACTAAGGTGTGTCCTCTAATTAGCATCACAGATCGCAGGTGTCTTCAAACTTATAATCAGTCAGTCTGCCTATTTAAAGGGTGAAAAATGGTTACTGTGCTGTTTGGTATCATGGTGTGTACCACACAGAACATGGACCACAGAAATGAAGGAGAGCTGGAGATTAAAGTTAGACGGGCATGGTAAAGGTATAGGACCATCTCCAAGCAGCTTGGTATTCTTGTGGCCACAGTTGCCAATATTATTAAAAAATATGTAAGGTTCATGGGACTGTAGTCAACCTTTCAGGACATGGATGCAAGAGGAAATGCAACCTCAGGTTGATCAGAAGAATAGTGTGGATTGTAGAAAGAGCCTAGGAAATCACCCATAATCATTCAAGCTGAACTCCAAGGTCAAGGTACGTCGCTTTCTGATCGCACCATGGGTCGCATTTCGAATAATCGATTCCATGGAAGAAGAGCAAGAGGGCTCTACTATTGACAGAAAAAAGCATTAAAAAAACCAGCCAAAATACATACTGACAACCCCCCAAAGTCCCCTGGAGGTTATCCTTTTGACTGGTGAGACAAAACTGGAGCTTTTGGGCCAGTCATGTTAGCTCTATGTTCAGATGCAAAAATGAAGCATACAAAGAAAACAACATTGTACCTGCTGTGAAACATGGAGGAGGCTGGGTTATGTTCTGGGGCTGCTTTGCTGCTTCTGGCACAGTGTGTCTTGAATCTGTACAGGGTACATTGAAATCTCAAGACTATCGAGGCATTCTAGGGTAAAATCTGCTGCCCAGTGTCGGAAAGCTTTCTCAGTCACAGGTCATGGGTCCTCCTACAGGATAATGACGCAAAACACACAGCTAAAAACACCCAAGAATGACTAAGACCAAAACATTGGACTATTCTGAAGCGGCCTCCATGAGCCTGTTGATATCAGGATGTCAAACTCAATCCATTCCAGGCCAAAATCCTGCACATTTTACTTCCACACAGTCTCTTTAGCAGGTATTTTTGCTAATCAGCAATCGGTGAGAAAAAATTCAGTTAAATCATCTCTGAAAGACACTGGGTGGCGGTAAAACATGCAGATTCTTGGCCCGGAATGGAATGAGTTTGACATACCTGCATATTGAACATCAGTGGAAGGAGCTGAAATGGCTGTCTAGGAGCAGTTTGCTCACAAGGAGTGGGCCAAAATGGCCATCGATGGGGGCAGAAGTCTCACTGAGAGTTGCAGAAATTGCTTGATTGCAGTGACTGCATCAAAAGGTTGTGCACTAAAATATTAAGTTAAGGGTATCATCATTTTTGTCCAGGCCAGTTTCTTTAATTTTTTTTTTTTTAATGGTTTGGTGAACCAAAACTCAAAAGCAATGTCAGATTTTTCAAGAGTAAATTTTCAGAAAATTTTATTAATTTTGTCAGTTTCAAGTTATTTTAGTTACCATTGTGGGATTTTCAATTTCAAAACAAATGTGTCCATATCTGTATGTATGGTGATGCATCTTAAAATATACTGTATATAGATATTTCCCCCCCACCCCTGATGCTGACCCTTTGGATACCAACTCTAGGAAACAGTTTTTGATATTTACAATTTATAGCAATTTATAATTCATAAACTATGTAATTTTATTTTTTCACTGTGAGGTTGCCAACACCATAATAAAGTAATAACGTGTAAAGGGAAGTCCTGTGCTGTTGCTTCAGCCTACATCAATTTCACTTTCATTTAATTACTTGTCTTTTAAAATTAAAACTAGTAATCCTCCCCAAACAAAAGACCACAACAGTTTACTTAAACTTTTGTTTGAAGTCATTCCATTTGAGAGGACATACTGTGATGTTTTTCATGATCTTGCATAGATTTTGTAACATAGCTGAAGTGTCTCACTGTACATTTATTCCAGGAATTGACAAGGTGGAAGAATCGTCGCAGGAGCATTAAAACTGATCTCCGCACAAACTCACAGGACAGGGAACACGTCATTAGGCAGATGACCAATGGGAGCATGACAAATTATGAAAAAAGTGAAGTTCAGCAGATAAAGGGGTAAACTCACAGTACAAATGCACTGTTCTGTTCATTTCCTGAGTCAAGCTCCTGACCTAGCATGACTCTGTACATGCATGATATGATGCGCCCCCTTCCTTTGTGTCTGCCTCCTTTATTACGTTACTCATCTTCTCTTTCATGCATGTCCCCCAGAGACCAGCAGTCACCAGGGAACATCAACGCTGCACCCTGTCCTGACATTGCCTCTCCACCTTCAAAATCTCACTCTAATCTCCAACCACATACCCGAGCTCTGCTGGCTTGCAGCTACGCCACTGAGGCATCTTTCAGCCCCCCGGCTCCATTTAGCTCCACTATCTCAGGCCACACTCAGGTAAGGTTGCTGTTTTATCTTTTACTTTACAACAGTTTGTTGAAATCTGTGTAATTATTTTAAATTTAGTGATTTCTCAGATGTAATAGCCGTTGTGCATGATATATTTTTTTTTTTTTCTTCAAGGTATCATCAGCCAAAGACATGCCAGCCTCTGGAAATGTACTAAGAGAAGAGGCCCCTTTAGGATCTAGTGTTGCAGGGGTTGCTTCACTTCCTGTTGACAGCCCCGTCAATTCTCAGATCCAAGTCAATGTTCAAGGTAGCTGTGCTTCATCCCCATCAACTGGAGGGAGCCAGCCAGAAAATGTTCTCGTAAACAAAATCTCAACTCTTTTTACTACCATACATCTGACTGATACAGGAAGGTCATCCAGCAGTGGGGATCCTCCCTCACCCATGTCAAGAAATGAGAAACTTCCATTTAGTGTTGATCCAAATAATGAAGCTACCTGCATCAGGACAGCAAGTCAATCAGGAGCTGATGCACAGGAGAAGCTACTGACTGAGAATCGCATGTCACAGGAAGAAAGCCAGAAGTCATCTTCCCAGCAAGTTGCAGGCCAACAAAAGTGCTTGTCCAGAACCGGAACTTGGTCTGGCTCAGCCAGCCTTCCCCGTGGTTACCGTAGGTCTGAGGGATCGGGCCGGCTCTCATCTTCCATCACAGCCAGACCATTTGGGATCAAGCAGTCTAAAGTCCTTTCACTACCAAGGCTATGGAATGTGAGTTTATTCACTGCAGCTGCTAAAGTAACTGATTAGGTTGATGGAACTGAACTCATATAAACCTAAATGGTCAAATATAGCAGGTAATGAGTGTATAAGCACCTAGGCTTTCTTAAACAAAGCAATAAATAATACTACATTCTTTGACAATAAGCAATGGTGCTATAATCAGAGACCTCCAAAGTAAATTCCTTATGCTGTGGAAATTCCACTGAGTGCAGCTGGTTCTGCCTCGATGATCTCTGGCAGTAACGCCAATCGATCACTGGGTTTGGGTAAAGTTGCATTCAACTTTGCACCCAGTCTTTGGGCTAAATCAGATAAATATTTCCAGTTGCAATCAAACACCATGAAGTTGGTCATTTAACACATTCTCCGGAGTGGAAGCTGAACACTACAGCGATCTGATCAGTGTACATGTAGGGAGAAGATGGATGGGCAGAATTTGATGTAGCTGTTGGCAACTGCTCAGCTTTCAGAATGATGGTAAAGATACTGTCCAATATTAAATCCTCATCTCAAGTTTAAAGGTATAATTGGATGTGTATCGGTTACATTTGCTCTAAAAGGCCCAGTCTTGTTCTGCAACACCAAATGGCCAAAAGACTCACAGGCAGCCTGGCTGCAGCTGCTTGTATCTGTCGAAATGGTCGCTCTTTGTGCTCACCTTTATAATAAGAGGATCTGCAATTTATAATGTAGGTTGACTACGGTTCACATTCAGACAGAACATTTTTCTGTTTCCTTAATGGTTTGGTCTGTCCCACATTCATACACCAAAGGATGCATTGGGATATTTGTGAATAGTTCGGCATGCAGAGCAAGGGAACCTGGGATCGAATCACCAATCTTCTGATCAGAAAACATCGTGCTGTAGCGACTGAGCCATAGCCACCGTCAAGACACAAATGCTTAATGCAAAATAAAATGGGCAAGTTGTGTAAAAGTAATTTTTAGCCTCTGCTATATAAGCTTGTTCGTCATGTTTTAACATTTTATCAGCAAAATAATGGAGTGTTGTTGAATGATCAGTTGTATGAAGTACCTCTGGTATAGGAACACAGAGCTTCCCTGCTTTCCTCCAGAGTAATGCTATTGCTATGCCCTCTCTGTTTACAAAGAGAAACTGCAGGACAACCCGTTAATGGTCTTCTACAGTATTTTTTTTTTTAAACATGCTTTATTATATTTAACAACGCACAATGCTGTGGCTTATCGGACCACTCATCCAACACATTTTGTTGTGTTGTTGACTTGTTAGCCATCATGTGACACATACGGTTGAAACCAGAAGTTTAAGAAGTATGTAAAGATGCATAATTTTTTTTCCCCCTCAGTGTCTGATATTAAATCAGACTGAACTTCTTCTGTTTTAGGTCAGCTAGGATTACCAAAATTTCTGTTTACTAAATATTTATATTTGCTAAATAACTTTTAGAGAATTTTTATTAGTTCAAAGTCAGAAGTTTACATACACTAAGATTACTATGCCTTTGAACAATTTAGGGGAAGCCCAGATGATAATGAATCAGATTTATATCACTTTTCATAGACACTTTACAATGGATACATTATTCATTCACTCCACTGACAATGGTAGCTACTACTGTAGCCACAGCTGCCCTGGGGCAGACTGACGGAAACATGGCTGCCAATCTGTGCCAACGGCCTCTCTGTCCACTACCGACCATTCATACACATTCATGTCCAGTGTCATGGACACTGGAGGCAAGGTGGGTAAAGGATCTTGCCCAGGGACACAACAGCAGGATGTCTGGGGATGATGTTGTGGCTTTGGAAGCATCTGATAGGTTAATTGACAACATTTGAGTTAATTGGAGGGACACCTGTGGATGTATTTTAAGGCATGCCTCAAACAGTTTCCTCATGTGACATCATGGGAAAATCAAAAGAAATCAGCCAAGATATCAGGAAGAGAATTGTGGACCTCCATAAGTCTGGTTCATCCTTGGGTACAATTTCCAGATGCCTGAAGGTGCCACGTTCATCTGTTCCAATGAATATATGCACATATAAACACCATGGGAATGTCCAGCCATCATACCGCTCAGAAAGGAGGTGGATTATGTGTCAGAGATGAATGTGGTTTTTTTTTTTTGGTTTGGGTTTTTTTGTAGAAAATGTGTATCAACTCCAAAACAAAAGCAAAAGACCTTGTGAAGATGCTGGCTGAAGCTGGTAAGGGTGTCATTATCCACAGTGAAACAAGTCCTGTACCAATATGGGCTGAAAGGCTATTTGGTGAAGAAGAAGCTATTGGTCCAAAAGCAACACAAAAAGCCATGTTACAGTTTGCAAATGCACACGGGGACAAAGACCTTAATTTCTGGAGAAATGTCCTGTGGTCTGATAAAACTAAAATTGAATGGTTTGGCTATAATGGCCAACGTTACATTTGGAGGCAAAAGGGGGATGCTTGCAAGCCTGAGAACACCATCCCAACTGTGAAGTACAGGGGTGCAACATCATGTTGTGGGGTGTTTTGCTGCAGGAAGGACTGGTGCACTTCACAAAATGGATGGCATCATGAGGAAAGGATGTGGAAATATTGAAGCAACCTCTCAACACATCAGCCAGGAAGTTAAAGCTTGGGTAAAAAGGGGTCTTCCAAATGGACACTGACCTTAAGCATACTGCCAAATTAGTTACAAAGTGGCTTAAGGATGACAAAGCCCCGATCTCAATCCCATAGAAAATTTGTGGGCAGAGCTGAAGAGATATGTGTGCAAGAAGGCCTACAAACGTGACGCCAGTTCTGTGTGGTGGAATTTTGGTCCATTCCTCCTGACTATTGTGAGAAGCTTGTGGAAGGATACCCAAAACGTTTGAGAGTTTAAAGGCAATGCTACCAAATACTAAGGTCATGCAAACTTCTGACTTTGAAGAAAGTCGTAAATTCTTTAAAAGTTATTAAATATAAATTCTGGTAATCCTAACTGACCTAAAACGGGAAACGTTTAGTCTGATTTAATATCACAGTGAGGAAAAAGTTGTCTTCATAAAGTGAATGTAAACTTCTGGTTTCAACTGTAGATGAACTGAATTGTAGTTCTGAAAGTGGAGCTTTCAAAGACCTGTTGCCTGCTGACTTTACAGTATATGGTTGGATAGTCTAACTGAAGATTTTAGCACTCGGAGATGCATTGGGGGCTCATTAAGTCTGTGTAATGAGTATTATTGAAATGCTGAGGCACAACTTGAATTTAGACTCCGATGATTTTGCTTGTGTGACACACATGCCCGTCATGCTGCTCATGAGATCCTGATCATTGTTTTGCACATCTTCAGGTGGACAGTAATCGGGGTCTGCTGTTGAACTGTGAGCTAGACTGTTCCCCTTCACCCACAAAGTCATCGCTCAAAAGACAGACCGCCACCACCCACCTGAAGGGCCCGTACCAATCATCAGTCCAACAGAAGAAAACCAGCCAGTCAATGCAGAACGCAGCACAGATGGAGGAGGGGAACGGTGCCCTCACCACCTCCTTTGAGACCAATGGTTATACCCATCAGCCCTCCTCCAAAACAAGGATTCTGCCTCAACCTCATTCAAGTCCTATTCAGCATGTTAAAACCTCTGCTCTCTCCTCAAATGCAAGCACTGATCTTCCAAAGGTTAGCATTTTTCTGTGCACACAAAGTGTTCAGTCATGTCTCTGCTAGTGTGGATACCTGCTGAGCCTATACGGTTTTGATATTTATTTTGACTTGATCAAATGAGCCATTGCCAAGTTTATTCATGTCATTCTAAATGTGTTATTGTGAGCTGGGCTGTAAGATTTTCACAGCAGACGTTTGGTTTGCCGTGGTTGTCCGTGTTTTTATCTCATCATGGATAGTCGGTGCTTGATGGGGGGGGTGGGGGAACACAAGCAATACTGTTAGTTTTGTGTTCTAGTATTAAAAAGTTAGAATGCCTTTTTTTAATGAACTCACATTTATTCCGACTTGAACATTTTTTTTCAATGCAAGATGTTCCTCTGTTCGCTTAAACTAAAGCTACAGTTTTGAATAAAGCACCGCAGTAGCATTTCCAACAACAAAATGATAAAGTGGTCATTTGAATCTATCAGCAAGCCTCTAACATCTCCAGTTTCCGCCAGGAAGCGGAGGACATTGGATCACAGGTGTCACCTTTACGTGTGTGTTCTCAGGTGGATCACAGTGACATGAGAGTGAGCCTTGCTCTCAGGCCCAACAGCATCCCAGACTTTGGCTTTGATACTCACTGGGACTCCGCTGGAGTGAGGGTAAAACTCATTCAACCTGGTAAGCATTTGCTCAGTTGACTTCATTCAAGAACAGTATAGTCATAGTCTGGGTGTTTTATATATTGAGATGGTACATTGTGCTTGTGTATCTTTTCTGCTTTCTAAAGAGGAATTTATTCTTGGACAGGGAATGAGAACTCATTACAATGACTGAAGAAGGTGGCAGCAAATTTGTAGGCCAGTTTTGGGAGAAGGGAAGAAGCTTCTTTGCCTAGGAGGAGAAATGCCAAAACCATGAGTCCTAATTACTCAAAGATGAATAGACGAGCCTAAAAATGCTCGCTGGATAGTTTCAGTAAGAGCTTGTGTGATTTGGAAATGGGCTCCCATCTGTGTAGTTGTTTGCCAGTCTTGACCGCTCCCTTTTTTATACACTAAAAAAACCCACATTCACCTGTTCTCACATTGTCACACATTGAATGCAGTGTGAGCAAACTTGGTAAAGCTGCATATCCATGTTTTTGATTAGCAAATAACTCAACCACAGCAAACTCCAATGATTTCAGACTCGCCCACAAATAATAAATGAGACATGAGGGGTGTCACTTACCTGCTACTCTGCAGTTTTGGCTCTTTGTCTCACTCTTTCACCTTTTTTGTAGCCTACTGTGCCATGTTTTCCTTTAATAATAAAATCGCCAAAGCAGGTAGCTCTTTTATATCATTGTCTTGCTTTCATCACCCTTTTGTCACCCCGCCCCCACCCCCCAGGCAGTCTGGCGGAGGTCTGCCAGCTGCGTGTGGATGATGAGATTGTGGCTGTTGATGGAGTCAGAGTAGCACATATGAACTCCAACCAGTGGAAAGATAAAATGGCATCTGCCCTGCAAACTGGAAGGCTGACAATGGACATTCGCCGCAATGGCCACAGAGGTAATAAGAGACATGGGGGGAGATTTTAGGCTTAAAAATGTCACACTTCCTGAAATTATTAAGGTGACCTTAATTTGATGGTGAGCTGTTTTTAATGGACTGAAGCCTCAGCAAGGAGAGCCATCCTAAACAGCCAGGCCAGTGCAGGACGACCCTCAATCTGACTGCTGCCCCTATTTCAATAGGTCACCCTGATCACCATGCCAACGGTGCTGCCGCCGCAGAAACAGCAGTTACAATAATGCCCAAATTCAATGGGCAGACGGACAATGTGAGCGGTGTTTCAGCAAGTCATCTTTACAAACAAAAAATATGCTTTACTCCTTTGTGCTGTGTTTTTTATGTTGTTGTGGTGTTCTCTCACCTGAAGGCTCTGCAGGGTAAAGACGTGGATGGAGAGCTTTGTGACAAACCCTGGGCGGTCAGAAGCACAGGTAATGACAGGAAATTTGCCAACATAAATATTACCAAAACACTTCCCGTCTCATCTTATTGCCCTTCCCTTTTTTTCTGTGTAGATAATAATATTGTTGTGAAAAATCTGAAAAGGAGGGCAGAATTTTTCAATCAAAAAGGTAAAATTATGGGGGTTTTTACTCGCCATTTAGTTGCTACAGTGGCTGCTGCTTGGCTTGGATAACATCTGAGTATTCTTTAAAAGATAAGACATGCATTCATAAAATATAAACAGATTTTAAGACCACTAAGGAGAAAATTGTAAAATGGAAACATTCAGCCAAGGGCTTGGATTTATAGCATTTATAGCTGAATTAAAAACACTAGTTCTATACCTAAATATTTATCTAGATATGTTTGTTATACTGGTATTCAGACTTATTCGTTCTTTAGTTTTTCCCCCAAATTGCTTAGTTTATCCATCCATCCATCTTCTACCGCTTTTCCGGAGGTCCGGGTCACGGAGGCAGCAGTTCAAGCAGAGAAGCCCAGACTTCCCTCTCCCCCAGCCACCTGCTCCAGCTCTTCAGAGAGGATACCAAGGCGTTCCCAGACCAGCTGGGAGACATAGTTTCTCCACAGAGTCCTGGGTCTACCCCGGGGTCTCCTCCCAGTGGGACGTGCCCAAAACACTTCAAGTGGGAGGCGTCCAGGAGGTATCCTGATCAGATGGCCAAACCACCTCAACTGGCTCCTTTCAATGTGGAGGAGCAGCAGTTCTACTCTGAGCCTCTCCCGGATGACCGAGCTCCTCACCCTATCTCTGAGGGTGAGTCCAGCAATCCTACGGAGAAAGCTCATTTCAGCCGCTTGTATCCGCGATCTTGTTCTTTCGGTCGTTACCCAAAACTCGTGACCATAGGTGAGAGTAGGAACGTAGATTGACTGGTAAATTGACAGCTTTGCCTTAGAACTAAGCTCGCTCTTCACCACAACAGACCGGTACAACGTCCGCATCACTGCAGATGCTGCTCCAATCCGTCTGTCAATCTCTCGCTCCATTTTCCCCTCACTCGTGAACAAGACCCCAAGATACTTAAACTCCTCCACTTGGGGCAGGAGCCTGTCCCCAACCCAGAGAGGACAATCCACCTTTTTCCGGCTGAGGACCATGGACTCGGACTTGGAGGTGCTGATTCTCATCCCAGCCGCTTCACACTCAGCGGCAAACGTCCCAGCAAGAGCTGTAGGTCATTGCTGGATGAAGCCAACAGGACAACATCATCTGCAAACAACAGAGATGAGATCCTGTGGTCACCAAGCATGACACCCTCTGTTCCCTGGCTGCACCTAGAAATCCTGTCCATAAAAATTATGAACAGGATCGGTGACAAAGGGCAGCCCTGGCGGAGTCCAACTCTCAGTGGGAATGACTCCGACCGAATGTTGGCAATACGAACCAAACTGTCACAAGGGTCGTACAGAGACCGAATAGCTCGTAACAACAAGCCCGATACCCCATACTCCTGAAGCACCCCCCACAAAAAACCACGAGGGACGCGGTCAAATGCCTTCTCCAAGTCCACAAAACACATGTAAACTAGTTGGGCAAACTCCCACGAACTCTCGAATTCTCGAGAGGGTAAAGAGCTGGTCCGATGTGCCACGGCCAGGACAAAAACCACATTGTTCCTCCTGAATCCGAGTTTCGACCAACGGCCGGACTCTCCTCTCCAGTACCTTGGCATAGACCTTCCCAGGGAGGCTGAGGAGTGTGATCCTCTAAAGTTGGAGCACACCCTCCGGTCCCCTTTTTTTTGAAGAGAGGAACCACCACCCCGGTTTGCCATGCCAAAGGCACTGCCCCCAACCTCCATGCAATATTGCAGAGGCGTGTCAACCATGACAGCCCAACATCATCCAGGGCCTTGAGGTACTCGGGGCAAATCTCGTCCACCCCCGGGGCCCGGCCACCGAGGAGATTTTTTAACCACCTTGGCAACCTCAGCCCCTGTGATAGGCGAGTCATCCCCAAACCCTGCTTCCTCTGTGGAAGGCGTATCGGTGGGATTGAGGAGATCCTGGAAGTATTCCTTCCACCGCCCGACGATATCCCCAGTCGAAGTCAACAGTGCCCCATCCGCACCATACACAGTATGGACAGGGAGCTGCTTTCCCCTCCTGAGCCGCCGGACAGTGTGCCAGAATCTCTTCGAGGCCGACCGAAAGTCTTGTTCCATGGCCTCACCGAACTCCTCCCATACCCGGGTTTTTGCTTCAGCAACCACCCGAGCTGCACTCCGCTTGGCCTGCCGGTACGCCTCAGCTGCTTCGGGAGTCCCACAAGCCAACCAAGCTTGATAGGACTCCTTCTTCAGCTTAATGCCCCCCCCCACCACTGGTGTCCACCACTTGGTTCGGGGGTTGCCACCACGAGATGCGCCGACCACCTTGCGGCCGCAGCTCTGGGCCGCCGCTTCAACAACAGGGGTGGAGAACATGGCCCATTCAGACTCCATGTCTCCAGACTCCCTCGGAATGTGGTTGAAGTTCTTCCGGAGGTGGGAGTTGAAGACCTCCCGGACAGGGGCCTCAGCCAGACGTTCCCAGCACACCCTCACTATACGTTTGGGTCTACCAGGTCTGAATGGCTTCCTCCCCTGCTATCGGATCCAACTCACCACCAGGTGGTGATCAGTTGACAGCTCTCCACCTCTCTTTACCCAGGTGTCCAAGACATACAGTCGCAGGTCTGATGACACGATAACAAAATCGATCATCGACCTGCGACCTAGGGTGTCCTGGTGCCAGGTGCACATATGGACACCCTTATGCTTGAACATGGTGTTTGTTATGGACAAACTGTGGTTAGCACAGAAGTCCAGTAACTGAACACCACTCGGGTTCAGATCGGGAAGGCCGTTCCTCCCAATCACCCCCTTCCAGGTTTCACTGTCTTCACCCACATGCGCATTGAAGTCCCCCAGTAGGACAATGGAGTCTCCAAGAGGAGCACCCCAGCCACAGACTCCAAAAAGGGTGGGTACTCGGAAACATCATTTGGTGCATAGGCACAAATGATGGTCAGGACCAGTTTCCCAACCCGAAGGCGCAGGGAAGCAACCCTTTCATCCACCGGGGGAAACTCCAATATAGAGGCAGCAAGGTGGGGGATACAAGAATACCCACTCCTGCTCGTCGCCTCTCGCCCAGGGCAACTCCAGAAAAGGCCAAGCTCCAGCCCCTCTCCAGGAGACTGGTTCCGGAACCGGAGCTGTGTGTTGAGGTGAGGCCGACTATATCTAGCCGCTATCTCTCAACCTCGTACACCAGCTCAGGCTCCTTCCCCACCAGAGAGGTGACATTCCATGTACCAAAAGCCAGTTTAGAAAGCTTGGGATCAGTCCGCCAAGGTCTCCGCCTTTGACCGCCATCTAATCCACATAGCACCGGACCCCCATGATCTCTCCTGCAGGTGGTGAGCCCACTGGAGGGCAAACCCATGTAACTCCTTCGGGCTGAGCCTGGCCGGGTCCCATGGGTGGAAATCTGGCCACCAGACGCTAGCCTTTGAGCCCTTCCCCCAGGCCTGGCTCCAGGGTGGGGCCCCGGTAACCCCATACCGGGCGGGGTACACTGAATCCTTGATCTAGAATTTATCATGAGTCTGTTGGATCGTTCTTAGTCTGGCCCTTCACCCAGGACCAGTTTGTCTTGGGTGACCCTATCAGAGGCAAATTGCCCCGGACAACATAGCTGCTGGGATCACTGGGGCACGCAAACCCCCCCCACCATGATAAGGTGACGATCCATGAGGGGGGATGCGATGTGATGCGATGTAATTTCTGCCCAGTGCTCTTTAGCTCAAGGCAGCTAAGGGAAGTCGGCAAGTCAGATCCGTAACTTCGGGATAAGGATTGGCTCTAAGGGCTGGGTCTGTCGGGCTGTGGTGCGAAGCGGGGCTGGGCTTGCGCTGCGGCTGGGGGAGCAGTCCCCCTGTCGCCCTTCCCTCCCCCGCCGCTGGAGGTCTGGTGCACCCTCGTCGCCGCAGCGCTTAATACTAAGCGCAGCCGGTGGGGCGTCTCTGCGCGGTGGTGCCCGCTGCCAGGCAGAAGGCAGATGTGGCGGTGGGATGTGGTCGGCAGGGGCGGCGGCGACTCTAGACGTGCGCTGGGACCTTCTCGCGGATCACCACGGCTGTGGTGCCCGCGGCGGTCACCTCCCCCCCGGGGCGGGTGCCCCGCCGCGGGTAGCCTCGGCTGGCGCCTAGCAGCTGACTTAGAACTGGTGCGGACCGGGGCGGGGGGGGATGCTTGGTTTTTATATATTAAAGGCAAATTCAAATTTTACCCCAAAACATGCAAAATTAGGAGAGAACTCTTAAATTTACAAGAGAAGTAAAAACTTCAGTCACAGAAAAAGGTCACATTTATATGAATGCATTTGCAGTCGTATTAAAAAAAAAATAAAAAAATTTTGTGACAAATTGTAAATTAAGTCCTAAAAATTACAAGAAAACCTGCAACATTAAAAGACGAGCTTAAATTTTACAAGGGGAAAAAAATGCATATTTATAACTAAGAAAACGATCTCATGTACAAAGACTTTTTTTTTTTTTTTTTTTTAAAATGAGCTGATGCAGTTTAACGGACTGCATCAGAATGCATTGACTGTACAGAATATCCAAATATTTGCTTCCGACTGCTTATGAGAAGCCCCAAAACTTGTATATGGGGCACTCCTCAAAAATGTATTTATTTTTTAATCTATAGATGCTCATAGACTTTTTCACCCATAAATTCCCCCCCCCCCACCCCATGAGATTCCTCATGAGTGACAGATTTTCTTGCGTAAATGCTGAGTTCAGCATTTGTGTAGACAAATCATGGATACCTGTTGTGATTTGAACAGAATGGTCTGTGTTCTGAAACGGAGGAAACGAGCGCTCCTACCTTCTGTTCTATCAGTAAAATGAAGACCTAACAGATGCCTTACTCACAATGCTGCAGCCCTTGGAGGATCATATTCATAAATGTTGCGCAGCTGGGCAACAAGGGGAATAAACATGGATACTTAAGTACCACTTGAAATGGTATGGGTGCTAGAATAAAGGTGATTAAGAAAGGATTTTGTAAATGTAGGAGATTGCTCCTATATAGCCACTCAATCTTTTTAAATCTTTCCGAATTATCCCAAAATTGAAGCATTGATGTATGATTCAAGTAATGAAGCACCAGGCTTACATTTGTGTTGGGGTCGTGCTCAACCCTCACATTAATTCCCTCAAATGTTCAGCTCAGAAACACTTGGACGAGGAGTTACCTACATGCATTACAACAGGGACATTGTCAGTTTTGGCAAAATGATGCCAAAAAATATCAAATCACAACAACCACAGTGTTGAGAAGCAGTAATCGTGTCTTTAATATTTCTGCTGCAAAGCTGTCTAACACGGGTTGTATTGCTGTTCTTTGTTGCCGTTAATGAGACTGATGCTTGTTCTGCTTTGGCTTCTCTTTTCATGCTGTGCAGGATTCAGCTCGTGGGTTTATTTATGTGGTAAATGTGTGTATGTGTGGCTTGTTTGTTTTTTGGGGCAGCACTGTAGACCTCTGAACTCCTGTTTATCAGGAAGTGAGGAAAGCAGATTTTTGCTTGTCGTGTGACACATGGATGCTTTAATTTTACTTCCTATGAAGTGCTTTACTATTTCCATGTAGTGTCTTTGCAGCATTTGCACTATATTTTCTAGAGTGGATACATTAGCAGAATTGTGTACATATTATAAAGTTGTACATTCTACTCAAAGATTAGCATTAAAGTGCTGATTTTTTCCCAATTTTTAATTCTCTTACTGGCAGCAGTGACTGACCATTTCAATATATTGCACACAACAGTTAGAATGTTTGCATACAGTGAACTAGGGATTGGTGGGGACAGTCGATAGTGTGGTGTTTGCAATACTCTGACAATGGTGTGTCTATTCAGAGACGCCAGTATTGCAGTATGTTAATAAAATACATTAAATGTTGCAAATAGAAATTCGTTTTTTGAGTGGGAGTAATAAAAAAGTTGACTTGAATCCACTAGATGGTGCTAAATGCTCACTGTCTGGTTAGGTCAGTAATCAAGTAGTGATTGAGAGATAGCTAGGAGTTTGATCAAGACAAAGCTCAAATTAGAAGATCGCAGATGTACTGTATATAAAACACAATAAAATCAATCGCAACACTCGTAAGGTCGTCATAGCATAGCCCAAGTACTGGGACAATGTATTGTTTGGCCTCTGGCGATTCCCACCCCTCCAGTGAATATGAGGACATTAGGTCTGTTTGTTGAAGCTAAAACCAATTCTTTGCAATCTTTAACAGTTCTTGATATTTTGTGCTCATGTCACTGTTGCTGTAAGTTTTCTGGAGTTTGTAACCAAGGGGTCAACATTGATAATGAAATTATTTCTTCCTGAATTTTCAGCTTTTTGTAAATTCTTTTACTTGTATGTTGTAACTTTTTTTTTTTTACCACAAATCAGAAATTTTACTTTTAAATTTTCTGTTTTATTTAATTTTTTGTTTGCATAATGTACTCCTTTTTCATACATATTTATAAGTTTCTTATAAGTTCACAGAAATTTGCATTCTCTAAAATTTGACTTTCTCTTCACGAACCCCCTTTTGATGACAATTTTGCACCTTCTTGCTTTTTTAATAAATTTGCATCTTATCATTGGTAATTTTTTTTTAAATAAATTGTTTTTTATAAAGACCTCTCTGTGGATCGCCACCTTACTGTGGAGTGGTTTGTGTTCCCCAATGATCCCAGAAGCTATGTTGTCAGGGGCAGCTTGCTGCTGGTAGTGTCTCAGAAGGCAGACTGGTCCTGGGTGAAGGACCAGACCAAGAGCAGTCCAGTAGATCCCTTCTGCTGCTGCTTCTTTTAGGGGTCACCTCAGCGGATTATCTGCCTCCATCTCACCCTATCCCTTGCATCTTCTTCTGCAACACCAACCCTCTCCATGTCCTCCTTCACTACATCCATGAATCCTCTGTGGTCTTCCTCTTTTCTTCCTGCTTGGCAGCTCCATCTTCAGCATCCTTTGTCCAATATATCCTCTATCCCTCCTCTGCACATGTCCATACCATCTCAGCCTTGCCTCTTACTTTGTCTCCAAACCACTCAACCTGAGCGGTCCCTCTGGTATACTCATTTCTGATCTTGTCCCTCCTAGTCATTCCCAATGAGAATCTTGGCATCTTCAACTTTGCCATCTCCAGCTCTGCCTCCTGTCCTTTTCAGTGCCACCGTCTCCAAACCATACACCATAACGGGTCTTACAGTCTTCTAAATCTTCCCTTTCACTCTAGCTGCTGTCGTTCTGTCACAAATCAACCCTGACACTTGTCTCCACCCTGCCTGCACTCTTCTTCACCCCTCTTGTGCATTTTCCGTTGCTTTGGATGGTTGACCCCAGGTAAACTCATTTACCTTCTCTATCTCTACTCCTTACACCTTCAGCGTTACACCTGCCTCCCTCTCATTCACATGTGCATGAATCCAGTAGATCCCCCCCCCCCACTCCTGGGGGGAAGGGGGGGTCATCCAGGGCCCAGTGTACCCAAAGGAGCCACATAGGCCCTCGTTCCACTGGGGTCATCACCTGTAGGAGGGATTATTGTGACTTGTGAACCAGGTGACAGTTTGGGCTTCTGTGCTTGGACTGCTGCCTCCATGACCCGGATAGGTGGTAGAAGCTGAATGGATGGACTTTATAATGAAGTTACTATTTTTTCTTATCGATGCAAAGTGGTTGTCTTTTGCAGAAACGATGATAGAATATCCCCACCTGCTAAAGTGTCTAGCAAGAATGGCTGAGCCAGTTGTTGAATTGTGCTGTCAAGCTCTGTTCAGTGAGACTCTACAGTTGGTGTAAAACTAGACAAAGACAAAATTAACTGTCACCATAAATATTATCTGGTGCATGTTGACTGTTTCTCAGTCTTCTAATGTATCCCCAGCATTTGCAAGATCAGCCTGCTCATCTGTTGAAGCCTTTATGGTGTTTTTTTTTTTTTTGTTTTGTTGTTTTTTTCTGATTGATTTTTATTTTCTCACACAGGAGGCTCAGAATCTGCAATATCTGATGTAAGTTGTACTCATCTTGATCAAAGGATGTTTGTGTCCGGTCAAACATGTGCTTGGTTGTGTTGAAAGAGTTTGTGTTCTGCTCTGTGATCCCAGTTTGAGCTTGCGGTCTGTTTTTCACCAGCTCCAGGTGCCATCGCTGAGCTCTTCCTCATCCAGCTGGTCATGGGACCGGGAGGAGGATCGCAGGCGACAGGAGAAGTGGCAGGAAGAACAGGAGCGCCTCCTACAGGTGAAAACTGCCTCCCTGACAAAGGATGATAAAAGGGAGGAAATGGTCATGGATTTGTGACCCAGTGCATTTTTTTTTTTTTTTTTTTTTTAAAGGAACAGTACCAGCGGGACCAGGAGAGGTTGGAGGCAGAGTGGCGGAGGGCACAGCAGGATGTGATGGACAACAGGAAATCATTGGTAAATATGTGATCACTTTTAACATTTCCAATTTCTGACTACAGCTTTTGATGTTTTAACTGATGATCCTTCAACCCATATTCAGCGTTCTCCAATCATACACATACAGGTGCATCTGAAAAATTAGAATATTGTCAAAAAGTTAATTTATTTCAGTACATACTTTTGGACATTTCAGTAGGTCAACATTTCATTAAAATAATTTTCTTATTGGTCTTATGTAATTTAATGAGATACTGAATTTTGAGTTTCATTAGCTTTAGCTATAATCAAAAGAAACAAATGCTTTAAATATATCACTGTGTAATGAATCTATATATGGCTTTAACTTTTTGAATTCAATTACTGAAATAAATTAACTTTTCGATGATATTCTAAGTTTTTTGAGATACACCTGTAGGTCCCATGATTTAACAAATGTAATTATAATGAACAGTTAATATTTGTAATCAGTCATTTAAACTGACTAGTTTCTTCCTTTTTTAATCCCAACAACCTCTCAAACATGTCTAGTCTTACGTTGTTTGTGTATAATCGTTTTACCCCTCTTTACTAAATATGGATTTGTTTACCTCCACTGTTTTCACTGCACTTGAAGGTGAAAACCCCGCAGATGACCTCTAGCGATGAGAGCGTTTCTATGGCCCAGCATTATGTGAACGGAATGACAAAGAAAATCGGTGAGAATGAACGGAGCCCCATCAGAGAAGAGCCGAGAGAGGCTGGAGCAAAACTGCAAAGTGGCAATATTACTGAGACAGATTGGTAAGTAAAGCTTTTCCTCATGTGCAGGAACCCAAAAAAAGAGAAGTCCTGTGTGTAGTGAAAGAAAGTCATGGTCTGAGAAATGTTCTAAAGGACTTTTTCCATTATTGCTGCTGTGCCTGCTGCTGCTTTTTGCATCGCCTCTTTGCTGATAATGCTGCACCTCAGTGCTGACGCCTCGTGTGGCTTTGCTCAAATGTCCCCTGCACACAGGTCAGAACAAAATTGAGACTTGCCACTTATTTTTACTCTGTATGACTTGAAGCTATAGAATTTCTTCTTCAGTCTAGATTGCTTCTGCTTGGTGATGCGGTTACTTATACATAGAGATGGAAAAGGCAGTTATCCTTTTTTAATCACAAACTTGAATTGACAAATGTTTTTGTGTAATAATATAGATTGTATCTCCCATAGGGCCAAGTCCTTGTCCTCTCCAGTCCTGGATGGCCCAGACAAACAGTCAGGAGGTTAGTTTAACCTTTGACTCAGTGTTTCTCCTCTTCTCTAAGGCTGCCTTCACACCTGCATCCTTTAGTCAGTAGCTGGAGGAGTCAGTCCAGTCATGGTAATAGTTTTTTAGCAGAAATATGCACTACTACTTTTTAGTAAATGTTGTTTTTATACCAATATGATCCTTTTTATAAAACAATCCTTTGTGAAATTTCAGTCTGCATTTAGATCTCATCACAGCACTGAGTCTGCCCTGTTAAAGGTACACAGTGATATTGCAGTATCTGTCGATGCCAAGTGTCCCGTTGTCTTAGTGCTGCTAGGTCTCTCAGCAGCCTTTGGCACAGTGGACCATTGCTGTCCCTTTTGTCATGCTTGAATCACCATGTTGGCATCCATGGCACTGCACTTCAGTGGTTTGAATCTTGTCCAATAGAACTTTTTCTGTAATGATTGTAATGACATGTCCTCATCTAGTTCTTCTTTCTTCTGTGTCCCACAAGGCTCAATTCTTGGCCCCATTCTTTTTTCATTGTATATGCTACCACTTGGGTCAATTATAAAATGTCACAACATGTCTTTCCACTGTTATGCAGATGATTTGCAACCTTATTTACCTTTTGATCCCAGAATGAACTGACTCAGTCTTTTATTGGACTGCATCACTGATATTAAGTTGTGGCTAAACCAAAATTTACTTCATTTAAATGAAGAGAAAACAGAATATATTATGTTGGGACACTGCAACGGCTACCTTTGGCACCTTGTCCTTAAGGCTCAGTTCAGCTGTCAGAAATCTGGGGGTGATCTGTGACAGTCATTTAGAATTTGACAAACAGCTCGACAATGTAGTCAAGAAGAGCTTTTATCAATTACACGGAGGTACAGTGGTTAGCACGGTTGCCTGACATCTAGAAGTTCCAGGTTTGAGTCCCCAGGCTGGCAGGGGTAGGAACCTTTCTGTATGGAGTGTGCATGTTCTCCCTGTGCTGCATGGATTTACTCCGGGGGCTCTGGTTTCCTCCCACAAGCCAAAGACACGCTTGTTAGGTTAACTGGCGCAGGTGTAGTGTGACCGACTACTGATCAGAGGGTCATGGGTTCGATTCCCGCTCTGTCTGCTGTCCGCTTGTCGAAGTGTTCTTGAGCAAGACATTGAACCCCCAGTTGCTCCTGGTGGCCTGGTTAGCGCCTGTGTGCATGGCAGCTCTGCCGCCATCGGTGTGTGAATGGGTGGATAGCAGGATCTGTAAAGCGCTTTGGTCATCCTAGATGAGAAGAAAAGTGCTATATAAGTGAACGCCATTTACACTTGTTTATTCCAGTGCACTATATGTTGGCTTCTTTGTCCTCTCTCGGCTGCCTTCAACTTGTGCAAAACACAGCGGCCCGTCTTTTAACCAACACAGCCAGACGAGAGCACATTACACCCATTCTCTTCTCCCTCCATTGGCTTCCAGTCCATTTTAGAATTAATTTTAAACTTTTTTGTTTTTTAAAGCTCTTAATGGCCTTGCTCCAGCTTATTTATCTGAGATTTTAACTGTCTGTGACCAAGGCTGTGGGGTCATCGGGGTATAAACACTGGGGGTCACTGAGCCTTTTCTGTTGTCGACCCAACGCTCTGGAATAATCTCCCCCCTGACTTGTGTGTTATCTCTGACCTGGACCTTTTTAAAGCAAAACATAAAACCTATTTATTCAGAATGTCTTTTCATACCCAGTAGTGTAGTGATGCATTTTTTTTTTAAATCTTTTTAATTTACTTTTATTTTTATTTATTTATGCTTGTCCCTTTATGTAACTGTTTGGGTTTTTTTTTTTGTTTTTTTGTGTATGTCTCAAGGGCAATATAAATAAAGTACATTACAGTAATCACACTCACTTGCACACTAAATACACTAAGACCCCCAAAAAGAAGTTGTCTCGATCTGACTGTGGAGAACTGTAGTGCGGTCCTTGAGATCAGGAAGCATACTGAACTAAAATGGGACTAAAAACTCTTGTGTTGATCTGCACCTTCAGCAACTCTAGTCCATCAACACTTTGAAACTGTAGTTTTGTCTTGCATGGTAAAAGAAAATACTATAATAATCACCAGGATGACGACAAACCTCTGTATGCTTCACAGAAACATGTCAGTAACACAGAATGCATTCTGATTTACTTTTCTTGCTTCCATGGCAGACCTCTGACAAATAAGTGGAGACGATGATCTTGCGTTGTTTTAAATGATGTATTATGGTGTTAGATTTTTGTCCACGTGAAGGGAAACCAACCCAAGTTTAAATGATCCCTGAGTGATTCAGACCAAAGCAAATGAACTTGCAGCAGGTGTGAAAACACCCTAAATGTACAAGTCTTATTCAACCAAGCTTTATTTTTTTTTCCAGGTGAAAGGAAAAGAATAGGACAGTCGTTGTCTAAGGCTGAGCAAGAAAGGCAGCAGATTTTGGAGGAGATGAAGAAGAGGACTCAGCTTCTGACCGACAACAGCTGGATACGTCAGCGCAGCAGCAGCTTTTACAGGGAGCCCAGCAATACTGGAACCCCTCTGAAGAGGTGGGTCCTGCAGTTATACAATACTTTTGTAGTTTCTCAGTTTTAAGTTGTTCTAATATGTTCCAAACTGTGACTTCTTCATATGTCTAGGTATGAATCTCTGGATGACCTGGGTACTTTGAATCAGCCCTTCTCCTCATCTGCGGCATTCCCTCGGCCGCACTCGGCTGCTGCAGCTTATGTTACCCCAAGCAGGAATGCCTATTCACGCTACAGCACTGGAGCAATAATGCCCCAGAGAGCTCAACCCATGGAGCCCTACCATCACGGCAGGTGCCTAATTTTTGCACTTTTTGAACTTGTCTTAAGATTTTGTGGCTGGAGGGTTTGCTCTGTATGGGCACCCTTGATGGTAGAGGCCCTTAGGCTCAGCTTTCACCTTATGTTTCAAGGTGGGGGGGGGGGGGGTCACATTGGGGTTAAAGTGCATTCACAATAGCTCCTGCCTCAGCAAATATTTACTGTGGCTCTCATTTTTTTTAGCTAGAGATTCCAAGGTGAGTCATCATTGTAAAAATGGGGTCTGATTTAACACAGCTGACCAATGGGTCATTCCATCTCAAAGCAGAGGAATTTGTTTCTTGAAATTTTAAATTTAGTAGATTTAAAAAAAAAAAAAAAAAAAAAACTGACACCATTATAACAGTGATGAGTGCAGTTGATGAATGCACATGGCCCGCTGTACCACAAATTACAAAACATTAGGTGCTTTATCTGGCGTAATTTACTGGTTATAAGTACTCGGAAGACCTGCTTCAATCAATCAAAGACTTTATTCCAGACTCAAGGTCCATCAAAAAAAAGTAACACAGTTGAAACAATCAAAAAGTTACAAAAAACACTAAGACACAACTGCTAAGAGAAGTACAAAGACAGTACAGACTTTAAAAAGACAACTGTACCAGTGCCTTCTAAACTGTGACTGACAGCGAATAGAACTGAGCTTAATGCTAGACATGACTTGAATGATTTCATTTCTAGATACATCAAGCCGACAGATGAATTTATACATAAGATTCCTTATTACTGCATGCAGAGTATTTACACGTGATGAGACAAATAACTCTGAAGCACTGCACCATCGAGGCTTTTTAAGTAAAATTCTTAAGGCATCATTGTAGGCAACCTGTAATTTCTGCATACTTTGTTTCCTATAATTTATCCATAAATGAGCAGTGTATAAAGGTGTACAGTAGGTTTTAAAAAGAACCAGTTTCACCTCATCTGAACAAAAACCAAATCTGCGTGCAAGAATATTTGCATGTAGATTTTGCAACGTTGTCTGAAAATATCATCATCAGTCATTCTATCATTAATAAAATGTCCCAGATATTTAATTTTATCCCTGACAATTAATTCCCTGCCTGCCAATTCAAAGAGAGGGAATTTCATTAACAAATCTTTAGTGCGGCAAATCAGCACACAACTCATTTGTATTATATTTTATGTCATTTTCAACTCCATAAGCACTACACACTCTTAATAACTCCTGAAGACCAGCACTACTTGGACTGAGAATAACTAGATCATCAGCATACATAAAATGATTCACTAACTTATTCCCTATTAAACACCCAGTTTTACAGGCACTCAGTTGCTTTGACAACTCATCCATATAAAGATTAAATAGAATAGGGGACAGTATACTACCCTGTCTGACACCACTGCTCACACCAAATGGTGATGAATGACTCTTCCCCCATTTCACCAGCATCTTCTGATGCGCGTACCAGTAAATCAGGATATGTATTAAGTACTTGGGAACCCCCCTGTCAATCATTTTCCTAAACAATATCCTGTGATTAACACGATCAAACGCCTTGGAGGCGTCAATAAAACACAGAAAAACTGAAGAATTTTGATTTCTGTACTTATTTATAATTTCTTTTAAAGCATATATGCACAGATCTGTTCCACGATGGGGTTTGAATCCAAATTGATGATCAGTAGATTTGATGAATACATTTAATTTTTCAAACATGATTTTTTCCAGAACTTTAGATATTATATTGGCTATAGCTATGGGCCTGTAATTGTCCAGGCTACACAGCTTGCCAGCTTTATCTTTAATGACTGGTGCCAACACAACAGACAATAAAGATTCTGGTAACATCCCATGAATCATGAAGCCGGTGAAACAGATTGCAAGAAGAGGAGCAATTCTTGAGCTAGCATATTTAAGATGGTCAGCAGAAATACAGTCTAAACCACTCGCTTTGTTATCCGATAACTCTCTAATGGCTTTGGTCACTGCATGAGTGTCAATCAGGAGTGACTCGTCCCTTTCTACTTTCCCTACCTTATAAGTTTCATCCTTAGTTGAATTAAATAATGAGTAAAAGTGTTGCCGCCATAGATCCACAATATTTTCTGTACCTGAAATGCCTTCCAGGGTACAGGGTAAAGACGTTTTACTATTACTAATCCGTCTAAGCTCCTTCCAAAAATCTGTGACATTCTTATCTAACAGTTTCTTGGCCAGGGAATTACTTCTCATTAGCTGCTCATTTTTAGAAATATGACGAATAGCATACTTAAACTTTGCATTTGTACATTTCTTCATCTCAAATTCTGGCCCTTGTCTGGGTTTCCCAGCCACCACCCATGCTTTATATGCTTCCCGAGCTTCAGAATAAGGCACAGCTACGGCCTCATTCCAGCCAGGTCTAACATTGTGTTTTACGTATTTTCTTATAATAAGGCTTGCTGTCCTTATACAGGGAGTTAACTATAGCATTGTACAAACTACAAAGGTCTTTCTTATGCTCAACAATGCTACAGTTCACATCGCTGCACATTACAGCATCTCTAGGAAGACATATTTTACTCAAGGATTTATCTGTACAAACAATATTCTACAATTTCTTCCTCAGAGTGACCCAGTCTAATTTTCCCACCTCATCCTGACTGACATTTTGATAAAGTGCAGGTAGACAGTCAACATTAATTATCATCTCAAACGGTATATGATCAGACATTGCTAACCCATAATGAATACTCATGCCACCCAAAGAAGCATGTCCATCACCAGTGCTGATGCAACGATCTAGCCAGGACGTAGTGTGCCAAGCCTCACTTATATAGGTATAACTATCAGGAGGCATTAGTACCTTACTTGACAAGATTAAGTTGTTCTCATAACAAAAATGATACATATGTTTTGCAAATAAGGAGTCAGTGTCAGATATGTCTGCATTCAAGTCCCCCATAATAAAAATACAAGTATTATTATAGTCTTACATATAAGAATTAATAAAGGCAAGCTTATTTAAATATTCATCCTCATTCTGTTGACACTCAAATGGCGTATATACATTAATAATAAGGAATTCCTTATCATTACAATTAAACTGCACACCAATACACCAATCTACACCAAGTCGGACCACTTTTATCAAGGAGTCCAGCTTCTTTCTCCAGAGGATCGCCACTCCTCCAGGTATCCTCCCCCTGATAATCCCCTTGCTGAGGTCAGTTGTAGACTCCCCAGCACCATGGAAATCAGGGTTAAGACAGTTCAAACGTTCCAAGTCTTGTTCTAAAAGAAACGTCTCCTGAAGGCACAAAATATCACAATTGTTCAATAAATTGTCAATCACTAACCGGCGAGCTTTCTCCCCAGCACTTTGCCCCAATTTAAGGCCACGACAGTTGTAAGACTTGTACCTGCTTGTACTTTGTTTTGAATTTTTGGCCATTTTCAGTGCCTTGTTGCAAGTATGCAAGATACATTTGCATCTTTGAAATCTACAGAAATAAGTGGCCTGAGTTGCATAGTTTCAAAGATGTACATGCAGGATTAATGTAACTTTAAAGGTAAAAGTTGGATTGACAAAGGAAAATGATGAAAATTTCAAAGTGCTATAATTTTAAAACTAGGCGATGGAGACCTAATATCAAAGATTCTGGATTAATTTGGTATAGGACCACCTATGAACTGGGTGAGTTGATATGGAATGACCCTGAGAAACAGAGCTGCATTGTTTGGATTCAGCGGGGTTGGTACTGTGGTGATTATAGCGTAGTTGTTTAAAAATTAAAATGAATTATAAAAAAATGTGTAATTGTGAGGTATGTGATAGAGGAATTACATCTCCCGAATTGGTTAGACCACTGTTGCTGACTATTTACTGCATGTAAACAGAGCCTAGTAGTAAGTAGCATTCAGACTGTAAGTAGATTAGAAACTAGAAACCTTGTGGTCATTGCTTGATTTGTAAAGGCGTACATCCCAGAGGCAAATGTTCTGACTTCTTGGGTGGGGAGGGAAAGTCCTGGAACGCACTGTATGGTGTGTACTGGCTTTTTTTTTTTTTTTTTTTTATAAAGGGTTTACGTTTGGAAATACAGATTTACAGATTACAAAATAAATGAACAAAGATACAAAAAGGATTAAGTACACCAACATCACAGTTTACAAACAGCAATGTTTTTACAACTCGGCATATTATGTTCCCTCAAAATTAGCAAGTTGAAATGCATAGAAACAGTTTTTAACAACTTGAAGTGCTCACTTCCCATTTTTCTTTTGTGACTTCTGTCTTGTTCTTTCACCCGTTTCTACAATGGGTACACACAAAAAAAAAAGGTACTAGGGCAAGGGGGTTGTACTATGAAGCAGGATTCAGGCTTAGCAAGGTAACTCCGGGTTTAACCCTGGGTTTTCTGTACTACAAAGCTGGTTCACTTCTTACTTGGGTAGATTACCATGGTAACTTGCGTTGTGAAGGTTGGGAGCAGGTTAATAGAGCTCAGTGGGTGTATCAGTGCTGCTCTCCAGCCAATTAAATCCTTTGGAAAATGACATCCACCTCCTCTGTAGTTTTAGAAGACCCCCACCATCACCAATTAACTGGAAACCGACATTATTAAGTTAAGCTTATCTGCCGGGGTCAGATCCTGCTGGGGCTTCCCCACTTTTTAGTTCTTTTTTCCTTGTTGCAACCAGTAGTAGTAAGTTTTGCCCATTTCTCTGAATAGTTGTGGGCTATTATCGCAGCACAGACTGTACAATATAATAAGCTACCCCCCTCCACTTCATATTTCAAGGTTCATTTATGATGTTAAAATGTTGTTTTGTTTTTTTAAATTACATCTATCAGTCAATAGTTCAGTACAGGATGAAAGATGATAAAATAACCTAAAAAAAATAAATAATAAACTAAAGTTACACTAGGGTAGAATAAACAGTTTAACTTAAAAAAATATATGTTCATAGCTGTATTTTTAGAGGAACATAAGCAGTGGGGGTGGGAGCTGATGATAAAAGAAGGCAGACTTGTCCCCCTTATAGGGACAGAAAATATTTGGAAGACTTACTGCTCTGAATCATTTCCAATTAGGCGGCCTATGATTTGTAGGTCATCATTTGCTCTCATGTGCACTGACACCACTGCTGCTGCGGGTACAAAAATTGTTCAGTGCCTCTGGGGGAAAAGGAGCAGGCTAAATGACCCATTCATGCTGTCAGCATTGCTGGCACAACACCCCACACTATACAACGAGAAATGCTCACCAGCTTGTGGGGCTTACAGTAACCATACATTTAAAATGTGTATTTGCAGTCACAGACACATATCAGACTGCATAACGGTATACACTAATTGGCCACTTTAATAGATACATCTTGCCATTACTGAGATGCATCCTTGGTTCCTTTAGAGCTGCCTTATGTCTTAATTGCATAGATTCAACAAGGTGCAAGTGACATTCCTCAGATCTTGGTCCATATTGATATATTGGCATCACACAGTTGCTGAAGACTTGTTTGCTGCACATCTATGATGTTCCATGCGTGTATTTATTATTTCATACTTTTGATGCCAAATTCTAACCCTGTCATCCAAATGTTGAAGCAAAAATTGACTCGGACCAGGAAAGGGTTTGTCTAATTCTGGTGTGAATTGTAGCATCAGTTTCCTGTTCTTGTCTCACAGTTGAAGTTATGCCTCCAGATATGCTCTTTTCTATCCTCAGTTGTAATGAGTAGTTTATAGAATTTCTGTTGCTTTTTTTGTCAGCTGGAGCCAGTCTGTTCATTCTCCACTGACCTGTCATCAACAAGGCATTTGGGCTGCAAAGAACTTCTCTTTTTCAGACCATTCTCTGAATGAAAATCTCAGATCAAGTTTCTGAAATACTTGGATCAACCGTTGCTGGTGGCAAACTTAAAGATAACATATTTAAAAAATCTAATTTCATAAAGGCATCAGCTAATGGGGGACCCTTTTTAATTTTAATGAACTGGGGATGTACAGATATCAGCTATTGTTTGATATTCACTTATTGACTCTCAGCCTCTAATGAGCAGAAGGCTTTTGACAGTAAGAATCCAGCTACCATTCTGTATTACCTTTTTAGATTTTTTTATTTTTTTTTTTGTGAAATTCTTCTGGCAGGGACCACATATTTGGTTGGCCTTAGTTCATTAGCATCTAGACGTAAAAGTCAGTTCACTGCTGCCTCCCTCTGAGTCACAGATGCACATAGCGTTAATGTGATGCTAATATAATTTTGGTGTTTTTTTGTGCAAAACAAAGCTTGTTCTGTGCTTTGGTGGTAGACAGTCTGGTGAAATAACAATTTACACACACAGGGCCCACGTCCTGAGTCAGCTGGATTTTTTTAATTGTCTCCACTCCTTTGTCACTTCTCCTTCCTCCTCCTCTCAGTACGTGGGCTGCCATCAACATCTCAGAGGAACAGAGAGTGGAGTCCAGGTTCGAATCCGAAACGGGAAGCCCTACTGCGAACAGTGCTGCTTCCAACTCGAGAGTAAGTATCGGTCTATTTTGAGACAGTTGTCTCATGAACAGATAACACAATGTTTTTGTACCTCCTGTTGTTTAGGCTCCCCAGTGTTTTGGTTTTTTAAAAAAAATTGTTCTTACATTTCCCTCCCATATACAAGTCTTGGTATCCGTAATATTGCCTTTTTCCCCTCATTTGACCACTAAATGGGCTTGACATGAACTCCAGCTTGCCACCCAAATGTCGGTAGAATTCAGCAGTAGTCTGTAGCCCAAGCACTGTTGCTGGCCACTTTACCAAAAGGTATATAAGATAAGATAAGCCTTTATTAGTCCCACAATGGGGAAATTCCAGGATTGCAACAGCACAGGGATAGCAACACTCAGAGCAACAATCAGAAGGCAAGAGAAAAAAAAAAAAAAACAAGCAAGCAAGAGCAGCTAATATACATATGTACATATTACTATAAAATATATATATATACACACACACACAGACACACAGTGCAGAGCATTGTAGCTGGATGGAATAAATATGTAAATATATAAACACCCACAGTGCGGAGCATTGCAGCTAGGTGGAATAAATATGCAAGTATATAAACACACACAGTGCGGAGCAATGTAGCTAGATGGAATAATATGTAGATATATAAAAACACAGTGCGGAGCATTGTAGCTAGATGGAATAAATATATAGATATATAAATATAAACACACCCAGTGCTGAGCATTGTAGCTAGATGGAATAAATATGTAAATATATAAACACACACAGTGCAGAGCATTGTTGCTAGGTGGGATGAAACAGCATAACCGTCTACTTAGTTATCCTACATGGTATGATTATGTGCCCATACATATTCTTACTCTCCATAGCGACCGGTATTTTCCTAGTTGTATGCCGGAGGGGACCATTGTGTAAGTCTATTGCATCTTTTGCATTCAAAAAAAACTATTAGTTTGTTACGTCTTTTTGCTATCTCTGCGAGCAGCCCTGCTTAGGTTGTACAGTCTGACAGCCGTTGGTAGGAAGGACCTACGAAACCTCTCGGTTGTGCACCTGGGATGATGTAGTCTGCTGCTAAATGAGCTCCTCAGTGCATCCAGTATGTCCTGCATAGGGTGGAACTCGGACTCCAGCAGAGATGACAGTTTAGCCACCGTCCTTCTCTCTCCTATCTCCTCCATTGGATCAAGGCGCTGCCCCAGGACAGAGCTAGCTTTCTTAATCAGTTTGTTCAGTCTCTTCCTATCGGCTGCAGTAATGCCACTGCCCCAGCAGACCACTCCAAAAGTGATGGCTGATGCCACCACCGTGTCATAGAATGACTTCAGCAGCGCCCCTTGTACACCAAAAGACCTGAGTCTCCTCAGCAGGAACAGCCTGCGCTGTCCCTTCTTGTAGAGTGCGTCAGTATTGTGTGACCAGTCTAGTTTATTGTTCAGATGAATACCCAGGTACTTATAGGATGTCACCATCTCGATGTCTGTTCCCTGTATATTTACTGGTGCTGTGAGGGGCTGCCCATGCCTGCGGCAGTCCACCACCAGCTCCTTAGTTTTCCTCGCGTTGATCTGGAGGCAGTTCCGATGGCACCAGTCCACAAAGTCCTGGATAAGCCCTCTGTACTCAGCTTCATCTCCGCTGGAGATGAGACCAACGATCGCAGAGTCATCAGAGAACTTCTGTAGATGGCAATGTGTTGTGTTGTGTGAGAAGTCCGCAGTATAAAGAGTGAACAGGAAGGGAGCCAGCACCGTTCCCTGGGGGGCCCCCGTGCTACTGATGATCGTGTCGGAAACACAGTCCCGGGTTCTCACAAACTGAGGCCGGTTCGTGAGGTAGTCCAGGATCCATGATGACAGGTGCTGGTCCACCCCTGCGCGCAGCAGCTTGTCCTTCAGGATCATCGGTTGGATGGTGTTGAAAGCACTGGAGAAGTCAAAGAACATGATCCTCACCATATTCCCGGGCTTCTCCAGGTGGGACAGTGAACGGTGAAGGAGGAAGATCACCGCATCCTCCACCCCAATGCCATGCTGGTAGGCGAACTGGAGTGGATCCATCGCTGGTTCCACCAGGGGGCGGAGATGAGCAAGGAGCAGTCTCTCCAGGGTCTTCATCAAGTGGGACGTCAAGGCCACCGGTCTGAAGCTGTTCAGGTCTTTGGGGTGGGAAGTTTTTGGTACAGGTACCACACAAGATGTTTTCCACAGCTGTGGTACCCTCCCCAGTTTCAGGCTCATGTTGAAGATATACGTCACAATCCCACACAGCTGGTCTGCACAGGACTTGAGGAGCTTTGCGCTGATGCCGTCCGGACCCGACGCCTTCCTCGCCTTGATCTTCCTCAGCTCCGTCCTCACCTGGGTCTTGGTCAGGGTCAGGATGGGGGGCTGTGTGTTGGGAGTGGGGGGGTGTGTCGGTGGAGTGGGGAGTGGGCAGCAGGACTTGATTTCTTAGAGGCAGCAGTGGTTGTTGTGCAGACAGGGGGGAGGGCGGTTGGTCAAATCTATTGAAAAACAGATTCAGGTTGTTCGCCCACTCCCTGCCCCCCGTGGCCTGGGGGGAGGTATTCTGGAGCCCCGAGATGGTTTTGAGGTTTCTCCAGACCCCGCTGATGTCGCTCTGTTGCAGCTTGTCCTCCATCTTCTTCCTGAAGCTGTCCTTGCCTTCTCTGATCTTTCTCCTCAGCTCCCTCTGTATGGACTTCAGCATCTCCCTGTTCCCCGACCTGAAGATCCTCTTCTTCTCTCTCAGAAGTGTTTTTATCTCAGGGTTGATCCAGGGTTTGTTGTTTGAGTGACGCCGTATGGTCTTGGTGGGAACGGATTTGTCCACACAGAAGCTGAGGTAGCCCGTGAAGGTGTGAATGAGGCCATCGATGTCCTCACCATGTGGATCGCAGAGCTGCTTCCAGGCAGTGGCTTCAAAACAGTCCTTTAGAGTGTCCATTGTCTCCTCAGACCATAACTCCACAGTGTGCATGGCCGGAGGTTGTCTGTGCACTAGGGGTTTGTACACCGGTCGGAGATGAACCAAGTTGTGATCCGATCTCCCAAGTGGGGGGAGTTGTGATGAGGTGTACGCCTCCTTAGTGTTTGCATAGAACAAATCCAGTGTTTTATTGTCTCTAGTGTGGCATGTGACATACTGGGTGAAAGTGGGCAGAATGGGAGACAGTGAAACGTGGTTGAAATCGCCTGAGATGAGAAGAGCATCTGGGTGTTCTGTCTGCAGCCTGCTGGTTACCAGTTACTACTGGTATATTCTGTTATAGTCACTACAAAAGAGAACTGAATTAATAAACCAATCACATTTGAGAGGAAAAGTACTAAACATCAAGATAAATTCCCATTCACTGCAGTTTTTCCACATGCTGACACTCCCCACAGGTCTTAATGAAATGTCTTTAACATACTTTGGTTAAACTGTCTTTAATTAATGCGACACCAGTTTGACCCTTTTTTTTGCAGCTTTCTTCAGAATGGCTCCTTTTGGTGAATGTCTCTTTAACTGCTCAAGAGCTCCACTTTACCCACTGTTACTCTTTTGTCACTGACAGTTTGTGCCTTACTGCTACTGTTGGCTGGCTAGCTCCTAGGCCGGGTACTTAACACAGCTTGAGCAAATATAAATTCATCTTAATGAATGAAATAAAGCATCACTGGTGGACAGGGGTGTGCGGTTTCAGTGGTCAATAGGATATGACCAGTTCCTAGAGTACAATAAGAACAGAAACATTCACACATAGCAAGCTCCAGATAAGCACACACATTAGTGAAACAATTCCAAAGTCGCTTATAATAAGCAGATCTGGCAACTCAAGGTTCTCATCGTCAATCATCTTTTGTCGCTTTGAAAACACATTCATTTTTTCCCCATCTTTGTCACTTACCAATCTCACATGCACAAATTTGCCATTTCCCATGAAACAACAAGCTCATTATTGTCCTTTTGCACTTCACAACAAGAAAAAACAACCTCGACTTCTGTCCCGCTGCCTGACTTCCGCGTTCTCACATTCTGTTTCTCTTTCTCACCAAAGTAAACCGTAAAACATAAACACACACGAACAAGCACACGAACGACAAGACAAACTGCAATTATTTAAGGTATTTTCTATTTTATTATAATTTGTCATTTTATCCTGTATATATTTTTAATGATTTTACTTTATTTTAGACCTGTTTTGAATTATGCCTTAAGGTATTTTGGTTCTTGTCACATTAGAGTTTATCCTTATTATATTAGCAGTGTTTTATTATTTTAAGGTTATCCCTCACTATATCGATACTCACTTGTGATGTAAAGAAGATCCCGCATTGATATTTTACCCAAATCTATGCTCACTTGTGATATTAAAAAGATCTTGCATTGATTTTAATCTATGCTCACTTGTGATGTAAAAAAGATCTTGCATTGATTTTAATACCCCCATGCGCTTTCTATGGGTCCACTTTATGCAGTGGAAATGCACTTCCCTGCGGCCTCGAACCGGGACCCCCAAGCCTCTACCTTGTCTGAACCCAATTGGACTTTGTGGTATTAAACACTTGACTTACAACTCTTGTACGCGTATTCTCAGACCGACCACGGACTATAACCGGGCGTCATCAACAATTAAATTTACTCACTGTGATCCGCCTGCGGGTTGGCTCCATCACTCTCCAGCACTGCTCCCAGCGCCTCTGGACTGTGCCCCACTTCCACAAAACCGACTTGGTGGCACCAGTGGGGGAGGCAGCTGTGCGCACTCGCTGTGGTCCCAGAACGTCGGAAGCAGGCAGGAAAGATAGATTAGATTAGATTCAACTTTATTGTCATTACACATGTATGAATACAAGGTAACGAAACACAGTTTAGCATCCAATCAGAAGTGCAAAGGACAGCAGTGCAGTATATACGGTAATTAACAGTATGTGCAATTTAAGCAAATATATGGAAATATATGCAGCAGTGCAGAAAGTTAAGAGTACTGTTATGTGCAAATAATGTGCAATAAGTTAGATGTAGTTATGCAGTTATGTACAGGTGAGGATGGTAAAAGATGATGGTAAGAGAGTCAGCGGGGAACTAAGTTCAATAACGTGACAGCTGTTGGAAAGAAACTGTTCCTAAACCTGCTGGTTCTAGTCCAAAGGCTTCTGAAACATCTTCTGGAGGGGAGAAGCTGGAACAGTCCATGAGCAGGATGGTTGGAGTCCCTAAGAATGCTGCGTGCCCGGCGCAGACATCTTTTCCTGTAGACGTCCTCTATAGCTGGAAGTGGAGTCCCTGTGATGCGTTGGGCGGTTTTCACCACCCGCTGCAGCACCTTGCAGTCAGCTACAGAGCAGCTCCTATACCAGGCTGTGATACAGTTGGTCAGGGTGCTCTCTATCACGCAGCGGTAGAAGTTGCCCAGGATGTCAGTTGACAGATGGTTCTTCTTCAGTGTCCTCAAGAAGAAGAGGCGCTGATGGGCCTTCTTGATCAGGCTGGTGGTGTTAACTGACCAGGACAGGTCCTCCGAGATGTGGGTCCCCAGGAATTTGAAGCTGGGGACACGTTCAACAGCTATCCATTGATATGGATGGGGTCATGTCTCTTCCCTCTCCTTCCTGTAGTCCACTATGAGCTCCTTGGTTTTGCTGGTGTTAAGGAGCAGGTTATTGTCAGCGCACCAAGTAGCCAAGTGCTCAACCTCTGCCCTGTAATCTGACTCGTCGTTGTCCCTGATGAGTCCAATCACCGTGGTGTCATCTGCGAACTTTATGATGGAATTGGATCCATACATAGGCCTGCAGTCATGGGTGTAGCGGGAGTAGAGGAATGGGCTGAGCACACAGCCTTGTGGTACACCAGTGTTGAGTGTGAGGTCAGGCCCCAACCGTTCTTCCGTCATAACATGCTGGGGTCTGTTGGTCAGAAAATCCATGATCCAGTTGCAGGTGGAGGTACTGATTCCCAGGTCCCCAAGTTTAGTGAGCAACTTGGAGGGGATAACTGTGTTGAATGCTGAGCTGAAGTCAATAAACGGCATTCTTGCGTAGGTGTTCTTGTCATCCAGGTGTGAGAGTACATAGTGCAGCGCTGTAGAAACCGCATCCTCTGTACTCCTGTTGCTCCGGTAGGCGAACTGATGAGGGTCCAGTGTAGGGGGCAGGCCTTTTTTGAGCTGTGCCAAGACCAGTCGCTCAAAGCACTTCATGACTATGGGCGTCAGTGCCACAGGGCGATAGTCATTTAGGCACGATGGTGTTGAATGTTTCGGCACTGGTACTATTGAAGTGGTCTTGAAGCACGCTGGTACCACGGCCTGGGCCAGGGACAGATTGAAGATGTCTGTGAAGACCCCTGCCAGCTGCTCAGCGCATGCCCTCAGCACACGCCCAGGAATGCCATCAGGGCCAGCAGCCTTACGTACGTTGACATGACTCAGTGCATTACGGACGTCGGTGTGGGTGAGTGTGAGGTGGTGGTGGTCATCAGAGGGTGGGAAATTGTTGTTCTTTTTGTTGTTGTCCTTGTCAAAACGAGCATAGAAGTTATTTAGCTCATTGAGAAAGGGCACAGTCATGGCTATAGGTATGGAGTTGCTGGGCTTATAATCAGAGATAGCTTGAATGCCCTGCCACATACGTTGAGGGTCAGAGTCCCCAAAATGTTCCTCCACCTTCAGCTTGTAGCTGTGCTTGGCCTTCTTGATGCCCCTCTTCAGATCTGCTCTGGATGAACTGTAGGCCTGTGCATCACCAGATCTAAAGGCATTGTTACGTGCTTTTAGCAGAAGCCGCACTTCTCTGTTCATCCACGGCTTCTGATTTGGGTACGTGGTGATCTGTCTTTCCATGGTGACACTGTCAATCGTGGTGTTGATATGGTCCAGAACTGAGTGGGTGTAAGAGTTGATGTTTGTGGGAGCCACAGGTAGCCTGAGAGGTGAACATACTCCAGTCTGTGTTCCTAAACTTCTCCTGGAGTACAGAGTCAACCCCCTCTGGCCACACTTTGATGGTCCTCACTGATGGCTTCACCCGGTTGATGAGCGGTACATACTTGGGGGTAAGGAACAAGGATAAATGATCAGACTGACCTAGGTGGGGGAGGGGAGTTGCTGTGTAGGCTCCCACAATATTGGTGTAAACATGGTCCAATGTTTTGTCCCCTCTTGTGTGACAGGAGACATGCTGGTAGAATTTAGGAAGCACTGTCTTGAGGTTAGAGTGGTTAAAATCACCCGCCACAATAAATGCTGCCTCTGGGTGTGCAGTTTGTTGTTTGCTAATAGCTGCATGCAGTACTTTCATAGCAAGCTTAGCATTAGCATCCGGAGAAATGTAAGCGGCTGTTATGATGGTACAAGTGAACTCGCGTGGCAGATAGAAAGGTCTACATTTAACCATGAGAAACTCCAGGTTAGCTGAGCAGTGTCTCTCAACAGTGACAGAGTTCGTACACCAAGCCTTGTTAATATAAATGCACACTCCCCCCCCCCCCCCTCTTGTCTTACCGGAGTCAACTGCTGCTCTGTCTGCCCGGAGCGTGTGTAGGCCGGCTAGCTCGATAGCATTGTCGGGTATTCCACTGTGAAGCCATGTTTCCGTAAAAATCATGATATTGCAGTTCATAAGTCTCTTATTGTTGGTGATCCGAAGCCGTAGTTCACTCATTTTGCTCGCCAGAGACTGTACATTAGCAAGGAAAATACTGGGTAGCGATAGCCGGTGCGGTGTTAGGTTTAGCTTAGCTCTTAGCCCACCGCGTTTACCCCTCCTTTGTTTACGATCTTTACGCCGCCTGCGAGCACTTCCGTTTGGCCGGGAAGCCTGCCGAGCGTCGGGAGTTCTCCAGAGCTCCGGGATGAGACGTAGATTCAGACGTAGGTTGCTGATAAAAAGGTCGTTATCGTTGTTTTGTAAACCAATATTCAAAAGCTCATCTCGGGTGTAAGATGTAAAAGCAGAGCTGTTCTGAACGAACATACCCGAAATGAGCAGAAATAACACTGCTAGTTCCCAGAATCTGGTAGGACGCTGAGCCTCGCGTTGTGCACGCGCCGCCATCATATATGGAGGCCCTGTGGCTCGGGCACCAAGTATGTTAGAAAAATTCCCCTTAACCTTCAGTCAAAAACCAGGCTGGATCAGAGTTTCAGCAAATTTAATTACACTGGCCAGTGGAGAACAATACAAAAATAGTCTTGGAGCCTATTTGCGCACCACCCTGACTCAAACACACATCACTCAGTTCTTTAAGCCCTCCATTATCTGAGAGGTGGAGGGGCAAATTGCCCATCATGATTGGTCCAGTACATCTGGTCAAAACTTGGTGTATAGATTATCTTTTTCTCAGGAACCATTATTATTACTCTTTTTCTAATATGGACATAACAAATTACATTAGTACAATCACAAGGAGAGACCAGATGTTTTGCATAGGTGTATATAGCATAAGTGCTAATTCTCAACACCAGTCCATAGGTGGCTTATATAGGTCATAAGTTAGCCTATACATACAAAATTTATAAGCTAATTAAAATTACAAATACATTACAAATTATAATAAATGGAGCAAGAGATCCATGATCACAACAAACATAATAATTCAGACTAGATATGCACACATTGCTGGTGGGATTTTAGCCAATCTTTAACGCCTCTGTTGAAGAGGTTGGCATTTGTCTCCAATTTTAAGTGAGTTGGCAGAGAGTTCCATAAGTTTGCCCCTTTTATGGAGAAAGCAGACTGACCAAATGAAGTTCTAGACATGGTGACAATGCAGTCACCGTTGATGGAAGCTCGTGTGCTTGCTCTGCTGGAGCTCGAGCGTCTAGCCACCAAACCAGAAAAAGGAGGTGAAACAAGATTGTATAGACATTTAAAAACCAGTCTGATATTACAGAAGATAACAAAATTTTCAAAAGTAAAAAGATTGTGCTTAACTAAAATACCATAGTGATGCCACCGTATTGGTTTGCGGTCCAAGATTTTTATAGCCTGTTTATATATTGCAGTTATGGGTTTTAGTGTAATTTGAAATGTTTGTGACGAAGATGTGATACAGTATGACAGATGTGAAAGAATCATCGCGTGCATATATGTATGAGCAGTTCTGAATGACAAATCCCTTCTAATGAGACGGAAGCAATTTAAATTTGGTTTGACCTTCTTACAAATGTAATGCACCTGCTTGTCGAATCGCAGGTTCCTGTCTAGAATGATCCCTAGATACTTGACCTCATTCACTTCAGTAAGCACCTCATTTCCAATTTTAACATCAAAAACATCATTCATGGGCCTGTTTCTAATAGAGATACACATAGCAACAGTTTTTTTTAACATTCAAGGTTAAATGCGACAACACAAGCCATTTAGAGATGTTCTGTAAAACCTGGGTCAGGTGCTCAGCTGCCATGCTAGCCATTTTGGCAGAGAGATTACGGTGTCATCAGCATACATCTGGCAGCTGGCACCTGAGCAACTATCGGGCAAGTCATTGATGTATATTGTGAACAACAATGGCCCTAGTACAGATCCTTGTGGTACTCCCATGTTATTGGTGAGCAACCCAGATTTCTCCCCATTGACCTTGACACATTGTTCTCTCCCCGCCAGGTATGACCTAAACCACTGTATTGCCTCAATTGAAATCTTGAGGTCTTTTAACTTCGACAGTAGGACAGTGTGGTTTACTGTGTCAAAGGCCTTTTTTAGATCCAGAAACACGGTCCCCACAACATGCCTCTTAACCAATAAAGCCTTGACCTTCTCGATAAAATAACAGTTAGCTATTTCTGTGGAATACTTAGGTCTAAACCCAAATTGCGGTGGATAAAGTAATTGGTTGGACTCTAAATGTTCTATCAATTGAGCAGCAACAATCTTCTCCAGAATTTTTGAAACTACGGGCAATATGGCAATCGGCCTGTAGTTGCTTGCTAGGTCCTTGTCTCCCGACTTATAGACCGGGGTGATTACTGCTGTCTTCCAACTCTCTGGAAAGGTATTTGTTCTTATTAACAAGTTGACTAAGTGAATAATAGGCTCCAACAGACTATTCTGGTGTTTCTTAATTAAGGCAGCATTTAAGTTATCAACATCCTTTGCCATAGAGTTATTCATTTTCCCAATAATCTCTTTAACTGCATCACTAGATACCTCTTTGATACGAAAACTGTTGTGAACATTAACATGTTCCTTAGAGAATAACTCAGGTGGTCTAAAATAACTTGCCAGTTTATGAACGGATTCAGTGAAAAAACAGTTAAACATTGGCCATGGACTCATTACTATTGATGAGGTTATCATCTACCTTGAGACTACTTATTTTTGGATGCTTTTGTTTACTCAAATTTGTTAATCTATTAATGTGTTGCCAGAGTTCAACACATTAGCAGTGGCCAATGGGAGGCCACTGCTCCCATTGGCCTCCTCAGTTAGTTTAAGGAAGTAATTAGTCTTAGCCTTCCGAAGCTCAGACACCATTTTGTTCCTTAGACTAGTGAAGGTGAAATGGTCAGCGTTGGTTTTAGTGACCAGAGACCTTCTGAGAGCAATATCTCTTTTTCATAAGCTGGAGAATGTCCTTATTAAACCATGGGAGGGAGCATTTCTTAGGTCTGCTTTTCCAAGTTCTTGTGTATTTACTAAGTAAGATGCTTAAGGTTGACATAAAATTACTGACACTACTCTTTAAGTTCGACACTTTGGCTACATTCTCCCAATTTGCATTCATTAAGTCCTGTTCGAAGTGAGCCATGTTTAATTTAGAAATTCCTGTTGTGAACCTAGTTTGATTTTCATTTTTAATATGGTGGACAAGGCGTTGTTTTGATGGCTTTCTTACAACCAGCGTCATGTTGTGATCTGAAGGTCCAGTAATCAAATTATGTTTTTACGACTCTCTCTGGCCTATTAGTGAGAATCAAGTCAATAAGAGTTTCAGATTTCCTTGTGATACGAGTGGGTTTATCAATCAATTGTACATATCTAAATTTCCCCGTAGCTGATTTCAATTTGCCTTTGGCACTTTTATCCATCCAATTAATGTTAAAATCACTGAATACAATACATTCATTACATTTATCACAGATGGAAAGAAGACTCTTGAATTCATTGTAAAACTCAGCACCATGAGATGGGGGATTATAGACTACAACAATGTTAAAATTCATATTTGGTGATAGAATTACATTAAGTCACAGGCACTCCAAATTTATATTCAGTTCGAGTTCGACACATTTAAGACATTCCCTTATATAAATTAAGACACCCCCTCCCTTACTTGTGGTTCTGTCATTTCTATAACATAAGTATCCTGATATACTAACTAGATCATTTGATACATTACAATTCAGCCAACTTTCAGAGATACATAGAAAATCCAAATTAGACTCAATGAGCATATTCCGTACCTGATCCATTTTTGGTAATATGCTTCTAATATTTAAATGACCTCCTAGCAAACCTTTAGATTTAGATTCTGGATTCCAAATAACTTGTGCGTGATTTACCATTTGGAAGAGCTTGTGCTCTCTCCGTTTTGACGATGCGCGTTGATAGAAAGTCCTTTTGTCCCTCGCGGGATTCCGTTGTGGTTTACATTCTGAGTCAATGTGATTACTGTCTGATACATGAATGCAAACCTCAGGACTCACCCCAGTGACAGAGGCAACGACCCTGGATTCTTCCAACCCTGCAAATATGCAGGATTCACTGGAGGACATTTTCATCGGTATTCCTCTGGGATGTAACATTGGTCGTTTCGCAGCAGTCTCTGAAGCAGCTGTAGCGTTAGAGTTCAGATGGTTCAATACGTTAATTCCAGCGACGGTGGTGGAATAGGGCTGATCATCCATCCATGCTTCTTCTAAGTCCCTCCGACGGAACTCCTCTTCGGCCAGTCGACCACCACAGGCAGTGTCCGCAGGGGCCCCACAGATGACACCCGGCACCAAAGCCCAAGTAAGTTGCGGGGATAATGATGTTGGTTGAAGGGGACCAGTTGGCGATTCTAACAACCTCGGAGTCAAAAACTCCATGCTTGAGGTGGAGATTTGCATGGTTGCAGAAATCGCTTGTTGATATATAGGCCCAGGGTTGAGATGAACGTCCCCTGCTAGAAGTAACAGTAATAATAGAGTTTGAGCTATATGCCGTATGTGCCAGTTGATTGTTCGTCTACTTGTACCGGTAGTTTTGCGTGATGGCTTGAAAATCTGAACTCGGCCATCATTGAGTACATGTGCAAAGATTGCAGCGTAGCCATATCCTAACCAGTTCAGTTGTTGTTTTTCTGATAGAATACCAAGTGGATCCTCGATAGTATAATCCATCCATCCATGACGCTGACTCAGTACCAGTCACATGGGCGCCGCACAGAATGGACTAAAAACAAGATAACTGATACAGCTGCATCCTTGACACTTTTACACAGACTGAGGCAGACTCCAAGACAAAGCAATTCACAAATATAAGACAAAGATGACATTTTTCTATCAAGTTCCATTGGGGGTGGATAGAAATGATAGAAAATAGAGATTAAAACTGGCCACAATCAGACATTTACACTAATGCTAGACACCCTGACTGTCAGCCTCTTTCTGTAGAGGGGAACTCTAATAACGTTAGACAGACTCTCTAATCACCTAGCCAAACATATGCTAACAGTTTAATGGGAACAGGGATGTCTACTGGGGTAACTGGAATTTAAAAACATAACAATGGAAAAACTATGCTGGTAAGCTAACCCATAGTATCACCATTAGCTCTAAAGCTAATGCCTTAGACTCAGACTCTAGGCAGGGACTGAATCATCACAGCAAAGAGCATGGTGATAGGTTGTAACTGCAGAGATGATTTGTTGATGTAGGGAAATGCAACGTGGAAGAGCAATACTGGATTGTACCAAAATGTAAAAATGTGCCCCCTTCCTGATTTCTCTTTTTTTTTTTTTTTTTTTTTTGTACGGTTGCCACACTTGAATGTTTCAGATCATCAAACAAATTTAAATATTAGACAAAAATGAAACAAGTAAACACAAAATGCAGTTTTTAAATGAAGGTGTTTAAGGGCAAAAAAAAAATTCCAAAAGTGACCCCCCCATCCCCCCCCCGTTAAAACATAAATTGACTGGTTTATCAAATCTTTGGAAAGCGGAGTTCAATTTCTCTAGCCACACCCAGGCCTGATTACTGCCACACCTGTTCTCAATCAAGAAATTGCTTAAATAGGACCTGCCTGACAAAGTGAAGTAGACCAAAAGATCCTCAAAAGCTAGACATCATGCTGCAATACAAAGAAATTCAGGAACAAATGAGAAACAAAGTAATTCAGATCTATCAGTCTGGAAAGGGTTATAAAAACAATTTCTAAAGCTTTGGGACTCCAGTAAACCACAGTGAGAGCCATTATCTACAAATGGCGAAAACATGGAAAAATGGTGAACCTTCCAGGAGTGGCCGGCCAACCAAAATTACCCCAAGAGCGCAGCGACGGCTCATTGAAGAGGTCACAAAAGACCCCACAACAACATCCAAAGAACTGTAGGACTCACTTGCCTCAATTAAGGTCAGTGTTCATGACTCCACCATAAGAGACTGGGCAAAAATGGCCTGCATGGCAGAGTTTCAAGAGAAAAACCACTGCTGATCAAAAAGAATGTAAAGGCTCATCTCAGTTTTGCCAGAAAACATCTTGATGATCCCCAAGATTTTTGGGAAAATACTCCATAGACTGATGAGACAAAAGTTGAACTTTTTGGAAGGTGTGTGTCCCATTACATCCGGTGTAAAAGTAATGGCATTTCAGAAAAGGAACATCATACCAACAGTAAAATATAGTGGTGGTAGTGTGATGGTCTGGGGCTGTTTTGCTACTTCAGAACCTAGAAGACTTGCTGTGGTAAATGGAACCGTGAATTCTGCTGTCTACCAAAAAAATCCTGAAGGAGAATGTCTGGCCATCTGTTTGTGACCTCAAGCTGAAGCACACTTGGGTTCTGCAGCAGGACAATGATCCACAACACACCAGCAAGTCCACATCTGAATGACTTAAGAAAAACAAAATGAAGACTTTGGAGTGGCCTAGTCAAAGTCCTGACCTGAATCTGATTGAGATACTGTGGCATGACCTTAAAAAGACAGTTCATGCTTGAAAACCCTTGAATGTGGCTGAATTACAACAATTTTGCAAAGATGAGTGGACCAAAATTCCTCCACAGTGCTGTAAAAGACTCATTGCCAGTTATTGCAAATGCTTGATTGGAGTTGTTGCTGCTAAGGGTGGCCCAACCAGTTATTAGGTTTCGGGGGCAATCACTTTTTCACACAGGGCCATGTAGGTTTGGATTTTATTTCCCCTTAATGATAAACACCTTCATTTAAAAACTGCATTTTGTGTTTACTTGTTATCTTTGTCTAATATTTAAATTTGTTTGAGCCGAAACATTTAAGTGTGACAAACATACAAAAAAATGAGAAATCAGGAAGGGGGCAAACTTTTTTGCGCCACTGTAAGTGGTGTTTGTGGGTTTTAAAAGGTTAAAAAAACATTTTGGCTAGGGAATGGGCTTACCAAGTGCAGTTTATATTGTTCTTTTAACATTCAGTCACCCTAATAAGCATCCCTGTTTCTTCCTCGTTCACTAATCTAGTCAGTGTATCTTGTGTAATTCTGGCTTGTTAGATTTTTGCCGTACATTGATCTGTTAGCATTAGCTTGGCTAGGTGGTCAGCCACTAGCTGAAGCTAGCATTTTAGCCAGTCATTCAAAAATGTTTCTATGCCAATTGTACTCCAAGGACCAGTCATATCCTGTCACCCACTGAAACCACACATCCCCGTCCACTAGTGATGTTTTTTGAATTAATTCTTTGAGCTAAATTTACATTGGTTGGCTCGGGCTGATTCCCAGCTCAAAAGCTAAGAGTTGGGCAGCTAAGATTAGCAATTGTGTAATGTGAGCAGGAGGATGGAGTTGAACATGACTCTTACGAATTTAGAGACCTGCACTGAAATATGTTCTGAGGAAGGCTTGCAAAAGATGATTCACAATGATGCTGCAATTAAATGACAGCAATTTGATCAAACTATGTCAAATATTTCAATAAGATTTGTGGGAGCTGTCACATGTGGGGAAAAGTGCAGTGAATGGGACCTTTGAATAGAAAATCACTTATTTACCATAAGATGAGGACTTAAGAGAAAAATACAAATTTGAAAGAATAAAAGCACAAATGTATGATTTTAAAAAAATGATATTCTGCGGTAAAAAGTCACTTGCTTACCATAAGCCTGTCACAAATTCATGGAAAAAAGGACAAATGGCTCAAAAAGGTTCTTTCTATAGTACAGGTTACCAATCCTTTGGCTACTAAATGGACTCAGTAGCTGTTACCACCAGAAAACTGGTGGCCACAGTGGCTGGTGAGCACAAATGTTAATGTCAGGCCCTGTTAATGATTGCTGTTTGAATACTTAAAGCAAATTCACTGCTGCTACTTGATAATTAAATTTCATTTTACAATCAAGCTTCAGTTTGTCATGCAGGTAATTTCTCGGTTTCATTTCAGCCAGCAGCGCCCTTCTCCTTTAACGGACACACTGCATTCCAAAAAGAGGAGTAAATGGTGACAAAGTACCAATATTTGTTAGTGTTGTTTCCCTAATTAATGGTAAAGCTAAGATCACACAGTGATTTTTATCAGTTACACGGTACCTTGTTTGTCTGACTTTTCGCCTGCTAATTTATTTTTAACATTTAGATTTAATATATGAAATAAAGTCACTATGGGAAATTATTGTTGGGTTTAAGCTCTCCTTTTAATATTGGTGATGTTATGTGTGCATTGTCAAATATATCTTTATAGGCCTGTAATGTAAACCTGCTTTGGAAATGCATTAATATGTACTAAAGCACCTTCTGTTCTATTATAATATCACAAAGTGCACATCAAGGTAAATCACTGGTATGTAAAATGCATGTAATGATCACATGAAAACTGGCCTCTTTAATGAAATGTTTTGTAAATAAAGTACTCTGAACAATAACCTACAGGGTTAATTGTTGTTCATCTGTGAACCACATGGTGGCATCATTGGTCTCATTGAAAAATAATTCTGTTGTACAGTACACAGAAAATTAGACTGTTCACAAGTTGAATAAGGTAACAATTAAAAACCGCCTCATTTTACACAACTGAACTTCAAGCACAGCTGATGATTTAACACAGATGCGCAACAATCAGAATGAAGCTTCAATACCGTAGACACTCAAGAGAAGGAATACCAATGAAATGTTTTTAAAAAATTGTAAATCTCAATTTTTCAGTATTTTTACAAGTAAATGGTAAAAAAAAAATATACATGACACTAAAGTTACCTGTTGCTGTAAGAGAAAATTGACTTGCCCATAGTCGTGTGTGACTGAGTAGAAGAGATGATATTCTGATACAGTTGTAATCTTAAGTTTATAAACCCTGGTAGAATTTGATTTTTTTTAATTTTTTTTTTTTTTTTAAATCGGGCAAAAAAAAAACCTCTGGCTTTTCTCAAGGAAAGCCATTAAAAATCCTACAATTGTTTGCAGTTTTTGAATCATATTGACAAGTGGAACCATCCAAATGGCCTTGATCAAAGGTTTACACACCCTTGAAGTTTTGGCCTGATGGTATACGCACAAGTTGGCACATGCAGCTTTATTTATATCAGCAGTCCACACCTGTGACCTGTCTGTACAGTTGAAACCAGATATTTACATACACTGTATAGAAAGATGCATAACTTTTTTTTTTTTTCCCCTCACTGACATTAAATCAGACTAAACTTTTTTTGTGTTAGGTCGGTTAGGATTACCAGAATTTCTAATTGCTAAATATTTTTTTCATTATTATTATTAATAATAATAAGTTAGAAGTTTACATACATTTCCTTAGTGTTTGGTAGCATTGCCTTTAAACTGTATGACTTGGGTCAAATGTTTTAGGTATCCTTCCACAACCTTCTCACATTAGTTTGCTGGAATTTTGGCTCATTCTTCCTGACAGAACTGGTGTAACAGTCAGGTTTGTAGGCTGCCTTGTGTGTATGTCTTTTCAGCGCCGCCCACAAATTATCTATGGGATTGAGATCAGGGCTTTGCAACGGCCACTCCAAAACACTGACTTTGTCCTTAAGTCACTTTTTAACTAATTTGGTCATATGCTTGGGGTAATCGTGTGTTTGGAAGACCCATTTGTGCCCAGGCTTTACCTTCCTGGCTGATGCTGCTTCAATATTTCAACATAATGTTCTTTCCTCATGCCATCTTTTTTGTGAAGTGCACCAGTCCCTCTTGCCGCAAAATACCCCCCACAACATGATGCTGCCACCCCCATACTTCACATTTGGGATGGTGTTCTCAGGCTTGCAAGCTTTACCCTTTTTCCTCCAAATGTAACAAGGGTCATAATGGCTAAACGGCTCAATTTTAGTTTCATCAGACCACAGGGCATGTTTCCATAATTTAAGATCGCTGTGTACATTTGCAAACTGCAATTTGGCTTTTTTTCATGATCCTTTTGGAGTAATGGGTTGTTTCCTGTCAATTGGCCTTTCAGCCCATGTTGATACAGAACTTGTTTCACTGTGGCTAATGACACACTTTTACCAGATTCACCCAGCATCTTCACAAGATCTTTTGCTTTTGTTCTGGGGTTGATGTGCACATTTCTCACCAAAACACGTTCATCTCTGGGATACAGAACCAGTCTCCTTCCTGAGCGGTATGATGGCTGGACATTCCAATGGTGTTTACGCTTGCGTATGATTATTTGAACAGATGAATGTAGCACCTTCGGCATCTGGAAATTGTACCAAAGGATGAACCCGACTTGTGGAGGTCCACAATTCTGTTCTTTTTTTTTTTTGTTGTTGTTATTTGTACCCATAGGTAGATTTGGTTTGCAGTCTGGTGACAAGCCACCGGCTGCTGGTCGCTGCGTGCGCGAGCGCCCTAAACCTACATGTTTTTTGTTTTTTTTTTTTTTGGTATGCGGGAGGAAACCAGAGAAATCCCGGAGTAAACCCACGCAACACAGGGAGAACATGCAAACTCCACACAGCTCACTGTTGGTCGGGGGCTGGGATCGAACCCACGATCTCATGATCCCCGCGATCCCCCGGCCGAGGGTAAAACTGTGCTGCCACAGTGCTAAACCACTGCGCCACCGTGCACGGTGGCGCAGTGGCACAGTTCTTGACATCTTGGCTGATTTCTTTTGATTTTCCAATAATGTCAGACAAGAAGTGTGTGTGAGTGTCTTAAAATATATCCACAGGTGTGCCTCCAGTTAACTCAAATGTTGTCAATTAACTTATCAGAAGCTTCCAAAGCCATGACATCTGGCCTTTCCCAAACTGTTTAAAGGCATAGTAATCTTAGTGTATGTAAACTTCTGACTTTGAAGTAATTAAAAAAAAATTATAAAAATCATTTGGCAAACAAAAATAATCTTGGTAATCCTGACCGAAAACAGGAAAAGTTTAGTCTGATTTAATGTCAGATAGTGGTGGTGGTGGGGTGGGTATACAGTGTATGTAAACTTCTGGTTTCAACTGTAATTGGTCTCCATGTATTAAAAAGTCATTGAGTCTTTGGACAGACCCCTGCGTGTTTAATCCAGTGCTGCACTGTCTTTGGTGGATTCTGAGCCTTGGGGAAAGCAACAAAATTGTCAAAGGACCTGTGAGAGAAGGTGACTGAAGTTTATAAAACAGGAAAAGGATTTGCAAATGTATCCAAAAATTTGAGAATGCCAGTCAGTAGTGTTCAGACTCTGATAAAGAAGTGGAAAATGAGGTTCTGTTGATGCCAAGTTACAGTCAGGTAGACAAATGACAATTTCAGCCACAACTGCTGGGAAGGGATGCAAAGGAAAAAAAAAATCCAAATGACTTCAGCTCCCATACAGAGTTTGCTACAGAAAAGTAGTGTGGCTGTTTCAAGGTGCACAATAAGGAGGCACTTGAAGAATGATCTGAACGGTCAAGTTGCTGGAAGAAAACCATTACTAAATCAATACTACAAAAAAGCTCACTTAAAATATGCCAGACAGCACCTAGACAAGCCTCACAACTTCTGGAAAAGGTAATTTGAAGTGATGAATGCTATGTTTGGAGAGAAATCAAGGCCTATGATGAAAAGTAGACCATCCCTACTGTGAAGCATGGAGGTGGATCGCTGATGTTTTTGGGGTGTTTGAACTACAGCAGTACAGGGACTGTTCAAAATTGATGGCAAGATTAATGTAACATGTTATCAGAAGATACTGGAGGACAGTTTGCAGTCGTCAGCCTGAAAGCTGCACAAAGGACACACTTGGATGTTCCAAAATGACATGATCCAAAACGCAAAGCCAAGCTGACCCATGACTGGCTACAAGAGAAAACAAGCACCACACACTGTACATTATACGCCTGACCGTAGCCATTATCAATAGTGCACAGCTAGCACGCAAGGAACCCAAAAAATCAATAACAAATACAGGAGGATTGAAGATGCAATATGCTGGAGCTGTAATGAAACTAATAACCATGTAATTGCAAGGACTCGAAGCAAAGCAGCAATCTACAATTCAAAGGGGAAGAAATTTAGAGAAAATATCAGTAAAGCTACGGTCACAAAGATTCTTATGAATGATGGGTTCATAAGAATCTCCCAGTTTCTACGAATTCTGGAGTAAAGACATTTGTGGAGGGGGGCATAGTTTCTTATGGCTGCTGTTCAATTGAGATCAGTGATCTAGGACAAAATGTGTCTGATGCTAGTTTGCATTTTTATGCTGATGACACAATTATTTACTGCTTTGGCTCTTCCCCTGCTAATGCTGTTGCTTCTCTGCAGAAAGCTTTTAATGTAGTGCAGCACACACTTCTGCAGCTAAAACTAGTCCTTAATGCTGACAAAACTAAACTGATGTGGTTTTCAAATTTTAGGAAGAGTCCACAAATTTTTCCCACAGTGTCCACTTTTGAGGGAAATGAAATTGAGGTGGTTCACTCATACAAGTATCTTGGTATCTTGCTTGATGACGCTCTGACTTTTAAGCCCCATGTTGAAAATCTTGTGAAGAAACTTAAACTGAAACTGGGTTTTTTATTTCGAAATAAATGTTTTTCTTTTGAGGTTAAAAAGCGTCTTGTTGACTTCCGGTCTGGACGCCATGGCGACTGCAGCTTAACACTGAAGCTCTCAGACCCAATCCAGGATAACACCTTGAAAATCAAACTTAACGGATTTTTGGAGGAGTGAAAATCAAAAGACAAAATCATCATGTCTAAAGGAAAACAGAAGAAACTGAAATTCTCCAGGCCAGGACACGTATCGGCCGGAGAATCTGAACTGGAAGATCTTCGTTCAGAAGACGAGGAACTGGTGATAGCTAACAAAAGGGTTAGCCTGAAATCACTATTTGAGGAGCTACGACGATTTCGCCGAGAAGTTACGGCCGAATTTCGGGAATTCAGAGAAGAATTGAAAAGGACAAACAGCAGAGTGGACCAGGCCGAGAACCGAATCTTGGAAACAGAGGATCGAATAAAAGTGCTCGAAGATTCTGTGCTAGACCTACGCAAAAGACAAGCAGCTATAGAGGCTAAGCTAACCGACCAAGAAGGAAAACAAAGAAGAGACAACATAAGAATTCATGGTCTGATAGAAGGAACCGAAAATGGTTTTAACTCAATGGCAGAATGCGTGGAATCCTTACTAAGAGAGAAATTGGATATTCCACAAACCACCGACTTGAAGATAGAAAAGGCACATCGTTCATTAGCCGCTAGGCCAGCGGCGGAAGCGCCCCCACGTTCGGTGTTGGTAAGATTTTCCAATTTCAAAATAAAACAAGAGGTTGTAAGACTGGCCTGGCAGAAAAAAGGATTTATGCACCAGGAGAGAAAAGTCTACGTGGAACACGATTACGCCCCGGAGGTCCTTAAAAAGCGCAGGGAATACAATGACGCGAAAAAGGTGTTAAGAGAGAAGAAATTGCGCTTTCAGACACCATTTCCTGCGAAGTTAAGGGTCTTCTACGGCGATGAAACGTGTCTCTATAATTCGGCGGAAGAAGCAACAGCTGACATGGCGAAAAGAGGGCTCCCGGTAACGGTATTTAAACCCGCAGCAGACCCGAGTGAGAAGATCAAAGCGCAAACATGGACAACACAAAGACCCTCAAAATCCACGGACCAGCAGCGGGAAACCCAGCACCAGAGCGTCGCGGATAAACTATCCGTTTTCAGGTTGGAATAGCGACCTTTTTTTTTTTTTTTCCTTGAATCAATCCGCACATCCAACCCCCCTCATACAAGGTAACAAACTTTAAAGGAGATGCATATTCAGCATGTGGTAAAACATTTCATGGAACAATCATATTATTTGAAACAAATAAGTCTTTGTAATAAAAAAAAAAAAAAAAAAAAAAAAAAAAAAAACTTGTTAAAATAGAAATGTGACAATAATCCACATGTTCTCCTCATACTAACAAATACTGTTTTTGCGTGAATGTTTGATGTGATGGGGGTGGGAGGGTGCACACAATTTCACAGGGTTTAGGCATAAAAGGAAGAAAAAAAAAAATCATTACAAGTTTGGATTGGGTTCTGAAACTCACGTTAAAAGCATGGGACTACTTTCAGTGGCAAGAGAGGGCCCTCAACACGTAACAGAGTTTGAGGAATTTCCCTCAGGGCCTTCACTCCATCAAGGCTCTTACAGGGTCTTTAAAAAGACCTCAGCTCAGGAAGTTCTTATGACAGCTTTTTGTTTTAAAGTTTTTTACACTATGTTCTTAATGTTTTTCTTGTTTTTAATGTTCTTTCAGTTTCTGAGTAGCACAAAAGAGGGCCACCACACAGTTATACTAAACAAAACAACACAATGGAGAAACGGGGTGTAACCAAAATAATTTCATATAATGTAAAAGGAATCCTGAATCCAGTTAAAAGATCCAAGATTCTAGGCAAAATGAAAAAAGACAAAGCAGGAATAATATTTTTACAAGAAACCCACCTAACAGACGTGGAACACAATAAACTCAGTAGACAAGGGTTTAAAATGATCTCTTCATCTTCATATAAATCAGGGAGGAGGAGGGGAGTAGCAACATTGATATCAACCAAAATTACATTTGAAAAAAAATCAGAACACAAAGATAAAGAAGGGAGATACAGTTTGGTAACTGGGCGGCTAGAGGGAGAAGATATCACCCTGCTGAATGTGTATGCTCCCCCAGGGGCTAACTGGAAATTTTATAAAAAATGTATTCGACCTAATGATAACTAAAGCTCAAGGTTTAGTGATATGTGGTGGGGACTTCAATCTTAGACTGAATCCATACTGGGATGCTTCTGGTAATTCCCCACATCAAAATAACACCCAAAACAGGAAGACTCGGATGCTACTAAAAGAATTGGGAATCTGTGACGTGTGGAGGGAACTCAACCCCAGTGTAAAAGACTATACATTTTACTCAACTCCACATTCATCTTACTCAAGGATTGACTATTTTTGTATGTTTAATAGAGTCATTGGAAGAGTAAAAACATGTAAAATAGGACTGATGGATCTCTCCGACCACAGTTCGATCTACATGGACTTAAATATCCAAAAATACACAAATAATACATTTTCTTGGAGGTTAAATTCAAATGTCCTGAAAGGACCATTGAAAGATGAATTGGAATCAGATATTCTCAGATATTTGGAAGATAACGATAATGGAGAAGTATCCCCTTTAATACTGTGGGATGCATGCAAAGCTGTAATAAGAGGAAAGATTATTGCAAAACTGGCAACCCAAAAGAAACTAAGACAAGAAAAACTATCCACATTAGAGTCAGAACTTAGGAACCTAGAAAAAGAACACAAAGGCAACACTCATTCTACTGACTCGCTCAAGATTAAGGAAATTAAAAACCAAATAAATGAGATCTACACAATAGAAATCCAGAAGAAACTTACATTTCTGAAACAAAAATACTATGAAGCAGGCAGTAAATCGGCAAAATTGCTAGCCTATAAATTGAGGAAACATCAAACAGAAAGAGCAATCTACAAAATCAGAGACCCAGTATCAAAGGAAATAAAATTCAGAATTCAGGATATTCTTAAAAACTTCGAGAATTACTATAAGAACTTATACTCCCACAAAAAACATAAAAACGCATCCGAGGCATTCCTAAACACATTAAACCTTCCCCAACTTACGGAGTCACAAAATAAAACACTACTGTCAGAAATACATCCTAAAGAATTGGAAAAAGCAATTATGAAACTTAAAGCTAACAAATCCCCAGGAGCTGATGGCTATACAGCAGAGTGGTACAAAACCTTTAAACAGCAACTATCTCCTCTCCTCCTGAAAACATTTAATTATGTCCTCCACACAGGGGAAATCCCCCCCCCCTCCTGGAGAGAAGGGGTCATTGCAGTTATACCTAAACCTGAAAAGGATAAACTAGAGTGCTCCAACTACAGACCAATCAGTGTACTAAATCAGGACTATAAGCTTTTTACCATTATCCTTGCCAAAAGGTTAGAAAATATACTGACAGACCTAATTAATTTAGACCAAACAGGTTTTATAAGACAAAGACAGACACAAGACAACATTCGACGCACTTTACACATAATTCATCATATAAAAAAATATAACTTAAATGCAGTCATATTGGGATTAGATGCTGAAAAAGCATTCGATTCGGTTGACTGGTCTTTTCTATATAGAATCTTATCCAGTTTCAATTTTCATAACGACTTCATTAGAACTATACAGGCATTATATAAAAAACCAACAGCTAAAATAAGGATTAACGGTAATTTATCATCATCTTTTGAACTGGAAAGAGGATGTCGTCAGGGCTGCCCCCTGTCTCCACTGCTCTTTGCAATCTTCATAGAACCTCTGAGCCAATGGATAAGACAAAACCAAAAAATTCAAGGTATTACACTTGGTCAGAAGGAACATAAAATAGCACTCTTTGCTGATGACATTTTAATATACCTAGGGCAGCCGGACACTTCTTTACCAGAACTAACCTCAGTTTTTTCAGAGTATGGAGATTTATCGGGGTACAAATTAAACATGCATAAAACCCAAGTTTTAACATTCAACTATGACCCAAATCATTATTCACTAAGCAAACTCAAAACTAACTGGGAGTCGGAATCTATGAAATATCTGGGGGTCAATATCCCGAAACAACTCAACAAAATTATATCACTAAACTATGATCCACTGGTGACAAAAATAAAATCTGACCTAGCAAGATGGAATATGATACCATTCTTAGGTACTGCACAAAGAATTGAAGCAGTCAAAATGAATATACTTCCACGTCTTCTATACCTTTTCCAAACAATACCGGTAGAACCTCCCAAAAAAACATGGCAGGAGCTGGACAGAAGGATCTCAAGATTCATATGGCAGGGCAAGAGACCTAGAATCAGATATAGAACCCTACAGCTAAACAAAGACAAAGGTGGGCTCGCGCTGCCAAATATCAGGGACTACTTTAAAGCCGCACAAATTAAAACTTTAGTAGAGATATGTAACCCAGTCTACACTGCACAATGGAAGGAGATCGAATGCCAAATAACAAGTGACATCCCCCTACAGGCGATAATAGGGAACAATGCCTTACCTAAGCTTTTGAATAACACTAACCCGTGGATAGAGACCCCGCTAAAAATTTGGTTTAAGATAGTCAGAGAGAATCAAACTAAAGAGCCCTATCGACTTCTGCAATGGATCGCCTATGATCAGGACTTTACTCCTAATAAAACAGACACCAGATTTAAAAAGTGGAAGGAGAAAGGGCTGATAAAATATTACGATTTTTTTAAAGGGCAAATCTTAAGAAGTTTTGAAGATTTGAAAAAACAAGGCCTAATAAATCAAGACCTTTACAGGTTCTTCCAGCTTAGACACCACATAAACAATATACTTAAAAAGGAGGTTTTGGAAAGGGCCCAGTCAGGTGTTCTGAAGGTCTTCTTAATGGCATATAAAGGGATCCCAGGGATCAGATACATTTCTAAAATATACCAAGGTCTTCAAGACTTAAAAGGAGACAACACATCTTATATAAAAGAGAGATGGGAAAAAGAGGGGAATTTCACTTTACAACTGGAAATATGGGAAAAGCTAAATAAACAGCAATGGAAAAGTACCTCATCCCTGCAGTGGAGAGAATTTGGATGGAAAAACTTGGCAAGATTTTTCAGAACACCTGCACAAAACAAATTTACCCATAAGGGATTGAACTGTTGGCGCTTGTGTGGTGAAAAGACTGCAAATCATTTTCATGTGTTTTGGTCATGCCCAGTTATCCACCAATATTGGACCAAGGTACAGACAATATTGGGGAAAATATTCAAAATTACAGTTCCCTTTTCTTTTGTAACTTTGTATTTGGGTTTACTACCGGACTCACTGGAAAGACGAGGAGAAAAATACTTATTCAGTGTTTTAATATTGGCAAGCAAAAAAGCTCTAACTAAAAAATGGATGTTGAAGGACTGTCCTACACCTGAAGATTGGACTAACGTGATCCAAGACATTTACTCGATGGAAAAGTTGACATTCGCACTGAGACAGGACATGGATGGGTTCATGAACTTTTGGCAACCCTGGACCGCATATGTGTCTTCCATTAGATCTAATCTTTGACAAATACCATTTCAATAATGGTTCTGCTCTTTGTTCCAATGCTACTCAGATGCTCTTTTATCTTTATTTACTTACTTTTTCTTTTTGTTTGTTTTTTACTGGTTTGTTTTTGTTTTTTTTTGTTTTTTGTTTTTTTTTCTCTTTAATTTCACTTTTTCTTTCACTTTAAAAAAAAAAAAAGGGGTGTTGTAAGAATTAATCTTCCAATGTTGTCAGATATCAGAAAATAAGGGAACATGTGATGAAAATGTAAACAATGCATTGCTGTAACGACCTGTATACCCTTTACAAAAACTTAAAAAAAAAAAAAAAAAAAAAAGCGTCTTGTTACTGCAACTTTTTTATCTATTTTAGATTATGGAGACCTCTTGTATATGAACGCTTCAGCTCAGTGTCTGAGTAAGATTGACTCTGTATATCATGCTGTTTTGAGGTTTGTTACAAACTGTAGAGCCTTGACCCATCACTGTGAACTGTATTCTAGAGTGGGATGGCCCTCTTTGTCCACCAGGATGTTGACTCACTGGTACATTTTTATTTACAAGGCCATGCTTGGACTGTTGCCCCCTTACATTTGTAATTTGATCACACTGAGAAGTGTTGATTCTTATGGTTTGCGTTCTAATGATCATTTGTTGCTTTGTTCCATTTGCCCGTACTGAGCTGGGAAAAAGAGCTTTCATGTTCTCAGCCCACTCTACATGGAGCATGTTGCAAAAAGACTGGAAACTAACGGAAGTTGTTTCATTGAACGACTTTAAATCCAGATTGAGAACACTTGAGACGGCCTCACTAATTTGTAACGGTTTTATATGATTTGTATGTCATTGTAAGTGTATTTGTGATTTTTTTTTTTTTTTTTTTTCTGCATCTTGGCCAGGACTCCCTTGAAAAAGAGGTTTTTAATCTCAACGTTTTTTTTTTTTTTTTCCTGGTTAAATAAAGGTAAAAAAAAATTCACAAGAACAACTTGAGGCATTCTTGAGAAATGAGGTGCTTGTCTATCATACGATGGCCCTAGAGTTCTTACATTCTTCATAAGGGTGCCTTGGGATCTTCCTACGGCATATTTACTGCCATCTTATGAAAACTTTTGTGCAACTCCCGACACTCAAGTCGTTGGTAGGAAGATCTTATGGCTTTTGGCACATTTTGTTAGCACAAATGTCACATGACTTGACATAATTCTGCCTTGAGTGCCTCACTACTGCCTCACACACGCTGTATGAATGGGGATTCGTACAGTGTTTCCTACAACTGCTGCAAGGGACCCTGAAGAACAACGAAAGGTGTTCATGGGGCAAACTTGCGGCCAACATCTTGCATAGTTCTTACATTGTCCCTATGGTATTCTTATGGCCGCCCAATGATGAGGGGTTTTTGTGGGGCATTGGTAGAAATCTTGGACAAGACCACTGACCTGGCCACGAAATTATGAATGGTCTACAAACACTGGACTCTCCTACGGCTGCCTGAAGAAGCTGTACGAAATGGTCCAAAAAATCGTTTGTACAGTATTCGCAGCGATTCATAAGGGTACAGTGGTGTGAAAGTGTTTGCCCCTTCCTGATTTCTCATCTTTTTGTACGTTTGTCACACTTAAATATTTCAGACGTCAAATTTAATTTTAGACAGATAACACAAACACAAAATGCAGTTTTTAAATGAAGCAGTTCAGAAGTAAAAAAAAAAATACAAACTGACATGGCCCTGTGTGACAGTGACCCCCCCCCCCCAAAAAAAAATAAAATAAAATGAACATAAATTAATTGTGGTTTATCACATCTTTGGAAAGCTGAGTTCAATTTCTCTAGCCACACTCGGGCCTGATTACTGCCACACCTGTTCTCAATCAAGAAATTGCTTAAATAGGACCTGTATGACAAAGTGAAGTAGACCAAAAGATCCTCAAAAGCTAGACATCATGCTGCGATCCAAAGAAATTCAGGAACAAATGAGAAACAAAGTAATTCAGATCTATCAGTCTGGAAAAGGTTATAAAGCATTTCTAAAGCTTTGGGACTCCAGCGAACCACAGTGAGAGCCATTATCAACAAATGGGGAAAAAAACATGGAACAGTGGTGAACCTTCCCAGGAGTGGCCGGCTGACCAAAATTATCCCAAGAGCACAGCGATGACTCATCCAAGAAGTCACAGAAGATCCCCACAACAACATCCAAAGAACTGCAGGCCTCACTTGCCTCAGTTAAAGTCAGTGTTCATGACTCCACCATAAAGAGACTGGGCAAAAATGGCCTGCATGGCAGAGTTCCAAGATGAAAAACACTGCTGAGCAAAAAGAACATAAAAGCTCATCTCAGTTTTGCCAGAAAACATCTTGATGATCCCCAAGACTTTTGGGAAAACACTGAGGACTGATGAGACCAAAGTTGAAGTTTTTGGAAGGTGTGTGTCCCATTACATCTGGTGTAAAAGTAACGCAGCATTTCAGAAAAGGAACATCATACCAACAGTAAAATATGGTGGTGGTAGTGTGATGGCCTGGGGTTGTTTTGCTGCTTCAGGACCTGGAAGACTTGCTGTGCTAAATGGAACCATGAATTCTGCTGTCTACCAAAAGACCCTGAAGGAGAATGTCCGGCCATCTGTTTGTGATCTCAAGCTGAAGCACACTTGGGTTCTGCAGTAGGACAATGATCCAAAACACACCAGCAGGTCCACCTCTGAATGGCTTAAGAAAAACAAAATGAAGACTTTGGAGTGGCCTAGTCAAAGTCCTGACCTGAATCCAACTGAGATGCTGTGGTATGACCTTAAAAAGGCGGTTCATGCTCAAACTTTCTAATTCAGCTAGTGTGGCTGAATTACAACTATTCTGTAAAGATGAGTGGACCAAAATTCTTCCACAGCACTGTAAAAGACTAATTGCCAGTTATTGCAAATGCTTGATTGCAGTGTTGCTGCTAAGGGAGGCCAAAGCAGTTATTAGGTTTAGGGGGCAATGACTTTTTCCACATAGGGCCATGTAGGTTTCGATTTTGTTTCCCTTAATAATAAACACCTTCATTTCAAAACGGCATTTTGTGTTGACTTATCTTTGTCTAATGTTGAAATTTGTTTGACTACTGCATAGCTGTGCATGCCCATGCAAACCAAGTATAAGCAAGTATTTCTGCATGCCTGTAGAAAGTTACTGTTACCATGGCAACAGTAACATGTTAACATGGTAACATGGTGATGCTTGCCTTTGATCTTTGACATGGTACCTGTGCATGCCCGTAGAAATCAAGTATAAGCAAGTATTTCTGCTGCATGCCTGCCTTTGAGCTTTGACATGGTTACCATGGCATCAGTAACCATGGTGAAACCTGCCTTTGATCTTGGACATCACCACTCGCTCAGTGGTGCTTGGCTTTGCTCTTTGATATCATAGGACTGATGCCTGCCTTTGATCTTTGATGTCATAGCAAGTCCTATGATCGTGACGCCTGCCTTTGATCTTTGATGTCGTAGCGAGTCCTATGATCGCGAGTGAAGCCTGCCTTTGAGACATCCTGACAAATTTCTTAAATTATATAGACTCTATATAATTTAAGAAATTATATAGAGGAGTGATGATCTGAAACATTTAAGTGTGAGGACTACAGCTCCTGACCAGATAGTGATGACGTACAGTGAAGTAGGTGGTGGTAATGGACCTGTAAGCTGGTTGCCAACTGCCAATCAAATCTAGAAGAACATCATTTAAGTGTGACAAGCATACAAAAAATGAGAAATTGGGAAGGGGGCAAACACTTTTTCACACCACTGTATTTGTGACTGTAGCTTAAATGATTTAACCCCCTACAATATGCACATCTTGAATACATGTACAAACCATGTGAAATGAAAGAGCTTAAAAACTGAGTTAGCCGAACAAAGTATGCACCCTCTATTGAAACTGCATTTAAAGACACCATTCTAAAACCTGTAACTTTAGCAAAAATGATCCGAAATCATAGTAATATGCATGTCTTCAGTCCATGTGCAAGCCTCCTTTCATCTGCTCCCTTTAGGGGTCGCCACAGTGGATACTCTGCCTCCATCTCACCCTATTCCTTGCATCTTCCTCTAACACCAACCCTCTCCATGTCCTCCTTCACTACATCCATGAATCTTCTCTGTGGTCTTCCTCTTTTTATCCTGCCTGGCAGCTCCATCTCCAAAATCCTTTGTCCAATATACTGACTATCCCTCCTCTGCACATGTCCAAACCATCTCTTTTTCTTCTTTCAGATTTGATTGGCGGTTGGCAACCAGCTTACAGGTGCATTACCGCTACGTACTTCACTCTATATCATCATTACTAAGTGTCCAATGCGTCTCATCCTGTGGTTCAAATTCTTCTTCTACTTTTAGATTTGATTGGCGGTTGGCAACTAGCTTACAGGTGCATTACCGCTACCTACTCTATCTTCAGACATCACTCTACTCTATCTGACTCAAATTATCATCACTCTGTTTCTAATTCAAGAAATCTGTCACGATGTGACAATGTGGTGATGTCTGTCACGTCCATAGGACTCCCTAAACCAGGGGTGGGCAGTGAGGGCCATTCCACTGCAGGTTTTCTGTTCCACCCAGTCTTTTCAGCAGGTGTTTGCTCTGATCAGCTTCAAGGATTGCTAATCACTGAAAACACCTGCTGAAGAGACTGGGTGGAACAGAAAACCTGCAGTAGAATGGCCCTCCATGGCACATGATTGCCCACCCCTGCCCTAAACCATCTCAGCCTTGCCTCTTTTTGTCTCCAAACCGCTCAACCTGAGCAGTCCCTCTGATATACTCATTTCTAATCCTGACCCTCCTAGTCACTCCCAATCAAAATCTTAGCATCCTCAACTCTGCCACCTCCATCTCCTGTCTTTTTGTCGGTGCCACTGTCTCCAAACCATGCATCATAGCAGATCTCACTACCATCTTATAAATCTTCCCTTTCACTTTGCCTGCTACCCTTCTGTCACAAATCACCCCGACACTCATCTCCACCCTGCCTGCACTTTCTTCTTCACCCCTCTTGTGCATTTTCCATTGCTTTGGATGGTTGACCCCAGGTATTTAAACTCCTCTACTTTCACTACGTCTACTCCTTCCATCTTCACCATTGCACCTGCCTCCCTCTCATTCACACTCATGTATTCTGTCTTGCTTTGACTGACTTTCATTCCTCTTATCTCCAGAGCATACCTCCACCTCTCCAGGTTCTCTTCCACCTGCTCCCTGCTCTCATTACAGATCAAAATGTTGTCTGCAAACATCATGGTCCATGGAGACCCCTGCCTGACCTCATCTGTCAGCCTGTCCATCACCATGGCAAACAAGAAGGGGCTCAGAGCCGATCCCTGATGTAACCCACCCCCACCTTGAACCCATCTGTCACTCCTACAGCACACCTTAACACCGTCTCGCTGTCCTCATACATGTCCTGCACCACCCTCACATACTTCTCTGCCACTCCTGACTTTCTCATACAGCACCACACTTCCTGTCTTTGCACCCTATCATATGCTTTCTCTAGACCCACAAAGACACTGCAACTCCTTCTGACCTTCTCTATACTTTCCCCATCAACACTCTGAAAGCAAACATTGCATCTGTAGTACTCTTTCTTGGCATGAAACCATACTGCTGCTCACTGATTGTCACCTCTCCTCTTAACCTGGCTTCAACAACTCTTTCCCATATCTCCATAGTGTGGCTGATCAACTTTATGCCTCTGTAGTTTCTACAGCTCTTGGCATCACCTTTGTTCTTGAAAATGTGGTACCAAAACACTTCTGCACTCCTCAGGCATCCTCTCAAGATTGTGTTAAACAACCTGGTTACAAAGTCCAGTCATCTCTCCTAAACATCTCCATACCTCCACAGGTATGTCATCTGGACAAACCACCTTTCCATTCTTCATCCTCTTGAAAGCTGCCCTCACTTCTGCCTTGCTAAACCTCGGGACTTCCTTGTTCCCCATCTTTTCTTCATCCATCCTTCTCTTTTTCCTTTATTAATCAGCTCTTCAAAGTATTCCGTCCACCTTCTCAACACACATCATTTATTAGTACATTACCATTTCTGTCCTTAATCAGCCTAATCTGCTGCACATCCTTTCCAGCTCGATCTGTCTAGCCAATCGATACAAGCAGTTTTCTCCTTCCTTAGTGTTTAGCCTCTCATACAACTCACTATATGCCTTTGCCAACTCTCTCGTTGCCATGTGCCTAGATTCCAAATACTTGTCTACTTTGTTCATCTCCCCGACTATCCCACTTTTTCTTTGCTAAAATTGTTGCTCCCCTGGGTAGCGGCCCAGGAGGAGGAAACGTGCATGTGGAAGTTAACTCTCCAACCTGTGATAGAGAATCAGCAAAACACGTTTCGTTATTTCACACAAGGAGTTTTATTCTTCCAAGTCATTCACATGACCAACATCAACTGACTAGTATTTACTATCAAAGTCCATAGTTTCTCTTATTGTCTGATCACATCACCATTAAACAAAACACAATCATGTCCATTTATCACAATTTCCGATTTGACATTAACTGTATACTTAACATTCTTAACAAATTACTCTAACATGGAATGAATTATTGGTTTTATCTCCTTCCCATGTATATAGCTTTTAACTTGTTCAAATGCTTATATTTTAAACAATAGCCCATGAACTTACATTTACATTAATCATTTTAAGCACTGTCATAAATGTACAGCATGTGGTGTTATTCTTAACAATTCACTGACCTGGCCACTGTGTACCTAACACACTTACAATAGTATTCCTGGTATTCGGTAATACCCCCGAAATGTGCACACTTGGTGACAAATCAAACCAGTAAATGTCGTACTGTATGAAAACCGTTTCATAACTGTCTTTAAAGTAAGCAAATGGTTTTTAACGTGGGCGGATTTCACTGTTGTGGTACGTCCCATACACTCGATCATTAACATTAGCAGGTTAGCTTATACAACAACACATCAACTTTAACAGAAATACCTTTACAAACCCGCTTTTCGCCTCACACGTATCACAATATAATCTCGGACATCCTAGGACTCTTACAGTTTATATTGCACTCTTGAATTATTAGTATTTACCAACCTGTGATAGAGAATCAGCAAAACACGTTTCGTTATTTCACACAAGGAGTTTTATTCTTCGTACTCCAGTGCGTGAGTCTACTCTCTATCACTGTGCGACATGCGCCGTCTATTGGTCGGCGTATGGAACTGCACTCAACTCACATGAGTTATAATGGAACCAGGTGGATTACAAATGCATTGTAGAAAAATAAACAATTAAGGAATAACATAAAATTGTAGGGGTGCCTGTTTTTCTTAAATTTTCTTATCCAAATGTCTTCTTCACCTCTTACATAACTATTAACTATTTCCAACCCTCTACACTAACCTCTTCCTTTGAATACTTTCCTGTACCTCCTCATTCCACCATCAATTCTCCTCATCTTCCTAACTCTGTCCACTGGATACACCACATACCTTTCTAGCCGTTTCCCTCAATACTTTAGCTGCACTTTCCCAGTCATCTGGTAATTCTTCCCTACTACTCAGAGCCTGTATCAACTCCTTCCTGAACTCTGTGCGACCTTCTTCCTTCTGTAACTTCCCCCACTTAATCTTTGGCTCTGCCTTCACTGTCTTCCTCTTCCATCCATCCATCTTCTACCGCTTTTCCGGAGGTCCGGGTCGCGGAGGCAGCAGTTCAAGCAGAGAAGCCCAGACTTCCCTCTCCCCCGCCACCTGCTCCAGCTCTTCAGAGAGGATAACAAGGTGTTCCCAGACCAGCTGGGAGACGGTCTCTCCACAGAGTCCTGGGTCTGCCCCGGGGTCTCCTCCCAATGGGACGTGCCCGAAACACCTCAAGTGGGAGGCGTCCAGGAGGCATCCTAATCAGATGCCCATACCACCTCAACTGACTCCTTTCAATGTGGAGGAGCAGCAGTTCTACTCTGAGCCTCTCCCGGATGACTGAGCTCCTCACCCTATCTCTGAGGGTGAGTCCAGCAATCCTACGGAGAAAGCTCATTTCAGCCGCTTGTATTCGCGATCTTGTTCTTTCAGTCATTACCCAAAGCTCGTGACCATAGGTGAGAGTAGGAACGTAGATTGACTGGTAAATCGACAGCTTTGCCTTAGAACTAAGCTCCCTCTTCACCACAACAGACCGGTACAACATCCGCATCACTGCAGATGCTGCTCCGATCCGTCTGTCAATCTCTCGCTCCATTTTCCCCTTACTCATGAATAAGACCCCAAGATACTTAAACTCCTCTACTTGGGGCAGGAGCCTGTCCCCAACCCAGAGAGGACAAGCCACCTTTTTCCGGCCGAGGACCATGGACTCGGACTTGGAGGTGCTGATTCTCATCCCAGCTGCTTCACACTCAGCGGTAAACCGTCCCAGCAAGAGCTGTAGGTTATTGCTGGATGAAGCCAACAGGACAACATCATCTGCAAACAACAGAGATGCGATCCTGTGGTCACCAAGCATGACGCCCTCCATTCCCTGGCTGCGGTTAGAAATCCTGTCCATAAAAATTATGAACAGGATCAGTGACAAAGTGCAACCCTGGCAGAGTCCAAGTCTCACTGGGAATGAGTCCGACCGAGTGTTGCCAATATGAACCAAACTCTCACAACGGTCGTACAGAGACCGAATAGCTCGTAACAACAAGCCTGATCCCCATACTCCCGAAGCACCCCCACAAAAAACCACGAGGGACGCGGTCAAATGCCTTCTCCAAGTCCACAAAACACATGTAAACTGGTTGGGCAAACTCCCACGAACCCTCGAGAATCCTCGAGATGGTAAAGAGCTGGTCCGATGTGCCACGGCCAGGACGAAAACCACATTGCTCGGGCATCAGGTGTGCTCGCAATGGAGTAGGTGTGTGCGTTGCTGACTCCTGCTATATTTTTTCCTTACTTTTTAAACCCTATTTTGCTGTAAGCTGTCAATGTTTGGGACATTTAATACCCGCAGAATCTGTTTTGAGTTGTGAAATATGTCCAAAACAAGAAAGCAAACTGAAAAGGAGGCAGCAGTGAACAATACTAACACCAGCTTAGCTGAGGATCCTAATATCAGCCTTAACCCTGCACTTGTTGCCTTGCTTGAACAACACAGAATGTCCATAGCTGCTGACTTTAAAGCTTCATTTGAACTTATTAATGGTAAGCTGGACAAGATTCAAGCAGATGTGGCGAACCAGGAGCAACGCATTGGCGACCTTGAAAACAACGTGGAGGACGTCAGCCAGCGCCTAGCAGCGCTTGAAGCTACGTGTGAGTCAATGCAGGAGGAGAACAAACTTTTGAAAAACAAATTTTCTGACCTGGAGGGAAGAAGCAGGAGGCTGAATATTCGTCTGGTGGGTCTGCCGGAGTCCTTTGATGTGGGTCCACGGCCATCTGAATTTTTTTCTCGGCTGTTGGTGGACGTCTTTGGCACACAAACTTTGCCATCTCCCCCAGAGCTGGATAGAGCCCACCGCAGCCTCACGCCCAAGCCGGGTCCGAACGGGAAGCCGCGCGCTGTCATTATTTGTTTCCACCGGTTTCGGACCAAAGACTTGGTGATGAGAGAAGCGCGGAGACGCCGTGGGACTTTGGAATATCGTGGGCATAAACTCCAGTTCTACGAGGATTATAACGCCGACGTTCAGAAGCAACGAGCCGAATATAAGGTTATGTCTGAGTTGTACAAGAGGTTTTCGTCCTTCTCTTCTCTTCCCTGCCAGGCTCCGAATAACTCTTCCAGACGGCAAAAACCAGTGGGTGGCATCCGTTCCGGAGGCCACCCGCTTCATGCAAACCAGCGATTTTCGCCCTGAACTGGACATTCCTGGGTTGACAAACTACTACACTGGACTACTTGATTACTACATCATTAAAGCTGCACTGACTGGACATTGATGCATTTTTAGATGTTCAAAAACAAGGTAAAATTGGCTCCCTTTTCGTTGTTGTTTACTTAATTTTTTAATTTTTTTTTTTTTTTTAGGGTAAAATGTTCATACTATGCAGGATTGAAGCCAGTTGTATGGGAGCATTTTGTTAGGATGAGAATAGAGCAGGAGATGGAGCGGTTGCTGTTTTTTGCAACCGGCTGGAGTGTTGTTATAGGTTTGGTTGTTGAATTTTTTTTTTTTAATTTATTTTTTTGTGTTATGGATTTATTTACACCCCCTTACCCCCTCCTTTTTTTTTTTTCTTTTTTTTTTACCCGTACCTCATCCCATTCTTTTTTGGGCTACACAACACAATATATAAATTTTACTCTTTGAATGAATAGTAATCTTACTTTGGTAAGCTGGAATGTGAAGGGGTTGAACCATCCAATTAAACGAAAGTGTGTCATGTCACGTCTAAAGCAATTTAAACCTGGGGTACTGTTTTTGCAGGAAACCCATTTGCAGGATTCCGACCACTTGCGTTTGTCAAAATGTTGGTCAGGACAATTTTTTCATTCAAATTTTAAAGCTAAGGCCAGGGGCGCTGCTATTCTTATTGATCGAAATATCCCATTTATTCCCTCTAATGTTGTATTGGATAAAAATGGACGATTTGTAATAGTATCAGGTAAACTTGGCAATAAACATGTCACCTTGGCTAATCTGTATGCGCTGAATTTTGATGATGTACACTGTTTTCGCAACCTTTTTTCGCAGCTTCTAGATTTAAATACTCATTCTCTAATTCTTGGGGGTGACTTTAATTTGTATATGGATCCGATCTTAGACCGCTCATCCTCAAAACCTGCTAGTCTTAATAAATCTGCAACTTATGTTAAGTCTTTTCTTGAGGAATATAGCCTTACAGATCCTTGGCGTTTTTTACATCCTAACGGCAGGGACTATTCTTTTTTTTCTCTCGTACACGATACTTATACCAGAATAGATTAATTTTTTGTTGACAATTTATTAACTGCAAGAACAAAGGTTATTAATTATGATAGCATTTCGGTTTCTGATCATGCCCCTCTTGTACTTAAAATGATCCCCCATGGATGTGACTCCATGAGAAAGCATTGGAGATTGGATCCATTATTACTTACAGATGAAAAATTGGTTGCGAATATTTCTTCTAAAATTAATTTTTTTTTGAAAGAAAATAAAACTCCTGGTATGCCAAATAAAACGATATGGGAGGCCATGAAGGCATTTCTTAGGGGGGAATTTATCTCATTGGCAGCATTTAAAAGACGATCCATAATACAGGAACAGAAGGCTATTTTAGATCAAATCTTGGACATTGACAGACAATATGCTCAATCTCCATCACCCGCTCTGTACAAGGAACGTATGACATTACAAACTAAACTTAATTTACTTTCTACTCGACAAATTGAAGGTTGTTTAATAAGGAACAAGAGTGAATTTTATGAACATGGCGAAAAAACCAGTAAACTTCTAGCTAATCAACTGCGTGGTATTAGAGCTAAGCAAATTATTACTGGAGTTAGGACAGATAAAGGAGAGGTGACATCTGACCAACAAGTGATTAATGATATTTTCAGGTCATTTTATTCCAAATTATATACCTCAGAATATACAACAAACTTAAATGATTTGGAAATTTTTTTTGATTCTATTAATATCCCTTCGATTTCTTCAGTATCTCGGCAAATTCTAGAAGCTCCCATCACAAAAGAAAAAATTCAACTGGCAATATCATCTATGCAATCAGGAAAATCTCCAGGACCTGATGGGTTTTCCGCTGATTTTTTTCAAAAAATTCTCTGACGACCTTGCCCCTTTCCTTTGTCAAGTTTTTAGAGTCGCTTGACTCCGGTACACTTCCTCCTTCATGTTATCAGGCCTGTATCACTGTGTTGCTTAAAAAAGATAAGGATCCTGTTGATTGTGCTTCTTACAGGCCTATTTCTTTGACAAAATTTTAACATTGGTATTTAACAAAGTTGTTAGCTTCAAGGTTGGAAAAGATTCTTCCTTTTATAATTTCACAGGACCAAACCGGTTTCATTAAAAATCGCCATTCTTTTTTTAACTTGCGGCGGTCGTTTAATATTATTTATACTCCTCACCACAACATACCTGAATGTCTTATTAGTTTGGACGCTGAAAAGGCATTCGATAGGGTTGAGTGGGAGTATTTTTTTACTTTGGAGAGGTTCGGTTTTGGTCCTTCCTTCTGTTCCTGGATTAAACTTCTCTATGCTAGTCCTTTAGCTTCAGTGTTAACTAATTGTCGCTATTCTGACTATTTTAGACTTTACCGTGGTACGAGGCAAGGCTGTCCTTTGAGCCCGTTGCTCTTTGCCTTGGCAATTGAGCCATTAGCTATTGCAATCCGTGGGAGCCGGGACTTTCTAGGCATTCGTAGGGGTGGCATTGAGCATAGGGTTTCACTCTATGCTGACGATCTCTTACTATTTCTCTCCAACCCACATACTTCATTACCCACTATACTCAACATTTTGGATAGTTTTAGTAGGTTTTCTGGTTATAAAATTAATCTTAAGAGTGAATTGTTTCCGATTAATGAAAAGATTCAAGTTCAGGATTTTGAAAATTTTCCTTTCAAGGTTGTTATTGATCATTTTAATTATCTTGGGATATGTGTCACTAAACAACTTAATTACTTGTTTAAAAATAATTTTCTCCCCTTATTTGATCAGTGCAAGCTAATACTTTCCAAATGGTCCCCATTATCCTTGTCCTTAATTGGCAGAATCAATTCTGTAAAAATGATGTTACTTCCAAAGTTTTTATATTTGTTTCAGTGTCTCCCCATTTTTATTCCTAAATCCTTTTTTAAGTCTTTGGACTCTCTGATTACCTCATTTATTTGGAATGGTAAACATCCGAGATTGAGGAAAGTTTTTCTTCAAAGACCCAAATCAGTGGGTGGCATGGCTCTGCCTAACTTTCAATATTATTACTGGGCAGCAAATATCAGGTGCATGTTATATTGGAAACATTTTTATCTGGAACCCAAATCACCCATTTGGATCCTTATGGAGTCACATGTGGACAATCAAACCTCCCTACCGGCAATTTTAGGTTCACCACTTCCCCTTGCTTTGTCTACACTGGGTAATAATAAAGTAGTTCCTCAGTCTCTTAGAATTTGGTCTCCATTCAGGAAAAATTTCGGTCTTCAGTTTTTCTCCATTACAAGTCCAATTGCCGCAAATCATTTATTTACCCCATCAACTATTGATAGTGCATTTCATATATGGCACAGAAAAGGTTTAAAATCTTTTGCGGATTTATATTTTGATGGTCAATTTGCAAGTTTTTCTCAACTTTCCACTAAATTCGACATCACTTCTACACATTTTTTCCGCTTCCTCCAGGTCAGACATTATGTGCAAACCATGACAAAACAGTTCCCTCAAAAACCTTCTGATAATCCTCTAGATGATTTTTTTTATTAGTTAAACCAACTTCTAAGGGGGTAATATCAGTTTTATATAATTTAATTTAAAATTTACAATCTTCTTCTCTGGCCGCTATTAAATTGAATTGGGAACAAGATCTTAATTTTACTTTTACTGATGAACTGTGGGACTCTATTCTTGGCCAGGTTCACACTGCATCAATGTGTGCTCGTCACGCTCTTATTCAATTTAAGATTGTACACCGGGTGCACCTGTCCAAGGTTAAGTTAGCACGTATTTACTCGGATATAGACCCAACTTGTGAAAAGTGTGGTAGCGCTCCTGGCACTTTGCTTCACATGTATTGGTCCTGCCCTGCATTGATGAATTTTTGGCATTCTGTTTTTATCACTATGTCTGAAGTCCTGCAATATCAAATTAAACCTGATCCATTATGCGCCATTTTTGGTGTGGCTCCAGAACTTGTCTTGCCAAATTCCAAATTAAAAGTATTCAAATTTTCATTATTATTGGCTAGACGTGCTGTATTACTGAAGTGGAAAGACTCTTCGCCCCCTTCACATTTACAGTGGATAAAAGATATAATGTCCTGTTTGGATTTAGAAAAAATCAGATATACAGTTCGTGGCTCTGAAAACAAATTCTATAAATTATGGCGCCCGTTTCTTGATTTCTTTGAATGACCCACGATTATAGTTTCTGAGTAGCTCATATCCCCTTTACCCCACCCCACCTCACACACACATTTTTTTTCATATATATATATATTTTTTTTTTGTATTTTTTTAATTATTGTTTAAAGGTTTTTGTGTTTTGAAGCATTTACATTTGTTTGCTTTAAATTCTAGTTTTGCACTGTTTGGTTAAAACAAAAATGAAAATTTCTAATACTTTGTATTGTATTGATACTTCAATTAATAGTAATAAAAAGACCTTTGAAAGAAAGAAAACCACATTGCTCCTCCTGAATCCAAGGTTCGACCAATAGCCGGACTCTCCAGTACCTTGGCATAGACCTTCCCAGGGAGGCCGAGGAGTGTGATCCCTCTAAAGTTGGAGCACACCCTCCGGTCCCCTTTTTTGAAGAGAGGAACCACCACCCCGGTTTGCCATGTCAAAGGCACTGCCCCCGACCTCCACGCAATGTTGCAGAGGCGTGTCAACCATGACAGCTGTACAACATCCAGGGCCTTGAGATACTCGGGGCGAATCTCATCCACCCCCGGGGCCCAGCCACCAAGGAGATTTTTAACCACCTTGGCAACCTCAGCCCCTGTGATAGGCGAGTCATCCCCCTCGTCCACAAACCCTGCTTCCTCTGTGGCAGGCGTATCAGTGGGATTGAGGAGATCCTCGAAGTATTCCTTCCACCGCCCAACAATATCCCCAGTCGAAGTCAACAGCGCCCCGTCCGCACTATACACAGTGTGGACAGGGAGCTGCTTTCCCCTCCTGAGCCACCAGACAGTTTGCCAGAATCTCTTCGAGGCCGACCGAAAGTCTTGTTCCATGGCCTCACCGAACTCCTCCCATACCCGGGTTTTTACTTCAGCAACCACCCGAGCTGCGCTCCGCTTGGCCTACCGGTACACCTCGGCTGCTTCGGGAGTCCCACAAGCCAACCAAGCTTGATAGGACTCCTTCTTCAGCTTAATGGCCCCCTTCACCACTGGTGTCCACCACTTGATTCGGGGGTTGCCACCACGAGATGCACCAACCACCTTGCGGCTGCAGCTCTGGGCCACCGCTTCAACAGAGGTGGAGAACATGGCCCATTCAGACTCAATGTCTCCAGACTCCCTCGGAATGTGGTTGAAGTTCTTCCGGAGGTGGGAGTTGAAGACCTCCCGGACAGGGGCCTCAGCCAGACGTTCCCAGCACACCCTCACTATACGTTTGGGTCTACCAGGTCTGAATGGCTTCCTCCCCTGCCATCGGATCCAACTCACCACCAGGTGGTGATCAGTTGACAGCTCTGCACCTCTCTTTACCCGAGTGTCCAAGACATACGGTCGCAGGTCTGATGACACGATAACAAAATCGATCATTGACCTGCGACCTAGGGTGTCCTGGTGCCAGGTGCACATATGGACACCCTTATGCTTGAACATGGTGTTCGTTATGGACAAACTGTGGTTAGCACAGAAGTCCAGTAACTGAACACCACTCGGGTTCAGATCGGGCAGGCCGTTCCTCCCAGTCACTCCCATCCAGGTTTCAATGTCGTTGCCCACGTGCACATTGAAGTCCCCCAGAAGGACAGTGGAGTCTCCAAGAGGAGCACCCTCCAGCACCCCAGTCACAGACTCCAAAAAGGGTGGGTACTCTGAAACATCATTTGGTGCATAAGCACAAATGATGGTCAGGACCCGTTTCCCAACCCGAAGGCGCAGGGAAGCAACCCTTTCATCCACCGGGGAAAACTCCAATATAGAGGCAGCAAGGTGGGGGATACAAGAATACACACCCCTGCTCGTCGCCTCTCGCCCAGGGCAACTCCAGAAAAGGCCAAGCTCCAGCCCCTTTCCAGAAGACTGGTTCCGGAACTGGAGCTGTGTGTTGAGGTGAGGCCGACTATATCTAGCCGGTATCTCTCAAACTCGTACACCAGCTCAGGCTCCCTCCCCACCAGAGAGGTGACATTCCATGTACCAAAAGCCAGTTTAGAAAGCTTGGGATCAGTTCGCCAATATCTCCGCCTTTGACCGCCACCTAATCCACATAGCACCGGACCCCCATGATCCCTCCTGCAGGTGGTGAGCCCACTGGAGGGCGGACCCATGTAACTCCTTCGGGCTGAGCCCGACCGGGTGCCATGGGTGGAAACCCGGCCACCAGATGCTAGCCATCGAGCCCCTCCCCCAGGCCTGGCTCCAGGGTGGGGCCCCAGTAACCCCATACCGGGCGGGGTACACTGAATCCTTGATCTAGGATTTATCATGAGTCGGTTGGATCGTTCTTAGTCTGGCTCTTCACCCAGGACCAGTTTGTCTTGGATGACCCTATCAGAGGCAAATAGCCCCGAACAACATAGCTCCTGGGATCACTGGGGCATGCAAACCTCCCACCACGATAAGGTGACGGTCCATGAGGGGGTCTTCCTCTTCTTGCTTTCCAAAGTCATCCTATAGACTACCATCCAATGCTGTCTAGCTACATTCTCCCCTGCCACCACCTTGCAGTCTCCTTTCAGATTTCTCCTTCGGCATGAGATGTAGTCCACCTGTGCGCACCTTCCTCCACTCTTGTAAGTCACCCTATGTTCCTCTCTCTTCTTGAAGTATGTGTTCACCACAGCTATTTCCATCCTGGTAGCAAAATCCACAACATCTGTCTTTGCACATTTCTCTCTTTAACACTATACCTACCCAAGACCTCCTCATCACCTCTGTTCCTTTCACCTACATGTCCATTAAAGTCCGCTCCAATCACCACTCTCTCCCCCTGGGAACGCTCTCTCCCACTTCATCCAACTTACTCCAAAATTCCTTTCTTTTACTTGACATCCAACTTGTGGGGCATACGCACTGACAGCATTCACCATCACACTTCTAGCTTCAAACTCATGATTCTGTCTGACTCCCTCTTTACCTCCTGAACACTCTTCACATACTCTTCCTTCAAGATTACTCATACTCAATTTCTCTTCCTATCTACACCATAATGGAACAGTTTCACTCCACCTCCAATGCTCCTAGCCTTGCTTCCCTTCCATCTGGTTTCTTGAACACACAGTATATCTACCTTTCTTCCCTCCATCATATCAGCCAACTCTCTGCCTTCACCAGTTATAGCTCCTATATTTAACGTCCCTACTCTCACCTCCACACTGCTACGTTTCCTTTTTCTCTCTCTATCCTTCCTAACATGCCTTCTCCCTCTCCTCCTCCTTGACCTTCGACCAACAATAGCCAAATTTCCACCAGCACCCTGTTGGTTCACAGCATCGGTGGTGGTGGTTGTTAATCCGAGCCTCCATTGATCCAGTATGAAAGTCTCATTCGTCATGATCCACATGTTTGATTTGGCAAAGGTTTTACATTGGATGCCCTTCCTGACACAACCCTCCCCATGTACCCAAGCTTGGGACCGGCACTAGGAGTACACTGGCTTATGCACCCCCTGTGGCTGGGTTAATCCATGTACAAACTATGAAACAAAATTGTCCTAGCTTAAACTGTGGAACGAGTTGGCCGGATAAACTCGTACAGACAGGTGGATCATCATACATAATGTGTCCCATCTTTTGACAGTCATATAGATGGGAGTTCTGGAGTGGTCATTGGTCTCCTGACCTCAGTATCATTGAGACACTTTGGTTTGATCTCAAATGTGCAGTTTGTGCTAGACAGCCCAAGAATTTACAGGACTTGGGAGGCTGTTGGGCTTTACCATCTGAGAAAATAAAGTGCCTCACCCATAACTATCACAAAAAACTACAAGCTAGCATTGAGCTATATCACAGTTTATTTAGGGTACACAGGCGTGGTGGAGATGTTCAGTTTTGTTGGGTCCCTGCACATGAAGGGTTGAAAGGGAATGACTGTGCAAACAAATTAGCAAAAAGTGTACTTGGGAAAGAAATAACTATACCATTGTCACTTGGAAAAGGAGAAGGCAAAACAGTAATCAAGAAAAAAGGAATTGAGCTATGGCAAAAATGATGGGATGAAGATCATAAAGGTAGATCGTATTACAGAATACAAAAATCTATTGCATTAAGAATAATAAAACGACAAACAGGAGGGAAGATCCTATGGCAAGACTCAGACTGGATCACACGTTTAAATAGCACTTTGTTCATCATGGGGAAAAGCAAAAGTGACAAGTGTAGAGAATGTGGAGTAAAAGAAAATGTCGAGCACATCTTATTACACTGTTATGAGTATGGAAATGAAAGACCAAATGAAAAATGAAGTTTGAGAGGCCGGTAGGGAATGGGATTTAACTGGGATTCTGGGAACAGATGGAGAGACACTAGGAATCACGAGAAGGGCTCTTTTCTCTTTTAAATAACACAGGATTAAGTCACAGAATTTAGGGGTCGGATTCAAATGATATGTTACACACTCTTGTACAGTAGGTGGCGGTATGCATCTTTCAGTAGCTTGCTATCCTGCAGTAACCGAGAGAAAAAGCAGCTAGCACTGATGTTAAATGGAGTAATAGAGTATTAAAAACTGAGATAATCCCTGTTCAAAAGTTTGCATACCCTAAGTATTCATTTAATGATGGCACTATTTTGAAATGCCTCATAGTTTAAGTTGAACCTCATTTAAAATGCATTTTGCCTGATCACTCATGTTTTCTTTAAAGAATGGTACACATTTTGCAAATTCTGCCAGGGTATATAAACTAATACACATTTTATATGCAGAGACTTGTAATGATTACCAAATGTTTTTGTGGGTTTTGAAGTGAACTGTCCACTTTCCAAAGATGAAATGTAGCCTCTTAGTGAAAGCTGCTGAACAAATGTTTGTTGCAATATACAAATGTTGAACCCAAATTACAATGTTTTTCTGAACTCAAAATGGCTCACTGTGTCCTGAAACTATAACAAAGGGCTTAGCCAAAGTGGGGGGGGGAAATAAACAGATCTGCCTTGTTTGTTTTTTCCTTTAAATATCAGTGATCCAAGTATTGTTTATAGATGTGCATGAAACCATACTTCTGTACTATAAATTTGTGCTTTTGTGAACCATCCATTATCCAAGTTTCATTAATTCTTCTTCTTTTAGATTTGATTGGCGGTTGGCAACCAGCTTACAGGTGCATTAGTGCCACGTACTTCTCTATATCATCACTCTATCTGGTCAGGTGCTGTAGTCCAAAGTCAGTTTCATTAATTCAAACCACAACTTTACTATAAAGTGTTAACCTATTGGCAATAATTTAAGTTAATGGGTGCATGCATTTGCTTGTTTTTTTTTTTCCCCAAGTGTTTCAAAAAATACTTTTCAGAAGGAAAAACAAAGTGCTTCTATTGCCAAAATGGTTAATCACAAACAGCCCAGCATTGATTCTTCTTTTAGATTTGATTGGCGGTTGGCAAACAGCTTACAGGTGTATTACTGCCACCTACTCTTCTTCTTTTAGATTTGATTGGCAGTTGGCAACCAGCTTACGGGTGCATTACCGCCACTGACTATCTTCTTTTTTTTAGATTTGACTAGTGCCTACCTGTGCATGCCCGTAGAAAGCAGGTGTAAGCAAGCAAGTCAGCACTCATTCAGTGATGCCTGCCTTTGATCTTTGGTGTCATAGCGAGTCCTATGAACTTGGATGATATCATAGCGAGTCCTATGATCATGAGTGATGACTGCCTGTCTTTGATGTCATACTGAGTCCTATGATCTTTGATGGCACAGCAAGTCCTATGATTTGATGTCATAGCGAGTCCTGTACCCGTAGGTAGACTTGGTTTGCAGTCTGGTGACAAGCCACCGGCTGCTGGTCGCTGCGTGTGCGAGCGCCCTAAACCTACATGTTTTTGGTATGCGGGAGGAAACCGGAGAAATCCCGGAGTAAACCCACGCAACACGGGGAGAACATGCAAACTCCACACAGCTCACTGTTGGTCGGGGGCTGGGATCGAACCCACGACCTCATGATCCCCGCGATCCCCCGGCCAAGGGTAAAACTGTGCTGCCACAGTGCTAAACCACTGCGCCACCGTGCAGCCCGGTGTTTGATCTTTGATGTCATAGTGAGTCCTATGATGGTGAGTGATGCCTGCCTTTTACATAGGAACATAATGCAGACATCATGGGAGCATCATAGGTGGCCCTATGATCTTTGGCTGTGACACACACTGACAGACACACAGATTTCTTGAATTTATGGATGGAGTGATGATGATTGGTGGTTGGCAACCAGCTTACAGGTGCGTTACTGCCACTATCAGGGAAAACGTCACAAAGTTATGAGGAAAAACAGACACACAGAAAGACAGACATATAAAGTGTGTGGCGGTAATACAACTGTAGGCTGGTTGCCAACCGCCAATCAAATCTAAAAGAAGACGACTTGAGAATATAGAGACACAGTCCTGAAGACGGCCACACCTTGGACGGATGTTTTTCCACACATAAGGAGTTGTTCACAACTCCTTATACAAAGAGTGATGATAATCAAGTCAGTGGCGGTAATGCACCTTTAAGCTGGTTGCCAACCATCAATCAAATCTAAAAGAAGACTTGACCATCATCACTCCACATCCCCGTACAAGGAGCGCCGAACAACTCCCCATGTGTGAAAAAATTATCCATCCCCAGACTGTGTAACCACTCTGACCAAGACCTCCTTGGTGTTCAGACATCATTCTGTATATCAACAGCTGGAGTCCTTGTTGTCTTCCCACCCAGCATTGATAGCCCTGATGTTTATTTTTAAGAGGATTACTCCATCTCCCTCCCTTTAACCACAGACTAAACAGTTTAGACACCACAGAGATTCAAGAAATCTGTGTGTGTCATGACCATAGGACTTGCTAAAAGATCATCGGATCGCCTATGATGTTCCTTTGATCTCTACATGACGTCTATATGTCATATATACACCATAGTAGAGTGATTCAAGAAAATCTGTGTGTGATCAAAGGCAGGCATCACTCACGATCACACATCAAAGATCAAAAACAGGCATCACTCATGATCATAGGATATCAAAGATCAAACGCAGGCATCACTCACGATCATAGGACTCAATATGACATCAAAGATCAAATGCATGCATCATAGGACTCGCTATGCCATCAGTCTATAGTGTCTATATGACATCATATAGACACCATAGGCATAAAGTGCAAAGATTAAAGGACTCATTATGATGATTATAGGACTCGCTATATATATGGTGTCGATAGCCATCGTCTGTCTGTCACGACCATAGGACTCGCTAAAAGATCATAGGATCGCCTATGATGTTCCTATGATCTCTACATAATGTCATATAGACACCAAAGTATAGAGTGATTCAAGAAAATCTGTGTGATCAAAGGCAGGCATCACTCACGATCACACAACATCAAAGATCAAAGGCAGGCATCACTCACGCTCACTCACTATCATAGGACTCAAAGATCAAACGCAGGCATCACTCACGATCGTAGGACTTGCTATGACATCATCAAAGATCAAATGCATGCATCATAGGACTCACTATGCCATCAGCCTATGGTGTCTATATGACATCATATAGACACCATAGGCATAAAGCGCTAAGATTAAAGGACTCATTATAATGATTATAGGACTCGTTATATACAGTGGGGCAAAAAAGTATTTAGTCAGCCACCAATTGTGCAAGTTCTCCCACTTAAAAGATGAGAGGTCTCCAATTTTCATCATGGGTATTCCTCAACTATGAGAGACAAAATGAGGAGAAAAAAAAATAATCCAGAAAATCACATTGAAGGATTTTTAATGAATTAATTGGTAAATTCCTCGGTAAAATAAGTATTTGGTCAATAACAAAAGTTCATCTCAATACTTTGTTATATACCCTTTGTTGGCAATGACGGAGGTCAAACGTTTTCTGTAAGTCTTCACAAGGTTTTCACACACTGTTGCTGGTATTTTGGCCCATTCCTCCATGCAGATCTCCTCTAGAGCAGTGATGTTTTGGGGCTGTTGCTGGGCAACACGGACTTTCAACTCCCTCCAAAGATTTTCTGTGGGGTTGAGATCTGGAGACTGGCTAGGCCACTCCAGGACCTTGAAATGCTTATTACGAAGCCACTCCTTCGTTGTCCGGGCGGTGTGTTTGGGATCATTGTCATGCTGAAAGACCCAGCCACGTTTCATCTTCAGTGCCCTTGCTGATGGAAGGAGGTTTTCACTCATAATCTCACGATACATGGCCCCATTCATTCTTTCCTTTACACGGATCAGTCATCCTGGTACCTTTGCAGAAAAACAGCCCCAAAGCATGATGTTTCCACCCCCATGCTTCACAGTAGGTATGGTGTTCTTTCTCCTCCAAACACGACAAGTTGAGTTTTTACAATAAAGTTCTATTTTGGTTTCATCTGACCATATGACATTCTCCCAGTTCTCTTCTGGATCATCCAAATGCTCTCTAGCAAACTTCAGACGGGCCTGGACATGTACTGGCTTAAGCAGGGGGACACGTCTGGCACTGCAGGGTTTGAGTCCCTGGCGGCGTAGTGTGTTACTGATGGTAGCCTTTGTTACTTTGGTCCCAGCTCTCTGCAGGTCATTCACTAGGTCCCCCCGTGTGGTTCTGGGATTTTTGCTCACCATTCTCGTGATCATTTTGACCCCACGGGGTGAGAACTTGCGTGGAGCCCCAGATCAAGGGAGATTATCAGTGGTCTTGTATGTCTTCCATTTTCTAATAATTGCTCCCACAGTTGATTTTTTTCACACCAAGCTGCTTACCTATTGCAGATTCAGTCTTCCCAGCCTGGTGCAGGTCTACAATTTTGTTTCTGGTGTCCTTTGACAGCTCTTTGGTCTTGGCCATAGTGGAGTTTGGAGTCTGACTGTTTGAGGTTGTGGACAGGTGTCTTTTATACTGATAGAGTTCAAACAGGTGCCATTAATACAGGTAACGAATGGAGGACAGAGGAGCCTCTTAAAGAAGTTGTTACAGGTCTGTGAGAGCCAGAAATCTTGCTTGTTTGTAGGTGACCAAATACTTATTTTTACCGAGAAATTTACCAATTAATTCATTAAAAATCATTCAATGTGATTTTCTGGATTTTTTTTTTCTCATTTTGCCTCTCATAGTTGAGGTATACCCATGATAAAAATTGGAGACCTCTCTCATCTTTTAAGTAAGAGAACTTGCACAATTGGTGGCTGACTAAATACTTTTTTCCCCACTGTATATGGTGTCTATGACTATGGTGTCTATAGCCATCATCTGTCTGTCAACACCATATGACTCGCTAAAAGATCATAGGATTTGCTTATGACGTGCCTATGATGTCATATAGACACCATGTGTCTGTCTGTCACAACCATAGGACTCACTAAAAGATCATAGGACTCGCTATGACATCATCAAAGATCATAGGACTCCCTATGACATCAAAGATCAAAGGCAGGAATTACTGAACAAGTGGCGACATGCTTGCTTACACCAGCTTTCTTCGGGCATGCAGAAATACTTGATTATACTTGGTTTCTAGGGGTATGCACGGGTATGCACTAGTTTAAGTTGATTTAATAAATTTGTGTAAAAAATTAAGAATAATTTTTGATAAAATATTTATTTATATAAATCCATAAATACTAGTGCATGCCTGTGCATGCCCGTAGAAACCAAGTATAAGCAAGTATTTCTGCATGCCTGTAAAAAGCAGGTGTAAGCAAGTGCATCACCACTTGTTCAGTGATGCCTGTCTTTGATCTTTGATGTAACAGCGAGTCCTATGATCTTTGTCATACCACTCGTTCAGTGATGCCTGCCTTTGATCTTTGATGTCATAGTGAGTCCTATGATCTTTGATGTCATAGCGAGTCCTGTGATCGTGAGTGATGCCTGCCTTTGGTCTTTGATGCCATAGCGAGTCCTATGATTGTGAGTGATGCCTGCCTTTGGTTTCATAGCAAGTCCTATGATTGTGACATAGTCACATTGTCACAGAGATTTCTTGAAATATATATAGAGTGATGGTAAGAAAAGCCAAGATATAGAGTGAAGTATGTGGAAATTTATAGAGGGATATAAAGAGTGATATTAAACAGAGTGAAGAGCTGATAGTGTTATAGATATCATATAGACATGAATGAATGAATGAATGAATGAATGAATTTATTTCGGATAGTACAGTACAGGTTAAAAGAAACTGTATAATATAACAACAAGGTCAAATTAGACAAAGACTCCTTCTATACAATTCCACGTGAGTTATCCGAAATGGGTGATGGCTGAAGCCGCAGCTTATATTGCCCACCCATATTCCATCCAAGAATTCAAAAGAGAAAACAAGACAAGAGCGATTACAATTTAAAACAAAGCTAAGACAAAATGTGACTGAGAGAAAAAAAAAAAGAAAGCTAAGTTAAGCGGTTACTATTCAAAACAAATCTAAGACAAAATGTCACAGAGAAAAAACAAAAAAAAAACTAAGCTACAACACAATAAGGCTGGATATGTCAATCCTTGTGAGTTTACATGTCGTCTTGTAAATATGTTTGGAGTATTTCTTCCTTTAGTTTTTGTTTAAATTGTCCAAGCGTTGTACATGATTTTAATTCAGGTCCAAAATCGTTCCATAATCTGACTCCTTGCACTGAAATACAGTGTTGCTTGGTGGTTGTTCTCACTGTAGGCTTTTGAAATATACATGTTCCTCTGAAGTGATATCGTTTCTCCCTTGTTTGGAACAACTTTTGGATATTTGTGGGCAGTGATAAATTCTTCACTTTGAACATTATTGCGGTTTTAAAGTCAACCAGATCTTTCAACTTGAGTTTTTTGTTTGAGAAAAAGTGGGTTTGTTGGTTCCCTGTAAGCTGCTTTGTTTATTATTCTAATAGCTCTCTTTTGAAGCATAAAGAGTGGATATATGTTTGTTTTATATGCATTTCCCCATACTTCATTACAATATGTCATGTATGGGAGTATTAATGAATGATACAAGGTGTATAGTGTGGGTTGATTCAGCAAATATTTCACTCTGTGTAATATTGCAATTGATTTGGATACTTTACCTTTAATATAATTAATATGTGACTTCCAACACAGTTTGTTATCAATTATTACTCCAAGGAATTTAGTTTCAGATACCCTTTCAATCTCTACACCATTTACATTGAGTTTGGGTACTGGGTTGTTGTGATGGTTGTTAAAGACTATAAATTTTGTCTTACTTAAATTGAGCGTTAATTTGTTTGAATCAAACCACAGTTTAAGCTTTCCTAATTCCTTTCCGAGTGTATCCAGAAGTTGTTCCAAATTGTTTCCACTGCATAGCAGATTAGTGTCATCGGCAAACAATATTAAGTCCATTTTTTCTGAAACTTTACATATATCGTTTATATACATATTGAATAATAATGGTCCCAAAACTGAACCCTGTGGGACTCCACAGGTGACCTTCAGCAACTCTGAGTTTTTGTTGCTAACACATACATACTGATATCTTTTCTTTAAGTAACTACTTAACCAGGATAGTGCTACCCCTCTAATACCATAATTTTGTAGTTTCTTTAATAATAAATTATGATCTACTGTATCAAATGCTTTTTTAAGATCTAGGAATACTCCAACTGAATACTCTTTATTTTCAATGGCTGTTGATATTTTTTTCTGTAAATTCCATTAGGGCATTTGCAGTTGTCCTCTTGTGTCTGAACCCATATTGCTGCTCACATAATAAATCATTCTTCAGTATGAAGTTGTCAGTTCTCTCATAGAATATTTTTTCAAGTATCTTGGAAAATTGCGGTAATAGTGAAATTGGTCTATAGTTTGAGAGTTCCCCTCTGTCGCCCGTCTTGTATATCGGAATTACTTTAGCTATTTTCATTGCATTGGGAAATATACCTGATTGGAGAGACAGGTTACAGATATACGTCAGTGGTTTTACTATGCATTCGATAACAGTTTTGACTAGTAGCATGTCAATACCATCACAGTCAGTAGATGTTTTACTTTTGAACGATTTAACAATTTCAATGACCTCTCTTTCGTCTGTGTTCTTTATGAAGATGGAGTCTTTTACAGCAGTGTTATTGCATATTGTATTACCTGTAGGCACCGTAGTGGGTATTTCTCGGGCCAGTTTAGGTCCAATGTTAACAAAAAAATTATTAAATTCATCTGCAGGATAAGCTATATTGAGACTCTGAGTCGTTTTATTATTTTTTGGAACATTAGTTGGGTAGCTTGTATTTCTGCTTTTATTTCCAAGGATACTGTTGAGTGTTGTCCATGTATTTTTAATATTGTCTTTGTTTTTTGCCAGTTCTTTACTGTAATAGTCTCTTTTACTACATCTTATTATATATGTTAACTTATTTTTGTATGTTTTATACCGCTGCTCTGCTTCTTTTGTTCTTTTCTTTAGGAAAGCTTTATATAATAAATTTTTCTTTTTACACGCCTTTTGTAGTCCTTTGGTTAACCATGGCTTATCAGCAAATTTGTGTTTAAGCTTTTTTTTTTTTTACTAATGGGCAGTTTTTTTCATAAAGAGTGGTTACAATGTTTATAAATGTGTCATAGGCTTCATTTACATCTGATACATAGACTTCTGTCCAGTCTTGCTTCAGCAAGTCCTCTTTAAGAGAACTGATTGCATTTGGTGATTTGTAGACATGGAAATCTCACTGTTTGAAGAAGATTGTTCGGAGCTCCTTGTGGGAGCTCGTTGTACAAAGATATAGAGTGAAGAAGACGAAGAAGAGGTTGCAAAACGAGAATTCTGACTTTTGATACAGAGTGATGTTTATTGAGTGAAGTACTTGGCGGTAAGGACTACAGCTCCTGACCAGATAGTGATGATATAGAGTGAAGTACGTGGCAGTAATGCACCTGTAAGCTGGTTGTCAACCGCCAATCAAATCTAAAAGAAGTGAAGTGCGTGGATAGGACACATGAGCATAGAGTGATGATATAGAGTGAAGTATGTGGCGGTAATGCACCTGTAAGCTGGTTGCCAACCGCCAATCAAATCTAAAAAGTAGTAGTAGTACGTGGTAGTAATGCACCTGTAAGCTGGTTGCCAACCACCAATCAAATCTAAAAGAAGAAGAAAGTTAGATTTATCCAAGTGTTTTGTGAATGTTTAGAAGGTGGAACTTTTGTTCCACCTTGAATTTTGTTACTCCCTTGCCACCATGAGGCAGAGCTGAGCAAAGAGCTTACCAGCTGCAGGGGATGTTGTTTTCAGTTAAGTTGTGCATCATTTTTTTTTGTCTTGAGGGTTGGGCCAATGAGGTATGTGTAGCATATTGGAAATGCCACAACATATGCCACTGATGTGAGGATGCAGGCACGGATGATGTCACCATGCCGTGGGTATTAGGGATGAGCCTATCAATACTCAAGTATCGATAATAGCTGGTGATACTTTTAAAATATCGTGATACCACTATGTTAATACAAAACGTGCAATTTGTTTTTATATTTATGTGCAAAAACCAGTTAAAATACTGGTTGAAAACATTAAAATACAACATTCAAAAATGACTTTAAAAGTTTTTATAAATCTATTGCTAAGATAAATGCTTTAAAATGGCAGTATGGCCACCAAATCATTTGGGGACCGGATCTGGGGACTGGAAGTGATACAAAGTTCCGTGGAAAGGACACTGTATTTTCATGGTTTTTTTTTTTTAGCCAATTATAATATTAAATTTTGTTTTCCTGGCTGCTACGTGGGCAACTTCCTGTCTCCAACTCACATAAGGGCGTCCTTTCCATGGAACTTGGTGTTACTTCCGGTCCCCAGGTACGATACACAGATGACTCGGCAGCCATATTGCCGCTGCATCCTGGGGGGGGGGGGCACAGAACAACTATTACTTCTGAAATGTTACACCATTCATCCAAATTCTATGGTGATACCAAGCAGCATAAAATTTGAAAAATAAACTAAGCACTATTAAAGTTTGGGATCAATAAAGTACATCTATTATTTTACAAACTGGGAAATTAGTGTTACAGCAGCATGACAGTAGAGAACCAAACAGAAACATACGCATGACAGACAAAGGGATTACCCATGGAAATTAAAAACGACTATAAAACTTATATACATCATAGCTTAATATATGATGACCCATATAAACACATGAATCATCCCGTTGCACAATGGAGGACCATCAGGAGCAGAGTGAAAAGTGAGGTGTTCAACAGCAAATCTGTAGTAGTCTACTGGAGAAAGTGCTTCGCTGTCTGTCCAGTGTGTGATGGAGGGGGTGATCAGGATTGTCCATGATGGATCACAGTTTGTGTTTTCCTCTTCACCACTGTCTCAAAGGTCCCCGGCCTGAAACCAATTATAGAGCCAGCCCTCTTGATAATCTTGTCAAGTCTGTTGGTGTCTCAGGCCCTGATACTGCTACCCTTGACAGACAGCAGCAAAGAAGATGGCGCTGGCGACAATGGTCTGGTAGAAAAGCTCCAACATCCTGCTACACACATTGAAGGATCTCAGCTCCCTCAGGAAGTAGTCTGCTCATCCCCTTCTTGTGCGCAGCATCGGTGTTGGATCTCCAGTCCAACCCGCTGCTGATTCTGACACCCAGATATTTGTAGTCCTCAACCACTCCCACATCCTCCCCCCTAATCTGCAGTGGCTGAGAAGATGTCTTCCTCCTCCTGAAGTCAATCACCATCTCTCTGGTCTTGCTGACATTCAACCTCAGGTGATTCTGCTCTGTCCACTCCACAGATCTGGCTACCAGTGCTCTGTACTCCCCCTCCATTCCTCCTCTTATACACCCCACAACAGATGAGTCGTCAGAGAATTTCTGCAGGTGGCATGACTCTGTGTTGTACTGAAAGTCAGTGGTGTATAAAGTAAAGAGAAAAGGAGAGAGCACAGTCCCCTGTGGAGCTCCCGTATCACTAGCCACCACTCCAGACAAGATATTGCTCATCCGGACAAACTGTGGCCTGCCTGTCAGGTAGTCAGTAATCCAGGAGATCAGAGCTGTCAACCCCCATCACCCGTAGCTTCTCACCCAGCAGCAGTGGCTGGATGGTGTTAAAGGCACTGGAGAAATAAAAAAAAGTGATTCTCAGTGTCTCCTCCGCCATCCAGGTACAGATGGGCTCGTTGCAGCGGTAGATGACAGCGTCTTCAACTCCTAAATGGGGCTGATATCCAAACATAATAAAATTTAAAAAAAAAAAATATATGCTGCTTGGTATTACCATAGAATTTGGATGAATAGTGAAACATTTCAGAAGTTTAAAAAAAATACTTGAATCCAGTTAAGAATCTTCACCAAATTAAGAAATTGAATTAATTTTGCATTCATTTTAAGCCTTAATTATTTTTATTTAATTTGCTCATTGTTTTATTTTATAAGCATTTCTTTCAAGTATTTATGTTCATAATTCATACTTCATATTGCCCTTGCAAAAAAGTTGTTAATGAAGCTGCAATCGTGATTTTGGGCAAAAAGTATCGGTATCAAATAAGTCCCATAAATTAATGGTATTGTATCGAAAGGAAAAATGCTGGTATCACCCATTCCTAGTGAGTACAGAGGAGTGCTGACAGCGAGAATCACTCTTTGGTGCTCCGCCTCCATGCCAGCAGTAACCTGTACTGTTAAGGGGTTAGCGTGCCATTTAGCATACTGTAACTTGTGTATTAACAATGCGTGTAATCAAGTTATCGTTCTGTGCAGCTCCTGCCTCCACTGTCCTGTTTCCAGACATAACAATTGGTGACGAGGAAAAAAATTGGTCTTCTGGAGGAAAATTAACCATCTTCCTGGAAAAGGGCATGTTATTCCCATGACCGTTTCTCATGAACCCGGGTGAGCCACCCATCCCATGGCCTTGTTGGTTTAAGGGGCTTCACTCATATGTGTCGGCTAGGGACCTAGCTAACGCTGCCAAGAGTCATCTACGTGCTGTGATATATTATTGCCTTGGCTTCGAGGGACAGTGGGTGTTGAATGCACTGGGCCCTGCAGAGACCTTCGGCGAATGTGCCGCTTTGATGGCCGAACATTTCACTGCCCCACAGAATGTGACGGCCCAGAGGTTTGTGTTTTACCAGTGCCAACAGCGAGAGGATGAGTTGTTTATATGGTACGTAGACGCCCTTCGTTGTTTAGCTAGCATGTGCAAGTTTGGGCATGAGGAGGACAGGATAATACTGTCACGGTTGAAGTGGTACGCTGCAAATCCGTTGTTACAGTACGTGTTGCAGAAGGAGCCGGACAGTGGCAAACACAGTGAAAATGGCTATGGGTGGTGCTATTGAGGATGCTGCACCTCCTACTGGAGACGGAGGTGACGGAATTAGCAGCCCAGGCAGCATCGCAGCTAACTGGCCCTGGCCCACGTGCCACACAATCAGCTCTGCCGGTGCAGACTGTTGCCCCGGTTGCTGAGCCCAACTACCCCCACACCTTCTCCAGAGGGCCCCGAGGTAGACACCGTAAGACAGCAGGTCATCACAGTGCAACAGCCCAGCAGTAAACTCAGTTTGGACCACAACAACTCGAGTCCGCTGCACTCAGACGTGGACGCAGCCACTCCCTGCCTCGCACCGCATGCTGAGCAAAACTGGAGCATCTAAAAGAGCCCCAGTCCGGAGCCACACAGGACCCGGTGCTGGTCCTTGCGCAGCACAAGCATTCTCGAGCTGCAGCCTCATTGCAGGAGGGAGAGTGTGATTTCCTGGACAATGGTAGAGCCAAAGATCAGAACACAGAGAGAACACGGCACAGAGAGAAGGCACAAACTGAATTCACCTCTGAGCCACCGTTGCGGCGTAGAAGAGTGAGTTTGTGTAGAAAGTGGGTCCCAGTGAACGATGACAACCCGGCACACATCCTGTCACGAAAGACAGCAACACATCACCATGACCACAACCAGCACAAGGAGATAGAGGGCAGAAGCGGAACTCATCTCACATCCTCACCGAACATTAGCCTCAAGGAGTCGTCGCTGCACTGCAGGATAGAGAGTTCGTAGCCCAGCAGGACCCAGCAGAGCAACGCCAACCGAGGGCACATCCTGTCACCACCATGAATGGCAAGCCAACACAGCAGCAACCAGCATCAGAGACAAGAGGGCAGCAGCACCAAGTACAGCTAAACAGATAGCTGCTCACACTACTTAAGTGGGTTCAGATCCAACGATCTGACCGCCTGGACCCACATACTATCCCGTCATTGCAGATGAGAATTGCCGCATAAGAGGCCAGCGGCCATCGAGATGGCCAGTGGTTCAAGATGGCATGCCAGCCGTCTGCGAAAGGTAAGAGCAGCTGCCTCAGATCAAGATGCAGCGCTGGAGCTGACCCAGCTGGTGTGGGACACGGGCTGGGACATTACTGATGAGCGAGCCATGACTCCTGCGAGATGGCACCTAGGCCTGCTGCTGCCAGCGCCTCCAGGGGCACGCTCACCGCGGGCTCGACTGAGGCCCCTAGAGGTGAACTGTGAAATGACTGTTTTGAAAATGTTTAGGCAGAGCATGGTTGACAACAGTGGCAGAATAACCCACTCAACCATGCAGGGTGTTATAGGTAGTCTACCCAGTTGCCCATGTTCATACTGGGTTATATATAAAAAAAAAAAAAAATAATGGATCTGGTTATGTTTTACTGTGTTAGTCGTATGCCACAATAGAAGTACCTAGCTAAGGTTAACCATCACCAGGAGGGTTCTGGTTTTTCCTGGGAAGGGGGGAGGGGTAGATGTGGCATATTAGAAATACCACAACATACGCCATGGACATGAGGATGCAGACGTGGATGACGTCACCACGCCGTGGGTATAGAGGACTGATGACAGGAATCACTCTTTGGCGCTCCGCCTCCATACCAGCAACAGCCTGGACTGCTAAGGGGTTAGCGTGCTAGTTACCATACTGTAACATGTGTATTGACGGTGTGTGTAATGGTTATGTTCACTGCCGCTGCTTCCTCCACTGTCCTGTTGACAGACATAACAGCATGCATGTCCTATTTTTTTTTTTTTTTTTACATTTCTGCAAGTAGTGATGTGATTGCTAATATGCTAGCAAGCTAATGTATAGGAATGTCATTTCAACAGATTTCCTGTGTATTTAGCTGCAATAAATGCTCAGACTTGAAATTGGTTTACAAAGCAACTAATATTGTTTGAGAAATAACTGAAATGTTTATTCTATGTGAGAAGCTGAAAATTTTGTCATTTTTACTTTGTTGTATTTTCTTTATTCAGTTCTCATGACATGAATGTGCAATTAAAACGCCAGTAACCAGAAGAACACCTTGTGTCCGTGATTTAACTGGGTGGAGTTACATTGAGAACTCAATCTGCTCGACATAAGGTGAAGTGGTGAAGATTTGCGTGTGCCTGTGAAGCACCCTTCAAGCAAGTTTCCTGGGGTTTCTCCGAACTCTAGCATTGAACAGAAAAGACTGTACATACACCTGCAGCCTCAGCAAGGCTGCTTGGGGTATTCAGTGGTGTGAAAAAGTGTTTGACCCTTTCTGATTTCTTTTTTTTTTGTATGTTTCACATTTAAATGTTTCAGATCAAACAAGTTTAAATATTAGACAAAGATAAAACAAGTAAATGCAGATCATCAAACAAATTTAAATATTAGACAAGGACAACGCAAGTAAATGCAGTTTTTAAATGAAGGTGTTTATCATTAAGGGGAAAAAAATCCAAACCTACATGACCCTGTGTGGAAAAAGTGATTGCCCCCTAAACCTAATAACTGGTTGGGCCACCCTTAGCAGCAACAGTTGCAATCAAGCATTTGCAATACCTGGCAATTAGTCTTTTACAGCACTGTGGAGGAATTTTGGCCCACTCATCTTTGCAAAATTGTTGTAATTCAGCCACAGTGGGGGGCTTCCGAGCATGAACCACCTTTTTAAGGTCATGCCACAGCGTCTCAATCGGATTCAGGTCAAGACTTTTTACTAGGCCACTCCAAAGTCTTCATTTTGTTTTTCTTAAGCCATTCAGAGGTGGACTTGCTAGTGTGTTTTGGATCATAGTCCTGCTGCAGAATCCAAGTGTGCTTCAGCTTGAGGTCACAAACAGATGGCCGGACATTCTCCTTCAGGATGTTTTGGTAGATGGCAGAATTTGTGATTCTGTTTACCACAGCATGTCTTCCAGGTCCCGAAACAGCCCCAGACCATCATACTACCACCACCATATTTTACTGTTGGTATGATGTTCCTTTTCTGAAATGCTGTTACTTTTACGCCGGATGTAATGGGACACACACCTTGCAAAAAGTTCAACTTCTCTCGTCAGTCCACAGAGTATTTCCCCAAAAGTCTTGGGGATCATCAAGATGTTTTCTGGCAAAACTGAGAAGAGCCTTTGTGTTCTTTTTGCTCAGCAGTGTTTTTCATCTTGGAACTCGTCTCGGAATGGCCATGCAGGCCATTTTTGCCCCATCTCTTTCTTGTGGTGGAGTCATGAACACTGACCTTAACTGAGACAAGTGAGGCCTGCAGTTCTTTGGATGTTGTTGTGGGGTATTTTGTGACCTCTTGGATGAGTCGTCGCTGTGCTCTTGGGGTAATTTTGATCAACTGGCCACTCCTTGGAAGGTTCACCATTGTTCCATGTTTTTGCCATTTGCGGATAATGGCTCTCACTGTGGTTTGCTGCAGTCCCAAAGCTTTAGAAATAGCTTTATAACCTTTTCCAGACTGATGGATCTGAATTACTTTTTCTCATTTGTTCCTGAATTTTTTTGGATCGCAGCATGATGTCTAGCTTTTGAGGATCTTTTGGTCTACTTCACTTTCAGGTATGTCCTATTTAAGTGATTTCTTGATTGAGAACAGGTGTGACAGTAATCGGGCCTGAGTGTGGCTAGAAAAATTGAACTTAGCTTTCCAAATATGTGATAAATCAGTTCATTTATGTTTTAACAGGAAGGGGTTGCAATCACTTTTTCACACAGGGCCATGTAGGTTTGGATTATTTTTTTTTACCCTTAGTAATAAACACCTTCATTTAAAAACTGCATTTTGTGTTTACCTGTGTTATCTTTGTCTAATATTTAAATTTGATGATCTGAAACATTTAAGTGTGACAAACATACAAAACAAATGAGAAATCAGGAAGGGGGCAAACACTTTTTCACACCACTGTATAAATGAGTCTAGTAGCAGTGCAGGGTGAAGAATTTTAGACAAATTAGACCATTGCTGACAGTGCAGCCAAGATGTTCCTGCATGCAATGATCTTCTCACACATCAATTACTGTTTTATCAACTGGTTACTTGCTGGTATAACCATAATCAAACCCACTGAATCCTTATATAAAAAAGCCATAAAAACCTTTGAGAAGAAACATCCCACATCATTGTCACATTTACAAGAAATACCATTTTGTCTTTTGAAAATTATGAAACTGTCAAATTTGCCTGCTCAATTTATAAATTATTAAATGGCTATGCCCCCCCTCCCCCAGAATGTTAAACTGAGGACTGTCACTGGCACAACCACCAGAGCAATCACTAGAGGAGAATGTGAGGCCCCCCACAGACACACCACATTTGCTCAATCTGTGCTATCAGTGAGGGGCACCAAGATCTGGAATAACATACCACCTGCAATCAGAGAACGTACCACACTAAACACTTTTAAGACTCATTGTAAAAATTGGCTTTTAAACAACCAAAACTGTACCCATAACTAGTGGTTGCTCTGCGGCATGCGCATATATATGCCCATGCGTCTCTCACACACACACATGCCGTGCCTGTTGTTGCTGAGAGGTGCTTGGGTGCATGTGTGTGTGTGTGTGTGTGTACACATACACAGCACTTCACTCGTGTGACATTTGAATATTTTGTTTTGTAGCACCTTAACTCTTGCACTTTAGCAAATCCACTTTGTACAGTTTAATTGCAGATGTTTTTCTCATGCGTGATTGTGTTTTTGAGACCTGCCGGGGGACTACAGATGCAAATTAGCAGTATTACTAAATCTGGCATACTTACATTTGTATTAATTTTTTTTGGTTTTTTGTATACTTTATTGATCCCCAGAGGAGAAATTGAGGGCATCCACCTGGATGGATGAAGCAGCCACGGTACGGCGCGATCCCTTAACCATTCACACACACATTCCCACCTAGGGCCACTTTAGAGTCTCCAATTAACCTAACCTGCATGTTTTTGGCATGTGGGAGGAAACCCATGCAGATACGGGGAGAACATGCAAACTCCACACAGATCACTGTTGGTCAGGGGCTGGGATCGAACCAGGGATCCCATGACCAAGGGTGAGTTGCTGTGCTGGTGCAGTGCTAACCACTGCGCCACCGCACCACCCCAATTAATGTTCATTAGTATGTAATGTCCCTTTCAAACAAACATTAAACTAAACTTAAACTAACTGCATACATTTAAAACAAGTTAAATGTGAAGAAGTGGTGCAACCTTGTAAATTGCTTTAAAGCACAGGTGTCAAACTCATTCCATGGAGGGCCAAGACCCCGCAGGTTTTCCTTCCAGCCAGTGTCTTCAACAGGTGATTTCATTGAATTTCTTCCCACTGATTGCTGATCAGTGAAAACACCTGCTGAAGACACTGGGTGGAAGTAAAACATGCAGGGTCTTGGCCCTCCATGGAATGAGTTTGACACCCCTGCTTTAAAGGGACTCTTAAGAATGGGCACGTGACGTCACCTGACGGGGAAAAAATGTGGGAAAAGTGTTATGCCTGTCTGTTTAGTAGTGAGCAACGAACACAGTTAAGCTGAAGCTTTTGAGAGGGTTGCTTCAGTCTGTTATTCCTCAGAATTCAAGATTCAAAGGCTTTATTATCGTGCACAGTTGAGACATGCAACATTTGCTGAGCAATAAAATTCTTACTCTGCTTACCGAACGAATGCCAAGGTAATAGGTACACATCAATACTAATAAGGTAATAACACACCTAATACCACATAATGTTAGAATGGGGAAGTTTTGCTGCATTATCAAATGCAACAACTGCTCTCACGATTGGTGTGGAAAAAGACTGATAACAGCATACGCTTTTCTTTTAACTTTTCAACTTGGAAAAAAGGTGGAGAGAATCGGGCCTCCGAGCAAACGGAGGCATCTAGGTTGAGGACTACAAATATCCGGGTGTCAGGATCAGCAGCGGGTTGGACTGGAGGTCCAACACCGATGCTGCGCACAAGAAGGGGATGAGCAGACTCTACTTCCTGAGAAAGCTGAGATCCTTCAACATGTGCAGCAGGATGCTGGAGCTTTTCTACCAGACCATTGTCACCAGCGCCATCTTCTTTGCTGCTGTCTGTTGGGGTAGCAATATTAGGGCCAGAGATACCAACAGACTTGACAAGATTATCAAGAGGGCTGGCTCCGTAACTGGTCTCAGACTGGAGACCTTTGAGACAGTAGTGGAGAGGAGAACACTAATTAAACTGCGATCCATCACGGACAATCCTGATCAACCCCTCCACCACACACTAGATAGACAGCAAAGCACTTTCTCCAGTAGACTACTACAGCTTCGGTGTCGAACGGCCAGGTACAGGAAATCTTTCTTGCCACATGCAATTTCACTGTACAATAACTCACTATGATGTTGTATTCTGGTCATAGCTATGCTGCCACACTGCACCTTACAGACTAACTGGTACCTTCACTCTGCTCCTGATAGTCCTTCATTGTGCAATGGGATGATTCATGTGTTTATACGGGTCATCATATATTAAGCTATGATGTATATAGGTTTTCTATAGTCGTTAGTTTTACTTTCCATGTGTAATCCGTTTTGTCTGTCGTGTGTGTTTGTGTTGTTTGGTTGTCTACTGTCATGCTGCTGTTACACTGTAATTTCCCAGTTTGGGATCAATAAAGTACATCTTTCTATCTAATGGAATGGATTGGAGCGGTCAGAAGGAAAGACATCAGCTTCGACAATATTCCTGCACACATGGTCGTGTGTTCAGTGTTTTCACAAAGGTAAGTTGTGATTTAAAAAATAATAAAGATGATACGCACATCACACAGTCCACCTGGTAGGGTGCTGGATCCAAAAAAAGGTCTGAAAAATCAAAGACAATCTGCACACCGAAAAACTCCCATTAAGTATTTATCAGTAATGTTTCAGGCCACTTGTCCTTCCTTAGATTGGTTGGACTAAATGGCAAATGGGACCAAATGGGACCCCAACCCCCTAGAAAGCATCCAAATAAAAAATTACATTTTTTATGGGGATACCAAACGCCCCAAAAATCAATTCAATCATTTTTATGTTAATATTTAATAAGTGGCAACTCTTGACCGGGTGTTGCAGTGTTGCAAGAGTTTTGGTTCGTAACCAGTCAAACTGGTTTCCAGTGAGAGTTGGACTGCGCCAGGACTGCCTTTTGTCACCAATCCTGTTGATAATTTTTATGGACAGGATATCTAGGCGCAGCCAAGGATTGGAGGGTGTCATGCTCGGTGACCACAGGATTCATCTCTGCTGTTTACGGATGATGATGTCCTGTTGGCTTGATCAAGCAATGGCCTACAGGCCTTGCTGGGATGGTTTGCTACAGATTGTGAAGTGGCTGGGATGAGAATCGGCACCTCCAAGTCAGAGTCCATGGTCCTCAGCTGGAAAAAGGTGGATTGTCCTCTCCGGGTTGGAGACGAGCTCCTGCCCCAAATGGAGGAGTTTAAGTATCTGGGCTATCTTTGGGCTGCACGGTGGCGCAGTGGTTAGCACTGCGGCAGCACAGTTTACCCTTGGCCGGGGGATTGTGGGGATCGTGGGTTCGATCCCAGCCCCTGACCAACAGTGATCTGTGTGGAGTTTGCATGTTCTCCCCGTGTTGCGTGGGTTTACTCCGGGATTTCTCCGGTTTCCTTCCACATGCCAAAAACATGCATGTTAGGTTAATTAGCTGTTCTAAATTGTCCCTAGATATTTGTTTCCTATAGGCCCTTAGAATAGAGGGTTAGTATTAATGAAAGCGCTTTGAGTGGTCTTTGTGACTAGAAAAGCGCTATATAAGTGCAGGTTAGTATCTCGGGGTCTCATTCACGAGTGAGGGGAGAATGGAGCGAGAGATTGACAGACGGCTCGGAGCAGCCTCTGCAATGATGTGGACGTTGTATCAGTCTGTCTTGGTGAAGAGGGAGCTGAGCTTTAAAACAAAGCTGTCGATTTACCGGTCAATCACTTTTGTGGTGTAATCTAGGCATTACATATGTGGAGCCACTAGGGGGCGACACAGACCGGATGTTTTCAGGTGTACAGCATGATAGAGAATAACATGGCGGAGTTCGTGTGTTAATGTGTTGCAACCAGTCAATAAAGGAGGCTCCGTGTTCACCCAAAGCAGCAGTCTTTATTTATAAAAGAACCCAACACAACATGGTGTCAGAAGTTGGTGCGCTTTGAGGTGAGAAAAGTCAGCTTTGCAACCGGCTAGCGGCTATGCCAGACGAAGTTCAAAGAGCTGCAGCTGCGCCAATTGATCCAGTAATGGCGGCGGCTACTCCAGCGGCAACCTTCACCATTAAACCACCGGAGCCCTTCGACTTTGCGAGACCCCAAGAGTGGGAAAAGTGGATAAGATGTTTTGAGCGTTTTAGACTGGCAAGTAACCTGAATAACTCAGCTGAGGCGAACCAAGTAAATACGCTGGTTTATTGCGTGGGAGATGAGGCTGACGACGTGCTAAGAGGGCTCGAGCTAATGAGTGTGCAGCGCCAGCAGTACGATGCCGTTAAAACAGCCTTTGATAGACATTTCGTTCCCAGAAAGAACGTGATTTATGAACGAGCAAAATTCAACAAGCGAGTGCAACAGCCAGCAGAACCAGTAGACTCATTCATAACAGCACTCTACGCGCTGGCAGAAAACTGTGAGTACGGTGCACTTCATGATGACCTCTTGAGAGACAGGCTTGTAGTGGGTCTGAAAGATTCATCGCCGTCAGAAAGAATGCAGCTTGACAAAGATCTTACCCTAGCTAAAGCTATAACAATGGCAAGACAATCTGAAGAAATAAAATGACAACAAACTGACCTAAGAGGTGAAACTAGCATTAACAGAACAGCCGTGGATGCGGTACACATCAGAAAAGCCAAGCCAAACAAGTTCATAATCAAGGAACAAAAACAGATTAAGTCCTCAAGGCCTCAGCAGACAAAACAAGACAGTAAAGTTTGTTCCAAGTGTGGCAAAGCACCAGCACATGCAGCAGTACAGTGCCCAGCTAAAAACGCGGAATGCCATAACTGTAAAAAACGTGGACACTATATTAGAGTCTGTAGGTCCAACCCAACTGTGAATGAGGTCACTGACGATGCAGATGGACTTTTTCTGGGTGAAGTGGATCTAGGGGAGGATCCATGGCTGGCAGACATAAACGTGAGAGGAAATAAAGTGACTTTTAAGTTAGATTCCGGAGCGGACGTCACAGCGGTTTCTGACCAGACATTTGAAATCTTCAAGAAGAAAAATGAACAGTTGGAAAAGGCACAAAAACCACTCTACGGACCGGGTGGAACTGCACTAACCGTGTTGGGGTCTATGACAGAGACTATTACATACGGTGACAAGAGCGCTACTGAGAAAATCTATATTGTCAAAAATCTGCGCATGGCACTACTGAGTAGAACAGCTTCCGTGAGACTGAAACTAATTGCCAGAGTTGACACTATAGACCAAGAGACAGTGAGAAAAGCGTACCCCAAGTTATGCGATGGACTTGGGCTTGTTCAAAAGCCATACACAATTAAACTGAAACCTGATGCTAAGCCCTTTTCGCTCAAGGTGCCAAGGCGTGTGCCACTGCCGCTCGTGGGTAAAGTGAAAGAAGAGCTCGAGAGGATGGAAAAGTTGGGAGCTGATTTGTTCACGCTACAAGACAAAAACTACCTGTTATTAGTGGACTACTTCTCTAGGTATATAGAGATTGCCCAGCTCAGCCCAACTCGCTCTGCCAATGTCATTGTGCATTTAAAGTCTATGTTTGCACGTCACGGAATACCAGAGATACTGATCACGGATAACGGCCCGCAGTTCGCAAGTCAGGAAATGGAAGACTTTGCAAAGGAGTACTGTTTTGAGCACGTGACCAGTAGTCCCAGGTACCCCCAAAGTAACGGTGAGGCAGAAAGAGCTGTCAGAACAGTCAAAAACCTAATTAAGAAAGCCAGTGATCCATACTGAGCACTGTTAGCCTACAGAACCATAGCGTTGGCAAATGGCTACAGCCCAGCACAGCTTCTCATGGGGCGTAGGCTTCGTACCACCCTGCCAATGCTTCCAGAGGCCTTGCAGCCATGCGTGCCGAATCTGCAACAAATTCGTCACGTGGAAAAGGAGAGACGGATGAGGCAAACAGAATGTTTCCACAAAAGACACAGAACGAGAGATTTGGATAAACTGTTACCCGGAAACTCTGTTTGGATTACAGATGCGAAAGCACAGGGCACCGTGACATCTGTCCACAAAACTCCACGGTCCTATGTCATCAGTGGACCACAAGGGACAATCAGGAGGAACCGCACTCATCTTGTGCCTATGTCGATACCAAAGACTGAGATGGAACCACAACGGACCCAGTCAAATGGAAAAGACACTCCTACAGAAACTGTTTCTGAGCCCAATGCACAGGAAACACCAGATGTTGTTAGAACCAGGTCTGGTAGAGAAGTGATAAAACCAAAGAGACTGGATCTGTAGAGTTGCATGTTAATATTCGTGAAAGCACACAGGATTCATCTCTGCTGTTTACGGATGATGATGTCCTGTTGGCTTGATCAAGCAATGGCCTACAGGCCTTGCTGGGATGGTTTGCTACAGATTGTGAAGTGGCTGGGATGAGAATCGGCACCTCCAAGTCAGAGTCCATGGTCCTCAGCTGGAAAAAGGTGGATTGTCCTCTCCGGGTTGGAGACGAGCTCCTGCCCCAAATGGAGGAGTTTAAGTATCTCGGGGTCTCATTCACGAGCGAGGGGAGAATGGAGCGAGAGATTGACAGACGGCTCGGAGCAGCCTCTGCAATGATGTGGACGTTGTACCAGTCTGTCTTGGTGAAGAGGGAGCTGAGCTTTAAAACAAAGCTGTCGATTTACCGGTCAATCACTTTGGTCATGTTCATGAGCTCTGGGTAATGACCAAAAGAATGAGATTGTGGCTGAAATAAATTTTCTCCGTAGGATTGCTGGACTCACCTTTTGAGATAGGGTGAAGAGCTCAGTCATTCGGGAGAGGCTCAGAGTAGAACCGCTGCTCCTCCATATCAAAAGGAGCCACTCGAGGTGGTTTGGGCACATCCCACTGGCAGGAGACCCCAGGGCAGACCCAGGACATGCTGGAGAGACTATGAAAAGTGGTAGAAAATGGATGGATGGATGACAAGTAGCCGTTCTTGTAGTATCTAACATTACACAAAATGCCCAAATAGCACATTAAATTATATCTCATGGAACCAAGCAACATCAAGTCAACTAATGGTACACGTTTACAAATGTTTGAGACCTACTGTAATATATTTCTTGAAAATTAATAATTTTGGTGTTTTGTGTTCTGTTCGGACACATTCGTTGTTTAATCCAAATACTAACCGGACATTTAAAAAGCCATCATTACATCTCGGTCATGAAGAAAAAAATGCACACTGGGCAGTAGGGCTGTGCGATATGACGATATACTGTATATTGGAGGATGATATAAAAACATTGATTATTTAATAGAATAATCTATTGTTTATATTATTTAAAATGCGCATACCCCCATTTCTTGAGCAAAGCTCCTCACACTACTTATCAGCACCCTATCTCTCCCCCGCAGTGCGCACAGCGTGTGTGGTGTGTGGCTAGGCTCTCTGGTGGCTGGTAACTCTGAACTCCAAGTTTGATCAAATAGCCGTTCACCCACTACTCCTGTTTGCCAGAGAGGATGTAGGACTGTTTTCCCTCGTGCTGTGTCAGAAAGGATAGTCCATTAACCTCATTTTAATAGGAGGTAAGTAACGTTAACACCATATCTAATTATAAAACGGTAAATGCTAAATGATGGTGCTAAGTTGTGCTAACTGGAAACATAATAGACCAGGGGTGGGCAAACTTTTTGACTAGTGGGCCACAACGGGTTCTAGAGTTTGACAGGGGGGCCACACCAGGAGCAGATGGATGGAGTATTTTGGTGACCCGCCTCATAGGAGAACAAAATATATCATGGGATATGTAGAAAACATGTGCTTTAATATCAACTGAAAATGAACAAAGGCATTACAACAAAATATCTGTCTTTGAAGCCCTACAGTACTCAGCTCTTTATTGAAATGGAACAGTTACTATTTAAAAGCACTTAAAGTTCTGTTATCTGTCAGGATCTCATCATCATTTCTCTCCTCCTGACAGTCTTTATTTCTAAACGGTAGGAGATGCAAATGCTCTTGTCCTTCTTCTTCTATTCAATGTTCGTCCCCAGCTCCAAAACTCAACAACAACCAGCGCAGACGGAACAGAGTCACGGCGCGCCAGTATGCGGAGCGCGTTATATTTGATCTGGTGCACATTGTTTATTTGGAGAACGTACGTGCACCTGTGCACCTCTTATATGCACCCCTTAACAGAAATGATGTGCAACATGTAAGGCTTATTGAACAAATTATTTTTCAAATGCATTTTTCCCATAACAGAAGGGAGAAACTTACTTTCAGTTTCAGTGGCAACAGTGTTGCTGGTCTCCATTTTTATCCAGAGCATCAAAGTCTGGACTTAGTTTAGTTGTGGCGATTCTCAGGATGGATCTGAGGTGTTGGTCTGTGAACTTGGACCTGCGGCTGCCTTTGTTCATGTTCATGACGCTGAACGTCTGTTCACACACGTAGGTGGAGCCGAACAGCGCCACCATCTTCTGTTCCGTCCTCCGGAGGTTTGGAAACGAGGCTTCATTAAGTGAAGCATAAAAGTCCTTCAGTTTCAGAGCTGAACTTCTCTTTTAAGACGGGGTCAGACTGAAGAGCCATCAGTTCCAGCTGCAGCTCCTCTGGTTCTCTTTCAGGCTCTTGTGACAGTGGACAGGCCACCAGCTGAAGTCACTTGTCAGTTTGTTCACAATCAGAAAACCAACAGCAGAATTCTCCGTGCAGCACATCCAGCGACTCGCTGTGCTTCTTCACTTTTGCGTCTCTTTCACTGTGGCTCGTGTGGGAAAATGAGGGAATGACTTATTTAAACTTTGTCTGGAGAATAAAGCCAGCTTGGATTTAAAGGTTTTCACGTTTGTGTTCATGTCATGCACAAACTGACCCTTAAGTCCGCTCATCTTTACAGAAGGACTGAGGGGTCAAAGAGTAAAGCGCAAATGTGGAGTAATACACTGCACCTCAACAAGGGTCAATGTATCTAGAGTGCGCCATCTAGTGGAAAAGCGTGAGAATTGCAAGGAAAATAAAACATTAACAAGGTTTATTAATATAATTTCTTCGAGTTCGGCGGGCCGGATTAAAAAGCTTAACGGGCCGCATATGGCCCCCGGGCCGTAGTTTGCCCATGCCTGTAATAGACCATCATTTCTTTGGTTTAAATTACTGCTGAGTTTCTTAGTTTTGTCTGAAAAATTTTTATTAAAGCTGCAAAAGTGCATGATGGCGACATACGCACAAAATAAATAATAAATAAAATGGGTTGGAGGAGAAAGTTTGCTCTTAATGTAATTATTTGATATCTAATAATTTTAGTCAAGTAGCGATAATGAATGAAGTTAGTCATCATATGTATTTTATTGCATTACCTTTTGTATCTTTGATTTTTCAGATCATGACCAAGATGAAATATTTTTACTAAGAAGCAAACAGGTTAAATCGAGCAAGAATAGCAGACATCAGGCAGTGGATCTACACTTAACTTTTCATTGATTTAAACTAACAGCTAATGTATATCTGTAGATGGCAGGGATGGGTAATTGTCTCATTTTCAGATTTTTTTTTTTATGTTATCCATTTATTTGTTTGTTGCTATTCTCCTCTGGCTCAGGAAATATTTAACTTATTGATGTTTACTTTTTATTCATAGGATATGATTTAGAAGAAAACCCTGAAATTTATAAGAATCAAATCTCAAATGCACATTAAAAAACTATTCTATAAGAGCACTGCAAAATTATGAGGGGGAAAAAGTGCATGTTAAAAAAGTAAAAAAAAAAAAAATGGCCCTTTTTATGTGATTGTCTAACTGAACTGTTGAATTTTTAGAAAATGTATACAGCGATATACAGTACAGTGGTGTGAAAAAGTGTTTGCCCCCTTCATGGTTTCTTTTTTTTTTTTTTGTATGTCACACATGTTTCAGATCATCAAACAAATGTAAATATCAGACAAAAATAACACAAGTAAACACAAAATGCAGTTAAGGTTAAAAAAAGGTGGAAACCTACATGGCCCTGTGTGAAAAAGTGACACCCCCCCCCCCCCCCCCAGTTAAAACATAAATTAATTGTGGTTGATCATATCTTTGGAAAGCAGAGTTCAATTTCTCCAGTCACACCAAGGCCTGATTAGTGCCACACCTGTTCTCAATCAAGAAATGATCCTCAAAAGCTAGACATCATGCTGTGATCCAAAGAAATTCAGGAACAAATGAGAAACAAAGTAATTGAGATCTATCTGTCTGGAAAAGGTTATAAAAACATTTTTAAAGCTTTGGGACTCCAGCGAACCACAGTGGCAGCCATTATCCACAAATGGCAAAAACATGGAACAGTGGGGAACCTTCCCAGGAGTGGCCAGCCAACCAAAATTACCCCAAGAGCACAGCGACGACTCATCCAAGAGGTCACAAAAACCCCCACAACAACATCCAAAGAACTGTAGGCCTCACTTGCTTCAGTAAAGGTCAGTGTTCATGACTCCACCAGAAGAAAGAGACTGGGCAGAAATGGCGTGCATGGCAGAGTTCCAAGATGAAAAATACTGCTGAGCAAAAAGAACATAAAGGCTTGTCTCAGTTTTGCCAGAAAACATCTTGATGATCCCAAGACTTTTGGTGAAAATACTCTGCGGACTGACGAGACAAAGTTGAACTGTTTGGAAGGTGTGTGTCCCATTACATCCGATGTAAAAGGAACACAGTATTTCAGAAAAGGAACATCATACCACCAGTAAAATACAGTGGTGGTAGTAGTGTGATGGTGTGGGGCTGTTTTGCTACTTCAGGACCTGGAAGACTTGCTGTGGTAAATGGAACCATGAATTCTGCTGTCTACCAAAAAGTCCTGTTGGAGAATGTTCGGCCATCTGTTCGTGACCTCAAGCTGAAGTGCACTTGGGTTTTGCAGCAGGACAATGATCCAAAACACACTAGCAAGTCCACCTCTGAATGGCTTAAGAAAAACAAAATGAAGATTTTGGAGTGGCCTAGTCAAAGTCCTGACCTGAATCCGATTGAGATGTTGTGGCATGACCTTAAAAAGGCGGTTCATGCTTGAAAACCCTCCAATGTGGCTGAATTACAATTCTGCAAAGATGAGTGGGCCAAAATTCCTCCACAGTGCTGTAAAAGACTCATCGCCAGTTATCGCAAACACTTGATTGCAGTTGTTGATGCTCAGGGTGGCCCAACCGGTTATTAGGTTTATGGGGCAATCACTTTTTCCACACAGAGCCATGTAGGTTTGGATTTTTTTTCCCCCTTAATAATAAACGCTTTCATTTAAAAACTGCATTTTGTGTTTACTTGAGTTATCTTTGTCTAATGTTTAAATGTGTTTGATGATCTGAAACATTTATGCGTGGTAAACATACAAAAAAATGAGAACTCAGAAAGGGGGCAAACACTTTTTCCACACCACTGTATATCATTATTGTGATACAAGATGACATCATGATATGAAATTTTTGTCATATTGCACAGCCCTACTGAGCAGTCAGAGATGACTGGAGCTGCACCACCAGTTGTTGCCAAGCAGAGTTCACAGGTACAGAGCATCCGCAAAGTATTCACAGTGCTTCATTTTTTTCCACATTTTGTTATGTTACAGCCTTATTCCAAAACAAAATAGATTTTTTTTTTCCTCAAAATTCTACACACACCACATAATGACAACATGAAAAAAGTTTTTTTTTTTTGAGATTTTTGCAAATTTATTTAAAATAAAAAACTAAGAAATCACATGTACATACTGTAAGTATTCACAGCCTTTGCTCAATACTTTGTTGATGCACCTTTGGCAGCATTTACAGCCTCAAGTCTTTTTGAATATGATGCCACAAGCTTGGCACACGTATCTTTGGGCAGTTTGGCCCACTCCTCTTTGCAGCACCTCTCAGGCGCCATCAGGTTGGATGGGAGGTGTTGGTACACAGCCATTTTCAGATCTCTCCAGAGATGTTCAATTGGATTCAATTCTGGGCTCTGGCTGGGCCACTCAAGGACATTCACAGAGTTGTCCTGAAGCCACTCCTTTGATATCTTGGCTGTGTGCTTAGGGTTGTTGTCCTGCTGAAAGATGAACTGTCGCTCCAGTCTGAAGTCAAGAGCGCTCTGGAGCAGGTTTTCATCCAGGATGACTGTACATTGCTGCATTCATCTTTCCCTCTATCCTGATTAGTCTCCCAGTTCGTGCCGCTGAAAAACATCCCCACAGCATGATGCTGCTACCACCATTGGCGTGGTTATGAACGGTGCCTGGTTTCCTCCAAACATGACACCTGACATTCATGCCAAAGAGTTCAACCTTTGTCCCATCAGACCAGAGAATTTTGTTTCTTGTGGTCTGAAAGTCCTTCAGGTGCCTTTTGGTAGTCTCCAGGTGGGCTGCCATGTGCCTTTTACTAAGGAGTGGCTTCCGTCTGGCCACTCTACCATACAGGCCTGATTGGTGGATTGCTGCAGAGATGATTGTTCTTCTGGAAGGTATTCCTCTCTCCACAGAGGAATACTAGAGCTCTGACAAAGTGACCATTGGGTTCTTGGTCACCTTCTTGACTAAGGCCCTTCTCCCCTGATTGCTCAGTTTAGACAGCCGGCCAGTTCTAGGAAGAGTCCTGGTGGTTCTGAATTTCTTCCATTTATGGAAGATGTTGGCCACTTTGCTCATTGGAACCTTCAAAGCAGCAGAAATTTTTCTGTACCCTTCCCCAGATTTATGCCTCGAGACAATCCTGTCTTGGAGGTCTACTGACAATTCCCTTGACTTCATGCTTAGTTTGTGCTCTGAAATGCACTGTCAACTGTGGGACCTTATATAGACAGTTGTGTGCCTTTACCACAGCTGTAGAAACATCTCAAGAATGATCAGTGGAAACAGGATGCACCTGAGCTCAATTTTAAGCTTCATGGCAAGGCTGTGAATACTTACGTATATGTGATTTCTTAGTTTTTTATTTATAATAAATTTGCAAAAATCTCAAACCTTTCACATTGTCTTTATGGGGTATTGTGTGTAGAAGTTTGAAAAAAAAAAAAAAAAGAATTTAATCCATTTTGGAATAAGGCTGTAACGTAACAAAATGTGGACAAAGTGAAGTGCTGTGAATACTTTCCGGATGCACTGTACATAAAGCAATGCCGCGAATTCTTCTGTGCTTACCAAGATGTCATCATCATCATCATAGCAGTCTGTCGTGGGTGACAATGACTGTTTCATTTAGGTCTGATCAGATTCCTCCACGCAGCTCTGTCCTTCGCCTTTTGCTGCCAGGAACTCCTGTCTATATCCAACTTCTTCAGGTTTCTTTTTACAGTGTCTTTTAAATCTGAGCCTTGGTCTACCCTGATTGCGTATGCCCTCGCATAACTGTGAGTAGAGTAACTGCCGAGGGAGACACTGGTGATCCATCCTCTCAACATGTCCGAGCCATCTCAAGTTCATCTGTATTAGCATGTCCTCCATTGTTGGTAGACCAGCTCGTTTCAGCACTTCTATGTTGATTATCTTGTCTTTCCATGAGATGTTTATTATAGCTCGAAGGTGTCTCATCACGTACGCGTGGATTTTCTTTGCCTGCACCCTGTAGACAGTCCAAGTTTCAGCACCGTACAATAGAGTAGCCAGTACTGTCGCTCTGTACATTTTGCGTTTCACACGGATGGACACATGTTGATTGTTCCACCGTCTCTCCCTCAAGTTTCCAAACACAGCACTCGCTCTTCCCAATCTGAGAGATAGTTCATCCTCCAGCCTAGCATTCTCTGAAACAGTACTCCCGAGATACTTGAAAGTCTTACACTTGACTAGTAGCTCTGTACCAATCCTGATCTCTTCTGGTAGTGATGTTGATAACTGGAACTTTGGTGGTTGATAAAGGCACTCTGTCTTCCTGATGTTGATTTTGAGGCTGAATTGGCTTGCTGCTCTTGCAAAATTCTCCACTCAAGATTACATATCTTCCGCACTGTGTGCAACTAGAGCACTGTTGTTGGCAAAGAGCATTTCTCTTACTACCTTTGATGTCTTACTCTTGGCTTTAAACTGTGCCACATTCAACAAGTCTGCTTCTTTCCTTGTTTGAATGTATACTCCTTCTGAAGTGTCTTTGAAGGCCATCTCAAGCATGGCTGCCAGATATAGCGAGAAGAAAGTAGACACCAGCACATATCCTTGTTTCACCCCGTTGCTTACTGAAAAGTCTTTAGACTTGGGGAACTTCTACTTGCACTATGTTCAGAGTACAACCTTGTGTTAACCAACACCCTATTTAAACACAAGGACACACACAAGAAGATATGGATGCACCCAAGATCCAAGCACTGGCACTTGTTAGACTACATCATCATAAGGCAGAGACACATAAGGGATGTACTGGACACCAGAGCAATGAGAGGCACGGACTGTGGTACTGATCATGTTATGCTGAGATCTAGATAAAGGATTTGCAGACAAAAACAGCACTGCAGGACGGGTGCAAAACCACCATGGAAGCTAAACACTAGCGCACTGAATTGCCAAAAGAAGCAGGAAGAACCAACACCAAATCTAAGATGTAAAATCTTAGATTTGAAAATGTGCCATTAATCATATAGGTGTAGAAGTTATTTGTGTCTTTTGTCTTTCTAACTTACAACCGTGGACAAAATTGTTGGTACCCCTCTGTTAATGAAAGACAAACCCACAATGGTCACAGAAATAACTTGAATCTGACAAAAGTGGTGATAAATAAAAATTCTATGAAAATTAACCAATGAAAATCAGACAATGCTTTTGAATTGTGGTTCAACAGAATTATTATAAAAAATAAACTCATGAAACAGGCCTGGACAAAAATGATGGTACCCTTAACTTAATATTTTGCTGCACAACCTTTTGAGGCAATCACTGCTATCAAACGATTTCTGTAACTGTCAATGAGACTTCTGCACCTCTCAGCAGGTATTTTGGCCCACTCATGAGCAAACTGCTCCAGTTGTCTCAGGTTAGGGTGCCTTCTCCAGAAGGCATGTTGAAACATGCCTTCTGGAGAAGGCATGTTTCAGCTCCTTCCACAGATGTTCAATAAGATTTAGATCAGGACTCATAGAAGGCCACTTTAGAATAGTCCAATGTTTCGCTCTTAGCCATTCTTGGGTGTTTTTAGCTGTGTGTTTTGGGTCATAATCCTGTTGTAAGACCCATGACCTGCGACTGAGACCAAGCTGTCTGACACTGGGCAGCACATTTCTCTCTAGAATACCTTGATAGTCTATGAGATTTCATTATACCCTGCACAGATTCAAGACACCCTGTGCCAGATGCAGCAAAGCAACCCCAGAACATAACAGAACCTCCTCCATGTTTCACAGTAGAGACAGTGTTCTTTTCTTGGTATGCTTCATTTTTGCGTCTGTGAACATAGCGCTGATGTGCCTTGCCAAAACGTTCCAGTTTTGTCTCGTCTGTCCATAGGACATTCTCCCAGAAGCTTTGTGGCTTCTCAACATGCAGACTGGCAAATTCCAGTCTGGCTTTTTTATGATTTGTTTTCAACAGTGGTGTCCTCCTTGGTCGTCTCCCATGAAGTCCACTTTGGCTCAAACAATGACGGAGGGTGTGATCTGACACTGGTCTACCTTGACCTTGGAGTTCACCATGAATGTGTTTAGAGGTTGTTCTGGGCTCTTTTGTTACCATTCGTATGATCCATCTCCTCCTGTGGCCATATTCAGGGAGGTTGGCTACAGTCCCGTTGATCTTAAATTTCTGAATAATATGTGCAACTGTAGTCACAGGAACATCAAGCTGCTTGGAGATGGTTTTATAGCCTTTACCTTTAACATGCTTGTCTATAATTTTCTTTCTAATCTCCTGAGACAACTCTCTCCTTTGCTTCCTCTGGTCCATGTTTAGTGTGGTACACACCATGTCACCAAACAGCACAGTGACTACTTTTCACCCTTTAAATAGGCTGACTGACTGATTACAAGTTTGTAGACACCTGTGATGTTAATTAGAGGACACATCTTGGTTGAACATGTCCCTATGGTCACATTATTTTCAATCTTTTCATCATTTTTGTCCAGGCCTGTTTCATGAGTTTGTTTTTAAAGTAATTCTGTTGAACCACAATTCAAAAGCATTGTCTGATTTCCATTGGTTAATTTTCATAGAATTTTTATTTATTATCACTTTTGTCAGATTAAAGTTATTTCTGTGACCATTGTGGGTTTTTCTTTCATTAACAGAGGGGTACCAACAATTTTGTCCACGTCTGTATGTATTTCTTAGTAAATAAAATTCTTACTGTATCAACAGATAATTTTTCTTGTATTCAGTCATTTTCTCCTTAAAGTGTTTATTTCTTGTGTTTTGGCTGATCATTTTTACAGTGTACATGACCAGATGAGGTTGCTCTGCAGTCACAGGAGGATGCTTTACCCACCAGATGCACAGGGGTTACAGGTGGATGATGTTACTCCACTGGACAACACTGAACAGCAGGAATAGTTTGTGTAGCGGCAGGCTTGTCTTGTACATGTTTATTGTACCCCACGTTTCACAAAAATAACATGAAGACATTTACTGCAGTTCTCTCTTTATTTGTGTTATAGTAATGTAACATTTTCCAGTGTATAGGTATAGAATGTACTGCAGTAGAATGACAGAAATAAAATAATATAAAACATAGATCTGTCAGGTGTGACACAATGTAAACTCTATGCATCTGCAGTGTGTGGACTCCACTTGGCCGCCGGAGCTGAGGATCATCCATGGCTTGAGGAGAGTTTCATTTAGCCGTTGAGAATGCAACACCTAAGAAATACATAACATTTCATTTAGTTTAAGCTCTATAACTTAAATATACAAACAAAAACATAACACAAAGTAAATTAATGACAAAATTAAATGGTGAAAGGATTTGATTTGAAACAATGTCATCATCTGACTGTATTAGCTCATTTTTCATAACAGACCAGATATGGGACATGAAAATGAGTGGTGTCTGAGGGTGGAAAGAAATACGTCTGATAAAACTATCTCAAACAAAAAAAAAAAAACCCTGGACACAAACCGCCACATGCGGCACTGGGATCCCCTTTCTGTGGTGTGTGCACTGGAAGGGAATTCCCTGAGTGCACATTGCCTTCATTACGCATGGATTTAAAATTAGCTGTGGACTGAAGCCCATAGAATGTTTGGTATCGTTAGATTCAGCAAATTCTCCTCTTTCAGGTGACAATAAAAAAACGTAACTGTCCTGATTTAGTATGTTTTTATAGCGGCTAATTATACCAGTTACCTTTTTTTTTTTTTTGGCGAGCCAGCTTGAGCGTCAGGCTTATCACATTGCTGGATTAGTATTTCATGTCCTGTTGGTAATAATGTGTGTATACTTATTAAGCATCATATGAAAAATTTGAACATAAATCCAACATTTCACCGCTGGAACTTAGAAATGCCTGTAGCTGCAGAGACACATGCTAGTGCAGAAAACTGTAGAAACAAACTATTTACCTTTGTGCAAAGTACGGTTTACTGGTCGTTCACATGGGAGACTTGAGGCAGCTGGACCCATCCATTAGTGAACTGAACATGAGCCTTTAATGATTTATAGTTTTTAAATTGCTCATGGGTTTATGCGCGCACCCCACAAACCAGGTAGGCAAACTCATCTGACAGCATGACCCCAGGCAGTTGGCTGAGATTCATGGTCCATTTCTTGTGCTCATACGGATCGTTCCCATTTATTTCTTTAACTTTTTAGAGGTAGTGCTCCTTTGCTTCCTTTTTCAGCTTCTCTGAATAAAGAAGTTTAATTTTCAGTTTAATCCATTCCATTGCACATATGTGTTTCTGTTAGCAGTTGCTGTAGACTACAGGTAAACAAAAACCAGATCATCACAATGGCAACAATGGCCCAGAATGCAGTGCTGCATGATGTCGATGCCCATTCTGTCACGGGCTGTTCTTACCGGCCCAGCTCTTATTGTGACAGCGTCTCAGCGGGCTCCCAGCTGTCAAGCTCTACGGGACAGCTGGAGCACAATTACCTCATCAGCTGAGACGCTGTCAACCATTATAAAAGGGAGCAGCTCCGATCATTCGGGGCTGTGACCTTGCACATGATTATCCACGCTCTTCTCTGGCGTGGGTAAGGCTGGAACCCCTACGTCCGGCGCCAGCCATCCTTCTGTCATCCTGCATCGTGTGTAAGTGTAACCCTTGTCATCGTTTATGTTTTGGCCCCACGAGGCCCTGTTCCTTTGTTCTTTTCCCCTTTTTCACAGTAAAATACACAAACTCACTGGTCTGCCCTCGGCTCTCATTGTGTGGCTCGCGAGAGCCATACGTAACAATAGGTCACAACCAAGTGAGTTGCCGGCGGCCGTGAGTTTGCTGTTTTGGACTTTGTTCTTCCCGGTCTGGGTGTCAACGCTGGGAGCATGCCAACTCCCAGGAGCCGCGTTCGGCCCTTGGACAACGAGCTAGCTAGTGCCCTGGAGTACGTCGACGGGTCGCTCTTCACCGCTAGTCTCGACGACGACCCAAACCTGATTCGCTGGCACCTAGACTACGCTGAGGTTCTTCTCAATAATCTTCCTCGCTACGCTGACCACCCCGAAGTCAGCGTGAGGAGGGCTGAACTCGCTGCACAGCGCAAGACTCTCCGTGGGCTGGAGGGAAATCCCGGCAGGAAGCCGAAGAGGAGGTATCCCCACTCCTCACGCCCGGATCCTATTCCTGCCTCCACTCCGGTCCACGACTTCGCTCCGCCCAAGGGTGATTCCCACCAGAGAGCTGCGTCATTCAGGAATCCCCTGGAGAAGCTCCAGCGTGCAGCTGCTTCCATCTGGGATCACGTGGCGGTGGTTCATTCAGCAACAAGTCCCTCTTTGGCTTTTGATCATATGACGGCGGCAGTCAGACTGGTGGAGAGGAATCCTAGGCTAAGGGACTTCCCGGAGTTTGCTGACCTCCTCGCCTCGGTCTCGGCACAGGAGCAGCGATTCCCGAACCTTACCTTCGCCTCGTCCTCTGCAAGTAGCCGTCGTCACACTGGTCGCCGACCTCAGCATGAATCCCGTCCGGATCCAGTTCCGGGTCGCCGCAAGGTCTCAACTCCCCACACAGCTGTCACTCCCGCGCCTCATCAGAGGGGAAATCCCGCAGCCTCGTCTCCTGAGCCATCTCTCCCCGCTGTTACGTCAGCGTTTCGGGCCCGGCTCATCTCGGCTGTCGCCCCCTCCTCCTCGACGCACCTCACGGCTGCTGTGTGTATCCAGAGTCCTGTCTTGGCGAGCTCTGTCCCCGAACCATCGCGAGCGACTCCCCGACGTCTTCCCAGGGGGTCCACCGTTACTGTCGGGCAGGAGAAGGGAGGAGCAATGTCCGCCACAGCGGTCACCACCCAGCCTCCAGGAGACAGGCAAGTCCCAGTTAATTCATCCACTTATTGTGATTTGCCTTGTCAGACTCCTGGAGGTGGAGTTCGGGGTTCGCAGCTCCCCGAACTCCCACCACCCGCTGTGGCTGTAATTATTAATCCCGCATCCTCTGTGTCTCCCTCCGCTGAGCGGTCCTCGACACCAGGCCGACGTCGTGGGATTAGGAGGGGGCCTGCAGTTCTGAAGAGCCTGGTTCCGGTTCCGCAGCAACGCCGTGGGCGGAGGAGGAGAGCGGACTGCTGTGTGGAACCTGCGCTGATGACGAAGCATCCCCGGGTCTCCACGGAGGAGCGGTCCAGTCCGGCGGGACGAGGTTCTCCTGCCACCACGCCATGTGGGCCATCGGCGTGGGTATTGGTGCCGGAGGACTCGTAAGCTGCACATACCATCATGCCAGCTGCAGAGCCCGACGCAGCTGAGTGGGAGCCTGAAGACGACCTCCTGACGCTTGAACCTGGATCTTCGCAGTCCCGGATGGCGTCAGAACCCGAGATCAGGCAAGTGCTCTACTTTCACTTTCTCCTTCTCGCTTTAGAGCATTTTAGCCTGTCTCTAGGGGAGATGAGCCGGGTGCAGCCGTCCGCTGCGTCCGAGCTTGTCTCGCCGGGTTCTGGCACTGCCGGTGATCCTGATCCCGGTTCTTTTCTCTCTCCTGAGCCTTCTCCCAGTGTCGCCGGCGAGGAGCTGCTATCACCCGCTGTGCCAGAGGCTCCTGGTTTGGGATTGGAGGTTGGTTCTGGTGCGGCGCCGACCCACTCGGGGTCCGACGTGGGTTCCGCTGAGACCCAATCGGGGTCCGTCGTGGGTTCTACCGAGACCCAATCGGGGTCCGTCACGGGAGCAGCCGCGATCCTATCGGAGTGCTACGCGGGTGCTACAGAGACCCAATCGGGGTCCAACGTGGGTGCGGCACCAGTGATGTCCAGGTCCGGTGAGGGAGCTGCAGATCCCCTGCCATCGGACATTGGACCAGCTCATCATCATCTGCTTCCCCTTATTCGTCGTCGTCTGAGTCACCCTCATCTTCCCCCCAAGCTTTCTCCACCAGGGCCCATTTGGACCTCTCACTTTAGGCCCGGCTTGCCCTCATTATCTTCCTCCACAGGGAAGCCGTTGCCCCTCTCTCCCCTTCGGGCCTGGTGGCTGAGCGATGCGGGTCGGCCGCCAGAGGGACTGCTGTGCCCATTCGGCTCTTTGGTGCGGCCGCCCGACCCGTTGGACTTCCTGTTCGGCGATCTGGTTCGGCCGCCCGAGAGACTGTGTTTTCTGGCCTGGGATTCGGGTAGGCCGCCTAAACTTTTCCCTTCACCCCTGTTGGCGGTTTGGACGCTGGGTGCGGGGAGACCCCCCGAACTGAATTTTCTCTGCTGTGCTTAGTCTTTGTGTTTTTGGGTGGGTGTAGCCATGTAATCCCTTGTAATTGCTTCGCGTTTAGCGTGTTTTTTTTTTCCTTTCTCTCTTCCCCTCCTGTTTGAGGAATGCCTGTACTTATTAGATGTCGCCCTTAGGAGTCTCTCCTCTCATTTTATGGTCTCCTGGGTTGTCTTTCTTTGAATCTGTCTGTACTTTATTATTGTTGTTTATGGAGTATTGTGGTTTTTTTCCTGTACCTCATTCTCCGTTATTGCCACGTTTATCCTCTACCTAATTAGTGTTTTTTTCCTGTCGTCCGTATATTGTTGCCTATGGAGTATTGTGGTTTTTTCCCTGTACCTCATTCTCTGTTATGGCTACATTTATCCTCTGCCTAGTAGTGTTTTTTTTTTTCTGTCCGTCCGCATATTGTTGTCTATGGAGTATTGTGTGGGTTTTTTTCCCCTCATACTCTGTATTGTTTCGTTGTTATTTGCTGATGTTTTTCCTTTTTCTGATTCTCTCCCTCCTGGCCTGCGCCCCATCCGCCCACCCTAGGTGGTGGTGGTGGGGTGGGCTTGGGTGTTACTGGCCGTTCTGAGCCCGGCATGGAGGGGGAGGTACTGTCACGGGCCGTTCTTACCGGCCCAGCTCTTATTGTGACAGCGTCTCAGCGGGCTCCCAGCTGTCAAGCTCTACGGGACAGCTGGAGCACAATTACCTCATCAGCTGAGACGCTGTCAACCATCATAAAAGGGAGCAGCTCTGATCATTCGGGGCTGTGACCTCGCACATGATTATCCACGCTCTTCTCTGGCGTGGGTAAGGCTGGAACCCCTACGTCTGACGCCAGCCACCCTTCTGTCATCCTGCATCGTGTGTAAGTGTAACCCTTGTCATCGTTTGTTTTGGCCCCACGAGGCCCTGTTCCTTTGTTCTTTTCCCCTTTTTCACAATAAAATACACAAACTCACTGGTCTGCCCTCGGCTCTCATTGTATGGCTTGCGAGAGCCATACATAACACATTCTCTATGAGTGCTAAAGGTTTTAAATGTTCCGGTGCTTTGTACATGTTACCAAGTTGAAATCTTTGTCAATTTAGCCTCTTTACTTCTTATTAAGCTGTTTAAAGGGATAAGGTGTAAGAAGTAATTTAACATTTAAAGGGCACCATAATGGGCAACCACATTAATTGTAACATTTTCTACATGTTTCTAAGTTGAAATATTTCTGATTTAACTGCATTTATTTACTGCAAATCTATTTTTTAAAGGGGAATTAAGACTTAAAGGTGCCTAGGGCACTATAGCCACTATTGATATTTTTGTTGACTATTCAAGTGAAGTATTTTCTTAATTCACTGACAGTAGCAAATACTGTAAGTTAACTTGGACTTTAAAGGGGTTGTTTAATATTTTATGTTATTCTGAGGTACAATTTGTATAACTAAATGTAAAGAAAGTCGGTAATATTTCAACCAATCTGTTTTATTTAATTAAATTGGTTATATTTAGGTTTTAACAGAGTTATTAAACACATACAAACATCTAAACAGTATTGAAATGGCTGAACCTGTAGATGTAAACCTTACAAAAGAGACTGAGAAAAATATAAAGACACAAGCTGACAATGAAGAGGGACTACAAAGAGGTCAGAGATCCTGAAAACTCATAGAAAGGTCAAGAACTCCATGATGAACGGGTTAAAAGGCTTCAGTGTGGCTTCACATCTACTTATGACAACTGGAAGGCTCTTGCTAAAAAGGCAAAGAAAACACTTGACCAATCTCCCTCTGCTACCATTGTACAAAACCTCCTCACAAAGATTTGTTGTGCTTCTACAGAGGTAAAACAGTCATATGAGAACTTACAAAAATGGATTTCCCCTGATAGTGAAACTCGCCATAGAGCAGACGTGTGATGCTGTCTCAAGACAACTTCTAGAATGAGCATGTAATTATCTTGAAGAGAAAGAAATTGATCAAGAGTTCCCAAAGGAAGCATTATTGGTAGATACTGGCTCTGTGTTCTCCACTGCAACTTCCCATAAGTCTAAGTCAAGCTCTCAAAGCACACGCTCTTCAAGAAGTCCAAGTGTGATGTCAGAACATTCAAGTTTATTCTCTTCAAAGAAACAAGAAGCTGTAGCAGAGCTAGGTGAAACTTAAGCTACTTTAGAGGTTTTATAAGAGATAGAAAATGGGAAACAAAGACTAGTAACACTGGAAGCTCCTTTGTTATTGCCAAGGCCTTCAGGAATAAACTTGCCTCATGGCCAAAGATTGGACACAAAAACAGTGTAGAACAAGAGTTCTAAGGTTTCCTCAGAGGCTGCTTAGCAGCAATGTCACAAATAAGAGGCCTTGATGCCCTGAACGATTGTGATGTAAACCAAAGAATTCTCTCTAAGCTTCCTGACTGGTTAATAGCCAGATGGAACAGAAGGGTCATTGAGATTGAAGAACAAAGTCAAGTTTTTTTCCTAGCTTCAGACAGTGTGTTGAGTTTATTGCAAAGGAAGCTAAGATAGCTTGTAATCCAGTGACTTCATGCTTTAAAGTCTAGCAATGGAGAAAAGATGACTATACCAAAAACTCAGACTATTGGAGTAAAGGTTCTGGCTAGCAGCTCAGAAGAAAGTACTGGGGGTAAAGTATTGTAACGTGCTGCTCAACATGGCGACGTCCCACCGTGAGATTCGAACTCACGCCTCCCGCTCCGGAGTCCCGCACCCTACCTGTGTCGCCAATAGGGTCAACCCACTTGGCAAGCCAAGTAGGGTGCTCATATTGAGTTCGCTACACTACTCCCCTCTGGTTCTCGACATCGTCCCGATGTCAGCGCCCCATTACTGCTTTGGACAGGAGATCCCACTTCTGACACCAATGTAACATGCTGCTCAACATGGCGACGTCCCACCGGGAGATTCGAACTCACGCCTCCCGCTCCGGAGTCCCGCACCCTACCTGTGTCGCCAATAGGGTCAACCCACTTGGCAAGCCAAGTAGGGTGCTCATATTGAGTTCGCTACAGTATGTATAAAAGGAAAGAGAGAACAACCTTTGACAGTGAAAAATTCTGATGAGAAAGATTGGTTAGGGAACAGGATGGTATCTATCTAGAATGACACCTCAGATGAAGTTATATCTAACAGAGTAGTAGCAAGACATGAGTGAAACATTCACATCTACAGTTGTCCCTGTGTGGGTATCGACAGTAAACAACCCAGAAAATGAAGCTCTTGTATATGCACTACTGGATAACCAAAGTGACAACATTCATTTTGCAAGAAAGGGCTGAAGCTCTGAATGCACAAAAAAAGCATGTGCAACTGAAACTGTCAACACTGACATTAAGAAGCATAGTCATTCAAAATTAGAAGTTAATGGGGCTGCAAGTTAGACGATTTTATTCATCAAGGAGAATCTCTCTCCCAGCAACTTGCTCAAGAGAGTTTATCCCTGCCAATCTAAATCCTATCCCTACACCCAAGACGGCAAGGGCATGGCCTCACCTGGAGCACCTTGCTGAAGAGAGAGCTGCACTGATAGAATGTGACATTGGCCTTCTTATAGGTTACAACTGTCCTCAGGCTCTGTTACCCAGAGAAGTCGTGGCAGGCAAGGACAATGAGCCATTTGCTCAAAGAACAGACCTTGGCTGGAGCATAGTTGGGTGTGTCAACCCTTCTGTTGACTATGGAGATGCTTTTGGAAGCAGCCATAGAATTATTGTGAGACAAGTGACACCTCAACATCAATCACCTGCAACACTCACAAGTGAAATCCGACACATTTGATGAACACAAGTTAGTCATACCACCAGATGTTATTAAAGTGCTAAAATCAGACTTCACAGAAAGAAATTTGGAGGATGCTCAGTTCTGTCAAGAGGATCTTCACTTCTTATCCATAATGGAGGATGGAATCAGAATCAAGGCAGATGGTCACTGTGAAATGCCTTTGCCATTTAAGGATGACAGGCCAATTCTTCTAAACAACAAATGTGTGGAGCACCATCTCATGTGTTTGAAGAAGAGATTCGAGAAGGACAAACAGTATCATAAAGACAACACGGCCTTCATGAATGAGACAATAAGACACAAAGATGCTGAGAAGGTGCCAGAGGATGAAATTGCCCAACCCCCCACCCCGTATATCCCTCACCATGTAATGTAATGTACTTTATTTATATAGCCCTTTAAAACAACCCGTAGGTGGCCAAAATGCTTTACAGAAAATTAAACGGCACTAGAAACACACAGCATAAAAACAAATTACATAAACAAAGAGATAAGCATAAATACCAAAAAAAAAAAAAAAAATCACCACTACTGGGTATTAAAAGTTATCCTGAACAAATACGTTTTAAGTTCTGATTTAAAAAGGGTCATATCAGAGATAGCATGTAGGTCAGGGGGGAGATTATTCCAGAGCCTGGGGCGACAACAGAAAAGGCTTGGTCACCCCAGTGTTTATACCTTGACCTGAGCACATGCAGCAAAAGCTGATTGGATGACCTCAAAGCTCTGCCTTGGTCAAGGACTGTTAAAATCTCAGATAAATAAACCGGAGCAAGGCCATTAAGAGCTTTAAAAACAAAGAGTAAAAGTTTAAAATTAATTCTAAAATGGACTGGAAGCCATTGAAGTGAAACAAGAATCAGTGTAATGTGCTCTTGTCTAGTTGTGTTGGTTAAAAGACGGGCTGCTGCATTTTGCACAAGCTGAAGGTGGCCGAGAGAAGATTGAGAGATGCCAACATAAAGTGCATTGCAGTAATCAAGTTGAAAAGTGACTAAAGCATGGATGACTATCTCAAGGTCATGACGGCTCAGGAAAGGTTGGCTTTGGATTACAGACATAACTGACAGAAACATCTTGACTACATTGTCAATCTGTTTATCAAATTTTAAATGGCTGTCAAAAATCACCCCCAGATTTCTGACAGCTGAACTGAGCCTTAAAGACAAGGTACCAAAGCCAGCCGTTACAGTATCCTTAAAAGCAATACACTGTTTTTTCTTCATTTAAGTGGAGAAAATTTTGGCTTAACCACAACTTAATGTCAGTGATGCAGTCCAATAAAACATTTTGTGAATCAGTTTGTTCTGGATTCAAAGGTAAATAAAGCTGCAAATCGTCCACATAACAGTGGAAGGACATGTTGTGCCTGGCTATTATTGACCCGAGTGGCATCATATATAATGAAAACAGAATAGGGCCAAGGATAGAGCCCTGTGGGGCCCCACAGGAGAGAGAGGCACTAGATGAGGACATGTCACCAATCATTACAGAAAAAGCTCTGTTAAATAAGTAGGATTCAAACCACTTGAGTGCAGTGCCATGGATGCCAACATGGTGATTCAGGCATGACAAAAGGATAATATGGTCCACCATGTCAAAGGCTGCTGTAAGATCTAGCAGCACTAAAACAACGGGGAACTTGGCACCAACAGACATTATAATATCATTGTGCACCTTTAGCAGGGCAGACTCAGTGCTGTGACGAGATCTAAACCCAGATTAAAACTTCTCAAAAATAGAATTGTTTTCTAAAAAAGATTACAATTGTATAAAAACAACTTTTTCTAAAACCTTAGATAAAAAGGGCAAATGAGAAATGGGTCTAAAATTAGATAAAACTGAAGGGTCAAGGTGAGTTTTTTTTTAAGAAGGGGCCTAACCACAGCATGTTTAAAAGCAGGTGGGACAAATCCTGAACTAAGGCAGGAATTAATAAAAACCAAAAGACCAGGCCCTACAGTATTAAAAATCCTTTTCGGGATTCCAGTGGGAACAACATCCAGTGAGCAATCTGTAGGCTTCAGAGACTTCACTATATCAGTAAGTGATGATAAAGAAACCAACTCAAACTGCTCAAACACATCAGAGTAACCCAGGACAACAGACATGCTCCTATTTTGGCAAATGATAGTTTGTAAAATGATGGCGGTGCGCATGGACGCAGCGGCCCCTCTTGGCATCAGCGAGTGTGAGAGTTCTGATCATCCCAGACGTACATTCTGTAAAACTTTCAACCGTGAGACCTTATTAAACATCAAGGGACTGCACACTGCAAGAATCGCGGCGCTCGGTTGTGTCTTGGACATTCTATGCCAGCATGGAATTCTGTCGGAGTTTCCGCTGGGAGCTACCCGGGAAAGGAGGAGGCGTAAGCGGAGCGAACGCAAGCAAAAGTGAGGAAAAATGGCCGGGGTTCATGCTAGGCTAAAGGCTAACCCCTCCAGACCAGCAGTACCGTCGCTCCTTCGCTTTAATGTCCGCTCCCTCGACAACAAGCTGGATGAGCTGCGTCTGCTGAGAGAAACCCGGAGAGAGTGGAGGGACTGCTGTGTGCTTGCGTTCATGGAGACATGGCTCCATGACAACATCCCTGACGCGGCCATTCAGCTGGAGGGTACGACATCGTTCCGGGCGGACAGAGAATCTGTGAGCTCCGGTAAGAGGCGGGGGGGGGGGGGGGCTATGCATCTATGTTAACAAGAACTGGTGCGTTAATGCCATGTTAGTATCTAAACACTGCTCTTCATTGGCGGAGTTCCTTATTGTAAATTGTCGGCCATTTTATCTGCCGAGGGAATTCACCAACGTGTTTGTAGCTGCTGTTTACATAGCGCCGAGTGCTAATGCTAAAGCTAATGCTAAAGCTAATGCTAAAGAGGCACTCGGAGAGCTGCACGATGCTATTAGTGAAATTCAAACTTCACACCCGGACAGCTTTGTGGTGGTTGCGGGGGATTTTAACCACACCAATTTAAAGACTGTACTCCCCAAGTTTAAACAGTGTGTAGACTTTAAGACCAGAGGAGAGAATATGTTGGACTTGGTGTACACAAACACAGATGCTTATAAGGCAACACCTCGCCCCCACCTCGGCCTTTCTGACCACCTATCCGTGATGCTGGTGCCTGCCTACAAACCTTTACTGAAGTGCAGCAGGCCAGTAGTGAAACAAATCAGGATTTGGCCAGAGAGTGCAACCTCAGCACTGAAAGACTGTTTTCTGCACACAGACTGGGAGGTTTTCAAAATAGCAGCCTCCCAGGAAGACAAGACAGATGTGGAGGAGTATGCTGAAACGGTCACCAGCTACATCGCGAAGTGCACAGAGGATGTCACTATAGCGAAGACTATCACTGCATGGGGCAACCATAAGCCCTGGATGACTGCAGAGGTGCGCTCGCTGCTCAGAGCCAGAGATGCAGCCTTCAGAGCGAAGGACAGGATCGCCCTCCGCTCAGCCAGATCTGCGCTCGAGAAGGGAATTAAGACGGCGAAGCGTGCCTATGCGGAGAAAATCCAGGGACACCTCTGTGACACTAGGAACACCAAGCGGATGTGGCAGGGAGTTCGGGCACTGACAGACTATAAGTCTAGGCAGGAGGTCGATGATGACGACGCTTCGCTTCCAGACAGGCTCAACAACTTCTCTGCACGTTTTGAAGCATCAAACCCGACAATCAGAGGGAGGGGCTGGCCCATCTCCACCATCGGTTGGGCCAGCTATCACCATCAACACAGCGGACACACGGAGGACCCTAACCAAGGTCAACCGATGTAAAGCTGCAGGTCCGGACAGCATCCCGGGACGTGTGCTCCGAGACTGCACGAGCGAGTTGGCGGATGTCCTGACTGACATTTATAACATCTCCCTGAGTCAGGCCATCGTTCCCAGATGCTTTAAGACCTCTACCATAGTACCGGTGGCAAAGAAACCAGTTGTGTCCTGTCTGAATGACTATCGTCCTGTTGCACTGACACCAATTGTGATGAAGTGTTTTGAACGGCTTGTCAAACCACACATCACAGCCTGCCTCCCTGCATCACATGACCCGCTCCAGTTTGCATATCGTTCAAACCGCTCCACAGAGGATGCTATAGTCACCACCCGGCACTCTGTCATCACCCACCTGGATCAGAAAGACACCTACGCCAGACTCCTGTACATTGATTTCAGTTCAGCATTCAACACCATTATTCCCCAGAGACTGATGGAGAAATTACTCCTTCTTGGTCTGAACACCGCCACATGTCTCTGGATCCTGGACTTCCTGACCAAGAGACCTCAGTCTGTCCAGGTTGGAAATAACATCTCCAACTCTATCACGCTGAGCACCAGATCCCCTCAAGGCTGCGTACTCAGTCCACTGTTGTTTACACTTCTAACACATGACTGTGTATCCAGACACGAGGGGAACCAGATTATTAAGTTTGCAGACGACACCACGGTGGTGGGACTTATTCAGAAGGATGAGGAATCAATGTACAGGGAAGAAGTGAGAGACCTGGAGGGCTGGTGCAGGGAGAACAATCTGGTGCTCAACGTGGACAAAACGAAGGAGATGATTATCGACTTCCAGCGGTCACAGCCTGAAAACGTCCCTCTCAGCATCGGTGGCCGTTTAGTGGAGAGAGTGGAGAACATCAAGTTCCTCAGAGTGCAGATCTCGCAGGACTTGACCTGGAGCAAGAATTCCTTGGGGATCAGGAAGCGGGCCCAGCAGAGACTGCACTTCTTGAGGAAACTCAAACAGGCCTCTCTCCCCATCTGCATCCTCAGGACCTTCTACAGAGGTGTGGTGGAGAGTGTTCTGACGTACTGCATTGCAACGTGGTACTCCAGCTGCAGTATGTCAGACAAAAAAGCCCTGCAGAGGATAGTTAAGGAAGCTGAGAGGGTAATTGGAGTTTCCCTCCCCTCTGTCCAAGAACTTTTTCAGAACCGTTGTAGGAGCAGGGCACTGAACATTGTCAAGGACCATTCTCACCCTCTGCATAAACACTTTGAACTTCTGCCATCTGGCAAATGATTCCGGAGCATCAGAGGCAGAACCACCAGACTGATTAACAGCTTCCTTCCACAAGCTGTTAGGATGCTGAACAGTTGATCTGGAATCTCTCATACATACTACTGCACCTATGGACATTATGTATATTATTTGTATATTATAGTTCTGGTTAGGGGTGGCGCAGTGGCAGAGTGGTTAGCACTGCGGCAGCACAGCAACTCACCCTTGGCCGGGGGATCCCGGGTTCGATCCCAGCCCCTGACCAACAGTGATCTGTGTGGAGTTTGCATGTTCTCCCCGTGTCTGCGTGGGTTTACTCCGGGATTTCTCCGGTTTCCTCCCACATGCCAAAAACATGCAAGTTAGGTTAATTGGCATCAAAACTGGGGATTCTAAATTGTCCTTAGGTATGACTGTGAGAGTGAATGGTTGTCTGTCTCTCTGTGTTGGCCCTGCGATGGACTGGCGATCTGTCCAGGGTGTACCCTGCCTCCAGCCCCCCCGCGACCCGAAAAGGATTAAGCAGAAGAAGATGAATGAGTTCTGGTTAGTTCTCAAGTATGTCTCAGGGAAGTGTGAATGGCTGTGTTGGGGTGGGGGGGTGAGGGTGTGTGTGAGTGTGTCTTAAATTATGTTCTTTTTACTTACAGTATATGGATGCCGAGAGAAACGCAATTTCATCTTGCCTGCACTACAGTTGTATGTACAGCAATATGACAATAAAGGTGATTTGATTTGATTTGATTAAAACAGTTATTAATAACTTGTCTGACAGAGTCCACTTTATCAACAAAAAAGTGAAGAAAAGTCTCACATGTCGTAAACGAAACATCTGTTACAGTCTGAGTACATGGGCTTATAAAAGAGTTAACTGTGTTAAATAGCGCTCTAGGACAGTGACTGCTGCTGGAAATAATAGACAGATTCTGAAATTTTGCCTTCTGCACAGTCCTCTGGTAATCAGCAAGACAGTCCCTAAAAATTTCCAGAGACATGTAATTTGTCCTTTTTCCATCTCCATTCAGCCTGTCTGACCCATTGCCTAATGGTAGTGTTGTTTATCCAGGGATCTGTTTTTGGTTTAGCCGAAATGGGCAATAGAGTCCAAAATCCCAGAGCAGGTGGTATGAAAGGAGGAAAGAATACACTGGTCAACACCAAATTTATTGTCCAAGTTTTTTTTAGCTGATTTAGGACAATTTTGATGTGCTGAATCCAAAAATCACATTGGTTTTGCTCAATCAGGTCAACTTTTTGAATTATGGCCACATGTTGTTTTATACATTTTTGTTTACATGTATGAGTATTTTCGCTTTATATGATGCAAAATTCTTTTTTATGTTTTGAAATTCTCTGAATTTTGAACAATGATGATGTAACATTCAATTTACATGTACTTACCTTTATATAAAGGTAAGTACATGCACAGTACTAAGTAAATACTACGTAAGTACAGGTTTTTACTTAGCACCTGATCGAGAGGTTGAATCCAACCTCTCGGATTCAGTTGAACCGCTGAATCCAAAAATGTCATTTTTGGATGTCATTTTTGAATCCAGCAGTGCAAAATTGTCTTAAATCAGTTGAAAAAACACAGACAACTTACAAAAAAATTAATTTTGTAACCCTGTGATATTATCCGGATGGGAAGGGGAAACAAGTCCATTCAAGGCAAAAAAATGTGAATCCCTAAAAGCAGCAGTAAACTCCTCTGGTGTTGAAAAAGTGATGATGCGACGCCAGCATGATGGAGCCACAGGCTTGCTGGGTGATGAAGGGGTCAGCAGTTCAAAAATAATGGGGAAATGATCTGAGATGACAGACTCAGAAATTTCTTTGAGAGATTGAGAGCCCAAAAGAGATAAGGTTCAGAGTGTGACCAAGACGGTGTGTTGGTTTGTCCACTAAAATATTTAAATTAAATGTTGCCAACAGTCTTTTAAAATCAGATGCCAGCTGATCAGATGGATAAAAGACATGAATATTAAAGTCCCCGCAAATCAATAGTTTATCATATTTTGGCATAACATCTGCCAAAAATTCAGAAAACTCATTAATGAAGTCATTATATTTAGGAGGACGATAGACAATAGCAAATAACACAGAACTTGTGAGATCCACCACAAATAGTTGCAGCTCAAAACAGGAATAAGTATTTGTGGAGACAAGGCAACATTTAAAACTATCATTAAAAACAGAAGCCAGACCCCCACCCTGACCAGATGCTCGCGGGGAGCTGAAGAAAGAACAGCCGGGAGGGAGTTGCTCAGAGAAGGCGGCAGTCTCACCTGGTTTAACCCATGTTTCCGTCATCAGAAGAAAATCCAAGGAATGTGAAGTAAAAAAGTCATTCAGAATAAAAGTCTTATTTGCAGCGGATCTGGTGTTAATCAGAGCCATGCAAATCAAACATTGATCAGCCTGCTGGGAAGCACGACTGATCGGGGGAAGATTCTCTGGTGCGCAGCCCCTTCTGTGAAACCGCACGGGCTGGCAGCAGGGAAGTGGGCATCCGGCCTCTAGGACAGTTGGCAACAGCCAACACCCCATGGGTGATACACCATCACCCACAGAAGCCAGGCAGGAGTCGGGTTGTATTTGATTGCTCAGCAAAGTCCCAAGGTGTATCATTAAATGATCATCTTCTTACAGGACCAGAGCTGACAAACACTCTTGTAGGTGTTCTCTGACACTTTAGCAAGGGTCCAGTTGCGGTGATGTGCAATACTGAACACATGTACCATCAGTTTCATGTAAGAAAAGTGGATCAAGATTACTCAAGCTTCCTTTGTTGTGACAGCTTTCTCAGCAAAGATGTTGAGGTGGAAATTACAGCTACAGAGTCATCACTGCATGATCATTTTTTAAAGTTTTCCAGCTGAACAAATTTGGTAAAGGTTGTTGCTAGACTTAAACGCTGTGCCAAAGAGCTCAAAGGTTTAACAGCAAGAACCAATGAAGCGACAAATCTTGAAGAGAGAAAGAATGCCAAGCTCACAATCATAGACATGGTCCAAAAGGCAGCCTTCTTTGATGAAATCCAAAGCCTTCAATGCAACAAGGGGGTAACAACCAGAGATAAGACCAGCAGGCTGTACCAGATGAATCCTTTCCTGGATGAACATAGCACCCTCAGAGTGGGGGACAGACTTCAGCATGCTGCCATGCACCCACACACAAAGCATCCAATAATCCTTCCACATAATAACCATGTTTCAAAGCTATTGATCCAACACTATCATCAAAAGGTGCAACATCAAGGACATGGGATAACTGTGAATGAGCTAAGATCTCATGGTATCTGGATAATTGGATGTAGTCATGTAGTGTCATTCTAAAATGTATTTACAAGTGTGTCAAGTGTAGAAAATTCCAAAGACGTAATGAAGAAAAAAAGATAGCAGATTTACCCCACGTAAGAATGGAGGCAACTCCTGCCTTCACTTATTGTGGAATGGATTGTTTTGGTCTTTTTTATGTGAAGGAAGGCAGAAGAGAGCTGAAACGCTATGCTTTACTCTTTACATGTCTCTGCTCATGAGTTGTGCACATCGCTACTCAATAAGACAGACGAGCTAGCGGCCATGTCCCGCTACGAGAGCGCCTTCAGAGAGATTAGCATGATGTTGTTTACTGAGACGTGGCTAACAGAACTAGCAACAGATGCTAACATCGAACTGGAGGGTTTCCACGCAATACAGGCAGACCATACACCAGACAGTGGGAAGGCAAGGGGCGGAGGAGTGATAATGTATATGAATAACAAATGTTGTAAACCTGGGTACATCACGGTTAAAGAGCAACACTGCAGCAAAGACACTGAGTTGCTAGCTGTTAGCATGCGGCCTGTATACCTCCCTCGGGAATACTCACATGTGATCTGCATTGTTATTTATGCAAATCTGTCGGTGAACGCTGGGGCAGCGTGTGACTTCATCCACTCAGTCACTTGCAGGCTTCTGACAGAACACCCAGATGCTCTCCTCCTCATCTCGGGTGATTTTAACCATATTTCACTGTCCTACATTCTGCCCACGCTCACCCAGTATGTCACGTGCCACACCAGAGACAATAAAACACTGGACTTATTCTATGCAAATACTAAGGAGACGTATGCCTCATCGCCACTCCCCCCACTTGGGAGATCGGATCACAACTTTGTTCACCTCCTGCCGGTGTACAAACCCCTAGTACACAGACAACCTCCAGTTATGCGCACGGTGAAGGTATGGTCTGAGGAGGCAATGGACGCTCGAAAGGACTGTCTTGAAATCATTGCCTGGGAGCAGCTCTGCGACCCTCATGGTGAGGATATCGATGGCCACACGATGATGGCACAACGATGGCCGTACCCACCAAGACCATATGGTGTTGCTCAAACAACAAATCCTGGCTCAACCCTGAGATAAAGTCCCTACAGAGAGAAAAGAAAAGGATCTTCAGGTCAGGGAACAGGGAGAAGCTGAAGTTCGTACAGAGGGAGCTAAGGAGGAAGATCAGAGAAGGCAAGGACAGCTTCAGGAAGAAGATGGAGGACAAGCTGCAACACAGCAACATCGGCGGGGTCTGGAGAAGCCTCAAAACCATCTCTGGGCTACAGAATACCTCCTCCCAGGCCATGGAGGGCAGGGAGTGGGTGAACAATCTGAACCTGTTTTTAACAGGTTTGACCAACCGCCCTCCCCTCCACCTGCACACTAACCACTGCTTCCTCTACCGTCATCGAGACCTGCTGTCCACCCCCCCTCCACCAACACCCCCCCCCCCCCACTCCCAGCACACAGCCTCCCAGCCCCAACCTAACCCTCACTAAGATCCAGGTGAGGGCAGAGCTGAGGAAGATCAAGGCGAGGAAGGCCTCGGGTCTGGACTGCATCAGCGCAAAGCTCCTCAAGTCCTGCGCAGACCAGTTGTGTGGGATTGTGGAGCACATCTTCAACCTGAACCTGAAGTTGGGGAGGGTACCACAGTTGTGGAAACCATCTCGTGTGGTACCTGTACCAAAGACTTCCCACCCCAGAGACCCTGGAGAGACTGCTCCTTGCCCACCTCCGCCCCCTGGTGGGACCAGCGATGGATCCACTCCAGTTCACCTACCAGCATGGCATCGGGGTGGAGGATGCAGTGATCTTCCTCCAACACCGTTCCCTATCCCACCTGGAGAAGCCTGGAAACACGGTGAGGATCATGTTCTTTGACTTCTCCAGTGCTTTCAACACCATCCAACCGGTGATCCTGAAGGACAAGCTACCGTGTGCAGGGGTGGACCAGCACCTGTCATCGTGGATCCTGCACTACCTCACACACCGGCCACAGTTTGTGAGAATCCGGGATTGTGTGACAACACAACACACTGCCATCTACAGAAGTTCTCTGACGACTCTGTGATCGTCGGCCTCTTCTCCGATGGAGATGAAGCTGAGTACAGAGGACTTATCCAGGACTTCGTGGACTGGTGCCATCGGAACTGCCTCCAGATCAATGTGAGGAAAACTAAAGAACTGGTTGTGAACTACCACAGGCGAGGACAACCTCTCACAGCACCAGTAAACATCCAGGGAGCAGACATTGAGATGGTGACATCCTGCAAGTACCTGGGTGTTGATCTGAACAATAAACTGGACTGGTCACACAATACTGACGCACTCTACAAGAAGGGACAGTGCAGGCTGTTCCTACTGAGGAGGCTCAGGTCTTTTGGTGTACAAGGGGTGCTGCTGAAGACCTTCTACGATTCGGTGGTGCCATCAGCCATCACATTTGAAGTGGTCTGCTGGGGCAACGGCATCACAGCAGCCGACAGGAAAGAGACTGAACAAACTGATCAAGAAAGCTAGCTCTGTCCTGGGGCTACACCTTGACCTAGTGGAGGAGAGAGGAGAATGGTGGCTAAGCTGTCATCTCTGCTGGAGTCTGAGTCCCACCCTATGCAGGACATGCTGAACGCACTGAGGAGCTCATTTAGCAGTAGGCTACATCATCCTAGGTGCACGACCGAGAGGTTTCGCAGGTCCTTCCTATCTACGGCTGTCAAACTTTATAACCTAAGCAGGGCTGCTCGCAGAGATCGTTAAAAAAAACTTTACGACCTAATAGTTTTGAATACAAAAGATGCAACAAACTTGCACAATAACGGTCCCCTCCATTATACAACTAGGACAATATCAATCGCTACGGAGGGTGACAACTAGGCTGATTCAAATACATAATATGCTGGATGGGTATATATTCATACTATGTGGGGTAACTAAATAGACTGTTATGCTGTTTATTCCATCTAGCTACAATGCTCCACGCTATGTATATATTTCTGTGTACATATGTATATTCACTGCTCTTATTATCTTATCTTCTAAATTATTGCTCCGAGTGTTGCTATCCCTGTGCTGTTGCAATCCTGGAATTCCCCATTGTGGGACTAATAAAGGCTTATCTGATCTTATCTTATCTTATATATAGGTACATCTCAAAAAATTAGAATATCATGAAAAAGTTCAATATTTTTTGTCACTCATTTCGGAAAGTGAAACCCATACATTATATAGATTCATTACACACAGAGTAAAATATTTCAAGCCTTTATTTCTTGAAATTTTGATGATTATGGCTTACAGATAATGAAAACCCAAAATTCAGTGTCTCAGAAAATTAGAATATTGTAAAAAAGTTCAATATTGGAAAGCCATGGTGTCACACCTAATCAGCTAATTAACTCAAAACACCTGCAAATGTTTCCTGAGCCTTTAAATGGTCTCTCAGTCTGGGTCAGTGTGCTACACAATCATGGGGAAGACTGCTGACTTGACAGATGTCCAGAAGACAGTCACTGACACCCTCCACAAGGAGGGTAAGCCACAAGAGGTCATTGCTAAAGAAGTTGGTTGTTCACAGAGTGCTGTATCCAAGCAAATTCGTAGAAAATTGAGTGGAAGGAAAAACTGTGGTAGGAAGAGGTCCACCAGCAAAAGGGATAACCGCAGCCTTGAGAGGACTGTCAAGCAAAATCCATTCAAGAATTTGGGGGAGCTTCACAAGGAGTGGACTGAGGATGGAGTCAATGCATCAAAAGCCACTATGCACAGACGAATCCTAGACATGGACTACAAATGTCGCATTCCTCGTGTCAACCCTCTCCTAAACCAGATACAACGTCAGAAGCGTCTTACCTGGGATGTGGAGAAAAAGAACTGGACTGCTGATCAGTGGTCCAAAGTCCTCTTTTCAGATGAAAGTAAATTTTGCATGTCATTTGGAAATCAAGGTCCCAGAGTCTGGAGGAAGAATGGAGAGGCACAGAATCCACGTTGCTTGAAGTCCAGTGTGAAGTTTCCACAGTCAGTGATGATTTGGGCTGCCATGTCATCTGCTGGTGTTGGTCCACGGTGTTTTCTGAAGTCCACAGACAATGCAGCCATCTACCAGGAAATTTTAGAACACTCCATGCTTCCTTCTGCTGACAAGCTTTATGGAGATGCTGATTTCATTTTCCAGCAGGACTTGGCACCTGCCCACACTGCCAAAGGTACCAAAAGCTGGTTCAATGACCATGGTGTTACTGTGCTTGATTGGCCAGCAAACTCGCCTGACCTGAACCCCAAAGAGAATCTATGGGGTATTGTCAAGAGGAAGATGAGAGACACCAGACCAAACAATGCAGATGACCTGAAGACCGCTATCAAAGCAACCTGGGCTTCCATTACACCTGAGCAGTGCCACAGACTGATTGTCTCCATGCCACGCCACATTGATGCAGTAATTCATGCAAAAGGAGGCCCAACCAAGTATTGAGTGCATAGAAATGAACATACTTTTCAGAAGCCTGACATTTCTGTTTAAAATATCCTTTTTTTTATTTATCCTGTGTAATATTCAAATTTTCTGAGACAGTGAATTTTGGGTTTTCATTATCTGTAAGCCATAATCATCAAAATTTCAACAAATAAAGGCTTCGGAATATTTCACTCTGTGTAATGAATCTATATAATACAGACGTGGACAAAATTGTTGGTACCCCTCTCTTAATGAAAGAAAAACCCACAATAGTCACAGAAATAACTTGAATCTGACAAAAGTGGTAATAAATAAAAATTCTATGAAAATTAACCAATGAAAATCAGACAGCGCTTTTGAATTGTGGTTCAACAGAATTATTTTAAAAAACAAATTCATGAAACAGGCCTGGACAAAAATGATGGTACCCCTAGAACAGATTGAAAATAATGTGACCATAGGGACATGTTCAACCAAGAATTTTTTTTGATTTTTTGATTTTGTATACTTTATTGATCCCCAGAGGGGAAATTGAGGGCATCCACCTGGATGGATGAAGCAGCCATGGTACGGCGCTATCCCTTAACCATTCAAACACACATTCACACATAGGGCCACTTTAGAGTCTCCAATTAACCTAACCTGCATGTTTTTGGCCTGTGGGAGGAAACCGGAGAAATCCCAGAGTAAACCCACACAGATATGGGGAGAACATGCAAACTCCACACAGATCACTGTTGGTCAGGGGCTGGGATCGAACCAGGGATCCCATGGCCAAGAGTGAGTTGCTGTGCTGGCACAGTGCTAACCACTGCGCCACCGCACCGCCCAAGATGTGTCCTCTAATTAACATCACAGGTGTCTACAAACTTGTAATCAGTCAGTCAGCCTATTTAAAGGGTGACAAGTAGTCAGTGTGCTGTTTGCTGACATGGTGTGTACCACACTAATCATGGACCAGAGGAAGCAAAGGAGAGAGTTGTCTCAGGAGATTAGAAAGAAAATTATAGACAAGCGTGTTAAAGGTAAAGGCTATAAGACCATCTCCAAGCAGCTTGATGTTCCTGTGACTACAGTTGCACATATTATTCAGAAATTTAAGATCCACGGGACTGTAGCCAACCTCCCTGGACATGGCCGCAGGAGGAGATGGATCATACGAATGGTAACAAAAGAGCCCAGAACAACCTCTAAACACATTCATGGTGAACTCCAAGGTCAAGGTACATCAGTGTCAGATCGCACCATCCGTCATTGTTTGAGCCAAAGTGGACTTCATGGGAGATGACCAAGGAGGACACCACTGTTGAAAACAAATCATAAAAAAGCCAGATTGGAATTTGCCAAACTGCATGTTGACAAGCCACAAAGCTTCTGGGAGAATGTCCTATGGACAGACGAGAGAAAACTGGAACTTTTTGGCAAGGCACATCAGTTCTATGCTCTAATGAAGCACACCAAGAAAAGAACACTGTCTCTACTGTGAAACATGGAGGGGGTTCTGTTATGTTCTGGGGCTGCTTTGCTGCATCTGGCACAGGGTGTCTTGAATCTGTGCAGGGTACAATGAAATCTCAAGACTATCAAAGTATTCTAGAAAGAAATGTGCTGCCCAGTGTCAGACAGCTTGGTCTCAGTCGTAGGTCATGGGTCTTACAACAGGATAATGACCCAAAACACACAGCTAAAAACACCCAAGAATGGCTAAGAGCGAAACATTGGACTATTCTAAAGTGGCCTTCTATGAGCCCTGATCTACAGTAAATCCTATTGAACATCTGTGGAAGGAGCTGAAACATGCCGCCTGGAGAAGGCACCCTTCAAACCTGAGACAACTGGAGCAGTTTGCTCATGAGGAGTGGACCAAAATACCTGCTGAGAGGTGCAGAAGTCTCATTGACAGTTACAGAAATTGTTTGATTGCAGTGATTGCCTCAAAAGGTTGTGCTGTGAAGAGTGTGAAATGAGGAGGCAAGGTTACGAGCAGATGAAGTTTATTACACTCTCCCATCAGTCATACACAAAAAGCATAAACAGCTAAGCACAGCTTCTCCTTTTATATTCACAGCTCGTCTCACATCTCCACGACACTTCACATCACAATACATTCACCCTTGACCCCCCACAGCTCCTTCTTCCTGCCAAACTCCCCATGATCTCCTTGCTATTGTCCACCTCTCTTTATTCTCTGCATCCTGACTGGGACGCTGTCCGCCTACTCACCCAAGGTCCTACAGTGCAACAAAATATTAAGTTAAGGGTACCATCATTTTTGTCCAGGCCTGTTTCATGAGTTTGTTTTTTAACCCCTTGAACTCTGGTCAATTTCCCTAAAAACGCCTAAAAATAACATACCCAAAGTAAATCAAAAGCTGTTCTTTAACCCTTTGCAGCATCTTCATGGGGTTGGTTTCATTTAAAAGAAAACACTTTGAATTTTTTGGCAAAACAGTCATAATCTCTCTAAGTGTTCCTGCCACTGAGTAACAGTCATCTAAACATACTGAACTTGAAGAAAATAAAGTTTGCATGGGAGTTTGTTTTTTTTTTAGATACAAATGCTTGTAAATAACACACAGCTGTCAGATACTGGCTGGAAAATGCAACAGAAATGTAGAACCAAGTGTTATCAAGCTGAGGTCAAAATTTTGTAACAATACCACAAAAAATGAATATATTACATAGCTTTTTTCTTAGGTTGTTCCCAGGCGTTTTTGAACTGTGCCAAACTATGCAGTTTGGAAAAATGTCTATAACTTTTGAATGCTTCAACATAGAAGCTTCATCTTGGACTCTAATGAAAGGTGACACTCAGGACTGTGTGTGTGTGGGGGGGGGGGTTGTTTATTCATTCATGAATGAATGAATGAACAAACAAGCCCCCCACACACAAAGAAACATGCCATGTAAAAAATGGGTGGCCTTTTTTTACAAGAAAAAATAACCTACAGTGCAATAAAAATTATACTAAAATATCTGCAATGTAGAGGATAACACCCCCCCCACCCCACCCCGCTACAGAGGAGCTCGGTGCACAAAAAAACTTGTGGCCATGACGGACCGTTGTAATTACCGATTGGTCAAAAGTCATTTTTATTACTATTTTCATTGATAAAGAATAATTTAGCTTATAACACTTACCTGTCCACAACAGCAGTGTCGTTGGTGAACATCTGTTCCTCATTGTCAGATGAACATGAAGCTGGTCCGGTTGTTACGGACTTGTGGTTCTGGTCACCCGACCCGGTCAAACCATCTCCGCTTCCATGATTGCGGTTTTAACAAACCATTTTTCAAAACAAATAAGAACAGTAGTAATAAAAAAAGACTGGCTAACGGCTGAGAGTGGCTAAAGCTACCGTTACACACAGGTCTCAATGTGTGTCACCCAGCGGCTTAGACAAAAAAGATTTTACGCACGGCGACGACGCGTTTCAATCGTCAAACCTCTCTGCTTCAATTGGCTCGTTGTATTCGCGGTCGTTGGTAGGCAGGTCCTTCTTGCTAGGTTTTCAGTCATTGGTTCTTCAAGGTTTCAGAAACCCAATTCAAGGCTCTTATTAGTCGAATGAGAGGTCAATCAAATCTAAACCAATCAAACACTCCTTTGGCTTTCTGTTCGCGGCTGTGTCTGTACTGGAAGAACGGAAATGCAGCTTTTTTTTTTTCAGTGTGCACTGAGATGCACTATGACGCAGAGACGTGACTGCCCGTGGAATCCCGGAGTTCAACAGATTAAAATAATTCTCTTGAACCACAATTCAAAAGCATTGTCTGATTTTCATTGGTTAATTTTCATAGAATTTTTATTTATTACCACTTTTGTCAGATTCAAGTTATTTCTGTGACCATTGTGGGTTTTTCGTTCACGTCTGTATATGGGTTTCACTTTCTGAAAAGAGTGACAAAAAATATTGAACTTTTTCATGATATTCTAATTTTTTGAGATGTACCTGTAGAGCTGTTTGACAACATGACAGTGATGCTTTTATTAATGCCCTTCACGCCTTCATTGCTCTACGTGGCGACGTTCGACAACTTCGACCTGATCAAGGTACTAACTTTGCAGGTGCAAGGCATGAACTCCTAGACTGTAAAGGAGATGGACCAAGAAAGCCTTAAACAACTAGGCTGTGAGTTTGTCATGAATCCTCCTGTTATGTCCATAACTTGCGCTACCAAGAAGCAGGCAGGAGGTGTAGTTGAACGTAACTTTATTATAGGAACCAACAATACAACAGGCACTCCATACAGGCCAAGGGTCGACTGTGAAAGAGAGTACGTCCCTTCCGCCCTGGCCCTTTATACCCCAGGTGGCGCCACCACCGGAAAGGCAGGCCGTCACCTCGCACTACATCCAGGCTGCCAACAGCTGCCATCTTACTACACCACATTTTTCCCTTCTGTAGAAAAATCCAAGCACACCAGTTAGGCCCTCCCAAATTTGTAACCCGACTCATGCGCTAAAACATAGAATATACGATACATACAATCCTATCCAGGCACACAAAATAACTAAGCTAGAGGGACCAGGTGGACTGCTGGCTCACCTTTACACGGCCAGGCGGATTATTCTGCCACCTTAATCACCATAGTCCAAAACAAAAAATAGCCGTGGTCCTAAAACTAAATTAATCCCAGAACAATATACATTATATGTATATACTGTGGCGGTTCGTTTTAACCCCACAACAGACTAAGGACACTCAGCCCTCTTTTCTCTGTTTTTCTGCTGCATTACTGAGAAGCAATGTGCCATTCATGTATTTGTGATGCAAACATGCATGTGTTGTGATGTAATGCGCCATTCTGTATAGTGTGCATATGGCTTGTCCTTACTGTGCTTTTTCTGAGCATCTTAGATGTGCTTTGGTGTATTAATGTCTACAGGTAGACGAGTTTCTTCTGTCTCACCTATGTGATGTTAATTGATGCCTTTCATCCTTTGTACTCATGCGTCCTGTCCTTACTGTGACCTAGAGATTCAGATCAATATGTAGATGTGATTGTTAGCCTCTTTGTCCGCACCTGGAGCGAGGTCTAGCTAATCTGCCCTTGGTCTCACAAATGCAAATACCTCCTGCCTGTTCTGTTATCCCTTTGATCACTGTGGGGTATGTCTCTTTCATGTATTGTTATGGACAAGTATTTAAGGCGCAACTCTGTAACGCAATCTCTCTTTTTCACTCTCACTCTGATCCTGCAACAGGTGGACACACTGTGTCCGCCTCTCCTTCTCTGAGAGCTTAGGGATCCCGCTCCGGGCTGCTCCACTATGCACCGGAGAGGGGATCCCGTGAAGGCGACATGATATAATAAAACCTGCTTAAAACCACAGCACAGCTGCTTATTTTTTCATGCCGCTTCACTGGTGACCCCTCGAACACGCACACGTTTTGTGCGAATGCAACCTTCCGAGCTGGACAGCCGCACAGCTGCGTTGGCGACCCCTTGAAGACGCAGCCTTCTGTTTTGGATGACCACGCTGGACCGGCCGCTCTCACAGAGAGCGCACGCACCTCGTCCTCTCTCCACGACGGCAACCTCTAGGGCCGACGGGGAGCGCAGCGCGTGGAACTGAACGCACCATGGCCGCACGAGCGACAACGATCGTCAACTCCCTCTCACCGCTCCAACGCAGCTGCACAAGCCCGGGGCACAAAGATCGTCTACTTCCTCACACCGCTCCAACGCAGCTGCATGAGCCTGAGGAACATAAGATCGTCTATTCCCTCCCGCCACTCCAACGCATCTGCACGGGCCTGAGGGACTAAAGATCGTCTATTTCCTCTCACCGCTCCAACGCACCATGGCCAATCTACAGCCACAGCTCAACCTGGATTTTACCGGCGCCGTCTGCGCCGTTCTCCACCAAGTTTCTGCACCCTCACTCGCCACTCCAGCGGCCCACCCACGCACTGAACCCCCGCGCACGCATCGGGGAGTTACAAGGACGGCGCATCACGCACGGGACAAGTAACGGCTCCACAGACTGCCTTCCTCCTTCGCCGCTGCCTTTCAGGGCTGCCCGCTCACCTGAAGCACACATGCAGCACGCTCGAAGGATTTGTTAACAGTCTCAGCCACGCCAGAGACCGCCATCGTCCTCCGCCGCTGCCCACAGAACCTTCAGGGCTGCTCGTTCACCTGAAGCAAGCACGCAGCTCGCCACTGGATTTTTTAATGGTCTTAGCCACGGCACAACGGGATTTCAGCCGTCAGCTGTTCCCGGGAGCTTTGGGGTTGCTTCAGCACCCAAAGCCAACAGTCCCCCTGCTTTGTTTACTTTTTCTCTTACAGCCGCTCCTGCTTTTCTTCATGGCCACGAGAGGAGTCAGAGACTAATTTTTCTTCTGGTGATCTCCGCACGTGCAACGGGACAACCCCTCGATGTCGCGGAGCAGCAAGCAACTTTTGCGCGGCTCAGGACGATTTCACAGCTCCTGCCGGCACTTCCTACCCCTCCCCTCCCTCCCCCTCCGCCTGCAGCGAGCTTCTCCCACAGCTCGCTCACACAGATGGATTATCGAGGTCGCGGCCCCCTACCGCGTCCTCTGGGGGGGAGCGTGTGTGGCGGTTCGTTTTAACCCCACAACAGACTAAGGACACTCAGCCCTCTTTTCTCTGTTTTTCTGCTGCATTACTGAGAAGCAATGTGCCATTCATGTATTTGTGATGCAAACATGCATGTGTTGTGATGTAATGCGCCATTCTGTATAGTGTGCATATGGCTTGTCCTTACTGTGCTTTTTCTGAGCATCTTAGATGTGCTTTGGTGTATTAATGTCTACAGGTAGACGAGTTTCTTCTGTCTCACCTATGTGATGTTAATTGATGCCTTTCATCCTTTGTACTCATGTGTCCTGTCCTTACTGTGACCTAGAGATTCAGATCAATATGTAGATGTGCTTGTTAGCCTCTTTGTCCGCACCTGGAGCGAGGTCTAGCTAATCTGCCCTTGGTCTCACAAATGCAAATACCTCCTGCCTGTTCTGTTATCCCTTTGATCACTGTGGGGTATGTCTCTTTCATGTATTGTTATGGACAAGTATTTAAGGCGCAACTCTGTAACGCAATCTCTCTTTTTCACTCTCACTCTGATCCTGCAACAGGTGGACACACTGTGTCCGCCTCTCCTTCTCTGAGAGCTTAGGGATCCCGCTCCGGGCTGCTCCACTATGCACCGGAGAGGGGATCCCGTGAAGGCGACATGATATAATAAAACCTGCTTAAAACCACAGCACAGCTGCTTATTTTTTCATGCCGCTTCAATACAATCAAACTTTCGTAACACAACAAGCTATAACAGGCAATATGTACATTCACTCTCTCATTGGCGGGTCCCACCCCATAACCCGGGCACATCACAACAATTCCCAAAACAGTGTTGGGGACTTTTTTTTTTTTTTTTTTGAACACAGGGCAAACACACAATAAGTATCAGTGAAACATACTAACTAAATGACTTGGGCTCATAAAACTAAAACAAATGCAAGTTAAAAGTCACCCCCAGTCACTTTACAGACCCGGATTTTATTTAAATCCATAAATATAAGAAAACGTGAGAGAGATTTATCCAAAAGGGTTTTGTGAATGTTTAGAAAGTAGAACTAATTTTTATCCCCCGGTGGTCAAAACCCAAAGGGGTCAAAGAGCCCTTTGGGTGAAGACCAAAGGGGGATTATGTTATGGGTCAGTCAGTCTGTCCGTCCCACTCTTGTGAAATCAACTCCTCCTACAATTTTGGTCCGATTGTTTTGAAACTTGGCACCATGGTTTGATATACACTGAGAATGCCCATATTGCAATTTGGTTCTGATCAGAGGATTTTTGCGGGAAATGTAGCCCCTGACCTATGACCTCCTGTTTCACCTCACTTCATAGACAGTGGCTCTTTTCCACTAGTACCTGTTTGGCCCTACTCACTTTGACTTGGCTTTACACGGCTCAGCACGCTTTTGTTTCCATTACAGCAGAGTACCACCTGAGGTGGGTGGGACTTTACAGTAAGGTGGCGCAACACTCCTGTGACGTGAAGCACGCTAAACACAAGCAACACACAAAATGGAGGATTACGAGGGGAAGAATTACGCACTGCTTGCTGTGTGGTTTTTTGTCACAGTAAAGGCCAAACAGGAGAGCCAGAGAAGAGTACGTGCGTTGAGGGAAAACACGGTGGAAAAGTACAGCAGAGTTTTGGATGCCATAACAGAATATGAGGTGGAATATGAAACCGCAAATGTGAGGAAGGAAACTACTACTAGACAGATGCGGACGAGGATGAGCGTAAGCTAACGAATGCTAATGCTTGCTACAGTCATTATAATCCTGTGTACTACGTTGTGATGGTGCCAGGTTGTCACTGTTAAGGGTATTAAAATATGTTTGCTGTGTGTGTGCGTTTCAGATGGCTGCTTTGTTGCAAAATAATCCTTGGAGACTCAGTTTATCCTTTGCAAAACTGGCTCTTGAAAACATTCCATGACACTGGACAACTGACAGAAGAATAGCACATGTTCAACCAAAACATCAATCGAGTACGGGTGGTTGTGGAGAATGCTTTTGGTAGGCTGAATGGAAGGTGGTGCTGCCTTCTGAAAAGGAACGACTGTGACATCCAACTGGTGAAAGCTATGGTGCTGACTTGTGCTCTGCATAATCTGTGTGAAAACCATGGAGAGACTTTTGATACTACATGGGATGATAGTGGCAGCAGCACAGCGTGCAGAGGAGCAGGGCAGAGATGTATGAGATGCTCGGACGCAGTACTTGTGTAGCAATAATGACTGAACAATGTGAGTGCCTTCCCATTCATGTGCCTACACATGTCCAACTTCTGTATTTTGAAAATAAAATTGGGTACCCTTTTTAGATACGTCTCCTCTGTTGTTTTTAAGGGTTATTTGTGAAGGTAAGAGTGATTAAATGCTAAAACACAGGAGAAGCTGTCTACAAATAATCCAGCAGTTAGATAAATCACTTGTGGTTTGATGCAAGTCTGTTAACAGAATTATGAATCACGTTGAAACATGTTATATCCCATTTAACCCTATCCTATTATTATGAAATACTAAATGTTTTGTTTACTTTTTCCGAACCCCTTAGCCATCCATCCATCCATCTTCTACCACTTCTAGAGGTCTGGGTCGCGGAGGCAGCAGTTCAAGCAGAGAAGCCCAGACTTCCCTCTCCCCAGCCACCTGCTCCAGCTCTTCAGAGAAGATACCAAGGCGTTCCCAGACCAACTGGGAGACATAGTCTCTCCAGCAAGTCCTGGGTCTGTCCTAGGGTCTCCTCCCAGAGGGACGTGCCCAAAACACTTCAAGTGGGAGGCGTCCAGGAGGTATCCTGATCAGATGCCCATACCACCTCAACTGGCTCCTTTCAATGTGGAGGAGCAGTGGTTCTACTCTGAGCCTCTTCCGGATGACTGAGCTCCTCACCTTATCTCTGAGGGTGAGTCCAGTAATCCTACGAAGAAAGCTCATTTCAGCCGCTTGTATTTGCGATCTCGTTCTTTCGGTCATTACCCAAAGCTCGTGACCATAGGTGAGGGTAGGAACGTAGACTGACGGTTAATCGACAGTTTTGCCTTAACGCTCAGCTCCTTCTTCACCACAACAGACCAGTACAACGTCCACATCACTGCAGATGCTGCTTTGATCCGTCTGTCAATCTCTCACTCCATTCTCCCTTCACTCGTGAATAAGACCCCAAGATACTTAAACTCCTCCACTTGGGGCAGGAGCCTGTCCCCAACCTGTAGAGGACAATCCACCTTTTTCCGGCTGAGGACCATGGACTCGGACTTGGAGGTACTAATTCTCATCCCAGCCGCTTCACACTCAGCAGCAAACTGTCCCAGTAAGACCTGTAGGTCATTGCTGGATGAAGCCAACAGGACAACATCATCTGTAAACAACAGAGATGAGATCATGTGCTCACCAAGCATGACACCCTCCGTTCCCTGGCTGTGCCTAGAAATCCTGTCCATCAAAATTATGAACAGGATTGGTGACAAAGGCCAGCCCTGGCGGAGTCCAACTCTCACTGGGAATGAGTCCGATCAAGTGTTGGCAATACGAACCAAACTCTCACAACGGTCGTACAAGGACCGAACAGCTCGTAACAACAAGCCCGATACCCCATACTCCCGAAGCACCCCCCACAAAAAACCATGAGGGACGCGGTCGAATGCCTTCTCCAAGTCCACAAAACACATGTAAACTGGTTGGGCAAACTCCCACGAACCCTCAAGGATTCTCGAGAGGGTAAAGAGCTGGTCCGATGTGCCACGGCCTGGACGAAAACCACATTGTTCCTCCTGAATCCGAGGTTCCACCAATGGCCGGACTCTTCTCTCCAGTACCTTGGCATAGACCTTCCCAGGGAGGCTGAGGAGTGTGATCCCTCTAAAGTTGGAGCATACCCTACGGTCCCCTTTTTTGAAGACAGGAACCACCACTCCGGTTTGCCATGCCAAAGGCACTGCCCCCGACCTCCACGCAATGTTGCAGAGGCGTGTCAACCATGACAGCTCTACAACATCCAGGGCCTTGAGGTACTCAAGGTGAATCTCGTCCACCCCCGGGGCCTGGCCACCAAAGAGATTTTTAACCACCTTGGCGACCTCAGCCCCTGTGATAGGCGAGTCGTCCCCCTCGTCCACAAGCCATGCTTCCTCTGTGGAAGGCGTATCAGTGGGATTAAGGACATCCTCAAAGTATTCAATCCACCACCCGATGATATCCCCAGTCGAAGTCAGCAGTGCCCCATCCGCACCATACACAGTGTGGACAGGGAGCTGCTTCCCCCTCCTGAGCCACTGGACAGTTTGCCAGAATCTCTTCGAGGCCGACCAAAAGTCTTGTTCCATGGCCTCACCAAACTCGTCTCATACCCGGGTTTTTGCTTCAGCAACCACCCGAGCTGCACTCCACTTGGCCTGCCGGTACACCTCAGCTGCTTTGGGAGTCCCACAAGCCAACCAGGCTTGATAGGACTCCTTCTTCAGCTTAATGGCCCCCCTCTCCACTGGTGTCCACCATTTGGTTCGGGGATTGCCACCACGAGATGCCATGACGACCTTGCGGCCACAGCTCTGGGCCGCTTCTTCAACAATGGAAGTGGAGAACATGGCCCATTCAGACTCCATGTCTCCAGACTCCCTCGGAATGTGGTTGAAGTTCTTCCGGAGGTGGGAGTTGAAGACCTCCCGGACAGGGGCCTCAGCCAGATGTTCCCAGCACACCCTCACTATACGTTTGGGTCTACCAGGTCTGAATGGCATCCTCCCCTGCCATCGGATCCAACTCACCGCCAGGCGGTAATCAGTTGACAGCTCTGCACCTCTCTTTACCCAAGTGTCCAAGACATACGGTCGCAGGTCTGATGACACAACAACAAAATCGATCATCGACCTGCGACCTAGGGTGTCCTAGTGCCAAGTGCACATATGGACACCCTTGTGCTTGAACATGGTGTTCGTCATGGACAAACTGTGGTTTGCACAGATGTCCAATAACTGAACACCACTCGGGTTCAGATCGGGCAGGCTGTTCCTCCCAATCACCCCCTTCCAGGTCTCACTGTTGTTGCCCACGTGCGTATTGAAGTCCCCCAGTAGGACAATGGAGTCTCCTAGAGGAGCACTCTCCAGCACCCCAGTCACAGACTCCAAAAAGGGTGGGTACTCTGAAACATCATTTGGTGCATAGGCACAAATGAGAGTCAGGACCCGTTTCCCAACCCAAAGTCGCAGGGAAACAATCCTTTCGTCCACCGGGAAAAACTCTAAGATAGAGGCAGCAAGGTGGGGGGATACAAGAATACCTACCCCTCCTCGTTGTCTCTCGCCTGGGGCAACTCCAGAGTAGGCCAAGCTCCAGCCCCTCTCCAGGAGACTGGTTCCGGAACCGGAGCTGTGTGTTGTGTTGAGGTGAGGCTGACTATATCTAGCCGATATTTCTCAACCTTATGCACCAGCTCAGGCTCCTTCCCCACCAGAGGTGACATCCACATCCCAGAAGCCAGTTTAGGAAGCTTGGCATCAGACCGCCAAGGTCTCCGCCTTTTACTGTCACCTGATCCACATAGCACCAGACCCCCATGATTCCTCCTGCAGGTGGTGAGTCCACTGGAATAACCCCTTAGCATCCCTGCCAATTTTCAGGGTGGAAAAGTAGAATTTTGGTTAAGAAAGATCTGTCATTATTTACCATTACACACAGATAACATGGAAACACTGCACAACTGGATTACCAAAATGTGTCTGTTTTTTACTGCAATGTCATGATTCATTGCATCACAACATTTTGTTGGTCCAAAACTGCTCCCACAACCTACAACCTGACCTTGATCTATAGACTTTTATAGGATGCTTAAGTAATTAGACTCCATAATATACTCCAATAAAACTGTCTAGCAACACTTTTTTTTCTAAAACCTTGGCAGAAAATTGGTAATGTACTACAGACACATAACCTGATTTACAGGTGAATTTGATCACAAGCAAGAATGTTTAAGTAATTATTTGACCCCGTAATATACTCCAATAAAATTGTCTAGCAACCCTTTTTTTCTAAAACCTTGGCAGAAAATTGGTAATGTACTACAGACACATAACCTGATTTACAGCTGAATTTTGTCACAAGAGAGGATGTGTATGTAATTATTGACTCTTTTCCCACCAGTGTCATACCAGACAAAACACAATCATGATGCAAACACAGTCACTGGTTTATTACAAGTATCATCGTCATCACTCTATAAATTCAAGAGATCTGTGTGTGTGTGTCTGTGTGTCACGATCATAGCACATCATAGGACAGCCTATGATGTCTGCATGATGTCCTATGATGATCCTATGATATCTGGCAACACAGAACTCGCGATGCCGTCATATAGACAAATGTGTCTTTATGATGTCATACAGACCATCACTCACGATGCCAGAAGAGATACTCATCACCCGATTACGAATAGGACACAGTACTTTAAACCACACCCATTTGAAGCAGTAAATCTGAAAATCTTACTCTTCTTCTTCTTCTTTTAGATTTGACTGGCGGTTGGCAACCAGCCTACGGGTGCATCTTTTTCTTCTTCTTTTAGATTTGATTGGCAGTTGGCAACCAGCTTATAAGTTCATTACCGCCACGTACGTACTTCACTCTACAGTATATCATCACTCTATCTGGTCAGGAGCTGTAGTCCTTCTATCATCATTGCTGTGTCCAATCGAACCTCAACTCCATCTTCAGACATCACTCTTCTTCGTCTCCTTGTACTTCACTCTATATCATCACTTCACTCTATATCATCACTCTACACATCTTGGCCATGGGACACACTACTTTACACCACACCCATTCAAAGCAGTACATGTAAATCTGGAAATCTTACTCATCACCCAATTAACAATATAGGACACACTACTTTACACCACACCCATTCGAACCAGTACATTGATGTCTTTATGATGTCATATAGACCATCACTCACAATGCCTGCCTTGATGTCTTTATGATTGTCTGTGTGTCACGATCACAGCACATCATAGGATGGCCTATGATGTCTGCATGATGTCCTATGATGATCCTATGATATCAGGCAACACAGGACTCGCGATGCCGTCATTAAACCAGACGCTACATAAATGGAGAGCAATAGAGTGAGGAGAACTGCTGCATGTCAGGAAAGATCCCATGAAGATGACACAGCTGGGGTTCTGTGAATAAGTCACAGGGCCAGTCTTTACAGCGTGTTGGTGTTTTCTGCACAAGAGATTTCTTCAGCCATGGCCAATTCTACATCGCCGCAAGCAGAGTTGGCAGATCGAGCAGTCTTCATATTCTTGCTCAAGATGAAGAAACTAAGCAAAAGCATTGTTTTCTGAGCAATGTGGTTTTTGAAGAGGTGCTGACAGTAAAAATGTGTAACCTTGAAGAATGGCAGTTTACACTACAAATGTGTAAAATGCCAAACAAAGCGCTGATTTTCTCCGGGTGCTCTGGTTTCTTGGTTTCTATGGGCATGCATGGGTCTTCCTGAACAGGGTTGAAAGCCACGTTTTGCTCAGATCTATTTTCATGATCCTGTCCATGAACTGGAATTACGACGCCCCATCCCTCAGCCAGTGGTCTCGAAGAAGAAGAAGAAGAAGAAGAAGAAGAAGAAGAAGAAGAAGAAGAAGAAGAAGAAGAAGAAGACCCACCAGATGGAGAGCAATAGAGTGAGGAGAACTGCTGCACGTCAGAAAAGATGCCGTGAACATGAAACACCTCAGGTCCGAGCAGTACGCTGCAGGCATGACTGTGAACAACACAGCCGTCTGAGACAGGAGGAGACCCTTCAGCAACGGGCATTCAGAAATACTTACTTATACTTGGTTTCTAAGTGCATGGACGGGTATGCACAGGTATGTACTAGTCAGCACAATTTCAGACTGTTTTGTTTCGTATGTACACAAGTTAAAAAAACACTGGGGGTGGGGAGACAGGGTCACACACGCCGGCCACTCATTGCGTTCACAAGCTTGCCCAGTTCAGCCAGGAAAGCTTAATTGAAGGCAGCAGTTTGTGTCATCTCCCTTCAGAAGGCAACTTCTTGCTCCCTTGCTTCACATGTGTCATTGGCAAGCCGGTTGATGGCCTTCATGTGCTGGGCAAGTGCTTCACAGTGCTGTTCAAGCTGCCATTCATGGAGCCGCACCTCGTCACCATGCATCTGGGCAAACACAGTGGCAATGTTCGTTGTGGGGTGGCTCCTTTTCCTCTTGCCTAGACGAAAGACAGAAATGGATGGTGGTTAGTTAAAGCAAGTTCAAAACATATATTAGGGAAATACACTTGTGAAAGCCAGTGGTGGGGCGTGACAAACATGTTTCGTTGCTGTATTTAAGCACAATTGTCATGTTGCTGCGCCTCAGTAGAACAAATTTTGCAGGCACCAGGTTATGTTTAAAATGATTTGTTTTTATTGTGGCCTCAGAAATCTGAATGAGTTAATACAGTCAGCTGATTTGAATCATTTCAATGAAGCACGTTGACTGCAAGTACATTTGAAAGTGAGTTCATGTGCTACATCAGTTTTTCAAAAACAAGAATTATATCAGTTCTTCCTCCACCACAACTAAAAATGGGACCAGGTTGTGGACCCCTGACAAGTGAGCACCCCAGGATCCACTCTGTACATGTATAAGTACATTTTCAATCCAGGGATTTATGGTGGAAAAGGAACAGCACGACAACACTGTTCCAACACTGTTTTTGGAAAATCCACAGAATAGGTATGTGGGTCTATTATGAGGCTTTAGGAAATTATATGAATCACTTTATAAATCACTGGTTTGAAAATGCACCTGTATATGTTGAGATTTTGGGTCCTGAGGTCCACTTGACCGGTATCCATAAACACAACAGGGTGTTAATCTTTTGTTTATTGTGCCTTACCAGCACTTGAACGTGTCGTGCCAGATGTTGACGGAGCTGGACCCCTGACATGTGGAAACAGATTCTAGAAAGAAAATACACACAACTTAATGCACAGCACCAAAGTGCAACATGTACACAAAACTTTTTAACCAGGATTAGCATATTTCATCGTTTTGCTCTCACAAGCAAATACTTCAGACAAAGCAAGCGCGAATCAGCAGAGTTGGCTATTAGCTAGCTAGCGCGCCTCGCTAATACTCATTAGTCAGGAGAGAACAGCGTTATTGCTCAAAAAAGTGAGCTTGAATAGGATAAATAAGCGAAAAGATGCACAATATCACAAAACACTCACCATCCATGGTTTGCAACAATGACGTGTCGACCCAAATCTCCCTGCCATTGCTCGCTGGCTGATGGCCATAAATGGTGTCCATTGAACCACTTCCAGTCCTTTCTGTTCACCCCATTTCGACCGTTGTGATCCTTGATGGCCCGGTAATCACTTTTCATTTTCTTCAGCTTCTCCCTACATTGTTTTAATGTCCAGTTGTATCCGTGGGCTGTCATCTGTTTGGAGACCTCCTGGTAAACTTTTTCGTTGCGGGTCGCTCCATCTAACTCTCTCTAGATTCTATCGTCAGCCACCAAGCACAGAAAAGTCTGCACTTCTTCGTTGGACCATGGTGTAGATTTCTGCGAAACCTGCAGAGCCATCTCTACCGTATTCTCTGAAGCCGTGTTTACTCGTGTTTACTGTGTTTACTCGCTGAAGAATTTTTTTGCAAATGGTGGTTATATATTCTGCAGAAGACCCTGACCAATCTGTGGCCTGCAATCTGTTGACATCACATTTTCAGCTCGACTCAGCATGGTTGGAACCCGACTGGACTAAGTACGAAAAAAGTACCTGGTACCAGGTACTAATAGAAAACCCTACAAACCGAGTAGAGGCAAGTAGGGCTGAGTGGGTACTAGTGGAAAAGGGGCTTAAATGTCTTGTGAAATCAACTCCTCCTACAGTTTTGTTCTGATTGTTTTGAAACTTGGTACCATGGTTTGAGATACTCTGATGATACGCATATTGCAATTTCACTCTCATCGGATGATCTTGAGGTCAAAGGTCAGGTCAAATTTTTCCCTAAATCTTCTAAACACAGTAACTGTTGAAAGAAATGATGTAGGTTTTTCAAATCAATACACATCTTGGATGACTTACACCCTCACCTAACTATGGGTTTAGGGTCAAGGGGTCAAAGGTTCAAAGTTAGCATTGCAGTTGCACTGTGGTAAATGCTACATTTACTATTACTATAAAACGAACAAAGCTAGGGTCACCAAACCTGGTATACAGGTTCACTTTGGGTTCCTGACCTCAGACTATATAGGTTAACATTCCCTATGCCTTATAACTGTACAACGAGTAAAGTTAGGGCCACCAAACTTGGTACACAGGTTCATCCTATGACCCTGAAGTATGACTATGGTTTTAGGATCACAAGGTCAAAGGTTAACATCAAAATGGCCTTATAAACTATATCTCAACAACAAATAAAGCTAGGGTTACCAAACTTGCTACACAGGTTCACCTTGGGATCCTGACCACTGACTACAGGTTTAGGGTCAAAAGGTCAAAGGTCAAGGTTAGCATTTCTTATGCCTTATTACTGTACAACAAGTAAAGCTAGGGCCACCAAACCTGGTACACCGGTTCACCTTGGAATCCTGACCTCTGACTATGGGTTTGGGATCAAAAGGTCAAAGGTCAACATCCCCTATGCCTTACTGTACAACTAGTAAAGTGAAAGTCACCAAACTTGGTACATGACCCTGAAGTGTGGCTATGGTTTTGGGATCACAAGGTCAAAGGTCAACATTAAAATTGCTTATAAACTATACCTCAACAATAAAGAAAGCTAGGGTCACTAAACTTGCTACACAGGTTCACCTTGGGATCCTGACCTCTGACTACAGGTTTGGGGTCAAAGGTCAAGGTTGGCACTCCCTATGATCTCTTACTATAGAACGTGTAAAGCTCTCTGGGATCACCATACTTGCAGGTTCACTTTGGGATCCTGACATACAACTACACTTTGTATACTTTGTTGTATATTTGTGGATGATGGGCTTATCATAATTTGGTTCTGGCGCAGTAATTATATTGAAAAGTTGAAAACTGCTCTCTGTCAGTAAGTATTGGGATCTTCAAAGAAAATGGAGGCGGGGGATATTGCACTTGTCTCAGAGTGCTCTTGCTTGTTTTTGGGTTAGAACTAGGGATGCAAGTTATCAATTAATTCATTAATTGTTAACCCCTTGCACTCCGGTCAATTTCCCTAAAAATGCCAAAAATTAACGTGCCCAAATTAAATCAAAAGCTGTTCTTCAACCCTTTGCAGCATCTTCATGGGGTTGGTCTCACTTAAAAGAAAACACTGAATTTTTTGGCAAAACAGTCATAATCTCTCTAAGTGCTCCAGCCACTGAGTTACAGTCATCTAAACATAGTGAACTTGAAGAAAATAAATTTGGCCTGGGTGTTTTTTTGGATACAAATGCTTGCAAATAACACACAGCTTCAGATCCGGGCTGGAAAATGCAATAGAAATGTAGAACCAAGTGTTATCCAGCTGAGGTCCAAATTTTGTAACAATACCACAAAAAATGAATATATTACACAGCTTTGTTCTCAGGTAGTTCCCAGGCGTTTTGGAACTGTGCCAAATTGTGCCAAATGGCACAGTTTGGAAAAACGTCTGTAACTTTTGAATGCTTCAATGTAGAAGCTTCATTTTGGGTTCTAATGAAAGGTCACACTCAGGGCTGTGTCTGTGTGTGTGTGGAGGGGGTTTGTCCCTCCCCCCTCGCTACAGAGGATGGACATTGGCCATCGCTACACAACGGATTAGCCTCATGTGGCGATGTGGGACAGCAGCGCAGTCACCGCGGCTTCCCCCCCCCTCGCTACAGAAGAATAGCGGTAGTGGGGGGGGGGGGCGGCGTTCACGGACTGGACGCGGCAAACAACCCCTTGTACCGCGGCACACGAACTTCAGACTTCGTGCGCCGCACAGTTGTAATTTACCGATCGGTCAAAAGTCATTTTGGATTACAATTTTCAGGAATAAAGAATAATTTAGCTTGTAACATCTTACCTCTTCACAGCAGTGTCCTGGCGAACTTCTCTTCCCCATTGTCAGACGAACGCGACGCTGGTCTGCTCGTGGTTCTGGTCTCGCGACCCGATCAAAACATAATTCCATTATTGCAGTTTTGTGCTTCCATGATTGCTGTTTTTGGCGAACGATTTTTCAAAACAAATAACAGTAGTAATTAAAAAAAGACTGGCGAAGGCGTGTGTGTCACTCAGCCTTCGTCGTCAGCCTCCGTCGGTCTATGACCATGGAAGAAATCATAACGTCTACTCTGCTGGAACAAAAACAAAATAAGCACCGCCTGTGGCCAAACATGCCGATGCGTGAATGGCACTCCCTGTCACACAGGTTGCATTTGTGGATGGTCTCCGTGCTGCTGGGTCTGTGGGGTTCTTCCTGCGGGTCCTTTTTTTTGATCCGCTGCAGCAGTCAGTCTTCACCCAGCCTTAAAAAAACAGCTCGCGAACTTCTCTGCTTCAATTGGCTCACTGCATTCACAGCGTTGGGAGGCGGGTCCTTCTTGCTAGGTTTTCAGTCATTGGTTCTTCAAGGTTTCAGAAACCCAATTCAAGGCTCTTATTAGCTGAATGAGAGGTCAATCAGATGAACTAATCTGTTCGCGGCTGTGTCTGCAGCTTTTATTTTCAGTGCGCGCTTGGACGCCATACACCACCTACATCACAATCTCCATCATGCATCCTAGAGCGCACGAGGGCGCTCTCGTGCACCCTCATGCGCTCTAGGACGCAGAGACTTGCCCGTCCGCGGTACAACGGAGTGCAAGAGGTTAACTGATTCACCTTATTGATTGATTAACGATTAATTGATAAGCGGCATTTTTCCTGAGAATTTGAATTTCCCTTGGTACATTATGGTCTATAACATAAAAAGCCAATTATTGTTTGATATTATTATTAATTATTGTGTTTTTAATTAATTAATTATTTGTTTTGATTAATTATTGTTTTGTTTTTTTAAATGGCGCCGGAAGCAGGGCGGCCGTACCAGCAGCAACTCTCTCTCGTGTCATTGTGTTTTTTATCTGCTTATTCCTGTATATAGTGTGTCTCTTATTAACCAGGGCTCGGTAGGAAGATTCTGATTAAGACTGGACCAAGTTTTTTTCTATTTTAGCCCGGTCTTTCTCTAGTTTTCTTTTCTCTTCCTTGGGCAATGGAGATCAACAGAGGTAGGGGGGGACGCATTATTTACACACGCGAACAGCTGATTGCGCTGAGGAGGCCAGTGTCTGGAGCGCTGCGGCCGGCAGTGAAGCCCCTCATCCCGGATGAGCTAGAGAGGAGACGCCACGGGCGAAGGGCTGGAGCAAAGATGAAGAGGAGGAGGAGGAAGCATAAGCTGGCTGTATCGATAGTCATCACCGAAAACATGCGATCACTCGGAAATAAAACCGATGAGCTTGCAGCGCTGGTCAGCATGCAAAAGGAGTAGCGTGAGTGTAGTATCATGTGTTTTACAGAGACGTGGTTACACTCACAGATCCTGAATGCAAACATAGCGATACCTGGCTTCAAGACTATAAGGGGGGACAGAGACGTGATAAGCAGCAGGAAAAGGTGGGGGGGGGGGGGATTGGCACTTCTTGTTAATGAACGGTGGTGTAATCCTGGACACATTCGTGTGAAGGAAAAGTGCTGCAGCCTGGACATTGAACTGCTGACTGTGAGTATGAGACCTTATTATATGCCGCGAGAAATGAAGTGTGCCTTAATTATTATTGTCTACGTCCCTCCGTCAGCTGACGCAGCGGTGGCCTGTGATGTTATCAGCTCCACTGCTGCCACATTACTGGAGAAGCACCCAGATGCATTTATGGTCATCACGGGTGATTTTAACCATGTCTCAGTGGGAAAAACATTACCAAACTTTCACCAGTTTGTTGACTGTCCACCAGAGAAAACAAAACACTGGATTTACTGTATGCCAATGTCAGAGATGCATATAGTGCAACAGCTCTACCCCCCATTGGCAAATCAGATCACTGCATGGTCATGTTAACACTCAAGTACGTTCCCCTTGTGCAGTGGTAGCCTGCTTATACACGGACTGTGAGGAGGTGGACACAGGAGGCTGCTGATGAACTAACTACAGGACTGCTTCGAGACGACAGACAGGAGCGTACTCTGTGAACCACATGGGGTGGACATAGACAATATGACCGACTGCATCACAGAATACATCAGATTCTGTGAAGACATGACCATGCCAGCTCAGACTGTACACTGCTTCTCCAACAACAGACCATGGGTCACAAGCGACCTGAAAGCACTTCTTAACAAAAAGAAGAGAGCTTTTAGGTCCAGAGACAAGGAGAAGCTGAGAGGAGTGCAGCATGAGCTGAAAGAGATGCTGAGGAGGTGCAAGGACAATTGTAGGAGGAAGTTGGAAGACAAACTCAGGCAAAACAATGCTAAAGATGTGTGGGAGGGAATGAAATAAATAACTGGGTGCAAGGGGAGAGTCAGGCAGCCATCTGGGAGCCAGGAGAGAGCTGAGGAACTGAATCTGTTTTTTAATAGGTTCAACTCACAGTCTGTCACCCCAACAACACAACCACACCCCTCCCCACCCACCTTCGTGTGCAGAACCTCTCTCCATCCCCCACCCCACCCCTCCTCCTCGGAGAGCACCAGGACCCTCCCTCACTTCACTATGACTACAGACCAGGTGAAGAAACAGCTGGAGAGACTCCGCCAGTGGAAGGCGGCGGGCCCTGATGGCATCTCCGCCAGGACCCTGAGGACCTGTGTCAACCAGCTAGCTCCAGTACTGAAACACCTGTACAACCTGAGCCTGAGTCTGGAGAGAGTACCGGTGCTGTGGAAGACATCCTGCCTGGTTCCTGTCCCCAAGAAGTCATCGCCATCGGACCTGAACGACTATCGACCAGTTGCCCTCACATCTCATGTGATGAAGGTCCTGGAGAAACTGGTCTTAGCCCACCTGAGGCTGCAGGTGAAGACGTGGCTGGACCCTCTGCAGTTTGCATATCAGCCCCATTTAGGAGTTGAAGATGCTGTCATCTATCTGCTGCAACAAGCCCATCGTGACCTGGATGGCAGAGGAGATACTGTGAGAATCACTTTTTTGATTTCTCCAGTGCCTTTAACACCATCCAGCCACTACTGGTGGGTGAGAAGCTGCGGGTGATGGGGGTTGACAGCTCTGTGATCTCCTGGATTACTGACTACCTGACAGGCAGGCCACAGTTTGTCCAGCTGGGCACTGTCTTGTCTGGAGTGGTGGCTAGTGATACGGGAGCTCCACAGGGGACTGTGCTCTCTCCTTTTCTCTTTACTTTATACACCACTGACTTTCAGTACAACACAGAGTCATGTCACTTGCAGAAATTCTCTGACGACTCAGCTGTCATGGGGTGTATAAGAGGAGGAGAGGAGGGAGATTACAGGGCACTGGTAGACAGATTTGTGGAGTGGACGGAGCAGAATAACCTGAGGTTGAATGTCAGCAAGACCAGAGAGATGGTGATTGACTTCAGGAGGAGGAAGACGCCTTCTCAGCCACTGCAGATTAGAGGGGAGGATGTGGGAGTGGTTGAGGACTACAAATATCTGGGTGTCAGGATCAGCAGCGGGTTGGACTGGAGATCCAACACCGATGCTGCGCACAAGAAGGGGATGAGCAGACTCTACTTCCTGAGGAAGCTGAGATCCTTCAACGTGTGTAGCAGGATGCTGGAGCTTTTCTACCAGACCGTTGTCGCCAGCACCATCTTCTTTGCTGCTGTCTGTTGGGGTAGCAGTATTAGGGCCAGAGACACCAACAGACTTGACAAGTTTATCAAGACAGACCGGAGACCTTTGAGACAGTGGTGGAGAGGAGAACACTAAATAAACTGCGATCCATCATGGACAATCCTGATCACCCCCTCCACCACACACTGGACAGACAGCGAAGCACTTTCTCCAGTAGACTACTACAGCTTTGCTGTCGAATGGCCAGGTACAGGAAATCTTTCATGCTGCATGCCATTTCACTGTACAATAACTCACTATGATGTTGTATTCTGGTCATAACAATGCTGCCACACTGCACCTTACAGTCTAACTGGCACCTCACATTTCACTCCTTATTATGCATTCCTTACATTATGCTCCTGATAGTCCTCCATTGTGCAACGGGATGATTCATGTTTTTATATGGGTCATCATATATTAAGCTATGATGTATAGAGGTTTTATAGTCGTGTTAGCTTTAATTTCCATGGGTAATCCCTTTGTCTGTCATGCGTGTGTTTCTGTCGTTTGGTTCTCTACTGTCATGCTGCTGTTACACTGTAATTTCCCAGTTTGGGATCAATAAAGTACATCTATCTATCTATCTATCTGTATACTGAATAAAAAAATGCAAGCCATATTCCTCGAGGATTTGATTTATTTATGTAATTAATCTGTTGCATGTTAGACATTAACAACAAAATAAACTCAGAAAAATAAATATAAAGGCTATAACATAAAAGTATGTGCACTGGCTGATATTAAATGTCAGCATCAAATTCTAAATAAAAAAAAATATTTAGAGTTAGTCCACATAATATTAAAAGCTATATAAAATCAGATATGTGAGAAGAACTGTTGATTTTACATGCCATTCAATATCAGTGTAGTGGCAAGTGACTGTAATGTAGTTTTCTGCAGTCAGCGTAGTCAAACAATCTGTTGTCTGTCACATTTTCAGTGGCTAGCTGTGTTTTCAGGTCAGCTTTTTTCTTCTTGTAGTATGCTTGCAAGCAGGTAGTTATTGTTCCTCTAGACGGTGAGAGGAGTAAAGCATTAAATGAACTCTACACGGCCATCAGTGAGACACAAACAGCACATCCAGATGGATTCCTCATCACAGCAGGAGACTTCAACCATGCAGATTTAAAGGCCCTCCTACCAAATCTACACCAACATGTAGACTTTCCAACAAGAGGAGACAATTTGCAGGACCTGGTGTACACAACTCACAAGAAAGCATACAGAGCCTCCCCACTTCCCCACCTGGGTCTCTCTGATCATATCACCATCTTGTTAAGGCCAGCATACAAACCCAGAATGAAAACAATCAGACCAACAAAACAGCAGGTACGTGTGTGGCCAGAGAGGGCCTCTGATGCTACCTAGAGGAGTATGCTGAGGTTGTTGTAGCATACATAGCTCAATGCATTGATGATGTCACTCACTGCAAAACCATCAGTGTTTGTGCCAAGCAAAAGCCATGGATGACATCAGAGGTCCACAGGCTCCTGAGGGCTTGGGACGCAGGCTTCAGGGCCAGCGACACTGCAGGACTAACAACAGCTAGGGCCACCTGTCCCGTGATATCAAGGAGGCAAAACGACAGTACAGCAAGAAAATATCTGGCCACTTGAGCAACACCAGAGATGCACATTCCCTCTGGTGTGGCATACAGACCCTCACCAACTACAAACCTGCACCTCAGACTTGTGCGAGTGACATCACTTTGCTTTACAACCTAAATGAATTCTTCGGCCACTTTTAAGCACAAAACAGCACATCAGCACAGAAGACCACTCCCCTCCAGACGAGCAGGCCAAAAGTCTGGATCTGGCTAGCGTGAAGAGGACCCTCTGCAGGATCAACCCACGCAAGGCAGCTGGCCCAGACAACATACCGGGCCACGTTCTGAAGGACTGTGCAGAGAAGCTCAAGAATGTCCTGGTTGACATCTTCAACATCTCCCTGAGTCAAGCTATTGTTCCCACGTGTTTCAAAGCTGCTACCATAATACTAGTCCCAAAGAAGCCCGTCCCATCCGGCTACAATGATTACCGGCCCGCAGCACTGACCCTCATTATAATGAAGTGCTTCGAGCGGCTGGTCATGCAGAACATCAAGTCTATCCTCCCTCCCTCCCACAACCCATCTCAGTTTGCATACAGGTCAAACAGATCCACAGAAGATGCCATTGCTGCTGCTTTCCCTCCAGCCCTCACCCACCTAGACTCAAAGAATTTCTACGTGCGAATGCTGTTCTTGGACTTCAGTTTATCATTTAACACATTCATCCCCCAGCACCTAATACAAAAACTCAGACATTTGGGACTCAAAACATCTCTCTGTAACTGGATGCTGGGCTTTCTCACAGGGAAGCCACAGAATGTGTGGGTTGGAGGCAACACCTCCAAGACCATCACACTGAGCACAGGGGCCCCACAAGGGTGCATGCTCAGCCCACTGCTTTTCACCCTGCTTACTCATGACTGTGTACCAGCCTACAGCATCAACCACATCATCAAGTTTGTGGACGACACAACGGTGGTGGGCCTAATCAAAAACAACGACAAGGCCAACTACAGAAATGAGGTGAGCCAACTGGTCCAGTGGTGTAAAGACAATAATCTCTTTCTGAACATGGGAAAAACCAAGGAGATTGTAGTCGACTTTAGGAGGGGACAACACAGCATTCCCCTCTGATCATCGATGGAGCAGCTGTGGAGAGGGTGAGCAGCACCAAGTTCCTGGGGGTGCACATCACTGAGGAACTCTCCTGGTCCAACAACACGACATCACTGGCCAAGAAGGCTCAAACTCGCCTCCATTTCCTCCGCAAACTGAGGAGAGCACGAGTTCCCCCCCCCCATCATGTGTTCATTTTACTGGGGCACCGTTGAGAGCGTCCTCACCAGCTGCATCATGGTGTGGTATGGAAGCTGCACTGCCTCCTGCCGGAAGACACTACAACACACAGTGAAAGCAGCCAGCAAGATCATTGGTGCCCCTCTGCCCCCCCTCTCAGACATCTACCTCACCCGCCTCACCCCTAGAGCCATCAACATTGCAGGCGACACCTCCCACCGCTCACACTTCCTCTTCAGCCCTCTGCCCTCAGAGAAAAAGGAACTGGAGCCTCCAGCCCGCTCCACAAGACTGCTAAACAACTTTGCTCATCAGGCCATCAGGACCCTGAACTCTGCCCACTCCCCCCCAGACCATAACGCACTCACCCACTGCACTTCACAACAAAGTGCCCTTTATTTATATATAACATTTCCTTCCACCTTTAGAAAAGTCCAAAACCACACTGTCGGTAAAATAATAATAATAATAATAAGTTTATTTATAGAGCACCTTTCACAGACAAGAGTCACAATGTACTTAACATGGTAAAAAACAAAATAAAAACACAGGCACATAAAACAGTAAAAAAACCCAAAACAAAGTAGACAGTAAAAGCACATAAAAATACAATCAGCACATAGTTAAAAAGCCAGGCTAAAAAGGTGGGTCTTTAGTTGCTTCTTAAATACACCAATGGAAGGTGCAGATCTAAGTTCAAAAGGCAAGGAGTTCCACAGTCTGGGAGCAACAGCAGCAAAGGCTCTTTCGCCTTTGGTTCTGAGCCTAGTACTAGGGACTACCAATAGATTCTGATGAGAAGACCTGAGAGACCTGCAGGGCTGGTATAGAGAGAGCAGGTCACTAATATAAAAAGGTGCCTCTTCATGAATGGCTTTGTAAGTAAGAACAAGAACTTTAAAATCAATTCTATAATTTACAGGAAGCCAATGCAAGGAGGCCAAAACAGGAGCGATATGACAGAATCTACTGGACCTAGTTAGTAATCTTGCAGCAGCGTTCTGGACTAACTGTAGGCGGTGTAAAGAGGATTTGCTAAGACATGTAAAAAGAGCATTACAGTAGTCCAAACGTGAAGAAACAAAGGCATGAGTAATGATTTCTAACTGAGTGTAGGAAAGCAATGACCTAATTTTAGATATATTCCTAAGGTGGAAAAAACAACTCTGAGTCAGAGATTTGACATGCTGATCAAAACTCATCGATTGATCGAAAATGACACCAAGATTTTTTAGATTAGACCGTACATTAGAGCTTAATGAACTGTTGATGAACATTAGAGCTTAATGAACATTAGAGCTTAATGAACCACTGCGCCACCGCTGCACAGTTTTACCCTCGGCTGGGGGATCGCGGGGACCGTGAGATCGTGGGTTCGATCCCTGCCCCCGGCCAACAGTGATCTGTGTGGAGTTTGCATGTTCTCCCCGTGTTTGCGTGGGTTTACTCCGGGATTTCTCTGGTTTCCTCCCACATGCCAAAAACATGCAGGTTAGGGAGTTAAGGGGCGCTTACGCACGCAGTGACCGGCAGCTGGTGGTTTGTCACCAGACTGCAAAACAAATCTACCTACGGGTACAAAATAAGTAATAAAAAAAAATGCTATTAACCAACTTAGGAATTAGATTATCAGGTGCTACAATAAGGACTTCAGTTTTATCAGCATTAAGTTGCAAAAAGTTACTAGACATCCAGTCTTTAATTGCAGACAGACAATCATGAATAATTTTTAAATTGTCAACATGGTCAGGCTTAAAAGAGAAAAGTAGCTGTAAATCATCAGGGTAGCAGTGATAAGACACACCTTTAAATTTGCTGATAATAGAACCAAGTGGCAGCATATATAGGGCAAATAAAAGTGGACCCAGAATAGAATCCTGAGGCACCCCACAGGTTAAAGGAGCAGAGTCAGATGAATAAGAGCCAACAGCCACGGAAAAACTCCTACCAGAAAGGTAGGAGAAAAACCAATCCAGAGCTTTTCCAGAAATACCTACCCAATCTCTAAGCCTTTGTAACAAAATAAAATGATCAATAGTATCAAATGCTGCAGTAAGATCTAATAACACTAAAACAGAGCATTTGCCAGAGTCTGATGACATTAAAATATCATTTGACACCCTGAGAAGAGCGGTCTCTGTCAAATGTTTCTGACGGAAACCTGACTGAAATTTGTCGAAAATATTGTGTTCAATCAGAAAGTCAGTGAGCTGCTTGGCAACACCTTTTTCTAAAAGCTTAGAAATAAAAGGAAGCTTAGAAATTGGCCTGAAGTTTTTAAAAACAAATGGCTCAAGGTAAGGTTTTTTTAAAAGTGGCTGCACAACTGCATGTTTAAAATACGAGGGTACACAACCAGATTCAAGTGAACTATTAATGATGTTAACCAAAGACGTACCCACTGAGCCAATTACCTCTTTCAACACTGAGGAAGGCAAAATATCTAAAACGCAGGAGGAGGATTTCATGGAACTCACCAACATTAACAAATCCTCAAAAGAAATTGGGGTAAAATCATTTAAAAAGGCCTGTCTGTTAGGACAATCAAGGATACACCAAAATGACATGATTGGCCTGTCTTTCTCACACTTCTTTATCTGCTTGCTTCACATGCTACACTGCAGAGTTTAGGCTACATCCTATGATACACTCACTGAAACCAGATAGAATCAGCTCGGCCCTCAGCTGAGTTGGCACATAGCGGAAAATTACTGTTACTGATACAATGAGGAAACCACCCCCCTTGCATGGTGGGCGAGGGAAGTTTTATAAAAACTATAGAGCCCATTTTTCGAGTAGCACTCTCTTGGAGAACTGCCTAAAGAGTTGTGTTCCAGCACTACCTGAATCCATATCTCAATTTCAGTAAAATAAGTGAAAGTATACTTCATCTCTCAGTTTGGTTATTTGGCCATCGTATAAAAGAACTGGGGGTTAAGGTATTTTAGACGCAACAACACACACAACTGAAACCACCCCAATTTGGAACCCGAATCACGCACTGAAATAACAAAAACCAATGTACTAAACTGGCCTTACACATTCACACAAAATAACCTAAGAGGGCTGATGGGTGGACTACTGTGCAGCCCGCACGTCGCAGTGGATTATTCTGCCGCTGGTAAACTAAAAGTCTTTATTCAACTAAAAATTTGCTGTGCTCCTAAGCTAAATGGAAAAACACATAAAACAACCCCATACCATAACACATATGCAAGAACAACAGAACTATAAACAACCCATTATTTACAGCACAGTCTCTTGAATGGGAGAGGTATCACCAGCATGGGGAAAAAAAAGTTCAGTCAGGGGAATTTTGAGGCGACCCTGTGACGGCCTCCTTACTGGAGCCCTGAAGCAGGCCCCCCACCCCCTACCCCCTCGGAGATTTGAAATGGGGTCTTGGTGGCCTCCTCCCAGGAGCTTTGAAGCAGGCCCACGGCGGTCCACCCCCCTGAAGTTTTTAAACGAGCTCTTGGTGGCCTCCTCCCAGGAGCTTTTGGACCCCCAGGGCCAATCTTCCTGACGCCGGGTCCTGGGTCCCACACTGCAGTAGCCGAACTCCACAGAGCCCCTCCATCTGGAGACACCATCCAGACACACCGCAGCTTGTTCACATGCCACAGTGAATCGTCCATCAGCCGAACACACGCTGTTCCCAGCTTCTCCCCACTCCTCAGCGGCGTCCATTGTTTTACTGGCTGCAATCCGATCAGTTGCCTTTCCGGCCTCCTGCTGGCACAAACCCAAATCCAGTCCATGACTTGTAATGGCGCTTTACCTGGTTCAATGTGCCAGCGTGCACTCGCCAGCTCTGCATTCTCCTTCAGTCTGGCGCTTTCGTTACACTGTGGCAGTTCAGCAGTCACCTTTGTTGCAGTGGACCCCTCATCCATTGCTGGCTGAAACCCAACCTGAGCGCTGAAGGCGTCCGGTGCTCCCCTGATGTCGCTTGTCAGAACGGACCCTCCGCTCGCCAACTCAGTCGCTCCCGCTGCGGCCAGTCAAGCGCGGGCCCCGAAGTCGTCCGGCTCTTCCACCGAGCCATCTGAAGTGCTCTGCTGTGCTCTGCTGTGCTGTACTGTGCGCTGCATCCGAGTTCGTCTGCTGTCACTGTGCATTGTTGCCCACTGCATGCTCGGGCATACCCTCTGGGCAGCTCTCCCCCTGAGAGCACGGAGCGGACAGTGTCGGTGCTTTCCATAAAGGCCTCATCGGTGTTGGTCTCGTCTAACCCGGGCTCTCTCTCCTCCTGCTCCGGTTCTGGCTGCTCGAGGGGTGGGGGCGATCCCGGTCCTTGTTCTTCCTCCATTCCGTCTTCACCCTCTGTGCCGTATCCACTCTCTGCATTACATTCACTGTCCACACTGTGGTCTTTGGCCACACCCACGTCCGCAAAGCCTGGGTGAACTGGGCCTGGGCCGCTGACCGTTTGCCCGCCGATTGTGAAAGTAAACCCTAGGTCACCGAATAAATCCCACCACATAACATTTCCACCCCGGTGTGTCACCTGGAACCGGAAGTCTGGAATCACTTTTTCGCCGTACTGCACTGCAAATGTGACATTCCTGCAGGCACCGGAGCTCCAGTTGTCCGGTAATTCCACCGCATCAGGGCACTGGGGGGTGAGCCTCCGAACCATGGCCTCACTTACTGTGGACTGCGTGGCGGCAGTGGCTATCATGGACACACTCATGCCATCTAGCTTTACAACATGTTGCAGTCCTAACCAACCTTCGGGGCTCACAATAGCCCCATCTCCGTAGGGTGTGGGGTTAGCTAGCTTAGCTTGTCATCAACGGCAGTGGGTTTTCACGCGCTGTGCCACATTTTCAAACTTGGCAAAGTAGCTAGTTAGCATCTCAATAGCATCCTCATAACAGTCCATTGGGCCAAGCATTTGAAAAACTCTCTGACCTCCTGAGCCTAGGAAGTGAACAAGCAGCACTCGCTTCTTCACACCATCCAGCTTCTCCAGATCCAGAGCCATGATGTAGGTCTCGAAGGTCCCCAGCCAGTCGGGCCATGGCACCTGTGGCTCACCGGGAAGCTCCAAAAAAGGCTTCAGCGGTGTAAAGCATGCCTCCATGAGTCAGTCCTCAGTCGCCAAATGTTATGTATGGAAAATACCTTGGCCAAGGATGAGGCAAGATGAGTTAGTGAACACAGCTTTATTGAAGATGAAGCACAGCAGCGTACAACATGGCACGCAGTGTGGGCGTTGGGCATAAGAGAGACTTAAGATGGATGCCCCCTGCCTTACATAGGCCAGTGCAGTGACATGACAGGACGTCCACGTCACTGCACTGCTCTTCACAGTAAACTGCCCTTTATTTATATATAACAGTTGTATTTTCTTTATTCACTTCTCACGGCATGTTTGATGGCATGACTGTGCAATTAAACGCCACTAACCAGAAAACAGTGTTGCCATCTCCTCAGTAAGGAAAGTGGCTATTGGCTGTCCTAAAAGTTGCTAGAACTCACTAAATGAAGTCATCGTCTAATTTGCTGAATTGGTAATTTGCATGTAATTTTAATGGATGCTGTAGGAGAGAAGAATAACATTGTGGGAGAGACAAAAAAGTGTATAAAATGCACCCTAAATATGTTTAGAACTACAGTTTAACTTTCTTCTGTTGATTCTTGGTTTGTTTTAATCTTGCCATGTAAATAGGCCATCACTTCTCAAAATAACTTCATGACTTTAATGCTTTGTCTATACCCACATTACATAAATCAGTTTTGTCCTGCATTGTTAAATGTTAGAATATCAAATTTAATCAAAAGACTGTTATGTGGGGTGGAACTGCTCAGCCTACAGTACATCCAACCCTCCTCCTTTATCCGGGGTAAGACAGTACAGGTAGTATGCCCGTGCATCATCTCCAATAAACGGTTTCAACCAGCCTTTGAATTTAGGGTTTGATTCTCACTCCTTTCTGTATTTTTGAACGTACAGTTCAGACTGCGACATGATGAGCTAGCTAGCTAGATGTTTAGCTTATGTCACCGAGAGTCACACACACAGTGGACAAGGTGAGTATGTGACTGAGACTGTAAGTCAAATGCAGCATTTGAAAAGTCGCCAGATTTAGTGAAAAAGCAGCCGAGTTGGCAACACTGCCAGAAAAACGCCTTGTGTCCGTGATTTAACTGAGGGGAGTTACACCTAGTGTACAGGTTCTGTTTTTCAGTTTCAACTTGGACAAACTACATGTCATGCTTTAAAATATACAGGCCACTTTCAATGCCAAGAAAATATTAATGCCTTTTTAATTTCAGTTTTCATAGTGCTTTAATGAGCTTCCACTGTACTTGAAGAAATTTGCCATTTGGGTCAGCTAACTTGCAGAAAATTGATGAAGAAAGGTGTAAAGTGGCGAAAGGGAAGAGTGAGTTTGCTGTCCTCAAACCAAGAAATGAGGAAGTCAAGTATTACAAGTTGCAACATTAGTGGTTCATACCCAAATTAATTCTAGTTTCTTTAAATAAAAAATGAAGGGATGTGCGAACATGTGAAGACTGGATATTTCTCTTGATTATAACATGGGTTACTTGCATGGAACATGACTACTGCTGTAAAGCAACATTTCACCAGTATGAGGAAGTTATGCATGATGCAGATCACTTATCTGTTGTGGTTCAGTGTCATTCTGATCTCACAGCAAGGATATTATGCCATGGGTGAAAGCAAATGATATGAAGAGAGAAGAGGAACAAACATGTTACCCACATCCCTGCAGCTGGGACATTGTTAGAGCCCTGAAATTGAATGAATAGACAGCGATGTGCTAACTGCTAAGCATGCAGCGATCCTGCTATAGTAGAAATGTTTTTACAGTTTATTGTGATGTGGTCTTTTGGAGGGAGAGTTCAGTCCCCCCGAGACACGAGTAGCGACATTATTCAGTTTGACATACTCCATCTGTTTTGGATGACACTTGTGACTCCAGTGTGACCCATTTAAATACCACAAGCACAAGTGGCTGGGAACAGCAGAGGGTCACACACAATAAAGTTACTGAGCATTCATGTCAAACATTTCTTCTTTTCTTTATCCTTTAGACTGTATTTTTCAATCATAGATCAAGGAAACGGATGGCGCCAGAGCACGGAGTTGAGATTTAGTATCATTTTTAATTCTGCACATTGTGTATTTGTGTCCCATCGTCTATAACCTAAATGAAATGCTTGATGCTTTTTTTGGGGTTGGAATAGGTGTTTCTGAAATGTAAACCTAACTTACAAATTTGCACCCAGGCATGCTAGAACTCATTTACACCACAAGCCCACAGCTGTTGATTAATGCAGAAATATGTTTGGGAAACTAGAGCTGACGAGCTTAAAGGTGGAAGTTATTAACTGACATGCATGATGGGAGAACTCTGCTGAGCCTCTCTGTTCTGAATTCTCTAAGAGCTACGGTTGCCCTTTTCTTCCTATTTTTCAAAACATGATTACAGAGTGGCCAAGTGGAAAAACATGACCCCAGTCTTTGTCAAAGAATCCTAAGACTTTTTAAAGCTTATTGCTTCCTTTGGGTGTAGGGAAGTACCTAAAGTTGCCATAACACTGTTATTTATGTTTCTGTTTTAAAACTGCTTTTACCACTGGGTCATGGGGCACACTCTTGATGCAGAACTCTTCCAACTGAACAAACAGTTTCATGGAAACTTTGTTGAAAATTTAGCTTTGGTCATTGCGTTATTTAAAAACATACAAAAAAAGAAATGATTAAAAAAGTCACCCATTTGCTGGCTAATCAGTGACAGCCTCAGACTCCTTCTCTTATTACTTGCTTATGCAGGTGCACAGTAGACTGAGAACTCAAGGATAAGATTTAACAAATCGGTTGCTTAAGTTATTCTGTAATTGTGGATAAAGCTTACAATATAACTACATTTTGACTGGCTTTGTGCTAAAAATCTCCGTGTTGAACAATAGCTGCAGTGCTGTTTTCCTGCAAAAAAAAAACTGCAACAGGGTGGGACCCTGAAGCCGTTTTTGGCTCCACCTCAGCTTTCTACCACATCAAATCAAATCAAATCAAATCAAACTTTATTGTCATATTGCTGTACATACAACTGTAGTGCAGGCAAGATGAAATTGCGTTTCTCTCGGCATCCATATAAGAAGCAGCATGATTAAGACACACTCCCACATAGCTCCACCCCCCACCCCACCCCCACCCCCCCATCCATTCACACATCCCTGAGACATACTTGGGGAAAAAGAATAACTAACTATAATATACAAAATGTCCGTAGGTGCAGTAGTGTGTATGTGAGAATCCGGGTCAGCTGTTCAGCATCCTGACAGCTTGTGGGAGGAAGCTGTTGATCAGTCTGGTGGTTCTGCCTCTGATGCTCCGGAATCGTTTACCAGATGGAAGAAGTTCAAAGTGTTTATGCAGAGGGTGAGAACGGTCCTTGACAATGTTCAGTGCCCTGCTCCTACAACGGTTCTGAAAAAGTTCTTGGACAGAGGGAAGGGAGACTCCAATTACCCTGTCCGCCCCCTTGACTATCCTCTGCAGGGCTTTTTTGTCTGACATACTGCAGCTGGAGTACCATGTAGCAATGCAGTACGTCAGAACACTCTCCACCACACCTCTGTAGAAGGTCCTGAGGATGCAGATGGGGAGAGAGGCCTGTTTGAGTTTCCTCAAGAAGTGTAGTCTCTGCTGAGCTCGCTTCCTGATCTCCAAGGAATTCTTGCTCCAGGTCAGGTCCTGCGAGATCTGCACTCCGAGGAACTTGATGTTCTCTACTCTCTCCACTAAACGGCCGCCGATGCTGAGGGGGACGTGCTCAGGCTGTGACCGCCGGAAGTCGATAATCATCTCCTTCGTTTTGTCCACGTTGAGCACCAGATTGTTCTCCCTGCACCAGCCCTCCAGGTCTCTCACTTCTTCCCTGTACATTGATTCCTCATCCCTCTGAATAAGTCCCACCACCGTGGTGTCATCTGCAAACTTAATAATCTGGTTCCCCTCGTGTCTGGATACACAGTCATGTGTTAGAAGTGTAAACAACAGTGGACTGAGTACACAGCCTTGAGGGGTTCCGGTACTCAGCGTGACAGAGTTGGAGATGTTGTTTCCAACCTGGACAGACTGAGGTCGCTCAGTCAGGAAATCCAGGATCCAGAGACATGTGGCAGTGTTCAGACCGAGAAGGAGTAATTTCTCTATCAGTCTCTGGGGAATAATGGTGTTGAATGCTGAACTGAAATCAATGTACAGGAGTCTGGCGTAGGTGTCTTTCTGGTCCAGGTGGGTGATGACAGAGTGTAGGGTGGTGACTATAGCATCCTCCGTGGAGCGGTTTGAACGATATGCAAACTGGAGCAGGTCGTGTGATGCAGGGAGGCAGGCTGTGATGTGTGGTTTGACAAGCCGTTCAAAACACTTCATCACAATTGGTGTAAGTGCAACAGGATGATAGTCATTCAAACAAGACATCACTGGTTTCTTTGCCACCGGTACAATGATAGAGGTCTTGAAGCATCTGGGAACGATGGCCTGACTCAGGGAGATGTTATAAATGTCAGTCAGGACATCCGCCAACTCGCTCGCGCAGTCTCGGAGCACACGTCCCGGAATGTTGTCTGGACCTGCAGCTTTGCGTGGGTTGATTCTGGATAGGGTCCTCCGTGTGTCTGCTGTGTTAATGGTAAAAGCTGGTCCGACCGATGGTGGGAGTGGGCCGGCCCTCCCTCTGATTGTCGAGTTTGATGCTTCAAAACGTGCAAAGAAGTCGTTAAGCCTGTCTGGAAGCGAAGCGTCGTCATCATTGACCCCCTGCCTAGACTTAAAGCCCGTCAGTGTCCGAACTCCCTGCCACATCTGCTTGGTGTTCCTAGTGTCACAGAGGTGTCCCTGGATTTTCTGCGCATAGGCGCGCTTTGCCACTTTAATTCCCTTTGAAAGCGCAGACCTGGCTGAGCGGAGGGCAATCCTGTCCTTCGCTCTGAAGGCTGCATCTCTGGCTTTAAGCAGCGAGCGCACCTCTGCAGTCATCCAGGGCTTATGATTACCCCGCATAGTGATGGTCTTCACTGTAGTGAAATCCTCTGTGCACTTCGCGATGTAGCTGGTGACCGAATCAGCATACTCCTCCACATCTGTCCTGTCTTCCTGGGAGGCTGCTACATTTTGACTGGCTTTGTGCTAAAAATCTCCCAGTATTGAACAATAGCTGCAGTGCTGTTTTCCTGCAAAAAAAAACTGCAACAGGGTGGGACCCTGAAGCCGTTTTTGGCTCCACCTCAGCTTTCTACCACATCGTACTACACCTCAAATTTCTGTTGGCAAGTTTAAAATCTGTCTACTAAGCATAGACTATTTTAAAAAATGTAACCACCTGAAGGACGGTGGCACGGTGGCGGAGTGGTTAGCATTGCAGCAGCACAGCAACTCACCCTTGGCCGGGGGATCCTGGGTTCGATCCCAGCCCCCGACCAACAGTGATCTGTGTGGAATTTGCATGTTCTCCCCGTGTCTGCGTGGGTTTACTCCGGGATTTCTCCGGTTTCCTCCCACATGCCAAAAAACATGCAAGTTAGGTTAATTGGCATCAAAACTGGGGATTCTAAATTGTCCTTTGGTATGACTGTGAGAGTGAATGGTTGTCTGTCTCTCTGTGTTGGCCCTGCGATGGACTGGCAATCTGTCCAGGGTGTACCCTGCCTCTCACCCAAAGATGCTGGGATAGGCTCCAGCCCACCCACCCCCCCGCGACCCAAAAAGGATTTTTTTTTTTCCTCCATAGGGCAATATATGCAAATGCTATGGGTACCCTTAGAAGGGGCCCCTAAGCCATAGAATGAAACGGAGCACATAATATCAACCACTGAGAAAGTCAATTCATTAATTTACTAACTTTTTAAGACGGCCTATTATGATCCTCTAGGGGGTGCACATCCCACAGGAAGCAGCGTGCTTTTCACACAGTGCAAGGAAGGGGGTCGATCTCCAACATACCATGCACACGAGCGGTGGTAACAAAGATAAAAAAGTATGTGTATGTATGTATGTATGTATATTTTTTTTTTTTTTTTTTTTTTTTTGTTACTTATTTGTACCCGTAGGTAGATTTGGTTTGCAGTCTGGTGACAAGCCACCAGCTGCTGGTCGCTGCGTGCGCGAGCGCCCTAAACCTACATGTTTTTGGTATGCGGGAGGAAACCGGAGAAATCCCGGAGTAAACCCACGCAACACGGGGAGAACATGCAAACTCCACACAGCTCACTGTTGGTCGGGGGCTGGGATCGAACCCACGATCTCATGATCCCCGCGATCCCCCGGCCGAGGGTAAAACTGTGCTGCCACAGTGCTAAACCACTGCGCCACCGTGCAGCCCGGTGTTTGATCTTTGATGTCATAGTGAGTCCTATGATGGTGAGTGATGCCTGCCTTTTACATAGGAACATAATGCAGACATCATGGGAGCATCATAGGTGGCCCTATGATCTTTGGCTGTGACACACACTGACAGACACATATATGTGTGTGTGTGTGTGTGTATGTATGTATAAACAGTGGGGCAAAAAAATATTTAGTCAGCCGCCAATTGTGAGAGGTCTCCAATTTTCATCATAGGTATACCTCAACTATGAGAGACAAAATGAGGAAAAAAAATCCAGAAAATCGCATTGTCTGATTTTTAAAGAATTTATTTGCAAATTATGGTGGAAAATAAGTATTTGGTCACCTACAAACAAGCAAGATTTCTGGCTCTCACAGACCTGTAACTTCTTCTTTAAGAGGCTCCTCTGTCCTCCACTCGTTACCTGTATTAATGGCACCTGTTTGAAGTCGTTATCAGTATAAAAGACACCTGTTCACAACCTCAAACAGTCAGACTCCAAACTCCACTATGGCCAAGACCAAAGAGCTGTCAAAGGACACCAGAAACAAAATTGTAGACCTGCACCAGGCTGGGAAGACTGAATCTGCAATAGGTAAGCAACTTGGTGTGAAGAAATCAACTGTGGGAGCAATTATTAGAAAATGGAAGGCATACAAGACCACTGATAATCTCCCTCGATCTGGGGCTCCATGCAAGATCTCACCCCATGGGGTCAAAATGATCACGAGAACGGCGAGTAAAAATTCCCAGAACCACACGAGGAGACCTAGTGAATGACCTGCAGAGAGCTGGGACCAAAGTAACAAAGGCTACCATCAGTAACACACTACGCCGCCAGGGACTCAAATCCTGCAGTGCCAGACGTGTCCCCCTGCTTAAGCCAGTACACGTCCAGGCCTGTCTGAAGTTTGTTAGAGAGCATTTGGATGATCCAGAAGAGGATTGGGAGAATGTCATATGGTCAGATGAAACCAAAATAGAACTTTATTGTAAAAACTCAACTTGTTGTGTTTGGGGGAGAAAGAATGCTGAGTTGCATCCAAAGAACACCATACCTACTGTGAAGCATGGGGGTGGAAACATCAGCAAGGGCATTGAAGATGAAATGTGGCTGGGTCTTTCAGCATGACAATGATCCCAAACACACCGCCCAGGCAACAAAGGAGTGGCTTCGTAACAAGCATTTCAAGGTCCTGGAGTGGCCTAGGCAGTCTCCAGATCTCAAACCCATAGAAAATCTTTGGAGGGAGTTGAAAGTCCGTGTTGCCCAGCGACAGCCCCAAAACATCACTGCTCTAGGGGAGATCTGCATGGAGGAATGGGCCAAAATACCAGCAACAATGTGTGAAAACCTTGTGAAGACTTACAGAAAACGTTTGACCTCTGTCATTACCAACAAAGGGTATATAACAAAGTATTGAGATGAACTTTTGTTATTGACCAAATACTTATTTTCCACCATAATTTGCAAATCCATCCATCCATCCATCCATCTTCTACCGCTTTTCCGGAGGTCCGGGTCGCGGAGGCAGCAGTTCAAGCAGAGAAGCCCAGACTTCCCTCTCCCCAGCCACCTGCTCCAGCTCTTCAGAGGGGATACCAAGGCGTTCCCAGACTAGCTGGGAGACATAGTCTCTCCACCGAGTCCTGGGTCTGCCCCGGGGTCTCCTCCCAGTGGGACGTGCCTGAAACACCTCAAGTGGGAGGCGTCCAGGAGGCATCCTAATCAGATGCCCATACCACCTCAACTGACTCCTTTCAATGTGGAGGAGCAGCGGTTCTACTCTGAGCCTCTCCCGGATGACTGAGCTCCTCACCCTATCTCTGAGGGTGAGTCCAGCAATCCTACGGAGAAAGCTCATTTCAGCCGCTTGTATCCGCGATCTCGTTCTTTCGGTCATTACCCAAAGCTCGTGACCATAGGTGAGAGTAGGAACGTAGATTGACTGGTAAATCGACAGCTTTGCCTTAGAACTAAGCTCCCTCTTCACCACAACAGACCGGTACAACGTCCGCATCACTGCAGATGCTGCTCCAATCCGTCTGTCGATCTCTCGCTCCATTTTCCCCTCACTCGTGAACAAGACCCCAAGATACTTAAACTCCTCCACTTGGGGCAGGAGCCTGTCCCCAACCCGGAGAGGACAATCCACCTTTTTCCGGCTGAGGACCATGGACTCGGACTTGGAGGTGCTGATTCTCATCCCAGCCGCTTCACACTCAGCGGCAAACCGTCCCAGCAAGAGCTGTAGGTCATTGCTGGATGAAGCCAACAGGACAACATCATCTGCAAACAACAGAGATGAGATCCTGTGGTCACCAAGCATGACACCCTCCATTCCCTGGCTGCGCCTAGAAATCCTGTCCATAAAAATTATGAACAGGACCGGTGACAAAGGGCAGCCCTGGCGGAGTCCAACTCTCACTGGGAATGACTCCGACCGAGTGTTGGCAATGCGAACTAAACTCTCACAACGGTCGTACAGAGACCGAATAGCTCGTAACAACAAGCCCGATACCCCATACTCCCGAAGCACCCCCCACAAAAATCCACGAGGGACGCGGTCAAATGCCTTCTCCAAGTCCACAAAACACATGTAAACTGGTTGGGCAAACTCCCACGAACCCTCAAGAATTCTCGAGAGGGTAAAGAGCTGGTCCGATGTGCCACGGCCAGGACGAAAACCACATTGCTCCTCCTGAATCCGAGGTTCGACCAACGGCCGGACTCTCCTCTCCAGTACCTTGGCATAGACCTTCCCAGGGACTTCCCATAGACTGATCCCAAGCTTTCTAAACTGGCTTTTGGTAATTTGCAAATAAATTCTTTAAAAATCAGACAATGTGATTTTCTGGATTTTTTGTTCTCATTTTGTCTCTCATAGTTGAAGTATACCTATGATGAAAATTGGAGACCTCTCTCATCTTTTAAGTGGGAGAACCTGCACAATTGGTGGCTGACTAAATACTTTTTTGCCCCACTGTATATATATGTGTGTGTGTGTATGTATGTATGTGTGTATACACACACACGTATGTGTATATATACTGTATATATATATATATATATATATATATATATGTGTGTGTGTGTGTGTTTGTGTGTATATACTGTATGTACATATGTATGTGTGTATATATGTGTGTCAATGTATATGTATGTATACAGTACAGTATATGTGTGTATATATGTATGTATGTGTGTGTGTGTGTGTATATATATATACACACACACACATACAGTATATATATACACATATGCACATATGTGTGTGTGTGTGTGTGTGTGTGTGTGTGTGTACAGTGGTGTGAAAAAGAGTTTGCCCCCTTCCTGATTTCTCTTTTTTTTTATTATTGTCACACATTTCAGATCATCAAATAAATGTAGATATTAGACAAAGATAACACAAATAAACACAAAATGCAGCTTTTAAATGAAGGTGTTTATTATTAAGGGGGGAAAAACCAAACTTGCATGGCCCTGTGTGAAAAAGTGGTTGCCCGCCATTCAACATAAATTAATGGTGGTTTATCACATCTTTGTAAAGCTGAGTTCAATTTCTCTAGCCACACCCAGGCCTGATTACTGCCACACCTGTTCTCAATCAAGAAATCACTTAAATAGGACCTGCCTGACAAAGTGAAGAAGACCAAAAGATCCTCAAAAGCTAGACATCATGCTGTGATCCAAAGACATTCAGGAACAAATGAGAAACAAAAAGTAATTGAGATCTATCAGTCTGAAAAAGGTTTTAAAGCCATTTCTAACACTTTGGGACTCCAGAAAAACACAATGAGAGCCATTACCCACAAATGGCAAAAACATGGAACAGTGGTGAACCTTCCCAGGAGTGGCCGGCTGACCAAAATTACCCCAAGAGTGCAGTGACGACTCATTCTAGAGGTCACAAAGACCCCACAACAACATCCAGAGAACTGCAGGCCTCACTTGCCTCAGCTGATGGTCTGGGTCTGTTTTGCTGCTTCAGGACCTGGAAGACTTGCTGTGGTAAACGGAAGCATGAATTCTGCTGTCTACCAAAAAATCCTGAAGGAGAATGTCCGACCATCTGTTCGTGATCTCAAGCTGAAGTGCACTTGGGTTCTGCAGCAGAACAATGATCCAAAACACACCAGCAAGTCCACCTCTGAATGGCTTAAGAAAAACAAAATGAAGACTTTGGAGTGGCCTAGTCACAGTCCTGACCTGAATCCGATTGAGATGCTGTGGCATGACAGCGCTCCACAACGCTGTAAAAGACTCATTGCCAGTTATCGCAAATGCTTGACTGTAGTTGTTGCTGCAACGGGTGGCCCAACCGGTTATTAGTTTTAGGGGGCGATCACTTTTTTCACACCCACGTAGGTTTGAATTTTTTTCCCCTTAATAATAAACACCTTCATTTAAAAACTGCATTTTGTGTTTACTTGTGTTATCATTGTCTAATATTTAAATTTGTGTGATGATCTGAAACATTTGTGTGACAAACATCACTCTTCACTATAAATTCAAGAAATCTCTGTTTGTGTGTGTGTGTGTGTGTGTTTGTGTCTGTCTGTCTGTCTGTCTGTCTGTCTGTCTGTCTGTCCGTCTGTCATGATCATAGGACATCATAGGACGGCCTGTGCCTATGATGTCCCTGTGATGTCTGCATCATAGGACAAGCCTGCCTTCATGTCTTTATGATGTCATATACAGTCATGCCTGTCTGACAGCGTATGATATGATGCTGTCCTTGATGTTTTTATGATGTCATATACAGTGAACATTAGGACTCGCGATGCCGTCATATAGACAAAAGGACCATGCCGTCATATACACAACAGGACACAGCACTTTAAACCACACCCATTTGAAGCAGTAAATCTGGAAATCTTAAAAAATATCACTCGATAAATTCAAGAAATCTCTGTCAGCTTGTGTGTAAATATGGAAACCTTACACCCATTCGAAGCAGTACATCATCGCTATGCCATCATCAAAGATCATAGGACAAAGGACCTCTTCAAAGGTCAAACGCAGGCATGACTCACTATCATAGCACTCGCTATGATATCATCAAAGGTCAGAGGACTCACTCTTGCATAGGGCCACTTAAAACCAAGAAACAGCCCTAACTGGCAAACTAACAAAACCACCAGCTCAAAACAGGAAGCATGGCACAAATGCACACTTTAGATCATAGTAGTAGGGCCCTTAGTCTTTAGTGGAACCAGTGTTTGTTGATCCGTCACTGGCTTGTGTCTCAAATGATGCACATCCCCAACATCAGCATGATTAAGATTAGGGATATGGTGAGGATGATGCACTCACCCTAGCAATGGTTAGGGTTATTGCTGTGTGATGGGCTCGTTTGAAAAATTTTTACAACTTGCCTCACATTCCTCCTCTCTTCAGTCTCAGTGAATGCTGTTGTTTTCATAACCACTGCATGATGTCTCTGACAGCACAAAGTACTGGGCTGAAAATGCTACATTTCTCTTTCATAACTTCTTACATTTAAAAAAAAATGTAGCTTTAGATGTTTCTCTTCACTCTTGATCTTTTACTAAAAGTCAACATGTTTCTGTTGAAATGCTGTCAAATTGGCAATGTCTCTGATTCTGATTATTAAAAAATAGGATGACATTAGGAAAAGGTTTTGAGCAGCAATGTGGTATTAATCCACTTTCTTTGTGGGATTCATCTTTTGCATTATGATTCCCCATTTAGCAGTCTCTATAGGAAACAGAGGAAGGACCCAGGAAAGGAAGAGGACTAGTGTGGAGTAGGCTGATACTGCAGTGTGACCTCAGGCACATCACATCACTGCCATTAACATTAAACAGAGCACACACAGACCAAAAACGGGCCTAAAGGCTGATCTGGACTTCGTTCTAATCAAACTAAATATCTTTTGTGTAGTTAATCTACAAATCCCAGACTGCACATAAACGTGCAAATTGTACCAATGTCTGCATTAAATGATGTTTTTGGGTGCTTGGAATTTAGCATTTGCAGTTTTTACATTTAAAATTTGAGCAGCTAACAGACTTTGTCTCCATGAAGCTGGAGAATAACTAAACTGACTGGAGTGGAAATGAAAATGTCCTGCTGGTGTCTGCCTGTTTGTCATCTTTTACATGCTCTTGGAATGCCAACATTTGCTGTTTTTCATGATGTGAGCTGCAGCTGAGGTTAACATGAGTTTCACTGATTTTTATAAGTACACACTTTGCAATAGCAGCCCCCAGGGCTGAAAAATGAAGTGCCCGAAAATTAATTTCTTCAAATTCCACTTGAGATTGGCTCCAGGGTCTAGTAAACATGACTGCCATGTTAAAATGCACAAATTTACTGCAGAAGCGGGTTATAGCCTGGAACAAAGAAGGTTTTGGTCCCAGAAGCTAATTTTTTCACTTTGTGACAGCTTGATTGTTTCTTAACGATCCGTTTTAAAGTCAGTAAAGGCAGGGCTGAAAGTGATGCATTATTAGGGAGATGTCCATTTGGGTGACAGAGCTGCAGACTAGGCCACAAACTGGTTAATACTCCCTGAGGTGGACCAAGAAATGTTCCAGCTGTGGTAAGTGTAATTAGTAATGTGGCTTTTATACAGTGAATCCTTGCAGTTTGTGGATGAATCTTGCAAGCTTGTAGCTATATATACAGGTGCTTCTCAGTAAATTAGAATATCATCGAAAAGTTAATTTATTTCAATAATTCAATTCAAAAAGTGAAACTCATTGATTCATTACACACAGGGTGATATCCTGTAGATGGCTGTGCTGACCTTGGGCTTGATAAAACCGATGAACTCTGATTTGATAAAACAGATGAACTCTGCATGCCAGCTTTGTTGGATCATTGTGCTTTGCTGATGTGTTTCATTTTCCAGTCTTGCATCATATTGATTAAAACTGATAATCTTGAACATTCTTGTCCCGATTAGGGTCCCTTAGGATGAATGCTAAATGCTGCCCACCACGTAATTCAGGTGCCAGCCTTTGATCAGATCTATTTTTGGCTGTAGGGCAGAGTACACAAATGCCATGGGCTCCTCAGCCAATCCAATATCAGATACGATATTTTGGGGAGTAAAACAAGCACCCGTCTTCATTTTTTATTAGCGGAGTTCCTCATATGTTTAGTGAGGTAATTGAATTAAATGTAGAATATAAATAAGGCTAAGCTGTGGTGATGGGGAAGCTGTGGCTGGTGTGTTCATAAACTTGTTATCAGTGTTCTTGTTTGGTAATAACTTGCTCTAACCAGAAATGACTGCAGCTTTTATTGTTTTAGTGAATTTGTCATTTCATTTAATTAAAATCAGAGTTGAAATCATTGTTCTGCTCTCGGACAGGAAATATTTCTTTATATGACATAATCCAAGAATATATCATACATTACATATGGATAGTTTATATTTGATCTTCCTTGACATTTAAATAAAAATCCTGCCAAGAATAAAGTAAATTTGCAGGAGAAGTTGTAAAATTACAAATAAATTTGAGTACAAGCAAAGTTGTGAATAATTTTAAAAAATGTCAAACTGACAAAGAAATCAATTTATGAGAACGAAGCTGCAATTGTATAAGAAAGTGGATACAAATATGAGGAAAAAAAGTCAATTTAGAAAAGAAAGTTGTAAATTTTAATGTCACAGATTAATGGGGGAAAACACCAAATAGGTAATGTCTTCTGGAGTAAAGACTTGGGTTACTTTATTCACCTCTACTTATATTTAACATTGCCGGGGCATAAAAAATAAGGCAGCGAACTGAGGTTTTAAATAGGTTTATTATCATACCGCCGTCACGGGGCTCGCTCCATGAGCGAGCCCAGAGAGGCTCTCCAGCAAAGTGTGCAGATGAGCAGTAGCAGAGAAAGAGAGAGAGATTTACAGAATGTTGCAGCTTATATACCCAACTACAGACAATACATGAAAGGCATTCACAGCAGTAGGTATGGGCATTTGCATTTGAGAGACACACATAACAATAAGGAGATTGCAAGAGGTTACAAGGCACATCTACATATTGTCATCAGTGTCTAGACACAGTAAGGACAGGAAACATGAACACAATGCATGAATGGCACATTAACATCACAGTAGTGAGCCGGAAAAAGCCAGAAGGAGCGGGCTGTCTGTAGACATTAATACACACATTGCTGTGCCTGTCCAGCTGTTGTGGGGATTACGCCACAACATTTACATTTGGTTAAATATTTTACAATTTACGTAATCTCAAATCAAGGAGCTTTGGTTCCTTTTCAAACTGCATCAAAAATATTCTTGTAATTTTCCTTTTATTATTTCACTTTTTTAATAGATGCCTGTTTCTGGTATTTTTAATCTAGGAAATACAGTCATGTGAAAAAGTTAGGACACCCCATTAAATATCCAGTTCTTTATTAATAAATGTTCACATATCTATGTCTAACCTTGTTTTTGTTTTCATTTGCATTTTTTAACATTTATTTTAGCCATTTTAAGTGGGAATGAATGTGGGGGTGTCCTAAAAAAGATGAGTGGTGTCCTAATTTATTCCTCACTATTTGTTTAGAATTACATTTTGTAGAAAATCTGAAAAAAGTCTTTAATTCATTTTTAATTGTTTAGTTGTATTAAACTAAACGCAGCGCAGTGGCAGAGTGGTTAGCACTGCGGCAGCACAGCAACTGACCCTTGGCCAGGGGATCCTGGGTTGGATCCCAGCCCCCGACCAACAGTGATCTGTGTGGAGTTTGCATGTTCTCCCCATGTCTGTGTGGGTTTACTCCGGGATTTCTCCGGTTTCCTCCCACATGCCAAAAACATGCAAGTTAGGTTAATTGGCATCAAACTGGGGATTCTAAATTGTCCTTAGGTATGACTGTGAGAGTGAATGGCTGTGTGTCTCTCTGTGTTGGCCCTGCGATGGACTGGCGATCTGTCCAGGGTGTACCCTGCCTCTTGCCCAAAGATGCTGGGATAGGCTCCAGCGCTCCTGTGACCCGAAAAGGATTAAACGGGAGAAGATGGATGGATGGATGGATGGATGGATGGATAGTTGTATTACACAAATCTCCCAGTATTTTTAACATTGATATTAAAAATTCATATGTCCAAATATGTTTTAAAAAAAAGCACACACAGGCTTATACAGGGTGTCCTAATTTTTTCACATGACTGTATGTTGTTTTTATCTTGTGTTTTGAAATTCATGTGGCTGCTGGTAAAATATTACTCTAAGCAATGGTTTATTTTTCTGTCCGTTTAGATAAAGGCCCAATTTTTATTTATTTGTTTTTGTTAGGTGGGAAGGGAAAGAATTTCTGTTATGGATGACGCTGAAGAACTTTGATCCCTAAATTTGAAATGTACGTACATCTTAGAAGAAAATGCTTGAATGACACTACCATGAATCAGCTTAAAGGGTTTGAACTTCACTCCATTACAAAAATCCCCCCCCCCACACACACACACACAAAAAGAGCTAGAAATGGCCCTGCCTTTGTCTGTGGTGTTGCTCACTTTCTAACCTCTTACTCATCACATCCTGTTCCAGAACAGCAGGATGGCAAAAGCAGAAGTGCCCGCTCAAGGCTTCAAGCTGTGACCTCATGCGCTAAAGGGCATTGTTGTGATATACTACATCAGTCTTTCAGTCTACTAGCTTATTTATTCACATTTTGGTGTGAACATGGCCATTTGTAGTTTCAAAAAGGCAGCAGCTATGGGAGGAATCCGATTTATGGAGTTACCAGGGAAACGTCACGAGATGAATGCTTAAATACCTTTAGCAGTTAGTTAATGAGAGGATTTGGTTCAATTCAAATTCAAATCGGCTCACATGTTAGTACAGGGTGTTTACAGGTCTTTAGAGTCTCAACTGATTATCCAAAATCAGTTTTAATTATCCTTTAAAAATGGCACAGAATCCTTAAATTGCTCTAAAGGCCTATACATACTCCACAAGAACAGAGAAATTTGTTCTCTCTCCCAGGGCTGCGAGAACAAAACGACATCATTTCGTTCTTGCGGCCCTGGTTTGGGAGTTCTTGCAGCTTGTTCTTGACACATCATCATGCCAGAACTTTTTTCTTGCATGGTGTCCAACAACTATTGTGTGCTTGGTCAGAAATGTGAATTTCCCAGGACTTCTGCACTTGAGTTTCGTGTGAAGTATGAAATGTCCTAACCCGAAAGAACTTTGTTCTTGTTCTTGCCACCTCAAGAAAAAGAAAAAAAATTCTCTGTTCTTGTGGAGTATGAAAAAGCCTTAAAAATGGAACACAAACACTGCATTCCCCCTTTTCTCACCCACACAACTCATTGCAAGCTCAACACTTCCTAAATTCATTTTTTTAAAGTCTCTACAGTGACTATATGATTATTATACTTTAAAGTGACAAAAAAATTGAGTTTTTTTTTCTTATCAACATGTCGGTAACATGCTTTTCTTATGACTTACAAGACATGTCGAGCAAAATCACTCATCATGTATTTTTTTGCGGTGAAAATTCAGTTAAGCTCCTTCCCTTGGAAAAAGGGAAGTTTAGACAGAGAGTTTTTATTACATCCCTATAACAGGTGAACCAATCAGGGCTAAGCACTGTTCAAATGTGCCAACTTGCACACTTCTGTGTGCTGGTGGGTGGGCCGAATTAGATCCTGGCATTTGAAGGAGGAGGAAAAAAGGAAAACATTTTCACAAGCAGCTCTAAGACAATGAAAGAATTTCCACTTCATATGAAAGGGACTGAACTGAGATTTATTTGATTGTGTGAATATTAATTACAGAATAATTGAAAATGAATGGCACATCCAATATTATCCACTGTTTAAGAACCGCTTGTTTATTTTATTGTCAGATCACTTGTGTGTATCTTTTATGAGTTATATTCATAATAGTGTATGTTGCACTTTGGGGAACGGCAGTTGTTCAGTCACCATTATAATTTAGTTTATATGTGTAGTTTATAGTCTATCATCAATAAACTCATACAGTACTATAATAACAGGACACATTACAAATATTTGAGACCCACTGTAGTGCATCCTTTTATATTTTAGCAATACAAGTACAAAACACCGCCCACACTTGAAGCCAGGGCGACACAGCAGTGGCTAAACTTTTATTGATAAAAATTACACATTTTGACTGACCGACTCCATACTCGGGGATGTACACCCTCAGTTAAAAGTACTAGATTCCATTCAACAGAAGGTATCAACTCATTCTGATTGCTGAGGCCACAGTAAAAACTAGAAAAGCACTCGGAGAGCGCAGACCTCCGCCAAGCGCCACAGTTCCCCCCATACAGTGTTTGTGTGTACGTTTTCAGATTCCTTGACCATGAAAACATATGACTAGCAATTGGATTCACAATGATAGGATTAGTGGTTCAGTAGTAAAAGCATTACCTCCTTGGCGGAGGTAATAAACTGAAGTGTTGGTGTTGTGTCCATCTCCTCCACTGAAAGCAGCACTCAGGGCTTCACTAACGGATGCAAATTGGGTAGACAGGTTGGCGTGGGTTTTATATTGGGGTTGCGCTCCGCGGCAAAAGAGGATTTAGAAGCTTCCCCGGCAGAGAGCTTGTTTGTGCGCAGCCCCTATGGCTGACCGGGGAATTTCTGCCAAATAATCCGGCGGCGGACAGCTGGCCGTCTCAGCTTTTGCAGCGTAGCGCAAACACAGGCACGCTGCCGGGCCCTGCCCACCACTGTTTTCCGCATGCTTTTGTGCCTAAAACTTTGAAGAACGTGGAGTTTGTGTTTGTCAGACATGACGACCAGCGCCCTCCATTGCGCCTGCGCACATGTTGAAAATGGCCGTATCTCACAATGTTAAAGAATCCTTTAAAAAATTCCTGTATCCAGACGGTGATCCGGATCATCCCCAAAATTTAATCAGTTCTTCCTTGTACCATTTCCAACAACGCCTGAAAGTTTCATCAAAATCCGTCCAAAACTTTTTGAGTTATCTTGCTAAACAACAGACAGACAAACAAACAGACAAACGCTGGCAAAAACATAACCTCCTCCTGGCCTGCGGCCTGGCGGAGGTTACAAATGATTTTAAATGTAACCCAGCCCCTGTAAAATCTACTTTACTGAAGTGCAGCTACATGAGAATTGTGGTTAAATACAGCAACAAAGTACTTTTTTGTCACATTCCACCACTGGCTTTTAGCAACAAGTGTATTTCCCAAATATGTTTTAAACTTGCTTTAATTAGCCACCACCCATTTCTGTCTTTCGTCATGGCAAGAGGAAAACGATCCACCCCAAACTGAACCTTGCATCACTATTTACAGAGATGCAGGCTGAAGATCTGGTGAACCGGGACCAGTGTGAGTGGCACATCCAATTGCTTCTCAGTGAGGCAGCGTGGCCGGCGTGTGTGACCCATTCTATTTTTTTTTTTTTTTTTTTTTTTTTTACAGTTTGAATTTTGCACATTCTGAATAATCTGGAATTTGTTGCTGATTGTAATAAACAATTTAGTGACTTATGTGTTTGCATCATGATTTTCTATATTGTCTGTTAAGACACCGGTGGGAAAAGAGTCAACAGTACAAACCATTTATCAGTGACTTTGAAAATAATGGCTCATTTTTAAGAAAAAAGTAACCAAAAACAATTATGTTATTTACTACTGAAGACTGTATAGTTGGATGTGCCAGTGCAGAAGACACTGCACACTTTAGTGGTAGTACCAGTATATGGAGGAATTCTGGGCCATATTAGCATCTGGATTTTCTAATAATGGGTTAGGGCAGAGGTGTCCATGCAGGCCTTACCTCCAACAAGTGTCTTCAACAGCAGATTCCACTGAATTTCTTCCACTGACTGCTGATCAGTGAAAACACCTGCTGAAGAGACTGGGTAGAAGAGAGAACCTGCAGGGTGTTGGCCCTCCATGGCACATGATTGAACACCCCTGGGTTAGGGTTTAATGGGATTTAACATTTTAACACAATCTTCTTTATGGTTCAAAATTCTTTTGACAGACTTACACCAAATCAAAAGTGATTTCTCAAACCGCTGGATTGTTCTTAGACAGCTTTTCCAATCTTTTAGTATTTAATTTATGTCACTTTGTGGTAACCTTCACACATAAAACAAAAGTGGAGACATATCTGCAAAAGTACAAAGGTTTATTGTCAAAATTCCTAGTGCAATACTAAATGAATACATGTATAGTACATTGTTGATGCAGAGAATATTATGCAGTATCTACATGTGTATATCCAGTAAATCCATGTATTTCTCCATGTAACCTTATGACTGCATTATTTTAATTGCTTTTAATCCTAGATCAAGTTTGTTTTGACTTAAAATGCTTCATAATGGTTTAATATATCTTATTATACCTAACTCATTACTGTTTACCTGTTGAAATATATATTTTACGGCTAATATAGCCCCATAACTACAATATGGCACCTGGCAATCAGTTTTTGGCAGCTGATCACTTTTTGCCATGAAACTACTGGCTGGAGCAGGTACATCCAATGACGTCTCAACAGTCTCTCTGTGATTTTCACACAGATCAGAGCAATTTGTTGCACAGGAAGCTAAATGTTTCTTCAGACATTCTGAAGTTCTGTAACCATTGCGCGTTCATGAGGCTGGAGTGACATCACCAGGAGCCTGTGTTGAACACCCAGACCGATGGTTTGAAGCGATAATTTTGCCACAAGAGAGCCATCTGAAACACACACAGCACTCATATTTTAGTACCTAATAGCGATAACTTGCCGACATTACAATATAGTACGGCGGACTTAAAGCAAAGTAGCGTTTGCAATCATTAGCTTTTCTTCATGTGTGATCTAGTTTGTATCCTCATATCTTCCGCTTTAAACTGCTCTATATGGCTTCCTAAACGCTCCAGTACTTTTCCAGAGTGTGTCATCTCGCTGCCTATAGCCTTCTCTGGCTCTCCTTTTTTAACTTTACTCTGGCAAAAAAGCCAGAGACAGAGCAGTTGCCTCGTAGTCTGCAATCTTGTGTTTTGCCTGTGTCGCTTGTTTTACGTCACGGGAGGGTTGCACCGCCTTCCTGTAAACAAATCCCACCCACCTCAAGCGGTACTCTGGTGTAATGGAAACAAAAGTGAACTGAATTGAATAAAACCGTACTGTGGTGTACCGGGCTATATAGGTACTAGTGGAAAAGGGGCTTTTCTTCCCCAGGGCCATCCGAACTGCAAACAGTCAGAGGCCCCACCCCCCTCACTCTGAACACTCACATGCACAGAACTGAGGACCTTTTAATTATCACTATAACTCACCAGTCTTTGCACTCCTCACTTTCACGTATATTGACCAATGTGAAATCACTACAGTACATATTTTCCATAATCCTTGGGCCATTTTACTCTGTAATGTGTTCTGCACTCCACATTCCTATGTACACAGTTCCACCTGCAAAGCCACTACCGTACCTGTGTATATACCAATGGGCTATTTGTTATTTTTACTTTTACCTTTACCTCAGTTGTATGGTTAATCATGTATTCTGTAACTGTTTTATTTCAAATTCTTCTCACTTAATGTAGTAGTCTGGTGGAGCACCCACAATTTCATTGTACTGCACAACTGTACAATGACAATAAAGCCTATTCTATTCTATTAATGACAAGCTGCAAATGAAGAGTTCTTTTGCAAAAACAGAAAAGTCCAGTTGGGTTCAAAATGAGAAAAAACACTTTTTCATCTGTAGGTTTATAGGTGTTAGCATTTCCAAATCAGCTTCTAAGACATGGTCACTTTAAATATGAGTATCTCAGACATAATAAAGCAAAAAATCAACTCATTGTTACTTTTTGGCAATTTATTAGTACTTTTTTTTTTTTTTTTTTGCAAAAACAGATGTCCACAAGCCATTCTTTTGCAAAAACAGACCCGAAAGCCATGCTGTTTTGTCTGGAACATACTTGAATGTCTATAAGCATCAATGTAGTATGACTGACACACTGATTTAGGCATATCCACTCAGTAAAATGGTATAATATAGCTATAATAAAGCTATAATTCAAGATTCAAAGATTTTATTGTCAATACTACTATACGTACAGGACATACAGGAGAATTTAAATGGTGTTTCTCTCCCTCTTCATTGGTGTGCACAGAACAAAAAGAAAAGGAATAAGGCTGGAAAAAAGAAAACAACAGCAGTTTAATATACAATATGTACAGTAATGCAACCCGTGGTGCAAATGGCAACAAGAAAGACCCAGACCTCCCATAGTGCAAAACTGAGATAAACAATTAACGATGATAAAACCCAACAATCCTATATACAGACAACTAGAGATGTAATGCCTGTAATTGCAGTTCAATGTGGCAGTGTAGGTGGAGATAGTAACAGATAAGACTGCACATGATCAGTATTGCAGTGACAGACAGACGGCAGCGGATATGGCATTTGTGCAAATGGTTGTGGTTAATGTTAATGTGCAGAGACATACAGCAGCAAAGTAGCAAGAATTCTGATAATAGAAGATAATAGTAGCAAGAATTCTGAATATTGTTTGCTGTTCCGGCCTCATTTGCACCCTGCTGGTGAACGCATCACTGGTTCATCTCCTTCATCAAAATTATCCATATCTGACATAAATTCAATAAAACTGTTAAAAAAAAAACAACTGGCTGAGAAATCACTCACAGCAAGCAGGTGCTGTGTTTGAAATGCTCACTCCTTCCCCATATAGTGTACTATATAGTGAATGTGCAGCCAGTGGAGCAGTGAGAGAAGAGCTTCACATCACAACATAAACTACCTTAAGGTATTTATATTTAATAATTCAGCAAAAACGATTTGATTTAATACATATTTACAACAAATTACATGCAGGTATTCATTTTTTTTTACCACGGTTAGTCTACATTTTACTCTTACGTGATGACGTCATTAACCGTGCCACGAAAACAAGCCCAGTAGTGTCCGAAAGTGGTTAAATTTGTTGTTACATAAGCGGAAGAAGATGAATGAATGGATGAATGAGTTTACTGTATAGTCTACCATATCTAAATTCACTATATACTGTAGCAAGTAACGAGGGAGTGAGTGAGTGAATATTCCGAACACAGCCAGGGAAATCAGTCAGAGCGAGCAGACCAGGAAGGCAGCCAAGATGAGTTACGTAATCCAGATACCAAGCGCTGATTTGCCCTGTGGAGTTATCTGCTTTTGTGAAAAAAGAAAAAAAAAAACGCTCCCGGCATTTATCAGCTTTTGAAAAAAAAACATGAATTTGTAGTGTCTATAACATAGGACATAAAGGATTTTGAGAAAAAACAATTTGAACTTCTATAAGTAGGTAATGTTAACAGTTGTTTGATGTAAAGAGGGAAATTTTCTTGGAAGTGGCATTTATCGTTTTTTGCAAACAAACTCTTCAAATTTAAATAAGAGAGGAGTGGAGAGCAGCTTCAGTTTGACAGTGAGTGTAGATTGTTATGTCTGGAAATAAGGGCGAACACGTCCACGTGTTGAGGTTATCTTTATTGAACCTTAGCCAACAATACAGTCCTCAGTGCAGGTGGAGCATGGAAGGGCGGAGTGCCAAAGAAGATGGCTGGCTCTGGGCAGGCGTCTAATATACCCTGCAGCGTCATGATGTCATACATGCTTACATGCTACCACAGCGTGGTGTGTCACGCTGTTTCACATACACCACATTTACCCCCCACTTCCCCGAGAAGCTTAGAACATTATACCCATGTGAATTAACTTTAACAGGGACAGGCAAGGAAAACATATACCAAACAGACTGGTCTGAAGAACCACTTTAAATATGTTAATCACAACATTTCTAATTGGGCAACCAGGTGGACTGCTGGTGTACCCACATGGTCATGTGGGGTATTCTTCCACTTGAACAGACCATGCCCTGACTAAACATGTGCTTATGATCTTTAGAGTCAGTAACATAGTTAAGAACTCAGCAGGGCCCCTGTTGAGCCCATGCTGGGCGCAGCCCTGGATGTGCTGGCTCGGGCAACTCTTGGAGGCACCCTGCTGGGGTTGCGGTCTGCTCATCAGCAAAGTTCCAGTCTGGGTCCCACACTGGCTGGGTCAGCTCAGTTGCTGTTTCTTGGTCCAGAGCAGGAGGTGACATTACCTTTCTGAGACAGCTGGCATGCCATCGTGACCCATCAGCCAGCTGGAAGGTGGCTGGTCCAAGCTGAGTAGTGATCTGCATCTGTGTTGACTGGAACAACTGCAGCTCGTGTGAGTAATTGGGTCACTGGATCTGGACCCAGTCGAACACCATGAGCGAGGGCTGCTTCCGCTTAACGATGTGCTGCTGCTCTTTCATCCTGCTGCTGGAGAAAGGCTCCATTGTTGGGGCATCATCCAGCAGGGAACATGAGCGGCACAGAAACAGATGTAGAGGCAGGTTGGTCTCACTGCTAATGGGGTGGACCCTACATTCTCCCAGGTCCTGCATGAACATAGACTGGAACTCCTGCAGCGAGGTGGCGGCTCGGGGAGGCTCACGCCATGTGAGGATCATTTCCAAGTCTCTGTTGTTTTGCTCTTTGTGTGGTGTGAAGTGGGGAGCGGTTGCGTCCATGTCCAGGCGGAGTGGACACGAGTGGTCATCAGTCAAACAGAATTCCATGTCATCTGTGATGGAAAAGCCCAGTTCCTGGAATAAATCACACCCCAGGATGTTGTCACCGTGGCTCATCACCTGGAATATGAACGGCAGGAGGATTCGTGACCCGTAGCGAACTGAAAAGGTAACGGTTCCTACCATACCGATCTTTGTGTGTCCATACCCGGACAGTTCCACCACGTCTGGCTTAATATGTTGCAGGGGAAAAAACCTCCTCACCATGGCCTCGTCCATCAGGGACCTCATGGCAGCAGTGTCCAACAGCAGCAGTAGACTGACCCCATCCAATTCCACTGTGCACCACTTATATGATGTGTTACTGGAGTCCACAGAATGAACGGTGGTTGGACTGGGCCAACTGAGTGAACTAGATGACGGGCTTGCTGGAATCGAGCGACATACTCTGGTAAAATGGTTTAGCTTACCACAGCATTGGCACCTCTGTCCTGTGGCTGGGCAAGCAGGTTTGCGTGTCTGGTGTGAGGATGAGCCACAGTTCCCACATGGTCGGCATGCTGTAGTGCCTTGTTGTCCCGCAATGTTCAGTTCAGGGTCCTCGTGAGAAGATGTGGGGTTGGCGGGCTGAGCAGCGGAGATAATGGCCTGTGCTAGCGGAGCCAGATGTGGGGAGCACCAGCTGGAGGCTCCTAGCTGTGTTGCTAACTGGGCCACTGCCTCTAGCTGGGACGCCATTTCCACTGCCCTGGCCTGCAGTAAGTTGTCCGGTGTGGTGACACGTAACAGGTAGCACTCCACCCAGGACTTGAGGTTGGGGGGGTGGGGTGAGAAATGAATGGTAAAGAGTGGAGCGGAGACAGGAAGGGCGCTGTAGCACTGGGGGGGTTTAGATGAAACGAAGAGGTTCCGTCGCCCCTGCTGTGACAGGATTCACACCGGAGTTTGCCAGGGTGCGATAATATGGTAATAAGTAATGCTTTGTGTTTTGTATGTTCATGTGTGTGCAGGCTTTGTGTCTCGTATGTTAATGTCTCATACCCTGGGTCTCAAAGGTGGGAATAAAGAAGTATAAGAGTGATCACCTTGAGACCCCAGGAAGTCTGTTCTGTTTGTTGGAGGTGAATAAAGTTCTGTGTCATTCAGCTTGCTGTCTCATCTGATTCTATCCTCCAACACCAGCACCATTAGCAGCTTCTCCCACAGCTTCGGATTGGTGGTGTGCTCCGCTAACTGGCCTCACACCATCTCGTCTTCCAGGTGTCCAAACCTGCACATACTAGCCAAACAGCGGAGGTCGGCGACATATTGTTGAACCGACTCACCTGCACGCTGTTGGCACTGGCGAAACTTAATTCTTCAGACCAAAACGCTCCCTGGGGTGGCGAAATGTCTGGCTAAAAAAGCAACACACTCATCGTAGGTGTCTGCAGGTCTAAGCGTCCGAAAAATACGTTGTCCCTTGCCAAGGCTATGAATTAGCATGGCTCATAGCCTAGCTTTGCTAGCTTTAGCTAAGTCAATGACAGACACAAACGTCTCAAACCAAAGACCAAGGAATAGGTGGCTCACCAGGCAGAGTGAGGAACGGTGGTAGAGGTGTCAGCAGAGTTTCCATTATCCTTGTCACCAATGTTATGTCTGGAAATAAGGGCAGACACGTCCATATGTTGAGGTTAGCTTTATTGAACATTAGCCAACGATACAGTCCCAGCCAGCATCCCCATGTGGGTGCCACCATAGGTTTAACCTGGGCTGTCTCATGGGCCCCATGTGGGTTTGTCCACGGGTTCCACATTGGCCCCATGTGTGTTTACCCACATGGACTTGATCTATGGTGCCATTGTTACTGAAACCTGCTCATCTGCATTAAACCCATGTGGGCCCAAATGGGTTTAAAGTGGGTAAGTAGATTACCTGCTTACCTGTACCACAGGTAAAGTCCATGTGGGCAAACACAGATGGGGCCAATGTGGAACCCGTGGATAAATTCACCTGGGACCCATGAGACAGCCCAGGTTAAACCTATGGTGGGGCCCACATGGGCATGCTGGCCGGGAACAAGCCTTCTCCTAGCATTAAAAGAGAAACAGGATTTGTTTCTGAATAAGAAGCACAATTTCAATTTCTTTAAACGACTTTCAGTGTGGGGTTTAGAAGAGAGGATTTCATCAATTGTGATACCCAAGTATTTGTAAGAGGCCACAAGCTCTATAGAGGTATTTTGAGCAGAATAAGGAAGAACTGCTGGCACCTTCTTTTTACCAAAAACAACATTGTCTTGGTTTTAATTTGTCAGCATTTAGCACTAGTCTGAGATTGAACAGTTGAAACTGAATGATGTCAAATGCTGACACAAACAAACCTCATTTTTCACTCCGAAATTAGGAAAATACTGCCAGTATCGTGTTGACCTTCTTCAGATTTTTACAAATAAGATTTCCCAAGGCAGCATAAATTTGACTGAATATGTTCTAAAGCTCATTCTGAGGTAAAGGAGTGTATGTGTTGAAAAAATTGTTTGTGTATTGTGCACATGCATGCTTACTCTACCCCTACCTCCCAGTTTCCCCATGCACAGTTCCCTTTACAATTCCCTAAAGAAACATTTATTTTGCAAGAGACCAAAAATTTTCTCAACTGTAAGTAGTAGTAATAGTAATAACAATATTGATGATTAGTTGTCACATTTAGAAAACTCAGTTTTTCATCAAAGGGTTTATTTCATTGACTAAATGACGTTATGAATGTGTAAAAAGACAAAAATTGACAGTGGAGAAATTTAAAAATCGTTTATTTCAATGGATTGTGAAATGACATATTTAATTAGTGTTATTCACAAAAAAATTTTACCTACACCTTGTCTCAACCATTTATTTATTTATGTATTCTGCATACTTTATTAATCCCAGAGGGAAATTCAGGGCATCCACCTGGATGGATGAGGCTGCCACAGTACGGCGCCAATCCTGTCATCATTCACACACACATTCACACCTAGAGCCACTTTAGAGTCTCCAGTTAACCTAGCTTGCATGTTTTTGGCCTGTGGGAGGAAACCGGAGTACCCGGGGTAAACCCACGCAGACACGGGGAGAACATGCAAACTCCACACAGAAGGGTCACCGATGGTCAGGAGTGGAATCGATCCTCTGACCTTCTTACTGTGCTGCCACAGTGCTGACCACTGCGCCACTGAGCATTGCATTGTGGGATTAAATTTATTCATATGTAGCAATTGTTATTTGTTGAGGATATAAAGAAAAAATTAAACAGTCATTTCTACAGCTCTCCATGTCTGAGCCGGTGTCAGACATGGAGACCATGTGTGATGGTTCAGTCACATCATCTGCTTCTCAGTTAAATAAAGCTTTTTACCACAGTAAAATAACTGGGAAGTAAAGTTTAATTTCTCTGATTTTTCTGGGCAGTGGGAACATAAAGTATGCAAGTGACTGATGTTACACCTCTTAGTTCAACAGGGATTATCACCACCATCCGTCACTCGACACAGCTGGCTCAGGTGGGCCCTGACCAAATGGGAACCAACATACCTTGCAACAGATGATGTGCCTCCAGTCTTAAAAATATATACAAGACCAGAGGAACAGCAAAGACAAAAATGCATCTAAGTTAATACTATGAAAGTGATTCATTTTGCACAATATGGCACAAAAGAAAAAAGTCAGTGGTGGCAATTCAAAATATGCCATAGTGACTTATATAAGGATGACTTTAGTGAAAGTCTTTTCGACGGACACATGGAGAATAAGATGGGTTAGTGGTCCACATTGATTCAGTTTCTTTCACGTCTTGCCCTTTTCAACAACCATGTGTGGGAGACAGAGGAGGGGAAATGTTGGGGGGGGGCTGCACTTCCTGTGAAAGGAAGCTTACTGCAGCACCAGCAGGGGAGGAGGATGCTCCCTCTCTTCCTCTATTCCCTACAGCTGATGGATGCTGGCAGCCTTTTACCTTTTAGTTTACCAGCACAGTGCAAGGCTCAGCTTTGTCACTGGGAGCTGCACCAATCTCCGGCCTGGTGCTGGGAGCAGCTCAGCAGAGGCTGGCGACATTTACACCCCCTCCCTCCTACTTTCCCTTCCAAAAAACCTACAGAGTAGACGAGAATGAACTTTGTAGTCAGAGGCATTGAGGTGAAGTCCTTTGAGAAGATGGATAACATGACCGCTGGAGGATCATAGATTTTAATCTTCGTGTCTATAGTTGTACCTGGTTTTTATCTTCCTCCTGGCTGTTAGCACAATATGAACTGTTACGTGCTTTATAAGCACACACATTGCATGCAGCAGTCAGAGCAAAGGGAGAACTATCCAGTGGATTTACAAGTATTTTAAAACCAAATACTGAACTGCTCATAGTTTCTATTTTTAGCTCATTCTGGTGAAGAGGAAGAGGTAATTCTATGGCATGAATCCATCTGTCCATCCATAATTTGAGAGAATCACTCTTCCTCCTAAGCAACTGACCAGATGCTCCCAAAAGTCACACACAGTCGTCCTCAGGTGGGTCTGTATCCAGACTGTGCTCAAGGTCAAATTTGACAAGAGGAGTTCAAGTCATTTTAGCTTTGTGTAGGCCTAGACTACATGAATTGTTGATGAGAGACATGGGAAGGCTCTTTGTGACCTTGGGGTCTCCAACTATATGTCCACTCCAGTATATAAAAACTCAGATTAAAGCAGCACTATGTAAGATTTTCACCTTAAATTAACATTTCCAAAATTACTTTGATGGTACACCAACTTTTGAGTGGGTGAATGTCACTTCCCCCACAGCCTGAGTGGGCCCACATTACCTACAACAGCTCTGTTTGTGGTAGGAACACTGAAAGGGCTACAACTATGGCGACTACGCCCTGAATCCCAACAGCCAATCACAGGGCACAACTTTAGCCACCACCACCAACTAATCACCTCTTGATTAGCTGTTGGGACTGGGGTCATAGTTGTCATAGTTGTAGTCTTTTGAGTGTTCCTACCTGGAACAAAAATGTTACATAGTGCTTTAAATCCTAATTTTTAAAATATCTTTTGTTAAAATATAGAAGAATAACGTCACCTGTTTAAATCAACCAAATATCAATTATTAAATAACATAAATGGCATGAATAAAATCTATATATTTACTATATCTTGCATGCCAAATAAGACAGTATAACATTTTTTTTTTTCTAAATTATTGTTCAGTGTTATTTAAATTATAAAGATTAACCATTGCAGGGGTCATGATGATGATGAATTTAAAGCGACATAAAACTGTTTCGCCAATGCTGTTGAAATTAAACACGTGTGTTTTTTTTATTTCATTTTAAAAGCTGTGTTCATTGTTACAACAAATAACATAAAATCAAAAGGTTATTTTCAAGGAGATTTGCAGGTATGTTTTACTGTTGGGACTTTGTCGGATCTAGAGGCTCATGCCTGGCTTGCTGACTAGACCCTATTATTGCTTTCATTTCCTGCATTTTTCCTTGAACGGTAGGGACCGAATATCATCCAGTGGCTGAACTCAAGCATAAACTGTCCAGCTAATTTATCACTTCTTGAAACTGAAGAGAATATCCAATAAATATACTGTAGCGGTGATAATAAAACAGGTGTCAGACAGTAAAACTGAATGATGCCATTCAGTAAAAGATGTTAGCAGGGACATTGAGAATTAAGAGTTGTGTGATTCAAGGGGCGGCTAAGCTTTCAAATGATGGATTGCTGTATTTTTTTCAGTGCTTCTTCCAGACTGTTGCTCAAGGGCAGGATTTGTGAAAGACGATGTTGTTTTTTTGTGTGTATGTGTTTGTGAAAGTGCTTTAAAACAAACAGAAAAACTCACTAATAAATCGTGTTTAAAATGACGACACAGGAAAAAACCATTTAATTCAATGTTAATTATTAAAGTAATTTGCAGAGACTTTAATGGTTTTACTGCTTGGAAAGACAAACACTCAGCTCTTAATTCTGTCATCTGGAGAGCAAGCAAATCCACAATGATTCAACCTTTGAGGAGCTACAGTGTGTGTAGCTGACATTAGCCATTAATAGCTGAAAACCTGTGCAGGCTTTATTCAAACAGTGAAGTGTTTACTTTCAAACAAGGACAAGTAAAGAGCTTTAAGTGCCATATAAAAAAGCTTTCAGAGAAAGTAAGGAGCTTGATCTCAAGTTGAGATTGTTTTGTCATCTGCTGTTTCCAAAATCGAGAAAGAAATTCCACTTTTTAAAGAACATTGATGTCAAGGCCAGAGGCAACTCAGATAAGTCTCCATGTATGTTTGGCAGCTTAGAGGAAATGATATCATGTAATCAAAGAGACATCTTCAAAGACCACGTCTCGTCCCACTCTACAGACTTACTCGTTTGGGCTTTGCAAGGGAGCACCAACCATGGGACAGTGAAAGGTGGAAGAAAGTTTTATTTTCTGACGAGAAAAAAATTAACTTGGATGGTCCTGATGGTTTCCAATGTTACTGGCATGACAAGGAGATCCCACTAGAGATGTTCTTTATGCAGCACATCAGTGGAGGAGGCTCCATCATGATCCTTCAATGGAACAATGGCGCCACAGGTTGTGCAGGGATGTCAAACAGCAGCTGCCTATGTGGAGATGTTGCTGCGGCCATCCCTCCTGACTGAGGCCCCTCATTTGTGTGATAATGACTGGGTCTTTGAAATGGACTATGCTGCAGTTCACAACACCCGTCCAACCACGGACTTCTTCCAAAAGAGTTTTGGACCATCCTGCATGTTTCCCTGAGCTAAGTCCCATTGTGAACGTTTGGGGATGGATGGACGTATCAGTCAATAAAGATGAAAGCTTCTGGACACAAATACACTACCGTTCAAAAGTTTGGGGTCACCCAGACAATTATTTAGTGTTTTTCATGAAAAGTCACACTTATTTACCACCATGAGTTGTAAAATGAATAGAAAATATAGTCAAGACATTTACAAGGTTAGAAATAATGATTTGTATTTGAAATAATAATTTTTTCCAGATACTCAACCTGCTCAAAGGAAGGTCAGTTTTATAGCTTTTCTAACCAGCTAAACTGTTTTCAGCTGTGCTAACATGATTGCATAAGGGTTTTCTAATCATCCATTAATTCAATTCAATTCAATTCAACTTTATTTATATAGCGCCATTTCACAACAACAGTCATCTCATAGCACTATCAACTGTAGGGGGGAACCCCCACAGTTGCAGAAAGACCCCAGCAATCAGGCGATCCCCTGTGAGCAAGCACTTGGCGACGGTGGAGAGGAAAAACTCCCTTTTAACAGGAAGAAACCTCCAGCAGAACCAGGCTCAGGGAGGGGCAGTCATCTGCTGCGACTGGCTGGGGGGTGAGGGGACAGAGAAGAAGAAAAGAACAGACATGTAGAGAGCAAACAGCACGATGGGGACTCAATCTATGGGAGAGAACAAACAAATGTTAATGACCAGCAAAAAAAAAATATTTCATAGAGAGTGAGGAAAGGAGTGAGGCCCAGTGCATTATTGGAGGTCCCCCGGCTGACTAAACCTATTAGCAGCATAACTAAGGGAGGGTTCAGAAACACATGATCCCTCCCTAATTGTAGGCTATATCAAAAAGGTAGGTTTTAGCCCTATTCTTAAAAACAGAGATCGAGTCTGACTCCCGAATCCAGATTGGCAGCTGATTCCACAGGAGAGGAGCTTGATAACTGAAGGCTCTGCCTCCCATTGTACTTCTGGAGATTCTAGGTATTACAAGTAAACCTGCATTTTGGGAGCGTAGTGCTCTGTTAGGATGATACGGTAGTATCAGATCTTTTAAATAAAAAGGAGCCTGATTGTTTAGAGCTTTGTAAGTAAGAAGAAGGATTTTAAACTTAATTCTAAACTCTATGGGAAGCCAATGAAGGGAGGCCAGAACCGGAGAGATATGATCTCTCATTCTAGTACCTGTTAAAACTCTTGCTGCAGCATTTTGGATCAGCTGAAGACTTTTTAAAGATGTTTTAGGACAGCCTGATAATAAAGAATTACAATAATCTAATCTCGAGCTAACAAAAGCGTGGATCAGCTTCTCAGCATCACTCTGAGACAAGATGCTCCTAATCTTGGCAATATTACGCAAATGATAGAAGGCAGTCTTAGAAACAAATTTAATATGTGAATTGAAGGACAAATCCTGATCAAAAATAACTCCAAGGTTCCTCACAGAGCTATTAAGAGAAAGAGTAACTGCATCCAAACTGAAAGTTTGATTTGGAAAGGAATTTCTAAGGTTTTTTGGACCATTAGCCTTCTGACACAATGATCAAACACATTGTACCATTAGAACACTGGAGTGATAGTTGCTGGAAATGGGCCTCTATACACCTATGTAGATATTACACCAAAAACCAGATATTTGCAGCTAGAATAGTCATTTACCACATTAGCAATGTATATTAGATATTAGAGTGTATTTCTGATTAGTTTAAAGTTATCTTCATTGAAAAAAACAGTGCTTTTCTTTCAAAAATAAGGAAATTTCTAAGTGACCCCAAACTTTTGAACGGTAGTGTATGTTAAAACACTTTTAAGATGACTAAAAACTAATTTACAACTCATACAGTACAAAATTCTACATAGAACTCATTACACGGGACAAAGGATGTTCAAAATGGGCCTGAGTCACACAAATATCGGCTCCCACTGCACCAGCAACGTCCTGGATAGTTACAGTACAGTATATGCATGCTACAGTATGTGATCCTGTGCACTGGTACAAAAGTTCTGGCAGAAGACATGTGAAGACTTATTGGCATGGCTTGGGTATCGTATCCCATCCTCACCCACACTTTGCATATTAGGTGATTTAAGTCAAATAAATATAGAGGCAAGGATGTTACACATGGTTCTCACTGCCTTGTGCATCGCAAAGTAAACTATCCTTATGAATTGGAAATCAAGAAATAATTTATGTACAACTCAGTATAATAACCTACTATCAGATTATATTAGCCTGGAGAGAATGTCTACCTCCTCAAATAACCAACTGGCTGAATTAAATTCTCTCTGGTATCCGCTTATTAAATCTATAACCTGAAGGATGGCGGGCGGTGGCTTGCTCTCCTTGGTGCCTCTGGCGGCTGGCTGTGCCCTGACCATGAGGGGTTTCTGTGACCCACTGGGGCTGGTGTCCGGGGAGCCTGTTCCGGGATGGCTGTGTGTCTGGTTTGGGGGGGTGGAGGGGGCTGCTAGGTGAGCCGGGAATGGGGGGGACGTGGCACCGGGCCGGCTGGCCTTGCCTCCCAGGTGGGGATGGGTTTGGCCCTGGGCCTCTGGTACTGGGAGGGGGGGGTGTTCCCCCTCTGGGTTGGGGTCGGGTATGTGCTGGTGGTGCGGGCCAGCCCCGGCGCTTCCTTGCGCGGTGGCGTCATGCCCTTCCCGGGGCCCTGGCGGCAATCTCGGGACTGGTGCCTACGTCCCCATCCTCCGGGGCCTGCGGGTGTGGATGTGCGTGTGTAGGTGCATGTGTGTGTACGTGTGTGAGCGCATGCATGTGTGCAGGTGTGCGTGAGTGTGGGTGTTTGTGGGTTCGTGTGTGTGCGCATGTGTGGGTTGTGTGTGGGCATGCGGGATTATGTGTGGGTGTAGGTGGGCATGTGTGATGGTGAATATGTGTGTGTGTGCACATGGGGGGGGTACTTTTGGGTGGACGTGCAGGGGTGGAGGATATGTGTGTGGGTGGGGGGACCTCATTGGGTGGCGGGGGTGGGGTAGGCCATCTGGTGGTCTGGGGGTTGGCGGTTCGGGGCCTGCTTTTCCTGGCTGCCCTGCCGTTATGTCACGGGGCATGGCGCTTTGTTGCATTGCCTCCAGTGTCCTTGGCGCTGGGTGTGTGTGGGTGCTCGGGGATGGTCGGAGGGCCATTGGCGCGGGTTGGCAGCCATGTTGCCGTCGGTTTGCTCTGGGGTGGGTGTGGCTGCAGGGTGGCCTTCCGCTGTTGGTGTGTGTCTGGGGTGGGTGGTTGGTGAGCTTGCGGTGGCCATCGGGGGTGTCGCTTGGCGTGTGGGGCGCCGTATGGGTCAGGCGCATTGCTAATTATTGTGATTATTGTTGTTGTGTATGTTCGTGTGTGCAAGATGTGTGGGTGTGGCTGCTCCATCATGCTTGTGATGCTGGGAGCGCCGGGGCGTGATGCTGCTGAGTCCTGGGCTGCTTGGCCTGGTGGCCCTCACCCTGGGTTGCGATTTGGGGGCAGTGGATGGCCTCCTGAACCAGTTTGCGAGCTGGCTTTGGGGGGGGGGGCAGGCTCCCTTTTGGACCGCCTCCCTCCCAGTCTTACCCCCCCCCCCATTCTGGGTGGAACATACATCTTCATGGACACACTTAGGATTTTGTGGTGGCGGTGTGCCACACTGTGTCGGTGAAGGGGATACCTCTAACTGCTGCACAGCGAGGCCGTCCTCACCTCAATTTTAATTGCATTTTAGACACTGAGGGCTTGGGAGGATGGGAGCCCCGCTGCCTATCGCAGTGGCTAGTGGTGCTCCAACCACCATCCCCCCAATTTTAACTGCACTCTTGTAGTTCACACACCTGCACACAATCATATCACACAACTGATACACACCTATCATGATTTGTGCAAGAGGGAGGGGGTGGGGATCTTCCCCCACCCTTGTTGCCCTCCTTCTGCCAGGAGGGCCTGGGACCTGTCATGTTGTCAAAATCCCTGGGTGCTGCCAAATGAATAGATGTGAGCAAGGGAGTGAGAAAGTGATTGAACAAGAGAATAAGCGAGAGTGAGGGAGTGATGAGTGGAGATGGTGATGGTGGGGCAGTTTTGTGTGGCGTTTTGCATGTCAGGTGGCATCTCGGCGCACCTGCGGTGGTCCACTGATCAGTTGCTCGGGTGGGCGTTGGGGGTGGGAATCTTCTTCTGTGACTGCGGCTGCCCTGGGGTAGATCGGTGGGAGTGTGGCTGCTGGCCTGTGCCGGCAGTCTCCCCGGCCACTGCTGGGCGTTGGTGCGCGTTCATGCTCGCTGCATCTGCATCGCGGTTGCCCTAAGTAATAAGGGTGAATGAGTGTGGGTGAGTGTGCTGGGGAGAGCATGAATGGATGTGAGTAGGTCAGAGCGCAAGAACGTGAGTGAGCGCGGGTGACTCTGAGGGTGAGTGGGAGCGAGATTGAGCGGGTACATGAGTGATGAGAGCGAGTGGGTGGGTCCGGGAGTGCGAGCGTGAGATTGTGTCGGGGAGAGGGCCAGCGAGAGTGAGTGAGTGCGTGTAGATGCGTATGAGAGCATGCGGGTGTGAATGCATGGGAATGGGTGTGTGTGCTGGTCGGGAAGTGCTGGATTGAGGGGATAGTGCCGCTTGGCTACGTGGGCTCCCCTGGATGGGGGGGCCTTCTTTGGGCGTGGGGGTCCCCGGGGTGTGCGCAGTGGCACTGGGGTGGAGGCAGGCCTGCTAAGTGCCCGGGGGGAAGGGGTGCTGGCTGGTCTCCGGCCTGGGGGGTGAGTGCACTGGGAGCGCTGGGGGTGGGTGCGCTGGCATTGGCCACACTGGGGGAGGCGGGGGGTTGGCGGGTCTGAGGGCGTGGGCCAGCTGCGTCAGCTGCCTGGCGGCCTGGCCTCTTCAGCCGTCCCTCCTGGGGTGGATGCCTGGCTTTCCTGGGGCTTGTTGGCCTCGGACATTTGTGCTGTGTGGGGGTTGGTGGCATTGTCCTGCTTGTTTGGTGTTTCCGGGGGGGTGGAGTTGCTGTGACCGGCTGCCCTCTTCGTATGTTTCCTGACAAACCACTCATATACACACATTTATTTTGTACGCGCTCTCATACACACGCACACACACAAATGTCTCTCCTTTAACAGGTGCGGACACCAGACTCGTGTAGAGACCTCTTTGGTGGAACAAGCAGTCTGTCTTCTGCTTGTTTTAGTTGTTGGTTTGTTTGTCTTCTTTGTCTGTTCATCTCCCTTTTCTTTCCCCCTCTCCACACCTCCTTTCCCCATTCCCCATCCTGTCCGGTCCTTCATGGGTAAAATAATTTAAATATAGTATTAAAAGTTATTACAAGAGGAGTTTACAGCAATATACAGTATATATGAAGAGTTTGTTTGCAAAAACCAATAAACGCAACTTCCATGAAAATTTCATTCTTTACATCAAACAACTGTTAACATTACCTGCTTACAGAAGTTCAAATCGTTTTGTCTCAAAAGCCGATATGTCCTATGTTATAGACACTACAAATTCATGTTTTTTTTTTCAAAAGCCGATAAAACGCCGGGAGCGTTTTTTTTTTTTTTTTTACAAAATCAGGTAACCCCACAGAGTAAATCAGCGCTTGGTATTTGGGTCACGTGACTCATCTTGGCTGCCTTCCTGGTCTGCTCGCCCTGGCTGATTTCCCTGGCTGTGTTCGGAATGTTCACTCACTCACTCCCTCCTCGCTATATAGTGAATTTAGATATAGTTGACTATACAGTAAACTCAATATAACAATAAAATTAACCACTTTCGGACACTACTGGGCTTGTTTTCGCGGCACGGTTAATGACGTCATAATGTGAGAGTAAAATGTAACAGACTAACCGTGGTAAAAAAAAAATGAATACCTGCATCTAATTTGTAGTAAATACTGTATGTATTAAATCAAATTGCTTTTGCTGAATTATTAAATATACTGTAAATACCTTAAGGTAGTTTATGTTGTGATGTGAAGCTCTTCTCTCACTGCTCTGTTGGCTGCACATTCACTATATAGTACACTATATGGGCAAGGAGTTTCTTTTTTCCACCCTTATTCCTTTTCTTTTTATACTGTGCACACCAATGAAGAGAGAGAGAAATGCCATTTCAATTCTCCTGTATGTCCTGTACGTATAGTAGTATTGACAATAAAATCTTTGAATCTTGAATTATAGCTTTATTATAGCTATAATATACAGTATATACCGTATATAGTAAACTCATTTTACTGAGTGGATATGCCTAAATCAGTGTGACAATCTTACTACATCGATGCTTATAGACATTCAAGTACGTTCTAGACAAAATAGCATGGCTTTCAGGACTTATCTGTTTTTGCAAAAAAAAAAATGGCTTGTGGACTTAACTGTTTTTGCAAAAAAAAACAACTAATAAATTGCCAAAAAGTAACAATGAGTTGATGTTTGATTTTTTGCTTTATTATGTCTGAGATACTCGTATTTCAAGTGACCATGTCTTAGAAGCTGATTTGGAAATACTAACACCTATAAACCTACAGATGAAAAAGTGTTTTTTTTTTTCTCATTTTGAACTCAACTGGACTTTTCTGTTTTTGCAAAAGAACCCTTCATATATAGGTACTGTATAAAGTTCCTTTTGGCAAAGTAAATCTGTTTGGCACAATCAGGGTAGCAGATTTCTGTTCTGCTCACCTAGCTGCCTGACAGGACAAGGGGAAAAAAATATTCCCAGCATGTACTGCATATGAGGATGGTGCTCATCTCCAGTTTACTGACCTTAGGCCAAACAGCTACTGTAAGCAGTGAAGCTATAGTGGGGAGTCAGTCGTACAGGCAGCTCTGTGTGCTGACTTTTCCTATTCTATTATGCTGAGCACCAAACTAAAAGGCACAAAGTACCATTTTTATCTGGTCTCTGTTATGACTCGGCTGGGGCGTGAATCCACAATCTCCTGGCTGTGGGGCAGATGCTCTACCACTAGGTCATCACTCCAGTTCTGAGCACAAGCCGGATGTACAGTAGACCCATCTGAGGATCACTGTGTCAGTTTGGTGACCATCCGGGTCACCAGACAACATTGCCTGGGAGGAGTAGTGATTCTAGCAATTTATGGACAGATGCAGCATCATAATGCAAATTATTTAAAACCTTAAAAAGACTAACTTCTTTTCAATGTGGCTACAGACTAATGTTAGTATATAATGACAATGAGCCAAGCAAAATCTTTCCACCTTACTAAAAAAACAATCTCATTACTAGCTAATTTGATTTTTGTTCATCCTTTATTCATTACTGTTATATTTACTGTCAGACTGACAGAGTAGGAGTTGATTGGTCTTGAAATTTATAAGATTAAGCTTATATCAGAGATTTGGAAATACTGCTGTACACAATATTAATGAATGCAATTCAAATGTTGCAAGCAGCAAGCAGTAAAAGGCCTCTACTCCAAACACAGAAATAAAAGAAGAGTCTTATATCTTCCAAAGGGCAATCATATTTATTTTCCGCTCTCGCGCCAAAGGGAAACACAGCTTGAATTTCTTATTAATGTGTTGTTTTTCCTGTGGACAGTGTGATGGGTCTTTACCAGAGGAACCGATAAAAACAGGATTTTAAAGACACACAGGCCACAGCGAGGTAGAGGCTGCCGGTGAAAGTGTGAAAGATTTAGCACCTAAAGGCTGATATGAAGAAAGCCAGCATGTCTGTGTTATCTCCAACTCTGCAAACTGCCTCATTTGGCTGTCTTTATCTGCCTCCCTCCTGCGCTCTGCATGTTCACAAGTGCTTGTGTGCATGAGCATTTTTAGCGTGTGGCCGCACAGTTTTCTGACTGAGGATGTGGAGGGACAAAAAAAAATAGCCCAGATTGGGTGAGAATGTGTTTTGGAGGTGTTTTTATCACCAAGGAGACAAAGTCACATGCGCACAGCAGAACAGGATCTCTTATTAGAAATAACTGTGAGGCAAAATGGGATTCACCATCGCCTCAGAGGAACATGAGGTCCTTTCAGTTCCAGCATTTGGAGTATTTAGACCAGCATTTGTCAGCATTGTCTCATGAGGTTTGAGTCCACGGCGTAGGGGAGTAAATCAGCCTTTTGGACAAAACTCAGGAACTATTTATTCTGATGACAATATACTTTTAAAGCCAAAAGTGTAGTGTGTGCCTAATTTTGCTCATCTATAGTTGAGGACTTTCTCTCTCTCTCTCTCTCTCTCTCTCTCTGTGTGTGTGTGTGTGTGTGTGTGTGTGTGTGTGTGTGTGTGTGTGTGCCACATCCGTTTTTTTTTGTTTTTTTTTGGGGGGGGGAGGGGGGTCAGACTAGAGGGAGAGCTGCAGATGATCCTTCCTTTTTCCTGTCCAGATGGCAGGATCAGCTGACAGCAGATATTGAGGTCTCTTTTCAATCTTTGAAGCTCTTACTGAGCTCTCTGGTAACAGAAGAGTGTGTGCGTGTGTGCGCGTGTGTGTGTGGGAGGTTGGCTGGTGGAAAAGAGCGTGTGTGTATGTGTGAGATGGAGGAGGTAGTATGTGTATGCATTTCTGTGTGTTTCTGCATTGAGAGATTATAAAACCCTCTCTAGCATGTTTTACAGTGACAACCCAAGACACTGCCAGACAAATAAATGATTCACTTTGCTGATGCTTTTCTTTTTGCGGCACATTGGCATTCAACTCTTACATGGCCCACACAAAGCCTTTTTTTTTTTTGTATTAGACCTGATCCTGGGATAGCTTGGATTTGTGCCTCAGGATCCCACAAGGGAAGAGACATTTGATTACTGTACTTGTCAGCCACAGAGAAAAGACACCCCCCCTCCGCCTTCCCGTCCTGCCTACGGGAGATAACAGACCTCATCTGTGTTTCAGAGGAAGACTCACGGCACCGCTACAACCGACTTCTGTTTTTGGGTTGAGATGTGTTTCCTTTTTTTGTTTGACTCTAGTGGGGAGTGAACATAAACTGTGGGTTTAGAAATGCAGACCACATAGGCTATGAGCTGGGAGAATGTGTGCGGAGGGCATGGGCGGATATTTCATTTCTCTGTGGGGGGGACAATAAACAGAACATTTTCTCTAGAGTAAATATTGAGGGGACACTAGAAGGATTATCGCAGTCATGACCGTTTCTAGCGTTTGAGGGCCCTCTGCAAAATTGTGTTGGGGGAGGGGGGGGTCTGTGTTTTTGTATGAGGAAGAGTTCATGCTGTTTAAAATGGAGCGAAAAAAGGCATCTCGCAACTCCCTACAAAAACATAAAAACAAACTTGGGTCACTGACTAGATGAACATGTAACAGAGTCAATAAAAGCATTCCTACTCGGCTTGCCAAGTGGGTCGACCCTCTTGGCGACACAGGTAGAGTGCTGGACTCTGGAGGTTGTGGGTTCAAACTCGCAGTTGGACATTGCCATTTGGAGTTTAACTGCCCGTCCACTTGGCTACACTTGGCGCTGGTGAGCAGGATTTACTGGTGGCGTATTTCCCCAGAGACCACCAGTGTGTCGCTCTGGCAAGTGGTGCTTGGTCCCCACCACAAGTAGGAATGCTTTTATTGACTCTATTACATATTCCCCCTCAGATTTTGACATCGTCCCAATGTCAGAGGTGCATTTAAGCGTTAAGGGTGTCCGCCTTCTGATTATGTCAACCCAGTAAGTCCTACCAGCAATACCTCTTGCGGTGGGGATCAAGCACCACTTGCGGGACCGACACACTGGTGGTATCTGGGGAAATACACCACCAGAAAATCCTGCTCACTAGCGCCAAGTGTAGCCAAGTGGACGGGCGGTTAAGCCCCAACTGGCGACGTCCAACTGGGGGTTCGAACCCACAACCTCCAGAGTCCAGCACTCTACCTGTGTTGCCAAGAGGGTCAACCCACTTGGCAAGCCAAGTAGAAACGCTTTTATTGACTCTGTTACAACCAGAAAAGAATTAAGCTAATACACATAGAAATTTAAAGTGACACCCCACCAAAAATCAAGTTTTTTTTGTTGTTAAAATGTCTGTAACATGTTTTTTTTTATGACTTACAAGATATATCAAGAGCAAAATCACTCAAATGTCTGATGTCTCTGTTTTTTTTTGTTTTTTTTGCTTTAACGTTTCAGTTAAGCTCCAGCCCCTGAAAAAAGGCATTTAGACAGAACGTTTTTGGTGACATAACCATACAGGTCCTTAGTGTTGAACCAGTCAGGACTCTCTGGCCTAACTGAAATTAGCCTCCAGGGCCAGTTAGCGTTTTTTGACAGCTGCTTTGAAAACTTGACCCAAATTAAGATGGGTTTTACCATTAAACTTCTTTTAAGGAGCGATGCAGTTTCAGTCATTGTCCTGGGCCACTGTGTATACAACTGGGCATGTCCTTCAACTGGTAAATCTTTTTATCACAGGATTTATTCTGTTTAATGTAGCACTAGCCACTATTAGTCTTGTAGTATGTGGGTGGGCCTAGTCACAGAACCTGGCATTAGAAAGAGAAGGAAAAGTGAAAAAAGTTTGACACAAAACTATAAGACAATGAAAGGTTTTTTGTAGAAAAAGGGTTTAAGATATCATTTTAGACAATTGTTTTATAGTGGATTTATATCCACCAGATGCTGGTTATAATCAGCATCCATATAAATGTTGCAAATTCATAAGAACAAATTAGCAGATTTATCAGAAAAATTTTGCAGATTTACTGGAAAAAAAATGTAAATTAATGATTAAAAGGAATGGATTTACAAGATTTACAAGATTCTCATCCCAGCTGAGTGTGAAGCAGCTGGGATGAGAATCAGCACCTCCAAGTCCGAGTCCATGGTCCTCAGCCGGAAAAAGGTGGATTGTCCTCTCTGGGTTGGGGACAGGCTCCTGCCCCAAGTGGAGGAGTTTAAGTATCTTGGGGTTTTATTCACGAGTGAGGGGAAAATGGAGCGAGAGATTGACAGACGGATTGGAGCAGCATCTGCAGTGATGCGGATGTTGTACCAGTCTGTTGTGGTGAAGAGGGAGCTGAGTTCTAAGGCAAAGCTGTCGATTTATCAGTCAATCTACGTTCCTACTCTCACCTATGGTCACGAGCTTTGGGTAATGACCGAAAGAACAAGATCGCGGATACAAGCGGCTGAAATGAGCTTTCTCCGTAGGCTCGCTGGACTCACCCTCAGAGATAGAGGGAGGAGCTCAGTCATCCGGGAGAGGATCAGAGTAGAACCGCTGCTCCTCCACATTGAAAGGAGTCAGTTGAGGTGGTATGGGCATCTGATTAGGATGCCTCCTGGACGCCTCCCACTTGAGGTGTTTCAGGCACGTCCCACTGGGAGGAGACCGCGAGGCAGACCCAGGACTCGGTGGAGAGACTATGTCTCCCAGCTGGTCTGGGAACGCCTTGGTATCCTCTCTGAAGAGCTGGAGCAGGTGGCTGGGGAGAGGGAAGTCTGGGCTTCTCTGCTTGAACTGCTGCCTCTGTGATCTGGACCTCCGGAAAAGCGGTAGAAGATGGATGGATGGATTTACAAGGGAAAAAAGTGCAAATTTACAAGAGAAAAGCCAAAAATACGAGGGGAAAAAAAAGATAATTTACAAGAAAAAGTTACAAATTTGAGATAAAAAAGATTGAATTTACAAGAAAACACTAATTTACAATAGAAAATTCAAAAATTTGAGAAAAAAATGCAAATTTGTTAGAAAAAAAGAACATATTTACAAGAAAAAAGTCACAAATTTAAGAGAAAAAAAACAGCAAATTCATCAGAAAAATGTTCCAAATTTAAAAAGAAAAGTTTTTAATTTACAAGAAATTGCATTTATGCTTAGCATATACAGTAGGTGCTTTAAATGTATATGTAACATGATGATGGCAGGGACACGTCTGCTTTTTTCCAGCCCCCCCCCCCCCCAAAAAAAAAAAAAAATAAATTATGCCTATGGTAGGAGCAGGGAAAGTTTGGATTAAAACATCTCTACCATCTGTCCGAGTGTGATCCACACAACTGCTGTCAGCCTTTCTAACAGGAAACGTGTGACTTGATGGCAGATTGTGACATAATCTCCCCCTCTTCTTTAGTCAGCAACCTCTGACTTTGGGAGCAGCAAAAAAATGCTGGTGTCAGTACAGTCTATACTGAGGCTGTCACTTCCTAAGAGCTGCAGCTGATCTGATATCGGTACTAAAATTAAACATGACTGACATGGATGCTGCGTGATTAAATCAGTGAAAATGTCTAGATGAAATTTAGATAAGAATCTTTAGATACGGTAATCTCACCAACATCAAAAATGCTTTTTCTCCCTTTCTGGTAAATTTACAGAACTTTTGCTCCAAGAAGATGACGTTAGCAGATGATTGAGCTTACTTGAGTGAAAATCTATCTATAAATGTGAGGAAGCTCTGTCTGTCTGTTCCTCGCATATCTCTTGAACCATTTGTCAGACTGACCTCAGATTTCATATGTGCTTTGCTGGGGTTACGGGGGGGGGGGGCATCTCTGAATTTCAGCATCCCCAGATATGTGGAAGTTTAGGAGGGGAAATCTTTAATGAATGTCCATAGGGGAGCTATTAAATGAACACAGAGGTGGAAATGGTATAACCGCTGGGAGTTGGAATTATAAGGAATTTCAGTTGAGCAGGAACTAAACGACTCCTTATATGACCGGACATTGCACTAGTAACTGAAAAAGAGAAAAATGAAACGGCAGAAGAATAGGCAGTATTACAGTTTCACACTTTATTGGATGTGGCACAGAAAGCATGTACAGCAGTTCAGAGATAGCCCAATGGGCATTCTGGAAAGCCAATGCATGGTATTAAAAAAAAAATAATGAACGAAACATACTCAGCTAACCAGCAACACAGAAAACGAACTGTGGGAGCTATAAGGAGAATAACAAGAAGCTAGACTGCAGTTCAGCTGTAGTTTCTTTATAATGACATGAAGATTCAAGCACAGCTCCTGTAAGATTTCTGCCATCCTGAAGAAGCACTGGCAATTTTGGAGCGCGTCAGTCAGTATGAAAGTGCTGAAAGATCAAGGAGCCCAAAAAATAATCTCAAGATCCAGGGAGAAAAGTCATCTTCCATATGCTTCTATATATAGCCAGTGATGAAAATAATGTTTTAGTTTTACATCTCGTGCAGAGAAAAGATGGAAGTGGTAGACCAAAGGTCAGCAACATTTTTATGGAGAGAGTCACAAGAGATTTTTGACCAGAAAAAAAAAAAAATCTACATGAAGCAAAATAATAATAATAATGATCTCCTAAGTTTTCTCAAAAATGTGCTGTTTTCCCTCAACTGTTTCACTCATAGATTTGTAACTTTCCTAATTTTGCATTTATTTACCTAAAACTTGTTTTTAACCTTCACCCAGAAAGTTGTTTTTTTTAAAAAAAGGATTAAAAAAGGGGGAAGTGTGCTTGGCAGGGGGTTGAACTCTGTTTTCTTGTAAAGTTATTTTCCTCATAATTCTGCAACTTTTTCCTCACGATGTTTCAATATTTTTTTGTGACTCAAGCCTTTCAGAAGATTATTTTTCTTGTCATTCTGAGGGTTTTCTTTTAAATTTGCAGTTTTGCTTAATCTTTTTTTCATTGTTGATTAGTAATATTTTGCTCAAACTTGTTACTATTTTCTTCTAATTGCAACTTTTTTTGTGAATTTGCAAGTTTTTTCTTCTAATTGCAACTTTTTCTGTGAATTTGCAAGTTTAATTTAAAATGTACCGTTTTTGCAGCTTTTAACTTAAGAATTTTTTTTTTAACTTGTGAGGCTTTTCATATTTGCAAAAAAAAATCTTGTATATATGATGTTTTACTTAAAATCTGCTAATATTTTATTGTCAAGACGTGAAGGATTTTTTAAGCATAAACAAGCAGTTTTTTTTCTCGGTAAGTTTTGCAACATTTTCTTTTAAACTTGTAACTGTCGTTTTTTTCTCTCGTCAAAGTCACTTGAGCAAAGAGGGCTGCGTGTTGCGTCAGAGCTGCAGGCTGCAGAACCTGAACAGGAGAAAGTGACATTTAAAACAAACATATATGGGACTGAACTAAAGCCGAAGCTCCGTGGAGACTGCTCCCGTGGGTTCACCGGTAGAAAACGTACTCGGTGTAGCTGGTCCACAGCTTGTCCTCCCCGGGGTCGCTGCTGCCGTACGAGCACGTCCCCGTGGAGCTGCAGGCCACCATGTGGAAGCCGGTCTCGGCCAGCCGGTCAAACGCCTGCTCCAGAAAGTTATACTTCAGATAGTATCTGGAAGTGTACTTGTCCGGCGGCCGGTCCGGATCCCTGCTTTCGTTCAGGCTCTCGCCGAACACCTCTTTGGCCAGGGAGATCTTGCTGCACACCGTTATTCTGGCCACCCTCCGGAACTTGGCGTCCGCCTGGATGTCCCTTCCGATGGTGTAGCTGCCTCTGTAGCCCACGGTAATGTAGCCGGAGCCGCCCCCGGGTGAGCGCACGGTTCTCTCCGAGGACGACGAGGAGGAGGTGACCGGGCTGGAGAGCTCGGTCTCCTCCCCGCTCTCCTCCGTGTAGGAACCGTCCTTACTGGCCGCCGCCTGCAGGCGCCTCGACAGCTCGGGCAGCTGGAAGAAGTCCGCCTCCTTCTGCAGCCGCCTCTTCTCTTTGAAAAACTCCGGCAGGAAGAGCTCCGAGTCCCGCAGATAGTCCAGGATGTATCGGAACAGGAAGCCGTCCCTGTCGAAGAAGAAGCGGCCCTTGGTGTCTTTGGGCAGCTCGGCCGGGGAGCCCCGGCTGAACTTGGTCCACAGGAGCGAGTCGGGGACCGCGGTGAGAGTTTCCAGCCGGGTCACGTACACCTGGCCACCCACGTTCAGCTCCACTATGTCGGGGAAAGTTGGAGTGTGGCTGTCGGTCAGTGCCATCTCCGCGCTTCTGTCTGCGTCCTTTTTAGGTGACCTAATGAGGACGGACGGCTGGGGAGTCTCCTGACTGCGCTCGGATGTTTATACTGGTTTGTGTGTGTGGGAGGGAAAGGATGGCCAGCAGGGACAGTAAAGCGCCATGCTGCCATCCAGGGCCCCATGTGAGCCGCTTTGTCTGGAGTCAGAACAGCAGTTCTCAGTCAGCAGCTTGGCTCTGCATTAGGAACACTGGAGCTCACAGAACACAGCAAGAAGTTGTCCTCAGGTGGAGGGTCATAACTTCACTCACTAATTTGTCAGATCTTTTAAATATTGTCACTTTTTGTCTTGAATTCGGTGTTGGGTTTTTTTTTGCTTTTAAATTTTAGACTTTTTTTTGCGTAAGTCTGCAAATTTAAAATAAGTTTAAAAACTTTATTTTTAGCCTATATTTGCTTTTTTCCACTTTTTTTGTCTGATAAGGATGTGACTTTTTCTTGTGGTTTGACACCATTTTCATAAAGTTATTTTTTCCCCTCAAAACAAAATGTAAGACATGTTTCTTGTCACTTTTTTCTCCTTTTTTACGTTCAGTGCACCACTACATTTATTTGTAAATTCACTGGTGTTGTATGCAAATGACCACTCATATGCTGCTTCTCATTACTTTTTAATGAATATCCTAAGTTAATTAGTGACAAAAAAAAACAAAAAAAAAAAACCTGTCAAGAAACATAAGCACCATAAATTGAGGTATTGTGATTTCTTCCCCACCAAATTTCTTTTTGGTACAAGCCATTTTAATTTTTACCTCCACCAAGGAGGTAATGTGATCGGGGCGGTTTATAAGATAAGCCTTTATTAGTCCCACAATGGGGAAATTCCAGGATTTGTCTGTTTTTTTAGTTTGTTAGCACAATTACACAAAAAGTACTGCAGTGTTTCCTCTGGCTTAAAGACCTTGGCGCGGTGGCAGCATATTGTGACGCTGTGAGGGTTCACACAAGAAAGGAGAGATGATTGTGACGAGAACAGGCTTTAGTTATACACACGCCTTCAACACAGACAGGAGAGGTCATTCACGCAGACCCCCGTCTCACTGAGGGTGACACAAACGCATGATCAGTCACTGCTCTGACTCTTCTTATAACACTGCTGTGTCATTATAACGCAGCCACAATGACTGCCATTATAACTGCGTTATAATGACACAGCAGTAACACTTTAGAACACACGAATGATAACACCCTTTGAATCCTCCACTGCCAAAGCATGCCGGGAAAATCCCCGCCCCCTTAACAACACAGCCCCAACGTTACCCCCCCCCCCCCAGACTGGTTTCTGTCCCCAGAATAATAAAAGTCCAGTTCAAAAGTCCAACATGAATCCGTCCAGGTGTTGGGGCGGCCACCGTTGTCGGCGACCAGCATGTACAGGACCGCTAGTGTTCATCTGTGCCTCGGTCAGAGTATCTGGTCGGGGTGAAGGCCCCAGCTCGACCACCTGCGGGGCGGATGGCTGGTACAGGGTGAGACAGTTGCGGTGGAGTACCACGACCCGGTCTCTTTTCTGCAGCCTCACCCCGTACACCACATCCGACAGTCGCTGTAGGACCTCGCACGGTCCCGACCAATGGCTCGCCAGTTTTGGTGACAGTCCCCTTTTTCGCTCCGGGCAGAAAACCCAGACTCAATCTCCTGATGCAAAGTCCCTCCCCTGGCAGCGGGAGTCATATGCCCGCTTCTGCCGGCTCCCCGCCGCCGCCAGGGCCTCCCGAGCCAGTCCGTGCACTGTGTGGAGATGTTCCTTCAAGCAAAACAAATAATCCAACCCCAGTTTGCCCTCCGGCTCGGCGGGGGCCGAATACCAAATCCACCGGTGTGCGCAGCTCACGTCCAAACATCAGCGCTGCAGGAGTGCACCGGGTGGATTCCTGTGCTGCCGTCCGGTACGCCCACAGAACAAAGGGCAGATGCAGGTCCCAGTCTCGCTGTCGCTGGTCCACTAGGACAGCGAGCTGGGTGGTAAGGGTCCGGTTGAACCGTTCGACCAGGCTGTCGCTCTGTGGATGCAGCAGGGTGGTCCGGGTCTTCCGGATGCCCAGCCGCTTGCAGACCTCCCTGAAAACCTCTGCCTCAAAGTTCCGACCCTGATCGCTGTGCAGCTCCTCTGGTGCACCAAACCGACAGAACATCTCGTCCACCAGTTTTGATGCTGTGGTGGCGGCGCTCTGATCAGGGACCGTGTACGCCTCTGGCCATTTGGTGAAATAATCCATTGTGACCAGCACATAGCGGTTTCCCCGGTCCGTGGTTGGGAAAGGGCCCAGAATGTCCACTCCTACCCACTCCATCGGTGCTCCCACCTGGTACTGCTGCAAGGGGGTGTGGGATTGCTGAGTTGGCCCCTTCTGAGCTGTGCAGGTGTCGCAGCGATGGACGTGGAGCTCTACATCCTGGTGACATCCGGGCCAGTAGAACCGGGCTCGAAGATGCTGCAGAGTCTTTGTCACCCCAAAGTGGCCCACCCCCACCGCCCCGTGGACCAGCTGGAGTACGTTGGGCTGGAGCCGTCGGGGAACCAGCAGCTGCCAGACGTGACGCTGCCCAGCTGGAGTCTTCCACTGCCGATATACAACACCCTCGTGACAGCAGAGATTGGCCCACTGGGAGTGTAGGGCCTTGGTCTCTGGGTCCAGCGCAGATACAGCTTTCCAGGCGGGCCGCTGGCCCGCGTCCAGCCACTGCCGAACCCGGGAAATGATTAGATCTCTGTCCTGCTCGCTCTGCAGCTGCTGGGCACCAAGGACCTCTGTGACGTCGTCGCTGGGGAGAGCTGCCTGAATATCTGAGGAGGAGCTATGTGTTATTCCTGCTGACAGCGGTCCGGAGAGCAGCAGCCTGTGGGACGGCTTTGTCTTGATTCTCTGCTCGCTGGCAGTGCCAACAGAGTGCCAACAGTCCTCCGCAGCACAGGGACACCGAGACAACGCATCAGCATTGGCTTGGAGACGGCCTGCCCGATGCACAATCAGAAAATCATAATCCTGCAGTGCCTCCAGCCATCTCGCCAACTGTCCGTCCGGCTCTTTGAAGTTCAGCAGCCAGGTCAGGGAAGCATGACCCGTCCTGAGCTGGAACCTCCCCCCGTACACATACGGCAAAAATGGCGAAGCCCCTGGATGACAGACAACAGCTCTCTGCGAGTAACGCAATAATTCCTTTCGACTCTGCTGAGAGTGCGGCTGAAAAAAGCAACTGCCTGCTGTCCGTGTTCTCCCTCCTGGGATAACACCGCCCCGATGCCCTGGTTGCTGGCGTCCGTGTCCACGATGAAAGGGCAGTTCGGGTCAGGATACTGCAGGATGGGGGCGCCGATGAGCGCTGAGCGAAGCTGGGAAAAAGCAGCAGCACAGTTCTCACTCCACTGAAACGCACGGCCCTTCTGTGTCAGCTGATGCAGCGGGCTGGCAATGGTGGCGAAGTCCTTCACAAATCTCCTATAATAGGAGGCCAGTCCGAGAAAACTCCGTAGCTCTCCCACATCCCGCGGCACTGGCCAGTTTTTCACCGCTGCCACTTTCTCTGGATCGGTGGTGACTCCTGCTGCGCTGACGACATGGCCCAGGAAGGTGGTCTCCCACCGAAATAGGTGGCATTTCTGTGGGTGTAGCCACAGCCCAGCCTGTCAGATGGCATCCAATACTTACCAGAGGTTGGACAGGGCGCCGTCAAAATCAGCTGCGTGAACCAGCAGGTCATCCAGGTAAACAATGCAGCGGCTCTGGGGCACGTGAGACAACACTCGCTCCATCAGACGTTCAAAGGTGGCCGGGGCGTTGCAAAGTCCAAACAGCATCACCTTGAACTGATATAGTCCCTGCCCGATGGAGAAGGCTGTTGTTTGGTGGGCCTCAGGTGACAGCTCTACCTGCCAATAGCCGCTGCGGAGGTCCAGCGAGCTGAACCAGCTGGAGCTGGCGATGTGATCCAGCGCGTCATCAGTGCAGGGCAGGGGGTAGGAATCCTTGCGGGTGATGTCATTCAGGCGTCGGTAATCCACACAGAACCGCCACAAACCGTCCTTCTTCCTAACCAGCACCACCGGCACCGCCCTGGGGCTGCTGGAGGGCTCAATAATGTCTGCCTCCAGCATTTCCTGTATTTTTTGTTCTGCTGCTGCCCGCCTTGAAAAAGGCAGACGGCGGGGGCGGAGCCGGATCGGCCTGGTCTCACCGGTGTCGATCCCGTGCTGCACCAAGCTGGTTTGGGTGCACTCCTCAGCCTTCGCAGCGAAGATGTCCATGTAGCAGTCCAACAGCTCCCACAGCTGGCGTCTCTGTCCCGCTTCCAGTCCGCTGCAGCTCTGCTGGAACAATTCCTCGACCACCTGCTGCGTTTCTGCTGACGCCTTGACCTGCTCCACTGTGGTCCTCCCCCTTGCTGTCTTTATCGGTGGTCGCGCTCCCTCTGCTCGTGCTGGTGGCGCCGTTGTGATCAGTACTTGCGGTGACCCGCCCAGTTCGATCCGCCCTGGCGGCCCCTCGATCACGCAGGCCTCCGGGTTCCTCCTCTGGGCCCCACTGCAGAGCGTGATGGTCCGAGCCCCGAGGAGGGACAATCTGGCGGTGTCAATTTTTGCGCTCCATGCTGCGAGCAGATTGAGTCCAATAATGCAGGGGTCTTGAATGTCAGCCAGCCAGAATGGGTGGTTTGTGTTCTGGCCGGCCACCCCCACCACAAGAACTCTCCGCCCTCCCAGTCTGGCATGCTCACCGGTAGCTTTGGTGACACAGCACCCGGTGGGTTTGCAGTTCTGCCTCATCTGTACCTGGCAGCACTCTGGGTTGGACCAGGGAGATGGTAGAACCGGTGTTGATCAGGGCCCGGATTGGCGTGTTGTCCAGGCTGCACTGTAGGTACATCCCTGGCGAGTGTCCAATTTGGCCCACACGTGGTGACAGTTCATCGGGGAGAATGTCTGTGGGAGGCGGCAGGTCCCTGTCCATGCCACCTCGCTCTAGTTTAATGTTGGCGAGGGGCCGGTTTGTCGCGGGGGTGGGTGCCGGGCAGCACTGTGCGGTGTGTCCTGGCTCCCCGCAGCGGAAGCACCTTTCCTCATGCCACCGTGGCCATCTTCTCCTTGGCCGCACCGCTGTGGACTGGCGCAGTTCCTCCTCCTCGCTCTCAGCCGTGGCCTGGAAGGCTTGGTGCTGACGCATCAGCTGCACAATCCATTAGCGGTTCCACCCGCTCCGCTTCTGCCACAGCCGTCTCCCAGCTGCTCGTGGCGTGAATCCGGATGTGGCTCTGGAGCTGGGCCAGGCGGAGCCCCCGGATGAAGTTCCGGAGGGCGAGCTTCTCCACTGCTCTCGGCTCGAAATCCGGGTAACTACACCATGTCAGCAGCCGTATGTCCGCTGCGTAGGCTCCCAGGCTCTCTCGGCTGCCTCGCCGGCAGTTGGCCAGCTGTTCCTCAGCATGCTCAGCATTGGCCGCTCTCCCAAACCGCCTCCGGAGCGCTCCTTGTAGCGCTGGTCAGCTGCAACGTTCCATGGGCTGGAGATCGGACAACGTGTGGAGAGCCCTTCCCTCCAGGACCAGCGCAACCTGCACGGCGGTCTCTTCGAGTGGCCAGCCGTTCAGTGCAGCAGTCAGCTTGACCTGGACCAGGTAGTCGTCCAGCAGGGTTTCACTGTTGAAGCGGGGAAGTTTGGCCCACTGCTGGATGGGTGGGACAGTCGCCTCTTGATCGATCGCCGCCCCTGGTCACAGTGGAATCGCCGGCCCATCCTGCCCTGAGAAGGGCGGGGAGCGGGGAGCGGGGCTGATCTGCTCTGCTTAGCCTGTCCAGGCAGGATACGCTGGTCCCATCGGGTCCGCTGCTCCATTCATCCCGGCGAGCAACTCCGGGGTTCAGTGTATCACCGCTGTCGTCCATTCCCAGCTGAGTGATGAACTGCTCCAGCTGCTGAATCTCTGCTCTGATCCTGGCTTCCATCTGCTCCATAATCCCACTCCTGACACCAGTGTGACGTTGTGACGGTTCACACAAGAAAGGAGAGATGATAAGATAAGATAAGATAAGATAAGCCTTTATTAGTCCCACAACGGGGAAATTCCAGGATTGCAACAGCACAGGGATAGCAACACTCAGAGCATCAAAAGAGAGAGGAAGGGGAAAAAAAACTCGGAATCGAGCCGCTGTTGCAAAAGGCAGCCGACTGGTGTGGCGCCGAGAGACTATTAACAGTGGTATACAAACGTTATAAAAATTACCTCGATAAATCAGTGTGTTAAGTATAATTTTAAAAAATGAACTTATGATATAATGCTGTTTACACTGAAATGAGCTGCCTTCATATTCCTCCTCCTCATAAGATAAGACTGAAGTCATTCTTGTTGGTCCAAAAAACATTAGAAATTCCTTTCCAAATCAAACTTTCAGTTTGGATGCAGTTACTCTTTCTCTTAATAGCTCTGTGAGGAACCTTGGAGTTATTTTTGATCAGGATTTGTCCTTCAATTCACATATTAAATTTGTTTCTAAGACTGCCTTCTATCATTTGCGTAATATTGCCAAGATTAGGAGCATCTTGTCTCAGAGTGATGCTGAGAAGCTGATCCACGCTTTTGTTAGCTCGAGATTAGATTATTGTAATTCTTTATTATCAGGCTGTCCTAAAACATCTTTAAAAAGTCTTCAGCTGATCCAAAATGCTGCAGCAAGAGTTTTAACAGGTACTAGAAAGAGAGATCATATCTCTCCGGTTCTGGCCTCCCTTCATTGGCTTCCCATAGAGTTTAGAATTAAGTTTAAAATCCTTCTTCTTACTTACAAAGCTCTAAACAATCAGGCTCCTTTTTATTTAAAAGATCTGATACTACCGTATCATCCTAACAGAGCACTACGCTCCCAAAATGCAGGATTACTTGTAATACCTAGAATCTCCAAAAGTACAATGGGAGGCAGAGCCTTCAGTTATCAAGCTCCTCTCCTGTGGAATCAGCTGCCAATCTGGATTCGGGAGTCAGACTCGATCTCTGTTTTTAAGAATAGGGCTAAAACCTACCTTTTTGATATAGCCTACAATTAGGGAGGGATCATGTGTTTCTGAACCCTCCCTTAGTTATGCTGCTAATAGGTTTAGTCAGCCGGGGGACCTCCAGTAATGCACTGGGCCTCACTCCTTTCCTCACTCTCTATGAAATATTTTTTTTTTTTTTGCTGGTCATTAACATTTGTTTGTTCTCTCCCATAGATTGAGTCCCCATCGTGCTGTTTGCTCTCTACATGTCTGTTCTTTTCTTCTTCTCTATCCCCTACGAGAACAGGCTTTAGTTATACACACTCTTTCAACACAGACAGGAGAGGAGGTCATTCACACGGACCCCCGTCTCACTGAGGGTGACACAAACGCATGATCAGTCACTGCTCTGACTCTTCTTATAACACTGCTGTGTCATTATAACGCAGCCACAATGACTGTCATTATAATGCAGTTATAATGACACAGTGATAACACTTTAGAACACACGAATGATAACACCCTTTGAATCCTCTGCTGCCAAAGCATGCCGGGAGAATCCCCGCCCCCTTAACACAGCCCCGACATTACAATATTTTCCGGGGGGTGGGGGAGGGAGGGGGGAGAAAACGCATGACACTATTGTAACTGGAATATGTTAATTTCATACTATTTTATTTCTTTTTTTAATGTTGCACAGTAACTTTGCATATGGAACTTACCATTTGAAGTATTGTACAACCGAGGCTTGGATGTTGGAATATTGGGCCAGTTGGGGTCCCACCCAGATGTTCTGTGTTTGGACTTTTTACTGGTGTCATCCTTCTCTCCTTCCTCTGCTCTCACCTCTCCTGGATCCTCTATCTGAACACTTTCCTCTCCTTGGCTCCTCTCTTCTGTCTCATCTTGCCCTCTCTGAGTCCTGTCTAATTCAGGTTCTCTGTCTATGGTGGTATACAAACAGGTTAGAAAATGTCAAGTGTCATATTAATTAAAAATAGACAATCAAAAATTTCTCGTTGAGTTAAGGGTACAAAGAGCATCCACTTAAAAACTTGAGTAATGACTTCAGTCTTGAAGGTTTGAGGTTTTTCTCCAAAATTTATAACAATTTTATTATAGTTTTCTACTTTTCTCTGTAAATTTATTTAAATTTGAAACCATTTTCCTCAAATTTGTAATTTCCTCTTGTAAAATTGACTTTTCTTGTACATTTGAGACCTTATAATTTTGTGGATTATTTTATGACTAATTTTTGTCTATTTTTTTTTAAAATAAAGTTAGTGTTTTTTTTTAAATAAATCTGAAACAGACTGTGGTGATTTTTTTTTTTTACTTTTTCTTTATAACAATTTACATTTTTGACCTTAATTTTGCAGAGCCAGAACAGAACAATAATTTAACTCTGATTTCAAAGAAAAAAAAAATGAATAAAATTGTATTTAATGACAAATTAACTTAAATGACCAAAGATATAGTTATTTCTGTTATAATAGTTCTATATATTTATATTTTTTCTTTTAGAAATCTCCTCACCACCCAGACAGCAGGAAAAACCTCCCTTATTTTGAAATCCAAATGTTGGCACGTTTAGTTTGTCTGAAGGCTACTGACGAATTAAAGTCACTGACTTCGTGAATTTCAGTCATCTTAACTTGTCAGGTACATAATAATGAAGATAAATTGGTTAATTAATATTAGCTAAGGTAAAAACATCTTTATTCTTGTCTGAAATAAGAAAAACAAAAAACTAACCACACGTGTTAGCTAAGCCACCCTTACGTTATTGCTCCTGTTACCAGTGGGTTAAAACCATGCATTCACTCCTTACATACCTCTTCTGATTTTTTTCTGTGTTTAAAGTACTTTAATAACCTCGTGTTTCTCTCGACAACGACGCTCGTAGCGAGACACTCTGTTTGATGACTGGAACACGCGGGCGGGGAGCTTCTGAACTCTGCGCGGATGACGGTGATGCGTGTTGTTCGTGTGCGCGCTTGCAGACCATCATTGCTTCATATATTTTTCTTAAATTTATATATCCTCATAGAGTGGCGGAAATTTTTCAGGCGCGGCGGGCCGCCACCCAGAAATATTACCAGAGGAAACCCTGTGCTGGACTACTACTGGACCTTAGGCTATGGATGAACCCATTGCCCTTGTATCTCACGGAGCGGCAAATGCTGGTGAACGTAGCGATTTGGGGGTTTCATCAGAGTTCATAAAAGGTTGCCAAACAGTTTGCAAACAGTTTTTTCTTGTCACCAAAACATTTTGAAAATGTTCAAATTCTTTTGGTGAATGCATATTTCTGCATACAGTGGCAAATGGTTGTAAATGGTTGTAATGCGCTTCGCTAAAGTTGTTTTTGGTTTGCCAAGTAGTGAACACAATAGCAACTGTTTACCACTCTTTGCAACAAAACTGTTTGTGACCTTAAAAACTGTGTGCGAAATGTTTTCTAAACTTGTACAAATCTTGACAAAACTCAAAAAGTGCAGTGTTCTTGGACGTTCCTCAGCAGTCGCTGCTCTGTGAGATACTAGCTTGATTTTTGCCAACATTTGTCAGAAAAGTGTTCATGACAGCTGGGTGTGAATGTGTATAAATGTTCAGTAGTGGCCGGAGAGGCCGTTGTTGTGGATGGGCAGTCACGTTAACATCAGTCTGCTCCAGGGCATCTGTGGCTACAGAGGTAGCTTACCACTATCAATGTCTGTCTAGAGTGAATGAATAATGGACTCACTGTCAGTGCTTTGAGATGTCACTTGACATATACTGGGGGGGGGGGGGGGGGTTGAAAAGTTTATAGTGCTCAAATTTGACCAAATGTGGTTTATTTTTCAACATAATCTCCCCTTCGGTCCACACACTTCTTCCATCGGTGTCGCAGCGCTTAGATCCCTGCAGTTGAAAAACAAACCACATTTGGTCAAATTTGATCACTATGAACTTTTCAGGCTCCCGTAAAATAATAAACCTGTTGCAATGTGAGACTACGAAACTGCAACTCCCATAAGCACCATCTGCACACAGTGTGTGTGTGCTCATTGGTCCACTGTCACTGTGGATGGAGTCGGGCTCCACTGCCGGCCCGGGAGAGCAGAAGCCACAGACAGTCTGCTCTGTGGGTCGGTCTCTCCCATCCTGTCCCAGTTCACGCCGCAGCCCGATGGGAAGAAAGGCCCTGGGGGGTGACGGCTTCTCCTGTACTGAGCCCAGTATTTTTAATGGGCTGGTCCAGGGATGTCAAATGTTTTGCCTGCGGGCCAAAACCAACCCGCCAGGGGGTCCACATTTTTCCTTTGTGAATTTACAGCTTTCTTCTAGTAAATTTCTGACTTTTTCTACTGATTAGAATTGTTCATGTAAATTTGGGACATTTTTCTCCTTAAAATGAGACTTTTTCCCTTATAGTTTTCTTTTTCTTTCTCTTCTTTTTTCTGGTGAAAACAGGTAGTGTCCATTTATGTTAAATCCATCAGCAACTTCTAATGATGTAGTGCAGCCCAAAGGGGTACAGGTACAAATGAGAATTGGGACAGACCCCAAATCTACCTGTACTTCACTCTCACATTGCAAATATTTTTCTCTACTGTTTTACAGTATTTTTCTCTACTGTTTTACAAGATACTGTTTTACAGTATCTTGGGCAGCACGGTGGTGCAGTGGTTAGCACTGTTGCCTTACAGCTAGAAGGTTCCTGGTTCGAATCCCCAGGCTGGCAGGGGTTGGAACCTTTCTGTGTGGAGTTTGCATGTTCTCCCTGTGCTGTGTGGGTTTACTCCAGGGGCTCTGGTTTCCTCCCACAATCTAAAGACATGCATGTTAGGTTAATTGGCTGTTCTAAATTGTCCCTAGATATCTGTTTCCTATAGGCCCTTAGAATAGAGGGTTAGTACTAGTGAAAGCGCTTTGAGTGGTCTTTGTGACTAGAAAAGCGCTATATAAGTGCAGGTTAGTTAGTTATGCTGTTAGTAAATAAACTATTTCTCTTGCTATTTTTTTATGTATAAGGGTAATTTACATTTAAAAAGGTTGTAAATTTAGTTCAAGTACATTTTAGCATGCCGTAGTTGAATTTGATCATATTAAACATAATTTTCCAAAGTCAAAATTGTGGCTTTGGAAAATCAGTTGCCACAGTGGCTGGTGTGCAAAAAAAAATTAATTTCAAGCACCGGTAATTATCCTTAAAAATGAAGAAACAATCCTTGAATTCCAGCTCAATAACCTTAAAATTAGTACACCATAAATGCTGGATTGGCTAAACGTGATCCAACTGAAATCTGAATTAAAGTTTTTTTTTGTTCTCCATAGACTGTATAACTTCGACTTCCTAAATTGATTCAAAATAAAAGCCCTCAATAGCAGTTTAGTTATGGCTGTGAATGGTTCTGTTTCTGGTTTGTGGTTTTATTATGAAACAGGTTTTCCCTCACAATTTCTAAATTTTAAAAAAAAATGCAAAAGACTTCAAATAAAAGAGAAGAGAAGGTGAGCCTTTACTTTTAAGGATGCTTTAAATATTTTCTCTACAGGGCAACTGCCACCTTATTACCCGATGTTGTTAATGGGGCTTTGGGCAAATATCAAATTAAGATGTGCAGCAGACTGGCTATCACAGCCACATATATTCATTTTCCTTGTGGAGGCATAACATTTAGCTCAGCAGAAGAAGTGAGTTTTTAAACTTTTTTCACAATGGTCATTTAAATTATATTAATCAGAAAGTTGTTTAGTATTCTTTGCCTTATCCCTAAATAAATAACAATGAATAATATGTAGGAAAGTTTTCAACAGACAACCAATCCACTAGTTATAAAATTCAATACAGTATTTGAAAGTCCAGATACATTATATATTATTATTATATATTATATATATATTATTATTATAGTCATAGCATTTTGAAGAAACACAAAATAAGTCTGAACAATAGCTTCTTCCAAATGAATCTAAACTGTAGCCTCTTATTTATTAAACTATCAGGGAAACAAAGCTGTGATCACTGTTGAAAGTAAGAGATGGAAGATATGCTTCAGATTTGAATCATTTATGAAGAAGAAGACGAAGAAAAGGGTTGGTGTTATCGAGGAAGATGCAAGGGTCAGAGTGAGACGGAGGCAGCCAATCCGCTGTGGCGACGCCTAAAAGGAGCAGCCAAAAGAAGAAGATGATGAATATGCTGATAATTAAAAACTACACAAAAAATTACAGTCAGATATTCAGATGTAGCCTTTATTTTTCAGCACAAAACAATTTGTAATATGATCATGTACTTTTTATTATTTCGTGAATGGGAGGTTTTAAATTTTATATAGGTATATCTCCCTCTAACGCACACACAGCACTCAGACCGTGTTGTCCCCACGCCAAAGTCTCTGAGCCACAGGAAGCGCTAAGGTAGCTGTGACTAAAGGGGGTAACACCAGCAGGGTTGCTGTAATTCAGTATTAAGATATAAATAATTATGACATATATATCTTATTCCATGTGCCCCCCCCCTTTTTTTTATTTTAGCCCCTGCCCCTAAAATGGTCTCTGCGTGGCCCTCATCACTACAACCAAAGGCTCCAAAAGTTCCTTTAAATGAGGCAAGGATGTTCCAAAATCTTTCCCTGGAAGTGTTTTGGGGCTTTGATTGCACATAAAAGCAGTAATTATGAGAACCCAGCAATACGTTCTGTTCATTATGTTTATATGAAACACCACAATGTTCACAACACATTATATAACCTGTCACATACATTGGAATTTGCAGAATAATTATAAACAGTGTCCTTTTACTTGGGAACATTGGCTTGACTTTAGGAGCTTATAAACAAATCTGCAGCACAGATTTTTTTTTTTCCTTTTACGGTACTTCTAATGGTGACTTATCAAAAAGTGAAACTAAACAACTTTTCTCCCAACTGAAAGCTCTTTTATACTGTAGCTTCTAAACATACTTGTAATATCAGTATCTCATGGCTGCCATAGCCCTGACTAAGCTTTGGTGCCTCATTTTCACACATTTATTTTATTTTTTATTGGTTTATTTAGCAGGGACATTAATAAACAGTTTTGTAACTCTTTTGGCCAGAGTTTGCCAAAAGGCTATTTTTCATCCATAGTCCCTGGACAGATGTTACAAGTCACCCGAAAGAGTAGAAAGAAATGAATAAAATTATAAGAAATATAAGAGAGAACTAATAAAGGAGAAATGCTGGCATTAATAGGAAGGATTATTAAAACATTTGTATACTATATTATCAAAAACGTGCAATTATAACATTTAAAACATGCAATGAACAGTACAAATCATGCAAGACGGTAAGATGAGATATGTTAGTGTTAGTTAAAATATGAACCAAGTTTAGACCACATACAGTAAGCAGAATTATTAGACACAAATGAAATATGTAAAACAGAAGGAACAGCAACATGAACATAAAACAAAGCAACAATAAGCCATACATACAGGCACATACAGACAGACGAAGACAGCAACAGGTGGCAGTAAGAAGAGTTCAGCACAGAAACACTGAGGCCATTAAAAGTGCAACTTAGTTTTAGTGCTGGCAGAGCTGATTGTCAGTTCTTTTCTTTAAATGAGCTTTAAATAATTTGTATGATTCCAATTCGTGGATAGATTTTAGGATAGAATTCCATTGTAATGCAGCTTTGACAGAGTCCACTCTTGCTGCACCTCTTGGGACACAGTATGTCAGCTGTTCACATGTTAACAGACTCTGAGTGGAGGAGAGGTCAAGCTATGAATGATCTCATAAGCAGCACAAATATTTACATATTCAATAATGTTTTCCCAGCTCAACAAATTATTTTTTTTAAATTGGGCAGTGATGAAAATTTAACAGTTTCCTGTCAAGTACTTCAAGTGTATATAAGGATTCTTATGGTTTGAGAGCAGGGATGCTCGCCTGTGATCATGCTGTTAAGCATTAAGTGATATGAGAAAAAAAAAACAGAGTGCATGTACATCTTAGCTGCCTCAGTTGACATATGATTTTGAGTAAATCTGAAATTTGATAGATTAAATTTGACTCTGTCATAGACCTTCTTTTGATTTTGTATACTTTATTGATCCCCAGAGGGGAAATTGAGGGCATCCACCTGGATGGATGAAGCAGCCACGGTACGGCGCTATCCCTTTACCATTCACACACACACTCACACCTAGGGCCACTTTTTAGAGTCTCCAATTAACCTAACCTGCATGTTTTTGGCCTGTGGGAGGAAACCGGAGAAATCCTGGAGTAAACTCACACAGACACGGGGAGAACATGCAAACTCCACACAGATCACTGTTGGTCAGGGGCTGGGATTGAACCAGGGATCCCATGGCCAAGGGTGAGTTGCTGTGCTGCCGCAGTGCTAACCACTGCTCCACCACACCGTTACCTGTGTCTTGAAAGTAAGTTTAGAATCTATGACAATTCCATATTTGAAATCAACCTGTAACAACAACCTGTAACCTCTCCCCTGAAACAAAGACATCTGGCTCGACACTGTTAATGTTATTTGTCTTGGTGAAAAACATGCACACAGTTTTAGTGACATTTAACTTCAGACAGGATTGCTTTAACCATGTCACGCGAGTCAAGGTATTTGTAAGTTCATTAGCAACCTGTATCATACTGCTACCATGTGCATAAATTACAGCATCATCTGCATACATTTGGGTGTAAGCATTAGGACACATGATGGAAAATCATTTGTGTGTAATGTGAATAACAATGGACCCATGATTGATCCTTGTGAGACACCTGTGAACAGGTGGAGGGCAGAGGATTTGGGATTCTGTATTTGAACATGCTGAGATTGGTTTGATCAATATGATTCTATCCATATAAGTGTATTGTGAGAAGAACTGAAACTAGATAATTCAGACATAAGAATTTTATGATTCAAAGTGTCAAAAGCTTTCTTGAGATCAAGAAACACAGCTCTGACAACACCACCTTTATTTAAAAGAGACTTGATTTTGTTCAGTAAAGTAAGAATTGGCTATCTCTGTTGAATATTTGCCTTAAAGCCAAATTGCATCAGGTACAGGGCAAATGAACTTGTGTTCAGATGGAAGATAATTTACTGAGCTGCCAATTTCTCTGCAACTTTTGACAGTGCAAGTAGAATGCTTATAGATCTGTAATTACAAGTAGAGAGACGATCACCACTTTTAAATACTGGCACAACAACAGCCGATTTTCATATGTTTTTAAATGTTCCCTGAGAAATCGAGAAATTAATAATTGTGGTAACAGGAGTAGTTAATGTGCTAAGATCTTTAAGCATCGCTGCATTTTTATGCATTTATTTAATGTGTTTTTGATGTGTTTTACTTTAGAAATGAATCATTTAAGTCTTAAGGCTTATCTGCCTTAGAAACACTTTGGAAGGACCAAACTGATGAAAATATTACCTCGAATTGTTTCGAATATGAGGCAGAGCATTTGTGCGTCTATTACCTCCATAATGTGATCAGGGTGGTTTGTGTATTTGTATGTTTGTTAGCGGGATTAGGCAAAAATTACTGGATTGATTTTGATTAAATTTTCACCACAGGTGGCTCTTGCGCTTCGGATGAACCCAGTCGATTTTGGAGGTGATCTGAGAGTGCATACCTCCGTCAAGGCCTTATTTTCTCACAATGTGTTAGCAGGATTACACAAAAAATTATACTGGACAGATTTTGCTGAAATTTTCACCAGAGGTGGCTCTCTGATTACAGGTAAACCCGTGAGCTGGTCTAACTGATCTGAAATGTCTTAAAAATCCCCAGAGAAGAGGCTCCTGTTTTCCTCAAGCACAACCTAAGCCTTAACACTGAGATGATTTCAGCTTAACACTTGCTGATCTGTTTTTGAGGCAAAGTGTAGGTTGTACTCATATGTCAGTCCATGTGATGATTCTGCAGATGTAAATCGTTCGCAGATGTTAAATTCAGTTTAATTTGCAAAGCTCATCAGATGTTCCTAACAGTCTGTTCATTAGCATTCATCTGTGTTGAGTCAAGTCTTAACGTTGCTCAGAAAGAAAGTCAGCACAAACATTCAGGGACCAAGTAGCAGCAGTTTGCAGAAATGAATTATAACACAGTAATCAAGATTAATCAGGAATAAAGCTTCTGTTGTTACAGCTGTGCCAATATTATGAAAATTGAAGATGTCTGCAAAGATTTAGCTTAATGGATATGCTAAATAGTGCTGATGATTGTTCATCAGTTTAAATGCTGACAGATTTTTTTTTAACACAATACTATTACCACTTTCCCATGTGGGTTTGATGGATACAAACTAGAGATAAGACAGGCAACTTGGTTATTAAGATGTAGTAAAAAGGCTTCTACCTCTTTTGAGAACTGTACATCTATATTGACATATAAATAAATTCTAACAGAACTTTTATTTAACTTCTGCGTCAATCCAATTAAGAATTAATCTGTCTGGGATCATGGATACTGGTCTCCAAAATTGGTGGTTTTGATACTGAAACAATATAATGTCTTGTTTAAATCTCTACTCTATCATAACGCCCTCTAGGGAAGTTCAATCTCTGGGTTCGAGTGACATCTACTGGAAAGAAAACGGAGGTACAAGTTATCTTTTTAATGCGCTCCTGTAATGTTGATGGTTGCAGCAGGACTGAGTTAGTCTGGTTTTTGTGACATACACTTGTAAATGTGGTCATTATTTGTAAATTTTCCAAGTTAAAGAAATAGCTCAATGTAGTCATGACTGTGATATGTTATGCATGGACAAAGGGGACACATCCACAGGGCCCCGGAGCTTGTGGGGGCCTTTTTTCTTTTCTTTTTTTAGTTTAAACTTGTTTTTTAATATTTCTCTTTTTTTAGTATAAACTTGTTTTTTTTAATCAGGGCCAAAGGATGCATATCAGTGGTTAATGTTGCAATCCTCGATAAGAGAATAATATTTTAGTGTAGGCAAGAAAAGAAGCTCAAGCCACCTAAGATGCACGCCACGTCTGGACACACCATGTTGCCAGTAAAGGAAAAGGAATACAGCAACAGGTTATCAACTTCAATAAAGAAATGCTCTACACTATATATATAAATGAATGAATGTAGAAAAAATGGTAGCTGTGGTTCCAGAATTTCCCTGTAAATGATTGAGCTTTTCTAATGTTACGGTGAAATGATAACAGTACTGTTAAATTTATTGTTATTTACTATAAAAAGTCATTGGTAAACCATATATTTAACATGAAAATACCATGCATGTATTAAAAAACAAGCCTGAGGACCAATGAATGTTGTACCATTACATTCATTCTTACAGCTTAAAAAAAAATCCTCTTTAAAACTCAGTGCTGTGTCAGGCTGTGGCTCTGGCTGTTATGCAGTCTGAAAACAGTTGTGGGTACAAAGGAGTGTCTGAAGCATTCAGTTTTCCACCTGGACGGGATAATGTCTGCCCTGGATTAGCAAGAGAGCTTACCGGGGCAGAAGCCCTGAGGCCCCGACTTGTCTGGGGCCTCGAAAGAAACACTTTTATTTTCTTTTTGCTAATTCTTCCATGCCCAACATTGGAGGGTTTGTTTTGGTATATCAACTTTTTATTTGTTGTAGATGTATATCTGCCCCGCTTGCTTAATTTAATTGGTTAAATTAAGCTGATCCATTGGGGGGCAATGGATCAGCGTTCTCGTCGCGCCCTCCGCCAGTACCCGGGCTCGCCTGGGGAAGCTAATGATCCTACCAGCAGACTAAATTCAAAGAGACGACGCCTCTGTGCCAAGTCAAAGAAGAATCCTAGTCACAGTCCTAAAGCCGAAAGCAAACAGCCCCAAGAGCACTTTGTGGTAGGATCTGCCCTTCGCATATTACAACTAAACGTTGAAGGCCTATCTGCAGCCAAGCGAAGCCTTATTGAAGTCCTCGCCTTCCAACATTCAACTGATGTAATCTGCCTCCAAGAGACTCATATTGGCACAGAGGAAGCTGGCCGCTTCACCATCAAAGGCTTTGACCTCCTGTGCTATGTTCTACATGCTAAACATGGACGTGCCACCTATGTGCGTTCTGACATAGTTGAAGCAAATCACCTGATAACAACACATTTCTCAGACACCATAATCATTGGTGGCTTCCATATTGTCAATGTGTACAAGCCCCCTAATGCCAACTGGGATCTGCAGGTCTTACCCACCCTACCCCACCCTGCCATCTATGTGGGGGACTTTAACAGCCATCACCCTGACTGGGGGTACCCAGCAGTGGACAGTGATGGGGAGGCACTTTCAGACTGGGCATCCAGAAATGACCTCGCTTTGATATACGACCCCAAACAAAGAGGAACCTTCCACTCTGCTAGGTGGAAGAAGGACTATTCTCCTGACCTGTGTTGGGTCAGCTCTTTGAATGGGGAGCCATATCCTACACAGATCCTCATTCTTGATGATTTTCCACACAGCCAACACCGGCCCCTGCTTGTACACATTGGCCTACAACTTCCAGTCATATACAGCCCAAGGAAGATGCGCTGGAACTTCCGCAAAGCCAACTGGAAGAAATTCAGTGAAACTCTGGACCGGAGCGTTGTTACCATCCCACTCCACACCATCACTGTAGATGAAGCATACAACCGCTTCTGCAGCGCAATCTTCAAGGCTGCCCATACTGCAATCCCACGAGGCTACCGACCCCTCTATGTCCCATGTTTGGACGGAGAAAGTGCTGCCCTCCTACAATCCTATCAAACATCAGGGGACCCAGAGATAGCAGACCATCTCATTGAATCGCTAAATACAGCCCGGCGAAAGAAATGGGAGGAGACAGTTGCTGACCGGAGCTTTACCCACTCTAGCAGGAAATGTTGGAGCCTCATCCGTCGCCTAGGAGCTGCACAGAAGCCCCCTAGCCAAAGCCGAGCATCCGTCACACCCAACCAAGTTGCATCCCACCTACTGACTATCGCCAAAGCACCCCAAGACAAAGACACCAGAACAGCAGTTACAACTGAGCTAAAAAAACACCAAAAAATGCCTGTAGAGGAAACGAACCCTGAACCCTTCGAGGCTGCTGAACTGGAGAAAGTCCTACAGGGCCTGAAATGTGGAAAGGCAGCAGGATACGATAACATCTTCCCAGAATTCATGAAAAATCTTGGCCCCCGAGCCCTAACCTGGTTGACACAATTCTACACAAGGATCACACAAACGAACTCGATCCCAAAGAAATGGCGGGCAGCAAAGGTCCTTGCCATCCCAAAACCTGGCAAAGACCACAAACTACCAGCAAGCTACCGCCCAATCTCCCTGCTCAGCGTTCCTTACAAAATCATGGAGCGCCTAATACTGCAACGCATTTCCCCAGAAATAGAGGATATTCTAAGTGTGGATCAAGCAGGTTTCCGCAAGGACCGCAGTACAGGAGAACAAGTACTGGCCCTAACCACCTTCATTGAAAATGGCTTCGAGAGCAGACTGAAGACAGGGGCTGTGTTTCTCGATCTTACAGCCGCCTATGATACGGTCTGGCACAAAGGCCTCCTCCTGAAACTTATAAAGGCGATCCCTGCTTGGGCAACAGCAATTATAAAAACGCTGCTGACCAACCGAAGGTTCAGAGTCCACCTCAGTCAGAACACAAGTGCATGGAGAATGCAGAAAAACGGACTCCCACAAGGCTCAGTTCTAGCTCCAACTCTGTTCAACCTCTACATAAACGACCTGCCTACTACAAAATCCCGCAAATTCATCTATGCAGACGACATCTGTGTGGCATTCCAAGCACCAGACTTTGAACCACTGGAACGGGTGCTCACGGAAGATCTTGCTAAACTGGACCAGTTCTGCAAAATCTGGCGCCTAAAACCAAGCCCAGCAAAAACCGTCTCCAGTGTATTTCATCTCCACAATGCAAAAGCTGCCAGAGAACTAAACATCCACCTGAGCGGACTCAAGCTTAAGCATGCCCCAAATCCAACTTATCTTGGAGTGACCCTTGATAGGACCTTATCCTTCAAGGAACATCTAAAGTGGACGGCTGCTAAGGTGAAAGTACAAAACAACCTGCTCTGCAAGCTCGCTGGTGCAAAATGGGGGGCGGCAGTCTCCACCCTGCGCACCTCAGCACTGGCCCTTTCATACTCTGTAGCAGAATATTGTGCCCCTGTCTGGTCCAGGTCATCTTACACACACCATGTAGACACCCAGCTCAACTCAACCATGAGAACTATAACTGGAACAATCCGCTCAACACCACTCCCCTGGCTCTCTGTACTGTCAAACATAGCCCCTCCACACATCCGGCGAGCAGCATTAACTCAAAGGATGCTCCAAAAAGTTAAAGATTTTCCTCACTTACCAATCCATGCAGATATCTACACCCCACCCACTGCCCGACTTTCATCCAGACGGCCGATTTGGAAAAACCCTCCCCCAGCTGACTTTACCATCCAGACAGCTTGGCAAGAGGAATGGGAGACCAAGGAGGTCCCAAACAAACAGCTGGTGATAAACCCCAACCAACAGGTCCCGGGCACCAACCTCCCAAGGAGACAGTGGTCTACACTCAATCGCTTCAGGACTGGACATGGCCCCTGCTTGGCCAGCCTTCACAGATGGGGCAGTAGCCCTAGCCCACTGTGCGCATGTGGAGAGGAGCAAACTATGGAACACATCATAGAGGCTTGCCCGCTCCAAAGACTGGAAGGAGGATTACACACCCTCCATACAGCAAACCAGGAGGCAACTGCTTGGCTTAAGGACTTTGCATTCGCTAAATAAATAATAATTGGTTAAGATTTGACATTTGACCTGATTAAGGTTGGGCATGGGCTGGTAGTGAATCCGTGGACAAATGAATGTACAATAGCAGCGTCCAAAAGAGAAAATGAAAGAAAAACAGGAACATGAGAAGGCGCTTTTATAAAAGACTCCTAAATTGACAGGATTTTTTTAAGTTGTGATACTGCTGGACAGTGTCGACTTTACAGTCACAACAAGATGTTTGCCAAACTGTTAGCATTTGTAATGCTAACACGGGACGCACTGGCAGAGCCGCTGTCTGAAGATCCGTCAGTCATACGCTCTGGGAATAGTGATCCAGAAAAGGACCAGAGAGCTTCCAGAATAAGGACGCTGATATCAGAGCATCTGAACGTTCCTACAAATGGCCGAAACATTTTTCTCCAAGTGCCATTTCAATCGCAAACTTCCACATGGTGAGTACGTTTCAAGACAATGGCTTCGATTTTCTCCTTCCATGGCTGTTTGTATTGTTTTTCCTGCCGCATATACAGTGATTGTTTTCCCCACTAAGCTGGGTTCACACTATAACGTTTGGACTGACTTTTGCAGACGTTTTGAAAAATCAGAGAAATTTGTTCAGCAATTATGTTCAGAACTCAGAACTCAGAAAAGATTTATTGCCAAGTACATTAACAGATACAACTGATAATATACGAGGGATTTGACTTGACACAGAAAACGACCTGCATTTCCGGTGACACGGCGGCATCTGTGAACGCGCCTGTCATCAGATGGGTACAGGATGCATAGGGAAGAAAGGATAATACAATAGGAAGGAGCAAAAAAAAACCATTGATTGTCAGAATAGTGGTCATATATGATCAATATTATGATTACAAGAAAAAAAAGCCCTCAATGCACAGTTAGCAGACAAAAAAGTACACAAGGACACAGAGAGAGCAGTGAGTGAATAATCTTTTCCATCAGTTTTGTGAATCAGTGTGGATGTAGTGTTGAATGAAGGTGTTTGTATCAGTTAAGAACAATAAGGTCTCTTTGGCAGGAGATGTTTAGTCTAGCTGCTGGCATTGTCCTTGGGCCATGCAGCTGGCTGTCCGAAAGGCCGTGGAGCTCAATGTTTTGAAAACAAAGAACTGCAGATAATCTGGAGGATTTGTGTGAGGGGAGTCAGATTCGTCGAATAGTACTGATCTCAGAGAGAAAAAACTTTATATTCTCTTACAGATTCAGTACTTAATCCTTCATTGCTGGACGTTGAATCCTTCATGGACGGCTCTCAGCGTAATCATGATGTAATCCACCTTCCGAGACAGTTCTCCATTTGCCGCTATCAGAGTCCTCTCCATTTTTCCAATTTGATGGTTGAACCTCGCCTGGCCAGCGTTTTGATAGGTTTTGTCCATCTTCATCAATTTACGGTACACCAGGATAATCCCAGATCCAATCAGAACGATCCCAATCGCCATTACTACGAAGACGTACAAATCTTCTACATCTTCGATGGAAAGATCAGACAGGCACAAGAGTTTCCAATTACTTGTGTCCCTCAAATAGCCCGCAGCAGCCGTTCCTGCGGGGCAAACAACCTCCCCCGGGGCACTTTTCCTCGTTGAAAAAATAGTGTCAATTGCGTTCAAAGCCCAGCTTATTAATTCCATAATTTCTTTCGATAATCAGCAGTAAAGACGCAGACAGACGATAGCAAGCTGGGATCCAGTTAGTTAGGGGAGGAAGGAGATAAGTCAGAGCAGGAGAGAAGAAAAAAGGCGTCTGCTCTCTTTGGAGGGCGGAAGTGAAGTTCGTGAGCAGGTTTCTTTTTAATCAAACACACACCAACTTTTACAAACTTTAAAGGAGCTTTTTAACTCCACAGCCTTGCTTGGCCATGGATGAGAGCAGTCCGCTGCAATTCAGAGATGATGCCTGTCTTTCTCTTTGTCCAGTAGTTGTAAAATTTCCTTCAGTTATATTATCGTTCATCTTGGCCAGAGTTCTATTAATCTGCTCTGGTGAATGCAGAATTGTAGATTTAATTCAAAACATTTGTCGTGATATTTTCATTTTGAATCATTCTTTTGAAAGAATGACAGTGAATGAGGTTAACATTGTAAAAACTGTCATCATTAGATAATGAACATCGGGTTTGTGCACACATAACCTGCTCTTCTTCTGGGCCGTGGAGAAGAGCAGCTGTTTTTCCCAGTAGGGCAGACTGGTCTGGCAACGTTTTTTTTTTTCCCTCTGTGTAGTGAAAAATCCTGTTCTGGCTTTAAATAGTTAATATTTAACCCTTGAACAGCAAACACCAGCTGAGTGTGTTTTTTCATTGTCATAATTAAAGTTGTTTGTCAGTTATTAGTCCTGGTGGCACTATATTTTTCTGCTATTCAAGCTAAATCTAGAACTTTGTGGTCATTCATTTTATTTTGTAATAAGTAGTGGCTATAGATACAGAAGCTGCATCCCTATACGAGATGTCTATTGGTACAGAGGAGTTGACAATCCGACAAAACCTTTTCAGATCAGCTCCAAGCCAGCTGCTGCTGTGGCTTGGGTAGATAGTACATTGGGCCTGTGATCAGAAGGTTGCTGGGTCGTGTCCTGCTATCGGCACCTTGTCCAAACCATTTTACTATGAGTTGAAATTAAGAGGTTGGCCTTAGGATGTGGGAGTGGGTAAGGTTAAAAAGGTAGTAAATAGACATTGATTAATATTTTGAAACAAATAAATGCTTCAGATTTCTATACCTGTAGCCTGCTGCTTTTAATATATGCATTAATAGAACATACTGGCCAATCAGATTTGAGACGTATCTGTAACAAGATTTCTATGGGTACGGTTCCGTAGCCATGGCCACTGCCTTAGTAATTTAGGACCTTGAAGGTCAAGCTGATCCATCCCTGACCCCGGCTACATGGCCACAATAATCCGATAACTGGGAATAATCAGATAATGGTAATCGGACTTGACATGTTTACATGCACTGAATAAATGAATTATTGGACAATAAACTGTGTGTGTTAATGTCATTTCACTTTATGTAACACAATAATTGCCTTTTATCTGACTATTGTTTTTACATGACTACTTTAATAATCAGCTAATGCCAGAAATCTGATTATAAACAGTTTATTACCATGCATGTAAATATGGGCATTTTGCATGTCATACTCCCATAAATATGTGGGAGTGCCCCAAAAACTGCTCTAGCCAGGGGCCCACAACCAACTTAATCTGGTCCTGGATAATGTGATGGCTAAATGAGCTCCCCATCAGCCACAGCTCATTATGGAGAGGGTGGGAGGGCTTATCCGAGATGTTTTTGATTGTGTACCTCACAGCCACTCTGCCCTACAAAGCCAAAGTGCATATCTGCAAAAATGCCAAACTGAGAAAAATGACTTTTTGTGTTTTCCTTTCGCCAAGGATACACTGTAATCAGCTGCTGTTCATTTATGCCCAATTTCCAACAGTTATATACTACAGTTTTGTATTGCAATTTGCAATGCATTGTGGGCTGTTCACCGTGAAGCAACAGCACACAGGCCATCAACAGTATGCTAATGTTTTAAAATACAATAAACTACAGTACTTTTTAGAATGGGCGTGACAGACTCATGAGGGAAAATTTGGAAAGCCTTTCAGAGCATTAGGACATGTGCTGCTACTCATGAGCAAGAAATCCTGCTTCATCTGCATCAGCTGGATTATGCAGCTACAAATAACAATGTAATTAAAAACTAACTCATCTTTATTTCTTTGCCAGTAGAGTATGACCAAAAATTGTGTTTGAAAAGGTCAGTGAGCTCGCTCGCGTCTTGCTCTTAAGTGCACATGTTATTTTGACAAACCATAAGAGACTTTGATATTATCAACTTCATAAGGATATAATGTTATTCTACACCCCTTAGTTATTTTGATTATGTTTGTTTGTTGTTATTTTAAAGTGGCAACACTGGAATAAAGCCAGGGAGAAGAACAATGACCAGCAATGTGGTGATTATCTCTTTCTGACAGACTAGTATTGAAGCAGTTACAACTTTTGCTGTGTTTTCGTTTTTGGTAAGTTCTCTGACATGCAGAATTTTAGTTTATTGCCATTGCAAGTGTTTTGATTTGGGGGGTTTTTAGATTCTCTTGACTTGTGTATTTGGGGCATCTAACAGTTTGTATTTTTTATTATAATTACTGTTATTGGTTGTTTTTTTTCTGTCAGGTCAGGCATTAGTTTGCTTGCTGCCTGATAACCATGAAAACCGGTACTTCCTGTCTCATGGGTCGGGCCGTCGGCGACTCAATCAGTAACCCCGCCCTTTTGAGGGTGTGGAGGGTGAAAGTGGGCATCCTGGCAGAACTAAAAGCAATATCTGTCACTTGTCTGTGGTGGACCACTCCCAGTTACACAGGGAGAGACTGGACATCCTGGCAGATAAGTACATCTGTTGCAAGGTCTGTGGTGGACTTTTGCCAGTTGGTGCATCTTGACATTCACTACACAAAGAGCAGAGATAAACAAACCTATCATCTGGTCAGTCACTGCAACAGATACTGGAGTCAGTTTGTCTTGGCCTGTCCTTGCCACTGATTATACCTCTATCTGCTAAGAATGTGCCGCTAGTCCAGCAAAAGCTAGCAGTACTCAAATACTGCGTGGAGGAATCTGATCAGACCTAAATGAAACAGTCATTGTTGCCCCCGACAGACTGCTATGATGATGATGATGATGATGATGATTTTAGCAATATTCATGTCAATACTTCCTGTTTAAATAAAGATTTGTGCCACTCAATCCATTTGTAAGTTGTTTATTATTTAGCAAGTTTAAACACCCGTCTGGAGCCCACAGAACAATGCTAATTATAATTGCATTAAATATTGGGATTTTAGATGTTCTAAATTGCTAAATTGATTCACTGTATTTGTCTACAGTAAACCTGGAAAATTTAAAGTAACCCCAGAATGTTACTGTAAATTAGAATAGTCAGAAATATACTGCATTTTAGTTTTACTGTAATAGGTTGTAGGTAACAGTATGGATACTGTAAAATTACAGTATTGTGGCATCCTGGGCAGCCTCTGGGACATGATTGGCCAAAATAGAGGGAGTATGCTAATGAAGTAGGGACTGAAGGACTGTGGGGGGCGTTTTGAGGGGAATTAATGTGGGTTCTAGATTATTGTGTTTTTGTAATAGTGATGTTGTTAAATGTTAATATTGGTGCATTGTTCTCTGCAGAACCCGTGACTGAGGGAGCTGGTCAGTTTAATGGCTTCGGCCATTGTGGCATTTTGGGCAAGTTAAAAAATAAATGCTGATTGAGCAATAGCTGCCTTGTCATTGGCTGAAACCTGCTCATTACAGTATGTTATTGGCATCTCTACTGCTGGTACTTTACTGTAAAAAAATAATAAATACATTAAATACTTTAAAAAATAAAATGTATTAAATAAATCACTATTGCAGTAATAAGTTGTAAAATCATTTCACAGTAAATATTGTAAAATAACAGTAAAATGCTGTCAACTTTGCTCCCAGCATGTTACTGTAAAATGAATAAATATAGAAATATGTTTTTCCACTTTTACAGTAATAAGCTGTTAAGTCATTTCACAGTAAAACTACTGTAAAATAATTGTAAAATGCTGGTAACTTTGCTGCCAACACTTTACCGTTATTTTACAGAAAAAAATTATAAGCATCAAATTATATTTAACTACGAAGTGTATGATTTATCAGATTAAAGTGAAGTGAATTTCAAATATATTGTATATTGACATTCAGACTAAATTTGGCAGTTTTATAGGCTATACTGCACTTTGTCTTTGTTTTACTGCAGTATAATTACATGGCCATACAGTGATATGCTGCAATAAGTGCAGCAAGTAAGCAATTTCACTTAGTTTTTCATAGTAATTGGGAGAGTACTTAACACGTTTTCAGTCAAGACATACTACCTAATGCTTAAACAATCATGGCAAAACCCAGTCTTCTATAAAATATGTACATTTACATGTAAATAAAAACTGACAAGAACTTACTGCTTACTAAGAAGTATTTCAGAGCTCCCTGACAATCATTACTGCACTAGCATTGCAAAATACACACTAAAACCAAACTGGCCTTTGCAGTGAAGAATAAAACCGTTGCACCCTGCTGCTTAATGCACATACTTGCTGCTACTATGCTATGTTTATTATCACCCGACTATTACTACTGTATGTGATGCATATTATGTAAGCTTTGTATACGATACTCTTGATTACTTGTTTTTTGTTGATTGCTTGGCTTCTCAGTAGTCTTCATATTTTTCTACCACCCTGCTGTAAAAGCCAAATTCCCCCCTACAGTACTGTTTGTTTTACAAGCAAACAGTACAGGCTTGTAATATCCAGTGTTGGGAAAGTTGCTAACAATAGAAACTAATTACAGTTACTAGTTACTTCTTTTCAATAGTAATTGAATTACTTTACCAATTACTACATGATTAAAGTAACTGCTTACTTGGAAAAGTAACTTTCAGGTTACTTTTAAATGCATACTTAAATCATCTTGAACACATAACAAGATCATTTAATTAATGGATTACATTATGGGCTTATTAATGTCACGCTGAAAACAGACTGTTTCAGACAGAGCTTTTAGAACATGTTCAGTCAGCTTTAGTCTGCCTTGGGAGCTCTTATTGTGGGAAAAATCTGAAGAAAATCAACATGATATTGCCAGTAATTTCCTCATTTTGGCGTGAGAGTTGGCAACACTGCATAAAGCTGTCCATGTTTATCTTACCTTTATGAGATGGATTTAATCCGGTGTGCAGTGATCCAAAGAAAATGTCTGTTATCCACAGTCCAAAGGCCTGCTGTGACACAGACATGATCCAGTCCCTCAAATTCCTTTTTGACATCAAAATCCATTTTTGAATAATCTTTATCCAGGTAGCAAGTAAATGTGTTTTAACTTCAATGGATCACAGTCTCAGCTGTCTGATGGAAAGTGACTGTTATCACATCTTCAGTCTGTAATGACATATCCGGCAATTAGTCAGTTTAATTCTTGCTGGGTCACAAACTGTCCAGATGCATACAGTACCTGTGCTTGAAATCCAGCCGTGGCTGTTAAGACAAGAGTATTTCCACTTTACATCCAGCCGTGGCTGTTCAGATAGCGTAGATCCACTAACACGGTGTTGTTAGCGTAGCTAGCTGTTGCTTAACACTAGCTTTGTCGGAGCTTTGTTGCTGTTTTCAAGCGCTTCTCATTATTTTAAAACTAACAGTCTGTGTAATGTAGGATCTCTTCCACACATGCATTTATTTGTTTGATTTCTGTGCAAGTTTAGGTGCAATAATACAGTGTATAAATAGTATGATGGCATATTTATATTTTTCTCTAAAATCCATATAAAATAATCATACTGTGACTGCAATGTTGGAATATGTGCAAAAGTATAAAAATAAAACATAAAAACACTAGAGATAATTTTCTAAGGTCTAGGGCAGGGATGGGCAACTTTGGTGGTAGTGAGGGCCACTAAAGTTTTTCCCCACTTCCCGAGGGCCAGATTTACATGTAAACCCCTCACAATTAAAACTGAAAATGCAAATGAAAATAAAAGCTATTCAGTGTTTTATCATATTAGAATTAAAATTACTGATAAAATTATATCTGCCCTGCAATGGACTGGCGATTGACATAACGCACGGCTCAGGAGACACGCACACACAGGCTTAGAGTAGTTCAAAGAGTTTATTAACAGCAGGGGTGAATGAGTGTGTGTCTGCGGGATGCAGATGTGTTGGTGGTGGCGTCTGCTTCAGGCACAGAGGCAGATGACCGTTCGGCCGAGCAACCCTATGGAGAGAGCACAGGGAGAGGGTGACGGGCATACACCAACACAGGATGAATTATGGCAAGAGAAGATCTTACTTGAGTTGTCAGGATAGCTGGCACAGCAAGGGGAACGTAGCCCGGGAGACAGCCACCTGGAGAGCTCCGTGCAGCAGCGAAGGATGGGCGATGGAACGGAGAAGTCCGCCGCCGGGGAATCCACCTGTGCACAGGGGAGCAGACTGGAAAAAGAGGTAAGGGTTCTTATCCAGAATAGCGATGCTGAAGAAAGGTATGCTCACGGCGGTGAGGGAACGAAGTCTGACGGCTTCAGGCCGAGCCTCCGGGCGAGGCGGCTTTTATCCCTCGCCGCTGATGAGGATCAGGTGTGTGAGCAGGTGGCGCCGCTGATGAATGGCGCGGCGTGACAGTACTCCCCCCTCTAGCAGCGCCTCCTGGCGATGGCTTATCCGGGTGCGCTCGGTGGAAGTCCGCGATGAGCGATGGGTCCAACACAAACGACGGGGGCACCCATTGTCGATGCTCGGGCCCATAGCCCTCCCAGTCCACCAAGTATTGCAACCCACGACCCCGGCGCCGGGAGTCCAGGATGGAGGAGACGGACCAGGCCGGGTGGCCACCAATCATTCGGGGCGCGGGTTGCGCTGCAGGAGGAGGGCAAAGGGGGTTGGTGACTGCCAGCTTCACCTTTGACACGTGGAAGGTGGAATGGATGCGGAGGGAGGGGGGAATAGCCACGCGCACAGCCACCGGGTTGATGATCCGGGTGATGGGGAAGGGACCCATGAAGCGCTGTGCCAGCTTCCTCCTCTCGCCTTTTAGGGTGACGTCCTGGGTGGAAACGTAGACAAGTTGCCCAACTCTGTACGCCGGGGCAGGTCTTCTACGCCGATCCGCCACGGTCTTGTTGCGCTCCGCTGTGCGTAAAAGCGCATGACGCGCGGCGGCCCAGGTGGAGCGGAACTGCCTCACGTGCGCCCTAACTGACGGAACAGTTACCTCGCTCTCCTGCGCTGGGAGCAGCGGGGGGTCGTAACCCAGGGACGCCTTGAAGGGGGACATCCCCGTTGCAGAAGAGCGGGCGGTGTTGTGGGCGTACTCCACCCAGGCGAGATGGTTGCTCCACGATGTCGGCTTGGATCTTGCAACACAGCGGAGCGCAGCCTCCAGCTCCTGATTGGTCCTCTCACACTGCCCGTTAGACTGGGGGTGATGGCCGGAGGAGAGGCTCACCTTGGCTCCGATGGCGTTGCAAAAGGATTTCCAAACCTCGGATGAAAATTGGGGACCCCGGTCCGAGACCACGTCCACCGGGATCCCATGCAGCCTGACCACATGTTGGACGAGGAAGCCCGCCATCTCCAAGGCGGTAGGGAGACCTCGCAGGGGGACGAAGTGTGCTGCCTTGGAGAAACGGTCCACGATGGTCAGGATGGTGTCGAATGAGTTGGAAACTGGGAGCCCGGTGACGAAATCCAGTGCGATGTGCGACCATGGCCTGCCAGGGACGGGCAGAGGCTGGAGCAGACCCGCTGGAGGGGCGTTTCCCGATTTACTGGTGGCACAAATTGGACAAGCCCGGGCGTAGCGGGCTGCATCCCTCCGCAGGCCCGGCCACCAAAAGGACCGTTGGAGGAGGCTGATCATCCGAGAGGTGCCGGGATGACAGGTGAGCCGGGAGGTGTGGAGCCAGTGGATGACCTCTCCTCGGACCGCAGACGGAACGAACAGTCTTCCCTCCGGTCCGCCGCCAGGATCAGGTTCCACCTCCTGTGCCTTCCGGATCTTGTCCACAATGTCCCAAGAGATAGCTCCCACGACGCACGACCTGGGCAGGATAGTGTGGGGCGTCTCCTCAGCCCCCACGGGGGTGAACTGTCTAGAGAGGGCGTCAGGCAGGCCGTTCTTGGAGCCTGGCCTGAAGGTGATAGAGAACCGGAACCTGGCGAAGAACAGAGACCAGCGCGCCTGGCGGGCATTCAGGCGCTTGGCAGATCGTAGGTACTCTAAATTCTTATGGTCCGTCAGGACCACAAACGGCAGGTCCGCCCCCTCTAGCCAGTGGCGCCACTCCTGTAGGGCGGGTTTAATGGCCAGGAGCTCTCTGTCCCCCACATCATAGTTCCTCTCCGCCGGGGAGAGGCGCCGGGAGAAGAAGGCGCACGGTCGCTTGGCGCCATCGTCCGGTGACAGCTGGGATAACACTGCTCCCACTCCCGTGTCCGATGCGTCCACCTCCACAATGCACTGCAGCGCGGGGTCGACCTGGCGAAGGACCCGGGGGGAGGAGAACTCCGCCTTCAGCGCCTTAAAGGCAGCATCGACCTCTTCGGTCCACCGGAACGGAACCTTCGGGGACGTGAGGCGGGTCAGTGGTCCGACGATCCCGCTGAAATTCGGGACAAAACGGCGGTAAAAATTGGCGAAGCCAACAAACTGTTGCACCTGCTTCCGAGATGCGGGAGTAGGCCACTCCACCACCGCCTTCACCTTCTCTGGGTCCGGGAGCACCTGGTCTTGGGCGATGATGAATCCCAGGAAGGATGTGGTCCTAGCGTAAAACTCGCACTTCTCAGCTTTCACGTATAGACGATTCTCCAGCAGTCTTTGAAGGACCCGCCTCACATGGACCCGGTGCTCGTCTCTGGACTGAGAGAAGATCAGAATGTCGTCCAGGTAGACGAACACGAAGAGGCCGATGAAATCCCGGAGGACGTCATTGATGAGGCGCTGAAAGACGGCAGGAGCGTTGGTCAGCCCGAACGGCATGACGAGATACTCAAAGTGGCCGTTCGGGGTACGGAAGGCTGTTTTCCATTCATCTCCCTCCCGGATCCGGACGAGGTGGTAAGCGCTGCGGAGATCCAGCTTGGTAAACCAGGTCGCCCCCTGGAGGGAGTGGAAGGCAGTGTCCATGAGGGGCAGGGTGTAACGGTCCCTCTCAGTGATGTCATTAAGTGCTCGGTAGTCAATACAGGGACGGAGGGAACCGTCCTTCTTCCCTACAAAGAAAAACCCCACCCCCACGGGTGATGACGATGGGCGGATAATCCCAGCGCTCAGTGATTCCTTCAGGTATGTATTCATAGTCTCCTTCTCTGGCGCCAACAGGCTGTAGAGCCGACCAGATGGCAGGGGGGCCCCCTGGCGGAGATTGATGGCACAGTCATATGGTCGATGCGGGGGAAGAGACATAGCTTTTGATTTGCTGAATACCATACCCAGGTCGTGAAAATCTGGGGGCACCAGTGACAGGTCCGGGGGTGCTGTATCCGCCACAGGAGGAGCCGCGGACGGTGAGCAGGCAGCGGACTGAAGGCAGGTGCCCATGCAGAAGGTACTCCACGCCGACACCCCAGCTGACCTCCAGTCCAGGACAGGATTGTGGAGGCGTAGCCAGGGATACCCCAGGATGACGGGCGACACAGAGTTGGGCAGGACGTAGAAAACCATTTCCTCCCGGTGGTTTCCTGAGATGATGACTGGGACAGGAATGGTTTGATGGGTAACTCTCCCAAGGGAGGCACGGGAGAGATGGACCAGGGAGATGGGGTGTTTGAGCGCCTGACAGCGGATGCCCAATCGGGTTGCCAGGCCTTGTGAAATGAAGCTGCCCTCTGCGCCCGAATCCACCAGTGCGTGGGTGAGGTGCCCAGTGGGGTTGTGGCAAAAACGGATGGGCAGCTTTAATTGAGTGAGGGGACTTTGCCGATTGACGTCCGCGAGGCCCCCTACAGTGACTCGCGGACCCCACCATTTGGCTTTTGTGGGCAAAGCTCTACCGTGTGTTGATTGTCCCCGCAATACATGCAGAGACCCAACTCACGGCGGCGCTGTCTCTCTGCCGGGGAGAGCTTTGCCCAGCCCGTCACCATCGGCTCCGACTCCTCGGGGCACGATGGTGGCGGCGTCGCCAGGGGGCGAGCTTGGGGTAGGCGTAGCGGGACTCCTCGAGGGCGAGAAGCAGACGGCTTCCGTCCTGAGGAGCGCTCGCACAGCCTGTTGTCCAAGCTGATTGCTAATGAGGTTAGCTCCACTAACGTTCCGGGGATATCCCGTCCAGCCAGTTCATCCCTCAGATCACTATTGAGGCTGCGGAGAAACAGGCCGCAGAGGGAGCGCTCCTCCCAGCCCAGTTCCTCCGCCGCTACCTGGTATTCGATGGCATAATCCGCGGCCGACCGGTTTCCCTGCTGGAGAGCGAGAAGCCGATCGACCTGGACCGCCTCGGAACGGGAGTGATCAAACACCTCCAGGAAGCGCCTCATGAACTCGGCATAGGTGAGGGTGGCATAACTGGGTCTCGCCATAATAGCGTAGGCCCAAGTTAAAGCGCGCCCCTCCAGGAGGTTCCCTATGTAGCCGATCCGGCTGTGATCTGAGGGAAAGTCTCCGGGCACACGGTCAAACACGGACTCGCACTGCATCACAAACCCCCGCGCTCCGCCGAGCTTTCCGCTAAAGCGGGCGGGGGTCGGAATTGGTGTGAGTCGGGCCGGTGCCACTGGAGCTGGCTGGACGGCCACCGGAACAGCAGGAGCTGCGCCACCCTGAGGAGCCGGGGGGAACGGCTGCTGGGGGTCCAGGCGGTCCAATCGGCCAGTGATAGTTATCAATTGATTTAGGATCACCTGCTGTTGATAAGCTATTTGATCCACTCTAGCCTCGAGAGTGGTAAGCCGGTGTGCGAGCCCGCCGTCCGCCGAGCCGCTCTGCTGAAGCCGTACTGACATAACGCACGGCTCAGGAGACACGCACACACAGGCTTAGAGTAGTTCAAAGAGTTTATTAACAGCAGGGGTGAATGAGTGTGTGTCTGCGGGATGCAGATGTGTTGGTGGTGGCGTCTGCTTCAGGCACAGAGGCAGATGACCGTTCGGCCGAGCAACCCTATGGAGAGAGCACAGGGAGAGGGTGACGGGCATACACCAACACAGGATGAATTATGGCAAGAGAAGATCTTACTTGAGTTGTCAGGATAGCTGGCACAGCAAGGGGAACGTAGCCCGGGAGACAGCCACCTGGAGAGCTCCGTGCAGCAGCGAAGGATGGGCGATGGAACGGAGAAGTCCGCCGCCGGGGAATCCACCTGTGCACATGGGAGCAGACTGGAAAAAGAGGTAAGGGTTCTTATCCAGAATAGCGATGCTGAAGAAAGGTATGCTCACGGCGGTGAGGGAACGAAGTCTGACGGCTTCAGGCCGAGCCTCCGGGCGAGGCGGCTTTTATCCCTCGCCGCTGATGAGGATCAGGTGTGTGAGCAGGTGGCGCCGCTGATGAATGGCGCGGCGTGACAGCGATCTGTCCAGTATGTACCCTGCCTCTCGCCCAAAGATGGTGGGATAGGCTCCAGCCCCTTCACTCCTGTCCCCCACCCACCCAAAAAGGATTAAGCGGTAGAAGATGGATGGATGGATGGATGGATAAAATTGTATCATGACCTAATTTTTAAAACTCTCTCCATCAAAGTGATGACCAAAGAGAAATTCCGGACAATAAATTAACAAAAAAAGCCAAGAAGAAAAGGAAATATGACAAGGTTTAGCTTGCTCTTGGATTCATTGTGGGTGTGGAGGGGCAGGTGGGCTTGTAATTGTCTGGCTTCCCAAAATGAGGAATAAAAAAAAAAGTTTAAGAGTCACTGATATAAATGAATAAAAAAAAAATCAGCAGATTACAATGACCACAGTCTCTGAACTTTTATTGCTGACATGGGATTGAAACAGTGTGTTTCAATTCCACTCTTTAGAAAGAAACCTCAAAGCTTTCAATTGTTTTCTGCACAATTAGAAGGAAAGAAAGCCACTAGCTCCATGAATCTTCACCTGCCAAATAAGAATAAATGCTATAGCTCTCATTTATTTTTATTTAAAAGCAGCCTCAGGGTTTCCTCTGGTAACATTTCCGAGTGGCAACCCACCATGCTTGAATGTATTTCGCCACTCTATGAGGAAATATAAGCTTAAGAAAAAAAATATGAAGGAATGACGGTCTGCAAGTGCGCATATGAACAACGCGCGTGACCGTTGTCGACGTGGAGTTCAGAAGCACCCCATCCATGTGACCGCTCCAGTCACCAGGCAGAGTGTCTCGTTAACGTCACTGTCTGAGAGAAACATGAGCTTTTTAAAGTACTTTAAATGCGGGAAAAAAAAGCAGAAGAGGTATGTAAGCACTGGAGACATTTACCATGTTTTAACCCACTGGTAACGGAAGCAATAATGGAAAAGTCACTTAGCTAACAGATGTGGTTATAGGAGCTTGAGCAGGTTCATTTTGTCTTCTTTTTAATTATTAGTTTTTTGTTTTTCTTATTTCAGACAGGATTAAAAAGGAGATGTTTTTTACCTTTTCCTTAGTTAATATTAACTAATTTATGTTCATTATTATGTACCTGGCAAGTTAAGATGACCGAAATTCACAAAGTCAGTGACTTTAATCCATCAGCAGCTTTCAGATCAACTAAACATGCCAACATTTGGATTTCAAAATAAGGGAGGTTTCCCCTACTGTCTGGGGTGGTGAGGAGATTTCTAAAAACAAAAAAACAAAAACTATAAATATATAGAAATATTATAACAGAAATAACTGCATCTTGGGTCATTTAAGTTAATTTATTTCATTAAATACAATTGTATTAATATTTTTTCTTTGAAATCAGAGTTAAATTTTTGTTCTGTTCTGGCCCTGCAAAATTATGGTCAAAAATTGTTATAAGGAAAAAGTTTTAAAAAATTACCACAGTGTCTTTCAAATTTAAGATTAAAGATTCAAAAGCTTTATTATCATGTACACAGTTAAGAAATGCAACAGTTCCTGAGCAATGAAATTCTTACTCTGCTCTCTGAATGAATGCCAAGGTAATACATACACATCAATACTAATAAAGGTAATAAACACCTTAATTAGGACAGTTAAAGCAGTTAAACTAGAGGAAACAAGAAGAATGAAAATTGAAAATTCACTGGGTGACTATAATGGACAATGGTATTTTAATATCAGAGATGATATGAACCTGAGATGGCATAAGACTATGTACAATGTGCAAATGAGCAATGTACAAATTAGCACCCACTGTGAGAATTTCTCTGTAGTGATAATGCCCAGTAAACTGTACAATGATAATTTAGCAGCAGAGATGATATGGACATGAGACAGGGTGAGACTATGTACACTGTGCATATGAGCAATGAGCAAATTTAGCAACCAGTGTGTGAATTCGTATTTGCAAAGCTGTGTCCGGAGTTTGTTATTTATTAAGGAGTCTGATGGCAGTGGGAAAGAAGGACTTTTTTAGTCTAGATGTCCTGTATTTCACACTTCTGTACCTCCGGCCTGAGGGTAGAAGTATGAACATTCTATGCTGGAGGTGGGTGAGGTCCTGGAGGATGGAGGCAGCTCTCCTTTGGACTCTGCGGTGATAGATGCTCTGCAGAGAGGGGAGTGGAATTCTGATGATCTTCTCTGCTGTCTTCACCACTCTCTGCAGGCATTTGCTGTCCAAAGCAGTAGTGCTGTCGTACCATGCAGTGATGCAGTTGGTCAAGTTGCTGTCAATGATGCAGCTGTAGAAGTTGTTGAGGATCTTGGGGGACATGCTAAACTTCCTCAGCCTCCTCAGAAAGTACAGCCACTGTTGAGCTCTCTTAACCAGCTCTGTGGTGTTAAGTGCCCATGTAAAGTCCTTGCTGATGTGGATGCCCAGGTATTTAAAGCTGCTTACCCTTTCCACCTCAAGCTCCTGGATGAACAGTGGCCGATAAGGTCTCCTCCCCTTCCTCATGTCCACTATCATCTCCTTCATCTTGTGCATCTTGAGGGTGAGGTTGTTGTCCTCACACCATGACACCAGGTTGGCCACCTCCCTCCTGTAGGATGCTTCATCACCACCAGTGATGCGTCCTATCACTGCTGTGTCATCCGTGAACTTTAAGATGACATTGTCCTTGTGGGAGGCGGCACAGTCATGGGTGAAGAGGTTGTAGAGGATGGGGCTGAGAACACAACCCTGTGGGACACCTGTGTTTGTGATGATCCTGGCTGAGGTCCTGTTATCCATTCTGACAGACTGAGGCCTGCCAGTCAGAAAGTCCAGTAGCCAGTCACAGAGGGTGGGGTGCAGGCCAAGTAAAGACAGTTTGTAGGTGAGTTTGTGGGGGATGACCATGTTGAAGATGGAGTTGTAGTTGACAAAGAGCATCCTGATGTAGGAGTCTTTATCTTCCAGGTGGGAGAGACAATGATGGAGTGCAGCAGCAATGGCATCTGAGGTGGACCTGTTGGGCTGGTAGGCGTACTGCAGGGGGTCCAGAGTATCTGGTATGCTGTCCTGAATGATAAAGATAAAGATAAGATAAAGATAAAGATAAAGATAAGCCTTTATTAGTCCCACAACGGGGAAATTCCAGGATTGCAACAGCACAGGGATAGCAACACTCAGAGCAACAATCAGAAGGCAAGAAAAAAAACAAGCAAGCAAGAGCAGCTAATAAACATATGTACGTATTACTATAAAATATATATATATACACACACACACAGACACACAGTGCAGAGCATTGTAGCTAGATGGAATAAATATGTAAATATATAAACACCCACAGTACGGAGCATTGCAGCTAGGTGGAATAAATATGCAAGTATATAAACACACACAGTGCGGAGCAATGTAGCTAGATGGAATAATATGTAGATATATAAATATATAAACACACCCAGTGCTGAGCATTGTAGCTAGATGGAATAAATATGCAAATATATAAACACACACAGTGCAGAGCATTGTTGCTAGATGGAATGAAACAGCATAACCGTCTACTTAGTTATCCTACATGGTATGATTATGTGCCCATACATATTCTCACCCTCCATAGCGACCGGTATGTTCCTAGTTGTATGCCGGAGGGGACCATTGTGTAAGTCTATTGCATCTTTTGCATTCAAAAAACTATTAGTTTGTTACGTCTTTTTGCTATCTCTGCGAGCAGCCCTGCTTAGGTTGTACAGTCTGACAGCCGTTGGTAGGAAGGACCTACGAAACCTCTCGGTTGTGCACCTGGGATGATGTAGTCTGCTGCTAAATGAGCTCCTCAGTGCATTCAGTATGTCCTGCATAGGGTGGAACTCGGACTCCAGCAGAGATGACAGTTTAGCCACCGTCCTTCTCTCTCCTATCTCCTCCATCGGATCAAGGCGCTGCCCCAGGACAGAGCTAGCTTTCTTAATCAGTTTGTTCAGTCTCTTCCTATCGGCTGCAGTAATGCCACTGCCCCAGCAGACCACTCCAAAAGTGATGGCTGATGCCACCACCGTGTCATAGAATGACTTCAGCAGCGCCCCTTGTACACCAAAAGACCTGAGTCTCCTCAGCAGGAACAGCCTGCGCTGTCCCTTCTTGTAGAGTGCATCAGTATTGTGTGACCAGTCTAGTTTATTGTTCAGATGAATACCCAGGTACTTATAGGATGTCACCATCTCGATGTCTGTTCCCTGTATATTTACTGGTACTGTGAGGGGCTGCCCATGCCTGCGGCAGTCCACCACCAGCTCCTTAGTTTTCCTCGCGTTGATCTGGAGGCAGTTCCGATGGCACCAGTCCACGAAGTCCTGGATAAGCCCTCTGTACTCAGCTTCATCTCCATTGGAGATGAGGCCAACGATCGCAGAGTCATCAGAGAACTTCTGTAGATGGCAGTGTGTTGTGTTGTGTGAGAAGTCCGCAGTATAAAGAGTGAACAGGAAGGGAGCCAGCACCGTTCCCTGGGGGGCCCCCGTGCTACTGATGATCGTGTCGGACACACAGTCCCGGGTTCTCACAAACTGAGGCCGGTTCGTGAGGTAGTCCAGGATCCATGATGACAGGTGCTGGTCCACCCCTGCGCGCAGCAGCTTGTCCTTCAGGATCATCGGTTGGATGGTGTTGAAAGCACTGGAGAAGGCCAGCACTACTCTCTCGAAGCACTTCATGATGATTGGAGTGAGTGCTACTGGCCTGTAATCATTCATGCAGGTCGGCAGGCTCTTTTTGAGGAGGGGAACGATGGTTGTGGATTTGAAGCAGGAGGGGACTATGTTCTGGTTGAGGGAGAGGTTAAAGATGGATGTGAGAACATCAGTCAGCTCGGCAGCACATGCTCTGAGAGCCCGCCCAGGGATGGTGTCTGGTCCTGCTGCCTTGTGGGGGTTGATATTCCTCAGTGCTTTGTTTACCTGGCCTGATGAGACTTTTAGTGGAGGGGGAGGGTGCATGTGTGTGTCTCCTCTCTGCACTGTAACTGGAGGTCTCAAAGCAGGTGTAAAAGATGTTGAGATCATCTGGCAGGCTGTCTGTGGAGCTAGTGGTGTTGCTGTTGGTTCTCTTGTAGTCTGTGATGTGCTGCAGGCCTTGCCACATGCGCCCAGGGTCAGGAGTGGAGTAGAGGCTGTCCAGCTTTTCTCTGTACTGCCTCTTGGCTGTTGTTATAGCCTTCCTCAGTCCATACTTTGCAGCTTTGTACTCGGCCTCATTGCCTGATTTAAATGCAAGAGCGTGAGCATGCAGCATCTGACGTACCTGACTGTTGATCCAGGGCTTCTGGTTGGAGAACTTCCTGACTTGTATGGTGGGTACGATGGTATCAACACAAGTACTGATGTACCCAGTCACATACTCAGCACAGAGTCCTGTATGTTTACAGAAGAGTCCTGCCGGGTGGCTCAGCTTTAAACACATCCCAGTCTGTCTGGGCAAAACAGTCTTGCTGGGTGCTGTCAGCCTCTGGAGTCCAGCATTTAATTTGTTTAACAACAGGGTTTGTTTGTTTGTTTCAGTCTTTGTCTGTAGGCCGGGTACATAAACAGGGAGATGTGATCTGACTATCCGAAGTGGGGGTGGGGTGCCGCTCTGTATGCACCGCGTATGTTTGTGTAAATATGGTCCAGTGTGTTCTTATCATGGGTGGGAATGTCCACATGCTGGTAATATTTGGGAAGTACAGTACAGAAGTACAGTGCTTGTAAACAGTCTGTACATCTCCACACCACGAGTTGTTTATAAACACACACACGCCCCCTTGTCGTCTTACCCATGGCTTATGTCCGGTCTCCCCGGTGTACGGAGTAGGTCTGTAGCTGAATGGCGCACTCAGGGACTTTGTCTGAGAGCCAGGTCTCACAGAAAATTAGAGCGCAGCACTCTCTTAACTCTCGCTGATCTTCAATCCCTACTCTTAGCTCGTCTAGCTTGTTTTCCAGAGACCGTACATTGGCTAGCAGGAGGCTAGGTAGTGATGGGTGGCTAGTGCCAGCTTTTAGTCTAGAATGTAGCCCCCCCCCCCGCCTCGCTTGCCACACCACTTCCGAAGCGCTGTCTTGGGGTCAGCATGCTCACGTGGGCTTGGTACTTCGGAACCTTCCTGGGGGTGGTGGTGATCGCTGTGGGAGCGGACGATGCATTGTAGTTCGGGTGGTATAAAGCCAGGACGCCCTGATGCATTAGATTTATTTATTAACCATTTTTTTAACCAGTTATTAAAAAAACAGCAATTTTATTTTGAAAAAAGACAAAAATTAGTCATAAAATAATCCACAAATCTATAATAAAGTCTCAATGTATAAGAAAAGTCAATTTTACAAGAGGAAATTACAAATTTAAGGAAAATGGTTTCAAATTTAGATAAATTTACAGAGAAAAGTAGAAAACTATAATAAAATTGTTATAAATTTGGAGAAAAAAACTCAACCCTTCAAGACTGAAGTCATTACTCAAGTTTTTAAGTGGGTTCTCTTTGTACCCTTAACTCAACTAGAAATGTTTGGTCGTCTATTTTTAATTATTAATTTCAAAGCACTGCTTTTACATGAGTAGAATTTCTGGCTACTATACCCACCTCTGATCATACAATTTAAATATGCACAAGTAAATTATTATTATTATGAATGTTCTCAATGGAAAAAAGAAACACTAGAGTAAAAATACAAAAAAAATATATATATTTTTTTGTCATTTACGTAAACCATGACAAAAAAATCCTGCAGGACAAAACAAGACAGTTGGTATTTTCTAACCTGTTTGTATACCACCATAGACAGAAAGAGAACCTGAATTAGGCAGGGCTCAGGGAGGGCACGAACCGGAGTGGTGGCTCAGTTGGTAGAGCATCCGCCCCACACCCGGGAGGCAGGGATTCAAATCCCGGCCGGGTCATACCAAAGACCATATAAAAAATGGTACTTTCTGCCTTCTAGCGTGGTGCTCCGCATAATGGAACGGGGAAAGTAAAGTTACGCACAGAGCTACCAGAGGACTGACCCCCCGCTGTAGCTTTCACTACTTACAGTAGCTGTGTGGCCTAGGGTCAGAGAAACGGAGATAGGCGCCGCCCCATACACCAACATGGTGTGAAGGGAATTAACTAACTAACTAACAGGGAGGGCAAGATGAGACAGAAGAGAGGAGCCAAGGAGAGGAAAGTGTTCAGATAGAGGGTCCAGGAGAGGTGAGAGCAGAGGAAGGAGAGAAGGATGACACCAGTAAAAAGTCCAAACACAGGATGTCTGAGTGGGACCCCAACTGGCCCAATACTCCAACATTCAAACCTCAGTTGTACAATACTTCAAATGGTAAGTTCCATATGCAAAGTTACTGTGCAATTTTTTAAAAAAGAAATATAGTGTGGTGAGTGGATGTGTTCTTGTTACTACATTACCCAGAATCCTTTGGGGATGAGAGGCAGGAAGTTATCTGCATGCTTGCTGGGGAACGTGTTCCGTGTATTATGCTCCTGACATTGGCAGTCATTAAAGCTGAATTATTGCAGTCAAGTTGTCCCGAGCCGTTCATGACAGCATCTCATGACATGGTGTCAGAAGCGGTCGCTTATTGAAAGAAGACCCCACCGACCAAAGCAGCATGTCGAAGTTCAGTGCACCAGAGCCTTTTGACTTTAGTCAGCCAACAGCATGGCGTATATGGATACAGAGGATTTCACATTTCTGCATCGCCACAAAATTGAACTAGAAAAGCACTCATAGAGCGCATACCTACGCCAAGGCTCCTTCCGTTTCTCATGGATCACCTCCAAAATGTAATGGGTTTGTGTGTAGGCCTATAGCCACTTGTGGTGAAAATTGCGTCAAAGTCTGTCCATCAGTTTTGGAGTGTTGTTGCTAACGCACTGTGAGAAGATAAGAGCCTTGGCTGAGGTATGCATTCTCAGATCATCAGGAAAATATAATGGGTTTCTCTCTAGCCCAAGAACCACCTATGGTGAAAATTTCATCCAAATCCATTCAGTAGTTTATGTGTAATCCTGCTGCACAAATACAAACAAAGCCCTTGGTGGAGGTATGCACTCTCAGATCATCACCAAAATCTAATCATCTGTTCCCCGTGCCATTACACACCTTTCCTGAAAATTTTGTCAAAATCCGTTCATAACTTTTTGAGTTATGTTGGTAACAGACAAACAGACAGACAGACAAACCCCGGTAAAAACATTACCTCCTTGGCGGAGGTAACAAAGAAGACGACAGAGGTCAGATGAATTTTCTGCTGTATGCCACAGGAAAAGAGGCAGAAGTCATATTTAATTGCCTCACTTTTGCTGAACCAGAGCATGCTAGTAACTACAACCAGCTGGTGGCTAAGCTAAACGAACATTTCATCCCTCGGAGGAACGTAATACATGAGAGGGCCTGTTTTCGCCAGTGCTCCCAGTGAGCTGGTGAGTCAGTAGAAGCTTTTGTGAGAGGACTGTATGAACTGGCTGAACATTGTGAGTTCAAGACACCAAAGGAGGAGCAGATTCGGGACCGTCTAGTAATAGGCATCGATGACCGTGAAATTTCCCAAAAGCTGCAGATGGAGAGTGAATTGACCCTGGAAAAAGCTGTCCAAATTGCCCGCCAAGCAGACCTGATTAAGATGCAAAATATTTCTGCAACAGACATAGCAGAATTTAAAAAAAAAGCCCTACACACAAGGGGAGCACCCTAAGAGGGGTAGGAGGCATTTTAATAAAGAGAAATGGTTACAGAGTCTCTATGCACTAGATGTAGCTCCCATCTCTCCAGGATCGGTACATCTCCAGGACCCGGAGGCGTGCTGGCCGGATCATAGCCGATCCCTCACACCCTGGTCACGTACTGTTTGCCCCCCTCCCCTCTGGTAGAAGACTTCGGTCCATCCAGACTAAAACCTCCCGTCACATGAACAGCTTCTTCCCCTCTGCCATTAGACTGCTGAACACTAAGTGACTTATTGACTCTCGTGCACCATGTACAGCAGCTCAACCAGACTCATGTCAATCATCACTGTTTTCTTCCTGCATTACCGACTGCACTATATAGTTCTCCACAGTATCTGCTGCTGGCTAATATATATTTTAACTGTTGACCAGTATCACTTAATCTTATCCTACACTTTATTACATGTATAGTTTATTTCTTTTATCCTATCATGTTTAATGTTGCAGCATTGTACCGAGACAAATTCCTAGTTTGTGTACTACATGAACAATGGCAATAAACCTGATTTTGATTCTGATTCTGATTCTGATGTAATCATACACACAGCCAGCAGAATCAGTGCCCAGCACGCAACAAACGGTGTAGAAAATGTAATAAACTGGGACATTTTGCACTTGTATGCAAGAGTAAAGTAGTCAAAGCTGAAGCTGTTAATGAAAGGGCAGATGAGAGTGAGCCTTATTTTCTGGGGAGAGTAGAAGACAGGGACTCAGATCAGCAGTGGCAGGTAGATTTGACAGTAGGGGGCAGTACAGTGTCATTTAAGATAGACACGGGCTGACATTACACTAATGTCACACAGTACATACAGAAGCCTGAAACAGCACCCTCCTCTGTTAGAAATGGGTATAACGCTAAAAGTCCAGGAGGTGATGTGAAGGTAATGGGTAAATTCCCAGCTCAGGTTTTGCACAAGGGGAGAAAACATAAATTGTGGATTTATGTAGTAAAAGGTTCCTATGCAAACAATCTCTTAAGTAGGAGTGCATCAGTCAGCATGGGGTTAGTTTGCAGAATAGATCAGATTAGTTTCAGAGTTTTTGGGGAAATAGAACTACTGAACTGCAACCAATTAAGATAGAGCTAAAGCCAAATTCTCAGCCATATAGTCTGGCTACCCCATGCAGAGTCCTTTTTCCACTAATGAAGAAAGTTGAAGCCGAGCTTAAGAGAATGCAGAAAATGGGCATCATCCATGAAGTCACAGAGCCTACAAAATTGTGTGCTCCCATGGTTCCTGTCGCAAAGAAAAATTTCAAGTTGAGAATCTGTGTGGACTTAAAACACTTAAATAAAGCAGTAAAGAGAGAGTTTATCGTCCCCACCCTAGATGAAATAACACCAAAGCTAGCAGGAACAAGCATATTTTCCATACTCGATGCATCCTCAGGGTTTTGGCAGATCCCTTTAGAGCCAGAGAGTGCCAAACTGACAACCTTCATCACCCCCAGAGGTCGATTTTGTTTCCAGCATTTACCATTTGGGATAACGTCAGCTCCAGAGATCTTCCAGCAACATGCTGAAAGACCATGATGGGACAGTAGTTGTAATGGACGATATATTAGTTTTTGGCCATGATAAAGCCAGCCATGACAAAAACCTGGAAGCAGTGTTCCAGGTGATCTAGGATTCTGGACTGAGATTGAACAAGGAGAACTGTTGCATTGGCAAAAGTGAACTGCGATACTTTGGACACATTATCAGTGAGCATGGTGTCCACCCTGACCCCAACAAAGTGAAAGCCATCACAGAAATGCCCAGCCCCACAGACATCACACAACTGAGGCAAGTCCCGGGAATGATCAATTACCTAGGGAGGTTTATTCCAGGTCTCTCCACTGAGCTCCACTCCATCACACAACTTTTAAAGAGAGAGACAGCATGGGTATGGGACACACCTCAGCAACAAGCTTTTGACAAGGTAAAGACCATGTTAATAACAGCTCCTGCACTTGCTTACTATGACATGGGAAGGCCCACCATAGTCTCAGCAGATGCCAGCAGCTTTGGCCTAGGTGCAGCTTTACTACAGGTCCACGGAGAAAAGATTCTTCCTGTAGCCTTCTGTTCACATTCACTCACCTCAGCCAAGCAGCAGTACTCACAGATCGAAAAGGAGTGTTTGGCTGCTGTGTGGGCATGTGAACTTTTTCCAGGTATCTTAAGGGACTGAGTGAGTTTTTCTTACAGAAACACCACAAGCCTCTCATCCCGCTAATCAACACATGTGATCTTGATAAAGCACCAATACGTTGCCGGCGCCTGCTTACTCGCCTGATATGTTTCAATGCCAAAGCAGTCCACGTTCCAGGTAAATCACTGGTGATAGCAGACACACTGTCATGCCACCCACTCAAAGACAATAGTCATTCAGACACAGAAGATGTAGTAAAAACCTGTGTGGACACAGTGATCGACTCCAAGCCAGTATCTGAGTCAAAATTAGAAAGCATTAGAAAAGCCACAAGCTCAGATCTCAACTTTATTCAGGTCATGCACCACATTAACCTCTTGCACTCTGTTGTACCACGGACGGGCAAGTCTCTGCGTCCTAGAGCGCACGAGGGCGCACGAGAGTGCCCTCGTGTGCTCTAGGACGCATGATGGAGATTGTGATGTAGGTGGTGTATGGCGTCCAAGCGCGCACTGAAAATAAAAGCTGCAGACACAGCCGCGAACAGATTAGTTCATCTGATTGACCTCTCATTCGACTAATAAGAGCCTTGAATTGGGTTTCTGAAACCTTGAAGAACCAATGACTGAAAACCTAGCAAGAAGGACCCGCTTCCCAACGCTGTGAATGCAGTGAGCCAATTGAAGCAGAGAAGTTCGCGAGCTGTTTTTTTAAGGCTGGGTGAAGACTGACTGCTGCAGCGGATCAAAAAAAAGGACCCTCAGGAAGAACCCCACAGACCCAGCAGCATGGAGACCATCCACAAATGCAACCTGTGTGACAGGGAGTGCCATTTGCGCATCGGCATGTTCAGCCACAGGCGGTGCTTATTTTGTTTTTGTTCCAGCAGAGTAGACGTTATGATTTCTTCCATGGTCATAAACTGACGGAGGCTGACGACGAAGACTGAGTGACACACACGCCTTCGCCAGTCTTTTTTTAATTACTACTGTTATTTGTTTTGAAAAATCGTTTGCCAAAAACCGCAATCATGGAAGCACAAAACCGCAATAATGGAATTATGTTTTGATCGGGTCGCGAGACCAGAACCACGAGCGGACCAGCGTCGCATTCGTCTGACAATGGGGAAGAGAAGTTCGCCAGGACACTGCTGTGAAGAGGTAAGGTGTTATAAGCTAAATTATTCTTTATTCCTGAAAATTGTAATCCAAAATGACTTTTGACCGATCGGTAAATTACAACTGTGCGGCGCACGAAGTCTGAAGTTCGTGCGCTGCGGTACAAGGGGTTGTTTGCCGCGTCCAGACTGTGAACGCCGCCCCCCCCCCCCCCCGCTATTCTTCTGTAGCGAGGGGGGGGGGAAGCCGCGGTGACTGCGCTGCTGTCCCACATCGCCACATGAGGCTAATCCATTGTGTAGCGATGGCCAATGTCCATCCTCTGTAGCGAGGGGGGGGGACAAACCCCCCCCACACACAGACACAGCCCTGAGTGTGACCTTTCATTAGAGCCCAAAATGAAGCTTCTACATTGAAGCATTCAAAAGTTACAGACATTTTTCCAAACTGTGCCATTTGGCACAATTTGGCACAGTTCCAAAACGCCTGGGAACTACCTGAGAACAAAGCTGTGTAATATATTCATTTTTTGTGGCATTGTTACAAAATTTGGACCTCAGCTGGATAACACTTGGTTCTACATTTCTGTTGCATTTTCCAGCCTGGATCTGAAGCTGTGTGTTATTTGTAAGCATTTGTATCCAAAAAAACACCCAGGCCAAATTTATTTTCTTCAAGTTCACTATGTTTAGATGACTGTAACTCAGTGGCCGGAGCACTTAGAGAGATTATGACTGTTTTGCCAAAAAATTCAAAGTGTTTTCTTTTAAATGAGACCAACCCCATGAAGATGCTGCAAAGGGTTGAAGAACAGCTTTTGATTTAATTTGGGCACGTTAATTTTTGGTGTTTTTAGGGAAATTGACCGGAGTGCAAGGGGTTAAACATGGTTGGCCCCATCATGTGCCCCAGGGACTGAAGGAGTTTCATGTAGCTCAAGCCCTTCTGTCCGAGGTGGGTGGATTACTGCTTTATGGAGATAGGATTGTAGTTCCGAGCAGTCCGCAAGAGGACATTCTCAACCGCTTACACAGTGGACACCAGGGCCTGACCAAATGCCATGAACAGGCCAAAATGTCTGTTTGATGGCCCAGCATTGGAGGTGACATTGCCAGAGTGGTTCAGAGCTGTAGATTCTGCCAAGAACATAACCCAGAGAAAAGAGACTCTCATCACAACAGCACTCCCGCCAGGTCCATGGTTCAGAATTGGAGCGGACCTATGTGAGCTCTCAGGTAAACATTACCTTGTGGTGGTAGACTACTATTCAAGAGACACTGAGATAGCCCATCTCCAGTACACATCAAGCAAACACATCATAACCAAACTAAAAGTCATGTGTGTTTGATGGTGCATCCCAAGAGAACTTGTTTCTGACAATGGCACTCAGTTCAGTTCAGCTGAGTTTGCCTAGTTTTGCTCTGACTGGGGTATTACTCACATCACCAGTAGCCCACATTTTCATCAGTCAAATGGTGCTGCAGAGCAAGCTGTAGCAACAGCAAAACAAATTTTATGTCAGCAAGACCCTTTTGGCTCTCATGAGTTACAGAGCCACCCCAGTAGCCACTATAGGGACATTGCCTGCCCAGTTAATGACAGGATGTCAAATCCAGATCACAGTGCCAGTCCTTGAGAAAACACTGCAACCCAGACTCAGGTTCAGGTTCAGGTTCAGGTTACTTTATTTGTACCCGTAGGTAGATTTGTTTTGCAGTTGGTGACATCCATATTTACAAGCCACTAATTACATTCAACATAGACACAAACACAGGCACACATCTTACAAAATAGGTAAATATAAAATATGTACAATATAATTTTTATAGCTTGTTCAACTCTTTGACAGCAGCAGGGACAAAGCTGTTTTTGTAGCGCTGGGTTCTACTTTTTGGGACAGCAAACCTCCGTCTGGAGGGAAGAAGCTGAAAGTTGCAGTGCAAAGGGTGGGAGTCATCATTTAAAATCGAGTCGGCCATTCTCTGTACTTGTCTGGTGTACAGGGATGTCAGGCTCAGCTGTGACTCACCAAGCAAACGACTGGACCATCTGACTACCTGATCCAAGGATTTCCTCTGTTTCAGTTTTATCTGACCAAACCATGACATTAAAGAAAAGGATAAAACAGATTCAATAAAAGCCCGATAAAACATAGTCATTATGGTTCGGTCAATTTGGAAGCGTGCAAGTTTCCTCAAACAATGCAAATTTTGCTGACCCTTTTTGCACACCCTTTCACAGTTCACCTCAAAGTTCAATCCACTATCAATAATCGTCCCAAGATATTTGTACGATTGTACACATTCGGTGGTCTGGCCTTTTAGTATGGTGACTTTGTGCCTGGGAGTTTTCCTCTTAAAGTCAATAATCATATCTTTCGTTTTTGTTGTATTCAGCTGCAGGTAAGAATCCTCACACCAGTGAACAAAGTCATCAACTACTGGGCCGTGGCCACTCTCACCATCCTGGAGGAGACTGACAATGACTGAGTCATCAGCATACTTTATAATGTGTCTGTTGTCATGTCTGCTCCGACACATGTTTGTGTACAGGATGAAGAGTAGTGGTGACAACACACACCCCTGAGGAGAGCCAGTAGAAGAACACTTTTGGTCAGACAACGTACCATTGACCCTTACTCTCTGCGTCCTGTTGGTTAAGAAATCCAGAATCCAACCCACCAGATTATTGCTTAAATCAAATTGTTGCAGGAGCCTTTCAACTAAAATATGAGGTTGGATTGTATTAAAGGCAGAAGAAAAGTCCACAAATAAAAGCCTGGCGTGTGTCCCATTAAAATCCAGATGTTTAAAAAGCATGTCAAACAGAGTGACAGTGGCATCCTCCACTCCTCTGTGAGGCCTATAGGCAAACTGCAGAGGATCCAATGCATGTTCAGTCTGCCTTAGGACCTCACATCTGACCAGTTTTTCAAAAATTTTCATTAAAATTGAAGTCAAAGCAACTGGTCTAAAGTCATTTACCGTTTTAGGACAGCTGGATTTTGGAACGGGAACAACCATGGCATCTTTCCAGATCTTAGGCACATGTTGTGTCTGTAAGGACTTATTGAAAATGTAATGAAATATAGGACTCAGTTCATGTGCACAGGACTTTACCAGGCGTCCACATATATTATCAGGGCCCTGACTTTTGTTCACTTTTACAGCGCGGAACTCCCTTTTAACATCCTGCATCTCAATATTAAAGTGCTGATTGTCTTTGAGTTTCTGTTTCAAATCTTGGGTTTCTGTGCTAAAATCAAAGGAGTCAAAACGACCATAAAAACAGTTAAGAGCATTAGCCAGCTCTGTGTCTGAACTAAAACCATCTAAAAACACACGATTACTGCGCTCTGTGCTCTGAAGGCCTGCAATAGTTTTCATACTGGCCCAGGCCGAACCAAGTTTATTTGCTGCCATCTTGCTTTCCAACTCTGATTTATAATTCTGTTTTGCTCTTAAAATTTCGGCCTTCAGCTCCTTGGTGGCAACCTGTAGCTCAGAAACAGACCCCTGTTTAAAGGCAAGAGCTTTCCTCTGTAAGCAGGATTTAACTGATTTAGTAACCCATGGTTTGTTGTTGGGGTATATTTTGACACGTTTACGTGGAACAATCTTATTTTGACAGTAAGCCATGTATGAGCATGTGAGCTCAGCCAGAGAGTCCAAGTCATCCCCGCAGGCCATTATGAACATCTTCCAGTCTGTACAGTCAAAGCATTCCTGGAGGCTGTGCTCTGAATCTTCTGTCCACACATCAATGTCTCTCATCTCCACCTTGCCTCTTCTGAGAGCAGTTTTATATGTGGGCAGCAAATGAACACAGTTGTAGGGGAAGCGTTGCAGCCCATGACGCCAAGGCAAAGGTAGCCTACCAATTCTTCTATAACAAGCGCCATTCAGCTTGTTCCTTTCCGGCGCTGCACCCCGGTGAAGGAGTGCTTCTCAGGTTAGATGGAGAGAAGAAATGGGGCACCCTCAGCACCATTGTGAGCACAGCAAAGGAGCTTTGTTCATATTTGGTGCAAACACAGGATGGAAACGTTCTACGCCAAAATCGCAGACACCGACAGACAGTGCCAGCCCAAGAGCTCCAGCAAGATCATCTCACTGACTGTTCTCCACCACAGGACCCTGGAGAACCCATCACACCCTCAGAATCATCTTCAACTACATTGATGGACAAAGTTCCCTCCGGGCCCAATTCCGGGTTCAAAACTCGTAGGTTTGGTAGAGCAATAAAGCCTCCTGTTTGTTTTCTGGACTAAAGGCAATGGCTAATAAATAAGAAAAAGGGGGACCGACAGATTTACACAAATGGATGTGAGAAATCTAATGTGTTGGCAGTTAAAGATGTGCCTTGTTATATTTCCATGCACAGTTATATTAAGTTGGATTAATGATAGAATGTTGAACAATGAGTACAGAGTACAGAGACTGGTTTTGTTAAAAAAAATGGAGTGATTTTGTAGTTCAAGCTAAGTCTATTGTACATACTCTTGAAGAGTAATTAATCATTATTATTAGCTCAGCATCCTTTTGAAAGAGGGGAGATGTGGTGAGTGGATGTATTCTTGTTACTACATTACCCAGAATCCCTTGGGGATAAGGGGCAGGAAGTTACCTGCGTGCTTGCAGAGGAACGTGTTCCGTGTACTATGCTCCTGACATTAGCAGTCATTAAAGCTGAGTTATTGCAGTCAAGTTGTCCCGAGCCGTTCATGACAGCATCTCATGACAAATATAAAATTAACATATTCCGGTTACAATAGTGTCATGGGTTTTCTGCCCCCCCCCCCCGAAAAATATGTTGCCACCGCGCCAAGGTCTTTGAGCCAGAGGAGACACTGAGCGTACTTTGTACATTTACTGCTGTTTGCAGCCTATTAATGCAGTCTTAGCATCCAACACACATACTGTACCTTACAAATACATTCTCCGGCACACTGCTCCCTCTTATTTCTCTGTGGCTCCCTCACTCTTGCTCTCTCGCTCACCACTGGCACAGATCGGCACCTAGGTTTAGATTAGAGTTCCCTCTGCTGGTGGACTCTATAATTGCATTTAAGAATGTGGTTCCAAACGTGATATAAATAAACTAGTGCATGCCCATAGAACTCAAGTGAAAGCAAGTATTTTTGCATGCCCGTAGAAAGCAGATGTAAGCAAGCATTTCTGCATGCCCGTAGAAAGTTACTGTTACCATAGCAACAGTAACAATGGTGAAACCTGCCTTAGATCTTTGACGTCACCACTTGTTCAGTGATGCCTGCCTTTGATCTTTGATGATGTCGTAGCGAGTCCTATGATCGTGACACACACACAAAGTCCGATGATCGTGACTGACAGACAGACATACACACACAGAGACAGAGATTTCTTGAATTATAGGTAGTTAATTGATTTTTGGAAATGGATTGGCGGGCTGCATTGGATGAGGGGGCCCACCAGTTGCCCATCCCTGGTCTAGGGTATGCTCAGAGCTGGAATGGGACAAAAAAAACCATCAGCACAGACATCCATCCACCCATCTTCTTCCGCTTAATCCTTTACGGGTCGCGGGGGGGCTAGAGCCTATCCCAGCATCTATGGGCGAGAGGCAGGGTACACCCTGGACAGATCGCCAGTCCATCGCAGGGCCAACACAGAGAGACAGACAACCATTCACTCTCACAGTCATACCTAAGGACAATTTAGAATCCCCAGTTTGATGCCAATTAACCTAACTTGCATGTTTTTGGCATGTGGGAGGAAACCAGCGAAATCCTGGAGTAAACCCACGCAGACACGGGGAGAACATGCAAACTCCACACAGATCACTGTTGGTCGGGGGCTGGGCTCGAACCCAGGATCCCCTGGCCAAGGGTGCGTTTCTGTGCTGCCGCAGTGCTAACCACTTCTCCACCGCGCTGCTCATCAGCACAGACAATCCAGTTAAATATGTGCAAGTATTGTGCGATTCCCCAAAGCAACAGTAAAGCTGAGAAGTAGGCTACCTGTAAAACAGGGGAATAGAATAATTAGTCACATGATCACATTCCTGTTTAAAAGATTCCTAACTGGGAATAATTTCCTAACATAAAGCTTCTTCCCTTACAACAATTGCAGGGATGTGCCGAGACATTTTGAGGGGGCAAAGTAAGGGCACCCTTCGACTCTGACTCCTGTTACCTGAGTAATTACCAGCCTACTGTAATTCTTCTAATATTAGAAGCTTTGTTAATGGTTTCATGTCAACTGACAATTTGTTAAGTAGCAACATTCAACCATCACACTAAGGCTGCATTCACACCAGGATAGTCCGGAGGTCTCGGTTTGACTCGGCGGGGGATGGTGAGAATTTTCACACCTTTGTTTGGTTTGGTTTGCATTCACACAGCACTTCACTGAAGTGGACCAAACTGCTTGGACAACGTCACGCAGTTACAACAGCTGCTCGTTTGTGGTGCTGTAGCCGAAGCCACCACTGACCAGGAAGAAAAAATCTTGGCGAAGAAGAGAAATCCTCCTCATGGATTGGCCAGGAACGAAAAGGGAAATCCTGTGGTGACACATAATAGGTGGCACTACACCCAGGAGGTCGGGGGGGGGGGGTGAGGGGCAGGGATACGAGAAATGAATGGTGAAGAGGGGAGCGGAGACAGGAAGCGCACCATAGGTCTGGGGGTTTTTAGATGAAACAAAGAGGAGCCGTCACCCTCCGCTGTGACAGGATTCACACCGGAGTTCACCGGGGTGCAATAGTACAGTATGGTAATAAGTCATGCTTTGTGTACTGTATGTTAATGCCTCATACCCTGGGTCTCAGAGGCGGAATAAAGATGTATAAAGGTGATTGCTTTGAGACCTCAGGCAGTTTGTTCTGTGTTGGAGGATGAGTAAAGTTCTGTGTCGTTTAGCTCACTGTCTCATCTGATTTCATCCTCCACAATCCGGTGTATGCCGAGAATTGCTTGCTTGCCAAGAATTTCATTCCATCCACCAAAACTATAAAATATAACACTACAGCCAGGTTTGTAACCATTTGTGCATTTTTAGAAGTACCCATTATACATTTTTAGAAGTAAAAATTGTTACCTTGTCAATTATCTTTAAATTATGTTTATTTGATGATGGAATGCAATTCTCAGCAAGCGAGCAATTCTCAGCATAACACCGTTCCCTTCATCCGCCACAAACTAATAAAAATAACAAGCTCTGCTGTCTGTATAAACCCCCGTGCCACCATCATGTCGCTAAACGTTGTAAAAACATCGGTATTCTTGTGTGTAGCCACAAGCAGCTGAGAAATCTGGTCCTTAGACCAAATATCTATCAGAGCCTGCATTTCCTCGTTTCTCACTCCTCCTTCCTCCAAGTCCAAGAGACATTTTTTTTAAACTTTTCTCCTTGGTTTTCTCCGGTAAAAGTATTTCTTGGATCCTCGTGGATGTCTGTTATTTGTCTTCCCAAAAGGGACGCTGAAGAACCAGGAGCTCTTCAGCTGAATCGGGGTGTTGGATTTATTTACCCACGGATTCTTCCCACAGAAACACACATGGAGTTTTCAACAGGGATAACTTTTTCAAGTGAGTGCCAACTTCGCCTGTCTGCATCTCACCAAGACCGTGAATTGTCTTTTCATGTATTTACATTGTACATACATAATGTAATCATGCTGCGTGAAAAATTCACCTGTTTGCGTTTGATGTGAAGGCACCTTAACAGTAAACGCCACTTTCTCTTCTCACTGTGTGTTGCTGTGGTTACACAAATGCTGAGGGGCATGTCCGCCCTTTGGATACTCCGTTTGCATTCACACGGCAAGCGAAGCGCACCAGACTGCGTTTGCAAGTGAACCGAGACCCCCCGTTTTCAGGGGGACTAGACTTCGCTTGTTTGGTGCACACCAGAGTTCCAACACACGTTCAGACGGCACGAAACAAACCGAACTATCCACGGAATACACACTTTGGTCCTTTGCTCCTGAGTGTGAATGTGCCCTTAATGGCCTAACAGAGGTCAGAATCTTTGACTGTGCCACAGGAAGAAAGAAAGAAAGAAAGGAAATTACTTTATCTATTTTGCAAAATTATAATTGCCCATTGATTTAAGATACTGTTTAATATTATACAATATTATTTAAAATATGTACTAAATTCATGAGAGAAAAATATACAAAATTATAAGACATATAAATTTGAATTTAAAAGATAAAGTTTAAAATTCTTGGCAAAAGTTGCAAATTTATGAGGAAAAAATTCACATATGTACTACTACAGTCACTGAGGATGTAAACACAGGAAGTTATTTAAAAGAGTTACTAAATTCACTAAGAAAAAGTAAATTAATAAATTGTTGAGACAAAGGTCAGAAAATCACAAGAGAAATGTAGCTCATTTGCAATAATTAAAAAAATTAAGGGAAAAAAATCAATGGAAAGAGGAGGGAAAGTTATTGAGGCAAAAGTGCAAAGACGAAAGAAAAAAAGATGCAGTTTATGACACAGAAGTCACAAATTCAAGAAGAAGATGTCAATCCATTAGCAAAAATTTTTCATGAATTTTCAATTTTCACGAAGTTTCAAAATTTTGTTAAAAAGGCTATACAGTCGTGAAAAAATTAGGACACCCTGTATAAGCTTGTGTGTTTTTTAACATATTTGGACATATGGATATTTAATATCAATGTTAAAAATACTGGGAGATTCATGTAATACAACTAAACAATTAAAAATGAATTAAAGATTTTTTCAAATTTTCTGTAAAATGTGATTCTAAACAAATAGTGAGGAATAAATTAGGACACCCCCCCCCCATCTTTTTTAAGACATCCCCACATTCATTCCTACTTAAAATGGTTAAAATAAATGTTGCAAATAAAAACAAAAACAAAGTTAGACATAGATATGTGAACATTTCTTAATAAAGAACTGAATATTTAAAGGGGTATCCAAATTTTTTCATGACTGTAATTAATGAAATAATAAAAGTAATCACTCCCTCATGGATCGTCACCTTATCGTGGTGGAGGGGTTTGCGTGCCCCAGTGATCCCAGGAGCTATGTTGTCCGGGGCAATTTGCCTCTGGTAGGGTCACCCAAGACAAACTGGTCCTGGGTGAAGGGCCAGACTTAGAACTATTCAACAGACTCTCATGATGAATGCTAGAACAAGGATTCAGTGTACCCCGCCCGGTATGGGGTTACCGGGGCCTCACCCTGGAACGAGGCCTGGGGTAGGGGCTTGATGGCTAGTGTCTGGTGGCCGGGTTTCCACCCATGGGACCCAGCCGGACCCATGGGTCTGCCCTGCAGTGGGTTCACCACCTGCAGGAGGGACCATGGGGGTCCAGTGCTATGTGGATCAGGAGGCGGTAAAAGGCAGAGACCTTGGAGATCTGATTCCAAACTTCCTAAACTGGCTTTTGGGATGTGGAATGTCACCTCTCTGGTGGGGAAGGAGCCTGAGCTGGTGCAGGTTGAGAGATACCGGGTAGATATAGTTGGCCTCACCTCAACACACAGCTCCAGTTCCGGAATCAGTCTCCTGGAGAGGGGCTGTAGCTTGGCCTACTGTGGAGTTGCCCCGGGCGAAAGGTGACGAGCAGGGGTGGGTATTCTCTTCGTTACCTTGTATTCATACATGTGTAATGACAATAAAGTTGAATCTCATCTCATCTCATCATCTCACCTTGCTGCCTCTATATTGGAGTTTTCCCTGGTGGATGAAAGGGTTGTTTCCCTGCGCCTTCGGGTTGGAAACGGGTCCTGACCATCATTTGTGCCTACGCACCAAATGATGGTGCATAGGCAGATGGCACATGGAGGATGGAGCGAGAGATTGACAGATGGATCGGAGCAGCATCTGCAGTGATACGGATGTTGTACCGGTCTGTTGTGGTGAAGAGGGAGCTAAGCTCTAAGGCAAAGCTGTCAATTTACCAGTCAATCTACGTTCCTACCCTCACCTATGGTCATGAGCTTTGGGTAATGACTGAAAGAACGAGATCATGGATACAAGCGGCTGAAATGAGCTTTCTTCGTAGGATCGCTGGACTCACCCTCAGAGATAGGGTGAGGAGCTCAGTCATCCCGGACAGGCTCAGAGTAGAACCGCTGCTCATCCACATTGAAAGGAGCCAGTTGAGGTGGTATGTGCATCTGATCAGGATGCCTCCTGGATGGCTCCCACTTGAGTTGTTTTGGGCATGTCCCACTGGGAGGAGACCCTGGGGCAGATCCAGGTCTCGCTGGAGAGACTATGTCTCCTAGATGGTCTGGGAACGCCTTGGTATCCTCTCTGAAGAGCTGGAGCAGGTGGCCGGGGAGTGGGAAGTCTGGGTTTCTCTGCTTGAGCTGTTGCCTCCGTGACCTGGACCTCCAGAAAAGCGGTAGAAGATGGATGGAGATGGATGGATAAAAATAATAAGAAAAAAGAAGGTAATTTGTGAAAACTATCCAAATTCCCATTTAAAAAATTCCACATTTTCAATTAAAAAAATCTCTAATTTAGGTGGTACAGTAGTGTGAAACTGTACACAAGTAAGAGGTGGTTATCTTTATATATTTTCACTCATACATAAGAGTAATTACCCAAAAATAGTTTAAGAAGAAGTTACTGAGATGTGACTTTAATCTGGACAGTTTGAGGTGTTTCTCCTAAATTTATGTCAGTTTTATTCTAAATTTACTGCTGTTTCCTTGTAAAACTAAATTTGAAATATTTTTCCCACTTAAATCAACTTTTTTTCTCATAATTTTTAGTATTAATTTAGGGCTTTTTTCTTGTACATTTGGGACTCTACTTGTTTGTTTTTTCCTCATAAACAAAAAAAATCAAAAATAAAATGAGCAAAGATGCAGTATTTTCTGTTATATCATAGGCTACTTATAGCCTATTTTGTAACCCCCACCGAAAGTGAAAACCTCACGTACTTTGAAACCTAAATGTTTGCAGGTATGCATACTACTCTCTTCTAGAACAAATTCAGACAGACCCAAAAACTATTCGTAACTTTGCAGAATAAATTAAATCACCCTTATTGTCATTCAACCGTACAACCAATCATGTACAGCAGAACGAGATTGTGTTTTACCTATCTACAGTGCAAATCACACACACCCCAAGTGTAGAATCAGAGGGCCGCTGCCATGCAAGGCGCCGCCACAGAGATCCCTCCTCCATTCCAATATTGCTGAGCACCAAGCTGGATGGCAGGAAGTTCCACTTTTATACTGTATGGTCTTTGGCATGACCCGGCCGGGATTTGAACCCCTGCCTCCCGGGTGTGGGGCGGATGCTCTACCAACTGAGCCACCACTCCGGTCGATATTCAAGCTGAGGCTGGCATCATACATCATTATGAGATGTTAAGGTGTTACCTCTAGGGGGCAGATTTACTAACGTGCTGCGCCATTCCAAAACCCTGTTTGGGGGGTAAAAAACTACTATCGACATTTACTAAAGTGCACAGGGCAGAAAGTGGTGGAAAGGCATGGATTATGTTAATTTTGCACCTGGCCTCATTGCATATGCGTTTATGGGAGTTGTCATGTCAACGCACAAATATGGGGGAGTGGCGTATTTAAATGACTGGCACAAGGTGATTTATTAAGGTTTGCAGTTGTCAATCTGCTGCTAAATGCACCAGGATTTAACGCCCCCCAAAAAGCTTGTCTTAATTCATCTGCGCCTGACATGATAGTGATCTTGGCGCCAAGACACTGGGGAGAACCGAGGGCACGTGGCAGAAGCTTCTCTCTGCCCGTGACTTTATTTGGCATGACAGAAGAACAGATTATACAAATATCAACGGGTGGTATGGTGAACTGGACATCAGCTGGCAGTTTTTTTTATTTCATTTGTTTATACTGTGTATACATACTACATGAATTTATATTCATAAAATAGGATACAATAGGAGCTCTTATGCCTGCAGTGGACATACAGATGTGTCAGCCGATAATGACTCTGTGATGTTGTGTTTAATGCCATTATTGTGAAGTGTGGTGTAGTGGTGACCACTTCCTGTTCTGCCACTGCACCACCCTATAAATAGTAGAGGGCATCCATTACACAATCTCTTGACCGGTGCCCTCTGCCTGGTGGCTACTGTGCGTCCGCTGTGGTTCAAACCTTCAATAAAGCTGAGTTCACCCATTCACCTGGCCTCATCATTTCAAAAGGTATTTTGTCAGCCATAACATTTTGGCAACGAGGACAAACTAATGGAGGCGTGTATTGCACCCCTTTGCCCCTTCCTGGAGCTCCCGGGTGAGCCGCCTGTGCCTTGGCCAAGATGGTTTGTGGTTTTTCAAAACTACATCACCGTGCTCGACCTGGGTAAGCTCAATAAGTGAAGAGCATGTGTGCTCCTTGAACACAACCTAGAGATTGAGGGTCAGCGTATCCTGCGTTCACTCGGGGCTTCAGACTCCTTTGAGGACACTGTCGAGATGCTAGCAAGCCACTTTTACACCCCGGATAGCGTGACTGTCTGGAGGATTTGGTTGTGGCAGCGACATCGTGTGGGTGAGCCTATCCGTCAGTTTGTCACCGACTTGAGGCAGTTAGCTAGTGAGTGTCGTTTTGGGCCACTGGAGGATGAATTGGTACGTGACCAGCTGGCGGAGCACACAAGTAGCGCCACTATACAGGGTAGGCTACTCACAGCACCGAGTGACTTAACATTAGCCAGAGTTGTTGAGCTAGCTCTCCAAATGGAGACCGCAGACAAGTTAGCATCGGAGCTTAAGTGGCGCCAGTCACAGCGACAGCCGGACCCTCCTGACGCGGCATTAGTAATGGACCTGGATAGCAAGGATAGCTTGGACAACGATGATGCAGAAGCCAACGCTACCAGCCAAAGGTTTGCCCCGGGAAAACCCCGTTGCATGGGTTGTGGGTCCGTGAACCACCAATAAAAGACTAAGGACTGCCCGGCTAGAGGGAAGCGTTGTAGCAAGTGTGGACGCTTGAACCATTATGCTAGAGTGTGCCGTGTATCTGAGCCGGAGAGCCCACAGAAGAAATCACTCCGCCCTTCCCCGACAACTATCCACATGCTGTCCCTGAGTACCAACGGGTACACGTTCAGCACAGTGGCACTGGACGGCGTGGAGGTACCGCTGCTGCTTGACACGGGGGCAGAGGAGTCGATGCTGAATTGGGCCACGGTGAAGAAGTTTTTCCCCTACCACAGGATAAAAGGTAACCCAGTGCCGCTTTATGGTTATGGAGGTCTCAGGCTGTGCACGGTTGGAACGGTGGAGTTAACAGTTGGGTACAATTCTGCGACGATAGCTGACTTCATGTTTCATGTGGCGACAACATCATGGGCTGTGACTTGTTTTACGGACTGGGTAGACGACGCTACGGTAGAATGGTCTGGTTGTGGCCAGTAGAACCCTCTGGTTCCGGTGGTGGAGGATGACGTTGTGTCAGATGAAGAACTAACGGACACCACAACGGTCAAGCAGGACCAGTCTCGCTTAGGTTTGACGCAGGAGGGTCTCAGTGCTAGCGCTTAGGGAATGGTAGGAGAGGGTACCAAGCATGGCGGGGAGGTGCCTGTGTCGGTGCGTGACGCCAATGTGCTAGCCCCAGATTCCTCCGGAGCTTGGCCGCAGAGGGCTGGAGGATCTGCAGCTATGAGGATGACCGCTGCAATTTGCTTTAGAAGAGGTCAGGGCCAGACCGACAGGCACAGAGAGACCGCATGTCAAACAGCACCATTTAAGGCCAAGCAGAGCCCCTCTTAGAGTTATGGACTTAGTCCAGGCTCGAGGAGAGGAACGTCCACGGCGAATACGGGCCAGATGACAGCCAGCGAAACACCAGGAACACTTGCGCATCGCGGCTAAGCTGGGGGCAGCTTACTTCCAGCTGTCGAACGGCTCGGCGAGACATGCCAATGAGCTGTGGCATGTTCAGGAGGAAGCTTCTGGTGGTGGGGTTGGACAAGAGAGGTGGTCGGTCGGTGGCAATGAGAAGAGGTGCTTTCGTCTATGAGGTTAGCTGCAATCCCAGGGGCATGCTGCTTCCAGGTGCAGATCTGCTGAGGGGCTGCCCTGGGGCCCCCACAAGCCAGTTCTATCCTTTTCTGTCGGAAGGACAGTAGTGTAAATTTAACAAATAGTTCTGTGTTCATGTGTTCATATCAGTGAAATGTTATGGTCTTGGGTGCTTTGGATAGTCTAGGAACATGGCAGTAATTTTAAGTTATTGATGGACCTTATTTATTTTACAGGTGGCAGAATAATCCACCTTGCCATGTGGGCAGGACAGTAGTCCACCCATCCTCCCTATTTTAGGTTCTGCTGTGTGAATGTGGTAGGCCATTTAATGATTTCAGTTTTCGTTTTGTTAGTGCGTGATTTGGGTTCTAAATTGGGGAGGGTCTTAATTGTGTGTGTGATTTTGGACTTTTCTACGGTGGAGGGGGGGCATATGATGTTGTGTTTAATGCCATTATTGTGAAGTGCGGTGTAGTGGCGGCCACTTCCTGTTCCGCTGCTGCACCGCCCTATAAATAGCAGAGGGCATCCATTACATGGTCTCTTGATCAGTGCCCTCTGCCTGGTGGCTACCATATGTCTGCTCTGGTTCAAACCTTCAATAAAGCTGAGTTCGCCCATTCACCTGGCTTCATCATTACAAAAGGGATTTTGTCAAACATAATAGACTCTTTTTTTTTTTCTTTTCTGCGGAGGTTAGACTCTGATCAGCTCTCCCTTGCTCTTGAAACAAACTCTTCCACATTGCCAATTTTCTTTTTTTTTTTTTTTGCCTCTATCCATATTTGTATATTTACAGTATTTCATTTTTGCTGTGCATAAAATGGTAATTCAGTTCCCTCTTCTCTCTATTTCTCTCTCCCAGTTCAGGATACACAATATGGAAAACAACGAGATTAATAAGAAAAAGAGCGCACAGATCCATAAACATTCCCCGGAATTGCAACACCGTAACTCACTGGCATTTATAAAAAGTTGTGAACTGAGAGACCTGTAGATTTTGTTCAAACAAAGTTATTCACATAATAAAACCCCAGAGTCTCCATCAGACAATCTTGATGGTTCTAGTGTTTATAAAATAAACACCGTCAAATAATCAATTTATTCATGAGTAGTCCTTAATTTATACATATTAAACAAAGGAGTCTGCCATGTGAAATGAAAATCAAAACTTTGATATACAACATACAAATCTAAACTATTTTACTAGGGTTTGCGCTTAAACAAAAGCTTAAAAAAAGCTTTTAAAAAAACTATTATGCTCCTCCACACTGGCGGTGCCTTTGTTGATGACCCGCTTCCTCATCAGATGTGCCTATGCACAATTTTGCGTGCTCTTTGGTGGATGGGAGGTCATTATTGAAATGAAGTGTCTGCATCTGTGTTCATAATTTTGCATGTTGTTAGTAGATCACTGGCAAAAATTGACCACTCCCTGAGGCGTTCTGTCTAATTTGCGCACTTGCTAATTTGCACTGCCTTAGTAAATCTGCCCCTAGAAGAGTTGCAGCTGCCTCCTGTGTTGGATGTGAACATGTTGGCAATGGGCAGCACAGACGTGACATCGGACGCACAGGCGGCATCAGCACACCGTGCCTACTGTTGACTGGGACTGCTGGCGGGAGCCGTCCTCTTTGGCGCTCCGCCTCTATAGTAACACCAGCCTGTATCCCTGCGCCCTGCTAACTTTAGCTTGTATGCATGTTCCTCGTGCTACTAGCTGCTTGTTCAATAAACCATCGTTCAGTTCAGCCATTGCCTCAGTGGTCACTCATTTCCAGACATAACATCCTGTCCCCTCACCTTTCTTGCTGTTGGAACAGGGAGGGCCTGAGGTGACACAGTTACACTCAGAAGTTTGACTTAATATCGGAATTAGCAGGGTAAAGCATAAAGTTTGACAAATAAGGCTTTGTCTGGGGCTTTTGTAACCAACTAATATGTGCTTTATTTTAATAAATTTAGTGGTATCTATTTCCATTTAAATTTTTTTTCCCCTAATCGTTCCAACTCCACTTTTATGCTTTTATTTGTCCACTTTCATCCAACATTTCTGCTACCACACAATTTCTTCCATGATCCACTCTGAAAGGGGCCAGTGGCACTGGGAAGGAAGGGGTGAGGGTGTTGGAGGTGCATTAAGAGATTTGATTGGCCAGTCCAGTGTCAATAATAAAAATAAACGAATGGGCTGCTGTCAGTATTTCAAAGGCCGGTGTGGTCCTTGAAGCCATGATTACATAATCACTCTATACAGTATATCACTCTATATATAATTCAAGAAAATCTGTGTGTGTGTGTCTGTGTGTCACGATCATAGAACTCACTATGACATCATCAAAGATCAAAGACAGGCATCACGATCATAGAACTTGCTATGACATCATCAAAGATCAAAGGCAAGCATCGCTCACGATCATAGGACATCAAAGATCAAAGGCAGACATCAAATCATAGAACTCACTATGACATCATCAAAGATCATAGGACTCACCATGACGTCATCAAAGATCAAAGGCAGGCATCATAGGACTCGCTATGACATCATCAAAGATCAAAGGCAGGCATCACTCACGATCACAGGACTTGCTATGACATCAAAGATCATAGGACTCGCTATGACATCATCAGAGATCAAAGGTAGGCATTGTGGTCTATATTAACCATATATTCCATAATCTACATATGTTGAAGCATGTGGAAATGTTTGGTGATTACATATATAAAGAACTTCACACCTCTGAAAGGACAAAGGACTCTCACCCGCCGAGTGAAGAACAAAGACGTTCCCGGATGCGGCGGATGAGACCGGAGGAGCCACCCTCACCCCCCAAGGTGAGGAGAGGAAATACCAGGACAATGGGGGGATTAAGATAATGAGGGATGTCAGCCTTTGTTATGCATGTCTTTTGTTGTGTGCATGTATATAATGAGTGAGTGGGAGAGATTCTGCCTCTTTTCCCTTCTGCCGCTCTCTGCACGAGATGAGACTTGTTAGAAGAGCTGAATATTAAAGCTTTGCTTATAAACCAAATCGCCTCTTCATTTCCAAGCTCCTCTACACTGGTGACCTTGACGCGAGTATGGACCTGAGGCGTTCCCCCGCAATCGACTCATCCGCAGCGACCCAGGCAGACGCCAGCCGCCACGCAGACGAGGGAGCAGATGGACAACTGTTCCCCCCGGCAGAAGAGATTGAGAGGGCTCAACCGAGCACCAGCACCTCCGCGAGAGCCGAGGCAAGGCACTCTCACCCGGCGGGCACAACAGTGATGGTGTGCACGAATGCCGTCGCTGTCCAGCTGCCAGACTTCTGGCAAGAAGACCCCGCCTCTTGGTTTCAGCAGGCTGAAGCCCAATTTGCACTGGCGGGCATCACGGCTGATGACACCAAATTTTATCATATCGTCTCCAAACTCGACGCCGCCACTTCGAAGTGTGTGCGGAGCATGATCCGGCGACCACCGGCCCGGGACAAATACGAGACGCTCAAAGCAACCATCGTGGCGAACTACGTCCCATCAGCGGAAGAGAGAGCCGAGAAGATCCTGGCGGTCTACGGCCACAGAGGGTGCAAACCGAAGACCCTCATGGAGGATTTGCTACAGCTCAAAGAAGAGGACAATGACAACTTCCTCTTCCAGTTTATTTTCCTCAGCACGCTGCCGCCACACATGAGAGGGACACTCACCAGCATGAAATGCAACAACCACCAAGACTTCCGCGTGCTGGCCAATGAAGCTCATCGGCTCGTCAACGCCTGCAAGGAGCTGACACCCACAGCAGCATCCGCAGACCTCAACGCTGACGCCCCGAGCCACGAGGAGCCACAACCCACGGAGCAGACCCAGCCCACGGTGACAGCGACACGGCCAAGACGTAACAGACGGAGCGATGTTTGTTATTACCACCGCCGCTTCGCCGAGAAGGCTCACAAATGCGTTCCCCCCTGCAAATTTAAACGCCAAAGCCGAGAGCCGTTAACGGCAGCGGCTCTCGGCGAGAAAAACAAGCTGTTGTATGTGACGGATGGACACTCAGGCAAGCAGTTCCTCATCGACACAGGAGCCCAGCTGAGTTTCGTCATGCCCTCCCACGCAGATCGAGCCACGGGCACCCGGGGCAACGGAGCCGTGGCAGCCAACGGCTCTAGCATCGACACGTTCGGCGAGAAGAGCCTGCACCTCCTCATCCACGGCCGCAGCTACAGATAGACATTTGTTGTAGCGGCGGTGAGTTTTAACTTATTAGGCGCAGATTTTTTGTGTGCACATGGGTTATTAGTGGATCTAGCAAATAGGCGCCTGGTTAATGCACTGTCCTTTGCTTCTATTCCATGCTCAGCCCGAGTTTCTCCGTCACCTGTGCAGGCCAGCGTCACCACAGCAGGAGGTAAGTTTGAGCAACTCCTCACCCAATTTCCAGCACTCACAATCCCCAAATTCTCAGCCACTGTGGCTAAACACGGGGTTGAACACTTCATTCTCACAACGGGACCTCCCGTTTTTGCCAAAGCTCGCCGCTTAGACGCGGCCAAGCTCAACATAGCACGGGACGAGTTTACAACTCTTGAAAAATTGGGCATTGTTAGACGCTTGAAGAGCCCCTGGGCCTCACCACTTCACATGGTTCCGAAATCCGACGGTTGTTGGAGACTGTGCGGAGATTACCGCAGATTAAACAACGCTACAGCGCATGACCGTTACCCATTCCCTCACATTCAAGATTTTTCACTACATCTAGCAGGTGCGCGCATTTTTTCAAAAATAGACTTAGTCCGCGGTTATCACCAAGTCCCAGTCCGAGCAGAAGACGTTCCTAAAACAGCGGTAATAACCCCTTTCGGCCTTTTTGAATTCCTGCGAATGCCTTTCGGCCTCAAAGGCGCTGCTCAAACTTTTCAACGAATGATGGACGCGGTCCTACGCGACCTTCCTTTTGTTTTCGTCTACCTCGACGACATGCTGGTAGCCAGCTCGTCTGAGGAAGAACACGAGCAGCACCTCACTACGGTTTTTCAGAGGCTAGAAGAGCACGGGCTAATAATCAATCCAGCCAAATGCAAATTCGGCGTGTCACAAATTTATTTTTTAGGACACAAAGTCTCTCCAAAGGGGGCAGTTCCACTTCCAGACAAAGTTCATGCGATAGAAAGTTTTCCACGGCCACAAACGGTCAAATCGCTACAGTAATTTTTAGGGATGGTTAATTTTTACAACCGCTTCCTCCCCCACGCAGCTCAGCTCATGCAGCCCCTATATGACGCGCTCAAAAAAAAGAAAGCTTCCAACGCGGTTGAATGGACCCCAGAGCGCGAATGCGCTTTCGCGGAAGTAAAAAGCGCCCTAGCTAACGCCACATTATTAGTTCACCCAGATCCCCTGGCCCGCATCGCACTAACCACAGATGCTTCAGACCTAGCTATAGGGGCAGTTGTAGAACAACTTGTCAGCGGGGTTTGGCAACCTTTAGCATTCTTTAGCAAATCGCTAAACCAAACTGAACGCAAATACAGCACTTTTGACAGAGAGCTGCTGGCGCTTCATTTATCCATCCGCCACTTCCAGTTCTGGTTGGAAGGGCGGAGTTTCACGGCTTTTGTAGACCATAAACCGCTCACTTTTGCTATGGCTAAAATTTCAGAACCATGGTCAGGCAGGCAACAAAGACAGCTAGCTGCGATTTCAGAGTTCACCACAGACATTCGACACGTGGCAGGCAAACTTAACGTAGTAGCGGACTGTCTCTCTCGCACTGTGACACCACCAGAGCGCGGGGAGACAGATTATACTGCCTCAGCAGCAGAACTCTTCACTAACGCAGACACATACGCAGCACCTATCCATGCAGGGATAGATTATGCAGCCATGGCGGAGGAACAAAACAGTGACGCGGACGTGCGCGCACTCCTGTCTGGACCAACAGGGTTAAGGCTGGAGAAAAAGGGTTTACGCGACGGCGTGCCCCCCCAATATGCGATGTTTCAACCGGCCGACCTCGCCCGTTAGTACCAGCTACATGGCGCCGCCGTATTTTTGATGCAATTCACTCCCTCACGCACCCAGGTGTGCGCGCCTCGGTTAAAATGGTCGCCGAAAAGTTTGTGTGGCCAGGCCTGCGCAAAAACGTAAAAGAATGGGCAAAAACTTGCATTTCTTGTCAACGTGCCAAAATACACAGACACACAAAAGCCCCTCTGGAGCCTTTTCCAATCCCTGCTAGAAGGTTCGACCACGTTCATGTCGATCTTGTGGGGCCACTACCTTCCTCCCAAGGTTTCACACACCTGTTAACAATGATAGACCGCACCACACGCTGGCTAGAGGCAGTCCCTCTAGCGCAGGGGTGTCCAACCATGTGCCATGGAGAGCCAAGACCCTGCAGGTTTTCTCTTCTACCCAGTCTCTTCAGCAGGTGTTTTCACTTATCAGCAATCAGTGGGAAGAAGTTCACTGAAATCTGCTGTTGAAGACACTGGTTGGAGGTAAAACCTGCAGGGTCTTGGCTCTCCATGGCACATGGTTGGACACCCCTGCTCTAGCGGCAACCACAGCGGAGGAAGTTGCTCGCGTTTTTTTGACAAACTGGGTGGCACGTTTCGGCGTCCCATCGGACATCACGTCCGATAGGGGGCCTCAATTTGTCTCAGAGCTCTGGTCAGCCATGTCCAGCAGCTTAGGGGCAACAATTCACCGCACCACCGCTTATCACCCTCAGGCTAATGGGTTATGCGAGCGTTTTCACAGGTCTTTAAAGGCCGCCCTCAGAGCCTCATTAACGGACACAAATTGGGTAAATAAACTTCCCTGGGTTTTATTGGGGTTACGTGCTGCGCCTAAAGAGGATCTAGACGCCTCTCCTGCAGAATTAGTCTTTGCACAACCTCTCAGGCTCCCAGGTGAATTTTTACCAGAAAATCCAGAGCCAGGGCGCCTTCCAGTCCCAAGGTTTTTAGGCAGCAACGGACGGAACTCTCTCCCCGGCCCAGCTCATCACTCCTTCCCACGGGTTTTTGTCCCTCAGGCTTTAAAAAATGCTGAGTTCGTTTTTGTTAAGCATGAAGCTTTAAAACCTACCTTTCGCCCAGTATACGATGGGCCATTCAGAGTGCTGGAACATGGTGATAAACACCTTGTGTTTGATTTTGGGGATAGAAAAGAAACAGTCAGCATTGACAGACTTAAACCTGCCTTCTTGTTGAAAGACGAGCCTGCACAGTTGGCGAGAGCACCTTGGCGGGGTAGACCCCCCAAGAGAAAAGACTCAGCCCCCCAGCAGGGAACAGTTAACCTCTCTCCTTCCCACACTGCAGATCCCTCTCAAGAAGGTCCCAGCAGGGCGCCTAAACCAACCTACAGCAGTTTTGGGGGAAGATTAAAACCCAGACAGCACAGGGACTGATACAAACCTCTCCACAATTTTTCACTAATTGTGCTGCAACAGTTTAGGACTGACTTATGATTTTACTATGCTGTTATAATTACCACTGAACTCTCTTAGGAGCATGGCTGCTGGAAAGTTTCTTCCGTGGCAACAGATGTAACACTTAGTATGTCATAATAACTATCTTAGACTGTGAACCTTCCTGTTGTCTTTTCTTAGTTGTTTGGGGGGCCTGTGGTCTATATTAACCATATATTCCATAATCTACATATGTTGAAGCATGTGGAAATGTTTGGTGATTACATATGTAAAGAACTTCACACCTCTGAAAGGACAAAGGACTCTCACCCGCCGAGTGAAGAACAAAGACGTTCCCGGACGCGGCGGAGGAGACCGGAGGAGCCACCCTCACCCCCCAAGGCGAGGAGAGGAAGTACCAGGACAATGGGGGGATTAAGATAATGAGGGATGTCAGCCTTTGTTATACATGTCTTTTGTTGTGTGCATGTATATAATCAGTGAGTGGGAGAGATTCTGCCTCTTTTCCCTTCTGCCACTCTCTGCACCAGATGAGACTTGTTAGAAGAGCTGAATATTAAAGCTTTGCTTATAAACCAAATCGCCTCTTCATTTCCAAGCTCTTCTACAGGCATCATTGAACGAGTGGTGATGTGCTTGCTTACACCCTTGCTTACACCTGCTTTCTACGGACATACAGAAATACTTGCTTATACTTGGTTTCTACGGGTATGCACGGGTATGCACAGGTATGCACTAGTTATATTGATGACGACTCACCAGCCCACATGTGCATCGGCCCACAGAGCAAATGCCCAGTATGCCAGATTGCCAGTCCAGCCCTGGGTGCGCTATAAGCTAATTTGCATCACAATGTGAACCAATAAAATAGCTTATGTTACCTAGCTAACTAACACCAGTCAAAAAAAGCAACAAACAAACAAAAAAACAGACAAAACATTTTTTTCTCAAAAGGGATAAAAACTTACCACTTGTGTACCTCATTGTTTAAGGCAAGTTGTACCAACTTTTTGCCAATGAAAATGAAACCATCTTGAAATTTCCTTCTCAGAGAGATTTTTTTTAACAAGTTCATGCCCTCACATCACTTAAAAAGATGCAGTAACGACCAGCTTTATTGCTCCTAAAACAAAGGCAAACTGCAGTGTCTGACAATCTTAGTGGTGAAACCAAGATAAACTGCAGTAAGTGCAGTTACTGCACTCTGCCTTGGTTTCTCAGTACATTTTTGCACATACTATAGTGCAAAATAAAAATGCTAACATCTCTGGGAAATTTAGCAGGAACTCTATGAAACTATAATAAGATTGAAGAGCAGATATTGCACTGGTGACTGGCGGGAAAAAAAAGCGCAGATAGTGCGCTTTGCCTTTGTAGGGCAGCACCGTCTCCAAACTTTTCAGCTTCAATTCAACCAGAGTGATCCTTCTTCACCAGTTTGGTCAGCCTGTTGATCTCACCAGTCTTGATTCCACCCGAGAGCACCACAGCATAGAAGAGTGCACTGGCTAACACACACTGGAGGAAGATCTGTAATTTTGCTTTGTTTTTGTTTTTTGTATACTTTATTAATCTCAGAGGGAAATTCAAGGGCGTCCACCTGGATGGGTAATGGGTAAACTATATGCAGCGGGGAAAATAAGTATTGAACACATCAGCATTTTTCTTACTAAACATATTTCTGATGGAGCCATTGACCTGAGCTTTTCACCAGATATCAGTAACAACTCAAGTAATCCATACATACAAAGAAATCAAGGCAACTGTGTTCACAAAACAAGTTATATTTAATAAAGTGGAATGACACGGGGAATAAGTTTTGAACACCCTTGGTGAAATTCATTTACATTCATTTAATATTCAGTAGAAAAGCCTTTGTTTGTAATAACAGCTTCCAGACACCTCCTGTATGAAGAAACTGGGCACAGGCATTGCTCAGGAGTGATTTTAGCTCATTCTTCCACACAAACTGTCTTCAAATCTTGAAGGTTCCGTGGGTGTCTTCCATGAACCCCAATCTTCAGTTTGTTCCATAGATTTTCAACTGGATTCATGTCAGGTGACTGGGCCATTTGAGCAGCTTTATCTTCTGTCTCTGGAGCCAGCTGAGAGTTTCCTTGGCTGTGTGTTTGGGACCATTGTCTTGCGAAAATGTCCGCCCTCGTTTCATCTTCAGCATCTTGGCAGATGACAACAGGTTCTTATCAAGGATGTCTCTGTACATTTGTTCATTCATCATTCCTTCACTTATATGAAGTCTGCCTGTACCATGTACTGCCCCCCCCACACACACACGCAACATAATGGGATGTGCACTGCAATTTCTTCTCCATATATGCTGTGTGTTGTGGCATCCAAAAGTTCAGTTTTGGTCTCATCTTCTTCTTCTTCTTTTAGATTTGATTGGCGGTTGGCAACCAGCTTGCAGGTGCATTAGTGCCATGTACTTCACTCTATACATTCCTTTTATATATATTTTATATTCCTTTGGTCTCATCTGACCAGACTATATTCTCCCAGTATTTTACTGGCTTGCCCAAATGTTGTGCAGCAAACTTTAAACGAGCTTCAACATGCTTTTTCTTCAGCAACATAGTCTTACGAGGTGAGCCCATATCAGTTGAATGCCTGTACCTAGTGCTGAAAAACACACCCACACAATGATGCTCCCACCTACAAACTTCACTGTTGGTATGGTGTTTTGGGGCTGACATGCAGTGTCATTTCTTCTCCAAACATGCTGTGTGTTGTGGCATCCAAAAAGTTCAATTTTGGTCTCATCTGACCAGACTATATTCTCCCAGTATTTTACTGGCTTGCCCAAATGTTGTGTAGTAAACTTTAAATGAGTTTCAACATGCTTTTTCTTCAGCAATGGAGTCTTACAAGGTGAGCGGGCATACAGCCCATGTTGGTTGAGTGCATTACTTATTGTTTTCTTTGAAACAGCAGTATCTGCTAACTCCAGATCTTTCTGGAGCTCTCCACGATTGGTCTTTAGCTCTTAAATAAGTCTTTCTATAATTTTTTTGACTCCTCTGTCAGAAATCTTGTGAGGAGCTCCTGGTCGGGGCTGGTTTATGGTAAAATGATGTTCTTTCCACTTCTGAATGATAGCTCCAAGAGTGGTCACTGGAACATTCAGCAGTTTATAAATTCACCTGTAACCAATGCCATCATTGTGTTTTGCAACAATAAGGTTACAAAGGTCAAGAGAGAGCTCTTTGCTTCTGCCCATCATGAGTTCTTTGTGGTGTTAGTCTGATATTCACAGACCTTTTTAATGGATTGCTTAGGTTGTTACTGATATCTGGTGAAAATCTCAGGTCAATGGCTACATCAGAAATATGTTTAATGAGAAAAATGGTTCAATACTTATTTTCCCCGCTGTATAGAATGAAAATAGCAAAATATCAAATAATTTCCACACCATGTCTAAAATAATGTTTGTGATTTTCTGCTTATGTTCTGTTAATGGAGGTGATTTCTTGACTTTACCTTGTATTTGTCTTTACTTTTTAAACTATTTATACCTGGCACATGTATAAAATATATAAAGGCTAAGTGCATTGTTTTTCATTTACCAGAAAAATAGAAAATTAGCTGCTTGTTGTGATTCAGAGTTTTCCCTTCTTTCAGTTCTGCAGCCCCATACCTAAATTTTCTCCTTTGTCCAGGGTCCACTTTCCTGTCTGTGTCATCGCTGTTAAAGGTTACTCCCATTTTCTCACAGTCTGTCACAAGATAATTGGATGAAGGCAGTTGTAGTTTGTCTCTCCAACCATTTCCTGGAGAATATGAAGGTTGTCCTAAAGAGAAATTTTCCTCTTTTACTAATAAGGCTTTAATCAGATGTTGCATCTACCCAAGAGTTCTAACTTATAGTCCAGTGGCCATGTATTAGCTCGTGTATTCAGAATTATTCATTATGTATTTATACATGTGTCATCTAAGAAAGACAAGAGGACTTAGATGGTTGATGACATGATAAGTATGTTGGGTGTGTTTATGTACATTAAAATGCTCTTATTTTATTTTTGCAGAAAAACTCACAAGGAAGGGAGAAAAGAACAAAGAAAAGATGTCTGTGTCTAGAGAAGGGCTGGGCAATTTGACTTTAAATCAGCATCACAGTTACTTGAAGCATTCAAATCAGTTTTATTCAGTCTTTTTCTTTCTTCTTTCGTTTCCCTTCTAGTTCATTGACAAGGCTCTTAATCAAGCCACACGAGTGCAGCATCAATGAATATATCCCTGTGGCTAATCAGCCATAAATTAGCATAATATGATAAAGAATAAGACCATTGTCACATACAACCAAACTAAACACTGTCCAGTGCAGAAATCGTTGTCCACCAGTGTTGGGGGTAACGCGTTGCACTGTAACACCACTACTTTTGCAGTAAGGTGCTGTGTTATGAAAATACCGTTTAAAAATTCAGTTATGCGTTACATTTACTGAAATTTGATCAGATGTGTTGCTCATGTTACTCGTTTTATTAATATGGATAGATATTTTTAGCGCAAATAAATACAAACTGACCCTATGTAGCTAACGCGCTGTCAGTCAGCATTGCAAAGAGCCTCTTCACAGCTGCAGCCAGCAGCCACAAATGGAGCTTGCTCCTGCTGGGAAAAGATGAAGCTACTTTGTTTTCATGGAAATAGATTATTTTTCTTTTGTACAAAAGCATATTCGTGGGCCATGTGAGACAGACTGTAATCTTCAGAAGTGCCTGAACAGCAACAAGATCAAAGCTAATTTTATGCTAGCACCGTGTTATTAGTGGATTTACGGTATCTGAACAGCCACGCTGGATTTCAAGCACAGATATGGATCTGAACAGTTTGTGACCCAGCAAGAATTAACTGACTGATTGACAGATACGTCATTACAGACTGAAGATCTGATAACAGTCATTTTCCATCAGACAGCTGAGGCTGTGAGCCACTGAAGTTAAAACACATTTACTTACTACCTGGATAAAGATTTTTCAAAAATGGATTTTGATCTCCAAAAGGAATTTAAGAGACTGGGTCATGTCTCTGTCACAGCAGACATTTGGACTGTGGATAATGGACATTTTCTTTGGATCACTGCACATTGGCTTAAATCCTTAATAATAAAGGTAAGAAACACTGACAGCTTTATGCGGTGTTGCCAACTCACTCTTTTGGAGTGATTCTCACTCTTTTTCCCTCTCTTACTCCACAAACCCTATTTCTCATTCCAAAATGAGGAAATTACTGGCAATTTCATGTTGATTTTCTTCAGATTTTTCCCACAAAAAAGAGCTCTCAAGGCAGGATAAAGCAGACTGAACATGTTCTAAAAGCTGTCTGAAACAGTCTGTTTTCAGCCTGACATTAATAAGCCCGTAATGTAATCCATTAATTAAACTAGTGCATACTTGTGCATGCCCGTGCATGCCCATAGAAAGCAAACACTTCTGTATGCTCGTAGAAAGTTGCTGTTACCATGGCAACAGTAACCGTGGTAAAATCTGACTTTGACTTTGATCTTTGACGTCACCACTCGTTCAGTGATGCCTGCCTTTGTTCTGTGATGCCTGCCTTTGATCTTTGATGATGTCATAGCGAGTGCTATGCTCATGAGTGATGCCTGCCTTTGATCTTTGATGATGTCATAGCGAGTCGTATGATCTTTTAGCGAGTCCTGTAATCGTGATACACGCAGACAGACGGACACACACACAGACAGACAGAGATTTCTTGATTTATATAACTGCCAATCAAATCTAAAAGAAGCAGAAGAAGAAGAAAATTGCTAAGGGGAATTTTGTTTATTAAATTTGGGGAGGGCGAATCCACTAATGATAATATTACTTTCTTCAATTTTGCAATAGGGGGAAAATGTGGTGTATAAATAGGAAGTCACTGGGAGTGGTGCGTGGACTGTGGCTGACGTCACCACGCCATATATATTGGGGCAGTCCGCCATCTCAGGGGAGATGGATATGCAGTTGGTATGAGAGATGGTTGGCAGCCGGTCATGCTATATACTGTACAGTGCATCCGGAAAGTATTCACAGCGCTTCACTTTTTCCATATTTTGTTATTTTACAGCCTTATTCCAAAATGGATTAAATTCATTTTTTTCCTCAAAAATTCTATGCACAATACCCCATAAAGACATCATGAATAAAGGTTTTTTTGAGATTTTTGCAAATTTATTAAAAATAAAAAACTAAGAAATCGCATGTACATAAGTATTCACAACCTTTGCTGTGAATACTTATGTACATGTGATTATGTACATACTTATGTACATGTACAATTCACAGCCTTTCCCATCCAACCTGATGGGAAGCGTTGGTGCACAGCCATTTTCAGATCTCTCCAGAGACGTTCAGTTGGATTTAAGTCTGGGCTCATGCTGGGCCACTCAAGGACATTCAGAGAGTTGTCCTGAAGCCACTCCTTTGATATCTGGGCTGTGTGCTTAGGGTCGTTATCCTGCTGAAAGAGGAACCGTCACCCCTGTCTGAGGTCAAGAACGCTCTGGAGCAGGTTTTCATCCAGGATGTCTCTGTACATTGTTGCATTCATCTTTCCCTCTATCCTGACTAGTCTCCCAGTTCCTGCCGATTAAAAACATCCCCATAGCATGATGCTGCCACCACCATTGGCATGGTTATGAGCGGTGCCTGGTTTCCTCCAAACATGACGCCTGGCATTCACACCAAAGAGTTCAATCTATGTCTCATCAGACCAGAGAATTTTGTTTCTCATGGTCTGAGAGTCCTTGAGGTGCCTTTTGGCAAACTCCAGGCAGGCTGCCATGTGCCTTTTACTAAGCAGTGGCTTCTGTCTTGCCACTCTACCATACAGGCCTGATTGGTGGATTGCTGCAGAGATGGTTGTCCTTCTGGAAGGTTCTCCTCTCTTCACAGAGGAATGCTCGAGCTCTGCCAGAGTGACCAATGGGTTCTTGGTCACCTCCCTGACTAAGGCCCTTCTCCCCCAGTCACTCAGTTTAGACAGCCAGCCAGCTCTAGGAAGAGTCCTCGTGGTTCCAAACTTCTTCCATTTACAGATGATGGAGGCCACTGTGCTCACTGGGACCTTCAAAGCTGCAGAAATTTTTCTGTACCCTTCCCTAGATTTGTGCCTCGAGACAATCCTGTCTCGGAGGTCTACAGACAATTCCTTTGACTTCATGCTTGGTTTGAAGCTCCACAGGATGGTTGCTCCTTCATGTGGTACCTCGGTACCGAGCAATGTCTCTTTTATTTTATATGTGTGTTAGAGAAGTAGGGAGTGATGTATGTGCCTGTGTGTGTTGTCTTTGTGGGTATGTTTATGGGAGGGTTGGAAGGGGTGGGGATGTATCATGTCAAATATGTAACTCAATGTGTCTACTGTTTTTATCTATGTAAAGCACTTTGCACAGCATCTAATGTTTAAAAAGTGCTATACAAATAAAGTTTGATTGTGCTCTGACATGCACTGTCAACTGTGGGACCTAATATAGACAGGTGTGTGCCTTTGCAAATCATGTCCAATCAACTGAATTTACCACAGCTGGACTCCAATTAAGCTGTAGCAACATCTCAAGGATGATCAGTGGAAACAGGATGCACCTGAGCTCAATTGCCAACACTCGAATACTGTGAATACTTATGTATGAACTGTGAATACTTACAGTATGTACATGTGATTTCTTAGTTTTTTATTTTTAATAAATTTGCAAAAATCTAAAAAAAAAAAAAACTTTTTTCACGTTGTCATTATGGGGTGTTGTGTGTAGAATTTTGAGGAAAAAATGAATTTAATCCATTTTGGAATAAAGCTGTAACATAACAAAATGTGGAAAAAGTGAAGCACTGTGAATACTTTCCAGATGCACTGTATGTATCTTAACCACGGCAGCTCTTACTTTTGTGTAATAAAGTTCAGTGCAACAGCAGCATCCTCGTCAGTCATCATTGCCTGGTTTGTGGGCATAACACACATGACTTATGCCAGCAGCCTGCCAGCTGCTCCAGGGGAACCCTTCATGCAGGCACGACCATGCCATCACCACACTGGAACTATGACTCAGATCGTGTTTTTAAATATAGGCTTAACTTGTCCACCCACACTGCAAAACGGTTGAAAACAGGACTCAGTGCCCACACACCGCACTTGGGTCCTCCCGGCATCCCCAAAAGAAACAAAGAGTCACTTATCTCGTAGTATGTGGACAGACACTGGATTTAAGGTACAAGCCATTTTAATTTTTCTGCTGTTTTGCTGCTTTTGGACAGCCCTTACTGCTCTGCCAGTGCTACCGGGTTGCAGAGTCACGTAATGCACGTGCAGCACATCTTAAAGGGGCAGTACATGAAAACGCTCATATACACACGCACAGAACAGGAAGACCCCCCCCCCCAAAAAAAAAAACCAACAACAACAAAAAAAAAAAACAGGTATGAGCAAGATTTTGTTGGTTTTATGTCCCAATGGTCAGTTTGGGTTAATCACCCAGCCCTCGTCTAGATTTTTATGCAATATCATATGGTGTTTTCACTTTCTGCTGAAGCATAACCTTATTTAACTGTGGCCTCTTGACTGAAGCCAAACAAAACTGTAAGATGAAACTGAGCCTGTGACAAAATTTGCTTTATGCCCAGAGAGTTTGGTGCTCTTGAATTCTCCTCCTGCTGTTATTTGTTGCTTCTGTAACAGTATAAAGCCAAAGGGAAAGGACGTGTCTCACCTGAGCGGGCTTCCTAATGTGAGTCAAGGATGGTTGAAAATGTTTCTGTATTATGAAGAGCTGTGTGTGTGTGTGTGTGTGGGGGGGGGGGTGACAGTTTTGGCAAGCATGTGGGACTTTTAGTGTTTTGTGTGTGTGTGTGTGGGGGGGGGGTTACAGCCTTCTCTCACTCAGGAATCATGTGACCTCTGACTGGTGACATGAAGCAGACTTCTGATGTGACACCCATCTAAACACTGTCACTCTGCAGACTGCTGGAGTGTGACCGCTACAGTCCCAGGCACGTCGTCCATGTGTTTTTGTAGTCCTTTGTTGATTTTCTCTGCGCTCTTGTCAGAAACAAAGGAAGGGATGAGCCTTTTCTTCTTTTATTTTTCTTTTGGTCTGCCATCACAGAGAGGATGGTCTTTATTCTTTTTTCCCCTCAAAAAGGCAGTCTATTTTTTTCTTTTGTCTTGACCCACAAACATTCTACACCGCACATGAAACCCATTAAGTTTAATTAGTCTGTCTTCACACCCTTCTTTGTTTGAATATGTGTTTTAGTCTGATGCTGGTTCTCCAAGTGGGGATCCGATGCAAACTAAGAAATATTGATAGAGTCATTATTGATAGAGGGGGTGCAGGGGGTAGCCAGAATCTCAAGTAAAAGTAGTGTTACCTTGTGAAATTAGTGAAGAATAAGTAAGAGTGGTAAGAATAACAAATCCATCCATCCATCTTCTACCGCTTTTCCGGAGGTCCCGGTCACGGAGGCAACAGTTCAGGCAGAGAAGCCCAGACTTCCGTCTCCCCAGCCACCTGCTCCAGCTCTTCAGAAAGGATACCAAGGCGTTCCCAGACCAGATGGGAGACATAGTCTCTCCAGCGAGTCCTGGGTCTGCCCCGGGGTCTCCTCCCAGTGGGACGTGCCTGAAACACCTCAAGTGGCAGGCGTCCAGAAGGCATTCTGATCAGATGCCTATACCACCTCAACTGGCTCCTTTCAATGTGGAGGAGCAGCGGTTCTACTCTGAGCCTCTCCAGGATGACTGTGACATAACGCACGGCTCAGGAGACGCACACACACAGGCTTAGAGTAGTTCAAAGAGTTTATTAACAGCAGGAGTGAGTGAGTGCGTGTCTGCGGGATGTAAATGTGTTGGTGATGGTGTCTGCTCCAGGCACAGAGGCAGGTGACCGTACAGCCGAGCAACCCTATGGAGAGAGCACAGGGAGAGGGTGACGGGCATACACCAACACAGGAGGGATTTATGGCGAGAGAAGGACTTACTTGGTGGGTCAGGACAGCTGGCACAACAAGGGGGCGAAGCCCGAAAGACAGCCACCTGGAGAGCTCTGTACAGCAGCGAGGATTGGGCGATGGAGTGGAGATGTCCGCCGCTGGGGAATCCACCTGTGCACAGGGGAGAAGACTGAAGAAAAGAGGTAAGCGATCTTCTTACCAAAGTGGTGACGCTGAAGGGAAGTATGCTCACAACGGTGAGGGACGAAGTCTGACGGCTTCAGGCCGAGCCTCCGGGCGAGACGGCCTTTATCCCTCGCCGCTGATGATTGTCAGGTGCGTGAGCAGGTGGCGCCGCTGATGAATGGCGCGGCGTGACAGACTGAGCTCCTCGCCCTATCTCTGAGGGTGAGTCCAGCAATCCTACGGAGAAAGCTCATTTCAGCCACTTGTATCTGTGATCTCGTTCTTTCGGTCATTACCCAAAGCTCGTGACCATAGGTGAGGGTAGGAACGTAGATTGACTGGTAAATCGACAGCTTTGCCTTAGAGCTCAGCTCCCTCTTCACCACAACAGACTAGTACAACGTCCGCATCACTGCAAATGCTGCTCCGATCCATCTGTCAATTTCTCGCTCCATTCTCCCCTCACTCGTCAATAAGACCCCAAGATACTTAAACTCCTCCACTTGGGACAGGAGCTTGTCCCCAACCCGGAGAGGACAATCCACCTTTTTCCGGCTGAGGACCATGGACTCGGACTTGGAGGTGCTGATTCTCATCCCAGCTGCTTCACACTCAGCGGCAAACCATCCCAGCAAGAGCTGTAGGTCATTGCTGGATGAAGCCAACAGCACAACATCATCTGCAAACAACAGAGATGAGATCCTGTGGTTAACAAGCATGACACCCTCCATTCCCTGGCTGCGCCTAGAAATCCTGTCCATAAAAATTATGAACAGGATCGGTGACAAAGGGCAGCCCTGGCGGAGTCCAACTCTCACTGAGAATGAGTCCGATCGAGTGTTGGCAATACGAACCAAACTCTCACAACGGTCGTACAAGGACCGAATAGCTCATAACAACAAGCCCGATACCCCATACTCCCGAAGCACCCCCCACAAAAAAACCATGAGGGATGCGGTCGAATGCCTTCTCCAAGTCCACAAAACTCATGTAAACTGGCTGGGCAAACTCCCACGAACCCTTGAGAATTCTCGAGAGGGTAAAGAGCTGGTCCGATGTGTCACCGCCTGGGTGAAAACCACATTGCTCCTCTTGAATCCAAGGTTCGACCAATGGCCAGACTCTCCTCTCCAGTACCTTGGCATAGACCTTCCCAGGGAGGCTGAGGAGTGTGATCTAAAGTTGGAGCACACCCTCCGGTCCCCTTTTTTGAAGAGAGGAACCACCACCCCGGTTTGCCATGCCAAGGGCACTGCCCCCGACCTTCATGCAATGTTGCAGAGGCGTGTCAACCATGACAGCCCTACAACATCCAGGGCCTTGAGGTACTCAGGGCGAATCTCGTCCACCCCCGGGGGCCGGACACCAAAGAGATTTTTAACCACCTTGGCGACCTCAGCCCTGTGATAGGCGAGTCGTCTCCCTCGTCCACAAGCCCTGCTTCCTCTGTAGAAGGTGTATCAGTGGGATTGAGAAGATCCTCAAAGAATTCCTTCCACTGCCCGAAGATATCCCCAGTCGAAGTCAGCAGTGCCCTATCTGCACCATACACAGTGTGGACAGGGAGCTGCTTCCCCCTCCCGAGCTGCCGGACAGTTTGCCAGAATCTCTTTGAGGCCGACCAAAAGTCTTGTTCCGTGGCCTCACCAAACTCCTCCCATACCCAAGTTTTTGCTTCAGCAACCACCCGAGCTGCACTCGGCTTGGCCTGCTGGTACACCTCAGCTGCTTCAGGAGTCCCACAAGCCCACCAAGCCTGATAGGACTCCTTCTTCAGCTTAATGGCCCCCCTCACCACTGGTGTCCACCACTTGGTTCAGGTGTTGCTACCACGAGATGTCCCGACGACCTTGCGGCCGCAGCTCTGGGCCGCTGCATCAACAATAGAGGTGGAGAACATGGCCCATTCAGACTCCATGTCTCCAGACTCCCTCGGAATGTGGTTGAAGTTCTTCCGGAGGTGGGAGTTGAAGACCCCCCAGACAGATGCCTCAGCCAGATGTTCCCAGCACATCCTCACTATACGTTTGGGTCTACCAGGTCTGAATGGCTTCCTCCCCTGCCATCAGATCCAACTCACCACCAGGTGGTGATCAGTTGACAGCTCTGCACCCCTCTTCACCCGAGCGTCCAAGACATATGATCGCAAGTCTGATGACACAATAACAAAATCGATCATTGACCTGCGACCTAGGGTGTCCTGGTGCCAGGTGCACATATGGACACCCTTATGCTTGAAGATGGTGTTCGTTATGAATAAACTGTGGTTAGCACATAAGTCCAATAACTGAACACCACTCTGGTTCAGATCGGGCAGGCTGTTCCTCCAAATCACCCCCTTCCAGGTTTCACTGTCGTTGGCCACGTGTGCATTGAAATCCCCCAGTAGGACAATGGAGTCTCCAAGAGGAGCACACTCCAGCACCCCAGTCAGAGACTCCAAAAAGGGTGGGTACTCTGAAACATCATTTGGTGCATAGGCACAAATGATGGTCAGGACCCATTCCCCAACCCGAAGGCGCAGGGAAGCAACCCTTTTGTCCACCGGGGAAAACTCCAATATAGAGGCAGCAAGGTGGGGGGATACAAGAATACCCACCCCTGCTCATTGCCTCTCACCCGGGGCAACTCTAGAGAAAGCCAAGCTCCAGCCCCTCTCCAGGAGACTGGTTCTGGAACCGGAGCTGTGTGTTGAGGTGAGGCCGACTATATCTAGCCGGTATCTCTCAACCTCATGCACCAGCTCAGGCTCCTTCCCCACCAGAGGGGTGACATTCCATGTACCAAAAGCCAGTTTAGAAAGCTTGGGATCAGTCCGCCAAGGTCTCCGCCTTTTACCGCCACCTGATCCACATAGCACCGGACCCCCATGATCTCTCCTGCAGGTGGTGAGCCCACTGGAGGGCGGACCCATGTAACTCCTTCGGGCTGAGCCTGGCCGGGTCCCATGGGTGGAAACCCAGCCACCAGACGCTAGCCATTGAGCCCCTCCCCCAGGCCTGGCTCCAGGGTGGGGCCCCGGTAACCCCATACCGGGCGGGGTACACTGAATCCTTGTTCTAGTATTTATCATGAGAGTCTGTTGGATTGTTCTTAGTCTGGCCCTTCACCCAGGACCAGTTTGTCTTGGGTGACTCTATCAGAGGCAGATTGCCCTGGACAACATAGCTCCTGGGATCACTGGGGCACGCAAACCCCCCCCACCATGATAAGGTGACGATCCATGAGGGAGATAACAAATAAAAATGTTAATTGAGTAGATTTACTCTTGTCAGTTGGAAAGGATTTTCCTTAATTTAAAAAATAACTTTTTTCTTGTAAAATTAGTACTTTTTCCTAGCAAACTTGAAAGCTATTTCACATAAATTTGAGACTTTTTCTCATATATTAGTGTTTTCCCTTGTAAATTATTGACTATTTTCTCATACATTTGAGACATTTTTCTTGTATTTTTTTTAAAATGTTGGGATATGTCTTGCTCCTAAATTTATGTCTATTTTATAATAAATTGACTATGTTTTTCTAATAAATATGAAACACTCTGTGGTAAAATTGTGACCTTTTTTAAATATATTTACAACTTACCACTTTTACTCATAAATTTGCAGAGCCAAAAGAGAACAATGACATCAACTCTGATTTCTAAGGGGAAAAATTGAATCAAATTTTATTCAATGAAATAAAATTCACCAAAAATAACTAAGGATACAGTCATTCTTTTAGTATAAACACATTTCCAATCAGTTTCAAATCAGTGAGATCCAAAGTGAATCACAGAGTACCACCAAAATAACGGGTTTTTCTTCAGAAAATATGGCCAAATAAGAGTAAAAAGTATTCTATAATAAAACTTCTCACAAAGTACAATTTTGTGAAAAAGTTACTTGAATATACAGTGAAGTGAAAAAGTGTTTGCCCCCTTCCTGATTTCTCTTTTTTTTGTTTGTTTGTCACACATAAATATTTCAGATCATCAAACAAATTTAAATATTAGACAAAGATAACACAAGTAAATCCAAAATGCAGTTTTTAAATGAAGGTGTTTATTATTAAGGGGGAAAAAAAATCCAGGGCGGTGCGGTGGAGCAGTGGTTAGCACTGCGGCAGCACAGCAACTCACCCTTGGCCGGGGGAGCTTGGGTTCGATCCCAGCCCCCGACCAACAATGATCTGTGTGGAGTTTGCATGACTGGTAATAACCGGCAATGAGTCTTTGACCATAACTGGCAATGAGTCTTTTACAGTGGTGTGGAGGAATTTTGGCCCACTCATCTTTGCAGAATTGTTGTAATTCAGCCACATTGGAGGGTTTTCGAGCATGAACCGCCTTTTTAAGGTCATGCCACAGCATCTCAATCAGATTCAAGTCAGGACTTTAACGAGGCCACTCCAAAGTCTTCATTTTGTTTTTCTTAAGCCATTCAGAGGTGGAATTGCTGGCGTGTTTTGGATCATTGTCCTGCTGCAGAACCCAAGTGCACTTCAGCTTGAGGTCACGAACAAATGGTCGGACATTCTCCTTCAGGATTTTTTGGTAGACAGCAGAATTCATGGTTCCATTTACCACAGCAAGTCTTCCAGGTCATGAAGCAGCAAAACAGCCCCAGACCATCACACTATCACCACCATAGTTTACTGCTGGCATGATGTTCCTTTTCTGAAATGCTGTATTACTTTTACGCCAGATGTAATGGGACACACACTTCCAAAAAGTTCAACTTTTGTCTCGTCATTCCACAGAGTATTTTCCCAAAAGTCTTGGGGATCACCAAGACTTGGGGATCACCACTGCTTAACTTTCAAAACTAAACTGGTAAAGTCTGATGCTTCATACCACCAAGACAGACTAATGGTTACCTCACATCATTCACCAGTTTGCTTCTCCTAACTTTCACTTTGGTCAGTGTCATTTCTTAGTTACATAATGATAAATCACAGCATAACTTTCCTCAAGGCAATTCAGGATGTTACACGGTTATCTAGAAGTGCAACATGTTTCAAAGGTTGCAAAATGTGTTGCAGTGGGACTGATGTATTTTTGTTATGAGACTTATTATAATTCAAATAAAGAAAATCGTATCACTAACATGAATCACTTGATCCTTCTTCCAGGTGCTCCCTTTAGGGGTCACCACAGCAGATCATCTGCCTCCATCTCACCCTATCCCTTGCATCTTCCTCCGTAACACCAACCCTCTCCATGTCCTCCTTCACTACATCCATTAATCTTCTCTGTGGTAATCTTCTTTTCCTCCTGCCTGGCAGCTCCATCTTCAACATCCTTTGTCCAGCATCTCCACTATCCCTCCTCTGCACATGTCCAAACCATCTCAGCCTTGCCTCTCTTACTTGGTCTCCAAACCGCTCAACTTGAGCTGTCCCTCTGATACACTCATTTCTTATCTTGTCCCTCCTAGTCACTCCCAATGAAAATCTTAGCATCTTCAACTCCGCCACCTCCAGCTCCATCGCCTGTCTTCTTGTCAGCACCACCATCTCCAAACCATACATCATCGCAGGTCTCACTATCGTCTTGTAAATCTTCCCTTTCACTCTTGCTGCTACCCTTCTGTCACAAATCACCACTGACACTTGTCTCCACCCACTCAACCCTGCCTGCACTCTCTTCTTCACCTCTCTTGCACATTTTCCATTGCATTGGATGGTTGACCTCAGGTATGTAAACTCATCTACTTTCAATACCTCTACTCTGTCCATCTTCACCGTTACACCTGCCTCCCTTTCATTTACACTCATGTATTCTGTCTTGCTTCTACTGAATTTCATTCCTCTTCTCTCCAGAGCATACAGCGAGGAAAATACAGTGCATCCAGAAAGTATTCACAGCGCTTCACTTTTTCCACATTTTGTTGTTACAGCCTTATTCCAAAATGGATTAAATTCATTTTTTCCTCAAAATTCTACACACAATACCCCATAATGACAATGTGAAAAAAGCTTTTTTTGAGATTTTTGCAAATTTATTAAAAATAATAAACTAAGAAATCACATGTACATACATAAGTATTCACAGCCTTTGCCATGCAGCTCAAAATTGAGCTCAGGTGCATCCTGTTTCCACTGATCATCCTTGAGATGTTTCTACAGCTTAATTGGAGTCCACCTGTGGTAAATTCAGTTGATTGGACATGATTTGGAAAGGCACACACCTGTCTATATAAGGTCCCGCAGTTGACAGTGCATGTCAGAGCACAAACCAAGCATGAAGTCAAAGAAATTGTCTGTAGATCGCCGAGACAGGATTGTCTTGCGGCACAAATCTGGGGAAGGGTACAGAAAAATTTCTGCTGCTTTAAAGGTCCCAATGAGCACAGTGGGCTCCATCATCTGTAAACGGAAGAAGTTCAGAACCACCAGGACTCTTCCTAGAGTTAGTCAGCCATCTAAACTGAGCGATTGGGGAAGACGCGCCTTATTCAGGGAGATGACCAAGAACCCGATGGTCACTCTGTCAGAGCTCCAGCATTCCTCTGTGGAATGAGGAGAACCTTCCAGAAGGACAACCATCTCTGCAGCAGTCCACCAATCAGGCCTGTATAGTAGAGTGGCCAGACAGAAGCCACTCTTTAGTGAAAGGTACAGGGCAGCCCACCTGGAGTTTGCCAAAAGGCACCTGAAGGATTCTCAGACCATGAGAAACAAAATTCTCTGGTCTGATGAGACAAAGATTAAACTTTTTGGCGTAAATGCCAGGCGTCATGTTTGGAGGATACCAGGCACCGGTCATCACAAAGCCAATACCATCCCTACAGTGAAGCATGATGGTGGCAGCATCATGCTGTGGGGATGGTTTTCAGCGGCAGGAACTGGGAGACTACTCAGGATAGAGGGAATGATGAATGCAGCAATATACAGAGACATCCTGGATGAAAACCTGATCCAGAGTGCTCTTGACCTCAGACAGGGGTGACGGTTCAGCTTTCAGCAGGACAACAACCCTAAGCACACAGCCCAGATATCAAAGGGGTGGCTTCAGGACAACTCTGTGAATGTCCTTGAGTGGCCCAGCCAGAGCCCAGACTTGAATCCAACTCAACATCTCTGGAGAGATCTGAAAATGGCTGTGCACCGACGCTTCCCATCCAACCTGATGGAGCTTGAGAGGTGCTGCAAAGAGGAAAGGGTGAAACTGCCCAAAGACAGGCGTGCCAAGCTGGTGGCGTCATATTCAAAAAGACTTGAGGTTGTAGTTGCTGCCAAAGGTGCATCAACAAAGTATTAAGCAAAGGCTGTGAATACTTATGTACATGTGATTTTTTTAGTTTTTTATTTTATTTTTAATAAATTTGCAAAAATCTAAAAAAACCCCCCCCACTTTTTTCACGTTGTCATTATAGGTATTGTGTGTAGAATTTTGAGGAAAAAAATGAATTTAATCCATTTTGGAATAAGGCTGTAACATAACAAAATGTGGAAAAAGGGAAATGCTATGAATATTTTCCGAATGCTCTGCCAGTATTGAACATATCAACATTTTTCTTATTAAACATATTTCTGATGGAGCCATTGACCTGAGATTTTCACCATATATCAGTAATAACCCAAGTAAACCATACATACAGAGAAATCAAGGCAACTGTGTTCACAAAACAAGTTATATTTAATAAAGTGGAATGACACAAGGATTATTGAACACATGAAGAAAAAGAGGTGCAAAAAGGCACAGAAAGCCAAGAAACCAGCTGACATCCATCAGAATTTAGGAAGCCATCCCATCCCCCATCTGTGCAAATTAATTTCAGCTGGTAAAGTCCTGACTGATAGCCTTTAAAGTAGAACTGAACCCACCTTTTTGCGCAAAAAGTAGAATAGCAGATTAATTCCTTATTACCTATTGTATTTTTCAACACATAAAAGAAATTTTTAGGCCGTGCGATGGCCAAGCTATAAGCCGATAAACTTTTGCCTCTGGCTGGCAGTGCCAAACAAACCGGAAGTAGTGCAGACGACGTTGCGTGACATCACAAGTGTGACCCTTATCAAAACAACAATGGCAGATGATAGCAGTTCCAGCAGTCAAGAAAACCAGAGTTTTCAGAGTGAAGAAGCATTCAGGATCGGTGGCGAGACAGAGGAGGATGCAGGAGTGTCAAGTGAACAGGAAGAGAGCGAGGGAGGCATCGAACCGTACAGATTCGAGCCAGAATTGTCGGGGGATTCCGGCACCGACTCAGAGTCAGACCGCAGCAGTGATGGGGAGGAGAGTCGCTTATTGAATACAGAATGGTGAGTCTTTACTTCTCTACTTTGGCAGGTGTCAGGATAAGGAAAATTAAGTCTGGACTGCAGACGATTTTTGTGTTTCAATAACAATAATTCCAGTAGAAAAGGGACAATGCGGTCCGAGGGTGGTGCCAATGGTCTGATGCAATCAGTGCAGTGACCAGCTGGTGACCATGCAATGCATCGCTTCCCGGTCGCTTTTTTTTTTTTTTGTTACTTATTTGTACCCGTAGGTAGATTCGGTTTGCAGTCTGGTGACAAGCCACCGGCTGCCGTTCGCTGCGTGCGCGAGTGCCCTAAACCTACATGTTTTTGGTATGCGGGAGGAAACCGGAGAAATCCCGGAGAAAAACCACGCAACACGGGGAGAACATGCAAACTCCACACAGCTCACTGTTGGTCGGGGGCTGGGATCGAACCCACGATCTCATGATCCCCGCGATCCCCCGGCCGAGGGTAAACTGTGCTGCCACAGTGCTAAACCACTGCACCACCGTGCAGCTTTTCCTCCCCCTTTCTTTTCTTTTGTCGCCATGACAGCTTTCCTTGGCCACTGAACAGATCTTCCCAGGTGTTGGAAATGTTTTGTAGTCGACTATCACGACAAAATGCACCAAAAACAACCAGTGTCGACGTGCTCGCAATGGTAAACATGGAGAACTGTGCCCAATTCGTGACGTCACGCGGAACTCCGGCTGCACTTCCAGATAATCGGCGGATTCGTCAGATTTTTCAGGGCGGGAAATTCAAAATCGCGATTTTCTCCAAGATTCCGGGATTGGTGGAGGGGGTGCCAATGATAAATTATCTTTATAATTGTATGTACTATCACCCAGTGCTGTTCAATGCCGTTCACTTCAGTTCTCCTTTAAAAAGGTCTGTGAATATCAGATTGTCACACCCCAAAGAACTCATGATGGGTAGACAAAGACCACTTGTGGACAGCTCCAGAAAGACCTGGAGTTAGCAGGTACTGCTGTTTGGGCAAGCCAGTAAAATACTAGGAGAATATAATCTGGTTAGATGAGACCAAAATTGAACTTTTTGGATGCCACAAAACACAGCATGTTTAGAGAAGAAATGGCAGTGCACATCAGCCCCAAAACACCATACAAACAGTGAAGTTTGGAGGTGGGGGCATCATGGTGTGGGGGTGTTTTTTAGCACATGGTACACACATTCATCCAACATGGGCTCTATGCCCGCTCACCTCTCAAGACTCTTCTTCTTCTTTTAGATTTGATTGGCAGTTGGCAACCAGTTTACAGGCGCATTACCGCCACTGACTTGACCATCATCATTCTACATCCTTGTGTAAGGAGTTCTGAACAACTCCCCATGCGCAAAAAAAATCATCCATCCCTGGACTGTGTCCTGTACCACCACATACTTCACTCTATACTATCACTCTATCTCCTCGCAAGACTCTATTACTTTAGAAAAAGCATGTTGAAGCTCGCTTAAAGTTTGCTGCACAACACTTGAGCAAGCCAGTAAAATACTGGGAGAATATAGTCTGGTCAGATGAGACCATAATTGACCTTTTTGGATGCCACAATACACAACATGTTTGGAGGAGAAATGGCACTGCACATCAGCCCAAAAACATCATACCAACAGTGAAGTTTGGAGGTGGGAGCATCATGGTGTGGGGCTGCTTTTCAGCACATGGTACAGGCAGAGTTCATATAATTGAAGGAAAGATGAATGGACAAATGTACAGAGACATCCTTGCTAAGAACCTGTTGCCATCTGCCAAGATGCTGAAGATGAAAGGAGGGCGGACATTTCAGCAAGACAATGATCCCAAACACATAGCCAAGGGAACTCTCAACTGGCTCCAGAGAAGGAAAATAAAGCTGCTCGAATGGCCCAGTCAGACACTTGACCTGAATCCAATTGAAAATGGATTGAACTGAAGATCGGCGTTCATAGAAGACACCCACAGAACCTTCAAGATTTGAAGACAGTTTGTATGGAATATTGGGCTAAAATCACTCCTGAGCATTGCCTGTGCCTAGTTTCTCCATATAGGAGGCATCTGGAAGCTGTTATTACCACTTATGTACAGAACTTTGTGTCAGCTGTGGTTATTTTTAAAGTGCTTTATAAATAAAGGTGGATTGGATTGGATTGAACAAAGGCTTTTCTTCTTCTTCCTTCTTCTTCTTCTTTTAGATTTGATTGGCGGTTGGCAACCAGCTTACAGGTGCATTACTGCCACATACTTCACTCTGTATCATCACTCTATCTGGTCAGGAGCTGTAGTCCTTCTATCATCATTGCTGTGTCCAACCGAACCTCAACTCTATCTTCAGACATTGCTCTTCTTCATCTCCTCGTACTTTATATCATCACTTCACTCAGTATCATCACTCTACACATCTTGGCCGTGGCAGGCCGGTCTATCACTCTATAGACACTCAGAAAGCAATGCTTTTCTTCTTCTTCTTTTTAGATTTGATTGGCGGTTGGCAGCCAGCTCACAGGTACATTACTGCCACGTACTTCACTCGAAATCATCACTCTATCTGGTCAGGAGCTGTAGTCCTTACAAATTCATCACTCTATATCACTCATCACTTCATGAAGTGACACACTCCATATACAGTATGTCTCTATCTATAAAAGCAAGAAATCTCTGTGTGTCTGTCTGTGTGCGTGTGTCACGCTTTGTCACGCTTCATAGGACATCATAGGACGGCCTATGATCTCTGCCGGAACATCACAGGACATCTATGTGTCTATGTGCATAGGATACATAGACAAATGTGTCTTTATGATGTCACATAGACTACAGAGATCATAGGACGTCCTATGACACATAGACAAATGTGTCTTTATGATGTCATATGATCTCCGCCTGAACATCATAGGACGTCCTATAGGACACAAAGACAAATGTGTCTTTATGATGTCAAAGACCATGTGTCTTTGAACTCAGGCATCACAAGACACATAGACAAATGTGTTTTTATGATGTCATATAGACCATGTGTCTTTGAACTCAGGCATCATAGGACACATAGACAAATGTTTCTTTTTGATGTCATATAGACCATTTGTCTATGATTTTCATGATCTTGTCCATGAACTGGAATTACGACACACCTATCCCTCAACCAGAGGTCTCAACAAAGAAGAAGAAGAAGAAGAAGAAGAAGAAGAAGAAGAAGAAGAAGAAGAAGAAGAAGACCCACCAGATGGAGAGCAATAGAATGACGACAACTGCTGCATGTCAGAAAAGATGCCATGAAGATGAAACACCTGAAGTTCCAGCAGTACATCACACCCGTCTGAGACAGGAGGACACCCTTCACCAGCATAGGGTACGGAAGACTTTAAAGCACGTTTCTAGGACATCATAGGGCGGCCTGTGAGCTCTGCCTCATCATCATAGCACATCCTATGAACTCAGGCATCATAGGACAACTCGCCATGCCTGCATGACGGCAAATGTGTAACATCATAGGACGACTCGCTATGCCTACATGACGGCAAATGTGCAACCTTAACGAATGCCAGTCTACATTACAAATGTGTAAAATGCCAAGCAAAGCGCCGTTTTTCTCTGGGTGCTCTGGTTCCTTGCTTTCTACAGGCATGCACGGGCTTTCCTGAACAGGGTTGAAAGCCACTTTTTCAGGATTGTGCCCATGAACCGGAATTACGACGCTTCTATTCCTCAACCAGTGGTCTGAACGAAGAAGAAGAAGAAGACCCACCAGATGGAGAGCAATAGAATGAGGAGAACTGCTGCACGTCAGAAAGGATGCCATGAATATTGTTTTGTGAACACAATTGCCTTGATTTCTTTGTATGTATGGATTACATGGGTTGTTACTGATATCTGGTGAAAATCTCAGGTCAATGGTTCCATCAGAAATATGTTTAATGAGAAAAATGTTGACATGTTCAGTACTTATTTTCCACGCTGTATGTCCATGTATGTCAGTACTTGGTTGGGGATCCTTTTGCATGAATTACTGCATCAATGCTACGTGGCATGAAGACGATCAGCCTGTGGCACTGAAGAGGTGTTATGGAAGCCCACTTTGCTTTGATAGTGACCTTCAGCTTATCTGCATAGTTGGGTCTGGTGTCTCTCATCTTCCCCTTGATTATACTCCATAGATTCTCTATGGGGTTTAGGTCAAGAGAATTTGCTGGCCAATCAAGCACAGTGACACCATGGTCATTAAACCAGGTTTTGGTACTCTTGGTAGTGTGGGCAGGTGCCATGTCCTGCTGGAAAATGAAATCAGCATCTCCATAAAGCTTGCCAGCAGGGGGAAGCATGAAGTGCTCTAAAATTTCCTGGTATACAACTGCGCTGACTTTGGACTTGATTAAACAGTGGACCAACACCAGCAGATGTCATGACTCCCCAAATCATCACTGACTGTATGAACTTCACACTGGACCTCAAGCAATTTGGATTCTGTGCTTCTCCACTCTTCCTCCTGACTCTGAGACCTTGATTTCCAAATGACAGGACTTGGCACCTGAGTTATGGAGCCATGTCATCTGCTGGTGTTGGTTCACTGTATTTTATAAAGTCCAAAGTCAGCGTGTCCCCTGGTATACTGTATTCTCCCAAGACAAATTAGTCCAGGGTGAAGGGCCAGATCAAGAGTGGTTGATTAGATCCCCATGAAAAAAGTTACACTGAGGACCCAGTGTACCCACAGGAGCCATACGGGTCCACCCTCAAGTGGGCTCACCCTCTGCAGGCGCGCTGATGGGGATCATAGTGCTATGTGAACTTGGCAGCAGTATGGGCTACTCAGGGCCACCTTAACTTGCCATTAGGCCCTTGGGTTGAGAGGTTTTGTAGCCCCCCCCCCCCAACAGAATCTCAGTTTAAAAATATGTAATAGCTATGTTTTTAATAATGGATTGCATTAATATAGCCCTTTTCATGACACCCAACACTTTACAATGAGTCCATTATTCATTCACTCCACAGACAATGATCGTGGTGAGCTACTTCTGTTGCCACAGCTGCCCTGGGGCAGACTGACAAAAATGTGGCTGCCAATCCACACCAACTGAACATTTATTCACATTCATTCATCAGTGTCATGAACCATGAACACACTGGAAGCAAGGTAGGTAAAGTGTCTTGCCCAAGGACACAACAGCAAGGTGGGGGGAGCAGGATTCAAACCTCCAGCCTTCTAGTTATTGGGCGACCTGCTCTACCTCCTGAGCCACTATGGCCTCATTTTTGTTTCTCTTTGAGAAATAATGCAACTGTGAGCTAGAAAACACAACTAAAAAAAGTCAAATATAAGTAAAATGAAATAAATGAAGGCCGTTTATGCTTGTCTTTTTGTCTGACAAGATATTTATTCTTGCTGTGCAGTTTATGTGTAAGAAAATTTTACATGTTTTCAGATAGTTTTAACTTGTTATAAGCAATTTGATAAGTCAAATTTTCTTGCTCTGTTGGCAGATAATTTTACTTAAAATAAGCAAAAAATTCTGGCAATGGATAATTTTAGTTAAAATCAGAAAAAAAAATCTGCCAACAACGTAAGATTAAATTTCTTAAAACAAGTAAAAACTATCTTAAAGTAAGTAAAATCTTACAGAAAACTGCACAACAAAAGGAAATTCTTGTCTTGTCAAAAATATTTTGTGAGAAAAAACAAACATAAAGCCTTGATTTAGGATATTTTATCTTACTAAGATTTTCATTTTTACAGTGACAGATACTGTGGCCTTCAGCATAAACACAAATTAGTCTAATCTCTCTCGCTCTCACTCTCTCTCAGACACAGACACACACAGCACCATGGCCTAAACAACACCAGGTATCAGCGGATGACACTGATCAACAATTACAGTCTAATGATGACAGCAGAACGCAAAGTTATATCAATCAGGTATTCCTGATTCAAACAATGCACAACAGCAGCAACTAGAAAAGCACTTAAAGAGCGCATACCTCCACCAAGGCTCTTTCTGTCCCTCATGGATGACCTCTAAAATATAATGGGTTTGTGTGTAGGCCACGAGCCAATTCTGGTGAAAATTACATCAAAGTCTATTCAGTAGCTTTGGAGGATTCTTCCCCCATCATATGCGCCTCTACGAGGCACGGAGAGAGACAAGCCCACGTGTTGAATGAAGTCATGTGTTTAATAAACAAAGGAGCAAACAGTTCCAAAAACGTGCAAAACACAAAATGCCAAACGAGGAGATAATACAAGAAGTGCGTCAGAGTGAGGGACTGGCTCTAGAGGGGAATTCAGCACTTTCAAAGAAACAAACAGTTGAATAAGAGGAGAACTTACTGTACACATTGTGCCTCAGAGCGGAACAGAGCTCTGGAGGGAAAAATCAGCACAACCTGCAGCATGAGATGATGACGATTAATGGAGCAACAAGGACTAAATGAACAAGCTGAGTATAAGTACAAAGTAAAATGACAACATGAGTGAAAACAGGTGCGGGACCCGGAGCAGGAGGAGGAAACAAAACTGGTTATTAGAATCAGCTGGGTGGTAATGACAGGTGAGGGAGGGGCGGTTGACAGCCTGGTGGGTGACGCCTCCAGCGGAGCATAACCCCAGAAACACAGCCAACAGCTGTCAACCCTGAAGAACACATGATAGAACCCAAAACATAAAATAGGAACATAAAAAGGCAATAATGAAACTCAAAGGCAGCAAATACAATCAATATACATAAATGCAAAGGAAAAATGCCACAAAGCTGAGTCTGGCAGAGGACCAAGACTCAGCACGTGACAGAGACCCCCCCCCCCCACCCGCAAGGGGTGGATCCAGACACCCAACGTAACATTAAAAGAGAAAGAAAAAACCTGCCCCCCCCTCCCCCAGCAGGAACTACCACACTCTACCCAGGGTGGGTGGTGGGGGAAACAGGCCAGGAGGGAGCAATAAACAACCCTGCTCAGGACCTGCACCAGAAAAAAACAAATAATTACACCCCCTAAGTCCAGAAATTCGAAGGCTCAGGAGGCCGCCCAGAGTCCCAGGTCCAGTGGATGGCAAAGATCACCTGGTCTGGTGGCCTGCAGCTGGACGGCAAGGTAGAACGAATCAGGTGGCCTGCCAGGGAAATTTGGCCACCCAACCCAACAGCACAGTTTATCAGGCGGCCGGCCTGAGTCCTTCAGCCACCAGCTCAGGAGAGGCGGCCCGGGAGGCGACCTTCCCACAGGGACACCCACAGCTGGAGAGGAGGGCCAAGGAGGGGAAGCCTCGATGGCGTCTGGCAGAAACGGCGAGGAAGCCATGACGGCATCTGGCGGCACAGGAGAGGGAACCATGACGGTGCCTGGCAGCAGAGGAGGAGGAACCACGATGGCATCTGGCAATGGAGGAGAAGGAACCATGATGGCACCTGGCAACGGAGGAGAGAGAACCACAATGGCGTCTGGCAGTAGAGGAAGAGGACGGACCCCGATGGCATCTGGTAGAGAAGGAGGAGAGACAACGCTTTCGATGGTCTCGGGCAGGAGAATGGTTGCACCTGCGGGGGTCCCGGTCTGGGACATAGTTGCACTCATGGTGGCTCCGGCCTGGACTTTAGCTGCACCCACAGTGGCTCCGGACTGGAGCTCAGCTGCACCCGCGGTGGCTCTGGGCTGGAGCACTGTTGCACCCGCGGTGGTTCTGGGCTGGAGCACTGCTGCACCTGCAGTGGACCCCGGCTGGGTCAACGTTGCACCCACGGTGGACCCAGGCTAGGTCAATACTGCACCCATGGTGGACCCGGCCTGGGCCACAGCCGCACCCATGGAGGTTCCAGGCTGGGACAGAACGCCCACGACGACCTCAACAGGAGGAGCTGGACGGGGCTGACCTCCAGTGGTGAACCTGGATCAACAGAGGCCTCAGGTGGTGTTGGATCCTCTCCCGTGATGTCACTCCGGAGATAGCTCAGACACAGCACAAGAGAAGAGGGGTTAGGGTCGCCAGCAGCGGCACAGCCCGGCAAGGTGAGCTCAGGTGCAGCGGGTGGCTACACCCGGCTCTCCTCACCAAGAGCCAGGCAAGATCACTCTAAAACAGAGAGGAGAAAAACAAAAGAGAGCACTTGCCTGAGTGTGAGCTCCACCGCCGTCCAGGACTCCAACCAGGCGACGATGGTCCTGTGGGCTTGGCCCTCAGGAGGTTCAGCTCAAGTGTCAACTCTGCTGCAGCAGCCCCCGCAGCAGGCATGATGGTTGTAGCAGTCCCCTCGGCCCCAGACATAGTGGTCCATGCAGGAGGCTCATCCAGCATGGCATCCAGCATGGCGGCTGGGATCCGGATCACCATAGGGGCTGGACTCGGCGTGGTGGGCTCGGGTTCAGTGCCTTCCCTCTGCCCATAGGGGTCTGTGGGGCTGGGATGGTGTCCTCCAGCACCACGGGCTCCTCTATCATCCGACGGTTGAGTTCCAGGGCCGATGGACACTCAGAGGCAAGAGGAGGAGATACAGAGAGGGTAGGTGAAAATTTATTTTCTGCAGCAGGCAAAGAGCACTCAGGGGACTGTATTATCTGAGTCTCTTTACCAGGAGTCAGGCAAGACAATTCATCAACAATTTGAATTGAATGAGATTGAACTTGCCTGTTCTCCTGGTGTGTGGCATTACCTGCTGCATCTGGAGCACAAACAGCCCTCTCCATGTCCGTGGCGGGCCTGGGCTCCTCTGTGGGTTGAGGAGGAGCCTCCTCAGCAGGCACAGAGGTGGGCAGAGCTGGGGGAGTGGTGGCCCGACCCACATCAGTGGATGAATGTGCAGAGGAGAAGGAGGTGGCTGCAGCTATGGAGGAAGTGGATGCTGGTGAGGCCGCTGGGAGGGAAAATGGCTCAGCTGCAGAATTCTCCTCCCACTGTGAAGGAAAGGTTGCTGACGGAAATGTGGTGCTGGTCTTCTGCTGGGGTCTCCGGAACCGGCGGCGACGAGAGCGAGCCAGAGGCGTGGACCCGTCGTGGAGATGCGGAGGTTCCGAGGTTTGAGAACACTCAGTCATGGGCACGTACTCAGGCTCCCTCGAAGAAAACTCCTCCAAATCCAAAGCCAAAGCCATCCGGGAGGAGCCACGGCTTCACCTTCAGGAGGAGATCTGTCTCCGCCAACAGCACCTGTCTTCGCTCCTCCAGATCCTCGACTGATGGAGCGGGCCAGGGCTCAGGAGGAGGACGCTTAAAGTGCTGATGACACGTTTTTGACATTTTTTAGCATGTTGTGTTAACCCAAAAGTCATTGTCTATGATCAATATAATATTTACAACAGTGCCTGCATAAACTAGTAATCATCAAAAAACTGCAGCCGCTGACTGGACTGTGGTGCCGCCCACCAAATTAAGTGCGGCACCCCAATGACGTAATCGATAGAACGGACTCCGGTGTTGTTAACTAGAATGACAGCAGCTTTGTAGCTCACAGTTTCTCTGGTTTCTTGTTTTAATTTTATGGCTATGCATTCGCGTTGTGTTGCAGGCTCAGATAAACAGTAGGCAATGAAAGACCACATCACACGCTTCAGCTCCAACTGTCATAAGCCTCCTCGTGCGCACCTCGTGCACTTTTATGCAGGAGGAGCGCAGAGGAGGGGAAGGATTAATGGATTTACGCGCAGCTTTGACCTACTTTCTCTGATCGCACGCCGGTCCGGGCACGTCCCCTCTCTCATTATCAGCAGCTGATTCCCCTCCCGCTGATCATGTTTCCCGGTCCTTGCCCAGGTGCTTCTAATCACACCATCACCAGCAGTGTGTGTACTTCACAGCCGTTTGCCAGTCATCTGTGCTGTTTGTCTGCCAGTATTTTCATCAGTCTCACGATGTGTTAGTCACTCCATGTTCACTATGGTTCTCGTGCGTCCTTGAAGCGATGTCGGCCCTATATAAGAGCGCACGGAGGGTCATGATGAATGGATTTACGCGCAGAATTCACCACAGCACATGTATTGAACATAAGAATGATGACCACAGTTCCCAAAAAGGTGAAGACTTACAAAAATAAACAGAAACACTTACAGTTGGCGTTCGGGGCTGACATCGCCCAGCGAACATGGAGAGGAGACACGTTAACCACGGTTGCGTCCCAGGGCCAGCATCGCTTCAAGGGGCGCAACAGAATCACGGCTGTGTGGAGTGGCTAACATGTTGTGATAGTGTTGGCAATATTGGCAGGCTGACAACACGGTAGATGATGCACACAAAACATGAACAGCTGACTGTCACAGAGAGAGGGCGCATGTGTTGGACCAGCGAATCTTGGACAGTGCCCACCTGAAAGTGGCTCAAAACGCACATAAAACACATGCACAAAACAAAAACAAGAACTCAAAATATAATCCATAATAAACCCAATGCCTGAGCCACAGAGAATGCACTGCTATGATTTTATTGAAAAATCGGGTTTAAAAAAATTATATTTTTGAACAAATAATTTGTTGCAATATCTGTAACAAAAGAATAACACTGGTGTTCCCCTGCCATGTGTTTGTTGCTGCTGCTGCGGCGGGCATGTGTGCCTCTCCACTGTCACTCTCTGAGTCTGACTCGCTTGGCACAATGCCCGCTTGGTACAGCTCAAACCTATATGGTCTGATGCCCCCAGATTCTTCATTGTCATCCAATTCTTCGGAACTATAATTGTCGGAAGATTGGACAACACAAACCAATTCCAGACTTCATGTGCTGGAACCATCGTCAATGTTTTCAAATGCTTCCATCCTGTGTGTACAATGAGCAGCCAAGCGCTGTGTTCTGTCGATGACGGGACTACATGGCAGCGGGGTTTTCCAGCCACTGACGTAATTGGTGACGTGGCACTCAAGAAAACGGATATTCGCGTGAAAAAAAGCCTGTTTGACTTAGAACTGCACAGACCAACCTATTTTGTCATATTGAATTCATATTGAATCAGCACTTTAAGGCTTCTTGTGGTGGGAACGCTTCCTCTTCGCTGGAGACGGCTCAGGCGTCGGAACCTCCTCCATTGGCTCATCCCACGTCAGCGAGTATATGGAAAGGAGAATTTCAGTTGCTGGGATTCGCAGCCACCTGGGGCGTCGAAGAGGAGTGGTTGGGCTATGGTTTGTGGGACCGACCTGCTCCGCACATGGAGGAGGAGGCAGTTTGGGACATTGACTAGCTCGGTATTATGGGAGGAGTGCAAGTGTAAATGTAGAGTGCCATCTCGGGCAGGTTCCGATGCCAGTGTCCAAGCTGAATGTGGGAACTGGATGGCACAGCGGAACGCCCAGGACGGCTGATGGAGCTAAGACACTAGCTCCCTCGACTTCCGGAGTTGGTTCAAGTGATACCGTGAAGCGAGGAGCTGCAGGGGCTGTGCCGGCGTTTAGGAGGAAAGAGAGCAGGGCAGGACCAGCAGGCGCGATTTTACAACGTGCCAAACATCGACACCGGAGATCAAGGAGGACTCCGGACCGGGTCGGTGATGAGATTCGACCCAAGGCGGGAGCCCGGTTACAACATGATGGTTGTCAGAAGCCCAGTCGAGCCCCACTGCACATCGGTGAAGAGGTCTGGCCCAGGGTAGAAGCTCGAGAGAGGGACGTGCACGAGAAAAGAAAATGACGAGATGATCAGGGGTGGCTGTGGGTGGTGACTGCCCGGCAGGAAGGCTACTTAAGACTGTCAATGAATTCATGACAGTCAATTCATGACAATGAATCGTGGAGACACCCTAACGAGCTGCGGCAAGTGGATGAGAGGAAACGCCTACGTGGCTCATCCTCAGAGAAGAAAAGGCGAAGGCGCTCTGGGAGGGATCCGCCAGATGGAAATCCATGGGGTGGGTCTCCCATTGGGACTGTAAGGTGACTGTGTGTGTGTGTGGGGAGGGGGGGGGCGGCTGTTGGCATGATGTGGTGGTGTTGCTGATATGCCATTTTACCCCAAGTCACATAGTTAATATGTACTGGTTGCATTTTTGCCCTGTGTTGTTTATAAAAAAAAAAAAAAAACAACTAACACTGTCTGTATTATGTTTGATAAGTTGAAGTGTCGAAGTTGTGGGGTGGGTGTGTTGGGGTGGGGGCTGGTTTTAGTTTTTAGGAACACGGCCATTTTGTTTTATGGGTTTCAAAGACAGCAGAATAACCCGTCTAGCCGTGTTGAGGTGGGTTGGCAGTCTACCTGGCCCCCTCTAGTTTATGTTGTGTGAATGGATAGGCCTGTTTATATTTATCTCTGTACATAAGTATTATTACTATTAGCGCATGAGTCGGGTTTAAATTTGGGAGGGCCTAATTGGTGTGCTTGGCATTTTTCTACAGGGGGTGGAAAGCGTGGTGTACCAATATGGCATCTAGTGTACCCTGGGTGTAGTGGAGGTGACGGCCCCGCCTTTCCGGTTCTACCGTCACCAGGGGTATAAAGGGCAAACACGGAAGAGCTCTTCCTCATTCGTCGTTGAGCCCTTGGCCTGTATGGAGCACCTGTTGTTGTTCTTGTTTGATATAATAAAGTTACGTTCACTGCACCTCCAGCTTGGTTATGCAGCATACGAGTTATGAACATAACAGTAGTAACCCGAGGTTTGCTGTTCTGATGCCAAAATGTCAGAACACTGGCAAATCAATCTGTGGCTTTGAGGATTACGGGTAGCTGGGAGTCTACAAATCAACTGCTTATTGTTAACAATGAGGGATAACGATAAGACACCAAAACAATAATGTCTAACTTCATCTGAAAGCACCTGGACAGGTGAGTGTGCTGAATGAAGCCAACCTTTAGCTAATGCTAAATCAAATTAGATCACATATTTAAAAAAAAACAGAAAAACAAACAGGAGAAATTAAGCTGAGGGCTCTGTGAATAATTTATGGGCTGAAGTGGATAAACATGGATGATAAGTGTTATGAAGATGACCATCTGCACAGCTCTATTTAAGCAGACCACTGCAGCGGTCTTGCGTCCAGAAACGATCACCTTCATCTGTGTTTTCCTCCCCGGGTAGTCCCCGGCATCTTCAGTTAGTTTTGTGTTTTTGTATTGTGGGTTCTGGTACACTGTTGTAATTTAAACATGCAAACTTACCAGCTGTGCTTGCCGTCCTCCTTTACCTGAATTAAGGAGTTCATTATGGCTGTGTTGTGAGACATGTATATGTTGGACACTGCATATGTGATTTAACCTCACGATGAAGGAGAGCCAGCCCCCTGCGGTGCGGAGCCACAGAGCCTGGACCCCCTGCGGAGGACAGGGGACAGAAGACTTCCTGACCACTGAGGCTCGAGAGGAGAGAAGGGGGAGTTATGTAAATAAAAGGCTAATGAGTGTGAATAAAGAGACTTTGATATGGATGTGTGATTTCCCCCGCGAGGGAAATGGTTTGATGTGAGGATGTTTAAATGAGAGAACTTTGGTGTGTTCACTCTCTTTGTTCGCTGCTCAGGAATGAGAGCAGACAGTGGAATGGTTACTTGAAATAAACTGAAATTAAAGGCAATTCGGTTTCGTTATTCAAGTCTCCCCACATTGGTGACTGACGACGTTGAGAATGAACGAAGAAATTCTCAGGGTCCCGGACTCACAGCGCTCAGAGCTGACGAGCGCAGTGGCCGTTAAGCTGCCTGATTTCTGGCAGGATAACCCACGGTCGTGGTTTCTGCAAGCAGAGTCGCAGTTCGCGCTCGCAGGAGTAACGGTGGATGACACTAAGTTCCACCATGTCATCGCTAAACTGGACAACAGCACAGCTCGGTGCGTGCAGAGCTTAGTGGAGCAGCCACCCGCGACCGACAGGTACGGCAAGCTGAAATCCACCCTCATCAAGTTTTTCACCCCCTCGGCTGAAGTGAGGGCGAGGAGGATCCTGTCTTTGCTAGACCAAGGTGGACACAGGCCGAGCGCCCTGATGGAGGAGATGATACAGCTGAGAGGGTTGGACAACGATGATTTCATTTTTCAGTTCATCTTCCTCTCCAACCTCCCGGCGCATGCGAGAAGCATGCTGGCCGGCAAAAAGTGTCACACCCTGGAGGAGTTCCGGGAGCTGGCCCAGGAGGCAGATGGGATCCTGGATGCCTGCAGCGGGCAAGCAACCACAGCGGCGACCCGAGACAGCGGGGAGCCAGAGGCGGCAGAACCAGACTGGCCGACGACGGCGGCAACACGGCCGCGACGAGGTGGAGCCAATAGCCCGGCGGCAGAGGCGCGGTCACGACACAGCGGAGGAGAAGATCTCTGCTTTTACCATCGGAGGTTCGCAGAGAAGGCACGCAGGTGTGTGCCGCCCTGCATCTTCAGGAGTTCGGGAAATGGCAAGACCGGGGGTCGCTAGCAGCTTCGACCCTCGGAGAACGCAACAAGCTGCTCTACATCACGGATGCGCGCTCCGGACGAGAGTTCCTCATCGACACCGGAGCACAAGTGAGCTTCATCACCCCAACATACGCGGACCGGGTGGCTGGACCCCACGGTAGCGGAGCTACAGCAGCAAATGGCTCGAACATCAACACCTACGGGAGAAGGACCTTGCCTTTGTGCTTACATGGCCGCACATATGAATGGACTTTTGTAATAGCGGCGGTGAGTTTCAACATGTTGGGCGCGGATTTTTTGTGTTCACACAATCTGTTAGTTGATCTTGCTAATAGACGGCTGGTAAATGCACTCTCTTTTTACTCTCTCCCCTGCTCAGCTCGAGTGTCCCCGCCACCAGTACAGACCCACGTCGCTACGGCAGGTGGTAAGTTTCACACACTCCTCACCCAATTTCCAGCGCTCACTGTGCCCACTTTTTCAGCGACGGTCGCGAAGCACGGGGTGAAACACTTTATCCCCACGTCTGGTCCTCCCGTGTTTGCAAAAGCTCGGCGCTTGGATGCAGTTAAGCTCGCCATTGCGCGCGAGGAGTTCGCCAGCCTGGAGAGGCTGGGCATCGTTCGTAGGTCGAAGAGCCCGTGGGCTTCGCCGCTGCACATGGTACCGAAAGCCGATGGCTCCTGGAGACCGTGCGGGGATTACCGCAGGCTAAACAACGCTACGGCGCACGATCATTATCCCATCCCGCACATTCAGGATTTTTCGGTGCACCTGGCGGGGGCGCGCATTTTTTCAAAGATTGATCTAGTTCGCGGCTATCACCAAGTCCCGGTCCAACCGGAGGACATTCCTAAAACAGCGGTAATAACCCCGTTCGGACTTTTCGAATTTTTACGCATGCCGTTTGGTCTCAAAGGGGCAGCGCAAACATTTCAGCGGATGATGGATGCCGTGTTACGCGATCTCCCTTTCGTGTTTGTGTACCTCGACGACATTTTGGTCGCGAGTACTTCAGAGGACGAACACGAAACGCACCTCACAGCAGTTTTTAGGAGGCTGGGAGAGCACGGCTTAATAGTTAACCCAGCCAAGTGCCAGTTCGGCGTCGAGCGGATCGATTTTTTGGGTCACCGCGTCTCCCCGGAGGGAGCGGTTCCGTTACCAGAGAAAGTACGCGCGGTAGCGGATTTTCCCCGTCCACAAACGGTCAAATCACTACAGGAATTCTTGGGGATGGTGAATTTTTATAACCGATTCCTGCCCCACGCAGCTCAAATCATGCAACCGTTATATGCCGCGCTCAAAAAACAAAAACCGACCCAGGCGGTCGAATGGTCCCCGGAGCGGGAGCGCGCGTTCACAGAGGTTAAAAAAGCCTTGGCTGACGCTGCGCTCCTGGCCCACCCAGACCCTGCAGCATGTATCGCGCTGACGACAGACGCTTCAGATTTAGCCATAGGGGCCGTTATTGAGCAACAGGTAGCCGGAGTTTGGCAGCCTTTGGCTTTCTTTAGCAAATCTTTAAGCGTGGCTGAACGAAAATACAGCGCGTTTGACAGAGAACTGTTGGCGCTGCATTTGGCTATTCGTCATTTCCAGTTCTGGCTGGAAGGACGGTGCTTCACCGCTTATGTGGACCACAAGCCGCTCACATACGCCATGGCCAAAATTTCAGATCCGTGGTCCGGCAGGCAGCAGAGGCAGCTGGCCGCAATCTCGGAATTTACCACTGACATTAGGCACGTCCCGGGCAAATTCAATGTAGTAGCGGATTGTCTCTCACGCGCGTTCATGACCCCAACACGCGCAGAGGCAGAACGGGCCACCGTGACCGCGCCACAGGAGAGCGGCACGGTGGCGCGCGCAGCCCCGGTGCACGTGGGTATAGATTACGCAGCCATGGCAGCGGACCAGGGGGCGGACGCAGACGTGCGCGCGCTCCAGTCTGGACCAACAGGGTTGAGGCTGGAGAGCAAGTGTTTACAAACCGGTATGCCCCCCCTGATCTGCGACATGTCGACGGGGCGCCCGCGTCCGGTGGTTCCGGCCACGTGGCGCCGCCGTGTTTTTGACTCGGTCCACTCACTGGCGCACCCGGGGGTGCGCGCGTCGGTGAAACTAGTGGCGGAAAAGTTTGTTTGGCCGTGCCTGCGCAAGCACGTGAAGGAATGGGCAAAAACCTGCATTTCCTGTCAACGGGCCAAAATTCACAGGCACACAAGAGCCCCGTTAGAACCGTTCCGCATTCCGGCCAGAAGGTTCGACCATGTGCACGTCGACCTTGTGGGCCCCCTACCGGCATCACAGGGGTTCACGTATCTTTTGACAATGGTGGACCGCACCACACGTTGGCCGGAAGTGGTCCCACTTGCGACGACCACGGCCGCGGAGGTGGCTCGCGTTTTTTTAACGGCTTGGGTGGCGCGCTTCGGGGTTCCGTCGGACATTATGTCCGATAGAGGACCGCAATTCATCTCTGAGCTGTGGTCAGCGATGGCCAACAGCTTAGGAGCCAAAATTCACCGCACTACGGCTTACCACCCTCAGGCCAATGGTTTATGCAAGCGTTTTCATAGGTCTTTGAAGGCAGCACTCAGAGCGTCGCTCACGGATGCAGATTGGGTAAATAAACTTCCATGGGTTTTATTAGGGTTGCGTTCTGCGCCTAAAGAGGACTTAGACGCCTCCCCAGCGGAGCTGGTATTCGCACAAACTCTGAGGCTGCCGGGCGAGTTTTTACCAGAGCACCCAGAGCCCCCACCTCTCTCGGCTCTGGGACCGTTAGTCGGCACGGGGGCAGACACGCTCCCGGGTCCGGTTCATCACGCTTTTCCACGAGTTTTCGTCCCCAAGGCTTTGAAAAATGCCGATTTCATTTTTGTCAGGCGCAAAGCCCTTAAAGCAACGCTCAAACCACCTTACGAAGGGCCATTTCGAGTGCTGGAGGCAGGTGATAAGCAATTTGTGCTAGATTTTGGAGACAGAAAAGAGACAGTCAGTATTGACAGACTAAAACCTGCTTTTGTCATGAAGGACGTGTCTGTACCGGTCGCAGTGGCGCCTCGACGAGGCAGGCCCCCGCAGAGGGCAATTAATCACTCTTTTCCTCAGTCAACAGAGCCGAAGCAGAAAAGCACCGCAGGCAAGGCGGGGCCCTCTCACAGCAGATTCGGCAGACGGCTGAAGCCCAAGCGGCGCACAGACTGAATGTTGGTGTTGATTATTCAGTAGTGAGTAAGGTGCTATTAAATTTTAGGAATTAGTCTGTTCTTCATCGTTTGGGGGGGGTTATATGGCTGTGTTGTGAGACATGTATATGTTGGACACTGCATATGTGATTTAACCTCACGATGAAGGAGAGCCAGCCCCCTGCGGTGCGGAGCCACAGAGCCTGGACCCCCTGCGGAGGACAGGGGACAGAAGACTTCCTGACCACTGAGGCTCGAGAGGAGAGAAGGGGGAGTTATGTAAATAAAAGGCTAATGAGTGTGAATAAAGAGACTTTGATATGGATGTGTGATTTCCCCCGCGAGGGAAATGGTTTGATGTGAGGATATTTAAATGAGAGAACTTTGGTGTGTTCACTCTCTTTGTTCGCTGCTCAGGAATGAGAGCAGACAGTGGAATGGTTACTTGAAATAAACTGAAATTAAAGGCAATTCGGTTTCGTTATTCAAGTCTCCCCACATTCATGACACATATAATGCTACTACCAATCTCTAATGTCTCTCAGAAACTGAGCCTTTGTGGCTTATATATTCATACCTGCATATGTGTAAGCGCAAAGACACGTTTGAGATTACATACGTGGCTGACCTCACGCCCTAGAAGAGGACAATGGGCCTGGACCGCCTGCGGAGAACACCTGGACATGGAGACGCGGCGGCAGAGGCCTGAAAGGACTTCCTGACCCCCTGGGGGCCAGGTGGGAGACTGGAGGACACGGAGGGGGGTTAGAGGCAAGAGGGGGATGTAACAAGGATGTGTGATTAAGTCTTTGTTGTCACTGGTATAAATAGAGAGGTCCTGACTGCGTTCAGCCTCTTATGTTTTCTGAGAGATTTGATGGGGATGTGACTTCATGAATAAAACCTGAATTATGAAACTATTCAGCTTCTTCATTTCACGCTCCCCACATTGGTGACCAGTTACGTGAATATGGATGAACGGACGGCACAAGCGAATGCCGTCGCCATCAAACTACCAGAGTTCTGGCAGAATGACCCGAACTCGTGGTTCCTCCATGCCGAGGCGCAGTTCTCGCTCGCAGGAATAACGGCGGACAACACTAAGTTCTACCACATCATCGCCAAACTCGATCCCCGCACTACGGGATGCGTGCGGAGTGTGGTACAGCAGCCGCCCGCCGACGACAAATACGGCGAGTTGAAGGCTGCCCTCATCGAGTGTTTCGCGCCTTCAGCCGAAGAGAGGGCCAAGAGGCTCATCGCTGTGTACGGCCAAGGAGGGCGCAGACCGATCGCCCTGATGGAGGACATGCTTCACTTGAGGGAGTCAGACAACGACAACTTCCTCTTCAAACAAATCTTCCTCAGCAACTTCCCGACGCACACGAGAGGGACTTTGTCCAACATGCGTGGTGAGACTCAGCGGGATTTCCGTGCGATGGCCCGGGAGGCGCAGCGACTCCTCAACTCCTGCGGCGAGCAGGCGACCACAGCTGCAGCGGCAGATCTCAGCGAGGTGACCCCGGGTAACGAGGAGCCGGAGACGACCGGGCTGTACCCACCCACCATGGCAGCGGCGCGGCCACGACGCAGCGGAGGAGATGGCCTCTTTTTTTATCACCGGCGTTTCGCAGAGAAGGCACACAGGTGTGTGCCGCCATGCAGTTACAAGAGCTCGGGAAACTTCAAAGCTGAGAACCGGTAGCAGCTTCGGCTCTCGGCGAGGCAAATAAGCTGCTTTACATCAAGGATGAGAGCTCCGGGCGGCATTTCCTCATAGACACCGGGGCTCAGGTGAGCTTCATCACCCCGACCTACGCTGACCGGGTGGCTGGCCCCCGCAGCAACGGGGCAACTGCGGCGAACGGCTCGAGCATCAACACCTACGGAGAAAGGACTTTGTCTTTACACGGCCGCGCTTACCATTCCTACCTTTACGGCAACAGTTGCGAAACACGGGGTGGAGCATTTTATCACTACAGTGGGCCCCCCCATCTTCGCTAAAGCTCGGCGTTTAGATGCGGCTAAACTCTCCATTGTACGCGAAGAGTTCGCCAGCCTGGAAAAGCTGGGCATTATTCGCCGTTCGAAGAGCCCATGGGCTTCGCCGCTACATATGGTCCCTAAAGCTGACGGCTCCTGGAGACCTTGCGGCGACTACCGCAGACTAAATAACGCCACGGAGCATGACCGCTACCCAATTCCGCACATTCAAGATTTCTCGGTGCATCTGGCGGGGGTGCGCATTTTTTCTAAAATAGACCTGGTCCGCGGTTACCATCAGGTGCCAGTCCAGCCCGAAGATGTCCCTAAAACAGCGGTAATAACCACTTTCGGACTTTTTGAATTTTTGCGCATGCCTTTTGGCCTTAAAGGCGCCGCACAAACATTCCAGCGCATGATGGATGCTGTGCTGCGAGACCTAAACTTTGTGTTTATCTACCTCGACGACATTTTGGTCGCTAGTTCTTCAGAGGAACACGAAAAACACCTCACTACCGTTTTTCGGAGGTTGGGGGAGCATGGGTTAATAATTAATCCGGCCAAGTGCCAGTTTGACGTGGCGCAGATCGATTTTTTGGGGCATCGCGTCTCCCCAGAAGGGGCGATTCCGTTACCGGACAAGGTGCGCGCAGTGGGAGATTTTCCCCGCCCACAAATGGTCAAATCGTTACAGGAGTTTTTGGGGATGGTAAATTTTTATAACCGTTTTCTACCCCGCGCAGCGCAGCTCATGCAGCCATTATACGCCGCGCTCAAAAAACAAAAACCCTCCAATCCGGTCAAGTGGTCCCCGGAGCAGGAGCGTGCATTCGCGGAGGTAAAAAAAGCCCTGGCTGACGCCACGCCGCTCCCTCATCCAGACCCTTCGGCCTGCATAGCCCTTACTACCGATGCATCAGATGTTGCCATAGGGGCGGTCGTGGAACAGCACGTCGCCGGGGTCTGGCAACCGCTGGCGTTTTTTAGCAAATCCTTAAACGATACCGAGCGCAAATACAGCACTTTTGACAGAGAGCTGTTAGCGCTCCATTTGGCCACCCGCCATTTCCAGTTCTGGCTGGAAGGTCGGCGTTTCACTGCGTTTGTTGACCATAAACCACTCACTTTTGCGATGTCTAAAGTTTCAGAGCCTTGGTCAGGTCGGCAACAGAGGCAACTGGCAGACATGCTCCCGGGCCCCGTTCATCACACTTTTCCACGGGTTTTTGTTCCTCAGGCTTTAAAGAATGCCAAGTTCGTTTTTGTTAGACATGATGCTTTAAAACCGACCCTCCGGCCACCATATGATGGACCATTTAGAGTGCTGGAAACCGGTGATAAGCAGTTTGTGCTAGATTTAGGAGACAGGAAAGAGACAGTCAGTATTGACAGACTTAAGCCTGCTTTTGTGATGAACGATGAGTCTGTACGGGTGGCGAGAGCACCTCGGCGTGGTAGACTCCCCAGGGACCACATCTCGGCCCCCCGCAGGGGTCAAATAACCATTCTCTTCCTCAGACTGCAGATTCCTTGCAGGACAGCGCCGCTGAGACGGCAAAACCTGCGTACAGCAGATTCGGAAGACGGTTGAAACCCAGACGACGTACGGACTGATGTTTGATGGAATCATGTGGTATAAGCTATGCTGTTGGTGTTATCACTGAAATTTTTGATCAGGTTGTATAGACTATGCCGCAAGAGTTATCACTGATATGTTAATGTGATCATGCTGTGTAGGCTGTGCTGTTGACGTGGTTCCTGAATTTCCTTTTTAATCTGAGCACGTAGTATAGTTATGCCATTCATGCCATCCTGTATAATTTTTTTTTTTTTTTTTTTTTTGGAAACCCGAATGTATGGTCCATTCTTCGGCGTTTGGGGGGGGGGGGGGGCGTTGGCTTATATATTCATACCTGCATATGTGTAAGCGGAAAGACACGTTTGAGATTACATACGTGGCTGACCTCACGCCCTAGAAGAGGACAATGGGCCTGGACCGCCTGCGGAGAACACCTGGACATGGAGACGTGGCGGCAGAGGCCTGAAAGGACTTCCTGACCCCCTGGGGGCCAGGTGGGAGACTGGAGGACATGGAGGGGGGTTAGAGGCAAGAGGGGGATGTAACAAGGATGTGTGATTAAGTCTTTGTTGTCACTGGTATAAATAGAGAGGTCCTGACTGCATTCAGCCTCTTATGTTTTCTGAGAGATTTGATGGGGATGTGACTTCATGAATAAAACCTGAATTATGAAACTATTCAACTTCTTCATTTCACGCTCCCCACACCTTCACCCAATAACTGTACAACAGATTTTTGAAATAAGGGCTGACCCGGCTAGCTAGTTGAGCTAGCACAGGCTAAAAACAATTGCAAATTTACGAGCTTTTGCTGCATAAACAAGAAAAAAGGCTGACGAAATAAAACAAGATCACAGACTACAGAATCTACCTGTTAACTTAAGTGGTAAAATGACCAAAACAATGGCCATTCATTAACTTACCCGGGATTATTAAGCAGATACTCCATGAAATGAATGGTGGTCTATGGGGAAAGTTCCATTGTTTGGAACTATTCGCTGCTCCATGACCCACATGACTTCCGCCTTTCATAGTTTCTATAGAAGTCTACCGGAGTGTCACAACTCTCACATTATATGCCATTGATGGTACCCATGTGGGCCACATGTAAATTGGACCAATCAGCAGCCAGCCACACACAATATCAAGTGATGGACATAGAATGTGACCAATTAACAACAATGTGATCTTTTTTATTGGCTCATGATAGGCCCCTGATCTTCATAGGCCCCTGGGCCTCAGCCCAGCCTAGTCCGTTCATTAAGGCGACCTTGGGGCTACTCTATTTGGACTGCTGCCCCTGTGATGCAGACCCCCGGAAAAGCGGTAGTGGATGGATGGATGGATGGATCACTGTCTTCCTCTGGGAGATGTGGCGGTGGGGGGGGGGCTTCGTGTTGGCCATCATCAGATGTAGTGTCTGTTCATAGCTGACAGGCTGTTTGGAGAAATTAAAATATGAGGAAGAACACTCGTCACCTCGGTGGAGGTTTGTGCAACTGATGCCTAGTGCACTATCACTTTAATAAGATAAGCCTTTATTAGTCCCACAATGGGGAAATTCCAGGATTGCAACAGCACAGGGATAGCAACACTCAGAGCAACAATCAGAAGGCAAGAAAAAACAAGAGCAGCTAGTATACACTACCGTTCAAAAGTTTGGGGTCACTTAGAAATTTCCCTATTTTTGAAAGAAAAGCACTGTTTTTTTCAATGAAGATAACTTTAAACTAATCAGAAATACACTCTAATATCTAATATACATTGCTAATGTGGTAAATGACTATTCTAGCTGCAAATGTCTGGTTTTTGGTGCAATATCTACATAGGTGTATAGAGGCCCATTTCCAGCAACTATCACTCCAGTGTTCTAATGGTACAATGTGTTTGCTCATTGCGTCAGAAGGCTAATGGATGATTAGAAAACCCTTGTGCAATCATGTTAGCACAGCTGAAAACAGTTTAGCTGGTTAGAGAAGCTATAAAACTGACCTTCCTTTGAGCAGGTTGAGTATCTGGAAAAAATTATTATTACAAATACAAATCATTATTTCTAACCTTGTCAATGTCTTGACTATATTTTCTATTCATTTTACAACTCATGGTGGTAAATAAGTGTGACTTTTCATGGAAAACACAAAATAATTGTCTGGGTGACCCCAAACTTTTGAACGGTAGTGTATATATATATATATATATATATATATATATATATATATATATATATATATATATATATATATATATACAGTATATTTATATATATTAATTAATATATATTTATACTTTTGAACGGTAGTGTGTGTATATATATATATATATATATATATATATATATATATATATATATATATATATATATATATAGTAATATGTACATATGTACACTACCGTTCAAAAGTTTGGGGTCACCCAGACAATTATTTTGTGTTTTCCATGAAAAGTCACACTTATTTACCACCATGAGTTGTAAAATGAATAGAAAATATAGTCAAGACATTGACAAGGTTATAAATAATGATTTGTATTTGAAATAATAATTTTGTCCAGATACTCAACCTGCTCAAAGGAAGGTCAGTTTTATAGCTTCTCTAACCAGCTAAACTGTTTTCAGCTGTGCTAACATGATTTCACAAGGGTTTTCTAATCATCCATTAGCCTTCTGACGCAATGAGCAAACACATTGTACCATTAGAACACTGGAGTGATAGTTGCTGGAAATGGGCCTCTATACACCTATGTAGATATTGCACCAAAAACCAGACATTTGCAGCTAGAATAGTCATTTACCACATTAGCAATGTATATTAGATATTAGAGTGTATTTCTGATTAGTTTAAAGTTATCTTCATTGAAAAAAACAGTACTTTTATTTCAAAAATAAGGAAATTTCTAAGTGACCCCAAACTTTTGAACGGTAGTGTATATATATAGACACACAGTGCGGAGCATTGTGGTTGGTGGATGTGCAGCAGAAAGTCTAAGCTCTCTCTCTCTCCGCGGATGCGGCGGGCCAGCTGGATGTCTTTGGGCATGATGGTGACCCTCTTGGCGTGGATGGCGCACAGGTTGGTGTCCTCGAAGAGACCCACCAGGTAGGCCTCGCTGGCCTCCTGCAGAGCCATGACGGCGGAGCTCTGGAAGCGCAGGTCGGTCTTGAAGTCCTGAGTGATCTCCCTCACCAGGCGCTGGAAGGGCAGCTTACGGATGAGCAGCTCCGTGGATTTCTGGTAGCGACGGATCTCTCTCAGAGCCACGGTACCGGGCCTGTAACGGTGAGGCTTCTTCACTCCGCTGGTGGCCGGAGGGCTTTTTCAAGCAGCCTTGGTGGCTAGCTGCTTCCTGGGGGCTTTTCCTCCAGTAGATTTACGGGCGGTCTGCTTGGTTCTTGCCATCGCTCTTTATTGTTCTGTCTTATATTTCTTGCACACTGCCTAAACTCCAGCCCGGCACCCATGTCGTTTTCACTTCAGTTCCCCAGTATGTCGAGTTTCTCCGTTAGCACCGGGTGGCGGTTGAGTGCTAGCTAGCTCTTCCCTGCTGTATCGTCTCCTGCTGTAAACAGAGGCTCCGTCCGCCGACTCGGGAGACCTTTGGGGCGATTTGTGTGTCCGTGATATATATAGAGTGAAAGGTGTGCCGGATCAGAAAGTTATCACCGGATCAGAAAGAAGAAGGAAGATAAAAAGACTCAGAATTGAGCCGCTGTTGCAAAAGGCAGCCGACTCGTGTGGCACCGGAACCAGAAGAGTTCACACATCACATTCGCATGACTGTAACATTATTTTGTTATGTTTATTTTTTTTTGGGGGGGGGGGTTGATTCCTTGTTTTTATTTTTATTTTTTTGTCTTGATGTTCAAAACAATCAATCAGTCAGTTGTTTGTTAATGATGAACAGCTGATATATTCTGTACTGATCATAAAAACCCTGTGATGCAGCTGATTTTTGAGTGCATGTGTGCATGTGTTTCCATCACCTTCTCTCAGGGTTACATCTGCACCCCTGTGCTCCTCAATCAGCTCTAATGGATCCTCTGGCTCTGACTCAGCCTGCCTGCGCACTGATCGTGATACTAAGACAGGGCACACTAGACAGGGCGGGGCCAAGGCTGATATCTGTCCTGATGAGCTAAGTGCTACGATGACCCTCCCAACATTATTTTCCCGCATCTTTGTCCTTTGTTTCTTTCCTTGTGCTTTACCATTTTAAGTCCTCAGTGCTGCAGCTTTGATCTAATTCTGTATCCTTAAATACAATGGCATTTTAACAGTTCACAGCCAGTAATTTAAAATATACTCTGTAAATATGAATGCTCATGACAAACTGCATGACAGGTATTTAACATAATTCAGTCTGTGTCACCCACCCCCATCACCATCCTGACTGGGACCCTTGTGTAAGTGAATGATTCACATGGGTCCCATCCACCATCGCCCCTGTCAACATTTTCATTCAGAGAGTGAACGGGACCCCTGGGGCAGATGTGCACTTTTCAAATATGTGTGTATGTGTGTTTTTGTGAGTGTGTCTATATGGCTTCTACATTATTCTCTGTACTGATTTTCTATGGGAAGAGGGGGAAAAAGACCGTCCATCCATCAGGCCTCCTTCTTCCTGACTTTAGAAAAGAGCTGAGCCTGTTGTGACTCAGTCAGACCTTACACAGTCATAAACCTGCATGACAGAATGAGAATAAGAAATAAATATGATAGATAGATAGATAGATAGATAGATAGATAGATAGATAGATAGATATCCCACTTATCGAACCATAAATCATTTTAAGCCATTGTGTAAGGTTATGCATTACTTTGCAATAAACCAGTGGGTGATATTGCTATGGCTACTAATAAATTCATGTTTGAAATATAATCTAATTACTCAAATCTAAACAAAATGCTAAATACTGCAACATAAAATGAAGGACTTGCAAATAGTCTGCATATCCACTCTCTGGAAAGAAAAATGCACGTATAGAGCCAAATTTCACATGCATGTGGTTTTTCATTTCTCGTTCTGAGTCTCTACACAATGACCACCATGCACTGGAATGATCTGATTGTTATTGATCGTCTTAAGTTGATCCCCACCCACCACTAACATCTGTTCTTGCAGCCCCATGTTGAGTCACAGCTTTAATTTCATATTAGTAAAGCTGAATCAAGGCTTGGACTCATTAACAATTTTTAGATTTGCTAATTGTAGAGCAGTTGTCTCATTCTTGTAGTGAGCTCCAGACAGTCTACCTGCAGACGACCAGAATGGAACGAAGCTGCTCCTATAATTAAGTTCTCCTGGCTGATTGGATTAGAGCAGCAGTTACATTCATTTCGTTGTAGATGCTGCTCAGTTGTTCAGACTAACGGAGGAGATGGAGAGATATATGAGAAACGATTAAATGTGACATTATCATATGGGTGTCTGTATGTGTACATTTATCTGCATTTGTTCATAATAAGGTTTATTTTTGTAAAATCATTTATTTTTCTATCTTTTCCTATATATATATTAATATACCACACACATACTGTCACATACATTTCCTTCTCAAACACATCCTCAATCACATACTTTGCTCCCTTTTCTTTCAATTAGCTGCCCTGTAATTAAATCACACGGGACATTACTTAAGGTCATAAATAGTAATCCACCAGTACCTCAATGCTCCATGTCTTTTTGGCCGCATCATCAAATTTGTTATATATTTAAGTATGCATTTTCCTTATTCTGGACTTGCAAGAAATATTAGAGTCCTACAGTAAAAAACAAAACAAAAAAAAAAACAAAAAAAAACATGCAAGGTGTTACATGTTCAGAGTGGTGCACCTTGAATTTGGAATTTAAAAATTATTACAGGTTTTGTCTAAATTGTTTTGAAAGTGAAACAGCAACATTACTTTGTAATCTGTGTCAAGCCAATTTTAACATTGCAGCAGGGATGAATGAAAGCAGATGGTGAAACTTCTCTGGAGACACTTGAGTCTGAACATTGACAAAGAGACTTGAGGAGCATCAGTATAAATAATCAGACGAAGCTGGAAGACTGAAGCGAGACATTTTAAAGATGTACTGCAGTGGATATAAATCCCCTTAAAACAAATATACTTTGTATAAAATGGTATCTTATTCAATTTCTTTCCACAAAAACCTTTAATGGTCTTACAGTTGCTTGTGAAAATCTTTTCCATTTTATTCGTCCTTCAAACGCTGGGATCTACTCTATGAATATTCTAAGTAGGCCCACCCATAGCCCATAGCCGGTGCTTAGTCCTGATTGGTTCACCTGTTTTAGTGACATCACAAAAATGGCTGTCTAAACTTAAGCTACTTAACCTAAGCTTAACTGAATTTTCACAGCAGAAAGACACAGACATGACACATAAGAGTGTTTTAGCTCTTGATATGTCTTGTAAGTCATAAAAAATGTTGCAGAGGTGTTAACAAGAGAACAAAAAATGATTTTGAATGGAATGTCACTTTAAAGCTGAATGAAAACTAAATACTTATTCTGAGTAGAGCAAACATGCAGTTATGGGGGACCCATGCTGTGGTATTCATCTCAGACTGAAAGACATGGAGATGCAGTAATTTCCTCTGACAGAAGAGCGTGGGGATTAAAGGGCTGGGGGACAAAAGGAATTGTCATGCGGGAATGAATTGTAATGAAGGACCTCGGGTAGCAGGGACGTGTGAGTGTTGTGATATAAAAGAGAGTCCCTGCTACATGATGTTAATGTTTTCTGATTCTGGAAAATGTGAGAGAGTGAATAAAGTTCATCTGCTCTGAATGCTTCGCCTGGTTATTCCTCTCTCCACACTGGTGACCCTTGACGAATAATGGAACATGAGGCGAACACGTCGGAGATGACCCGGACGGGAAGCCCCAGCAATGCGTGCGCCGTTTTGGTGAAACTACCAGACTTTTGGCTGCATGACCCGAAGTCTTGGTTCCTCCACACTGAGGCCCAGTTCGCGCTCCGGGGAATAACGGCAGATGACACCAGATATTACTACGTGGTCGCAGCGCTGGACGCTTGCACGACTCAGCAAGTAGCGAGCCTGCTCCAACAGCCCCCAGCCCACGACAAATACAGGGCTCTTAAAACTGCGCTGACCGGGCGCTAAACGTTCTCAGACTGCGAGAGAGCGGAGAGGCTCCTGACGTGCTCCGAGTTAGGAGACGGTTCGGCGGTTGAACTGATGGAGAAGATGGTGGCGTTGATGGGCATGGACGACGGGCATTTTCTATTTGCCCAGCGTTTCCTCCGGAACCTCCCAATGGTGGCAAGAGCGGTCCTTGCCAACTCACCATTGCTGGCCACGCGTGACTACCATGCACTAGCCCAGGAGGCAGATTGGATCATCCTCACCACCAGAGCCCTCACAGTGAACGCAGCAGCGTTGGAACCCAGCAAGACGGCCAGTGGAAGCAAGGAGCCAGCCATGGTAGCGGCAGCGGGGGCCAGGAAGCACCAGAGAGACACGCTCTGCTCCTACCACCGCCGTTTTGGAGAGGACGCACACCGATGCGTGCCACCGTGCCAATTCAAGCATTCGGGAAACGCCAGGACCGGCAGTCGGTAGCGGCTGGGACCGCCGGTGAAGAAAGAAAGCTGCTCTACGTGACAGACTCACGCTCGGGGAGACGGTTCCTCGTGGACTCCAGCTCCCAAAAGAGCCTCATCCTGCTGTCCTATGCCAACCGGCTAGCGGGAACTAGCGGCCCCGAGCTGATGGCCGCAAACAGCTCAGACATTAAGACTTTTGGTGAGAGGACACTGACTGTATCCCTGCACGGCCGTACGTACCAGTGGACATTCGTCATAGCGGCATGCAGTTTCCCAATCTTAGGCGCCGCAACGCTAGCCAACATCACAGCTCCAGGTGGTAAGCTCCACACACTGCTCACCCAGTTCCCAGCACTCACGGTCCTGATGTTTTCGGCAGCCATCACTAAACACAGGGTGGAGCACTTTATTACCACCACCGGGCCTGGACACAGCTAAACTGGCCATAGCGCGCGAGGAGTTTGCCAGCTTGGAAAGGCTGGGCATCATCAGACGATCAAACAGCCCATGGGCATCCCCACTACATATGGTCCCTAATGCCGAGGGTTCGTGGCGACCTTGTGGAGATTTCCGCAGATTAAACAATGGCACAGCGCACGACCGCTACCCGATCCCCCATATTCAGGATTTTTCCGTTCACCTCGCCGAGGCACGTATTTTTTCTAAGATAGACCTGGTTCGTGGTTACCACCAGGTCCCGGTGTGCGCTGAGGACATACCTAAAACGGCAGTAATAACCCCGTTTGGTCTGTTTGAGTTTTTACGCATGCTTTTCGGGTTAAAAGGCGTGGCACAGACATTCCAACGCATGATGGATGCAGTGTTGCGCAATTTGCCGTTTGTGTTCATCTACCTGGATGGTAAATGGCGCTCACTTTTATAGCGCTTTTTCTCATCTCTGGATGACCAAAGCGCTTTACAGATCCTGCTATCCACCCATTCACGCACACATTCACACACTGATGGCGGCAGAGCTGCCATACACACACAGGCGCTAGCCTGGACACCAGGAGCAACTGGGGGTTCAGTGACTTAATGACATCCAGTGTCCTGGATGACATCCTGGTGGCCAGCGCGTCAGAGGACAAACACGTAACCCACCTCAGGACGGTTTTCTGGAGGTTAGAGGAGCACGGGTTAATAATCAACCCGGCAAAATGCCAGTTCGGCGTGGCAGGGATCAATTTTTTGGGACACCGTATCTCACCAGAGGGAGCAATACCCTTGCCGGACAAGGTGCACGCAGTGGCGAATTTCCCCTGGCCTCAGACGGTCAGGGCGCTGCATGAGTTTTTGGGGATGGTTAACTTTTATAACCGTTTCCTCCCCTGCGCAGCCCAGCTCATGCAGCCGTTATACGCCGCGCTCAAGAAATGGAAACCGGCGGACAGAGTCCACTGGACTCCTCAGCGGGAGCAGGCGTTCTCTGAGGTTAAAACAGCCCTGGCAAACGCCGCACTACTGGCACACCCGGACCCGGCGGCTCGGATAGCGTTCACTACCGACGCCTTGGACGCGGCCATAGGGGCCGTCATGGAGCAATGTGTCGCCAGTTTTTGGCAGCCACTTGCCTTTTTTAGCAGATCTTTGCGCGACAGTGAGCGTAAATACAACGCGTTCGACAGAGAGTTACTGGCTCACCACCTGGCCATATGCCACTTCCAGTTCTGGCTGGAAGGGCGCACCTTCTCAACGTTTGTGGACCACAAGCCTCTAACGTACGTGGTGGCCAAGGTTTCGGAACCATGGTCGGGCCGGCAGCAGAGACAGCTGGTCGCAATCTCGGAGTTTACGACCGACATTCAGCATGTGGCCGGTAAACTCAACGTGGTGGCGGACTGCCTCTCGTGCGCATTAGTGGCCCCAGTCTATGTAGGGATAGATTACACGGCCATGGCCGCGGAGCAGATCGGCGAAGCGAACGTGTGCGCGCTCCAGTCTGGACCGACAGGGTTAAGGCTGGAGAGCAGGGTACTGCAAGACGGGGGGCCCCCCCTAATCTGTGACGTCTCCACAGGACACCCGTGCCTGGTGGTCCCACGCGCTTGGTGCCGCCACATTTTTGAGTCGGTTCACTCCCTGGCGCACCCAGGAGTGGGCGCGTCAGTCAAAACGGTGGGAGCGAAGTTCGTCTGGCTGAGCCTGCACAAACAGGTGAAAGAGTGGGCTGCAGCCTGCGTAGCATGCCAACGAGCCAAAGTGCACAGGCACACAAAGGCCCCCTTGGAGCCGTTCCATATCCCGGCTAAGAGGTTCAACCACGTTCACGTGGACCTTGTGGGCCCCCTCCCGCCATCGCAGGGGTTCATGCACCTCCTGACAATGGTGGACTGCACCACACGATGGCCAGAAGCAGTCCCGCTAGCTTCCACCGCATCCGCAGATGTGGCACGCGCTTTTTTGACAACATGGGTAGCACGTTTTGGCACCCCGTCGGACATCACGTCCGATCGGGGCCCTTAGTTTGTTTCCGACCTCTGGTCCACGATGGCCCGGAGGCTGGGCGTCTCAATTCATCGCACGACTGCATACAACCCACAGGCCAATGGGTTATGCGAGTGTTTCCATAGATCACTAAAAGCAGCCATCAGGACTTCACTTATGGATGCAAATTGGGTGGATCGGTTGCCGTGGGTTCTATTAGGGTTGTGTTCCACACCGAAAGAGAATTTGGCAGCTTCCCCAGCAGAGCTGGTTTTTTCACAGCCACTGTGGCTCCCTGGGGAATTTTTAGCAAATAACCCCGCGCCAAACACCCATCCGTCCCTGCGTTCACGGCATAGCGCAAACGCAGGGACGCTACCTGGCCTGGTCCACCACTGTTTTCCCTGCGCTTTTGTGCCAAAAACCTTGAAGGATGCGGAGTTCGTGTTTGTCAGGCATGATGCCCACCGGCCCCCATTGCGCCCGCCCTACGATGGCCCGTTTAGAGTGCTGGAACCCGGGGACAAACATTTTGTGCTAGACTTGGGGGGTTGCCGGCAGAGAATCTGTATAGACAGGCTTAAGCCTGCCTTTGTGGTGGCAGACGAGCAGGTGGTGTTGGCTCGAGCTCCTCAACGCGGAAGACCCCCCCTGAGAACTCCCCAGGTAAACGATTCATCAGAGCAGTCACACGAGCATGCTGAATGTCCCCCCCCCTCCATTGTCCACCCACAGACGGACACACCCACAGGAACCCCCCACTGGCACAGCAGCACCGCAGAGCCGAAGACCCCTCATTACAGCAGCTATGGGCGGAGGCTGAAGCAGAGAGGACCTGAGGGTTAACACTCAGTCTGAGACTCTGGGGGGTGGGGTGGTATGGGGGACCCATGCTGTGGTATTCATCTCAGACTGAAAGACATGGAGATGCAGTAATTTCCTCTGACGAAAAAGCATGGGGATTAAAGGGCTGGGGGACAAAAGGAATTGTCAAGCGGGAATGAATTGTAATGCAGGACCTTGGGTAGCAGGGACGTGTGAGTGTTGATATAAAAGAGAGTCACTGCTACATGATGTTAATGTTTTCTGATTCTGGAAGATATGAGAGAGTGAATAAAGTTCATCTGCTCTGAACGCTCGGCCTGGTTATTCCTCTCTCCACACTGGTGACCCTTGACGAATAATGGAACACGAGGCGAACACTCCGGAGATGACCCGGACGGGAAGCCCCAGCAATGCGTGTGCTGTTTTGGTGAAACTACCAGACTTTTGGCTGCATGACCCGAAGTCTTGGTTCCTCCACATCGAGGCCCAGTTCACGCTCTGGGGAATAACGGCAGATGACACCAGATATTACTACGTGGTCGCAGCGCTAGACGCTCGCATGACTCAGCAAGTAGCAAGCCTGCTTCAACAGCCCCCAGCCTGCGACAAATACGGGGCTCTCAAAACCGCACTGACCCGGCGCTACATGCTCTCGGATTGCGAGAGAGTGGAGAGGCTCCGTTTCCTCCGGAACCTCCCAGCGGTGGCCAAAGTGGTCCTTGCCAACTCGCCGTTGCTGGCTGCGCGTGACTACCATGTACTAGCCCAGGAGGCAGATCAGATCATCCTCACCACCAGAGCCCTCACAGTGAATGCAGCGGTGTCGGAACCCAGCGAGATGGCCAGTGGAAGCGAGGAGCCAGCCATGGCAGCGGCAGTGAGGGCCAGGAAGCGCCAGAGAGACACGCTCTGCTCCTACCACCGCTGTTTTGGAGAGGACGAACACCGATGCGTGCCACCGTGCCAATTCAAGCATTCGGGAAACGCCAGGACCGGCAGTCGGTAGCAGCTAGGACCGCCGGTGAAGAAAGCAAGCTGCTTTACGTGACAGACTCACGCTCGGGGAGGCGGTTCCTCATGGACTCTGGCTCCCAAAAGAGCCTCATCCTGCCATCCTACGCCAACCAGCTAGCGGGAACTAGCGGCCCCGAGCGGACATCTGGAAACAGCTCAGACATCAAGACTTTTGGTGAGAGGACACTGACTGTATCCCTGCACGGCCGTACGTACCAGTGGACATTCGTCATAGCGGCATGCAGTTTCCCAATCTTAGGCACTGATTTTTTGTGTGCACACGGACTACTAGTCGATATTGCTAACAGACGCCTGATTAATGCAATGTCTTTTGATTCTCTCCCCTGTACAGCTCGAGGAACCGGGCCAACAACGCTAGCCAACGTCACAGCTCCAGGTGGTAAGTTCCACACACTGCTCACCCAGTTCCCAGCACTCATGGTCCCGACGTTTTCGGTGGCCATCACTAAACACAGGGTGGAGCACTTTATTACCACCACCGGTCCACCCGTTTTCGCACGACCTCGGCTCCTGGACACAGCTAAACTGGCCTTAGCGCGCGAGGAGTTTGCCAACTTGGAAAGGCTGGGCATCATCAGACGATCAAACAGCCCATGGGCATCCCCACTACATATGGTCCCTAAGGCCGAGGGATCGTGGCGACTTTGCAGAGATTTCCACAGATTAAACAACGCCACAGCGCACGACCGCTACCCGATCCCCCATATTCAGGATTTTTCTGTTCACCTCGCCGGGGCATGTATTTTTTCTAAGATAGACCTGGTCCGTGGTTACCACCAGGTCCCGGTGCGCGCAGAGGACATACCTAAAAGGCAGTAATAACCCTGTTTAGTCTGTTTGAGTTTTTACGCATGCCTTTCAGGTTAAAAGGCGTGGCACAGACATTCCAGTGCATGATGGACGCGGTGTTGCGTGATCTGCCATTTGTGTTCGTCTACCTGGATGACATCCTGGTGGCCAGCGTGTCCGAGGACGAACACGTAACCCACCTCAGGATGGTTTTCTGGAGGTTAGAGGAGCACGGGTTAACAATCAACCCGGCAAAATGCCAGTTCGGCGTGATGGGGATTGATTTTTTGGGACACCGCATCTCACCGGAGGGAGCAATACCCTTGCCGGACAAGGTGCGTGCAGTGGCGAATTTACCTCGGCCTCAGACGGTCAGGGTGCTGCAGGAGTTTTTGGGGATGGTTAACTTTTATAACCGTTTCCTCCTCCGCGCAGCCCAGCTCATGCAGTCGTTGTATGCCGCGCTCAAGAAACGGAAACCGGCGGCCAGAGTTGACTGGACTCCTGAGCGGAAGCAGGCGTTCTCTGAGGTTAAAACAGCCCTGGCAAACGCCGCACTACTGGCGCACCCGGACCCGGTGGCTCGGATAGCGCTCACTACCAACGCCTCAGACGTGGCCATAGGGGTCGTTGTGGAGCAATGCGTCACCAGTTCTTGGCAGCCGATCGCCTTTTTTAGCAGATCTATGCGCGACAGTGAGCGTAAATACAGCGCGTTCGACAGAGAGTTACTGGCTCTTCACCTGGCCATACGCCACTTCCAGTTCTGGCTGGAAGAGCGCACCTTCACTGCGTTTGTGGACCACAAGCCTCTAACGTACGCGATGGCCAAGGTTTTGGAACCATGGTCGGGCTGGCAGCAGAGACAGCTGGCCGCAATCTCAGAGTTTATGACCAACATTCACCATGTGGCCGGTAAACTCAACGTGGTGGCAAACTGCCTCTCATGCGCATTAGTGGCCCCAGTCTACTTAGGGATAGATTACATGGCCATGGCCGGGTAACAGATCAGTGATGTGGACGTGTGCGCACTCCAGTCTGGACCAACAGGATTAAGGCTGGAGAGCAGGGTAATGCAAGAAAGGGGGGCCCCCCTAATCTGTGACGTCTCCACAGGACACTCGTGCCCGGTGGTCCCACGCACTTGGTGCCGCCACATTTTTGAGTCGTTCACTCCCTGGCGCACCCAGGAGTGCGCGCGTCAGTCAAAACGGTGGGAGCGAAGTTCGTCTGGCCGAGCCTGCGCAAACAGGTGAAAGAGTGGGCTGCAGCCTGTGTAGCATGCCAACGAGCCAAAGTGCACAGGCACACAAAGGCCCTCTTGGAGCCATTCCATATCCCGGCTAAGAGGTTCGACCATGTTCATGTGGACCTTGTGGGCCCCCTCCCGCTATCGCAGGGGTTCACGCACCTCCTGACAGTGGTGGACCGCACCACACGATGGCCAGAAGCAGTCCCGCTAGCTTCCACCGCGTCCGCAGACATGGCACGCGCTTTTTTGACAACATGGGTAGCACGTTTTGGCACCCCGTCGGACATCACGTCCGATTGGGGCTCTCAGTTTGTTTCCGACCTCTGGTCCACGATGGCCTGGAGCCTGGGTGTCTCAATTCATTGCACGACCGCATACAACCCACAGGCCAATGGGTTATGTGAGCGTTTCCATAGGTCACTGAAAGCAGCGCTCAGGGCTTTGCTTACGGATGCAAATTGGGTGGACCGGTTGCCGTGGGTTCTATTAGGGTTGCATTCCGCACTGAAAGGTAATTTGGCGGCTTCCCCAGCAGAGCTGGTTTTTTCTCAGCCACTGCGGCTCCCCGGGGAATTTTTACCAGATAACCCCGCGCCAAACACCCATCCGTCCCCGCGTTCACGGCATAGCACAGACACAGGGACGCTACCTGGCCCGGTCCACCACTGTTTTCCCCGCGCTTTTGTGCCAAAAACCTTGAAGGACGTGGAGTTCGTGTTTGTCAGGCATGATGCCCACCGGCCCCCATTGCGCCCACCTTATGATGGCCTGTTTAGAGTGCTGGAACACGGGGACAAACATTTTATGTTAAACTTGGGGGGGGCCAGGAGAGAATCTGTATAGACAGGCTTAAGCCCGCCTTTGTGGTGGCAGATGAGCAGGTGGTGTTGACTCAAGCTCCTCGACGCGGAAGACCCCCCCTGAGAACTTCCCAGGTAAACGATTCATCAGAGCAGTCACACGAGCATGCTGAATGTCCCCCCTCTCCATTGTCCACCCACAGACGGACACACCCACAGGAACTCCCCACCGGCACAGCAGCGCCGCGGAGCCAAAGACCCCTCGTTACAGCAGCTATGGGTGGAGGCTGAAGCCGAGAGGACGTGAGGGTTAACACTCAGTCTGAGACTCTGGGGGGTGGGGTGGTATGGGGGACCCATGCTGTGGTATTCATCTCAGACTGAAAGACATGGAGATGCAGTAATTTCCTCTGACGGAAGAGCATGGGGATTAAAGGGCTGGGGGACAAAAGGAATTGTCAAGCGGGAATGAACTGTAATGCAGGACCTCAGGTAGCAGGGACGTGTGAGTGTTGTGATATAAAAGAGAGTCCCTGCTACATGATGTTAATGTTTTCTGATTCTGGAAGATATGAGAGAGTGAATAAAGTTCATCTGCTCTGAACGCTCAGCCTGGTTATTCCTCTCTCCACACAGTAGCTGATAAGCCTTGGGCCTTTTTATTATCATTTGGATAACAAGACAGAGTGGCTTTTACTGAACAATCAGTTTAAATTTAGAATAGCTGGAGTGTTACTTTAAACTAACATAAAGCTTCAGGCAGCTCAGTGGCACAGTGGTTAGCACTGTGGCAGCACAGTAAGAAGGTCACGGGATCAATTCCACCCCTGACCATCGTGGGTTCGATCCCACCCCCTGACGATCAGTGAGCCTTCTGTGTGGAGTTTGCATGTTCTCCCCATGTCTCCATGGGCTAACTCTGGGTACTCCGGTTTCCTCCCACAGGCCAAAAACATGCAAGTTAGGTTAATTGGAGATTCTAAAGTGGCCCTAGGTGTGAATGGTGAAGGGACTGGCGCTGTACTGTGGCTGCCTCATCCATCCAGGTGGATGCCCTGAAATTCCCTCTGGGATTAATAAAGTATACAAAAAAATATTCAGATAAAATGTACTTATTTAAATTTTCAGTCGAAACCTCTACAAGCAATAGTGTAGCAACCAGTATATACAAAAAAGCTTATTTTCCAGGACAGCAAAGAGAGCTTGTCCTACCCTGTTGGACTATGATTATTGCCACTACAGTGGTTCATACACATTAATTTAAAATTATATTTATTATCAACTATGGATGCTACTTTTTCATCCCCAAATAAGGGACATAACTTAAAATACCAAGTGAACAAGGATGCTGTGGATATACAGTGTGTCACTTTTCATAATTGAAGGTAAATTCACAGTTCTCACACCTTGACAGCATATACAGTAATGCATGCTTAATGATTTCTTACGACACAGCAGGAACCTGAAAACAGTGCTTTACGTATATGCAGCTTTTTGGACTTCTGCACCGTGGATCAAAACTGTCATGCCAAGCTTTGTTTGAAAAACTGCACTGTAAATGAAAATGAAAGGTTAAAGAGGAAACAGGGGCACCTTCCTTACTCACCAAATTTACCTTTTCCATGGATACCATTTTGCTGTGCTGAACTGATTCAGTCGGTATAAGATAAGATAAGATAAGCCTTTATTAGTCCCACAATGGGGAAATTCCAGGATTGCAACAGCACAGGGATAGCAACACTCAGAGCAATAATTAAGAAGATACGGAAAATATAAATAAGAGCAGTGGATATACATACATACATACACATAAATATATAAATACATATACAAAGTGCGGAGCATTGTAGCAAGATGGAGTAAACAGCATAACCTTCTACTTTAGTTGTCAGAAATTGTATATATGTACAAATATGTTATCATTTCATAATTAGTTTTTAGCTGAACTTTTCTGTATTTTTTCCCTTACAATGGCTGCAACAATGCTGCATCAGGAAGGTTTAACTCACCCTGTAACAGACATACCTCAACAAACCGGAATAATCTGTATTTACTTAAAGTTTAGAAACCGGTGTGCAAGAAGTCATGTGCTGACACGGAGTTGTCTTTGTGTTACACAACAAAGCCTGACTGTTCCATGGCCTTATCAGTCACCACAAAGCCTGACTGTTTCACCACAAAGCCTGACTGTTCCATGGCCTTATCAGTCACCACAAAGCCTGACTGTTTCACCACAAAGCCTGACTGTTTCACGGTCTTATCAGTCACCACAAAGGTGCCCATAAAGTTGCAGCAGATGTTTCCTGTGTCTGACCTGCTCAGTATAAAAGGGACGTGCTGCCTTTGTATGGCAGCGCGCATTTCCCATCTGTAATCAGAGGTGTGTTGCTCCTTGTACAAGTAAAAACTTTGAACACATTTTGTGTCTCGAATCTTATTAAGGTACGAACCTAACAGAGTACTATTATTTTGTGAGTCTTGAGTTTCAGATTCCTGACATGCGTGGTGCCGTGACCCGGATGACCAATATCCAGACTGGGTGAGGACCAGGGCAGACTCCAGGTTGAAAACCATGCGCATGGTCTGACTTATAGTCAGCTTTGAAAACCCGCCTTGAGGGAACTCTGTGAGCCTCGTCGGAGTCCTAACTCTGTCTGGTGACGGTCATCCGCACAGAGTCTGAAAAGTAAGTGAAAATTATTTGTCTGATCGCGGAAAGTAATTGTCATTGTTGAAAATCACAGGTCAGCTAAATGCAAGTAATGGTAGTATAAGGTGATGCCCTGTACTTTTCCTGGTGGTTAAAATTATTGTGTGAGCATCTAGTTCCATTCAAAAGGTGAATGCAATAATTTTATGAGGTAGTGTGACGGCGTTTCACAACTACAAGTAAAATGGGCAATTGTGCTGGAAAACCGGATAGACAGAAGAGTAAACAGAAAAAGATTGTGTTGTTTTCCGGCCGAAGAGTCAGGTTTCAAAAAGTAAAAGGTGCTGTGTATTGACTGATAGGTCAAGCTTTAGCTAAGTAATGGTAATATAAGGCGGCATCCTTTATATTTTTCCTATCTGATCATACCAGGTAATGATCCTGTAAGAAATTACAGGAGCCCTAATATAGGTTGCGTAAGATCTAGCCCCATCAACAAGTGAGCGCACTTAAAAAAAATTGGGCAGTAATATTGTTGCAGTGGGCGTACTGACAACGTTCCTGACTATATAAACAGATAAAGCGAAAAATAAAAAAAAGGAAACTGCGTGCCGAACGGTAAAAAAAAAATTACAATAACCGACTAAAAGAAAAAGATCAGATAAAGGATCCTGAAAAATATTTAAACAAAAAAGATTATTCCTTTAAACCCACACTGGATGTGGATGAATGCACAGTCTTAGCGTCGACGGAAAAACTTACAACAAAAAGAGATAAATATCAAAACCAACCGAGCATCGAACCATTATTAAATGAAAAAGATAATCCTTCCCCAACTTATCAATGCCACGATCCTAAGGAGGGTCTATACGGCAAATTATTTAAAGAAGCCCAAGAGGTTGGGAAAAGGAGGAGGCAAATAAAATCATAATAATTAGACCATAATATTTAAAGACGGACGGATTAAATGGCAGCAGAACTGGATAACGTTAAAATGGACAATGAGAAAGTTATTTTCTCTTATCTATTCTTTGTGTGTGAGCCTTAGATAGAGGCAGTGTAGAGAGAACAGAACTCCTCTGCTTTCTCTGTTTGTGTGTGTGATTGATCTGTGAAGAAAGTGGTCTAAATATGGGTATAAGGTTTTGGGTTTTTATTTTTTCAATTTAACTCTGTGGGGTCTTGATTAATGTTGCGTACGTGATAAACTGTTTACATATTTAAAAAAAAACAAAACAATTTTGACGCATTGCTGACCTTTGTCCTTGACTGAAACATGACAGTGCATTTTATAGAAAAAAGGACTGACGTGTGACAATGTGACTACAGGCCATACTATGATCATATTATGATGTCATTTAATAATGCCTAATCACTGAAGGTATTATGTTTACCCTATATCACATGATTTAGAGCACAGAGGATCAAAAGAGATTGATGATTAATGTGTCTGTGCATATGATCTGCCAGAGGCTATGGATTATCAGACAAAGGTCTTGGAGAAAGAATCCTTAAATTGATGGGCATTTTTTGAAGCCAAGTATGACTTTGTATGACATTGTAGATAACATAAGGTGTACTGATTCAAATGACTTTGACTTTACAAATATAATGTTTATATGATTTTATACTGATGTTACTCACCACATAATGGTGCGGTAACAATATATTTCAGAAATGTGACAGTAATGAAGAATGTGTTTTTCCTGATTCGGCGGTGGCCAAGCTGGGTCAGGGTAAACTACATTCACCCCATAATTTACCAAGGAATATATAAAATGAGGCATTCCTGGGAAAAATTTAAATCAAATTCTAATTAGGCAAAACGTCCACCTTTCCATTGATTGAAAGAGTGTGATGCAATCTTTATTCATTTATTCAAATTCAACCCATCTGTGTTCAACTGGACAAACTGATCTTATTTATCAATGCTGAAGCATGTTAAAAATGCACAGATAGTTATTTTGTTTTTCTTAAATGGAATTTGTAAACTATTTTAAGAGATGTCACAAAAAGAAGCTATAATTATTGAAATCTATTTTTGAAGGAACTGGGCTACCTGCAGATTTTATTTAAAGTTAAAAATGGTAGCACATTTCCTTTCAGTAAAAGAATCAAATACCCTGTAACTTTGCTGCATGTGAGCCTCCATGTATCAAAACAGGGGGTATCAAAGAAATTAATTAGCAAATAATTAGCAATCCTTAGAAAAATAGATAATGCATAAAAATTATCAATAAATGATTGATGATGAATTCAATTCGACTTTATTTACATAAGCGCTTTTCATTTCATTTTCTGTAGTACCCAGGATAAACATATGGCTGCAGTTTATAACTAAAATACATACTGGGCAATACAGACCACTTTTTATTATTCATGGGATAATACAAATAATAAGATCATTTCCTCTATTTACAGCAGGACAACCATTCCATATTGTTGCCAGCTAGACTGTTATCGTACACTATAACCTTGTTGTCACAGCCACACCTTAAGCTTGTACCAAATTCCTTGTGGTTATTTACTGGTGGCCCACTTTTTTGATAAAAAAAAAAAAAGGCAACAGAGGAGCAAGCGGTGGTTCTCTCTCCCATCAGCAAAGGGAGGTGAACGGCAGCTCTCTCTCTCTACTTAGCAAGGGAAGAAGCGAGCGACAGGCTTGCTCTGTAAAAAAGGCCTGATGGGCCAACATCCACTGCTTATGCTGTAACAATGTTGTCTGGGGTCCTGATTGTGTAAAAATTCCACAACCTGCATCTTTGATTACAGCACTTACATCTGTGCAGACAGTAAGCATGCTTATAACGCATGCCACCTGCATACTGTTACCTTGAATCTGCGAGGGTTTGTCATCTCCACAGAAAAACCAGCAAAACATCGACAGCAATTATTGTAACTAATGTTCTGGTGCTACCATGTTCTGTGGCAGTTATTCACTGCCCTGCCCACACTAATGGCACTGACTTGTCTAGCTGCGGTAATCGCTTGGCTGATAACGCTACTCACTGTGCTGCTATTGGTCTTTTAGGAACCGTCTGTCTTATTAATAATGTTGATGTTGATGTTTTTAAAGGCTATCAAAATAATACGGACCTTCCTCCTGTTTCATGTGTAAATTTGCTCTGCCACCCACATTATACAAATGAGCTGTCCTGGTGGCACACGGCCAATCATGTGCCAACAGGAGGGAAAACTGTGAGGATGTTGGAAAACTGTCCTAGTTTTTGAAAGAAGTAACAAAAACATGCTAAAAAGTGCATCATTTGTTTACAAAATAATGCTCAAGGAGCAATGGAAAGCTACAAGATTGCTTGGTGTTGATTGACACCTTTACAAAGTGGACAAAAATTCATCCCACATCCTCAGCTAATGCCGCATTTGTGTGTAAAACTCTATTGAAATTGGGGTTCCAGAACTGATTTGTGCAGATAATGGAACTCATTTTACAGCACCTAACAATGTAGATATTACTGTGTTGCTTGATGCACAGAAGGAAATGACTATGCTCCCTGGAGCAATTGTTTCAAACAATGGAATTTATTGCACTACTGATGGTAAAATAATCCTTCCTCCCTCCTTGTATCGCTGGCTGTCGATCTTGACTCATGGCAGTGGCCATGTATCTACAGGAGGAATGAAGGCACAGGCTGAAAAACTTTTTTTCTGCCCAGGAATTTTGAAAGAAATGAAAAAAGTGTGCCAACAATGTTTAATCTGCATACAAAACAATGCACAAGGTGCAATGAGGACGAGACATGGTAGTTTCCCACCACCTAAAATGCCCTTTTCTCAATGGTGTATGGATTTTATTGAACTATCTAAAGTGGGACAACTGCAGTATTGTCTGGTCCTCATTGACACCTATACTAAATGGACAGAAATTCATCCTACAGCAAAGGCAGATGCTAAATTTGTTTGCAAAGTTTTACAAAACAACATATTTCCCACGTTTGGAATACCGGAGACCATTTATGCAGATAATGGCACACACTTCACAGCACAAATGGTTAAGGATCTTACTTCTGCCGTTGGAACACAGCTGAAGTTTCACACTGCTTATCACCCACAAAGTGCAGGTCTAGTGGAAAGGAAAAATGGTACTGTTAAGCAAATGCTAAACAAAGTAATGCATGACCAACGAATTTCATGGCCTAAAGCATTAACTGTAGTAAAGCTAGCCATTAACACCATCCCAGAAAAGAAGAGTGGGTTATCTCCATTTGAATGCGCCTTTCATAGGCCCTATATTCTACCTGACCTACTCCCATTAACTGCCACTAACCCTTATAAGACTCTTGGAGAGCATTTGAAAGAATGTAAACAAATGAAAGATTATGTTGAATCTGTCAGACCTTTCTCTACTCCACAGGAGGGCCCAGAAAATTCCCTCCAGCCTGGTGATTATGTCTTCATAAAGAACCATCACCGACAGAATTGGAATTCCGTGAGGTGGCTTGGACCATACCAAGTATTATTGACCACACCTACCGCAGTGAGGATTGCTGAAAGACCTTCTTGGATTCATCTGTCACATGTTAAAAGACTTCAGGTGCCCCTTGGTGACCTCCAGCCACCCCTAGGGTAAGTCCGGTTACAAAGGGGAGTCTAGTCCTTTTAAGGATAAGACTCGTCTCAAACCCGGTGAAGACAGTGACCTGAGTCTATAGGCACACTCCCAGGGGAATCAGGCACCATGGTAATCCTGAGACTGACTCTGACCTTCTTGGATTCCCGCTATTAGTCCTCATCATTATCACCTCACCACCCTTGAGAAGAGATAATAGAAATATAGAAGAACATGTCACAGAAACACTGTTTATGACTAATCAGTGGTATCAGTATATGTTCCTCAATGCTCGTCTGACAAGAGGAAACGGCACTTGTTGGGCTTGTTCTTTGTTGCCTTTAACCACTAAGGGACCAATCCTAAAGGCTGAACCCTTTCCTATAAACGTATCTGACTGTATACTAGAGATTTCAGCCTGGGGATTCCTACCCAAGATTACTATGAAAAATCATGATAACACCACTTTTTGAATGACATGTCCTGATCAGATTATGGCTATGAATGTAACACAACCATGAACTAGATTTGCCTTTACAAAGAAAAATGTGACTTTCCCAGCATGTGTATATTCAAATGGTACCACGGCGTTGGGAAGACTTCTTCCACGACAATGTTTGACAGTGTTGTTACCTTGCACCTCACAGTGCAGCGGAGCAACAGATTGTTCTTTTACACCCGTATTACCTAGTCCAAGGTATAGATCACAAAATTATACTGTCAGGAAGACTAGCACTACGGGCACAGTTCAAAGTAATGGCACCTATGTTATCAAAGAAGTTCATTGGTTATGTGGCTCCAAACTCTACGCTCAATTACCTCCCAATTGGGGAGGAATTTGTGCCCCAGTGACTGTTACTGATGGATCATTTGTTCTCTACTCTGATGACAACTCCTCAGGACACACTAAGAAGAAAAGAAGTATTCAGTCCCTCTTTAGTGCTGCTGGACTTACTGTCCCACAGAAATATAAATTATGGACACTGAGTGACAAGGTTGGACATTCAATTTTCGCCCCATATGGAGTTGGCCAGTTAATGACAAAATTTGAAGAAATGAACTACAGACTGTTAATGTTTGTTAATGCCACTACTGTTGCTTTGAAGGTTTTATCCAATGTAACTGAACAGACTAGAGTTATGGTTATGCAAAACAGAATAGCATTGGACCTAGTTTTAGCCGTCCAAGGAGGTGTATGTGCTATGTTTAACGGGTCCTGTTGCACTTACATTCCCTCTGTCTCTGAAAGTATGGATACCGCTATTACCGTCATGGAACAAGTGCAGCAGGCAATCATGAACGATTATGATGAGAAGCTACAATCTGGTTGGTTAGACTGGTTATTCACAGGAAGTTGGTGGCAGGTGCTTCTTAAAGCCTTTATGCCTTTTATTATAATAATGATATGCATGTTTCTGTCATGTTGCTTTGTGATTCCCTGTGTCAAATCAATGATGTCTCGCGCTCTGTCTCAACATACATTTATGATACAACAAATGTTCCAAGACCAATACACTCCTTTAAATACCGAAGAGGTGGATAACAATGATAATTGTGCTCCTGTTTAAATTTGGAAATGATACTCTATGAAGACAATGTAGAAAATCTTTTGAAGTTACATTGTTCTGATGTCTGTATGTGATAAAAAATTATGAACTGATAAACAGGAGGAAATTGTCAGAAATTGTATATATGTACAAATATGTTATCATTTCATAATTAGTTTTTAGCTGAACTTTTCTGTATTTTTTCCCTTACAATGGCTGCAACAATGCTGCATCAGGAAGGTTTAACTCACCCTGTAACAGACATACCTCAACAAACCGGAATAATCTGTATTTACTTAAAGTTTAGAAACCGGTGTGCAAGAAGTCATGTGCTGACACGGAGTTGTCTTTGTGTTACACAACAAAGCCTGACTGTTCCATGGCCTTATCAGTCACCACAAAGCCTGACTGTTTCACCACAAAGCCTGACTGTTCCACGGCCTTATCAGTCACCACAAAGCCTGACTGTTTCACCACAAAGCCTGACTGTTTCACGGTCTTATCAGTCACCACAAAGGTGCCCATAAAGTTGCAGCAGATATTTCCTGTGTCTGACCTGTTCAGTATAAAAGGGACGTGCTGCCTTTGTATGGCAGCGCGCATTTCCCATCTGTAATCAGAGGTGTGTTGCTCCTTGTACAAGTAAAAACTTTGAACACATTTTGTGTCTCGAATCTTATTAAGGTACGAACCTAACAGAGTACTATTATTTTGTGAGTCTTGAGTTTCAGATTCCTGACATTAGTTATCCTACATAGTATGAATATGTACCCATACATATTGTCACCCTCCGCAGTGACTGATATTGTCCTAGTTGTATACTGGAGGGGACCATTTGTGTAAGTCTGTTGCATCTTTTGCATTCAATACTATTAGGTCATCACGTTTTTTTGCTATCTCTGCGAGCAGCCCTGCTTAGGTTATACAGTCTGACAGCCGTAGGTAGGAAGGACCTGCGAAACCTCTCGGTTGCGCACCTAGGATGATGTAGTCTACTGCTAAATGAGCTCCTCAGTGCGTTCAATATGTCCTGCATAGGGTGGGACTCGGACTCCAGCAAAGATGACAGTTTAGCCACCATCCTTCTCTCTCCTATCTCCTCCACTGGGTCAAGGCGTTGCCCCAGGACAGATCTAGCTTTCTTGATCAGTTTGTTCAGTCTCTTCCTATCGGCTGCTGTAATGCCGTTGCCCCAGCAGACCACTCCAAAAGTGATGGCTGATGCCACCACCATGTCATAGAATGTCTTCAGCAGCGCCCCTTGTACACCAAAAGACCTGAGCCTCCTCAGTAGGAACAGCCTGCGCTGTCCCTTCTTGTAGAGTGCGTCGGTATTGTGTGACCAGTCTAGTTTATTGTTCAGATGAACACCAAGGTACTTGTATGATGTCACCATCTCAATGTCTGTTCCCTGTATGTTTACTGGTGCTGTGAGGGGTTGTCCTTGCCTGCGGCAGTCCACCACCAGCTCCTTAGTTTTCCTCGCGTTGATCTGGAAGCAGTTCCGATGGCACCAGTCCACGAAGTCCTGGATAAGTCCTCTGTACTCAGCTTCATCTCGTTGGAGATGAGGCCGACGATCGCAGAGTTGTCAGAGAACTTCTGTAGATGGCAGTGTGTTGTGTGTATGTTGTCCATACTGCTAGGTCTCTATATGTCCCACTGATGCACTGACTTGAGGAGTGGTGATTGGATGATATGGTATGATCATTGTCCCATCATGGTCTGCGACAAGTTGAAATGCATCCAAAATATGGGACAAAGGTGTCATGTATGACACAAAACATACGTGCTACGCTGATGACCTTGCCCTGCTTTTTTTCTGACTGAAGCTGGGCAAAAATAGAGGATACACTGACTGTGGACATGGCACAGATAGCAGAGTACCTCAAGACTTGATGGCTAAAGCTAAGCATGGCAAAAACTACATCAACTGCCTTCCATCTCAATGCCAAGGAGGCGTGCCATCAGCTTTATGCCCACCTTGATGGGACACCACTGCTCTACAGCCCAACTCCAACATACCTTGGTGTCAAACTCGACCGGCAGCTGACATACAGGCAACACATAGAATCCCTATGTGCCAAGGTCTCTTCAAGGAACAAACTACTACGTCGACTGCCAGGCTCATCATGGGGTGCTTCTACAGCCACTCTACACACCAGTTCCCTTGCATTGGTGTACAGTGCTGCTGAATACGCCTCCCTGGCATGGTGTCAGAGCTCACACACTAGGAAGTTGGACACAATCATTAATGAAGCCATGAGACTAGTCACTGTCTGCCTTTGTGCTACCCCAACAGAATTCCTGCCAGTGCTATCAGGTATTGCACCCGCAGCCCTTCGAAGGGAACATTACACACACAGATTAGTTGCCAAGGCCCTCCAGGACACTGGACACCCATTGCACAACAGTGTTCAGGAGTCACAGCATCTTGGACGACAGAGGTTAACATCTTGACGGTCTTTTTCTCGTCAAGCAGCCACCCTATTGGGCTTCAATTTCGATGTCCTGCAAAGATGGAGAAGAGCCTGGCAACACACCCCCAGACCAGCTCAATTTGATGTGACTCCTCACAGGCTACCACCAGGAGCAGAGCTACCTAGGAGAGAGTGGGTCACTCTCAACCAACTGCACTCCAGAGTAGGCCGCTTCAATGCCGATATGTTTTGCTGCAGGCTACACCCATCTCCAGCTTGCACATGCAGTGCGGCGCAACAGACAGCCCAGCATATCATCCACGGCTGTCCTGTCTTCAGCCCATCTGAGCATGTGGACTTAATCAAACCTAGCCCTGCCACTAGAAGATGGCTCCAACTGCTGCACAACACTGCTTAGTGTCTCTTACGCACAAAGAAGAAGCACAAAACAAAGTGGCCTAAAATAAGGGATGTCTTATAAAACACGACAGCTGGCAGCACTATTAGCAAGTGTTAGTAAGTTAGCTCTGATTAGCAGAATGCTAAATGTTTAGTTATGTGCAAAAATATTTATTGGAACACCTCGTCTAAGTAAAAACCCAACCTGGAACCATGGAGTCTCTTCTTTGCTGAAACTGATGCTGACTCAGCTTCTGTTGTCATGCTCTCTCTTTTCATGTCAGTTAATTCTAAATCTTTTTTTTAGCATCTCTCTTACTGCTTTTCACATCCACACCCTCAGGAGATGGTTGTCTGGCTTAATAGTAATGTAACATTCACAAACGATTCCTTCAAATGTACTACTTCTTATGGGTGAAGGTAATATCACTAAAGCTGGATTTATGCTCCGCCCCCGAGCATGAGGCTTGTTCCATTCCACTGCCTCTCAGTTCAGTGAATGTACTAGTACACTATGAACAAATCCCACCCACTCTGTTCAGCCAATTCTCAGTTCAGCGAAGGAACTGGTGAGCAGCAAATGAGCCTCACCCTTTCTGCCCAGCCATGTTTTTCTGTTCAATGAGTGGTAGGCTGCTGGAGCTCCAGTATAGCAGTGAGTGATTCGGTGAATGATTATTTTGTACAATCTTTTTAGTGTACAGATGGAATTGAATCAGTACATTTTAGTGAACTGTAGACCCCTTCACTAAAGCCTAAAGTTTGAATACCCACAGCAAGAATTAAATACATCCCATAATGGCATGTCACATTGATTTCCTACTCATGAAAACCCATGGTAATGCTTAACTAACTTTCAACAACTCAGCATAGCATATTCTGAGGGGTTATTACTGCCTTCTGGGTCAAATTACAGTGGTGTGAAAAAGTGTTTGCCCCCTTCCTGATTTCTCTTTTTTTTTGTATGTTGGTCACACTTAAATGTTTCAGATCATCAAACAAATTTAAATATTAGACAAAGATAACACAAGTAAACACAAAATGTAATTTTTAAATGAAGATGTTTATTATTAAGGGGGAAAAAATCCAAACCTGCATGGCCCTGTGTGAAAAAGTGATTACCCCCTAAACCTAATAACTGTTTGGGCCACCCTTAGCAGCAATAACTACAATCAAGCCTTCGCGATAACTGGTAATGAGTCTTTTACAGTGCTGTGGAGGAATTTTGGCCCACTCATCTTTGCAGAATTGTTGTAATTCAGCCACATTGGAGGGTTTTTGAGCTTGAACCGCCTTTTTAAGGTCATGCCACAGCATCTCATCGGATTGAGGTCAGGACTTTGACTAGGCCACTCCAAAGTCTGTTTTGGATCATTGTCCTGCTGCAGAAACAAGTGCGCTTCAGCTTGAGGTCACAAACACATGGCCGGACATTCTCCTTCAGGATTATTTGGTAGACAGCAGAATTCATGGTTCCATTTACCACAGCAAGTCTTCCAGGTCCTGAAGCAGCAAAACAGCCCCAGACCATCAGCTGAGGCAAGTGAGGCCTGCAGTTCTCTGGATGTTGTTGTGGGGTCTTTTGTGACCTCTTGAATGAGTCGCCGCTGCGCTCTTGGGGTAATTTTGGTCGGCCGGCCACTCCTGGAAAGGTTCACCACTGTTCCATGTTTTCAATTCAATTCAATTCAATTCAATTCAACTTTATTTATATAGCGCCATTTCACAACAACAGTCATCTCATAGCACTATCAACTGTAGGGGAAACCCCCACAGTTGCAGAAAGACCCCAGCAATCAGGCGATCCCCTGTGAGCAAGCACTTGGCAACGGTGGAGAGGAAAAACTCCCTTTTAACAGGAAGAAACCTCCAGCAGAACCAGGCTCAGGGAGGGGCAGTCATCTGCTGCGACTGGCTGGGGGGTGAGGGGATAGAGAAGATGAAAAGAACAGACATGTAGAGAGCAAACAGCACGATGGGGACTCAATCTATGGGAGAGAACAAACAAATGTTAATGACCAGCAAAAAAAAATATTTCATTGAGAGTGAGGAAAGGAGTGAGGCCCAGTGCATTACTGGAGGTCCCCCGGCTGACTAAACCTGTTAGCAGCATAACTATGGGAGGGTTCAGAAACACATCATCCCTCCCTAATTGTAGGCTATATCAAAAAGGTAGGTTTTAGCCCTATTCTTAAAAACAGAGATCGAGTCTGACTCCCGAATCCAGATTGGTAGCTGGTTCCACAGGAGAGGAGCTTGATAACTGAAGGCTCTGCCTCCCATTGTACTTTTGGAGATTCTAGGTATTACAAGTAATCCTGCATTTTGGGAGCGTAGTGCTCTGTTAGGATAATACGGTAGTATCAGATCTTTTAAATAAAAAGGAGCCTGATTGTTTAGAGCTTTGTAAGTAAGAAGAAGGATTTTAAACTTAATTCTAAACTCTATGGGAAGCCAATGAAGGGAGGCCAGAACCGGAGAGATATGATCTCTCTTTCTAGTACCTGTTAAAACTCTTGCTGCAGCATTTTGGATCAGCTGAAGACTTTTTAAAGATGTTTTAGGACAGCCCAATAATAAAGAATTACAATAATCTAATCTCGAGCTAACAAAAGCGTGGATCAGTTTCTCAGCATCACTCTGAGACAAGATGCTCCTAATCTTGGCAATATTACGCAAATGATAGAAGGCAGTCTTAGAAACAAATTTAATATGTGAATTGAAGGACAGATCTTGATCAAAAATAATTCCAAGGTTCTTCACAGAGCTATTAAGAGAAAGAGTAACCGCATCCAAACTGAAAGTTTGATTTGGAAAGGTATTTCTAAGGTTTTTTGGACCAACAAGAATGACTTCAGTCTTATCTGAATTTAATAGCTGGAAATTACAAGTCATCCAAGCTTTGATTTCCTTAAGACAGGCTTCTAACTTGGCTAATTGATTACTATCATCTGGCTTCATTGACAGGTATAATTGTGTGTCATCTGCATAATAATGAAAATGTATACAGTGCTTTCTAATAATGTTGCCTAACGGAAGCATATATAAACTAAAAAGAGTAGGGCCTAGCACAGATCCCTGTGGAACTCCATGACTAAGCTTTGAGTTGAAAGAAAACTCATTATTTACATGAACAAACTGGAACCTATCAGATAAATAAGATCTAAACCACTGCAAGGAAGTTCCATTAAGTCCAGCATAGTGTTCTAATCTATCAAGTAGAATATGATGATCGATAGTATCAAAAGCTGCACTAAGGTCTAAAAGGACAAGTACAGAAACCAGTCCATTATCAGATGCGATGAGGAGGTCGTTAGTGACCTTTGCTAAGGCTGTTTCAGTACTATGATGGATTCTAAACCCAGATTGAAACTCTTCAAGTAAACCATTTTCCTGCAGATGGTCAAATAATTGCGTAGCAACAACTCTTTCTAAGATTTTTGAAATGAAAGGGAGATTAGAGATTGGTCTATAGTTAGCTAAAGCTCCTGGATCTAGCGTTGGCTTTTTGAGTAAGGGTTTAATTACAGCCGTTTTAAAAGCCTGCGGTACATGGCCTAAAGTTAATGAAGAATTGATTATATGAAGAATAAAGCTACCAATAAGTGGGAAGAGTTCTTTAAATAACCTGGTAGGAATAGGGTCTAAAAGACAAGCTGAAGGTTTGGATGAGGAAACTATTTTGTCTAACTCACAAAGGTCGATTGGAGTAAACTCATCAAGACAGACATCAATTGAAGGAGTTGTAGTAGTTACAGTATTTAAGTTAACTGTGGGAAGAATCTGATTGATTTTATCTCTGATGGATGAAATTTTATTATTGAAAAAGTTCATAAAGTCCTGACTAGTAAGCTCTAAGGGAATGCTAGGATTGACAGAGTCCTGACTCTTTGTCAACCTGGCTACAGTGCTGAAAAGAAACCTGGGATTATTCTTGTTCTCTTCTATTAATGCGGAATAATAACTCGTTCTAGCTTTTCTAAGAGATTTTTTATAAATTAAAAGATGATTTCTCCAAGCTAAATAGATTTCATCTAAATTAGTGGAGCACCATTTTCTTTCTAATTGACGAGTCTTCTGTTTTAAGCTACGAGTTTCTGTGTTGAACCAAGGAGTTAGAAATCTCTGATTAGACTTTTTCTTTTTTAAGGGGGCCACCAAGTCTAGAGTCTGATGCAGAGAAGCTGTAACACTATACACCATGTTATCAATTACAGAAGGAGCAAGCTGTCTATAGCTTATTTCCGTTGTGTTGACACAAGGCATAGAGGAAACAATCTGCATAAATTTGGTAACAGCATCATCTGAGAGGCATCTACTGCAATAATATTTTTCTTTAGGAGCCAAATAGTCAGAAATAGTAAAATCAAAGGTTAACAGACAATGGTCTGACAGTACAGGGTTATGAGGAGACACTACAAGATTTTCTATTTCTATGCCATATGTCAGAACAAGGTCCAATGTATGGTGGAGGTAATGAGTAGAATTTCCTACTTTCGGAGAAAACCCAATCGAGTCTAATATTGAATTAAATGCCACATTAAGGCAGTCACTATCTACATCCACATGTATATTAAAGTCCCCTACTATAATTATTCTATCAGATTTCAGCACTAAATCAGCTAAGAAATCAGCAAATTCGGATAAAAATTCTGAGTAGGTTGATGGGGGACGATAAACTATGGCAAATAAAATTGGGTTTAACCTAAAACTGCTAAAGTGCCCAATACTGAGGGCCAGGCCCTCAAAGGAATTATAACATGTTTTTTGCTTTACATTAACTAGTAATTTGGAATGGTAAATTGTTGCTACTACTCCTCCACGACCAAAACTTCTGGGATTTTGACAGTTTAAATAACCAGAGGGAGTTGATTCATTTAAACCAACATAATCCTCTTGCCCTAACCAAGTCTCTGTAAGGGAAATTAAATCAATCTGATGATCAATTAACAGATCATGGACTAACAGAGACTTGGGAATTAGAGACCTAATATTTAAAAAACCACATTTAATTTTTAAATTATGAGGAGGAACAGAGGCCAAATCATTCAATTTAGAGGCTTTATTTTTAATTTGAGTTTTACCAAAATTTTGCTTAATCACTTTGGGATGCTTATATATTATATTTTTATTTACTTTGAAGGGAGCAGACAACGATTCTCTGATGGGGAAGACAGGGGCTAAGTTGAGGGGTGGCGGATGAAGAGGAGCTGCAGAGAGGCGTGTAAGACTGTGACTCTGCTTCCTGGTCCCAACTCTGAGTAGTCAATGTTTTGGAAATTTGGATAAAAAAGATGCCAGATTGTTAGATAAATGAGAAGCACCATCCAAAGTGGGATGAATGCTGTCTCGTCTCATAAGACCAGGTTTTCCCCAAAAAGAGCTCCCATTGTCAATGTAGCCCACGTCATTTGCAGGACACCACACAGACAGCCAGCGGTTCAAGGATGACGAGCGGCTAAACATGTCATCACTGGTCAGATTGGGGAGGGGCCCAGAGAATACTACAGTGGCAGACATCGTTTTTGCAAAGTCACACACCGATTCTACATTAAGTTTCGTGACTTCCAACTGCCGGAGACGGATGTCATTAATGCCAGCGTGGATAACAGTTGTGGAGTATTTACAGTTACTTTTAGCCAGCATTTTCAAATTTGACTCAATGTCGCCTGCTCTGGCCCCAGGAATACATTTGACTATGGCCGCTGGAGTCTCTAGGTTCACGTTTCTGACTACAGAGTCGCCAATGATCAGAGTTTTTTCCTCAGCGGGTGTGTCGCTGAGCGGGGAAAAAATGATTAGAAACATGAACAGGTTGGTGGTGTACCGGGGCTTTGCGACTAGGCTTCCTTCTCACCGTCACCCACCCAGTCTCCTCGCTGCTGAGGAGAGCCGGAGGACCGCTAACAGGGTTAGCTATGCTAGCTAGCGCCACTGCAGCTAAGGGACGTCCGTCAAGAGTAACTGGCGCAGACGGTGTTTCAATGCAGCGGAGCCGGGATTCCAAATCAGACAACCTCGCCTCGAGCGCCTCAAAAAGACAACATTTATTACATTTACCGTTATCACTAAAAGAGGCAGAGGTGTAGCTAAACATCTGACAGAGAGAGCACACAAGAGGAGGAGAGGAAGGAGAGCTAGTAGCCATCGCTAGTGGCTAACCCAAAAGCTCAGGAGAGTGAGGAGAGCAAACCACACAGACAGACAGCAAAACAGGAAGTGACGATACGTTACCACAAGGAAGTGACGATCAGTAAACCCTTCGCCATTTGTAGATAGTGGCTCTCACTGTGTTTCGCTGGAATCCCAAAGCATTAGAAATGGCTTTATAACCTTTTCGAAACTGATAGATCTCAATTACTTTGTTTCTCATTTGTTCCTGAATTTCCTTGGATCACAGCATGATGTCTAGCTTTTGAGGATCTTTTGGTCTACTTGACTTTGTCAGGCAGGTCCTATTTAAGTGATTTCTTGATTGAGAACAGATGTGGCAGTAATCAGGCCTGGGTGTGGCTAGGGAAATTGAACTCAGCTTTCCAAAGATGTGATAAACCACAGTTAATTTATGTTTTAATGGGGGGACAATCACTTTTTCCATACAGGGCCATGTAGGTTTGGATTTTTTTTTTTTACCCTTAATAATAAACACCTTCATTTAAAAACTGCATTTTGTGTTTACTTGTGTTATCTTTGTCTACTATTTAAATTTGTTTGATGAGCTGAAACATTTAAGTGTGACAAACTTACAAAAAAAAAAAGAAATCAGGAAGGGGGCAAACACTTTTTCCCACCAATGTATAATTTTTATGATCCTACACTCTTAACCTTTGATTTACTGTGACATTTCTGGAAATGTGTCTCAATGTGTAAAAATGTACACTATGAACGGCTGTGATTCAGACTGTGGGCCAGATCATGGGTCTGCATATTGATTTGGGAAGGATTTTACACCAGAAGTACTTCCTAACACAACCCTCCCCTTTTGCCCAGGGTTTGGACCAGCACAAGGAGTACGCTGGTTTTGTGCTTTCCTCCATGGCTGCATAACCATCTTTCTTTTCCCCATTCTATTTATGCCAACCACTATCTAGAACAGTATAATTTTAGGGTCTTTGAAATGACGCTGCACTGATTTTGCTACAGCACTTTGGTCAGTCCTGGTTGTGTTATGTGAGACTAAAGCTGATCAATTCATGTGTTGATTGATCTCTGTACAGATTGGCTTCAGTATTCGAGAACGCACATATTATCACTAACATTTCCAGGAAGGAGTGTGATGAGTCCCCTCACCTGGAGTCTTCTGTCCAGCATTATGTCCTTCCGTGGCACATTACTGTCGATGTCTATCTGCTGTCTGCTCTCAGTAATCTCATCTCCCCAGGTCCACATTGAGGGAAAGTGAGACCTTGATTCCAAGAATTTCTTATTATCTCTCAAGGTTGGTCTGGGAAAGGAAGCTCAAGGAGAAATTAGAATGGACAGCTGAAGCTTATAGAGTAGTTTCACGAATTTAGACATCCAGTCTGTCCATTGACCAGAGTGTAACCACCTTTGTTTAAGCCAACCAGATATCAAACAACAACCCTGTGACACTTCAGTCTTCCAAAACATTCAAAATCTCATCTCTGCCAAAGTTGAAGAGAAGCGTAATGGTAAATTGCTACACTTGATGTCCACCCTAAAATGCTTATGGTATAGTTGTTCCAGTACAGGGAACTGTAGGGCTTAAATTGACAGTCATCCAACATTTGATAAATTAAAATGTAAAACAAATGTTCCTAGAAAATGAGCTCTTCAATCAAATGAAAACTGTCCAAACTATCAATGGCACCTGCAAAGACATCATACTGTGCTCTAAATATATCCAGCAGTTATGAATGAACGCATCAGTTTTGGTACAATTCCAAATGTTCTCTTGAAGCAGAGTCCTGTGCAATAAAAAAACCCCACCCCCTCCTCCTAGAGCCATCCCCCCTTCCTCCCGTAAAGCCTATAATAAATGGATTGACTTTTGGAGGAGCAGCAATTTTTTTTCTTTCATAATTGTTAATTATCATGAGTGCTCTTTGAGATACTTTCTATGAATGGAGATGGGACGAACTCTGTCCCCCCACCCCCTTTTATGGGATTGGTCTTAGTTCTCAAGGACGTCAAAAAGGACACTGATGATGGACGGAGGCGGTACATCATATGGGGTGGGGCACTTGCGTCATTCCTACGCATCGGGGCTGGTCAATTTTATGGGCGCCACCAAACTGCGCCACTTTTTAAGCCCCACCCAAGTCCAGCCATCCATAACCCCTCCCATCTCCTGATGGTTCCACATGGGGGGGGGGGGGGGGAGTAGAGCACTTAAGCTAATGTAAATAACTAGAGAGCAGAGCTATTTTAAGATGCCGTCTTTCATTCGGGACAAGGAGGGGAACAAAGACGCAAGCCAAGCGATTGTAATTTCAGTCACGTTTTCAGACATGCCCCGCTCTAAGTTCCATGTCCAACCAGCTAAAGTGCCCGACAGACGAGAAGGTTCAGTCTGAACCTTTGTTTCTTTAAAGGAAAAGCTGTTATTTTAAATTAATAGGCAGTTTAGGGTCTTGAACAATAAATCTGACCTAATGCCAGTGACCAGATTAATGCAAAAATGTAATACAGATAATGAAAATGTAGAGAAAGAGCTCTAATTTTCTTTTATATATGGGAGGATGAGATGAAACAGAGTGGTCACACACTACAGAAAAGTGTGTGTGTGTGTGTGTGTGTGTGTGTGTGTGTGTGTGTGTGTGTGTGTGTGTGGTGGGGACAACATTTCTCTGCAGCATGATATTGCTGTCTTGCAGGCATACAGGAAAAATAATAACCTCTGCCATATTACTAAGTAATCACAGTGATTTTTTTTGTATCAACCCCAAATAAAACCAAACCTGTTCATTTGCTGGGAAAAAAAAATGAATATAATTTTGTGGAGACAGCATTAAAATGAACGACAGTTTTAATATGACAGAACATAAAACAAAAATAGAATTTTTATACCTTTATCATTACTTTTGTTTTTATTGTTTCATTTTTTTTAGGACATCAAAAATAAATAAACATCCTTTGCATCATATATGAATCGTTTTAACCTGCTCTATATTGTTTTTATAAGCATATTTATATAAACACACACATCACATAGAAATCAATCTGTACACCTCTGCTGAGAAACAGATTTTCCAGTCAGAATCTGCCACCACCACCACATTATTCCGCAACATAAAAACTAAAAGTACACTATTAGATATAATTAAATCCTTTTCAGGGGTTACATTCATATTCAAGACGTCTTCGCTTACTGCAGTGTGACCAGAATCAGTCTTTTTTTTCTGAGCATTGTTATTAAGGCAGCTGCAAACAAATTTTAAACACTATTTCACACTGATTTGTACGATTAAAACAGTGTCTACACCTGACATCGAGGATAATATAAGTTAATGCTTTATGGCGCCTATTGCTACTGCTTGTATATTTTTCACTCAGCGTGACACATGGATTTTACCCCTCAGAATTCACAATTATTATGTCAGTGACAACTGCGGACAATGACAGATATTGTTTCCTGTCTGTGTAATAAGATATTTAATTAGTTTTAAATAACCTGTGCTGCTGTGATAATTAAAAATTATTTTCAGCATTTACTTACAGTATGTTGATTTGTCTAATTTTCTTTCTTTTCTTTTTGTAATTGCTGTGTATGTTATTGAATGTGTGTAGGTGTTATTGCTTTTTCCTACTAGGTGCATTTATGTTTAAACCATAGTTGTGCACTCAGTCACCTGTTAAGTGTTACTTTACCATAAGATTGACCTAATAAAGGGTTTATATATAGTTTATAAGTAGGTTATTGATTTGGTTATAAATGCTTCATTAATCACACATAAGCAGTTATAAAACACATTGGCAAAATCAAAATGCCTCTTGGCTAGAAAGGCTTACATTGTTTAAATGCCATTTAGTAACAGTGAAAATCTATCTGATGAGAAAAGAGAGTAACCTAAATAAACTGATGTCTGACCTCTGAGAGAGCAAATAAGTTTTAGGTCACTGGTGAGAAACAGGTCTCTGTTTCCTTTTTATCTAATGTGTTATAACAGTTTAATGCAGTGTTTACAGCCAAATTTATAACCTATTTATAAACTAGTGGTACCATTTATTCCTTCTCACTGACTGACCACTTTCTGAATCACTACTTTAAGTCAGTGATGAATAATGAAACCAATATACAAAGAGTCTCTGTACACTTTGTTTCTTCTCAAAAAGGTGACTATATAGTACATCCAGCTCTCTATAAGTACAATGAGTTGTATGTGTATCATTTTAGTTCACAGAAAGCCAGCTTCTTGTCCACACAATCAGCAAGCTGCTTCATTATCCTGGCTTATTTCCAGTCAAGTAGGTTGCCGCACTTTGTAGTCCAAAGGAAGCATTTGCTTGCTATCGCTTGGCTCAACTGAGGTTCAGTCAAGGATGTGGTCTATTTTTTTTTTTAAGTCATGTCATAACTTTGTTATTCCTCGTCATGGCGGGAGGAGTCAGGGCTGGACTCCTCCTCCTCCTCCTCCACTGTGTCTGTCGGCAGCGTGTCGCGCCGCGTGAATGCAGCTGCCAAGGTCACGCTCAGCCGTGGTTTGACGGACGCCATTTCTGACAGCCCGATGTTGTTGCCCCGAGTGACAAGCGTCGTCTTGTCCATAATCTCTCCACTGTGCTTGGACACGACTGCATCGAGAAAGTCGTACTTGTGTGAAATCTTTCCGCTTTCGAACAGGTACTTTGCCAGGTAGGAAAACGCAACGTTCCCTAGGAAGGAGGCCAGCATGGAGATAGTCTTAAACGGGAACTTCTGGACGACTATTTCTTCTACAATGGTTACGTCTTTGCTGATCTGGTGCTTCCGTTGCTCAGTTGTCCAACCAGGGTAATAAATGAAAGGAGGCAGGTGCAGGTAGGGCTCACCTCCACCTATACGGAGCACCAGACCAAACAGGTACGCGGCCACAGAGCCATACGTGTTGGTGCCTTTGACGAAGAGCACACTGAGAAGCTGAGGGAAGATGATGACGTAAACCAGATCTGAGCTCAGGTACCAGAGGCCGTAAACTGTGCCAGTTACCAGTGCCATCACCGTGGCAAGGCCGCCGAATATAAAGATGGTGATGCGCATCACCCACACAAGCTCACGGTCAGACGCCTGTGGAGATACAGAGGAATGGAGGAGAAAATACGCTGTGACATCTGGAGAACAGAGTGGATTCAGTGTTTTTGTGGGTTTTAACCCTGTAAAACCCACAAAAAGACAACAATTAGACTGCTGAAATATTAAAGCACTCTCTTCAACGTGAAATATGCACTGCCTTTGATGACTTAATTCTAAATGAATGAGCTGATTGTGCTTCCTGGAGTATATTACATCACAAAACAACAAGCCCCACCTTCAGTTCTCTAAGTTAGACAAATGCAACCCGACTTAACACACCTTTAGCCAATCAGATTAGAGGCTCATTAGCACTAACAGCAGGCTAAAAAATATTTTTAGACAGAACTTTAGAGGCAGTTTTTGTGTTTGTTTGTTTTGATGAGGTATATAAAATGACACAGAAATAATTTGGGATCTTTAAATCTACATGTATATGTCTTTGAGGATGTCAAACTTTAAAATGAATCGGAAAATGCACAATATGTGACCTTTAAGCAAAAAATAAATCGATAAAAAAAACTGAGGATGTGCTTACCGACTGTCTGAAGGCAAGCTGGTAGATGTTCCTAGCAAACATGGAGCTAGCTGAAAGGATGGAGGAATCTGCCGATGACATGACGGCTGCAGACACGGCACCCAGGCCAAAGAAGGAGACGAACGGCGGGCAAAGGTGCTGAAGGACGATTGGTAAAATCATGTCTGCTTCCTCTTTCGTTTTGGGAGGAATGGGACCGTAGGATGTCTGGTTCCAGGCTGGTGGAGGGGAAACATTTTCTCAGCACTTCAACTGACCTCTGACAGCAGCATGTGAATAAGATTTCCTTCAGAAATTTAAGTGAAACACATTTTATAACCCTGCTAGACCTAATGTACAAATGATGGTTCATGTTTTAGAGCAGGGAAAAAAAAATTGAGCTGTGTAGCCACTTGTTCACTGAGGAACTTGAGTTGACACCTTAGAAATCTGGAGATCAAACCACTAATTTGGTCCCTTGCCTCCCTCTAATGTAATATTTACACAACCAATGTGGTTATTAAACTGATTGCTGATTCATTATGGATGAGGTGAACCAGCTGCTATTTACCAGCCTCTCTCAGATCTGAGGGCAACACAGATTAATCCAGAGCCCCCAACCCGAAACAAATACACAAATATAACTAGAGGTGGTGTCACATTGACTGCAAAAAGAATATGTCTATACATAAGTTGATCCAAAGTGCTGCAGGTAGAGTTTTAACAGGTACTAGAAAGAGAGATCATATCTTCTGTTTTGACCTCCTTTTATTACCTTTCTATAGAATCTAGAACCTGGATCTAGAATCTCCAAGAGTACAATGGGAGGCAGAACTTTCAGTTATCAGGCTCCTCTCCTATGGAACCAGCTGCCAGTCTGGATTCAGCAGACAGACTTGATCTCTGTTCATAAGAATAGGGTAAAAACTTTCCTTTTTGACAAAGGTTATAGTTGGATCAGATGACCCTGGACCTTCCCTTAGTTATGCTGTTATAGGTTTAGACAGCTGGGGGACCTCCCATGATGCACTGGGCTTTCACTTCTTTCTCCTCTCTCAATATGTGTTGTAACATTTTTGCTGGTCATTAACAGTTGTCTGTTCTCTCCCTTAGATTGAGTTTCTGTCGGGCTGTTTGCTCTCTACATGTCTGTTCTTTTCTTCTTCTTCTCTATTCCCTCACCCCCCAGCCAGTCGCAGCAGATGACTGCCCCTCCCTGAGCCTGGTTCTGCTGGAGGTTTCTTCCTGTTAAAAGTGAGTTTTTCCTCTCCACCGTTGCCAAGTGTTTGCTCACTGGGGATTATCTGATTGTTGGTGTCTTTCTGAAATTCTGGGGCATTTGCCCTACGGTTTGAAAGTGCTATGAGACAACTGTTGTTGTGAATTGGCACTATATAAATAAAGTTGAACTGGCTTAAATTTAAAATACTTTGCCTCATGAGGGGAGTTGCATTACAAATGCAAAGAACAAGGGACAGGAGTGTAGCCAATAATTGGCCTTAAGCAGAAGTAATGTGTTATGATATTAATTACCTCAAAATAAATAAAATTAGTTACCAAAGACATTACTTGAGTAATGGTAAAAAGTATCCACAACAAAAACTTATTTGAGTATTACCTAGTAACTTCACTCTTGTTAACATTAGTCTTTTTTTTTCTCTGCTGCTGTTTCCTTGTAAATTTGGGAGTTTTTCCCCTCATAAACATGTGATTTTTCTCTCTAATTTGTAAGCTTTTTCCTTGTAAACTTTTGACATTCTTCTTGTTAACTTGGGATTTTTTTTAATAAATCAGATTTTTTTTAATCCACATAAATTTGTGATTTTTTTTTCAAATTATTTATTTGTACACACAAATTCACAATTATTTTATGATAAATTGCTGATATATTTCACCACAATTTACAACTTTTTACTTCGAATTCTACTATTTATTACTTGCAAATTTGCAGCTTTTTTCATAAATTTGCAACTTTTTCTTGTGTAGCTACAAATATTTTCATGTAAATTTGCAATTTTACTCTGAAAATATTGAGGTTTTTTTCCTTTTAGATGTGCTAGTCTGTTGCAAATCAAATATAAATAAGCACATGTGTGTTCTAATCCAAACGATAAAGAATGAGTAGACGTAATAATAAATTATACATGTCCTGCGTCATCACGTCTCTAACCTGTGGAGGCACCGATGGCTCCAATGAGCACTGAGGGCACAGCCATGACGAGGCACCCAAAAGCAGCCAGGAAGGAGAGAACCTGCGCGTAGGTGGCTGAGGAGGCCGACAGGACTCTCTGGAAATACACTTGCCAGGGTATTCCTCCCAGCATCTGCAGTGTAGTTAAAGAGCAACAAGCATGTTCAGAAAACCAGCAACCAACAAACTGAGCAAACAAGGAAAAACTCCCAGCACCCCCCCCCTCAAAAGAAAAGAGACAGGCTTTCCCCCCCCCCCCAGACAGTGGTTACCATACCAAGAGGCAGAAGTTGTCGATCCATTCCCAGGTATCGTTCTTGGAGATGCTGCCTTTCCAGGGTGGCTGGTACACCTCCTTTACTGCAGTAACGGTAATGTCTGTCACAGCAGGGTTTTTCAGAGCAAACGGGACACTAATCCACTGCAGACAGACAGAAACAAGTGGAACATGCACTTAGAAACATGACTCTTAAGAAAATGTAACTTACTGAAAGCAGCGTGAGGAAAAGAACTGTAGACATCTTCATTCGTTCCCACTTATCAGCCTCATGGTCAGAGTAGAGCCAGTCCAGTTATCATGGAGTAAGTGTTTGGGTAAATCCTAGAAAGACAGCCAATCCGTCTTTTTAATTGGAAACATTTTGAGATTTTTTTTCCCAGATTATTTTATGCCATTGACAAATTGTCTATAACTGTTGAAGTGACACTGAAGATACACATTTATTTATGCAGCATGTAAATAAAAATGTGACACAAGGAGTTGCTAATCACCAAAGTGCAACACTACTGTATGTGCATGTGGAGCTTTGCAAGTGTAAAGGTTTTTTTTTTAAAACTACAGTGCTTCATTCTATGTATCCCAACTGAAAATAAAGAAAAACGCTTACAGCCAATTTAGAATCAACTAGCATGTATGTCTCTGGACTGTGGGAGGAAATCAGAGTACCTGGAATCAACACACTCAACCACACAGAGAACATGCAGACACCATATAAATTCCTCTTGCTAATCATGACGTTCAAACCAGGGAATCTCAGTATTAGCCCCCTTTTTTCCTTTATGCTTTGATCCAGCTCTAGTAACTGCATATACAACATCTGCATGTCATGTGTTATAGCAACCTTTATTCTATGCTGCATGCAATTCTGTGCACTGCACTACTCCTCTATCATAATATGTGCAACCTTATTGCATTATTTATTGCACATCAGGAGTGCGGCTGTTTGTTGCAATGCTGTTATATGTTGATATATGACCATAAAGGTGCTCTGTGATATCTATTCCATTCCATTTTTTTAAGCATGCCCATTTTGAGGCCTGCAACAGACTGGGCAAGAAGTGGATACTGGCCCCTTGCACTGGTGCTCAACAGGAACCTACCAGGCCAACAAAGATGCAAAACAGCTGCACGACGTCAGTGTAGGCCACGGAGTAAAGTCCTCCAACCAGGGTGTAAAAGATCGCGATGAGCGCGGAGATAACCACGGACATCTTAATGTTGATGTCCACGATGACGCTCAAAGTGGCACCTGAGACCAAGAGCAAATGAACAGATGAGATATTAGGGCAGCATGTTAATGGTCTGATAATAAATGACTTTTACTTGGTATTAAGAGGGAGAATAAACTCACCCAGAGCAGACAGGATGGCAGCAGACCAGAAGATTTCTCCCATGAGTGCTGGTATGAAGAGTAGGCCACCCATACGTTTCCCATACAGCTGCTGGAATGGATCCAGCATGGTGACGTAACCTCTTGATCGCATGGGTTTGGCAAAAAATAGACCACCTGGGATAAAAGGATGGACAGGACGGAGATTAAAGCATCTGACATGGAATTCCTGTCATTACATTCGATAAAACTAACCAACAGACAAGACTTTTGGCTATGACCAATGATTTCACTCAAGCGCATCATCAACAAGACAGTTTGTGTGATCTTTGTTTTAGCATAAACGGCACGCACAACTAACCAGGGAGCAAATGACTCAAAATCTCTTTTTTTTTTCTCTGCTCATTTTAAAATCTTGTAGGTAGAACATCCAGGGTGACTCACCCAAAACTAGGCTCAGTGCATAACCAAAGGGGGCTTGAGCCCAAGCCAGGCCCTTGTCAGGAAGATAGACGTACTCAGCGGTGCCATTGATGTAGCCTCCTCCAACCCAGGTCGCTGGACACACACACACACACGCACGCACGCAAATCAGATTCAGTTTATTGTGAAAAGTTTAAAACTGTCTTTTGTTGAACGAAAATTATTTTGCAGCTATTCGAAATTTAAGACATACTAAAAAAAAAAAAAAAAAGGACGCACAAATTTCTCTTGTGGATTAGTAGTCAGATTAAAACTATTTACCAAGGGGTCAAATGAGTGAAAACTTCACCTGTCATAGTGAATCCACCGACAAATAATCCGATGTCTCTGCCGCCCACCATGATGGTCTCGCTGCGGTCGGTGCCCTCCGCCTCCCCGGAGTGTTTGTTCTTCCATGCCGCCCAGATGCCCACGAACAGGATCAGCAAGTAGAAAACCGCGATGGCCACAAGTCCCTCTACATGGACGGTCATTGCGGCTAGGAGCGGGACGGCATGGAGAGCTGCTGGCCAACGAGAAAGAGCCCGTCAGACATGGGACTAAAGAAGACAGGAGCGTGGGTTTTTATTTTGCTGCACTTGTTGGACAAACGGAAGCGACTTGTGCCAAAACGCTGAATTTCTGTTTAAGAGAAATGTAAAAGAAGGAAAAATGTTTAATTTCTAGGCTGAAGGAGTAACGTAAAGATAAACTCACACATGGTGAAAGAGAAATTTATGCTTCAGAAAACCCAAGTCAATAAACGATGCTGCTGCTTTAAAGCTTCTCGTGCGCCTGTGGAGGCACCAATAAAGCTTCAGGGTTTAAAACGATAACCCGATTTTTTCATAGCTATGTCATTTAAATTTTCATTCAAAAAACGTCTTTTTACACATTATTTTGATTCATGAGGTAAAATAAGCCGGGATAAACGCAGTTTTCTTAAGGCTTTTCATAACAATTCAGACAATATTAAAATAAATTCCCTCGCATGCAAAACTGCGGCATATCTATAAATCAGAATTATTTTCAGATAATCAAAAAACGATCAAAACCGATTTCCACTAATTAATTCTGTTTTATTTCCGTAGGTCTCTAATCCTTCGTGTGCGTAAAATTCAAATTACGCACGGGACCCATTTTAAGAGCGCAACTTAATTAAGACTATAATAATCACAATAATACGGACTCTATTTTGCCTAAATGATTCTTCAAGCAACGTTTTACCAAATTTACCAAAACTTTCCTAAAAAGGAAAAACATGTCAAACTTACCCGATTATTTTCTAGAGTCATGTGCGGTGGCACTGGAGGATATTAAATATCCTGGCAGAAGGTTTGCAAAGATCCGCGTCCGTCTTTCGCGCCGCGGGGACAGTCAGATGAACCGTCGGTGGGGGTCTCACGGTTGACTCACCCACGCTTATAAAGGGGGGCAGGTGCCGTCAGCGCAATGAAGCATACGTCAGAGAAACCAAATGTCCCCTTAATGAGCACTTTGTGTGGAAACGCGTCACACAGTGACACGGTGGAGAAATGCCTATGATAAAAAACGTGAATGGGTGGCCTGACATTGGGCTTAATGACAAACTTGCGTTTTTACGCATTGAATAATCAGTCACTTGTGATGCAGTTTGATGATTCTAGCTTCTCCAAACTAACTGAGCATCTGCCCTTCATATGGATTTTTATAATGTAGGTATGTTATTCTCTCCAAAACTTACATTTCACTTCCTAACCGTAATTAACGTTTGAGACATGAGAAACAGGTGGGTTTGAAATTTGATGCTTGAATGTGAACTAATGCTTTAGCTACGTCTTCTAGAACACTCCAACACCCACAATCCTGAACCAATTAGAACTCATTTAAGCAGGTCTCCCACCTTCCATCCAGGACACAGAACCAGGGTCTGTTTAGTGGTCTCCTTTTCCCTGAGCGGTTTAATCCGGGCTACTCTTGTCAGAAGTGACAGGCATCCAATTAGAGGCAAACCCTGAACAGCAGTGGAAAGATTTTTATAGATATGGTCTGACAGAAATGAGAAAAAATAAAAAAAATCAGACCTGCACACAGACAAATCATAGCACCGGACGCTTACTAACAATAACATGAAATCATATTTGCTGATGAAGGCTGAGGTGTTTAAGTTTAATTGTAAAACATGTAGGGCGCCCTCTTCTGGTGAGGCCACAGAAGCGTTTCAGCACCATGGACAGAGGTCAACATGTTCCAGTCTGGATAAGCGTTGAGTTCAGTTTGAATTCTGGTCTATCAGGCTACACCATAAGATAAGATAAGATAAGATAAGCCTTTATTAGTCCCACAATGGGGAAATTCCAGGATTGCAACAGCACAGGGATAGCAACACTCAGAGCAACAATCAGAAGGCAAGAAAAAACAACATCTAGCAAACATATGTCCATATAAAATGTCATTACTAATAAAACTAAGTCACAAAAACATGTTTTCTGTTCATGCTTTTATTGGATGATGCGATATAATTATTCTATCTGATTCTAAACAAAACGCTTGCTGCCTCTGCCATGGAAGAAATGTTTTTTTGCCAGCGTTTATCTGTTTGTTCGTCTGAGTGTTAGCAGGATTATGCAAAAAAACTACTGGATGGATTTGGATGAAATTTTCACCAGAGGTGGCCCTAGGGCTACAGATGAACCCATTAGATTTTGGAGGTGATCTGGGACCACATACCTCCACCAAGGCCTTTTCTTGCAATGTACGGATGGATGGAGGGACAAACAGACAGCAGTATGGATGGACAGACAAAGGGATAGATGGATGGACAAAGGGAGGGACGGATGGAGCCTTGGTGGAGGTATGCACTCTCTGGGTGTCCTCTAGTTACCTTCGCCAAGGAGGTGATGCTTTCATCCATGTTGGTTTGTTTGTCTGTTAGCAGGATTACACAAAAACTACTGTATAGATTTGGATCAAATTTTCACCAAAGGTGGCCCTTGTCCTAAGGATGAACCCATTAGATTCTGGTGATGATCTGAGATTGCATACCTCCACCAAGGGCCTTGTTTTTATTGCTGCAGTGGGATTACACAAAAAAACTGCTGGATGGATTTGGATGAAATTTTCACCAGAGGTGGTCCTTGGGCTTCAGAGGAACCCAGTACATTTTGGTGACGAGCTGAGAATGTGTTAGCAAGAATCCTCCAAAACTACTGGACAGAGTTTGATGCATTTTTCATCAGAGGTGGCTCCTGGACAAAACACGAACGCATTACATGTTGGAGGTGACCCATGAGGGACGACAGGAGCCTTGGTGGAGGTATGCACTCTCTGAATATCTTAGTTTAAAATGTGCTTACCGTATATACATAATATCTTGGTTTCATTTCATTTTATGTTCTTAACATTTTCATGACACTGGCATTTAAGTAAAATGACAACAAAGCTATTCTGTTTATAAAGATTTTTTCATAAATAGAGTAATCTAAGAACAATATCTGCAAAGCTATTTCATTAAATTCAACATTCTGAAGTTCTCGGTTACAAATAATGACAGAGCATCCATCTGCTCAGTACCTGGATTTACATACTTAAATGTGTGTTTGTTGACATCTAATGAGAGCAATATTGTTGCCAAAAAATGGAAAACATCCGGAAGACAGATGGAAAGCTTTTGAACAAGATGTTTGGCAGATGGCTGCTGCATGACCTCCACACTTCTACATCCTCATAAAGCTTCAAGATTTGTTTGGTTTCATGATAAAAGACAATACATAAATACATTTATGAACATATTTACACAAAAACAAAGAAAAGTAGTGTAAGAGTCTAATATAGCTTCATTTACCTATCACAGTTTAAATGAGTGTTTATGGTAAACCAAATAAATTGGTCAGAGTCAAAGGACTGGGAGTTTAATGAGCAGCTGTTGCTGGCAGAGCTCAAGATGCATGAGAGTGAGGCTAAAGAGAGAGACAGAAAATGAGAGGAGAGCCTTCATCTGTAACACCACACATACAGGGTAAAGCTACCAGTCACATCGTTTACAATTAATCAGACGTTTATTGTGTGAAAATTACCACATGGAAATTAATAGACAAAATACATGCAGTTTATTTGAAGATTCATTGTGAAGAATGTGAAATTTCTCTAATGCAAAGCAAGGGCAGTTGTAGGATCGGAGCTTTAGTACCCAATGAGCTCCACCACACACCCACGCTTAACCCCCCCCCCCCCCCCCCCCCCACACACACAGACACACAGTTATTTTGCTAGTTATCTTTCATACAGCTCCTCCCTGGCTTCTAGTTAGCGAACATGGTACGTGATGATACATAAAATCAGTGACAGCTTGAATTTAATATTGTGCTTATACCAAAACAACAACAGCTTCTTTCTCTTGAATTCAAACAGTGCACAGTGGTTGATTGACAATGCAACCATTAAAGAAAAACATCTGCTACTAGCTGTCTTAGCCAGGGCTGGACTGGCATTTTTGGTCCAATTTGTTAAGTAGCAACATTCATCTATCACACAATGGTCTAACAGAGGTCAGAATTACCCTTTGCCCTTAACAAGTGAATCCCTGTGGTTTGAAAGAAAGAAGGAAAGAAAGAAAAAGAAAGAAAGAAAGAAAGAAAGAAAATTACTTTATCTATTTTGCATAAATATTTGTCATAATTTTAAAGTCTCAAAATTTTCCAAAGGTGCAAAACTTTGAGAAAAAGCTACACAGTTAGAAGGAAAAAAACCTCATCACAAACATATATACAATAAAAGCTTCAAATTTACTAGAACATAAATTTATAGGGACAAATGCGCATTTATTTAAAATATGTACTAAATTCACAACAGAAAAAAGTGCAAAATTACAAGAAAAACAAACTTGAATTTAAAAGATAAAAGTTACAAATTCATGGCAAAAGTTGCAAATTTATGAGGAAAAAAATTCACATACGTGCAATTAGTCACTGAGAATGTAAACACAGGAAGTTATTTAAAAGATTTAATAAATTCATTAAGAAAAATAAAATTAATAAATTGTTGAGACAAAGGTCAGAAAATCACAAGAGAAATTAGCTCATTTGCAAATAATTTAAAAAATTAAGGAAAAAAATCAATGAAAAATGAAGAAAATTATTGAGGCAAAAAAGTAAAGACGGAAGAAAAAGAGATGCCAGTTTATGACACAAAAGTCACAAATTCAAGAAAAAAATGTCAATCCATGAGCAAAAATTTTTCATGTAGTTTCAAATTTCATGAAGTTTCTTAACAAATCTGTCCACCTTATTTCTGAGGGCGCCGCTGCAGAAACGATTATGGGGGCAGCTTCCAGTTTCAGCTGAAGTGGTGCTAAATCAGTCAACAAGAGTGGAGTAGTGGGGCATTTAAAATAGCATTTTTAAGTGTTTTAAATTTGTTTTAATGTATAGTCCACATACCTGTTTTGCAGTCAAGCGGCAGATAATTTCAGCACTTGTAGTTTTTGTATTTTTGAATGTTTTTGCGTAGTTCTGGTATTTGCTGCTGTTCATGGTGTGAGACTCCTCACAAATAAGCACAGCTAAATATGTGGCTTCAACAGCAATGCAGAGATCGTGCACTAAAAACTAAAGGAGTGTTGGTGTGATCGGTGGTACAGACACAGCAGCACCAGATGTTTTCACTTGTATGAATGTCACAGATCTGACGTTTATGTCACCAGATGCAAGGCTGCATGAAGTAAAATAATAAACAAAAAATAGTAAGTTTGCTTCCTAAGGCTTAACTATTTAAGAAAGATATCAAATAGTTGGTTTTTGGGTTTTTTTTGCATTTGTTGCACTGCATTGGAACGATATGGAGCTGATATTAGCAGCTTCAGCACGCATTAATTTTTAGATTATCACAAAATATAGATCAATAAAATTTCAAACAATTGTCAGAAAAGGTCTGTATGTGTTAAGTTAAATAACAAGCATTCATGGCATGACAGCAGCATGAGCATTTTAATTTTGGGGTAAAACGAACAGCTGCAGCTGTCTGTTTTACCCCGACATTAAAACACCCAAGCACGGTGTTGTGCTTCTTTGTGGCTCTGACTAGATTCTACGTCTGCTCTGAGGTAAATTTGATTATGTCCAACATATTTTAACAAAATGCAACCAACTTTATTGTGGTGGAAACATTGATATATCTCAGAGCTTTTATTTGTTTACAGCGTTAGCATCTTAGCAGCGGAGCTAACTAACGGAGCTACTGTCTGCCAGGCCACTTTTTAAGGTCTTCCCATCCCTCGATAGTTGTGGGAAGTGGTATGATTATATTACTGTTTTTGAGGTACAAAAGGGCGTGTTCCCGCATTTAATGCCAAAGTCATTGTTTTTTAACAAAGAACAGTGTCCTGTTTCCGTGACAACCCCACTTTCTAAGCTAGTACCGGAAGTTGTGCCCATAATACACCCAAGGCATCATGGAGGCTAGGAATAAGGTAGATAATCAAAAAAGAATTAAAATAATCACAAGAAAAAGTAGGTAATTTATGAGAACTCTCCAAATTCACATAAAAATTTCCCCATTTTCAATTTAAAAAATCTCTTATTTAGGTGGTGGAGTAGCCTGAACTGTACACAAGTAAATGTAGGTTATTTTTAATATATTATCATTCAAATATACATAAGAGTAGTTATCCCGTAATAGTTAAGAAGTTACTGAGATGTGAGTTTAGTCTGGACAGTTTGAGGTTTTTCTCCTGAGTTTATGGCAGTTTTATTCTAAATTTACTACTTTTTCCTTGTCAATTTGAAATATTTTTTTTCCCCACTTAAATCAACTTTTTCTCATAATTTGTGTTTAATACTAATTTAGGGCTTTTTTCTTGTACATTTGAGACTTTACTCTCATAAATTTGTGAGGTGTTCCTCATAAATTAAAAATCAAAAAATAAAATGAGCAAAAATGCAGTATTTTCTGTTATATTATAGGCTATTTATAGCCTATTAATAGCCTGTTTTAATTAATATAAATTAATATTAATAGCCTATTTTCTAACCTCCACCCCAGATTAAAACCTCATGTACTTTGAAACCTAAATGTCCGCAGGTATGCATACTTTTACTGATTAAATTCAGACAGACCCAAAAACTATTCATAATGTTGCAGAATATTCCAGCTGAGGCTGGCGTCATACATCATTATGAGTGTGTGTTCTCTGTAGAAGAGCTCCTGTACCCTCAGTTTTCACTGTTGGGATAAGGAGGGACCTCTCTGTGTGTGCGCGTCAGGGCTCCAGCGCATGCAGGTACAGGGGAGAGAACGTACGTGAGAAGGGATCATACCACTTGTGTGCCAGGGGTGTTTTCATTTTCATTTTTAAAAAGTTTAAACAACAAACTGCTGAATATGTTTTGGATGTTATTTCAGCTTGTCAAAGATGAACTAAAATTTTCTTATCACAACTTTTTTCACTCCAATTTTTAGGGGTGCTGTGTTTAAATTTAAGGGTGCTACAGTGCCCCTAAAAAGGCATAAAGCTGCCCATGATGCAAAGTGAACTGTGAAGAAAGCAGAATCTTGTTTACAAAATTAGATTATATGACAGTTAGTTCTGACTGAGCAATCTGAAGATGTTTCACAGAATATATATCACTCCACTTAAGCAGTGTTTTAATAGTCTTTAAATTATAGCTCATATCACTGGCTTCTTATATATGAGAATTGTAATAATGTGTTGGATACCTTAATTTCCACAGGGAGGAACTGTTTGAAAAGAGACAGTCATAAAAATCCAGACCTCTGTGACACGGAAATTGAGCCCTTGTTATCATCTGGCTTGATATTTCACATTTGTTTACAACAAAATACACAAGCTTGAGTTGGATTTATTATCTCACTTAGCAAGTATAATAACTTTGTGATGATGGACTCTATTTCATAAGAAAACGGCAAGAATAAGTGAGTGAAGTGCACAGAAACCAACACAGCAATGCACTGAAGTTAAATTGCTAACTAGCTGCAAGCATACATAACCTTTTTCCCCTCACTGTCTGACATTAAATCAGACTAAATATTTCCTGTTTTAAGTCAGTTAGGATTACCAAAATTATTTCTATTTGTTAAATAACTTTAATAATAATAATAATGCATTAGATTTATATAGCACTTTTCATGGACACTAAAAGATGCTTTACAATGAATACATTATTTCTTCATTCCACAGACAATAGTAGTGGTAAGCTGCCCTGGGGCAGACTGACAGAATAGTGGCTGCCAATCTGTGCTGACGGCCTCTGCGACCACTCATCGATCTCATCGACAGTCCATCGGTTTCGATGTTGACTGAATGGTGTAATCACAGTGTATGCACACTCATGTGCAGCTAGACCAGCTTTGGAGCAGCAAGGCCTCCCGCACTGTCTGCACTGAAAGACAGACTGGGTCAGGGTGGTGTATCTTCTATCATATGCAACCTGTCTCGCATGTGCTTGTTCTCTATTGCAGTGACGCTCTTCTTGACTATGCCAGACAGGTCTTGACTCTGCTTGTTCTTCCCAAGTTTTGGGATCAATATTGCTGTTTTTCATATAATGCATGTCTTTGTATCACAGCTTTTGGCCACCTTTTTTACACCTACCAGAGGACAGCTTTCCATAAAAGATTGCTTTGGGCTATCTCTCCTGTGGCATTTGCCTGATGTGGCCTGCTCATCTGAGCTGGGCAGATGTGATCAATGCTTTAACACTCACTGACTTTGCTTGCTTTAGCACTTCCACATCAGGAATGTTGTCCTGCCATCGTATGTGCATGAATGTTCTTAAATGTCGCAGTTGAGTTCTTGTCAGCTTTTTAATATGTTGTCTGTATAGAATCATTATATCTGTAGAGTACAGCAAGGATGGCAGCACAGTTGTGTTGTAGACTTTTATCTTGGTCAACAAATCTACCTACGGGTACAAATAAAGTAACCTGAACCTGAACCTGAACCTGGTCTGAAATTTGATGTCATGACGAGACCAGCCATTTATGTAAAGCTCCAAAAACTTTTGTAGCTGACTTTATCCTTCGCTCAATTTCAGTATCAGATGAGTTGTTACTGCTGACTGCACTACCTAGATAAATGAAACTTGTGACACTTTTCAGTACATTGCCATTGACAGATATTTCTGGTTCTTCTGGGTGGGCACTGCTTGGAGATGGCTGGAACATGAGCTCAGTCTTTGTAGTATCTATTTTTAAACCAAAAAGAGTTGCCACTGCATGGAATCGATCCACAATCTCCTGGATATTGACAGGGTCTGTAGCAATGAGCGCAGAGTCGTTGGCATACAAAAGTTCTCTGACACAGATTGTTCTTGTTTTGGATTTAGCCTGCAGACGTGCCAAGTTGAAGAGTTTTCCGACTGAGCGTGTACAGATGTAGACAGCTTTTGTGAGGTTTTCAGACATAGTTTCTAGCACAGCAGCAAGATATAGTGTGAAGCGTGTGGGGGTGAGTACGCAGCCTTGTTTCACTCCATGATTGACTCAGAATGGGTCACTTGACATCACCCCCAATCGACACATGACCTGACATTCCGTCGTGAAACTGTCTGATCATGTTGACAAACATGTTTGGGCAACCGTAGACTCTGAGTACCTTCCATAGTGTTTCTCTGTCAACAGTGTCAAAAGCCTTTGAGAAGTCCACAAAGACAATGAACAGAGGTTGTTGTTACTCTAGGGCTTTGTCCTGTAACTGTCATACAGAGAATATCATGTCGGCTGTAGATCATCCAGCTCTAAAACCACACTGACTTTCTGGGAGTATTCCTTCAGAAAGTCTCTTTAGTCTGTTGAGGATAATCTTTGCAAACACTTTGCCAGCTGTAGATAAAAGAGATATTCCTCGATGATTGCCACAAACACTCCAATCTCCCTTCTTTTTATAGATGGTTACGATAAGGGCATCTTTGAAGTCTTGTGGAAGTCGTTGTTTTTGCCAGCAGTTGTTGTATAGTTTAAGTAACTGGTTCTTCAGGGCCTGGCCACCCTCACTAGGAATGCCATCTAATCCTGGTGCTTTGCCCTTTTTTGTCTTTTTGAGTGTCTTCTCCAGCTCACCAATGGTAATGGGAGCGCACAGCAAATCTTCAGTAGGATGAACAGCAAGGTGAGAGACAACGTTTGGGTCATCTGTGCTTTGTTGATTAAGCAAGTTGTTAAAGTGTTCTTTCCAGCACTGTGTTATATCCTTCATGTCAGTGAATAGTCTGGAGCCATCATCAGATTTTACTGGAGCGATGGTGTTTGTTCGTGGACCATAAACATCCCACAGTGCTGAGAACAGGCCTTGGGAGTTGTGTTTGTCAGCTAGGGATTGTAGTTGTTCTGCTTTGTTGTTCCACCAGTTGTCTTCATGATTCGTATCATTCTCTGAACCTTGGCTTTGGCAGAGAGGAAAATTGTTTTGGTTTTGGTGGTGTTTTTTGAAAGGTGTTTCAAGTAGGCTTTCTGCTTCTCTGCAAGTAGCTCATGTATGGCTTCATTGTGTTCCTGGAACCAGTCAGGAGTTTTGTGCTTTGGGATACCAAGGATATCTTTTGTCGTGTTGTATATAGTTGTCTTTAGGTTGTTCCATGTCTCTTCAATATCATCGACTTCTGCTAACATCATTTTGTAAGGCTGATTTTAATGCTAAGGCAAGGACTTTGGAGTAATCACCACAGTCCAACTTTACAGTGTTAAATTTCTTGGGAGCTGCACTTGCGGTTTTTCTCCTTGGTAGAAGACTTTAAAATTTAGATGTGTTCTGACTAAGTAGAGGTCTGTTGAACATTCTGCACCATGCATAGCTTTTGTTGACAGTATGTTTGGCAGGTCAGACTTACGAGATATGATGTAATCAAGTCAGTGGAAATGCTTTGATCTTGGGTGCATCCAGGTGAAGTAATTCTTGTGTGGTTGTTTAAAGAAAGTGTTCGTGATGCACAAGCAATGCTGAGTGAGAAGTTTAACAGCATCTCACCATTGGAGTTCTGGTTGCCTTTTCCAAACTTGCCAGTCACATCAGCATACAGTATGTAGTGCAGTCTTTTCCTACTCTGGCATTAAAGTCTCCAAGGAGTAGAAGTTTACCTACTGGAGAAACAGCATCCACAACTTCAGTAAGCTCTTGGTAGAAAGCTTCCTTTACTTCATCGGTATGGGCCATGGTTGGTGCATAGGCATTGACCAAGCTCAGAAACCTGTCCTTGACTAGTGGTAATCTGAGCTGCATCAGTCTCTCAGAGACTCCACGAAGAAACGTTGGTAATTTGCTTGCTAGACTGTTAGAGACAGCAAATGCCACAACTACCTCCCTCCTTCCATCAGTCTTGCCTATCCAGTAGAAAGTGTGGGTACTTTTCATGATCTGCCCTTCCAGCCTGATCTCTTGTAAGACTGCAATGTCAATTGCATATCTAGAAAGTTCCTTAGCTATCAGAGCTGTTCCCCTCTCTGGTCAAGTGTCACCATCAAGCATAGTTCTCACATTCCACAAGGCCACAGTCAGTTTAAACTTCTTTGTCTTCACACTGCTGCGGTGAAGGCCCGTTGACCATGGTATGCTAACCAGGTTGAGTTTGGAGCAAGCTTGGTTTACCCCACCTTTTCTAGGGGCTTTCCCTGAGAGGGGCGGGCAGTGTACTCCCTAAAAAGGGCTGCCCGGAGACTTGCACAGCTGCCCCAGCCCATTGTTGCTCCGTCAACAAGACTGTGACTATCTAATGCAAGCCACCTGCATGCAGAACTTGTGCTAACAGCCTCCGGCTCCTCAAGCCTGCCACCTTCACACTTAATCCATCGTCACAGTACTTCCTGTACCATCTCCATCTACTTCACACACCCTTTACACCAAACATGTCTTGCACAGTAGTAAAGGAAGATGGCGTTGTGCCCCCACCATACATCCTCTCTGGACTTCCATACCAAGAAACTGCACTGGCACGCAACAGAACTAGATGGTGGCGAAGTTGCCCCACAGTGGTCTCTAACTGACCCAGTGGTCCACACCAAGTACATCAATGCAGATGTTTGCCAAGCACCGCGGTAGACTACCTGGTGTAGCGAAAAATGCGCCAACCTAGGTGTACCTAAAACCCGCCACCCTGCTGTCAACAGCTTGGTCATACCCTGACGGGGGGGGGGGGGGGGGGCTGAAAAGGATTAGGCCTTGCCCAAAGGCCGTCCCTGGGTTGGCCGTTCGCACTCTAAATGTGCTCATCCACCCTTTGACAGGTATTGTTTTTAATGCTGCAGGGTTACACAGAAACCTTCCACACATGAGATCCCTTGAAACTCAGGTGGGGGGGGGGGGATTAGTCGCCAGCCACCAAGTCATGACACAGGTAGTATTGGTTTACATGGTACCAGTAGCAGGAAGTTCAATGTTCCATTCCTGACCTGATGGACCACTACCACCTTGCTCACACACGTCTTTTCAGCTCTGCCCACAAATTTTCTATGGGACTGAGATCAGGGCTTTGTGATGGCCACTCCAAAACATTGAATTCGTTATCCTTTAGCCACTTTGTAACTAATTTGATAGTATGCTTAGGGTCATTGTCAGGGCTGGACTGGGACAAAAAATTGGCCCTGGCATTTTTGGTCTAGGCGGCCCATTGGTTAAACAACATCATAGTCCATATATGTGCACGTAGTGTGCCCTTCCCCAAAGCAACAATAAAGCTGAGTTGTACATGCAAAAGAGGGGAATTTGCAAGGGGAATATAATTAGTCATGTGATCACATTGTTTACTGTTTAAAAGAGGCATAACTAGGAATAATTTCATAGTATAAAGATTCTCCCCTTACAAGAGCATCAGAGATGTGCAGAGACACTTTGAGGGGTTGAAGTAAGGGCACCCTCCCACTCTTACTCCTGTTGCTATATACTTGAGTAATTAACAGCCTACTCTGAATCTTCTAATATTAGAAGCTTTGTACATGGCTTCATGTCCACTATAAACAATCTGTTAAGTATAGCAACATTCAACCATCACACTTAATGGTCTAACAAAGGTCAGAATTGTCCCTCTTTTACCTTTGACATGTGACTCCCTGTGGTTTTGGAAAAATAAAATAAAAGAAAGAAAGAAAGAAAGAAAGAAAGAAAGAAAGAAAGAAAAAGAAAGAAAGAAAGAATATTACTGTATTATCTATTTTGCATAAATATTTGTCATAATTTTTTACTCAAAATTTTCCAACGGTGCAAAACTTTGAGGAAAAAGCCACAAAATTACAAGTAAAAAAACCCATTACAAACATATAGTTAGGCCCAGAAATATTTGGACAGTGACACAAGTTTTGTTATTTTAGCTGTTTACGAAAACATATTCAGGATACAATTATATAATCAATATGGGTTTAAAGTGCAGACTCTCAGCTGTAATTTGAGAGTATTCACATCCAAATTGGAGCAAGGGTTTAGGAATTACAGCTCTTTAATATGTAGTCGCCTCTTTTTCAAGGGACCAAAAATAATTGGACAATTGACTCAGAAGGCTGCAAAAAAAAAAAAATAACAAGGCTGCATGGGCTCTTCCTTCATTAACCTGTCATCAGTTAAGCAGTTAAAAGGTCTGGAGTTGATTCCAGGTGTGGTGTTTGCATTTGGAAGCTGTTGCTGTGAACACACAACATGCGGTCAAAGGAGCTCTCAATGGAGGTGAAACGGACCATCCTGAGGCTGAAAAAAAAGAAGAAATCCATCAGAGAGATAGCAGAAATGTTAGGAGTGGCCAAATCAACAGTTTGGTACATTCTGAGAAAAAAAGAGTGCACTGGTGAGCTTGGGAACTCAAAAAGGCCTGGACGTCCACTGAAGACAACAGTGGTGGATGATCACAGAATCCCTTCACAACATCCACTCAAGTGAAGAACACTCTCCAGGAAGTAGGTGTATCAGTATCTAAGTCTACCATAAAGAGAAGACTTCATGAGAGTAAATACAAAGGATTCACCACAAGGTGCAAACCATTAATCGGCCTCAAAAATAGAAAGGCCGGAATTGACTTTGCCAAAAAACACCTGAAGAAGCCAGCCCAGTTCTGGAACAGCATTCTTTGGACAGATGAGACTAAGATCAACCTGTACCAGAATGATGGGAAGAAGAAAGTTTGGAGAAGAATTGGAACAGCTCATGATCCAAAGCACTACATCCTCTGTAAAACATGGTGGAGGCAGTGTGATGGCATGGGCATGCATGGCTTCCAATGGCACTGGGTCACTTGTGTTTATTGATGATGTGACAAAAGACAGAAGCAGCCGGATGAATTCTGAAGTGTATAGGGATATAGTTTCTGCTCAGATTCAGCCAAATGCAGCAAAGTTGATTGGACAGCGCTTCACCAATGATCCAAAACATACTGCAAAAGCAATCCAGGAGTTTTTTAAAGCAACCAAGTGGAATATTCTGCAATGGCCGAGTCAATCACCAGATCTCAACCCAATCGAGCATGCATTTCACTTGCTCAAGACAAAACTTAAGGCAGAAAGACCCACAAACAAGCAACAACTGAAGACAGCTGCAGTAAAGGCCTGGCAAAGCATCACAAAGGAGGAAACCCAGCGTTTGGTGATGTCCATGGGTTCCAGACTTCGGGCAGTCATTGCCTGCGAAGGATTCTCAACAAAATATTGAAAAGTAACATTTTACTTAGGGTTATGTTTATTTGTCCAATTACTTTTGAGCCCCTGAAAAGAGGAGTGTTTGTATAAAAATAGCTACAATTCCTACATGTTTAATCATATATTTTTGTTCAACCCCTTGAATTAAACCTTAAAGTCTGCACTTCAATTCCGTTGTAGTTGTTTCATTTCAAATCCAATGTGGTGGCATGCAGAGCCCAAATCATGAAGATTGTGTCACTGTCCAAATATTTCTGGGCCTAACTGTACATAATGAAAGCTTCAAATTTACTAGAAATACGTAACAAATTTATAGGGACAAAAGGCCATTTATTTAAAATATATACTATATTCATGAGAAAAAAATTCTAAACTGCAAAAAAATAAACTTGAATTTATTAGATAAAAGTGAAAAATTCATGACAAAAGTTGCAAATTTATGAGGAAAAAAGTCACACCTGTACAACAACAGTCACTGAAAATGTATAATAAAACACCACAAGTTATCTAAAAAAGATTTACTAAATTCATGAAGAAAAAGTAAATTGAATCAATAAATGAATAAACTGCTGAGACAATGGTCAAAAAAATCACAAAACAAAGGTAGCTTATTTGCAATAATTTGGAAAAAAATTAAGGAAAAAAATCAGTGGAAAGACAGTGACACAAAAGTCACAAATTAAAAAAAAAAAAAGAAGTAATTTCATACACGGAAACCCCCCGAAAATTTTCATGAAGTTTCAAAATTTTGTTAAAGTCTATAATAGTAAAAAAAAAAAAGAATAAAATAATCACAAGAAAAAAGTTGGTAATTTATGATAATTCTCCAAATTCACATTAAAAATGTCCACATTTTCAATATCCATTCATCTTCTACCGCTTTTCCGGAGGTCCGGGTCGCGGAGGCAGCAGTTCAAGCAGAGAAGCCCAGACTTTCCTCTCTCCAGCCACCTGCTCTAGCTCTTCAGAGAGGATACCAAGGCGTTCCCAGACCAGCTGGGAGACATAGTCTCTCCAGCGAGTCCTGGGTCTGCCCAGGGGTCTCCTCCCAGAGACCGAATAGCTTGTAACAACAAGCCCAATACCCCATACTCTTGAAGCACCCCCCACAAAAAACCACGAGGGATGAGGTCGAATGCCTTCTCCAAGTCCACAAAACACACGTAAACTGGTTGGGCAAACTCCCACAAACCCTCGAAGATTCTCAAGAGGGTAAAAAGCTGGTCCGATGTGCCACAGCCAGGACAAAAACCACATTGCTCCTCCTGAATCCAAGGTTCGACCAACGGCCGGACTCTCCTCTCCAGTACCTTGGCATAGACCTTCCCAGGGAGGCTGAGGAGTGTGATCCCTCTAAAGTTGGAGCACACCCTCCGGTCCCCTTTTGTGAAGACAGGAACCACCACCCCGATTTGCCATGCCAAAGGCACTGCACCCAACATCCACGCAATGTTGCAGAGGCGTGTCAACCATGACAGCCCTACAACATCCAGGGCCTTGAGGTACTCGGGGCGAATCTCATCCACCCCTGGGGCCCGGCCACCAAAGAGATTTTTAACCACCTTGGCAACCTCAGCCCCTGTGATAGGTGAGTCGTCCCCCTTGTCCACAAGCCCTGCTTCATCTGTGGAAGGCGTATCAGTGGGACTGAGGAGATCCTTGAAGTATTTCTTCTACCGCCCGATGATATCCCCATTCGAAGTCAACAGTGCCCCATCCGCACCATACACAGTGTGGACAGGGAGCTGCTTCCCCCTCCTGAGCCGCCGGACAGTTTGCCAGAATCTTTTCAAGGCTGACCAAAAGTCTTGTTCCATGGCCTCACCGAACTCCTCCCATACCCAAGTTTTGCTTGAGCAACCACCTGAGCTGAACTCCGCTTGGCCTGCCAGTACACCTCAGCTGCTTCGGGAGTCCCACAAGCCAACCAAGCCTGATAGGGCTCCTTCTTCAGCTTAATAGTCCCCCTCACCACTGGTGTCCACCACTTGGTTCAGGTGTTGCTACCACGAGATGCCCCAACGACATTGTGGCCACAGCTCTGGGCCACTGCTTCAACAATGGAGGTGGAGACCATGGCCCATTCACACTCCATGTCTCCAAACTCCCTCGGAATGTGGTCGAAGTTCTTTCGGAGGTGGGAGTTGAAGACCTCCCAGACAGGGGCCTCAGCCAGACGTTCCCAGCACACCCTCATTATACGTTTGGGTCTACCAGGTCTGAATGGCATCCTCTCCTGCCATCGGATCCAACTCACCACCAGGTGGTGATCAGTTGACAGCTTTGCACCTCTCTTTACCCGAGTGTGCAAGACATGTGGTCGCAGGTCTGATGACACAATAACAAAATCGATCATTGACCTGTGACCTAGGGTGTCCTGGTGCCAGGTGCACATATGGACACCCTTATGCTTGAACATGGTGTTCGTTATGGACAAACTGTGGGTAGCACAGAAGTCCAATAACTGAACACCACTCGGGTTCAGATCGGGCAGGCCGTTCTTCCCAATGACCCCCTTCCAGGTTTCACTGTCGATGCCCATGTGCATATTGAAGTCCCCCAGTAGTACAATGGAGTCTCCGAGAGGAGCACTCTCCAGCACCACAGTCAGACACTCCAAAAATGGGTGGGTACTCTGAACCATCATTTGGTGCATAGGCACAAATGATGGTCAGGACCCGTTTCCCAACCCGAAGGCGCAGGGAAACAACCCTTTCGTCCACTGGGGAAAACTCCAATATAGAGGCAGCAAGGTGGGGGGATACAAGAATACCCACCTCTGCACATTTTCAATATAAAAAATCTAATTTAGGAGGTAGAGGAGCCTGAAACTGTACACAAAGTAGGTTATCATTGTATATTATTACTCAATTATATACACCCAAAATAGTTGAGGAAGAAATGATCTACTTAAAAAGTTACTGAGATGAGACTTCAGTCTGAACAGTTTGATTTTTTTCTCCTAAATTTAGAGTTTTATTCTAAATTCACTACTTTTTCCTTGTAAATTTGAAAGATTGTTTTTTTTTTCACTTAACGTTTTCTTATACAGTGGTGCGAAAAACGTTTGCCCCCTTCCTGATTTCTCTTTCTTTTATATGTTTGTCAGATCATCAAACAAATTTAAATATTACACAAAGATAACGCTAGTCAACACAAAATGCAGTTTTTTAAAAGAAGGTGTTTATTATTAAGGGGAAAAAAATTCCAAACCTACATGGCGCTGTGTGAAAAAGTGATTGCTCCCTAAACCTGATAACTGGTTGGGCCACCCTTAGCAGCAACAACTGCAATCAAGTGTTTGCGATGACTGGCACTGAATCTTTTACAGCACTGTGGAGGAATTTTGGCCCACTCATCTTTGCAGAATTGTTGTAATTCAGCCACATTGGAAGGTTTTCAAGCATGAACCGCCTTTTTAAGGTCATGCCACAGCATCTCGATTGGATTCAGATGAGGACTTTGACTAGGCCACTCCAAAGTCTTCATTTTGTTTTTCTTAAGCCATTCAGCGGTCTTTGCACAATTGTTGTAATTCAGCCACATCGGAGGGTTTTCGAGCATGAACCGCCTTTTTAAGGTCATGCCACAGCATCTCGATTGGATTCAGATGAGGACTTTGACTAGGCCACTCCAAAGTCTTCATTTTGTTTTCCTTAAGCCATTCAGAGGTGGACTTGCTGGTGTGTTTTGGATCATTGTCCTGCCGCAGTAACCAAGTGTGCTTCAGCTTGAGGTCACAAACAGATGGCCGGACATTCTCCTTCAGGATTTGTTGATAGACAGCAGAATTCCTGGTTCCATTTACCACAGCAAATCTTCAAGGTCCTGAAGCAGGAAAACAGCCCCACACCATCACACTACCACCACCATATTTTACTGTTGGTATGATGTTCCTTTTCTGAAATGCTGTGTTACTTTTACGCCAGATGTAATGGGACACACACCTTCCAAAAAGTTCAACTTTTGTCTCGTCTGTCCACAGAGTATTTTCCCAAAAGTCTTGGGGATCATCAAGATGTTTTCTGGAACTGAGACAAGCTTTTATCTTCTTTTTGCTCAGCTGTGGTTTTCATCTTGGAACTCTGCCATGTAGGCCATTTTTGCCCAGTTTCTTTCTTATGGTGGAGTCATGAACACCGACCTTAACTGAGGCAAGTGAGGCCTGCAGTTCTTTGGATGTTGTTGTAGGGTCTTTTGTGACCTCTTGGATGAGTCGTCGTTGCGCTCTTGGGGTAATTTTGGTCGGCCAGCCACTCCTGGGAAGGTTTACCACTGTTCCATGTTTTTGCCATTTGTGGATAATGGCTCTCACTGTGGTTCACTGGAGTCCCAAAGCTTTAGAAAGGGCTTTATAATCTTTTCCAAACTGATAGATCTCAATTACTTTGTTTCTCATTTGTTCCTGAATTTCTTTGGATCACAGTATGATGTCTAGCTTTTGAGGATCTTTTGGTCTACTTCACTTTATCAGGCAGGTCCTATTTAAGTGATTTCTTGATTGAGAACAGGTGTGGTAGTAATCAGGCCTGGGTGTGGCTAGAGAAATTGAACTCAGCTTTCCAAAGATGTTATAAACCAGTTAATTTATGTTTTAACGGGGAGGGGGTGTCATTTTTTCCACATACGGCCATGTAGTTTTGGATTTTTTTATCCTTAATAATAAACACCTTCAAAAACTGCATTTTGTGTTTACTTGTGTTGTCTTTGTCTAATATTTAAATTTGTTTGATGATCTGAAACATTTAAGTGTGACAAATATACAAAAAAATGAGAAATCGGGAAGGCAGCAAACACTTTTTCACACCACTGTAATTTGTCTAGTGCTGTAATTCAGGGCTTTTTTCTTGTACATTTGAGACTTTACTCTTATAAATTTGTGAGGTTTGAATTAAAAATCAAAAATAAAATGAGCAAAGATGCAGTATTTTCTGTTATATTTACAACATAGTGAAAACCTCACGTATTTTGAAACCTAAATATTGCATCTTGCTCTTATGAATAAATTCATTCATCTATCCATCCATCCATCTTCTACTGCTTTTCTGGAGGTCCGGGTCGTGGAGGCAGCAGTTCAATCAGAGAAGCCCAGACTTCCCTCTCCCCAGCCACCTGCTCCAGCTATTCAGAGAGGATACCAAGGCGTTCCCAGACCAGCTGGGAGACATGGTCTCTCCAGCGAGTCCTGGGTTTGCCCCAGGGTCTCCTCCCAGTAGGACATGTCTGAAACACCTCAAGTGGAAGTGGTCTACAACATCCAGAGCCTTGAGTTACTCAGGGCGAATCTCGTCCACCCCCGGAGCCTGGCCACTGAAGAGTGCTTTAACCACTTCGGTGACCTCAGCCTCTGTGATGGGCGAGTCATCCCCCTTGTCCACAAGCCCTGCTTCCTCTGTGGAAGGCGTGTCAGTAGGATTGAGGAGTTCCTTGAAGTATTCCTTCCACCGCCGGACGATATCCCCAGTTGAAGTCAGCAGCGCCTCATCCGCACCGTACACAGTGTGGACAGGGAACTGCTTCCCCCTCCTGAGTCGCCGGACAGTGCCAGAATCTCTTTAAGGCTGACTGAAAGTCTTGCTCCATGGCCTCACCAAACTCCTCCCACACCCAAGTTTTTGCTTCAGCAACCACCCGAGCTGCACTCCACTTAGCCTGCCGGTACACCTCAGCTGCTTCGGGAGTCCCACAACCCAACCAAGCTCAATAGGATTCCTTCTTCAGCTTGATGGCCCTCCTCACCACTGGTATCCACCACTTGCTTCGGGCGTTGCCACCACGAGATGCACCGACGTCCTTGTGGCCGCAGCTCTGGGCAGCCGCTTCAACAATGGAGGTGGAGAACATGGCCCATTCACACTCCATGTCTCCAGACTCCCTCGGAATGTGGTCAAAATCCTTCCGGAGGTGGGAGTTGAAGACCTCCCAGACAGAGGCCTCAGCCAGATGTTCCCAGCACACCCTCACTATATGTTTGGGTCTACCAGGTCTGAGTGGCATCCTCCCCTGCTATTGGATCCAACTTACCACCAGGTGATGATCAGTTGACAGCTCTGCACCTCTCTTTACCCAAGTGTCCAAGACATACGGTCACAGGTCTGATGACACAATAACAAAATTGATCATTGACCTGTGACCTAGGATGTCCTGGTGTCAGGTGTGAATATGGACACCTTTATGCACAACATGGTGTTCATTATGGACAAACTGTGGTTAGCACAGAAGTCCAATAACTGAATACCACTCGGGTTCAGATCAGGAAGGCCGTTCCTCCCAATCTGCCCCCTTCAGGTTTCACTGTCATTGCCCACATGCACATTGAAGTCCCCCAGTAGAACAATGGAGTCTCCAAGAGGAGCACTCCCCAGCACTCCAGTCAGAGACTCCAAAATGGGTGGGCACTCTGAACCATCATTTGGTGCATAGGCACAAATGATGGTCAGGACCCATTTCACAACCCGAAGGTGCAGGGTAACAACCCTTTCGTCCACCAGGGAAAACTCCAATATAGAGGCAGCAAGGTGGTGGAATACAAGAATACCCACCCCTGCTCGTCGCCTCTTGCCCAGAGCAACTCCAAATTAGGCCCCTCTCCAGGAGACTGGTTCCAGAACCAGAGCTGTGTTGAGGTGAGGCCAACTATATCTAGCCAGTGTCTCTCAGCCTCGTGTCTCTCAACCTCAGGCTCCTTCCCCACCAGAGAGGTGACATTCCATGTCCCAAAAGCCAGTTTAGGAAGCTTGGGATCAGATCGCTAAGGGGTCTGCCTTCAACCGCCACCTGATCCACATAGCACCGGACCCCCATGATCCCTCCTGCAGGTGGTGAGCCCACTGGAGGGTGGACCCATGTAACTCCTTCAGGCTGAGCCCGGCTGGGTCCCATGGGCAGAAAGCCGGCCACCAGGTGCTAGCCATCGAGCCCCTCCCCCAGGCCTGGTTCCAAGGTGGGGCCCCGATAACCCCATACTGGGTGGGGTACACTGAATCCTTGCTCTTACATTCATCATGGGAGTCTGTTGGGTTGTTTTTAGTCTGACCCTTCACCTCAGATCAGTTTATCTTGGGTGACCCTACCAAAGGCAAGTTGCCCCGGACAATATAGCTCCTGAGATAATTAGGGCACGCAAACCCCCCACCACGTTAAGGTGACAATCCATGAGGGGCGAATAAATTCAGACAGACCCAAAAATTAACTTTGCAGAATAATCAAGCCGACATCATACATCATTCTGAGAGTTGAAAAATTACCTGGAGAAATTCTGCATGCGCCTCTCCCCTCACCTTTGGAACGGCCGGGGGTGACATAATTTAATGCCGCATTTGCTTACACTCAGAAGTTTGACTTTATATTGGAATTAGTGAAACAAAGTTTGACACCAAAGGCTTAGTCTAGACCTTTTATTACCCGACTAATATGTTGGTTGTCTTAATGCATTTAGCAGCTTCTATTTCCATTTTTTCTTTCTATCCAAGCTTTTCAACTACAGCCTATTTTTTCTTTTCTTTTGTTCATTTTCATCCAACACTTTTCCTACACTAAACTCAAGTCTGAATGAGGCAAGAGCACATGGGGAGGGGAAGGATGGGGGTGGGTATGGTGTGCTAAGAGATTTGATTGGGCAGTCCAGTGTCAGGTAATGAAAATTAATGAATGGACTGCTCTCGGTGCTTCACAGGCCGGTGTATGGCAGTCTTTGAAGCTGCGGTTATGTAATTATATTGACAACCGGTCCACAGGTGCGTCGGCCCACCGAGAAAATGCCCCATATGCCAGATTACCAGTGCAGCCCTGGTCATCGTCCATTTGGAAGACCCATTTGTGCCCAAGTTTTAACTTCCTGGCTGATGTCTTGAGATGTTGCGTCAATATTTTCACATCATATTCTTTCCTCATGACGCCATCTATTTTGTGAAGCACCGGTCCCTCTTGCAGCAAAATACCCCCACAACATGATACTGCCACCCCTGTACTTCACCGTTGGGATGGTGTTCTCAGGCTTGCAAGCTTCCTTCTTTTTCCTCCAAATGTAACAATGGTCATTATGGCCAAACAGTTTAATTTTAGTTTTATCAGACCACAGGACATGTCTTCACAAATTAAAGTCTTTGTCCCTGTGTGCATCTGCAAACTGCAATCAGGCTTTTTTAGGTGGCTTTTGGAGTAATGGTTTCTTCCTCGCTGAGTGGCCTTTCAGCCCATGTTGGTACATGACTCGTTTCACTGTGGATACTGACACTTTTTTTACCAGCTTCAACCAGCATCTTCACAAGGTCTTTTGCTTTTGTTCTGGGATTGATACAGACATTTTACACTAAAACATGGTCATCTCTGGGACACACAACCCCTCTCCTTCCTGAGTGGTATGATGGCTGGACATTCCCATGGTGTTTATACTTGTGTATAACTGTTTGAACAGATGAACGTGGTACCTTCAGGCATCTGGAAATTGTACCTAAGGATGAGCCAGACTTTTGGAGGTCCACAATTGTCTTCTTGATATCTTGGCTGATTTCTTTTGATTTTGCCATGATGTCACATAAGGAAGCAGTATGTTTGAGGTGTGCCTTACAAGTATATTCACAGGTGTACCTCCAATTAACTCAAATGTTGTCAATTAACCTATCAGAAGATTCCAAAGCCATGACATATACAACCAAATCACCACAGTTAGTCATGTGAAAAAATTAGGACACCCTGTATCAGCCTGTGTGTGTGTTTTTTTTTAACATATTTGGACATATGGATATTTAATATCAATGTTAAAAATACTGGGAGATTCATGTAATACACCTAAACAATTAAAAATTAATTAAAGACTTTTTTTCAAATTTTCTGTAAAATGTAATTCTAAACAAATAGTGACAAATAAATTAGGACACCTCCCCATCTTTTTTAGGACACCCCCACATTCATTCCCTTAAAATGGCTAAATTTTAAAAAATGCAAATAAAAACAAAAACAAGGTTAGACATAGATATGTGAACATTTCTTAATAAAGAACTGAATATTTAATGGGCTGTCCTAATTTTTTCACAACTGTATATATATTCATTGATACTGCACTCCCGCTCTTGTAATATTGCTTAAATAGGATTATTCATAATTTAAGTCAAAAAGCTACAAGACACAATTATCAAGATTAAAATAAAAAGGCACGACATACAATATGTCACATTATATGTAATGAATACATGAAAGTCTATATTTTTTTAAGGAATGTTAACTTTATCCAGAATATTCAGTTTTAGCTGCACATGGATGTGTGGAGGAAACAAAGATGGTAAAGATCAGTGTTCTTCCAGTGTGAAAAGTTTCATACACTTTATACTGTACTGTAATGTAGACAGTGTACTCAATATATCATCAATAAAATGTAAATGGGGTTTAAATATGGCAGCAAAAGGCAGGGCCTGCAAACACAGTCTTTCCCTGGAAAGTTCTGTTCTCATGGTAACACTACAATCATGATTTTTCAACTGCAAACTGCCTAATGTAAACAACAGCATGATTTAGCAGGTGCTGCCCTTTATCAAGCTGTGAGAATCTGAAAGACTTGTTTTATTTTCTACACATCAAATCTACCTGGGAAATTTTCTCTGGTCACTTTTAGGAACTGACCATCTTTGAGATCATAGTATTGGGCTGTTTTATGCATTAAATCACCATGGAAGTTGTTGGTAGACCAAAATGTAACGGCAGTAAAGTGAGTTAAACACCATATACGTATACTACACATGAGGTTTAGTGTTGGACTGGAGAGTCATAAAGCTGGTAACAACAGTGAAGGATAGCCATTGCTATTGTTAACGTCCTTTAGATTTTATCTTTATTTGTACAGACGTGGACAAAATTGTTGGTACCCCTCTGTTAATGAAAGAAAAACCCACAATGGTCACAGAAATAACTTGAATCTGACAAAAGTGGTAATAAATAAAAATTTCTATGAAAATTAACCAATGAAAATCAGACAATGCTTTTGAATTGTGGTTCAACAGAATTATTTTAAAAAACAAACTCATGAAACAGGCCTGGACAAAAATGATGGTACCCCTAGAAAAGACTGAAAATAATGTGACCATAGGGACATGTTCAACCAAGAATTGTCCTCTAATTAACATCACAGGTGTCTACAAACTTGTAATCAGTCAGTCGGCCTATTTAAAGGGTGACAAGTACTCACTGTGCTGGTTGTTGACATGGTGTTCCACATTAAACATGGACCAGAGGAAGCAAAGGAGAGTTGTCTCAGTAGATTAGAAAGACAATTATAGACAAGCATGTTAAAGGTAAAGGCTATAAGACCATCTCCAAGCAGCTTGATGCTCCTGTGACAACAGTTGCACATATTATTCAGAAATTTAATATCCTGACTTCCGGTCTGGACGCCATGGCGACTGCAGCTTAACGCTGAAGCTCTCAGACCCAATCCAAGATAACACCTTGAAAATCAAACTTAACGGATTTTTGGAGGAGTGAAAATCAAAAGACAAAATCATCATGTCTAAAGGAAAACAGAAGAAACTGAAATTCTCCAGGCCAGGACACGTATCGGCCGGAGAATCTGAACTGGAAGATCTTCGTTCAGAAGACGAGGAACTGGTGGTAGCTAACAAAAAGGTTAGCCTGAAATCGCTATTTGAAGAGCTACGACAATTTCGCCGAGAGGTTACGGCCGAATTTCGGGAATTCAGAGACGAATTGAAAAGGACAAACAGCAGAGTGGACCAGGCCGAGAACCGAATCTTGGAAGCAGAGGAACGAATAAAAGTGCTCGAAGATTCTGTGCTGGACCTACGCAAAAGACAAGCATCTATAGAGGCTAAGCTAGCCGACCAAGAAGGAAGACAGAGAAGAGACAATATAAGAATTCATGGTCTGATAGAAGGAGCCGAAAATGGTTTTAACTCAATGGCAGAATGCGTGGAATCTTTACTAAGAGAGAAATTGGATATTCCACAAACCACCGACTTAAACATAGAAAAGGCACATCGTTCATTAGCCGCTAGGCCAGCGGCGGAAGTGCCCCCACGTTCGGTGTTGGTAAGATTTTCCAATTTCAAAATAAAACAAGAGGTTGTAAGACTGGCTTGGAAGAAAAAAGGATTTATGCACCAGGAGAGAAAAGTCTTCGTGGAACACGATTACGCCCCGGAGGTCCTTAAAAAGCGCAGGGAATACAATGACGCCAAAAAGGTACTACGTGAGAAGAAACTGCGCTTTCAGACGCCATTTCCTGCGAAGTTAAGGGTCTTCTACGGTGAAGAAACATGTCTCTATAATTCGGCGGAAGAAGCAACAGCTGACATGGCGAGAAGAGGGCTCCCGGTAACGGTATTTAAACCCGCAGCAGACCCGAGTGAGAAGATCAAAACGCAAACATGGACAACACAAAGACCTTCAAAATCCACGGGCCAGCAGCGGGAAACCCAGCGCCAGAGCGTCGCGGATAAACTGTCCGTTTTCAGGTTGGAATAGCGACCATTTTTTTTTTTTTTGAATCAATCTGCACATCCAACCCCCCTCATACAAGGTAACAAACATTAAAGGAGATGCGTATTCAGCATGTGGTAAAACATTTCATGGAACAGTCATAATATTTGAAACAAATAAGTCTTTTTAATTAAAAAAAAAAACTTGTTAAAATAGAAATGTGACAATAATCCACATGTTCTCCTCACACTAACAAATACTGTTTTTGCGTGAATGTTTGCTGTGATGGGGGTGGGAGGGTGCACACAATTTCACAAGGTATAGGCATAAAGGGAAAAAAAATCATTACAAGTTTGGATTGGGTTCTGAAACTCACGTTAAAAGCATGGGACAACTTACAGGGGTAAGAGAGGGCCCTCAACACGTAACAGAGTTTGAGGAATTTCCCTCAGAGCCTTCACTCCATCAAGGCTCTTCCAGGGTCTTTAAAAAGACCTCAGCTCAGGAAGTTCTTTTGACAGTTTTTTGTTTTAAAGTTTTATACACTATGTTCTTAATGTTTTTCTTGTTCTTAATGTTCTTTCAGTTTCTGAGTAGCACAAAAGAGGGCCACCACACAGTTATACTAAACAAAACAACACAATGGAGAAACAGGGTGTAACCAAAATAATTTCATATAATGTAAAAGGAATCCTGAATCCAGTTAAAAGATCCAAGATTCTAGGCAAAATGAAAAAAGACAAAGCAGGAATAATATTTTTACAAGAAACCCACCTAACAGACGTGGAGCACACTAAACTAAGTAGACAAGGGTTTAAAATGATCTCTTCATCTTCATATAAGTCAGGGAGGAGGAGGGGAGTAGCGACATTGATATCAACCAAAATAACATTTGAAAAAAAATCAGAACACAAAGATAAAGTAGGGAGATACAGTTTGGTAACTGGGCGGCTAGAGGGAGAAGATATCACCCTGCTGAATGTGTATGCTCCCCCAGGGGCTAACTGGAAATTTTATAAAAATGTATTTGACCTAATGATAACTAAAGCTCAAGGTTTAGTGATATGTGGTGGGGACTTCAATCTTAGACTGAATCCATACTGGGATGCTTCTGGTAATTCTCCACATCAAAATAACACCCAAAGCAGGAAGACTCGGATGCTACTAAAAGAAATGGGAATCTGTGATGTGTGGAGGGAACTCAACCCCAGTGTAAAAGACTATACATTTTACTCAACTCCACATTCATCTTACTCAAGGATTGACTATTTTTTTATGTTTAATAGAGACATTGGAAGAGTAGAAACATGTAAAATAGGACTGATGGATCTCTCTGACCACAGTCCGATCTACATGGACTTAAATATCCAAAAATACACAAATAATACATGTTCTTGGAGGTTAAATTCAAATGTCCTGAAAGGACCATTGAAAGATGAATTGGAATCAGATATTCTCAGATATTTGGAAGAAAACGATAATGGAGAAGTATCCCCTTTAATACTGTGGGATGCATGCAAAGCTGTAATAAGAGGAAAGATTATTGCAAAACTGGCAACCCAAAAGAAACTAAGACAAGAAAAACTATCCACATTAGAGTCAGAACTTAAGAACCTAGAAAAAGAACACAAAGGCAACACTCATTCTACTGACTCGCTCAAGATTAAGGAAATTAAAAACCAAATAAATGAGATCTACACAATAGAAATCCAGAAGAAACTTACATTTTTGAAACAAAAATACTATGAAGCAGGCAGTAAATCGGCAAAATTGCTAGCCTATAAATTGAGGAAACATCAAACAGAAAGAGCAATCTACAAAATCAGAGACCCAGTATCAAAGGAAATAAAATTCAGAATTCAGGATATTCTTAAAAGCTTCGAGAATTACTATAAGAACTTATACTCCCACAAAACTCATAGTGCTATGAGATGACTGTTGTTGTGAAATGGCGCTATATAAATAAAGTTGAATTGAATTGAATTGAATTGAAAAAACATAAAAACGCATCCGAGGCATTCCTAAACACATTAAACCTTCCCCAACTTACGGAGTCACAAAATAAAACACTACTGTCAGAAATACAACCTAAAGAATTGGAAAAAGCAATTATGAAACTTAAAGCTAACAAATCCCCAGGAGCAGATGGCTATACAGCAGAGTGGTACAAAACCTTTAAACAGCAACTATCTCCTCTCCTCCTGAAAACATTTAATTATGTCCTCCACACAGGGGAAATCCCCCCCCCCCCCTCCTGGAGAGAAGGGGTCATTGCAGTTATACCTAAACCTGAAAAGGATAAACTAGAGTGCTCCAACTACAGACCAATCAGTGTACTAAATCAGGACTATAAGCTTTTTACCATTATCCTTGCCAAAAGGTTAGAAAATATACTGACAGACCTAATTCATTTAGACCAAACAGGTTTTATAAGACAAAGACAGACACAAGACAACATTCGACGCACTTTACACATAATTCATCATATAAAAAAATATAACTTAAATGCAGTCATATTGGGATTAGACGCTGAAAAAGCATTCGATTCGGTTGACTGGTCTTTCCTTTATAGAATCTTATCCAGTTTCAATTTTCATAACAACTTCATTAGAACTATACAGGCATTATATAAAAAACCAACAGCTAAAATAAGGATTAACAGTAATTTATCATCATCTTTTGAACTGGAAAGAGGATGTCGTCAGGGCTGCCCCCTGTCTCCACTGCTCTTTGCAATCTTCATAGAACCTCTGAGCCAATGGATAAGACAAAATCAAAAAATTCAAGGTATTACACTTGGTCAGAAGGAACATAAAATAGCACTCTTTGCTGATGACATTTTAATATGCCTAGGGCAGCCGGACACTTCTTTACCAGAACTAACCTCAGTTTTTTCAGAGTATGGAGATTTATCGGGGTACAAATTAAACATGCATAAAACCCAAATTTTAACATTCAACTATGACCCAAACCATTATTCACTAAGCAAACTCAAAACTAACTGGGAGTCGGAATCTATGAAATATCTGGGGGTCAATATCCCGAAACAACTCAACAAAATTATATCACTAAACTATGATCCACTGGTGACAAAAATAAAATCTGACCTAGCAAGATGGAATATGATACCATTCTTGGGTACTGCACAAAGAATTGAAGCAGTCAAAATGAATATACTTCCACGTCTTCTATACCTTTTCCAAACAATACCGGTAGAACCTCCCAAAAAAACATGGCAGGAGCTGGACAGAAGGATCTCAAGATTCATATGGCAGGGCAAGAGACCTAGAATCAGATATAGAACCTTACAGCTAAACAAAGACAAAGGTGGGCTCGCGCTGCCAAATATCAGGGACTACTTTAAAGCCGCACAAATTAAAACTTTAGTAGAGATATGTAACCCAGTCTACACTGCACAATGGAAGGAGATCGAATGCCAAATAACAAGTGACATCCCCCTACAGGCAATAATAGGGAACAATGCCTTACCTAAGCTTTTGAATAACACTAACCCGTGGATAGAGACCCCGCTAAAAATTTGGTTTAAGATAGTCAGAGAGAATCAAACTAAAGAGCCCTATCGACTTCTGCAATGGATTGCCTATGATCAAGACTTTACTCCTAATAAAACAGACACCAGATTTAAAAAGTGGAAGGAGAAAGGGCTGATAAAATATTACGATTTTTTTAAAGGGCAAACTTTAAGAAGTTTTGAAGATTTGAAAAAACAAGGTCTAATAAATCAAGACCTTTACAGGTTCTTCCAGCTTAGACACCACATAAACAATATACTTAAAAAGGAGGATTTGGAAAGGGCCCAGTCAGGTGTTCTGAAGGTCTTCTTAATGGCATATAAAGGGATCCCAGGGATCAGATACATTTCTAAAATATACCAAGGTTTGACTGCCACCTAATCCACATAGCACCGGACCCCCATGATCCCTCCTGCAGGTGGTGAACCCACTGGAGGGCGAACCCATGTAACTCCTTCGGGCTGAGCCCGGCCGGGTCCCATGGGTGGAAACCCGGCCACCAGACGCTAGCCTTCGAGCCCCTCCCCCAGGCCTGGCTCCTGAGGGGGGCCATTAAGCTGAAGAAGGAGTCCTATCAAGCTTGGTTGGCTTGTGGGACTCCCGAAGCAGCTGAGGTGTACCGGCAGGCCAAGCGGAGTGCAGCTCGGGTGGTTGCTGAAGCAAAAACGCGGGTATGGGAGGAGTTCGGTGAGGCCATGGAACAAGACTTTCGGTCGGCTTCAAAGAGATTCTGGCAAACTGTTCGGCGGCTCAGGAGGGGAAAGCAGCTCCCCGTCCACACTGTGTATGGTGCGGATGGGACACTGTTGACTTCAACTGGGGATATCGTCGGGCGGTGGAAGGAATACTTCGAGGATCTCCTCAATCCCACTGATACGCCTTCCACAGAGGAAGCAGGGTTTGGGGACAGGGGGGATGACTCGCCTATCACAGGGGCTGAGGTCGCCAAGGTGGTTAAAAATCTCCTTGGTGGCCGGGCCCCAGGGGTGAACGAGATTCGCCCTGAGTACCTCAAGGCCCTGGATGTTGTTGGGTTGTCATGGTTGACACGCCTCTGCAACATTGCGTGGAGGTCGGGGGCAGTGCCTTTGGCATGGCAAACCGGGGTGGTGGTTCCTCTCTTCAAAAAAGGGGACCGGAGGGTGTGCTCCAACTTTAGAGGGATCACACTCCTCAGCCTCCCTGGGAAGGTCTATGCCAAGGTACTGGAGAGGAGAGTCCGGCCGTTGGTCGAACCTCGGATTCAGGAGGAGCAATGTGGTTTTCGTCCTGGCCGTGGCACATCGGACCAGCTCTTTACCCTCTCGAGAATTCTTGAGGGTTCGTGGGAGTTTGCCCAACCAGTTTACATGTGTTTTGTGGACTTGGAGAAGGCATTTGACCGCGTCCCTCGTGGATTTTTGTGGGGGGTGCTTCGGGAGTATGGGGTATCGGGCTTGTTGTTACGAGCTATTCGGTCTCTGTACGACCGTTGTGAGAGTTTGGTTCGTATTGCCAACACTCGGTCGGAGTCATTCCCAGTGAGAGTTGGACTCCGCCAGGGCTGCCCTTTGTCACCGATCCTGTTCATAATTTTTATGGACAGGATTTCTAGGCGCAGCCAGGGAATGGAGGGTGTCATGCTTGGTGACCACAGGATCTCATCTCTGTTGTTTGCAGATGATGTTGTCCTGTTGGCTTCATCCAGCAATGACCTACAGCTCTTGCTGGGACGGTTTGCCGCTGAGTGTGAAGCGGCTGGGATGAGAATCAGCACCTCCAAGTCCGAGTCCATGGTCCTCAGCCGGAAAAAGGTGGATTGTCCTCTCCGGGTTGGGGACAGGCTCCTGCCCCAAGTGGAGGAGTTTAAGTATCTTGGGGTCTTGTTCACGAGTGAGGGGAAAATGGAGCGAGAGATCGACAGACGGATTGGAGCAGCATCTGCAGTGATGCGGACGTTGTACCGGTCTGTTGTGGTGAAGAGGGAGCTTAGTTCTAAGGCAAAGCTGTCGATTTACCAGTCAATCTACGTTCCTACTCTCACCTATGGTCACGAGCTTTGGGTAATGACCGAAAGAATGAGATCGCGGATACAAGCGGCTGAAATGAGCTTTCTCCGTAGGATTGCTGGACTCACCCTCAGAGATAGGGTGAGGAGCTCAGTCATCCGGGAGAGGCTCAGAGTAGAACCGCTGCTCCTCCACATTGAAAGGAGTCAGTTGAGGTGGTATGGGCATCTGATTAGGATGCCTCCTGGACGCCTCCCACTTGAGGTGTTTCAGGCACGTCCCACTGGGAGGAGACCCCGGGGCAGACCCAGGACTCGGTGGAGAGACTATGTCTCCCAGCTGGTCTGGGAACGCCTTGGTATCCCCTCTGAAGAGCTGGAGCAGGTGGCTGGGGAGAGGGAAGTCTGGGCTTCTCTGCTTGAACTGCTGCCTCCGCGACCCGGACCTCTGGAAAAGCGGTAGAAGATGGATGGATGGATGGATGGTGTTTTGGTCATGCCCAGTTATCCATCAATATTGGACCAATGTACAGACAATATTGGGGAAAATATTCAAAATAACAGTTCCTTTTTCTTTTGTAACTTTGTATTTGGGTTTACTACCGGACTCACTGGAAAGACGAGGAGAAAAATACTTATTCAGTGTTTTAATATTGGCAAGCAAAAAAGCTCTAACTAAAAAATGGATATTGAAGGACTGTCCTACACCTGAAGATTGGATTAACGTGATCCAAGACATTTACTCGATGGAAAAGTTGACATTCGCACTGAGACAGGACATGGATGGGTTCATGAACTTTTGGCAACCCTGGACCGCATATGTGTCTTCCATTAGATCTAATCTTTGACAAATACTATTTCAATAATGGTTCCGCTCTTTGTTCCAACGCTACTCAGATGCTCTTTTACCTTTATTTACTTATTTTTTCTTTTTGTTTGTTTTTTGCTGGTTTATTTGTTTGTTTTTGTTTTTGTTTTATTTTTTTCTCTTTAATTTCACTTTTTCTTTCACTTTAAAAAAAAAAAGGGTGTTGTAAGAATTATTCTTCCAATGTTGTCAGATATCAGAAAATAAGGGAACATGTGATGAAAATGTAAACAATGCATTGCTGTAACGACCTGTATACCCTTTACAAAAACTTAAAAAAAAAAAAAAAAGAAATTTAATATCCACGGGACTGTAGCCAACCTCCCTGGATGTGGCTGCAGGAGGAGACGGGTAATATGAATGGTAACAAAAGAGCCCAGAACAACCTCTAAACACATTCATGGTGAACTCCAAGGTCAAGGTACATCAGTGTCAGATCGCACCATCCGTCGTTGTTTGAGCCAAAGTGGACTTCATGGGAGACGACCAAGGAGGACACCACTGTTGAAAACAAATCATAAAAAAGCCAGACTGGAATTTGCCAAACTGCATGTTGACAAGCCACAAAGCTTCTGGGAGAATGTCCTATGGACAGACAAGACAAAACTGCAACTTTTTGGCAAGGCACATCAGCGCTATGTTCACAGACGCAAAAATGAAGCATACCAAGAAAAGAACACCGTCCCTACTGTGAAACATGGAGGAGGTTCTGTTATGTTCTGGGGCTGCTTTGCTGCATCTGGCACAGGGTGTCTTGAATCTGTGCAGGGTACAATGAAATCTCAAGACTATCAAGGTATTCTAGAGAGAAATGTGCTGTGTCAGACAGCTTGGTCTCAGTCGCAGGTCATGGGTCTTGCAACAGGATAATGACCCAAAACACACAGCTAAAAACACCCAAGAATGGCTAAGAGCCAAACATTGGACTATTCTAAAGTGGCCTTCTGTGAGCCCTGATCTAAATCCTATTGAACATCTGTGGAAGGAGCTGAAACATGCCGTCTGGAGAAGGCACCCTTCAAACCTGAGACAATTGGAGCAGTTTGCTCATGAGGAGTGGGCCAAAATACCTGCTGAGAGGTGCAGAAGTCTCATTGACAGTTACAGAAATAGTTTGATTGCAGTGATTGCCTCAAAAGGATGTGCAACAAAATACTAAGTTAAGGGTACCATCATTTTTGTCCAGGCCTGTTTCATGAGTTTGTTTTTAAAATAATTCTGTTGAACCACAATTTAAAAGCATTGTCTGATTTTCATTGGTTAATTTTCATAGAATTTTTATTTATTACCACTTTTGTCAGATTCAAGTTATTTCTGTGACCATTGTGGGTTTTTCTTTCATTAACAGAGGGGTACCAACAATTTTGTCCACGGCTGTATATACAGAGAAAACATTTTGATTCCAGTGCACAAAAAAAAAAAACAACTTCAGATTTTTGTTTCTTTTTTATTATTAGAAACTGAAACTCCCTTATATGCACTACAGTGATGGAGTTTGACAATACAACCAAAGAAAAAGAAAAATTACATGTGAGCTGCACTCAGGTAGTTCAAGTAGATTTTAATGCAAGCTTTCAGCCAGACTAAAGAGGAGGATGAAAGGCTGGTCTTACAAACTTAGAATAGATGGAACAGGGCTTTTTTAGATGTATTTTATTCATTAAAGCAGCAGCGGTAAACTGAAAGAAGCACACTGTTTGATTACATTTTGTTTGAGCTTTGAAATAAGGCAAAAATAAAACATCAGCTTAAAATCTGCTTTGTAAGGAGGATGTTTCATTTTAAAACAAACGTGATATTCCTTTCACCATGTGTAACCTCTAAACTATTATTTAATGTAACACCTTTAGCCACAACGCAAAACAACATGTAGAACAGAATCAGCTGGATCCTAAAACATTTATTCTGCTACCGTTTTTTAAAATTCAATATGACTAAGGATAAAGCATTGTTTTTATAGTATTAGCATGAGCTACATAAAGACAGAGTAGCTGATCTAAAGATGATAGGAGATGCCTCTCATATGGACCTCTACATATTTTCAAAAGGCGATGGTATCAGAGAAATAAAACATTTACCTCTGCTGAAGAACTTAAAGAGACCATAAGAGATGACAAAACAGACAAAAGAATTTTGGCATATGTCAGAAGTGGAATCCATATGTACAGTCCTCTTGTTTTAGCCCAATTATATAGCAAACACTTTTTTTAATGAAACTTTGTCAGCAACCTGCTGCGCTGTCCACAAAATTTCCATAAAATGTTGCCATGGCAATGAATTATAGCGGGAAAAAAGAAGACAAGATTTTAAAAATATGCCACTGTAGCCATTCATTACACATCAAACTGATAAAGCGTCACAGTGTGCTGCTTTAGTTTATTGTGAGAATTTTAGTAGCAATACAACTTCCCCCATTACACATTTAAAAATATAAAACATACCTGCTTCAACACACATTTCAAATTTAATAACATTGAATAAAAAAATAATGTGTTTCAAATTGACAAATTTCATGTGTTCCCTTATTTTATGCATTCCTCATTTTTTAAAAATTATACCAGAGATTTGGATATTTTGTTCAAACTCACTCAGCGATCATAAAAACACATTCATTTTTTTTCTTCACTGCCTCTGTGTCTGTCCAGCTCTCCTTTAGGCTCTCATGTTCTCATTGCTTTGATTTGATCTATAAGAAAATGAGAAATACCATTACGAGATTTGCCATTTATTTTATTTACTATTGTGTTACAATGGAGAGAAAAAATACACAGAGGAAATGGACTAACAGGAGAAACAGCTGACACTGCACAACCAGGCTGGTAGATTTCTGAAGTTTATCAAATTGTTCCTAACTATCAACTATCAACAATGGTGTTGTAGGCTGTAGAAATTGATATGTGAAACTGGTCAGTTCAGGTGATGATTATTTTTCACTCGGAATATAGAACGTAAAAGTGCTGACATGTCACATCTGCAGAAGTTTGAAATATTGATACTGAATCAATTTTTCAGTAGATTGCCTTTTCTTGTGTGTGAATTTTGCAAGAGATTTAAAAAAAGGTCCTATGTGTGTCTGGGCAGCTCGGTGGAGCAGTGGTTAGCACTGTGGTAGCACAGTAAGAAGGTCACAGGATCAATTTCACCCCTGACCATCTTGGGTTTGATCCCACCCCCTGACCGTGGGTGACCCTTATGTGTGGAGTTTGCATGTTCTCTCCGTGTCTGTGTGGGTTTACTCCGGCTACTCCGGTTCCCTCCCACAGGCCAAAAACATGCAGGTTAGGGTAAATGGAGACTCTAAAGTGGCCGTAGGAGTGAATGGTGAAGGGACTGGTGCCGCACCGTGGCTGGCTCATCCATCCAGGTGGATGCCCTCTAATTTCCCCATTGTGGGACAAATAAATGATTATAAAAAAAAATATGTATCTGAACTCTCACGTTCATATATTTGAATATTTAAATCACAAAGTTATAGGGTTCCTGGTACAATTTACAGCATCAGGCCTCTGAAAACATTTTTTTATTTAGGGATGCACCAACATATTGGCTTGACATCGGTAATGGCAGCTATTTACGTTATTGACTGATGTCAGCTATCAGTAAATAAAAATCTGTAGTGCCAATATTTTTCTGGTGTGTCCCAGTTGTGTGGCATTGATTTTGCACTGAAACAGACAACAGATTATTCATGATTTGTGCTTATGTATCTAGTGCCTTGAGATGACTTTTGTTGTGACTAGGCGCTATACAAATAAAGTTTAATTGAACTGAATAGAAGACTACAGCTGCAAATTCAGAAAGCATCTGGGACTGAACCATTTTAAAGTATTTCAGTTTAGTTTTTTTTTTCCTTATGATGCATATTCCTTAGCCAATATCAAAACAATCATAAATGTAAGTTGGCCATTGGTGGTACCATCAAAAATTGGCAAAAGCTATTTTCAATATAATGCCATATGGGTTATCAGAAGGAAAAAAAAATCCAATATTGTGCATCCTCACTTCCATTTGCAAGAAAATAGTTATTATAATGGCAATACCCATGACTATTCAACTGACAAGATAATAAAATTAAGCAGGACTTCGTGATTCAGCACTGAAACCATTCCGAAATCATTGGTGATACCCAGACCTAATGTCACACTGCTAGATGACCCTGTACACCAGGGGTGTCTAATCATATGCCATGGAGGGCCAAGACCCTGCAGGCTTTACCTCCAACCAGTGTCTTCAATAGCAGATTCCACTGAATTTCTTCCCACTGATTGCTGATAAGTGAAAACACCTGCTGAAGAGACTGGGTAGAACAGAAAACCTGCAGGGTCTTGGTCCTCCATGGCACATGATTGGACACCCCTGCTGTACATTCTTACCTAGACCACTTCAACACAGTGAACATGATAGATAACCAAGAGTTTAAACAGCCTTCTACAGCTACAAAATAAGACAATAAATAAGACAACATAAAGCAATACAGCGGGGAAAATAAGTATTGAACAAATCAACATTTTTCTCATTTAACATAGTTCTGATGGAGCCACTGACCTGAGATTTTCACCAGATATCAGTAACAACCCAAGTAATCCATACATACAAAGAAATCAAGGCAACTGTGTTCACAAAACAAGTTATATTTAATAAGGTGGAATGACACAGGGAATAAGTATTGTACACGCTTGGTGAAATTCATGTCATTGTCAGGGTCTGGGGGGATGACCGTAGGGTCATTCCCACTTTCTGAGCTCATTTCTGTTTCTTTGTCTTTTTTGCTATTTGTATTTTGGTTTAAGTCTTGTGGTTATTATTATTAAGGTTATTATTGTTATTATGATTTCTGTTATTTTCTGAGGTGAGTCATTGTTTGCATTATGTTTATCATGGTCCTGTTTCTCCCCTGATCCTCTGTTCATGTTCGTGTCTCTGTCTGTGACTATGTGTGTGTGTGTGTGTGTGTGTGGCCCCGCCCCATCTTGTCATCTGTTTTTCCTCATGTGTCAGCTGTCAGTCGTGACTGGCTTTCAGTGTTCCTGATTGCACCCATCTGTCTCATGTTGTCCTGATTGCTTCCCTGTCTATATGCACCAGTGTTCAGTCTGTGTCAGGTGTGGCATCATTAGTGTTTCTGCCTGCTCTCTGTGTGTGTTCTGCCTGTTTGATTTTGTTCTGTTTTCAGCCCATGTGCTGCCTTTAATTTGTTCCAGTTTTTGTTAATAAATCACTGTTTTTGCACCAGTTTCCTGCCCGTGTCTGAGTCCTCTCCTGAACACATACTTGACAGAATGACGCCACCAGTGTTTGACTCAGCAGGTGGACATTTTGGGAGCCAGCTATGGGATGCCAAACAGGCTGCTGCAACCAGATTCCTCCGGAACTTTGTATCAGCCTCCTGCAAGAGTTGTTTGTTACAGGAAGCCCAGGAGTATCTGGAGGCTGCACTGGATCTGGTGAAGGTGTACCCTAGTCTTCGGGACAGTCCCGAGTTGGCCGAGCTGGCGGATTCAGTCACCCGCATCAATCATATGCACCAGGAGGAGGTGCGGAGTGTCCCTGGCATGCCTACCACCCCAAACCGACAACTCTTGCACGGACAAGAGAGCTCTCCCGTAGAGACAAAGCCTGTGTTGATGACAGAGCATCCCCTGATCTCGGCATTATGGGACCCAGTGCCTTCTGTGAGACATCTCTTGGCACTTTTATGCACATCTCCTCCGCCATCACCACCCGATGACCCCGCTGTGTACCGGATGGGGGTTATGGCATCTGTGCCCTCCTGTATGGCTGAGGAAGAGAAGCTCAAGGAGCGCAGGCAAGTTTTGCTTTCCCAAACTGAGATTATGCTGGACTATAAGCCTTGGTTACTCCCTGATTTTTTTTTATCTCAGTGGGGGGAGGATTGTTTGGCTACCAAAGGCTCTGCTACGAAGTGGGCATCTGTTAAGTATCATATAGCATGGCATTCCAAAAAGTCCCCTCCGATCTCCCCAGCTCCTTCTCAGTTGTTTTCCAACTGCTTGCCAATACTGGGCAGTAACAGACTGATCATGGAGGAGCCTGCTGCTTCCGAAGTTTCTGTGCCAGCTCCAGTTTCCTCCTAAGTGTGTAACCCCTGTGTGCGCTTCACCAGTTTCACCCATCAAAAAGCCGACAGCTCAGCCTGTGAAGAGACCTGCAGCTCAGCCTCTGAAAGAATTTGCTGTTCAACCTGTTGTGAATAATCCTGCTATGTCTGCAGTTGTGCTTGGCATCATGCCTGTAAAGCCGGCTCCCCCTGCTGTTAGTGAGGCGCGTCACAGCCCCAGCTGTCCCTGAGGTGTGCGTCATAGTTCCAGCTGTTCCCGAGGAGCATGCTCCTGTTCCTATTCAGTTGGAGATCCATGCTTCGGGTCCTGCAGGTCATCCTAAGGCAGTCACCCCAACAGCTGTGTATCAGGAGTTCAGGCAAGTACTTTTCTCTTCTCAAACATTACTTGCCTAGCTCCTGGCAATTATGTTGATGCTCCACTCACATCCTCCCTCTCTCCTTTGACCAAGGTGACTGTTGCGAGGTCGAATGCCCTCACATCCCAGGAGCCGTCACTGGAGATCTGCACAAAACAGTCTTCAGCACCTGAGGTCAGCAAGCACTTGCCGTTTGTCCCTGAGGCCAGTGCTCAACAATTATCTGTTCCAGAATCCAGCACGCTTCTGTCAGCGATTTCTGTGGACTGTGCGTCCCAGTCATGTGCTACGGAGTTAAATCACCGGCTTATATCACCAGCTTTGTATCTGACAAGTCACCTGCCAGCTGTTTGTGAATTAAAGACTCCCGTATCAGTGTCTCCTGCACCATAAATTTCTGCATCTGTGTGTCCTGAACCAGAAATTTCTGCATCTGTTTGTCCTGAACCAGAAATTTCTGCATTTGTGTGCCCTGAACCAGAACTTTCTGCACCTGTGTGTCCGGAGTTGGAAATTTCTGCACCTGTGTGTCTTGAGACAGAAATTTCTGCATTTGTATGTCCTGAGCCAGAAATTTCTGTATTTGCGTCTCCTGGACCGGAGGTTTCTGCATTTGTGCTTCCTGGACCAGAAATTTCTGCACCTGTGCTGGAAATTTCTGTATTTGTGCCCCCTGAGATAGAAATTTCTACTTCTATATTCCCTGGGCTGGAAATTTCGGCATCTTTGTCCTCTGAGTCAGAAATGTCTGCACTTGTGCCTCCTGTGCCGGAAGTTTCTGTATTTGTGTCCCCCAAGTTAGGAATTTCTGAATCTGTGTCCCCTGAGCTGGAAATTTCTGCATCTGTGTCCCCTGGGCCAGAAATCTCTGCATCTGTGGCCCTTGAGCTAAAAACGCCTCTGTTATCTGTGTCTGCATTGAGGCTTCCTGTGTCAGCCCCTGAGCTTAGAGTTTCTGTACTATTTTCAGAGCATAAGGTTTCTACGTTGCTGCCTGAGTCAGAAGCTCTTACGTGGTTTAAAGCTCCCATGTTGTTGTCCCCAGGGCAAAGGGCTCCTCTGTGGTCTCCAAAGCAAAGGGCCCCAATGTTACCTTCTGAGTTTGAAATCCCCAAGTGTTTTTCTTTTGAGCTGGGGGCTCTGATGTTATTTCCTAAGCTTAAGGGTCTTATATTTTCACTTTCTGAGCTTAAAAGTTTTTTGTTGCCACCTCCTCAGGTGAACAGGTCCATGTCATTACCCCCTGAGTTTAAGATTTCCATGTTACCATTTGAGGTTAAAACTCCCGAGTTATCCCCTGAGTATAAAGATTCTATGTTGTCATCTCTAGAGTGTAAAGATTCTTTGATATCAGTTCCTGAGGGTAAAATTCCCAAGTTATCTCCAGCGGTTAATGGTTCTTTATCTTCTCTAGAGGTTGAAATTTCTGAGGGTAAAGCTTTCATGTTACTTTCCCCCCCCCCCGAGTATGATGCTCCTGAGTCAGCTTTCGAGCAAAGAGCTCCTGTGTTAGCTTCAGAGTTGGGAGCTCCTGTGTTGACTTCAGAGTTGGGAGCTCCTGTGTTAGCTTTGGAGCAGCGAGCTCCTGTGTTAGCTTCAGAGCTGCGAGCTCCTATATTAGCTTCAGAGCTGCGAGCTCTTGCGTTAGCTTCAGAGCTGCAAGCTCCTGTGTTAGCTTCAGATGCTGCGAGCTCCTGTGTTAGCTTCAGATGCTGCGAGCTCCTGTGTTAGCTTCAGATGCTGCGAGCTCCTGTGTTAGCTTCAGATGCTGCGAGCTCCTGTGTTAGCTTCAGATGCTGCGAGCTCCTGTGTTAGCTTCAGAGCTGCGAGCTCCTGTGTTAGCTTCAGAGCTGCGAGCTCCTGTGTTAGCTTCAGAGCTACGAGCTCCTGTGTTGTTTTCTAAGCCTAAAGCTCCCGTGTTTCCTTCTGAGGTTAGGGCGCCTTGCTCTTTGGTCCGGTAGCCCTGGGACTTCGGCAGGCCACCCAACCCATTTTAAGATAACACAAGATAGGCCTTTATTAGTCCCACAATGGGGAAATTCCATTTTTGTTTTTGGGCTGTGGACTTTGGCTATGCCCCACAAACTATGTTTTTTGGTTTTGGACTCTGTTTGGGGGGGAGGTTGCCCCACCTGGCAAGGCACTCTCACCACCCTGCCTGGGAAGGTGTTATTAGAGGACTAATCTTTTTATTGCTGGAACCCCAAACATTTTTTTCTATTTTGAAATGTCTTATGTTGATCTTTCTGTGGGACGTAATAATAGGAATGCACTTGAAACACCACTCTACTCTGCGAGTTAAGTCAATGTATTTGATTGTTTTTGGTTGCAATCACATTATTATGCAAGTGTTTTGGGAAATGGTGTGGACTCACTATACTCTCTTATTGGTAATGTTTGGGGGTGTCTGGATCCACCCCTTGGGGAGGGGGGGGCTATGTCAGGGTCTGGGAGGATGACTGCAGGGTCATTCCCACTTTTTGAACTTATTTCTGTTTGTCTTTTTTGCTATTTGTATTTTGGTTTAAAGTGCTGATTGTAGAAGAGCTTGGAAATGAAGAGGCGATTTGATTTTTAAACCAAGTTTAATAATCAGCATAATCAGCTCTTCTAACAAGTCTCATCTGGTGCAGAGAGTGGCAGAAGGGAAAAGAGGCAGAATGTCTCCAGCTCACTGACTTTATACTGGCACACAATAAAAGACATGCATAACAAAGGCTGACATCCCTCATTATCTTAATCCCCCCATTGTCTTGGTATTTCCTCTCCTCCGGTCTCCTCCGCCGCGTCCGGGAACGTCTTTGTTCTTCACTCGGCGGGTGAGAGCCCTTTGTCCTTTCAGAGGTGTGAAGTCCTTTACATATGTATTACCAAACATTTCCACATGCTTCAACATATGTAGGTTATGGAATATATGGTTAATATAGACCACAGGCCCCCCAAACAACTAAGAAAGGACAACAGAAAGGTTCACAGTCTAAGATAGTTATTATGACATACTAAGTGTTACATCAGTTGCCACGGAAGAAACTTTCCAGCAGCCATGCTCCTAAGAGAGTTCAGTGGTAAACATAACAGCATAGTAAAATCATAAGTCAGTCCTAAACTGTTGCAGCACAATTAGTGAATAATTGTGGAGTGGTTTGTATCAGTCCCTGTGCTGTCTGGGTTTTAATCTTCTCCCAAAGCTGCTGTAGGTTGGTTTAGGCGCCCTGCTGGGACCTTCTTGTGAGGAATCTGCAGTGTGGGAAGGAGAGAGGTTAACTGTTCCCTGCTGGGGGGCTGAGTCTTTTCTCTTGGGGGGTCTACCCCGCCGAGGTGCTCTCGCCAACTGTGCAGGCTCGTCTTTCAACAAAAAGGCAGGTTTAAGTCTGTCAATGCTGACTGTTTCTTTTCTATCCCCAAAATCAAGCACAAAGTGTTTATCACCATGTTCCAGCACTCTGAATGGCCCATCGTATGCTGGGCGGAAAGTTGGTTTTAAAGCTTCATGCTTAACAAAAACGAACTCAGCGTTTTTTAAAGCTTGAGGGACAAAAACCCGTGGGAAGGAGTGATGAGCTGGACCGGGGAGAGAGTCCGGTCCGTTGCTGCCTAAAAACCTTGGGACTGGAAGGTGCCCTGGCTCTGGGTTCTCTGGTAAAAATTCACCTGGAAGCCTGAGAGGTTGTGCAAAGACTAATTCTGCGGGAGAGGCGTCTAGATCCTCTTTAGGTGCTGCACGCAACCCCAATAAAACCCAGGGAAGTTTATTTACCCAATTTGTGTCCGTTAGTGAGGCTCTGAGGGCAGCCTTTAAAGACCTGTGAAAACGCTCGCATAACCCATTAGCCTGAGGGTGATAAGCGGTGGTGCGATGAATTGTTGCCCCTAAGCTGTTGGACATGGCTGACCAGAGCTCTGAGACAAATTGAGGCCCCCTATCGGACGTGATGTCCGATGGGACGCCGAAACGTGCCACCTAGTTTGTCAAAAAAACGTGAGCGACTTCCTCTGCTGTGGTTGCCGCTAAAGGGACTGCCTCTGGCCAGCGTGTGGTGCGGTCTATCATTGTTAACAGGTGTGTGAAACCTTGGGAGGAAGGTAGTGGCCCCACGAGGTCGACATGAACGTGGTCGAACCTTCTAGCAGGGATTGGAAAAGGCTCCAGAGGGGGTTTTGTGTGTCTGTGTATTTTGGCGCGTTGACAAGAAATGCAAGTTTTTGCCCATTCTTTTATGTTTTTGCGCAGGCCTGGCCACACAAACTTTTCAGCGACCATTTTAACCGAGGCGCGCACACCTGGGTGCACGAGGGAGTGAATTGCGTCGAAAATACGGCGGCGCCATGTAGCTGGTACTAACGGGCGAGGTCGGCCGGTTGAAACATCGCATATTAGGGGGGGCACTCTGTCGCGTAAACCCTTTTTCTCCAGCCTTAACCCTGTTGGTCCAGACAGGAGTGCGCGCACATCCGCGTCACTGCTTTGTTCCTCCGCCATGGCTGCATAATCTATCCTTGCATGGATAGGTGCTGCGTATGTGTCTGCGTTAGTGAAGAGTTCTGCTGCTGAGGCAGTATAATCTGTCTCTCCGCGCTCTGGTGGTGTCACAGCGCGAGAGAGACAGTCTGCTACTACGTTAAGTTTGCCTGCCACGTGTTGAATGTCTGTGGTGAACTCTGAAATCGCAGCTAGCTGTCTTTGTTGCCTGCCTGACCATGGTTCTGAAATTTTAGCCATAGCAAAGGTGAGCGGTTTATGGTCTACAAAAGCCGTGAAACTCCGCCCTACTAACCAGAACTGGAAGTGGCGGATGGATAAATGAAGCGCCAGCAGCTCTCTGTCAAAAGTGCTGTATTTATGCTCAGTTTGGTTTAGCGATTTGCTAAAGAATGCTAAAGGTTGCCAGACCCCGCTGACAAGTTGTTCTACAACTGCCCCTATAGCTAGGTCTGAAGCGTCTGTGGTTAGCGCGATGCGGGCCAAGGGATCTGGGTGAACTAACAATGTGGCGTTAGCTAGGGCGCTTTTTACTTCCGCGAAGGCGCGTTCGCGCTCCGGGGTCCATTCGACCGCGTTGGAAGCCTTCTTTTTTCTGAGCGCGTCATATAGGGGCTGCATGAGCTGAGCTGCGTGGGGAAGGAAGCGGTTGTAAAAATTAACCATCCCTAAAAATTCCTGTAGCGATTTGACCGTTTGTGGCCGTGGAAAACTTTCTATCGCGTGAACTTTGTCTGGAAGTGGAACTGCCCCCTTCGGAGAGACTTTGTGTCCTAAAAAAATCAATTTGTGACACGCCGAATTTGCATTTGGCTGGATTGATTATTAGCCCGTGCTCTTCTAGCCTCTGAAAAACCGTAGTGAGGTGCTGCTCGTGTTCTACCTCAGACGAGCTGGCTACCAGCATGTCGTCGAGGTAGACGAAGACAAAAGGAAGGTCGCGTAGGACCGCGTCCATCATTCGTTGAAAAGTTTGAGCAGCGCCTTTGAGGCCGAAAGGCATTCGCAGGAATTCAAAAAGGCTGAAAGGGGTTATTACCGCTGTTTTAGGAATGTCTTCTGCTCGGACTGGGACTTGGTGATAACCGCGGACTAAGTCTATTTTTGAAAAAATGCGCGCACCCACTAGATGTAGTGAAAAATCTTGAATGTGAGGGATTGGGTAACGGTCATGCGCTGTAGTGTTGTTTAATCTGCAGTAATCTCCGCACGGTCTCCAAGAACCGTCGGATTTCGGAACCATGTGAAGTGGTGAGGCCCAGGGGCTCTTCGAGCGTCTAACAATGCCCAATTTTTCAAGAGTTGTAAACTCGTCCCGTGCTATGTTGAGCTTGGCCGCGTCTAAGCGGCGAGCTTTGGCAAAAACGGGAGGTCCCGTTGTGGGAATGAAGTGTTCAACCCCGTGTTTAGCCACAGTGGCTGAGAATTTGGGAATTGTGAGTGCTGGAAATTGGGTGAGGAGTTGCTCAAACTTACCTCCTGCCGTGGTGACGTTGGCCTGCACAGGTGGTGGAGAAACTCGGGCTGAGCAGGGAATAGAAGCAAAGGACAGTGCATTAACCAGGCGCCTATTTGCTAGATCCACTAATAACCCATGTGCACACAAAAAATCTGCGCCTAATAAGTTAAAACTCACCGCCGCTACAACAAATGTCCATCTGTAGCTGCGGCCGTGGATGAGGAGGTGCAGGCTCTTTTCGCCGAACGTGTCGATGCTAGAGCCGTTGGCTGCCACGGCTCCGTTGCCCCGGGTGCCCGTGGCTCGATCTGCGTGGGAGGGCATGACGAAACTCAGCTGGGCTCCTGTGTCGATGAGGAACTGCTTGCCTGTGTGTCCATCCGTCACGTACAACAGCTTATTCTTCTCGCCGAGAACCGCTGCCGTTAACGGCTCTCGGCTTGGGCGTTTTCCCGAAATCGCAAATTTGCAGGGGGGAACGCATTTGTGGGCCTTCTCGGCGAAGCGGTGGTGATAATAACAGGCGTCACTCTGTCTGCTAAGTTTGGGCCGTGTCGCTGTCACCGTGGGCTGGGTCTGCTCAGTGGGTTGTGGCTCCTCGTAGCTCGGGGCGTCAGCTTTGAGGTCTGTGGATACTGCTGTGGGTGTCAGCTCCTTGCAGGCGTTGACGAGCCAATGAGCTTCGTTGGCCAGTGCGCGGAAGTCTTGGTGGTTGTTGCATTTCATGCTGGCGAGTGTCCCTCTCATGTGTGGCGGCAGCGTGCTGAGGAATATAAACTGGAAGAGGAAGTTGTTATTGTCCTCTTCTTTGAGCTGTAGCAAATCCTCCATGAGGGCCTTTGGTTTGCACCCTCTGTGGCCGTAGACCGCCAGGATCTTCTCGGCTCTCTCTTCCGCTGATGGGACGTAGTTCGCCACGATGGTTGCTTTGAGCGTCTCATATTTGTCCCGGGCCGGTGGCCGCCGGATCATGCTCCGCACACACTTCGAAGTGGCGGCGTAGAGTTTGGAGACGATATGGTAAAATTTGGTATCGTCAGCCGTGATGCCCGCCAGTGCAAACTGTGCTTCAGCCTGCTGAAACCAAGAGGCGGGGTCTTCTTGCCAGAAGTCTGGCAGCTGGACAGCGACGGCATTCGTGCATACCATCACTGCTGTGCCCGCCGGGTGAGAGTGCCTTGCCTCGGCTCTCACGGCGGTGCTGGTGCTCGGTTGAGCCCTCTCAATCTCTTCTGCCGGGGGGAACAGTTGTCCATCTGTTCCCTCGTCTGCGTGGGTCGCCACGGATGAGTCGATTGCGGGGGTATGCCTCAGGACCATACTCGCGTCAGGGGTCACCAGTGTAGAAGAGCTTGGAAATGAAGAGGCGATTTGATTTTTAAACCAAGTTTAATAATCAGCATAATCAGCTCTTCTAACAAGTCTCATCTGGTGCAGAGAGTGGCAGAAGGGAAAAGAGGCAGAATGTCTCCAGCTCACTGACTTTCTACTGGCACACAATAAAAGACATGCATAACAAAGGCTGACATCCCTCATTATCTTAATCCCCCCATTGTCTTGGTATTTCCTCTCCTCGCCTTGGGGGGTGAGGGTGGCTCCTCCGGTCTCCTCCGCCGCGTCCGGGAACGTCTTTGTCCTTCACTCGGCGGGTGAGAGCCCTTTGTCCTTTCAGAGGTGTGAAGTCCTTTACATATGTATTACCAAACATTTCCACATGCTTCAACATATGTAGGTTATGGAATATATGGTTAATATAGACCACACTGATGACACATTTTTGACATTTTTTAGCATGTTGTGTAAACCCAAAAGTCATTGTTTATGATCAATATAATATTTACAACAGTGCCTGCATAAAGTAGTTATCATCAAAAAACCGCAGCCGCTGACTGGACTGTGGTGTCGCCCACTGAATTAAGGGCGGCACCCCAATGACGTAATCGAAAGAACGGACTCCGGTGTTGTTAACTAGAATGACGGCAGCTTTGTAGCTCACAGTTTCTGTGGTTTCTTGTTTTAATTTTACGGCTATGCCTTCGCGTTGTGTCGCAGGCTCAGATAAACAGCAGGCCATGAAAGACCGCATCACACGCTTCAGCTCCAACTGTCATAAGCCTCCTCGTGCACTTCTCGTGCGCTTTTAGCCAGGAGGAGCGCACGAGGAGGGGAAGGATTAATGGATTTATGTGCAGCTTTGACCTACTTTCTGTGATCCCATGCTGACATCTCACTGGTCCGGCCACGTCCCCTCTCTCATTATCACCAGCTGATTCAAACTCCCACTGATCATGTTTCCCTGTCCTCGCCCAGGTGCTTCTCATCACACCATCACCAGCAGTGCGTGTACATATTAGCAGCCGTTTGCCAGTAACACACTGCTGGTCAATAGTATTGTCATCTGTGCTGTTAGTTTGCCAGTATTTTCAGCACTCTCACGACGTTAGTCACTCCATGTTCACCATGGTTCTCGTGCGTCCTTGAAGCGATGTCAGCTCTGGGGCGCACCTGTGGCTAACACGTCTCCTCTCATTCATTCTCTGGGTGATGTCGGTCCCCAAACACCATCAGTAAGTGTGTTTATGTTTTTTGTACATCTTCACCTTTTTGGGAATTGTCTGTCATTCTATATTAAATGTGCTGTGGTGAACCCTGCACGTAAATCCTCGTTATTTCATGCTCCCTCTCCATGCCCTGCATAAGAGTGCACGGAGAGGGAGGATTTACATGAGGATTTATGCGTAGGATTCACATAAAAGACTGATCCCAAAAGGTGAAGACTTACAAAAATACACAGAAACACAAACAGTAAGCGTTTGGGGCTGACATCGCCCAGCGAACATGGAGAGGAGACAAGTTAACCACAGTTGCGCCCCAAAGCCGACATCACTACAAGGGGCGCAACAGAACCACGGCTGTGTGGAGTGGCTAACACGTCGTGATAGTGTTGGCAATACTGGCTGGCTGACAACACGGCAGATGATGCACACAAAACATGAACAGCTGACTGTTACTGAGTCTGACTCGTTAGGCACAATGCCCGCTTGGCACGGCTCAAACCTATACGGTTTGATGCCCCCAGATTCTTCATTGTCATCCCATTCTTTGGAACTATAATCATCTGAAGATTGGACAACACAGACCAATTCCAGACTACATATGCTGGAACCATCGTCAATGTTTTCAACCGCTTCCATCCTGTGTGTACAAAGGGCAGCCAAACGCTGTGTTCTGTTGATGATGTTACAACATGGTCGGGGGGGGGGGGGGGGGGTTCCAGCCACTGATGCAATGGGTGACGTGGCGCTCATGAAAATGTCGGACATTCGCGTGAAAAAAAGCCTGTTTGACTTAGAACTGCACAGACCAACCTATTTCGTCGTATTGTATTACGTGTTGAAAAATTAGAGGAAGTCAAAAACGTGTCATCAGCACTTTAAAGTCCTGTGGTTATTATTGTTATTATGATTTCCATTGTGTTTTGAGGTCAGTCATTGTTTGCATTATGTTTATCATGGTCGTGTTTCTCCCCTGATCCTCTGTTCATGTCCGTGTCTCCCTCTGTCTGTGACTATGTGTGTGTGTGTGTGTGTGTGTGTGTGTGTGTGGCCCCGCCCCATCATGTCATCTGTTTTTCCTCATGTGTCAGCTATCAGTCATTATTGGTTTTCAGTGTTCCTGACTGCACCCATCTGTCTTGTGCTGTCCTGATTGTTCACCTGTCTTTATCTACCAGTGTTCAGTCTGTGTCAAGTGTGGCGTCATTAGTGTTTCTGCCTGCTCTCCATGTGCGTTCTGCCTTGTTTTCCCATGAGTTCTGCCTGTTTCGTTTTGTTCTGTTTTCAGCCCATGTGCTGCCTTTAAGTTGTTCCAGTTTTTGTTAATAAATCACTGCTTTTGCACCAATCTCCTGCCTGTCTGAGTCCTCTCCTGAACACATACTTGACATTAATATTTAGTAGAAAAGCCTTTGTTGGTAATAACGGCTTCGAGTCGCCTCCTGTATGGAGAACCAAGCGCAGGCATTGCTCAGGAGTGATTTTAGCCCATTTTTTTCACACAAACTGTCAAATCTTGAAGGTTCCATGAGTGCCTTCTATGAACTCTGATCTTCAATTCGTTCCCTAGATTTTCAATTGGATTCAGGTCAGGTGATTGACTGGGCCATTCTAGCAGCTTTATTTTCCTTCTCTGGAGCCAGCTGACAGTTTCCTTGGCGTGTGTTTAGGATCGTTGTCTTGTTGAATTGTCCACCCTCATTTCATCTTCAGCATCTTGGCAGATGGTAACAGGTTCTTATCGAGAATGTCTGTAAATTCGTCCATTCATCATATGAAGCCTGCCTGTACCATGTGCTGAAAAACATCCCCACACCATGATGGCATGTGCAGTGCCATTTCTCCTCCAAATATGTTGTGTGTTGTGGCATCCAAAAAGTTCAATTTTGGTCTCAACTGACCAAACTATATTCTCCCAGTATTTTACTGGCTTGCCCAAATGTTGTGCAGCAAGCTTTAAATGAGCTTCAACATGCTTTTTCTTCAGGAATGGAGTCTTGTAAGGTGAGCAGGCATATAGCCCATGTCAGTTGAGTGCATTACTTATTGTTTTCTTTGAAACAGCAGTACCTGCTAACTCCAGGTCTTTCTGGAGCGCTCCACGAGTGGTCTTTGTCTCTTGGATAACTCTTCTGATAATTCTTTTGACTTCTCTGTCAGAAATCTTGTGAGGAGCTCCTGGTTGTGGCTGGTTTAAGGTAAAATGATGTTCTTTCCACTTCTAAATGATGGCTCAAGCAGTGGTCACTGGAATATTCAGCAGTTTAGAAATGTTCCTGTAACCAATGCCATCATTATATATTACAACAATAAGGGTGCAAAGCTCTAGAGAGAGCGCTTTGCTTCTACGCATCATGAGTTCTTTGTGGTGTGGCAATCTTATATTCAAAGACCTTTTTAAAGGCTATCAGTCAGGACTTAACCAGCTGAAATTAATTTGCACTGATGGGGGATGGGATGGCTTCCTAAATTCTGATGTATTTCAGCTGGTTTCTTAGCTTTCTATGCCTTTTTGCACCTCTTTTTCTTAGTGTTCAATGCTTATTCCCTGTGTCATTCCGCTTTATTAAATATAACTTGTTTTGTAAACACAGTTGCCTTGATTTCTTTGTATGTATGGATTAGTTGGGTTGTTACTGATATCTGGTGAAAATATCAGGGCAATGGCTCCATCAGAAATATGTTCAATGAGAAAAATGTTGATTTGTTCAATACTTACTTTCCCTGCTGTAAGTACTCAATCCAGTACTAAATGAGTGATAAATATGATAAAAATAAAAAAGTGATGATATGGAACAAACTATTTTTTTTACAATGATACAAAGTTTCATTTTAACGGGTGTGTGTACACTTTTTATATCCACTGTATGTATTTAAAATTCTCACATCACCACACTGAATTTGATTTTAATGGATTATAAAAATGTTCATGTTCTACAGTCATTAGTAACCCAAATCTCAATAAAGCAAACAAAAAAATTCCACTTCCACTCTCATTTTCTTATTTTTTCCTACCTTGTAACCAATCGACTCCCTCCTGTAAACCTTCTCCTTTCAAAGCATCAGTGGCACTGAAAAATATCCACACACGCACATCACACTGAATAAGATGTGGGGTATTGTTAGGAGAAATAATTCACTGTCCTGTGAGGTATGTGACTTGTCACATATGGAGCCAAAATTTTATATAGGGTTGGTGCAGAAAGTATATTCTTTACATCTAGAGGCATACTTGCATATTTATTCCACCTAGCTGCAATGCTCCGTACTGTGGGTGTTTATATATTTACATATTTATTCCATCTAGCTACAATGCTCTGCACTGTGTGTTCATATATTCATATATTTATTCCATCCAGCTACAATGCTCTGCACTGTGTGTCTGTGTGTGTGTGTGTATATATATATTTTATAGTAATATGTACATATGTATATTAGCTGCTCTTGCTTGCTTGTTTTTTTTTCTTGCCTTCTGATTGTTGCTCTGAGTGTTGCTATCTCTGTGCTGTTGCAATCCTGGAATTTCCCCGTTGTGGGACTAATAAAGGCTTATCTTATCTTATCTTATACTGAACACAGTTACTGAAACACCTTGGTTGAACAGATTAATCCAAAAAGGCAAAGTTTGGATTGAATACTTGGATAAAAAAAAAACCTGGATGTTGAGCATACCAATGTTGTTACAATATGCCCCAAACACTGGACTCTCAATAGATACACAGGGTGGTCTAAAAATATATTTGCTGCTCCACAAAGCCGCCCCTGTTTCAAATGACCGATAGAACCTACTCCTCAAATGTCATGAAAATTGGACAATACTAAAGGTTGCTACCAAAATGCTCTTTCATCTGTGTTCAGCAGTCACCATTCCTTCAACATTCTCAAAACCGACTTTGGTAGCAACCCCATAATACTGTTTGAATGGCCCAATTTTTTGCAGATAATCCTTATTTTCTATAAGGAAAAGGGCAGTCTTGTGGAGCAATGTTAAAAAAAGAAACATTTATTTTTTTTCTTAAAGACTTATGGACCACCCTTACTGTACGTGTCAATTTTCCAAGCATTTCATGTCACAAATATTTAGGAATCAATATAGGGAAAAAAGATGTGTGCACACTGCAAGATCACATCATTCATCACTTCAGTTATTACTGTATTCTGTGTATAATTAATTCCACACCACACTTTATATGACACTCATTCACTGGCATACAGAGTAAATTAGAAAAACAAAATGCATGTAAGTTCATACCAGATGTGCCATGGTTTGTCTTTGATGTTCTCCAAACAGAGCAGCTGTGAGACCTTTACAGAAGACAGAGAGTCCCTGACATCCATTTTATTAGCAAAGAAGAGGATGGGGATTCGCCTGTGTTTTATGTCTGCAAAGAAAAATTAAAATTAATTTCACAACACTTAAATGACTGGAAGTGAAATTAAACCAGAGAGCAAAATGTAATAATAAAGTTCTGTTTATATACCACAAGTTTATGTTTGTCAAAGAACAGTAAACATTCAGCTCCAGAGTTATGTGCAGCTATTTTTCAAAAAAACAATTTCTTGCCCCCCCAAAATTCCTCTCTAAAACTTACAGGGGAAAAATATGAGGGGGAAAAAAGGTCTAAAATGTATGTGAAAAAGTCTAAATTTTAAAAGAAATCTTCTAAAATTGAGAAGAAAATGAAACTTTATAGGAAAAAGTAGTGAATTTCTGTGGGGGAACATTACAAATTTCAGGGTTTCCTCTGGCAACATTTCTGGGTGGCGGCCCACCACGCTTGAATTTTTTTCCTGCCACTCTATGAGGAAATATGAGCTTAAGAAAAAAATATGAAGGAATGACAGTCCGCAAGCACGCACACAAACAACGTGCGTGACCGTCATCCGCGCGGAGTTCAGAAGTGCCTCGCCCACGTGTTCCAGTTGCCAGGCAGTGTCTCGCTACGAGCGTCGCTGTCCGAGAGAAGAATGAGCTTATTAAAGTACTTTAAACGTGGAAAAAAAAATCAGAAGAGGTATGTAAGCAGTGGAGGCATTTATGGTGGTTTTAACTCACTGGTAATGGAAGCAATAATGGTAGAGTCGCTTAGCTAACAGGTGTGATTAGGAGCTCAAGTAGGTTCATTTTGTCTTCTTTTTAATTATTATTATAATTATTTTTTTTATTTTATTTTTTTTTATTTCAGACAAGAATAAAAATGATTTGTCTTAGTTAATTAACTAATTTATGTTCATTATTATGTACCTGGCAAGTTAAGATGACCAAAATTCACAAAGTCAATGTCTTTAATCTGTCAGCTGCTTTCAGACAAACTAAACGTGCTAACATTTCGATTTCAAAATAAGGGAGGTTTTTCCTGCTGTCTGGGTGGTGAGGAGATTTGTAACAAAAAAAAGCAACTATAAATATATAGAAATATTATAACAGAAATAACTGCATCTTTGGTCATTTAAGTCAATTTATTTCATTAAATACAATTTTATTAACATTTATTGTCCCATTCTGGCTCTGCAAAATTATGGTCAAAAATGTAAATTGCTATAAGGAAAAAGTAAAAAAAAAAATATATATATCACAGTCTGTTTCAAATTTATTTAAAAAAACAGTCATTTTATTTTAAAAAATAGAAAAAATTATCCATAAAATAATATACAAATTTATAATAAAGTCTCAAATGTACAAGAAAAGTCCACTTTACAAGCGGAAATTACAAATTTGAAGAAAATGGTTTCAAATTTAGATAAATGTACAGAGAAAATTAGAAAACTATAAGAAAATTGTTATAAATTTGGAGAAAAACCTCAGACCTTCAAGACTGAAGTCATTACTCAAGTTTTTAAGTGGGTGCTCTTTGTACCCTTAACTAGAAATTTTTGGTTGTCTATTTTTAATTAACATGACACTTGATAGACTTCCGGTAATGGCGGCCACGTAGGAAGACGTGTTTCACACTGCTCTGCTCCTAAAAATAAAAAGTAGGCTAAAACTCTCTTAATTGGAACAAAAACCTATCCCAGCGTGTAGGTGCGTATATGGTAAAGACTAAGGCTGGGAAATTAGGCGGAGGAAAAAGTGATTCGACAAAACAATCCAAACTAACAGACTTCCACGCTCGTGACGAAGCAGAAAAATCTCCAGAGACTATGGCGGAGGAGGGAGCCAGCGGCAGAGCGGTAACTGCTGAGGAGGGGACAAATGCGGTGCTTGCTGACATCAGCTCCATGAGAGCAGACTTTTCGTCTAAATTTGATGGGATTATAGCAGCGATAGAAGGAATGAGAAAAGAAATAAGCGACTGTATGGAACGAGTATCGTAGGCGGAGCTCCGAATCTCAAGCGCTGAAGAAGACGTCACCAGCTTACAATCAAAGGTGCAAACACTGGAATTAAAATGTAAATGTCTGGAAGATAACGTCCTGGACTTAGAGTCCCGCTAGCAACGGAATAATTTGAGGCTGGTGGGCCTCCTGGAGGGAGCGGAGGGACGGGACCCATGTTCCTTTTTGGAAAAGTGGATTCCAGAAGCGCTGAACAACACGGACCTGCAGTCATCGATCGTCTTACAGAGCGCTCACCGAATTGGCCCACCGAGAGATAATAAGACACCACCGAGGACGCTGATTATGAAGTTCCTCAGCTACAGAGACAAGATGACGGTCACCAACGCGGCGCGAGCTAAAGGAGAAGTTAAATACCAGGATCAACAGGTGCGGTTCTACCCAGATTTGGCCACAGGAATTCAACAATTAAGGAAACAGTTCAACCCCTCCCGTAAAGAGCTGCGCAACCTCGGGATTCGTCACGGAGTGATTCATCCGGCAAGACTGCTGGTCACATATAAGGGCAGAACCCACATCTTCAAGACCCCTCAAGAGGCGCAGGAGCTCATTAAGCAGATCCAACAGGAGACTGGTGAGAGCTAAGCATGAACATGATAAAGGTAGAACATTTAAGCATTTGTACAGGCATCTGATGGATCTGAAACATATAACATGTCTACAAAATACAGATTGTATTATATATAAAAAAAAAGCTATGATGTACAAAGTTGCTATAAAACTTTGAAGTTATGTTGGAAAAACTACAGAAGAGAGTTAATGTCATTAAAAAAGTAGTAGAGTCAGGGTGAGTGAGAAGAGAAAGAGAGAGCGGTTTGACTGATCCCCGCAGGTGTGGAACAGTCACTAGCTATAACGGGAGACAGAATTTTTTTGATTTTGGGGGGATTACCACGAATGTGGGGAGGGGGAATTTGTTTTTGTGTAGTTTGTAGGATGAATGTTCAACCATCCATGTTTTTGCTTCTCTGTATGAGCATGTTTATATTGCAAGGTAATCTCAAACTCCTTATTGATCATAGATCAAAGTGTTAATCTTAATTTAACTTCATGGAATTGCAGAGGTCTACAAATTCTAAAAAAACTTAAACAAGTTATGAATAAAATAAAAGACAGATTCAAAAATTGTGTTTTTACAAGAAACTCATCTAATAGAGGAGGATGTAAAAAGAATTAGGAGAAGATGGCAAGGACATGTGTTCACCTCATCATTTTCATCCCGAGCTAGGGGAGTTATGACTCTCATACATAAAACAGTCCCATTTCAAGTGAAAAATGTAATTGGAGACAAATTAGAAAGATATCTAATCATCCAAGGATCTTTGTTATTAGAAAATATAAATTTGGTGAACTTATACGGTCCCAATACTGATGATCAAAACTTTTCGTTAATTTATTTCTTACTTTATCATCACTTACAGGGCAACATATAATAGCAGGGGATTTTAATTGTAAATTGAATCCCAGTATAGACAGATCAACAGGACTGGACTGTACGCACAATGGATGCAGGATGACCATTAATCATTTTATGAAAGAACTGAGATTGCTAGATATATGGAGAGAAATGAAACCACAAGTCAAAGCCTATTCTTGTTATTCTAATACCTATAAGACATTCTCACGTATTGACTACTTTTTGATCTCCACAGAATTAAGGTCCAAGATTCAAAACTGTTTCTATGATAACATCGTGATCTCTGATCATGCACCCTGCTGTCTAATATATGTAGATAAGAAATTGACAAAGGATCCAGGTAGGTGGCATTTTCAGCATAAATGGCTTCAGGATGAGGAATTTGTTAAGTACATAGAAAAACAGATAGATGAGTTCTTTGATATCAATACTACACAAACATCAGCATGTATAAAGTGGGAGGCTTTCAAAGCTTTTATAAGGGGGCATATTATTAGTTATACAGGTTCAAAATCTAAGAAGACTCGAGAGGAGAGAGTCCAATTGGAACGTAAAATAAAAATTCTTCAAGAAAAAGTGTATGCAGGAAGTAACCCACAGTTAGAGAACGAATTACTGATTCTGAGAGCTGAATATGACAAAAAAATCAGCGAATAGAGCTGCCTCGAGTCTTCTAAGATTGAAGCAAACTTTTTATGAACAAGGTGAAAAATCAGGAAAATTATTGGCATGGCAGATTAATCAATTAGAATTTAAAACGCCAATTACCAGTATTATAAGTAACGGACAGGCAGTTATAGATCCTTTAGAAATTAATAGTGCCTTTAGAGATTATTATGAAAAACTATATGATACTGTGGTACACACATATGTAGCTTCACAGACTCCATTTGTATATTAATGTTGCTTCACGTCTCAGAACGAACAATAGGACTGAGTCTCCTGGGGATAACAGGAGGGTGCGAAATGTGTTCTGTGTTATGCAAAGAGATGGCCTTGAGGGATTTCCTGACCACCAGTGATGTGGGGGTGGAGGGGACAAGATCTGGAAGAAGATGTATTGTGTCTTGGGATTAAAATGACAATGTGACTGTGTGCTTTGATGTCCTGGGTATAAGTGGGACAGATGTGGGGTGATGCCTCCTCTTTCTGTTGAGAGGATGTTGGAGATACGTGAATAAACTTGATTTGAGAAATAAACTCAGCCTCATCTTTTCACGCTCTCCACACTGGTGACCTTAAGACGTATCATGAGCAGAAGTAATTCCCCCGAGCCAGTCTCGTCAGGAACCAGCCAGGCGAACGCAGCCACAGTCAAGCTACCAGACTTCTGGCAGGACAACCCGTGCTCCTGGTTCCATTTGGCCGAAGCTCAGTTCGCTCTCCGGGGAATAACGGCAGATGACACGAAATTCTACCACGTTATTGCCAAGCTCGACAACCGCACAGCTCAACATGTGCAGAGCCTGGTGGAGTGCCCACCCGCTGACGACAAATACGGCGGGCTGAAGGCTGCGCTCATACAGCGTTTCACTCCCTCAGCCCAGGAGAGAGCAGAGAGACTCCTGGCCCTGAACGAATTGGGAGAAAGGACGCCTGTCGACCTGATGGAGGACATGCTGAGGCTGAGAGGCTCAGACAACGGCGATTTCCTTTTCACCCACATTTTCCTGAGAACCCTACCGTCGGAGACGAGAGCGACCCTGGCAGGTTCGCAGTTGTTGGCCCGGCGGGACTTCCGCACGCTGGCCCAGGAGGCACAGCGGATTCTCAACGCCAGCAGACGGCGCACGGCCACCGCAGCAGCGGCAGACCTCGGCGCGATGGCCGGGGATGGCAGGGGGCCAGAGGCGGCAGAGGCAGACCCACCGACAACGGCGGCGGTGAAGACCAAACATCGCGGAGGAGACGACCTCTGTTTTTACCATCGCCGCTTCGCAGAGAGGGCACGCAAGTGTATACCACCGTGTCAGTTCAAGAGCTCGGGAAACGCCAGAGCCAGGGGTCGGTAGCAGCCGCGGCCCTCGGAGAACAGAACAAGCTGCTCTACTTGACGGATGCGCGTTCTGGGAGGCAATTCCTCGTGGACACAGGCTCCCAAGTGAGTTTCATCATGCCAACCTATGCTGACCGGCTGGCAGGCCCCGGGAGTCACGGAGCATCGGCGGCGAACGGCTCGAGCATTAAGACCTTCGGTGAGAAGACTCTGCTTCTGTCCCTGCACGGCCGCACATTTGAGTGGACTTTTATTATAGCTGCGGTGAGCTTCAACATGTTAGGTGCTGATTTTCTGTGCTCACATGGGTTGTTGGTTGATCTTCCTAATAGACGCATGGTTAATGCACTCTCTTTTTACTCTATTCCCTGTGCAGCCCGAGTGACCCCGCCCACAGCACAAGCCAACGTCGCTACGGCAAGCAGTAAGTTCCACACACTCCTCACCCAGTTTCCAGCACTCACGGTTCCCACATTTTCAGCAGCCATGGCTAAACACAGAGTGGAACATTTTATTACTACCGCTGGTCCCCCCGTTTTTGCAAAACCCCGGCGCTTGGATGCAGCTAAACTGGCCATAGCGCGCGAGGAGTTCGCCAACCTAATAGGTTGGGCATCATTCGGCGGTCGAAGAGCCCATTGGCTTCACTGCTTCACATGGTCCCTAAAGCTGACGGCTTGTGGCGACCTTGCGGTGATTTCCGCAGGTTGAACAACGCTACAGCGCACGGCCGTTACCCAATCCCGCATATTCAAGATTTTTCCATCCATTTGGCGGGGGCGCGCGTTTTTTCCAAAATAGACTTGGTTCGCGGGTACCATCAAGTCCCAGTGCACGCTGAGGACATACCCAAAACAGCGGTAAGAACTCCGTTTGGCTTGTTCGAGTTTTTGCGCATGCCGTTTGGGCTTAAAGGCGCCGCGCAGACGTTCCAACGCATGATGGACGCGGTGTTGCGCGATCTCCCCTTCGTGTTCATCTACCTGGACGACATCTTGGTAGCCAGCGCGTCCGAAGACGAACACGAAAATCACCTCACGGTAGTTTTCCGGAGGTTGGGAGAGCACGGGTTAATAATCAACCCAGCGAAGTGTCAGTTCGGAGTGGCACAGATTGATTTTTTGGGGCACCGCGTCTCCTCAGATGGAGCGGTTCCTCTGCCTGACAAAGTGCGCACAGTAACAAATTTCCCCCAGCCACAAACGGTCAAAGCGTTACAAGAGTTTTTGGGAATGGTGAATTTTTATAACCGTTTCCTCCCCCGCGCAGCGCAGCTCATGCAACCACTGTATGCTGCGCTTAAAAAACAAAAACCCACAAATACAATTGAATGGTCCCTGGAGCGGGAGCGCGCATTCTCGGAGGTCAAAACAGCCCTGGCAAATGCTGCGTTGTTAGCACATCCAGACCCAACGGCCCGCATAGCGCTCACTACTGATGCGTCAGATGTGGCCATAGGGGCGGTAGCGGAGCAGCATGTTGCCGGGGCTTGGCAGCCGCTTGCCTTTTTCAGCAGAACTTTGCGCGATGCTGAGCGAAAATACAGCGCATTCGACAGGGAGTTATTAGCGCTCCACTTGGCCATTCGCTACTTCCAGTTCTGGCTGGAAGGTCGCCGTTTCACTGCGTTCGTTGACCACAAGCCGCTCACTTTCGCAATGGCCAAGGTTTCAGAACCGTGGTCAGGCCGGCAGCAGAGGCAGCTGGCTGCAATCTCAGAGTTTACTACCGATATTCAACACGTAGCGGGTAAACTGAATGTAGTGGCAGACTGTCTCTCGCGCGCCGTAGCTACTCCAGCCAGCGTAGGGGTAGATTATGCTGCCATGGCCGCGGAGTGGGCTAGCGGCACGGAAGTGCGCGTGGCCCCAGTCCGCATGGGGATAGATTATGCAGCCATGGCCGCGGATCAGGTTAGCGATGCGGACGTGTGCGAGTTCCTGTCTGGACCAACAGGGTTAAGGCTGGAGAAAAGGGTGCTGCAAGATGGTATGCCCCGCCTAATCTGCGATGTCTCCATCGGGCGACCGCGTCCGGTGGTGCCGACTGCGTGGCGCCGCCGCGTTTTTGACTCGATTCATTCTCTGGTGCACCCGGGGATGCGTGCATCGGTCAAAATGGTAGGAGAGAAATTTGTATGGCCGAGCCTGCGCAGGCAAGTTAAGGAGTGGGCGGCAACCTGCATGGCTTGCCAACGAGCTAAAGTACACAAACACACGAGAGCTCCCTTGGAGCCGTTTCACATCCCGGCTAAGAGGTTTGATCATGTGCATGTCGACCTCGTAGGCCCCCTCCCGCCGTCACAGGGGTGCACACACCTTTTGACAATGGTGGACCGCACTACGCGTTGGCCGGAAGTGGTTCCACTGGCGTCAACCACGGCCGAGGAGGCGGCGCGCGCGTTTTTAACGGCATGGGTAGCGCGTTTTGGAGTTCTGTCGGACATGACGTCTGACAGAGGTCCTCAATTTGTTTCTGAGCTTTGGTCAGCGATGGCCCGCAGCCTGGGGGTGACCATCCACCGCACTACTGCATACAACCCGCAAGCTAATGGTTTATGCGAACGTTTCCATAGGTCATTGAAAGCGGCCCTCAGAGTGTCGCTTACGGATGCAAATTGGGTGGACAGGCTACCATGGGTTTTATTGGGGTTGCGTTCTGCACCTAAAGAGGATTTAAAAGCCTTCCCAGCTGAGTTAGTTTTTGCTCAGCCACTCCGGCTGCCCGGGGAATTTCTCCCAGATAATCCTGCGCCAGAGTGCTCCCCTGCTCAGCTGTTGTTGAGTGACACGGGATCGAGCACGCTTCCTGGCCCCGTTCATCACAGTTTTCCGCGCGTTTTTGTGCCTAAGGCTTTAAAAAATGCGGAGTTTGTTTTTGTCAGACATGACGCCCACCGCCCGGCCTTGCGGCCACCTTATGATGGACCATTTAGAGAGCTGGAAACAGGGGATAAGCTCTTTTTGCTAGATTTGGGGGGCAGAAAGGAAATGATTGGTATAAACAGGCTCAAACCCGCTTTTGTGATGGCTGATGAAACTGTGCAGTTGGCGAGGGCCCCTCGGCGCGGCAGACCACCTAGGAAGCTTTCCCCAGAGCTTCCACAGGGATTGACTAACAGTTCTAATCCCCAGACAGCAGCTCCCCGGCAGGATGGCACCGCGGGAGGATTAAAGCCCGCTTGCAGCAAGTACGGGAGACGTTTGAAGCCCAAGCAGCATGTGGACTGATGTTTCTGATTTTATTATGATATGCAGACTGTGTTTTATTGTTCCATCTTAGACGTTTTGGGGGGGGGGGGGTCATGTGGTACACACATATGTAGCTTCATAGACTCCATTTGTATATTAATGTTGCTTCACGTCTCAGAACGAACAATAGGACTGAGTCTCCTGGGGATAACAGGAGGGTGCGAAATGCGTTCTGTGTTATGCAAAGAGATGGCCTTGAGGGATTTCCTGACCACCAGTGATGTGGGGGTGGAGGGGACAAGACCTGGAAGAAGATGTATTGTGTCTTGGGATTAAAATGACAATGTGACTGTGTGCTTTGATGTCCTGGGTATAAATGGGAGAGATGGGGGGTGATGCCTCCTCTTTCTGTTGAGAGGATGTTGGAGATATGTGAATAAACTTGATTTGAGAAATAAACTCAGCCTCATCTTTTCACGCTCTCCACACTACAAAAAATGAAACTGACTTAACAAAACTAAATGGGTTTTTGGATGGATTATCTATACCGTGTATTCCAAATGAAAACAGGGAGATACTGGAGTCTAAAATTAGTCAAGAAGAAGTTGGGCTAGCCATTGATAATATGAAATCAGGAAAAAGCAGGACCACATGGTCTTCCAGTTGACCTCTATAAAAAATTTAAGAATAAATTAATAAAACCACTTTTGGAAATGGTTTTAGAAGCATTTCAAAATAGTAATTTACCACCATACATGAACAATGCCTTAATTATACTGTTGCCAAAACAAGGTAAACCCCCTAATAAATGTGAAAACATGAGACCAATAAGCCTATTAAATGCTGACCTTAAGATAATCTGTAAAATTTTAGCAAGACGACTACAAGAAATATTACCAAATATTATTAACCGAGATCAGAATGGCTTTATAATGGGAAGACAAGGCTTCCATAATGTAAGAAGATTATTTAATATTATTTATTCCAATAAAGAAGCACCGGATACAGCTCTCCTATCATTGGACGCTGAGAAGGCCTTTGATAGGGTCGAATGGCCCTATCTTTTTGAAGTCCTACAAAGGTTTGGACTTGGAAATAATTTCATAAAATGGGTTCAGATAATATACAATAATGCTACAGCAGAAATCCTAACAAACAGCAATATCTCAAAATCAATAAAAATCAACAGAGGATGTCGACAAGGCTGTCCACTTTCACCCTTATTGTTTACTATGGCAATTGAACCTTTAGCGATGGAAGTACGTTTACATCCACAAATACATGGAATTCAAGTGGGACCAACAGAACATAAAATCTCCCTGTATGCCGATGACATAATTTAGTTTATGTCGAATTTTAAAAAATCAATTCCGACCTTGTTAAATTTAATAAAGAACTTTGGGGAAATATTAGGATATAAAATAAATAAAACTAAATCTTCAATATTAATGCTAAATGAGACCCAGAGAAATCACCCAGCGCCTGAGGTAAATCAATTCAATGTTGTAAATCAGTTTAAATATTTAGGAATTCAAATTTTGCCTAAGCTAGAATCAGTTGCCAGTGCCAACTCTGAAGCCTTAATGACAGATATTAATGAGTTACTTCAGAGATGGATGTCACTACCAAAGTCGATGACCGGGAGAATTAATATACTTAAAAGTAATATCTTACCAAAAATACTTTATTTATTTCAATACATTCCTTTACCACCACCTTCAGATCTATTCTCAAGAATTAAAAAAAAGTTAGTGGAATTTATATGGAACAATAGGAAGGCTAGATTACGTCTGTCCTTACTATATTTACCATTTGATCGTGGAGGTCTGAAATGTCCAAACTTTATGTTGTATTACTGGTCAGCACAACTGAGGTCTATGACATATTATTTTTCATCAAATGATCTCCCTCACTGGACTGAAATGGAATCATACAATTTACCTTTACCTCTTCCCTTATTCATATACTCAGACTCAGCTAAAAAATTACAGAAACAAGTTAAAAATCCAATTGTAAAGCATATGATCAAAATATGGTGTGAAACCAAAAAATATTTAAAAGAACCACACTTATTGTCGCAATTTAGCCCAATATGGGGTAATCAATATTTTACACCAGGGAGAGCGGATGCTGTATTTAAAGTATGGAATTTAAAAGGGATTCAAAAGATTCAAGACTTATATTTGTCACGTTCAGATAACATAATGTCTTTTGAAGAACTGAGGATCAAATTCAATCTTAATAGAACACATGTTTTTAAATATCTTCAGCTTAGGAATTTTATTCGATCAAATCAAAATAATGCTCTCACCCGACCTACTTATTCATCCTTGGAAAAAATTTTGACTAAAGATATTAAGAGAAAGGGTATTATTTCAGAGTTTTATAACGTATTGACACTATTCAAGTGAAAACTCACAGAAAAGACTGAATTATTGGAAAGAAGACCTGCAAACTGAAATCTCAGAGGAACAATGGGAATTGGCTTGTACAGAAGCTCAAACCAAATCAATAAATGTACGTCTTAAATTGATACATTTTAAATGGTTAATGCGGATGTATGTTACACCAGTGGAGTTAAATAGATATAACAAAAACATACCAGATACATGCACAAAATGTATGGAAAGTAAAGGAACCCTATTTCACTGTTTATGGGAATGTAGAAAAATCAGAATGTTTTGGGAAGAGGTGAGGGTAACAATTGAAAAAATAATTTCAAAACAATTCACATTGAACCCTAAACTGTTTTTGTTGGGTCTGTATCCAGAAAAGCATAACTTTAATAAGAGTGAAAGAGCATTCATAGACCTCAGTTTGCTAAATGCCAAAAAATGTATTGCACTACTGTGGAAAAAGACTCATAGACCAGATGTGACTCAGTGGTTAAGACAAATGTTAACAAACCTTCCACTAGAAAGAATAACATACATACTGAAATCAAAGGAAAATGTGTTTGAGAATATATGGAGACCTTTCATTGATTATGTAAAGAAATTAAACATAACTTCTGAAGAAGAAGGTGAATGATGTGTGTGGACCTTGCAAATTCCAAATTGGTGTATGTATAATATGTATACTTATGTAATAGATTACCTAGACTAAACAGAGGAGCATTGTTGATGACTTGCCTTTGCTAGTGGTTCTTGGTGTTTTTAGTACATTTTTTTTGTAGTTAGTGTTTTTTTTTGTTTTGTTTTTTAAATTACTTTAGTGTTAGTGTTTGATTGTTTGTGCCATGTTTGTAAAAAAAAAAAAAAGTTCAATAAAAAATATTGTGGAAAAAAAACAACATGACACTTGATATTTTCTTACTTGTTTGTATACCACCATAGACCGAGAGAGAAGCTGAATTAGACAGAGCTCAGAGAGGGCAAGATGAGACAGAAGAGAGGAGCCAAGGAGAGGAAAGTGTTCAGGCAGAGGATCCAGGAGAGGTGAGAGCAGAGGAAGGAGAGAAGCATGACACCAGTAAAAAGTCCAAATACAGAACGTCTGGGTGGGACCCCAACTGGCCCAATATTCCAACATTCAAGCCTTGGTTGTACAATACTTCAAATGGTAAGTTCCATATGCAAAGTTACTGTGCAAAATAAAAAAAAAAGCAGTATAAAATTAACAAATTCCGGTTACAATAGTGTCATGTGTTTTCTGCCCCCCCTCCCCCCAGAAAAATATGTTGCCACCACGTCAAGGTCTTTAAGCCAGAGGAAACACTGAATTTCTCAGAAAAAAAGTTGCAAGACAGTTGCAGACAGATTTTAATGTTTACAAACATCTGGGTCACTAATGACATGCACTTGCAGTAACGGTGCCAAAGCAGCTATTTATGCACCCGCAAACACACAGAAACGTTGAATAGGATGGGACTAAAAAATTATTACACACTCACCAGCTACTTTCATAGATACACCTGTTCAGCTGCTTGTTAAAGTGACACTCCGGCAAAAATAATTTTTTTTTTTTTTCTGTTGTTAACATGTCTGTAACATGTTTCTTGTGATTTACAAGACATATCAAGAGCAGGTTCCAAGGTTGTCATAGCTAGGAGCGGCACTGGGGTTAAGCTCCCAGTGCTCATAAAATGCTCCTTATGGCGTGCGTCTCGAAAAGCCTCTGACAACTAAGTCCAACTCCTAGCCTGCCCGTGTGGTTTAGTCTCTAAGCCCGGCGGAACTGCTTTTACTAATAGGAGAAGGGGCGAGGGCGGATCTCTGGCGCCTTAAAACCAGATGCTTTGGGTAGATGGTGGCTCGTCAACCTGGGAAGGTAGCCCATCTAGGGGAAGGTAAACCTTGATTTCAAACCTCCGCTGCCTTGCGGCATACCCGGTCACGGGAAAGGCTTCAGGAGTCAACCCTGAGGAAAAATCCGGAGTCGGAGCCCCTAAGGCAGTTCTATGTTGTGCTCAACATCGTTCTGGCAGCTCCTGCAACGGCGCTGGTGCCAAACTGTAGCAGCCCTGCTGTTCCTTTGGATTCATCAGTGACGTGGAGAGGGGGGACATGCTGCATGGGCAACATCTTGTCCTCCATATCTTCCTGCCCAGGCTTGAATCCTACCAACGCCCAACGCTGGAAGGTAGAACACCGGATCACTGGAGAGGACACTCCAGCTTCGCCTTTGGCGTAGACAAAACACGGGGAATGACAGTTACCGGTTATAAGCCACTGCTCAATTGGCGTAGAGCTCGGCGCCAGGGGTTATTCCCGACGGTGGGAGGGATCATCGGATCTCACTGGACAGCTACCGCCCGCCTCAAGCTGGGCAGCCCCCAGCCAATAAGGTGATGTCCCGCCACAGCTTGCTTTCCTCATTGGGCGCATGGGGATGAGGAGAAGTCCGAACAGCAGGCTGAGAACCTTCGCACCAGGCAAGACAATAAAACAAAAGAGACCAACTCTAAAACTGGGAACTTGGAACGTCCGCACTATGATGACAGAACTTGCTGCTAACCTCAAGGACATCAACGACATCAGGAAGACTGCCATCATCAATAATGAGCTGAAGAGACTGGGAGTGGATATCGCCACTCTCCAGGAAACACGGTTGGCTGACGCAGGCACACTGAGAGAGAAGGACTACACGTTCTACTGGCAGGGAAAGGGCAATGACGAACACAGGGAACACGGAGTGGGCTTCACAGTGAAGAACACCTTGCTGAAGATGGTGGAACCGAGCAGCACTGGCTCTGCACGACTCCTCACTCTCCGCCTGAACACCACTCAAGGCCCAGTCACCCTCGTCAGTGTGTATGCCCCAACACTGACAGCCACACCAGAGGCAAAAGACAAGTTCTACGAGAATCTCGCAACAACTGTCAGGATCATCCCCAACTCTGAACAATTCATTCTCCTTGGAGACTTCAATGCCAGAGTGGGTGCTGACCACGACTCCTGGCCCTCCTGTCTTAGACCTTTTGGCGTGGGCAGAATGAATGACAACGGACAGCGGCTGCTCGAGTTCTGCACATATCACGATCTGTGCATCACAAACTCGTTCTTCAAGACCAAGCCCCAACACAAGGTTTCCTGGCAACATCCGCGCTCAAAGCACTGGCACCAGCTGGACTTGATCCTGACCAGGCGCACCTCACTGAAGAACGTGCTAATCACCCGTTCGTTCCAGAGTGCAGATTGCGACACAGACCATTCATTGGTGTGCTGCAAGGTTAAGCTGCAGCTGAAGAAATTCCATCGTGCTAGACAACCTGGAAAGGCACGGATTGACACCAGCAAGATGGCTCAACCAGAACTTGTTGAGCAGTTTGCCTCCACCTTTGAGAAGGAACTTGGTGTACCACAAGAAGGAGAATCTGCAAAGCAGAAGTGGGAAGAGCTGCGAAACACCATCCACCGCACAGCCTTGGCTACCTTTGGGAGGAAGACCTCGAAGTCACAGGACTGGTTTGATGCCAAGTTGACCGAGATGACCCCCGTCATTGAAGCCAAGCGCTCAGCACTTGCTGAGTACAAGAAGTACCCAAACGAGAAGAATCTCCAGATTCTCAGGGCTGCGAGAAGCAAAGTTCAGCAGACTGCTCGGCGCTGTGCCAACAAGTACTGGATTCAGCTCAGCCAAGACATTCAAACCGCTGCCATAACAGGGAACATCCGTGGTATGTACAATGGCATCAAGAAAGCACTTGGTCCGGCTCAGAGCAAGACGGCCCCCCTCAAATCCTCCACTGGGCAGATGATCACAGAAAAGAACAAGCAGATGGAGAGATGGGTGGAACACTACTCCGACCTCTACTCCAGACAGAACACTGTGACACCGTCAGCCCTTGATGCCATCGACTGCCTGCCATCCATGGACGAACTTGACGCCGAGCCAACCATCGACGAACTCAGCAAGGCCATTGATAGCTTGGCCGCTGGCAAGGCACCCGGCAACGATGGCATACCCCCTGACCTGATCAAGCACTGCAAGACCGCCCTACTGCTGCCATTGCATAATGTCCTCTACCAGTGTTGGAAGGAAGGTGCCGTACCACAGGACATGAGGGACACCAAGATCATCACCCTCTACAAAAACAAAGGGGAGAGAAGTGACTGCAACAACTACAGGGGCATCTCCCTCCTCAGTGTTGTTGGCAAAGTCTACGCACGAGTTGTTCTCGTTCGTCTACAGAAGCTTGCCAAAAGTGTCTACCCCGAGTCTCAGTGTGGCTTCCGCGCTGAGCGATCGACGGTAGACATGATATTCTCCATCCGACAACTCCAGGAGAAATGCAGAGAACAGAACATGCCCCTGTACGTCGCCTTCATCGACCTCACCAAAGCGTTCGATCTGGTCAGCACAGAGGGCCTTTTCAAGATCCTGCCAAAGATAGGATGCCCACCAAAGTTGCAAAGCCTCATTGAATCGTTTCACACCAACATGCAGGGGATAGTGCAGCATGATGGCAATGTCTCGGAGCCATTCAACATACGCAGCGGAGTGAAACAGGGCTGTGTACTTGCGCCAACCCTCTTTGGGATTTTCTTTGCTATGCTCCTGAGGCATGCCTTCAGCACAGCAACAGAGGGAATCTACCTGCACACAAGATCTGACGGCAGGCTTTTCAACCTCGCCCGCCTGAAAGCCAGAACCAAAGTACGCGAGGCTCTAATCAGAGACATGCTGTTCGCAGACGACGCTGCAGTCGCAACCCACACACAGCAGGAGCTTCAGACCCTGATGGACCGCTTCTCCCAGGCATGCAAGGACTTTGGGCTTACCATCAGCCTGAAGAAGACTAACGTCTTGGCGCAAGGCATGGCAGCACCACCAACCATCACCATCGACGACTACGAGCTGGAGGTCGTGAATCAGTTCACGTACCTGGGGTCCACGATCAGCAACAACCTCTCCCTTGATACAGAGATCAACAAGAGGATTGGAAAATCAGCCTTCACACTCGCTCGCCTCACCACACGAGTGTGGGAGAATCCCAAACTCTCTGTCAAGACGAAGATGGCAGTGTACAACGCCTGCATCATCAGCACACTGCTCTATGGGAGTGAGATGTGGACAACATACGCCCGGCAGGAAAAGAGACTGAACTCCTTCCACTTGCGCTGCATTTGCCACATCCTGGACATATCCTGGCAGGACAAAGTGCCCAACACAGAAGTTCTGTCCCGCCCCGGCCTTCCCTCCATGTTCACTCTACTCAGGCAGCGCAGGCTCCGCTGGCTAGGCCACGTTCACCGTATTGAGGATGGCAGAATCCCCAAAGACGTCCTCTACGGAGAACTGGCAACTGGCAGGAGAGACGTTGACCACCCACAGCTGCGCTTTAGAGACGTCTGCAAGAGAGACATGAAGGCCCTGGAGATCAACACAGAGCGCTGGGAGGACCTTGCAACGGACCGCTCCAAATGGAGAGGCACCCTGACCAGACAGCTCAAGGCGGGTGAAGAGAGACTGACTGCTGCAGCAGATGAAAAAAGGACCCGCAGGAAGAACCACCACAGACCCAGCAGCACGGAGACCACCCACAAGTGCGACCTGTGTGACAGGGACTGCCATTCGCGCATCAGCCTGTTCAGCCACAGGCGGTGCTGCTCCAGCAGAGTAGACGTTTAGGATTCTCTTCCATGGTCATCATAGACCGACGGAGGCTGACATCAAGAGCAAAATCATTCCAAACTCCCAAGTATGTGTTTTTCTGCTGTGAATGTCTGCTTAAGCTCCACCTCACCCCCCACCCCCCCAAAAAAGGCAGATTTAGACAGTGCGTTTGTAGCTACTCAAGTATTCTTGCTTAGCCTGATTGGTTATAACATTAACCAATCAGATGGATACTCTTGGCTACCTCGGGGGAAGAGGGAGCAGCCGAGGAGCAACAGGATTGAAGCAGAGGGGGGATGAAGGCGTCCGTTTTGCATAGCAAAGTAGTGGAGGAGGAGGCAACCAATCACGTGCAGGGGTAGGAGCAGAGAGAGAGAGAGAGAGAGAGAGAGAGAGAGAGAGAGAGAGAGAGAGAGAGAGAGAGAGAGAGAGAGAGAGAGAGAGAGAGAGAGAGAGAGAGAGAGAGAGAGAGAGAGAGAGAGAGAGAGAGAGAGAGAGATTTTGATTTTTAAAAGATCTTTAATAAACACACTTGTCCATCAGTCAATACAATTTCTATATCATGCTATGTTACACAGAAAATTAATCCCCCAAAAAACGCCCCAAAAAAAGCTGTCCATCATGAACTGAACAGAGGACATTCTCCAGGGACCAGAGGGTCCTGAAACCTTCCACATCCCCATTCCCCATAAAAAACTGAAAGTCCAGCCTGATTCTGGCTTTAAGTAGCCTCACAAATAAAATTTTGACATCAACATCATTCTCAACATTTTCAAGTTTTCTTCTCCGGCTTACATAGATAGCCAAAAACTTTGCCTGTCCTAAAACAAAGTTCAGTAGTTGACACTTCTGCTTAAAACGACGATTGTACATAAAACCACAAATGAAAACCTGCTTAGAGAAAACTTCCTTAAAAATATGAAAAAGTTTTGTGAGAAGTTCAAAGAGGCCACTCAGGCGCTGACATTCAATAAAACAATGAAAAACAGTCTCCCTAGAGCACAGGTGTCAAACTCATTCCATGGAGGGCCAAGACCCTGCAGGTTTTACCTCCACCCAGTGTCTTCAACAGGTGATTTCTCTGAATTTCGTCCTACTGATTGCTGATCAGTGAAAACACCTGCTGAAGAGACTGGGTGGAAGTAAAACCTGCAGGGTCTTGGCCCTCCATGGAATGAGTTTGACACCCCTGCCCTAGAGGAACAAAAAACACACTGATCACTGACACTGCTGTTAATCACAGAAACAAAAGCATTGACAGCTATAATACCATGCAGGACCCTCCACTGTAAGTCTCAATGCCTCTTAGGGAGAGGGGCTTTGTAAAGAGCCCTCCAGGCAGGCCGATGCCCTTTTCCTAGTTTAAAATAGGCTCTCCAAGGAGTGTCCACACAGGTGTTCAATCGGTCCTTGTTGAGTGCCATCACCACCAGTCTGTAGAGTGCCTTACCACTGGCTCCTCCAAAGTCCACACCAGTGGGAGCACAGAATGCCAGTAAGGAGCAAGGAGCGACGTCAAAGTCCATATAGAGCGTGACAGAGGGAAAGGGGTCAGTGCTTTCTGGCTGCAGCGTGCCATTGCTAAAGTCCAAGAGTAGGGAGTGCTCAAGTCCATGAAGCTCCTGTTTCCAGTGTGCAAGAAGACCATCGATGAAACGATTCGACCTGACACCAAGATGAGCTGCTAAAGCTGAGGCGTTGTTGAGGCCAGGACCAGCCAGTTCCACCACTTGCTTCAGAGTGAGAATGTTCCTGGAACACAGCCTATCAAGGAAGGTCCTTCCAACTCCCGGCAGGACACCAAGGCGACCACCAAAAACCAGCGGCTCCCTCAACAACCAGTAGAGGGAATCGCATGGCCCTCTTTGTTTTTTAAAAAGAGTCCACACTGAAAAGAGACTGCGGTAAAAACTGGGTAAAGACAGTGCATTAGAGTTCTTAAAATCCATTAAAAACACAGGGAGGTCTAGCCCAAGCCCAAGGACTCTCTGTAAAATAACACAGGCCAAAGGCCTCCATACCAGGTCCTGGGGGCCCGTCAGCAGTCTCTGTATGAAAGTCAGTCTAAAAGCAGCACCTCTACTAGCTAAATGAATCACTCCTTGCCCCCCCTCCTCTTTGGGAAGAAATAACAGGGCTTGAGGAACCCAGTGGAGCCCACCCCCCCAAAAAAAGTCCACCAAAACAGACTGAATTTTGGACAACAAACCAGCAGGGGGGTCCACTCTCAATGTCACTGTACAAGACCCGTATCCTGGCTATGAAGCCTGGGCTGAACCCAAAAGCTGTTAAAACTGTCCATAAATATTGGTGTTCAACCCGATCAAACGCCTTTTCCTGGTCAATTGAAATCAAACCAGTTTCTACCGCCAATGAACCAGAGACCTCCAAATATCCCGAATTAAAGTGACGTTGTCACTAATCAGCCTGCCAGGCACACAGTAAGTCTGGTCTACATGAATGAGCTCGCTCATCACCTTTCTCAGTCTTCGGGCCAGAGCTTTTGAGAGAATCTTGTAGTCTGTGCAGAGCAGAGAGACTGGCCTCCAGTTCTTTAGGCTCTGTAGGTCCCCCTTTTTCGGCAACAGTGTGATGATGGCCCTCCTGCAGGTCGTGGGTAGGGTCCCCCTTTCCAAGCTATCTTGGAGAACCTCCAGCAGGTCTGGACCAAGCAGGGGCCAGAATTCCTTAAAAAAGTCCACAGAGAGACCATCTATGCCTGGTGATTTTCCATTCTGGAGGCTCATTAGCGCCGTATGCAGCTCAGACAGAGACAGTGGAGCATCCAAGCCGGCAACAAGGTCCTCTGAGAGCACTGGAAGACCATCAAGGAAAACCTGGCCCAGTGACGTGTCCTCCCTCCACTCTGCTCTAAACAATTCACTGTAAAAGCTAGCAGCGTGTTTCCTGATCTCTGCTGCTGTGGAGATTGTTCTCCCGTCATCGCCCAACAAGGAGTGAATGAGCTTTCTCTGTCCATTTTTCCCCTCCAGTCCAAAAAAGTACTGGGAGTGCGAGTCCATCAGAGCTACATCCATGTAGCGTGAGCGGACCAGAGCACCCTGTGCGGTGACCCCTAGCAAGCTAGCCAAGGCTGACCTTTTTGACTTGAGAGCCTCTAAGTGCTCCTGTTTTCCTGTAGAACTGAGCAACTCCTCTAGTTCTACCACCTCAGTCTCCAGAACTTTCAAGGATTGGGTCAAGCTACGAGTGACATTTTGAGTGTACTGTTGGCAGAGTTGTTTTATCTGGGCCTTACCAAAATCCCACCACAATTGGAGAGAACTAAAAGAGGGTTTTTGTTCCCTGTGTGACTTCCAAACATCATGAAAAACCTCTTTAAAAAACACATCATTTAAAAGTGTATTGTTAAAATGCCAAAAAGCACTCTTACACTTTACATTTTCAATAAACACAGAACAAAACAGCAGGCAGTGATCAGTGAAACCAACAGGACAGATACAACTATTTTTAAAAACACTCATTTGATGTTTAAAACCATAAAAACGGTCTAACCTAGCCATAGATAAAAGATTATCTTTGACATGGCTCCAGGTGTACTGCCTCTGGTCCCCATGATGTGATCTCCACACATCGGCCATTTCATGTGTTTTCACCAGTTCTCTCAGCCTATTGGCAGAAGCAGGGTGAGGCTCCTGATGGTTCCTGTCTAGTCTGTGGTTTAATGTACAGTTAAAATCACCCCCCAGAAATAAAAAACTATTTGGATCACAGGACTTAACCGTATCCGAAAGCACGTCAAAGACCCTGATCCTCTCTGCTCTCTGTGTTGGCACATACACGTTTATAAAAACGAAGTTCACGTTTTCAAACTGTACCTTTAATAAGAGGAAATGACCTCTCACCACCTCTTCTACCTCATAAGAGACAGGCACACAACCCCTAGAGAAAAGTACAGCCACCCCCCCACTGCTACTGGATTTGTGGCTAAAAAAAATGCAGCCATCCCACTCTTTTCTCCAATGGCTCTCAATGTCCACAGTGCTGTGAGTCTCCTGGACCATCAGCACGTCAAGTTTCTTTAAATTAAAAAGCTTGTATAAAGAGGCCCTTTTTACATCATCCCTGGCCCCATTAATATTGAGAGTGCCAATTCTAAGGTGGGGCATTAAAAAGGATAAAAATAGGGTATAGTAAAAAAACACACACATAGCATAAAAGGGAAGAAACAAACTAAGAGTCAACATGACTGTTAGTAATTTGCAATTTCAGTTTAGCAACCAGTTTCTTTAAACGATAAATTTCCTGATCAGTGAAAGTCTCATTCCCATCATTCAGTTTCATAAATTTGCGAGCTGATGCCACGAATAACTCCAGATCTGGAAAGTAATTTTCCACTTTCACAGCTCTGCTCCCCTTAGTCACCTGGAGAAATTGCCTAATTTTAGTAAAACAATAGGAGCTTTGCTCCTCCTGCGTCTGCGTCTGCATCAGTTCAGACTCATCTCCACTTTCGTCAGAAGCGCTCTCATTCAGTAAATCTAAATTCCCAACCCTACTAGATTTAGCAGAGCTCTGCAAGTTTTCCGCACTTTTCCTTTTTTGTGCAGCTTTAAAAGGATCCTCTTCAACAAAACTACATTCCTGCATTTCTTCATGAAACGCAACGTTTGTCATGCAGTGTTTGCTCTGTGTGTCCGCTACAGCCTCAAACCGCTCCTCCCCCGCCTGCAAAGTCTGTTCATTCAGGTTCCTTCGTTTAACTGCACTTTTACTTACACCCTCCACCTGTTTACCCCGGGCGACAGGCTCGTCACAATGACCAGAGCTGCCGCCAGACAGAAATTCCCCACCATCACTGTTTGGGGGGGCAACTACCGCGCCCGCCGCGGCCACCCCAGCAGAGGCGGCCACGGCCGCCCCAGCACAAGCGGACGCGGACGCCCCCGCAGAAGTAGAAGCGGACGCGGATGCGGCCGCAGTTGCGGCCGCGACCGCCCCAGCAGAAGCGGGCGCCGCAGCGGCATCCGCCGCACCACATGTAGCGCTACCCTCCGGACCACCAGAAACAGCGGCGTCACCTTTCTTACCGCCAGTGCTCTTTGTGTTCGCCTTTTCAGGACATGACCTAATAAGATGGCCTTCTGCGCCACACGCAAAACACTTCATGGTTTCAGATGTTGCAAACACCAAGTAGCTAAAGCCGTCAGTCCTGAAATTAAAAGACGCATTCAGTTCAGCAGAGCTGTCTTTCAACACCATGAAACACTGCCTCCTATGACATACAACATGCTTCAGCAGGGGTGATTTACTACCCAGAGAGACCATTCTGATAGGGGACACAACCTGGCCAAAATGGGACAACTCTCTAATCAGCTGATCATTTTTAACGAAAGGAGGAGCGTTTGAGATGGTGATCCTCCTAGACGGATTCACCAGCGGTAAAACGGGAGTAAAAGTGTCACCTAGGACCACTCCCTGTGCCACCACCTGATCAGCTTTTTCAGTCGAATCCAGAAAGATCACAATTGCGCTGTTCATCCTCGATGCTGATTTTATGCTGCCATGCCCAACCACCTGTCCTACAGCGAGGCTGGCCTCCTCCACAGAACAGGGAACTGTCGGGAGGATTCTCACACCATGACGCCGGGTTAAGCGCTCAAACTCCACACCACCATCAATCACCGGCATGATGCCGGCCGGGAAAAACCGGCAGCAGAAGCTACCGTTCCCCAACACACTCACTCCAACACTCACACCCCAGCACACACACAGTCAACCCACTATATTAAACACACACACCTCAAACACACAAGATAGAGAAAAAGTTAGAAAATACAAAGTTTAAAGTACTCACTCGACACCACTCCACACCCCTGCTCCCACAAACGCCCACGCATGCGCACGAGAGAGAGAGAGAGAGAGAGAGAGAGATTTTTTTGATTTTTCAACACACCTTTATTGTCACAAATTCAACAGAAAAACACAACAACTAAAACAACTAAAAGAAGCAATGGAAAAGAAAAATGTCTCACTGACAAGAAATCAAAGACACAAGTAACCAAACAAGGAAAACTAAAACAAAAAACTTGCTTCTTACATCAGGATTATACCATAGATAAGTTTCCCCTCCTTAACACAACACAGGATGTGCTTAAAGCACCACATAGCCTCAAAGGTTTCAACATTCTGCATCAGATGATAGTAATTGTAATCAATCACTATTCGAGCCTTAATCATGCCAACCAGCATGTCTTTTACATTACAATCCAGCAGTTGTTCAATTTTTCTTTTCCTACTAACATAAATAGCCATTTTAGCCTGACCCAGGATGAAATTTAAGAGTTCACTCTTTTTCTTAGTCCTCTGTCTATATGGAAAGCCCAAGATAAAAATCTGCTGGGAAAAGACTTCTCCAAACAGATAAAACAGCTTCCCCCAAAAAACAAACAAACAATTGCAGTCTGTTACAGTCCAGAAAACAATGGAACACAGTTTCTTTCTGAGGACAAAATGGACAAACCTCAACAACATTTGGGTTTAAAAGAGAGATAAAAGCATTTACAGCCACAGCACCATGTAAAACTCGCCATTGTAGGTCTCCAACCTTCTTAGTTAACGGTGGTTTATAGAGTGCTCTCCAGGCAGGCCTCACCTCAGGACCCAGACCCAAGTGTTTCCTCCATGGTGTATCAGCTCGACCTTTTAACTTATTCACATTTAGAATTTTCACCAAAAGTCCATACATTTTTTTACCAGGAGAGTCACAAATGTTAATGTGCTCAGAGTTTAAAAACACACCAGTGCCATCTTTAAAATCAGGAGATAAAATACTAAAAGGAAAAGGTTCATCAGCAGTTTGTACAGAGTTTTCGCAGTGTAAAACAATAGCAGAGTGTTCTTCTGCAGACAGGCAGTCTCTCCAATCTTTCAACAAGTTCATTATAACTCTGACTGAAGAGACGCCAAGAGCCGAGCACAGGGCAACAGCATTGTCCAAGTTAGGACCACATAAATTCACCAAATGTCCCAGCGTTGTAACCTTTGCAAAAATAAACTTTTTTAAAACAGAAGGTCCTAAAACATTGCCCACATCAAAACGGGTCCCGAACACAAGTGGTTCCTTTAAAAGCCAGAAAGGCGACAAGGAAGCCTGGGGAGAGTTCTTTTTAAAAAGTCCCCAGATTTTAAAAGCACTTTGGTAAAACTGGGGAAGTTCTGGGAGTTTTTGGCCCCTTAAATCCATTAAAAGCAGCGACTCCTCTAGTCCAAGCCCTCCACAGCGAGCCAGGACAGCCCTGGCAATAGGTCTCCACACAAGGTCAAGGGGGCCACTCAGCAGTCGCTGAATGAACTGCAGGCGAAAGACAGCCCCCCTGCTGGCCAGATGGATGAGCCCTTGACCACCTTCTTCCCTCGGTAAAAACAGGATACTCTGTGGAACCCAGTGAAGACGGTCCCAGAAAAAGTCCACGACTATAGATTGCACTCTGGCCAGCAAATTGGGTGGAGGGTCCAGACAAGACAGTCGATGCCACAGCATTGAAGCAATTAAGTTGTTGATAATTAAAACAAGACCTCTGAAGGACAAGTTTGGCAGAATCCATTTCCATTTTTTTAGTCTTCCTTCAGTTTTTTCTAAAAAACACTCCCAATTTTTCTCAGTAAAAGTCTGATTTCCTAAAAACACACCAAGATATTTAAAACCACCTTGTGTCCACGAGAGGCCACCAGGTAGGGCAATTTTTTGTGGTCTCCCCCCCACCACAACAGCTTCACTCTTACCCCAATTCACTCTCGCTGAGGAGCACTCACCAAAAAGATTAACAGTTCTTAAAAGGTAGTCTACATCGTTTTGATTTCTTGTAAAAACAACAACGTCATCAGCATAGGCAGACACTTTAAAAACAGAGTCAGAGTTGGGGACTTTAAAACCAGTGAGGCCTTGCCTTAGTTTACAAAGGAGGGGCTCAATGGCAAGAGAGTACAGCATACCTGAGAGGGGGCAGCCCTGTCGGACACCCCTCTCAACTTTGAAAGGAGCACTCAAACCACCATTAATCTTAAGAATACTCTCAATGTCTCTATACAAAGCCTGGATCATGGCGATGAACCCTGAGCTGAAACCAAAGGCCTCTAATGTCTGCCAAAGGTATGGATGTTCAACTCGGTCAAACGCCTTTTCTTGGTCTATTGAAATAAGACCAAGTTCTTTGACCAATGAGCTGGAGAGGTCCAAAACATCACGAATTAAAAAAATGTTGTCTGTAACCAACCTACCAGGTACACAGTAGGTCTGGTCTACATGTATGACCTGCTCCATCGCCTTCCTCAGTCTGGTAGCCAACACTTTGGAGAGAATTTTGTAGTCAGTACAGAGGAGGGCCACCGGACGCCAGTTCTTAATGTCTTTCAAGTCGCCTTTTTTTGGAAGGAGGGTGAGGACTGCTCTCCTACAACTTAGGGGCAGGTGACCCTTCCGCAGACTGTCAGACAGTACTTCCAGCAAGTCCTCACAGATCTCAGACCAGAACGCCTTGTAGAACTCCGCTGGTAGGCCATCTATCCCTGGGGCTTTTCCACACTGAAGAGACTGGACAGCCACTGCCAGTTCTTGCAGAGTGATCCCGCTCTCCAGCTCCGCATTCACGCCAGCCATCACTTTTGGCAAGTCCGTCAAAAAATGACTCAGTGCGTGTGGATTCTCAACAAATTCTTTCTTAAAGAGATCCTTGTAGAAAGCAACTGCAAAGCGACGGATCTCCGCAGACTCATGGATCGGCCGCCCGTCCTCGGAGCTGAGAGAGTGGATCATCCTCCTCTGACCATTCTTCCTCTCCAGACCAAAGAAAAAATGAGATGGAGCGTCCATTAGTGCGATGTTCTGGAACCTACTGCGTACCACAGCGCCCCTGGCAGCCACACCCAGTAGGTCAGTTAGAACAGACTTTTTGCCATTGAGGGCCTCAAAATGTCCTCTTTCTCCTGTGGAGCCTGCCAAAGACTGCAGCTCCACTACTTCTCTCTCCAGGTCCCTGACAGACCTGGCCAAGTCTCCAGAGACATTGCGAGTATACTGTAGGCACAGATTCTTTATTTGGCTCTTCCCTACATCCCACCACTGCTGCAAAGAACTAAAATTTGATTTTGTCAATTTAAAATTACTCCAAAAAAACATAAAAGCAGTTTTAAAACTGTTATCCGATAAAAGTGACGTGTTAAAATGCCAGTATGCACTACTGCACTTTATATTCTTGATAAAAACACAACACTGAACCAGGGAATGATCTGTGAAGCCAACAGGGACTATAAAAGCACTTTTAAAAATGCTAAAATGGTGCTTAAAACTGTAAACCCTATCCAGTCTAGCTAAGGACAAAATATTGTCCTTTCTATGGCTCCACGTGTACTGTCTAGCCTTGCCATGAAAATTTCTCCACACATCACACAGATCATGAGCTTCTATGAAACCTTTTAAAACTCTTTGGGATGCAGCATGTGGCTCTGGGTGATTCCTATCCATAAGAGGATTTTCTGTACAATTAAAATCACCTCCCACAAATAAAAAGTCATCATTACTGCAATTTTTGATCGTATCATCTAAAATATTTAAAAAGGCCAATCTTTCTGTGCCTACGGTTGGAGCATACACATTTATAAAAACAACTTTCACATTCTCAAAAACAGCTCGAACTTTTAAAATGTGGCCTGCAATTATCTCATCAATGTCATAAGAAAGTGGAATAAAATCTCGAGAAAATAAAATACCCACCCCACCACATTTGCTGCTTCTATGACTAAGAATAATTTCACCCCGAAATTCCCTCCTCCAGTCAGCAGCATTGTCCTCAGAACTATGAGTCTCCTGAACAAACAGAACATTAATTTTCTTGCATTCTGCAAGAGTAAAAACACTCGCTCGCTTGGACATTTCTCTTGCTCCATTGATGTTGAGCGTGCCAAAATTAAAACTACACATGCGTATAAGAGGGCAAAGCCAATACAAAAACAGAAAAGAAAGAATGAGCGATAAAAGACTAATCATCCTGGGCAATTTGGTTCTTAACTTTTAGTACAAGCTTTTTTAGTCTGTAGATCTCCTGATCAGTAAAACTTTCCTGCTCAAGCTCTCCCCTATTTTTCATGTAGGCCCGAGCAGAGTCAACAAAGCGTTTTAGATCGGGGAAGAAGCTTTCAACTTTAACCATTCTGACCCCCTTAGTGTCCTGCAAAAACTTCTGTATTTTTGTGAAGGGGTAACCACCTCCACTGGCCACATCATCACTGCTTTCACCATCACTCTCTATCTCAGACCCAGCATAAGAATCTGGCTGAGATAGAGAAACCTCAGAACTGTCTTTGACAACCCTTTTTACTTTGACCCTCTGCTGTTTGGTTTCCAAATTCTTCCGCTTGATGGGGATTTTACATAACTCTTCATCTATTTCGATGTCATCCTCATCCTCCAACACTGACTCAGCCACCCTGGTAGCTGTTTCTTCCTGTCTTTCGCTCACCCTGTGCTGTGCTTTTATATTTATCTTTCTGGTCCCACCATCTACCTGGGCCTCATTTGGCTCCTCTGTCTGATCCTCAGCGCGATCCCTCTCGGTAATCTCACCCTTGTCTGCAATGTTGGTCTGTGCAGCAGCCCCGCGATGTGCTTTAACTGTTGTTGCTGTTTCAGTTATGATCGACAGGCCGGCTGCGGAGGGCGGCAAAGCCGCCCCGCCGCCAGACAGCCTCGCGGCCTCGGCCGAAGCGCCGCCGCCAGACGGCCCCGCGGCTTTGGCCGAAACGCCCGACGGCGCGGCAGCGCCGTCAGCCTCGGAGGGCGGCAAAGCCGCTCCGTCACCAGACGGCCCCGAGGCCGCACTAGCGGCCTCCCCCGAGTGATCACCCCCCACTCCCTGAGGGCATGATCGAATCAAATGTCCCTCCATTCCGCAGCCGAAACACTTCATATTATCGGAGGTGACGTGGATGGTATAATCAAAGCCGTCAATCCGGTATTTAAACACGAGGTTAAGGCTTTCCTCGCTATTCTTTAAAATCATGAGCACCTGTCGCCTAAAAGACATGACATGCTTTAAACGCGGGGACTTACAACCGAGAGGGATGTGCTTAATCGGGGACAAAAGCTGCCCGTGTCTCGACAGCTCCTTCTCCAACAGCTCATTCTTTAAAAATGGTGGGACATTTGAGATGGTAATTCTCTTCGCGGGATTCACCAGAGACAGAACAGGAACCAGTGTGTCTTTAATCACAACCCCGCTCTCCACTACCCGGTTAACTTTTTCAATACTATCCAGGAAAATCACCATGGCACTATTCATTCTAGAAGCTGATCTAATGCTTTCATAACCGACCAGCTCCCCCACAGCCAGACTACATTCCTCCACCGAGCAGCTGACAGCCGGTGTCAGTTTGACAGCATGGCGGCGTGTCAGCTGCTCAAAACCGGAGCCTCGCTCCAAAACCATGCTGACCAGCAGAGCTGGCAGCAGAAACCCCCCTCCCAAAACACCTACCCCACCCCAGCTACAGAAGACAACAAAAATTAAGATTATTTAACAAAAAAACACCTTAAACACCAAAAGATAGAGAAAAGTTTGAAATAATTCACTCACGCTGTCACACGCTCTCAGCTCGCACTCACGACCACACCCACTCAGAGAGAGAGAGAGAGAGAGAGAGAGAGAGAGAGAGAGAGAGAGAGAGAGAGAGAGAGAGAGAGAGAGAGAGGGAATGGGGGGGTGGGTCGTGATTTGAATGTGCGCCCCATTCACTAGCAACTGTGGTGAGCCAGCACCAGTTCTGCTTACCAAAAGTAGCCCACTGGACGGCTCACATTCCAGCCTCCAAGAGGGGCCGGGCAGCGACTTTCCGCTACACCAAGAATGATCCTTCCTCAAGTTGGAACACCTTCTTGGAGCCCTGGCTAAAAGTCCTCTTTTGGTGGAATGGGTATGGTCTGGGGGGAGCTAATTAGAATATTCATAGATCCACACATACTTAAAATTGGTGGAAGATGTAAAAAGCTTTTTCCAAGTAAGGCAATTAATTTTTATTTTTTTTTGTATATAAAAAGCCACAGTATACTTTTTTGGGCAATACACATTTGTTTTGGATGGTGTTTTGGTGGTTTTAGAGCCACCGGAGTGCATCTTAGGCAAATAGGTAATTAGCTAATCCCATGGTAGCACCTCAATACATGTAGATATGGTCAAGATGAGCTGCTGAAGTTCAGACTGAGCATCAGAATGGGGAAGAAACATGACAGAGGGAATGGACAGAGTCAGGCACTTCAGCTGAGGATAGATGAGTGGTGGTTTCCATTTAAACTGGATGGAGTAGGCATGCTGAGCAGAAGAACCTCAATTCAACTTCACTTGTATAGCGCCTAATTACAACAAAATTCATGTCAAGGCGATAGATAAATCAGCACAAATACAAATCATAAGTAATTTAGAGGAAAAAACAAAACAAAACCCCAATGATCTCGTATCAGCAAGCACTAGGCGACAGTGGGAAGGAAAAACTCCCTTACAGAAAGAAACCTCCAACAAAACCAGGCTCAGGGAGGGGCAGTTTTCTGCCTAGGGCTGTCGCAAAAACCGCAATTATGTAATACCGCGGTATGGACACGCCTACTGCAGAAGAAAAGGACCAACTGCAACAACCGCGGTGTTCTCTTTTTTGTGTGTGTGTGTGGCTATATCTCGTCGTTCACTTATGTGCCCCTCTTGATTATTAAATAAATTGCTAAATGAAGTGTATTTTTATTACCAACAGCATGTTTGCACCCGGTACTCTAGAAGCTTCCACAGCACATGGTGCTGCCACCGTTTGAGGCACTCTCTCCAGACTGACTCCAGCAGGCAGTTTGTGGTGAAAGCGTTTGGGCTCCTTGTTAAATACAGCCGTTAACAGTGAACACTGAAAGGGCACAAAGCGTGTTATTTCCTTCTGAGCGGAGTGTGAATGATGCTAACTTTGTATGCTCCTGTGTATGAGCTCCGAGAGCAGCTTGTTTGAATGAGATTTTTCGGACAGCATCAAAAATCACAGAGACAAGAACCACGCAGGGTCCTGTACGGAGACTGTCCTGCTTATAAGCTGAATGTCACTGCAGTCTCCAGTCCACACACCCGTTAGTTACCGCCACTGCTTTATGAAAATGATTGTTGTTGTTTTTTAACAGAATCAGCAGTTCATGCCTGTATATAGGCTGCGTGCCCACCAAACGAGTTTTTTGTCACCCGACTGCCCTGAGCATTTTTTTTTTTTTTTTCAGCGTTTGTGCACAGCGCTCTGGTGGAAAAAACATCTGTGCCCTGTATCTCGGCACTTCCGCGTTTCCTATTGTCAGACTTTCTACTGATTTTTTTAATATCAGTCTCTAAAAAGCAATGGACCAGACACGTTTTCTAGCAGCTCTGGATGTAAAATATGATGACAAGCAAAAGTTTGAGTACAGACAAGTACCAGCGTCCTATGTCCCGCCCATGCAGCAGTTCTGATTGGCTGCTTGGTCTGGCATTGAAGAGCTCAGCTGCAGTCTCTGAAAAGTTGAACTGTTTTCAGCTCTGAGCGCTGCGACAAAAAACGGCCACCGCAGAGAGCCTTTCAGCACCGAGGGCGCTCAGCACTGTAAACATTGGACTACATAGAGAATGATTGGAAAATAGCCGCCCAGAGCGGACAAAACTCGTTTGGTGGACATGCAGCCTGAAGAGCGGAGCTCTGCACAGTTGTAGCACACGCGCTGCAGCGAGACTCTCACAGCTTCCCTCATTTGCCACCTAAGTTATAAACCCTGTTTAAATGACGAATCCAAAGGGTCCTAAAAACGTTTGCAATAATACCGCATACCGCGGTAATGAGCTGTCCACCGTCACCGCAGGGGAAATTCCTCTACCGCAACAGCCCTACTTCTACCACGACTGGAGTTGGGGGGTGAGGGGAGAAAGAAAGAAAGAAAGAAAGAAAGAAAGAAAGAAAGAAAGACTAGAAAAGCACTCAGAGAGCGCAGACCTCTGCCAAGCGCCACAGTTCCCCCCCATACCGTGTTTGTGTAGGTTTTCAGATTCCTTGACCATGAAAACATATGACTAGCAATTGGATTCACAATGATAGGATTAGTGGTTCAGTAGTAAAAGCATTACCTCCTTGGCGGAGGTAATAAACTGAAGTGTTGGTGTTGTGTCCATCTCCTGCATCTGCAAAGTGCCAGGCTGCGACCTGTCAAGGCATACCTCATGCCTCCCTTATTGGGGGGGGGGGGGGGGGGGCGCTTTCACACCTGTACTGAGTACTTAAAAACTGTATTTATCGGCAGATGAAAGAAAACTGAAGCAAAAACAAGCAAACAAACAAACAAAAACTAAGCAAACAGCAACTGCAACATGAACTATTTCAAACATATTTATTCAAATGTACACTTATATGGACCCAATGTTGAGCCATAACTTTTTGGTAATGTGAAAATAATAAGCCAAGTAGCACAAAAAAATTGAGTGCTCTTGCTGTCAGGAAACAATGTTGGCACCAAATCACTGAAGTGATCTGCCACCAATGGGGGTAGATTGTGCTCTGCCACAAAATGACAAAACATCACTTCTGCTAGTGATGCATTGGATTTGGAAGGCGTCGGTTCTGTCACTGGCTGAAAATGTGCATCCATCGATCGAATTTGGCTACACAGTTTTTGTGGCGCTGTGTAGCAAAGTGCGACTTCAGGTGGAAAATCCCTGATGCAGTCACTTTTAGCATTAGAGTCACACATATCAGGCGCAGCATTACTGGCACCGGGATTCCTCTCTGTTCCGGAGCCACAGGACAAAAGAAGGTGCGATAATGGTTGCCGTGGGTTTTATTGGGTTTGCGCTCCGTGGAAAAAAGAGGATTTGGAAGCCTCCCCCGGCAGAGAGCTGGTTTTTGCGCAGCCCCTATGGCTGGCCAGGAAATTTCTGCCAAATAATCCGGCGCCGGACAGCTGCCCGTCTCAGCTTTTGCAGCGTAGCGCAAACACAGGCACTCTGGCGGGCCCTGCCCACCACTGTTTTCTGCGTGCTTTTGTGCCTAAAACTTTGAAGAAGGCGGAGTTTGTGTTCATCAGACATGACGACCAGCGCCCTCTATTGCCCCTGCACACATGTTGAAAATGGCCGTATCTCACAATGTTAAAGAATCATTTAAAAAATTCCTGTATCCAGACGGTGATCCGGATCATCCCAAAAATTTAATCAGTTCTTCCTTGTACCATTTCCAACCACGCCTGAAAGTTTCATCGAAATCCGTCCAAAACTTTTTGAGTTATCTTGCTAACCAACAGACAAACAGACAAACAGACAGACAAACACTGGCAAAAACATAACCTCCTCCTGGCCTTCGGCCTGGCGGAGGTAAAGAGACATACATACTATTCATGCAGATAACAACATACAGGTAGAACAACATTCATACAGATAACGACGTGCAATGCGTTAAAGCTACGTTAACTAAGAATTACAGCATTTTTATAGTCTTTTTTCAGGCTTTTTAAGCAAGTTAACAAATCTCATTGGTAGCAAGTAATCAGGTAAACATGTAGCTAGTGCCACAAGGAGAAATTTACAGTTCTGTTTGTTGAGAAAGACTATTGATGTATCTCCAAGCAGGCAAAGTGAAGGTGAACAAGGGATCTGGCAGTCTAAAAAGTGGGACAGTGAATTAGTGAGCGCTTCCTACAATTAAGAATGGGCGCCTGATGTCACCCGACGGAAAAAGAATGGGCGCCTGACGTCAACCGACGCAAAAACCACAAGGAATTTTGGGAAAAGTGTTCTGCCTGTCTGTGCTTAGTAGTGAGCAATGAATGCGGTTAGGCTGTGTGTCCATCAAATGTGTTTTTTTTTTTTTTTCCCCTGCTGTGGGTGACTATTTTCTGTTAATTTTCTGTGTAGTCTGGCATTTAATGTGCCCAGTGCCCTCAACACAAAAACGCTCTCAGCAGTCAGCATATTTTGTTGCTGCACTCATGGTACTGAAAGTTGACAAATGTTCAACTTTTGGAGCACTGCAGCGTTCATCAGCTGCACACCTTTCTCACCAGCCGATCAGAATCAGCCTAAAATTACACCATGATCAATATTTAACAACTAAAGCTTGGAGGGATGTGTATTTTCTTACCAGTTGGATGTGATTTATTCCAGTGAGCGGAGTTTCAGTGCAAAATCTGTGAAATCTCCTGCACGCTTTGAGTGACAGGTCAAGCGGTTAGCTTATTAGCTTATTTAAAAAAGATAGATAGATAGATAGATAGATAGTTTATTTCGAACACAAAAATATAACAAAAACAAGCAAATGGCAAATGCAATAAAGTAACAGTATACACTGTTCGAAAGGGAGAAGGAAGAAGTGAACACTTATTAATTCCATCTCCTCTTTTCCATAGATACACCCATGTGAATTTTATACAAATTACCACCTTTAAGACCCCAAGTAAACAATTTACTGTATTTTTTACAAATCAACATTAACACCCATCCATTCTAACATACAATGATGTCCATACATCAAAACCAGCCTCAAACAACACAGATATACACAGTGCTGTCCCACCCACCATTCCATAGTGTCCCATAATGTCCCAGAGTGAACATAATGAATCGTACATATAAATACTACCCTTCTAACATATATCCTTTCAGCAAATGATGCTTATACCTCTTATTGAATTGATTTCTGTTTGTACATAGTTTCAGTTCCGGCTCCAGACTGTTCCACAAATCCACCCCACAGACAGATATGCACATACTGTACTTTTCTTGGTTGTACGTATTTTGGGTTTTGTAAAGTTTAAGTCTCCTCTCAAATTATGATCATTGTCTCTGTTTTTAAATATTTTTTGTACATATTAGTTGGGAGTTGATTATTAATTGCCCTGTACATTACTTGTGCTGTCTTAAATTTAACTAAATCGATGAACTTTATGACATGTGACTTTAAGAACAACGAACTGGTATGGTCTCTATATCCTGCATTGTTTATTATCCTTATAGCTCTTTTTTGTAATGTGCATATTGACTGTAGGTTGGTCTTGTAGGTGTTTCCCCAGACTTCTACACAGTAGTTAAGATAAGGTAAAAACAGTGAACTGTACAATAAGACCAATGATTTATAGTCCAAGATGTGTCTTGTCTTCCCCAGTATGCCTATACATTTTGCTAACTTGGCCCGGATGTGACTGATGTGAGGTTTCCAGCAGATTTTATTGTCTAGCGTCACCCCCAGAAACTTATTTTCCTGTACTGTTTCTATTCTGGTATCATCTATCGTTACCATTATTTCGTGATTTATTTTATAATTTCCAAACAACATAATCTTTGTTTTTTTTTTTAGATTTAGAGATAATTTATTTTTGTTGAACCACTGCGTTAATTTTTCCATTTCAGTTGTGACCACCTCTAAAACCTGCTGCAAATTCTCACCAGTACAACGGATATTTGTGTCATCCGCAAACAAAATAAATTTCAGAATTTTTGATACTTGGCATATGTCATTTATATACAAAATGAAGAGTTTGGGTCCCAAAGCTGACCCCTGGGGCACACCACAAGTGATGTCCATGAAGGGTGATTTGTGCTCTCCAATTTGTACAAATTGTTGTCTGTTACTTAAATAACTTTCCACCCAACTCAGTCCTACCCCTTTTATCCCATACCTTTCCAGTTTCCTTAGTAGTATTCTGTGGTCAATGGTGTCAAAAGCTTTCTTTAAATCTATAAATACTCTTACAGCAACCTTTTTTTTATCTATACAACTAGTAATTTCTTCTATAAGTTCGATCAGTGCCAAAGATGTAGATTTATCTGCTCTAAAACCATACTGGCTATCTGTAAGGAGGTTGTGTTTTTCAGTGAAATCATCCAGTCTCTTAGTGAAGATTTTTTCAAGTATTTTGGAGAATTGTGAGAGTAAAGAGACTGGCCTGTAATTTGTGAAGCGATGACTGTCTCCTGTTTTGTATAGAGGTATTACTTTTGCTATTTTCATTTTGTCTGGAAATGTACCAGTTTGAAATGACAGGTTACAGATGTGGGTGAGTGGCTTAACAATTCCCTCAATTACTTTTTTCACTATTGTCATGTCAATTTCATTCCAGTCCGTTGATTTTTTGTTCTTAAATTTACTCACAGTCTCGATAATTTCCTTTTCAGTAACTGCACCCAAAAAGATTGTGTTTGGATTTCTATCTTCTATTTCATTCACAGAACCACTGTAGTTTGTTTCTGGTGTCACTATTGATTTTGCTAATTCAGGACCAACGTTTACAAAAAATTTATTGAAACCACTGACCACATCTTCCATATTATTTATCAAACTGCCATTTTCGATAAAATATTCTGGATAATTTGCATTCTTAGGACGATTACTAATAATCCCATTGAGTACTTGCCATATTCCTCTTATGTTATTTTTGTTATCCTCTAGTATTCTGTTGTAATATTCTTTCTTACAGGTCCTCATTATAGTAGTAAGCTTATTTTTATATCTTTTATATTTGATCTCAGCTTCCACCATTCTGCATTTAATGAATTGTTTATATAATGTATTCTTTTTTTTACATGCATTTATTAACCCCTTGGTGACCCAAGGGATATTTTTTTGTTGTTGTCTGTCACTGTATTGTTTTATAGGACAGTATTTATTGTACAATGATTGAAATATTTGTAAAAATTTATCATATGCTCTATTTATGTCATTTTCATCATAAACTGTCTTCCAATCTTGTATTAATAATTCCTTTGTCAGTAAATACATTGATTCTTCGGTTCTTATTCTTTTATATTTAATATTTTTGGTATACTTTTTTTTCCTATAATCACATTGATAGACAACAAAAATCGGCAGGTGGTCACTGATATCATTCAATAAAAGCCCACTCCTGATATTATTTTCCATAATGTTTGTAAATATGTTATCTATTAGTGTGGCACTGTGTGATGTGATTCTGCTAGGTCCGGTAATTGTTGGATGTAAGCCCATACTGTACATTGTGTTGATAAATTCTTCTGTCAAACTATGTTGTTTTGAGTTCATCAGATCTATATTGAAATCCCCACAGATGAACATAACTTTGAGTTAGTTTTCCATACATTTTTTTCCATCCAGTCCTTAAATAAGTCAATGTTTGATCCAGGTGTTCTATATACACAGCTCACTACTACATTCTTCACATTGTCCAGACAGATTTCTATTGTAATACATTCAAATAAATCATCCACAGTTACTGTCAGATTTTCAACAACCTTGTATTTCAAGCTCTTGTCAACATAAATTGCAACTCCTCCTCCTTTTTTCACTTTTCTATTTATTTAATTTAATTCATAGCCATCCATGGTAAAATCCACTCCTTTCTCTTCACTGAGCCACGTCTCTGATATTGCCACAATATTGAATGGCTCTTTAAACTGATGTAAATAATCTTTAATGTTATTAAAGTTGGCATAGAGACTCCTGCTGTTGAAGTGGATCATAGAAATATTGAAATCAGATGTGACCATTGTGTTAAACTGTTCATCTGTGTAGTAATTACAGTCATTATTGATGGAGCTAAATAAATTATTATCAGGGTCTATGTTATATTCTATGTCCTGTGGGTTGTGATCTGTGCATTCAAAAACTTTCAGTTCCTGTTGTTCCCGTTTGTTGATTTTTTGATTCATGTTGTTGAATGTTTTGTTGCAGATGAGTAAAATCCTTCAGTGTCCTACAGTTGTCTGAATTGTTGCTGTGACTCCAGTTCATAATATTCATTGATATTTGTCCAGTTCCATAATATTACGGATGTTAATGACCTTGGCTTCTTCAGGTGATCCGTTTAATTTGATGTATATTTTACAGTTTGATGTCCAGGTGTTTTGAATCTTTTTTCTGCTTTTTCATGTATCTTGCTTTCCTGGCTATTTCTGCGTTTTCTTTCGTGAGGTGCTCGTTTATGTAAATGTTTGTTCCTTTCAGCTTCCTACCTTGTTTCAGTAGCGCAGTCTTGTGTTTTTTGTTCACAAACCTCATGATCACAGCCGGTTTTTCGCCGTTTTTCCTGGGCAGAGGGTGGCAGGACTCAATGTTGTTGCAGTCCAGCTGAATTCCTTTCGACTGCATGAAGGCCGACACTTGTTGCTCAGCGGATTCCTCTTCCAGCTCACTTCCACTGCTGTCTGCGGCAACTGCTCTCGCGTATGATCGGGGTTTAATGTGGAGCCCCGTGATGATCACGTCGTTCACCCGAGTGCTCTGCTCCATTTCCGCCATTCTGCTTTCCAGATACGCCAGCCTCTTGTCTTTCTCAGCGTTCTGGCTCCGCAGCGCTTTTATTTCCTCTACTAGGTCCAGGATGCTTCTTTGCTGCGTCTTTACAGCGGAAATCTCTTCCGCCAAGAAATCCAGTGCTTTTTTTATTTCATCCACCTCCTCATTCTGCAGAGCTCTCTTGGGACCCATTATCCCGGCCGATGATCGCTGATTTTGATTGTAGGAAAAAAAACACACGTGGGAGAAATTCCTTTGTTTTCCCTGAGCGCGAGGGGCGAGGGGCCCGATTGCTTCACCAGCCACTACCGGCAAATTCTCCTTTTTTTCTCACGAGCAGGTTCACTCTCCAGCGGCAGCAACTAAAAAAGCTCAAAACGCCAGCTCCAAACTGCGTTCAACTGCCTTTTAAACAGAAACGAACTGGAAGCCTTTACCTGTGCGTCCTCACCCTACAGGAACCGGAAGTGAAGTGAAAAGCAGAGTGCTTTTTTAAGTAAGCGCATGAAAAGCACTCAGGAAAACAGGATGAGAGCATTTTTACTTTCCCTGTGGACATGTAGCCTTAAAGTAATACTGAATATGTTATTCAAACACAGGAAATGTAAATATACATATAAAATGTCATACAAAATCCAGGATGACATAAGAAAATGAACACACTTATTTCCAATGTGGTCCTTTCAATCACATATTATTCCTTTGAATACCATGCAACAACTGCTCTGATGATTGGCACGGAAAAAGACTGATAACGGCGTAAGCTTTTTTTAACTTCCCGACATGGAAGAAAAGTGAATTGGGTCTCTGAGCTAAAAAAGAGGTGTCGGATGGAATGGATTGCAGCGGTCAGAAGGAAAGACATCAGCTCCGACAATATTCCTGCACACACGGTGGTGTATTCACAGTATTTTCTCCAAGTAAGTTGTGATTTAAAAAATATTCAGAAGTGCAGAAAGACATCCTCTCTCCAGGGCAGCTGTCTTGCACGCCGTGGCTTTGGCTGCATTTCAGCCACAGCTCTCTGTCATCTCTGAGCACAGGGCAAAATCAAATAATTTCCCCACATCATCTCTGCTATTCCCAATTTCTCTTGCTAATCTGGAGCAGTTTTTTTTTTTTTTTTTTTTTTAAATGGGAGGTTTTCGTGTTGCTGATTGTCTTTGATTTTTTCTTTAAGTTGTGATTACTTGTTGCCTTCATTACGCATGGATTTAATATCAGCTGGGGACTGAAGTCCATAGAATGTTTGGTATCATTAAATTAAGCAGATTCTCCTCTTTCAGGTGACTATAAAAATGTCACTGCCCTGATTTAGGATGTTTTTATAGCAGCTAATTATACCGGTAATTTTTTTCGGTGCGCCCGTGCGACCAGCTGATTGGATTCACCTCCTCCGATGTTCTGCATTTTGGCATATTTATAAGTACAACACCAGACAGCTGATGTTACAGACTGCAGTCAAAGGCAAAAATCTTTATCCTGTAGCTTGAAAGCGCTCAGACACATCCCCGACAGGTCCCATTATACGCACAAGTACATGTGTTTAGCTCTCTGTGTGTATAGGCTGCAGGCAACAGCAGAGCTCTGTACGGGTTTTCCTGTGAACCAATGCTACAAATATGCCATTATATGGTAGCTGTAAGTTAGAAACCTATTCAATAAGTTACACATGGGTTTAAACAGCGTTACTCATATGTTAGAAATGATTTTTGAGTATGCTAGACATTAACCTCAATGTATTTCGACTTTGTAGAAACAATGACTGCTCACCTCTGTGTTAAACGGCAGTTTTCTGGTCGTTCACCCAGAATGTTTGAGGCCATCCATTGGTTAATTGAACATGAGCCTCTAATGATTTACAGTTTTTAAATTGCTCATGGGTTTATGCACTCACCCCATAAACCAGGCAGGCAAACACACCTGACAGCGTGACTTGAGGTGGTTGGTCGAGCTCCGTGGTCCATTTCTTGTGCTCATATCTATCCATCCCGTTTAGTTCTTAAATTTTTTAGAGGTAGCACTCCTTTGCTTCCTTATTCAGCTTCTCTGAATAAGGAATTTGAATTTTCTGTTTGCTCCGTTCCATTGCATGTAAGTCTGTTCACGTTAGCAGTTGCCTAGACTACAGGTAAACAAAGAAGCCAAACCATGACGATGGCGACAACAGCCCAGAATGCAGCGTGGCATGACATCAATGCCCATTCTCTATTGTTTTACAGGTGTACAATCCCATATGACATGAATATAACAATCAACGTTATTGTGCGCAGTGTAAACAAGTGTCTTTAAAATCCCATTTTTGCCAATTTATGTCCAGTGAGGTGAGTTCTATGTAAAATCTTATATTATATACAGTAAGTTGCACATTCATATTTTTAGTCATAAAATAAATGTTTTTGCAGATCTTGTACCAGAAGTCAACACTGGGAGCAAAGGATAAGTCCTGTTCCCATTTTTTGGTGGGTAAAGAAATGGTTTCACCTGACTCTAAAATTATTCTATATATTTTTGATTGGGAAGGTCTATGCCAAGGTACTGGAGAGGAGAGTCCGGCCGTTGGTCGAACCTCGGATTCAGGAGGAGCAATGTGGTTTTCGTCCTGGCCGTGGCACATCGGACCAGCTCTTTACCCTCTCGAGAATTCTTGAGGGTTCGTGGGAGTTTGCCCAACCAGTTTACATGTGTTTTGTGGACTTCGAGAAGGCATTTGACCGCGTCCCTCGTGGATTTTTGTGGGGGGTGCTTCGGGAGTATGGGGTATCGGGCTTGTTGTTACGAGCTATTTGGTCTCTGTACGACCGTTGTGAGAGTTTGGTTCGTATTGCCAACACTCGGTCGGAGTCATTCCCAGTGAGAGTTGGACTCCGCCAGGGCTGCCCTTTGTCACCGATCCTGTTCATAATTTTTATGGACAGGATTTCTAGGCGCAGCCAGGGAATGGAGGGTGTCATGCTTGGTGACCACAGGATCTCATCTCTGTTGTTTGCAGATGATGTTGTCCTGTTGGCTTCATCCAGCAATGACCTACAGCTCTTGCTGGGATGGTTTGCCGCTGAGTGTGAAGCGGCTGGGATGAGAATCAGCACCTCCAAGTCCGAGTCCATGGTCCTCAGCCGGAAAAAGGTGGATTGTCCTCTCCGGGTTGGGGACAGGCTCCTGCCCCAAGTGGAGGAGTTTAAGTATCTTGGGGTCTTGTTCACGAGTGAGGGGAAAATGGAGCGAGAGATCGACAGACGGATTGGAGCAGCATCTGCAGTGATGCGGACATTGTACCGGTCTGTTGTGGTGAAGAGGGAGCTTAGTTCTAAGGCAAAGCTGTCGATTTACCAGTCAATCTACGTTCCTACTCTCACCTATGGTCACGAGCTTTGGGTAATGACCGAAAGAACGAGATCGCGGATACAAGCGGCTGAAATGAGCTTTCTCCGTAGGATTGCTGGACTCACCCTCAGAGATAAGGTGAGGTGCTCAGTCATCCGGGAGAGGCTCAGAGTAGAACCGCTGCTCCTCCACATTGAAAGGAGTCAGTTGAGGTGGTATGGGCATCTGATTAGGATGCCTCCTGGACGCCTCCCACTTGAGGTGTTTCAGGTACGTCCCACTGGGAGGAGACCCTGGGGCAGACCCAGGACTCGGTGGAGAGACTATGTCTCCCAGCTGGTCTGGGAACGCCTTGGTATCCCCTCTGAAGAGCTGGAGCAGGTGGCTGGGGAGAGGGAAGTCTGGGCTTCTCTGCTTGAACTGCTGCCTCCGCGACCCGGACCTCCGGAAAAGCGGTAGAAGATGGATGGATGGATGGATTTTTGATTGAATTTTCTTTGACAAGGAAATACTTAAAAATTCAGAGGGGATGGGGGAAAGTCAAGGTTGAAATTATTAGTGGTAACAGTAGACTAAATGGATGACTCTAAAAAGCAATTACTCCCAATGATGTACCTCTGGACCAGATGGGAAAAAGTAATATTGTTCAAAATTACATGTTCAATGTGTGCTATCCCTTTTTCAATCCATTTGTGATTATACAGTACGATGTTTTTTTTTTTTTATTATTGCATGTAAAATCAGGGTTGTTCCAAATTGGAGTGCATTTAGATGGAACTAAAGGGAAACTGGTGATTCTATGGAATTTCCGTCAGGCTGTCAGAGTGACCGCTATAGTTGATATTTGAAAATGTGGATGCTGTTTGATGGATTGACTGAGGAATGGTAGATCTTTAATTTGTATGTTTCCACAAGCTGTTTGCTCGACATCTAACCAAAACTTATCAGAGAGGGTTGAATGGATCCATTTAAGAATATACTAAAGTTGGTTTGAAAGATGATAAAAATAAAACTGTGGAGCTTCTAGCCCTCATTGCATTTTTTTGTTTTTCTAGGGTTGATAATTTAATTCCTGGAGTCTTATTTTTTTTTTTAAAACTTTTAAAACTGCTGTAATTAAACCCTTACTCAAAAAGCCAACGCTGGATCCAGGAGTTTTAGCTAACTATCGACCAATCTCTAATCTGCCTTTCATTTCAAAAATCTTAGAAAGAGTTGTTACTACGCAACTATTTGAGCACTTGCAGGGAAATGGTTTATTTGAAGAGTTTCAATCTGGGTTTAGAATCCATCATAGTACTGAAACAGCTTTAGTGAAGGTCACTAATGACCTCCTTATCACATCTGATAATGGACTTGTTTCTGTACTTGTCCTTTTAGACCTTAGTGCAGCCTTTGATACAATCGACCATAATATTCTACTTGATAGATTAGAACACTATGTTGGACTTAATGGAACTTCGCTGCAGTGGTTTAATCTTATTTGTCTGATAGGCTCCAGTTTGTTCATGTCAATAATGAGTTTTCTTCCAACTCAAAGCTCAGTCATGGAGTTCCACAGGGATCTGTGCTAGGCTCTACTCTTTTTAGTTTATTTATATATGCTTCCGTTAGACAACATTATTAGAAAGCACTGTATACATTTTCATTGTTATGCAGATGACACACAATTATACCTGTCAACGAAGCCAGATGATAGTAATCAATTAGCCAAGTTAGAAGCCTGTCTTAAGGAAATCAAAGCTTGGATGACTTGTAATTTCCTGCTATTAAATTCAGATAAGACTGAAGTCATTCTTGTTGGTCCAAAAAACCTTAGAAATACCTTTCCAAATCAAACTCTTGGTTTAGATGCGGTTACTCTTTCTCTTAATAGTTCTGTGAGGAACCTTAGAGTTATTTTTGATCAAGATCTGTTTTTCAATTCACATATTAAATTCGTTTCTAAGACTGCCTTCTATCATTTGCGTAACATTGCCAAGATTAGGAGCAAATTGTCTCAGAGTGATGCTGAGAAACTAATCCACGCTTTTGTTAGCTCTAGATTAGATTATTGTAACTCTTTATTATCAGGTTGTCCTAAAATATCTTTAAAAAGTCTTCAGTTGATCCAAAATGCTGCTGCAAGAGTTTTAACAGGTACTAGAAAGAGAGATCATCTCTCCCCGGTTTTGGCCTCCCTTCATTGGCTTCCCATAGAGTTCAGAATTAAGTTTAAAATCCTTCTTCTCACTTACAAAGCTCTAAACAATCAGGGCCCTTTTTATTTAAAAGATCTGATATGACTATCATCCTAATAGAGCATTACGCTCCCAAAATGTTGGATTACTTGTAATACCTAGAATCTCCAAAAGTACAATGGGAGGCAGAGCCTTCAGTTATCAAGCTCCTTTCCTGTGCAACCAGTTACCAATATGGATTCGGGAGTCAGACTCGATCTCTGTTTATAAGAATAGGGTAAAAACCTTCCTTTTCGATATAGCTTACAATAAGGAGGGATCATGTGTCTCTAAACCCTCCCTTAGTTATGCCACTAATAGATTTAGACAGCCGGGGGATCTCCAATAATGTACCGGGCTTCTCCACTTTAATTTTGCTCTCTTCATGTCTGTTCTTCTCATCTTCTGTATCCCCTCACCCCCTAGCCAGTCACAGCAGATGACTGCCCCTCCCTGAGCCTGGTTCTGCTAGAGGTCTCTTCCTGTTAAAAGGGAGTTTTTCCCTCTCCACCGTCACCAAGCGCTTGCTCACAGGAGATTGCCTGATTGCTGGGGTCTTTCTGCAATTGTGGAGGTTTCCCCTACATTTGAAAGTGCTATGAGATGACTGTTGTTTTGAAATGGCGTTATATAAATAAAGTTGAATTGAATTGAACTGAATTATTTTTTCCAGTAAAACTTAATAATGGCAGAGTCTAATGAATTAAACCAGGATGTGGAGCGCTGCATTGGAATCATTTAAAATAAATAGTTTATCTTAGGGACGACTGTCATTTTAATGACGTGTATTCTGCCAACAATGGAAAGTGATTTTACCAGCACAGAAGATCATCATTAATATTTTTGATAAGTGGAGTGAAGTTAAGGCCAACCAACTGTGACAGCCTGGGGGAAACCCTAATACCAAGATAAGTGATGTGAGTGCTGCAAATAAGGATAGGTGGAGAGTTGGCTGCCACATCCCAACTGTTACTGCGTATAAGTAGGATCGATGATTTATTAACTGACTATTCAGACAGATGTGAAAATGATTCAATGATTTTCATTGTTTCTACAAGCGATGATGGGGGGTCTTGTAGAAACAATAAAATGTCATCTGCATAAAGAGATATTTTATGATGCCTATTAGATGTTTGAATGCCTTTAATAGGAGTATTCTGCCAAATACCAGCTGCCAGAGGTTCTGTGAGTATAGTAAATAGAGATGGGGAGAGTGGCCATCCTTGCCTAGTCCCCCTGTACAGAGTGAATCTTGGTGATATTAGTCCATTAGGGATAAATGTGGCTGAAGGTGCAGTGTAAAGTATCTTGACCCAAATAATAAATGATTCCCCGAAGCCAAATGCCCTCAAAGTGGAAAACAGGAAAGTCCAGTTTACCCGATCAAAAGCCATTTCAGCATCCAATGACACTATTATTGTCTTAGTTTTTTGTGATGATGAATGTTGTATTAAATTAAAAAGTCTATGTGTGCCATTGGATGTGTGCCTACCTTTAAAAAAAAACAGTCTGATCAGGGTCTATTATAGATTCTAGAACTTTTTCGATTCTATGGGCTAAGGCTTTACTAATGATTTTTATATCTACATTAATTTTTAGATTTAGATTTTAGATTTAGTATACTTTATTGATCCCCAGAGGGGAAATTGAGGGCATCCACCACCTGGATGGATGAAGCAGCCACGATACGGCGCTATCCCTTAACCATTCACACACACACTCACACCTAGGGCCACTTTAGAGTCTCCAATTAACCTAACATGCATGTTTTTGGCATGTGGGAGGAAACCGGAGAAATCCCGGAGTAAACCCACGCAGACACGGGGAGAACATGCAAACTCCACACAGATCACTGTTGGTCGGGGGCTGGGATCGAACCCACGATCCCACGATCCCCACAATCCCCCGGCCGAGGGTAAACTGTGCTGCCGCAGTGCTAACCACTGCGCCACTGTGCAGCCCAACTAGTTCACTTAATGAGTGAACTAGTACGGTAGCTAGTTCAACTATTTCAGTAACTGCTGATCTACTGGGATTTGCATGGACAGTTATTTCTGGCATTTACTCAGAATGGTTTTAAAAAGCTAAAATATTCAGTGAGTGGCTGGGCAATTTGACCTTAAATCAGCATTACAATTATTTGAAGCTTTCACATCAGTTTCATTTTTTCTTGCTCCTCTCTTCTCCCTTATAGTTCACTGACAAGGCTGTTAATTAAGCCACGAGAGTGCAGCATCAATGAATATATCACTGTGGTGATTCGGCCAGAAATGAATATAACAAAATAAAGAATAGGATCACAGTCACCCCACACAAATACAACCAAAACACTGTCCAGTGCAGAAGTCAGTGTCCATACATACTTCTTGAGGGTCTGCAGGCCATGTGATTCACGCTGGCAGCCAGCCAGCTGCCAGTTGCTCCATTGGAGCCCGTCACGCAGCCACAACCATGACATCACCTCACAGGAACTACGAATCTCTGATTGGGTTCTTAAATACAGGCTTAGCTCATCCATCCCACTACAAAACAGTTGATAACATGAACAGCAGTCAGAGGTCAAGAGATCCCAGCCTTGGCACGCTGAAGTCAACCTCCGCAGACCCCGCTCGCACCCTCCCAACATCCCCAGATGAAATAAAAAGTCAGTTATCTCATACTATGTAGCCAGACACTGCATTTAAGGTACAAGCCATTTAATTTTTTTTCTGCCGTTTTGCTGCTTCTGGAGAGTACTGATTGTGCTGCTACGGGGTTGTTGAGTAATGCGACCGCACACATGACATGTCTTAAAAGGGGCAGTGCATGAACACTCTCTCTCTCTCTCCCTTTCTCTCTTTGAATTCGGTTAATCGCCCAGCCCAAAGTGAGTAGCAGTTCTCCAGGCCCCAAGTGCCTTGTTGATGCCAGAGGTCAGAGAAGAATGGCAAGACCTGCTTGAGCTGACAGAAAGGCAACAGTAAATGGTAAAAAAGACATTCACTTATATAGAGCTTTTTCTCATCTTTAGATGACCAAAGCGCTTTACAGATCCTGCTATTCACCCATTCACACACACATTCACAAACTGATGGCGGCAGAGCTGCCATGCACCAGCGCTGGCCTGACCCACCAGGAGCAACTGGGGTTCAATGTCTTGCTCAAGGACACTTCGATAACTCAAATAATCACTCATTACTACTGAAGTATACAAAAGAGTACCTCTGAATGCACAACAGACTGAAGAAGACTGAAGTCATTCTTGTTGGTCCAAAAAACCTTAGAAATTCCTTTCCAAATCAAACTTTCAGTTTGGATGCAGTTACTCTTTCTCTTAATAGCTCTGTGAGGAACCTTGGAGTTATTTTTGATCAGGATTTGTCCTTCAATTCACATATTAAATTTGTTTCTAAGACTGCCTTCTATCATTTGCGTAATATTGCCAAGATTAGGAGCATCTTGTCTCAGAGTGATGCTGAGAAGCTGATCCACGCTTTTGTTAGCTCGAGATTAGATTATTGTAATTCTTTATTATCAGGCTGTCCTAAAACATCTTTAAAAAGTCTTCAGCTGATCCAAAATGCTGCAGCAAGAGTTTTAACAGGTACTAGAAAGAGAGATCATATCTCTCCGGTTCTGGCCTCCCTTCATTGGCTTCCCATAGAGTTTAGAATTAAGTTTAAAATCCTTCTTCTTACTTACAAAGCTCTAAACAATCAGGCTCCTTTTTATTTAAAAGATCTGATACTACCGTATCATCCTAACAGAGCACTACGCTCCCAAAATACAGGATTACTTGTAATACCTAGAATCTCCAAAAGTACAATGGGAGGCAGAGCCTTCAGTTATCAAGCTCCTCTCCTGTGGAATCAGCTGCCAATCTGGATTCGGGAGTCAGACTCGATCTCTGTTTTTAAGAACAGGGCTAAAACCTATCTTTTTGATATAGCCTACAATTAGGGAGGGATCATGTGTTTCTGAACCCTCCCTTAGTTATGCTGCTAATAGGTTTAGTCAGCCGGGGGACCTCCAGTAATGCACTGGGCCTCACTCCTTTCCTCACTCTCTATGAAATATTTTTTTTTTTTTGCTGGTCATTAACATTTGTTTGTTCTCTCCCATAGATTGAGTCCCCATCGTGCTGTTTGCTCTCTACATGTCTGTTCTTTTCTTCTTCTCTATCCCCTCACCCCCCAGCCAGTCGCAGCAGATGACTGCCCCTCCCTGAGCCTGGTTCTGCTGGAGGTTTCTTCCTGTTAAAAGGGAGTTTTTCCTCTCCACCGTCGCCAAGTGCTTGCTCACAGGGGATCGCCTGATTGCTGGGGTCTTTCTGCAACTGTGGGGGTCCCCCCTACAGTTGATAGTGCTATGAGATGACTGTTGTTGTGAAATGGCGCTATATAAATAAAGTTGAATTGAATTGAATTGAACACACTGACCTTTGAAGCAGATGGGCTACAGCAGCAGAAGACCTCAACTGGTATCACTCCTGTCAGCTAAGAACAGAAAACTGAGGCTACAATGCACCCAAGTTCACCAAAACTGGATAAAATAACATTGGAAAAAGTATTGTCTGGTCTGGGTTTAATTTTTTGTAGTGACATTCAGATAGCAGGGTCAGCGTTTGGTGTTAACAACATGAAAAAAAGGCTGCATACATGGAACTTAAAGATGTGCAGCCCACAAATCTTGAGCAACTGTGTGATGATACTATGGTCAATATGGGGTGGCCAATATAATAATAATAATAATAATAATGTATCAGATTTTATATATCGCTTTTCACAGACACTCAACTTTTTTTTTTTTTTTTTTTTTTCGGCTGCTCCCTTTTGGAGTTGCCACAGCGTATCATCATATATTGCAATGATCTGCATGTTGATTTGGCAAGAGTTTTTACGCTGGATGCCCTTCCTGACACAACCCTGCCCATTTTATCTGGGCTTGGGACCAGCACAGGGAGTACACTGGCTTGTGCACCCCCTGTGGCTGGATAACCAACATTTCCCTCCTCTGTTCCATTTATTGCTGAGCACCAAGCTGGAAGGCAGGAAGTTCCATTTTTATACAGTCTTTGGCACAGACACTCAAATATGGATCAATATCTTTGAGGATTTTTTTCGAGCTATTGAATGTATGCCATTAAGAATTAAGGCAGTTCTAGATCCAATCCAGTAATAGCTACAGTGTATAAAAATACTGGCGACTGGCAGTGGTACCCCTCAGCCTCTTTTTTTTTTTTTTTGTTACTTATTTGTACCCGTAGGTAGATTTGTTTTGCAGTCTGGTGACAAGCCACCAGCTGCCGGTCGCTGCGTGCGCAAGCGCCCCATATCCCTAACCTGCATGTTTTTGGCGTGTGGGAGGAAACCGGAGAAATCCCAGAGTAAACCCACGCAACACGGGGAGAACATGCAAACTCCACACAGATCACTGTTGGTCGGGGGCTGGGATCGAACCCACGATCCCCGCGCTCCCCCGGCCAAGGGTAAAACTGTGCTGCCACAGTGCTAACCACTGCGCCACCGTGATGTAGTTTATATGGCATTTTGACCTTGTAATCCCAAAACAGTGACAGTTCAGGGTCACAGGGTGAACCTGTGTACAATATTTGGTGACCCTAGCTTTACTTGTTCTATAGTAACGGGGAATAGGGATTGCTAACCTTGACCTTTTGACCCCAAACCCATTGTCAGAGGTCCGGATTCAACCCATCAAAGATTCGTCTTAAATACAACTATGGCATAGATTTGAAAAGTCTAAATCATTTTATTCTCTAGTTATTGCATTCACAAGATGTAGTGTAAAGGCTGAGGCATAAAAATGGATGTAAAATTGTACGCAGGATCATGCCGTTGTGGCCACTGAGACTCAAATGACACTTCTCTAGAAATAAAGAAATAAGTACATAAATGAATACAAAAATGACTAGAAATATCACAGAATAATGTGTTTTACAGCTAATTACATTAACATGCAGCTGTGAATATACAATGTCTTTCTTTTTTTAACTTCCTTTGAAACCAAATTTATTTTAACTCACCCCTTATAAAACGATTGCTGCATCCAGGACCATTCCTAACAACTGTAACTGCATGCTTGATAGCTTTGAGTTGCAGTTGCCTGCAAGGGTGATGAGCTCCAGATGGAATTTTGTAAAATATAAGACTAGGATTTCTTTTGCTCCCCTGTGCACAGGCTACAGAACAACAATAAGGCATTTTGACCTCTTCAAACCTGCTAATTTAAAGTTCTCACAGCCTCCCATGCTCTTTTCAATGCTAAAGTGTGATTGGCAGCATGGTGGTACAGTGGTTAGCACTGTTGCCAAACAGATAGAAGGTTCCTGGTTCAAATGCCCAGGTTAGCAGAGATAGGAACCTTTCTGTATGGAGTTTGCATGTTCTCTGTGCTGCGTGGGTTTATTCCAAGAGCTCCGGTTTCCTTTTAGGGTAATTGATGATTCTAAATTGTCCCTAGGCATCTGTTTCCTATAGGCCCGTAGAACAGAGGGTTAGTACTAGTGAAGTACTGAGTGGTCTTTGAGACTAGAAAAAGCACTATATAAGTACAGATCATTATCCCTTATTGTTTTGCACCCAGTCTGTGTGCACACAGCCAACGATGCGATGTTATGTCATGTGAACTCCATCTATATAGCAGAAAAAAAACTGAATATTTAATAGGATTTTTTTGTTTTAAGTCTTTTTTTAGGGCTCAAATATGTTTTGTAACTGTTTTCTACAGAGGTTTTGAACTGAAATTACTCAAAATGGCTCCTTCCATAGAAGAGGCTGCTGACCCCTACTCCAGAGACCTGTGGCCTCATGTATAAAGGATTGTACAGCTTCCGGGGCACAAGTGAGAGCATCTTCACCAGCTGCATCACTGTGTGGTATGGAAGCTGCACCGCCTCCTGCTGGAAGACACTACAACACACAGTGAAAGCAGCCAGCAAGATCATCAGTGCCCCCCTGCTCTCCCTCTCGGACATCTACCTCACCCACCTCACCCACCTCACCCACCGAGCCATCAACACTGCAGGTGACACCTCCCACCCCTCACACTCCCTCTTCAGCCCCCTGCCCTCGGGGAAAAGGTACCGTAGCCTCCAGGCCCACTCCACAAGCCTGCTAAACAGCTTTGCTCATCAGGAACATCAGGACCCTGAACTCAGTCCACCCCCCCACCACCCCACCCAGACCTTAACGCACTCACCTACACAATAACCACCTCAGCTGTTAGCACAGAAAGACTGGCACACCAACAGTAATACATTTGCTACTGTATGTCTCTGCACTTTACTGCAACCATTTGCACAAATGCCATATCTGCTGCTGTCTGTCATTGCAATACTGATCATGTGCAGTCCTATCTGTCACTGTCTGCACCTACACTACCACACTGAACTTGGTACTACCGAGTATTACTGCTCTACTTTCTGTATATAAGTTTGCTGGGTCTCATCGCTCATCGCTTCCTTATTTGCACTATGGGAGGTCTGGGACTATCTTTTGTCGCCATTTGCACTATGGGTAGCATTACTGTACATAGACTGCTGTTGTTGTTTTTCCAGCCTTATTCCTTTTTCTTTTTTGTATTGTGCACACCAGTGAAGAGAGAGAGAAACACCATTTCAATTCTCCTGTATGTCCTGTACGTATAGTAGTACTGACAAATAAAATCTTTGAATCTTCATACTGAAAGATGGCATACTCACAAAATTTGAAAAGTATGTGCGCACAAAAATTTTCAGATTTATAAAACTGTGCGCACGCCCGATTCTCCGCTCCTTTTCTTTATACATCCAACCTCACGTGAAAACCAGCGTACATATACAATCTCTTTACTCTGCCTTGGTTCCTCCCACTAATGACTGTAAATGAAGAAAAACGCCCCTTCTCTCACTCTTCTGTCAAACAGTGATAATTAATCCTGCGGGAAAGCACAACATAAAAAAATAATAACTTCACGGAGTGTGACGCTGAGGTGTTGATAACAGAGGTGGAGGAATCAACAATACACTTAAGTTTACCGAGTGGACCATGTTACAATGACAGTTCATTCTTTTTTTTTTTAAATTTCTGTCGGCTCATAACGAGACAAAACAGAAAAAGACAACATATTTCAGACAGAAAGGGTGTAGACACAAGCTGTTGCTTGTGCCTACACCTCAATTAATGCAGCTGGCTCAGACTGAAATAAAATAAAATGGTCTGGCATTAAAGTTAAAGTCTATAGACGGATCACTATATGACAGTGTGACTGGGGGAGAGGGGGCTGACACACGGGAAAAAAATGCTGTTAAAAAACCCCTCCGTAATCTGCCTAGATGGACGTGATGTTACTGAGTAAAATAAGTAAGTAAAATAAATAAACACCACTGAATACCACTCCAATCTTTCAGCTGAATTTATAGTTACAAACCAAATCTGTGTCAGAATCTAAATTACGCATGACAGCCAGGAAGAAGCTTTTTATTTCCAGATTGTAGTCTCCAAGCAGAGATATTTTAAAATATGGAAACTTCTCTTCACTCCAGTACAGCTGCAAATGTAACCACTGCAGCTACCGCGGTTCACCTGCAGGGAGCCGCAATCCAGCTGCCTCGGCACATTTTGTGCTGAAGCTGGGGCTCGATTAGAGGGCCGAACAGAATTCCTCCCAGGAGAGATGGATTGTGTGCGTTGCTTCGTGAGTCAACTGTATAGTCTCCGGTAAATTTTATTATCTCTATGTCACATTTACAGAGATGAGATCCAGTTTCCAGTGGCGCTGGTTTTGGTCCATGAATGAGGCAGATTATATCTGAGGGAAATTAGTTGTTATTCATCGGGATTTCACTGCGCCCAGTAAGCCGAGTTATGGAGATAAATCACGTAATAATAATAATCGTGTTTTTCAACCACTAATTTGTAGAAAAATCGTTTTAACTGAAGTAGACACGTTATTTAAAGACACTCTGTGAGTTTCAGCTGTTTTGTAGTTTAACAGACCCACCTGATAGCGTCAAACAGAATTTTGTGGAGAGCCTGCAACTTCTCATGTCAAAACTCTGCGGTTCGGCCCACAGATTTTCACGTCACGTTTGTTTTTATACATCCTACTGTGTGCGTGAAAATCAGCGTACACCGTGTTTTTGTGCATGCGCGCCATTTATACATGAGGACCCTGGGCAGCATATATGAACATACCAGGATGATTTAATAACGTGTCCAGTTCTTCTTTGGCTACCACCATCCTCAGTTTGTCTGCACTATCAATGACAAATATGATAGCCTGGCCTTCCCTGGGGAGAGATTAAGGACAGCAATGAGCACAGTCCACTGTACATAAACACAATATAAATGCAAAGATTTGGTTAAAGCCACCTACTTGTAGTAATGTTCCCAAAGGTTTCTGTATCTGCCCTGACCGGACATGTCGAATACTGTGAAAGAAAGACTACAAGCAGAGGAAAGAGTCTTGAATGGAAAGTGACAACACAATAACATCAAAAGAAAAATTCCGTTTTATTGCTCAGCACATTATTTTATGACTGGTAGCTACCTGGATGTTTTGAACTTCTCTATGCTGAAACCTATTGTTGGGACAATGTCTTGCACCTGGGCCTGAAAGAGAAATGCATCAAAACCACAACTGAAAAACAAGGCACGGCAATTTTTCTACTTTTCTGACTTTTGTTTTGGCTCCTCCAACCTGTGAATGTCATTACATGGTTAATGGTCAGTGACAAGTCAGCACAGGGCCAGTATTCACTATGCACCAGTGACACATGTGTATCCATGTGTTGTTGATCTATGACAGTACTCACATTGGATGGTTTGAGTTTGTTGATGATGGTTGTTTTGCCACTGTTGTCCAGACCGAGACACAGCACATTCACCTCCTTCTTCAAGCCGAGCCATCCTGCCAACTTGTCAAACAGCCCCATCGACTACCAGACAACCATCAGCTCTCCAATCTTCACAGGGTAACGATGGGAAAAAAGGCTGTAAGAAACCTCCCTGCACTTGTCTTTCTATGTCTATGAACTGTTTTTGGAATGTCTGATAACAGAAAACATTCAGTATAATGCATTCACTCAGAAAAAAAGGGGGGAAAAACACACACACCATCTGTATCATAGTTTTGTGTCATGTTTTCTAAATTTTTTAAAAAATGGTTTATTCAAGATCTGTAAAATTATATCTGTTGTACACTGGTGCATTATAAATTCATAAAACTACTAGGATTTTTGTTTTAAATCAGCAATGAACAGATGTTCTGTTGCTACATAGAACAGTCTGGTGCTTTTTTTTTTAATTCTTTATTTGACACCACATTAGTTGCCACAACAGCAAAAACTTCTGTCAGCCTGGGGTCCACGACAAGAGTGACACTAACACTAAAATAACAGTAACAAGATGAATGACAAATTATTCATTCATTAACAGTGACAAAGATAACAACAGTTAAAAGTAAAACGAAAACAGTAGTTTTACAATAAAAAAAATATCTTCACGAACAAGATTTCATCTACAGCCAAGAACTTTATTTTAAGCTTATCTGATCTGTCTGACATTGAACGACAATGTGTGAATTGCGTTAACATGTTTGCAAGAGCAAACTTCTGCTGAGCTAAAAAGATGATCAGTCGAAAAAGATGTTAAACCATTTCGATCGAAAGCACAGGCAAGTTTGCATTCACAATGCTTGGTTAGCATCGGCTTCTCCTACACAGCAATGCCTCGGCAAACACAATAATACGCAACACTTATAACGACATTGTCTCACTGAGCGTTAGGTTAAGCCAACACGCTCACTGGCCTCTGGGTTCCCACATAATTGCGAATCGCTAACAGCTATTTAGTTAATCTCTTGCTGATGTGCTAGTCAGCCCTGCTAGCCTTCCTCCACCCGGCGAGTCGGCACGCCAACTTGTTCGGTCAACAAAATATATGCCTAACCTTAGATGTATGCCATCTATTGTAATTTTTGACAGGCTTGATCACAAAACAAACTGATTTAACACGCGACACGTCGTTACGTTTCACTGCTGACTGGGATGGTTGCTAGCGATAGCCTCTGCTATACTGTTCCATAATGTTCAGCACAGCTGTTACTTTACCAATAATTTACTGTGGCGTCTTGTCCTCTGGATTCCGTTAAAGGTCCCTTATGTTAGTTAAGCCAGAGATTGGCGTCAAATATTTATTTCATTCATTTCTCCATTTGCGTCTCTACAGCAGAAAAAAAAATCCTCACCGAGTTATTTACACCGCGCCGTTACCTGGAAACGGCTGGACCGGCACACTCCTGCCACCTACCGACCGAATAATAATAATCACTTCTTCTTCTTTTGGATTCGATTTGCGGTTGGCAGCCAGCTTACAGGTGCATTACCGCCATGTACTTCACTCTATAATATAGAGTCTATATCTATATCAGATGATAGAGTCTATATCATCACTCTATATCACTACCGACACACATACTCTAATAGTCTTCTTCTTCTTTTGGATTTGATTGGTGGTTGGTAACCAGCTTACAGGTGCATTACCGCAACGTACTTCACTCTATATCATCACTCTATCTGGTCAGGAGCTGTAGTCCACTCTAATTGTCTGTTTTTCTTCATAATTCAAGAAATCTCTGTCTGTCACGACCATAGGACTTGCTAAAAGATCATAGGCTCACCTATGATGTCTACATGATGTCTATATGATGTCATATAGACACCAAAAGATCAAAGGCAGCCTTCACTCACAATCATAGGACTCGCTATGACATCATCAAAGATCATAGGACTCGCTAAAAGATCATAGGACTCACTAAAAGATCATAGGACTCACTATGACATCATCAAAGATCAAAAGCAGGCTTTACTCACAACCATAGGACTGTCATATAGACATCATAGGCTCAGTGATGCCTGATGTCATAGCTGACACTGTGGAAGATGAAGGCAGACGAGACAGTGAGCTGGACGACACACAAACTTTATTCACCTTCCAACATAAAACAGAAAAAACTCTTCCCGGGGTCTCTGGGCGCCTCCTTTTATACCACTTTATTTCTGCCCCATGAGACCCAGGGAGCCAAAGACAATACACACAGTGCACAAAGCCTGTCTGGCACTTTAACATTATACAGAAAATGAACACTGCTTCTCACTCCCTCTCATACTCTTCTTCTTCTTCTTCTTCTTCTTCTTTTAGATTTGATTGGCAGTTGGCAACCAGCTCACAGGTGCACTACCGCCACTGACTTGGTTATCATTACTCTATATCTTTGTATAAGGAGTTCTGAACAACTTCCTATATCTGAAAAAATTATCCGTCCTTGGACTGTGTCCGAGGTGTGGGTCAGCAAGTCTGCTTCTAGTGAACTCCGGTGTCTCCTGACTCCCCGGGGTGTGGCTAGTCCTTTCTGTTACATCTGAGATCCCCCGGTGCCACTTCCTCCTTCAGTCCTCTGTTCCATCTACCCCCCTGGCTCCTGACTCTGGGAGGAAACCCCCCCCACTCAGTGCCCCCACACAGCCCCGCCGCAAACACTCAAAAAGGGAACTAACCCCCGGTCCCTTGGGCTTGAGCCGGCGCCCATAGCGGCTCCAGCGGGGGGTCACCGGTCCGGTCGAAGTGCCCTCCTGGCGAGGTGTGCGGGAGGGCACGTTGGTCTGTGGAGGGGAAGAGGGTGGTGAGGGAAACAGGTTAGCTTTGTGAGCGTAGTTCTCTACCAAGGGAATGCCAACTTGCAGACCCAACATCGGTGGGCGACCGCGCTGGGGAGCTTGGGCCAACACCACCTGCTCGTCTGCCAACACATAAGTGGGCTTCAGCCTGTCTAATGCAGACAGTCTCCTTACCCCGCCCCCCCCCAAGTCTAACACATAATGCTTTGCCCCAGTTTCCAGCACTCTGATGATGTGAGTCCTGGATTTTTATGGCTATTTTTGTGCCACACAGAAGTTTGATAAGGGAGTTGACTGTCTTGCGCATCTTGGAGCGAGAAAAACACCTCGTGGGTAAAACCAGGTCTGTGGTGGACCAATCCCAGTTACACGGGGTGAGACTGGACATCCTGGCAGATAAGCACATCTGTCGCAAGGTCTCGTGACATGCACTACACAAAGAGCAGAAATAAACAAACCTTATTATCATCTGGTCAGTCACTGCAACAGATAATGGAGTCAGTTTGTCTTGGCCTGTCCTTGCCACTGATAATAGCTCTATCTGCCAAGAATGTGTCGCTAGTCCAGCAAAAGCTAGCAGTACTCAAATGCTTTGCAAGCAGTTTCATGAAATGGTCAGTCAGAGAGCAACTCATACCGGCTCGGACGTCGCCCGGGTTAACAAGGTCAGGAGTTCCTGGCAGCGGAAGGCGAATTACAGAGCTGCGTGGAGGAATCTGATCAGACCTAAATGAAACAGTCATTGTCGCCCCCGACAGACTGCTATGATGATGATGATGATGATGAAGATGATAAATGGTCTGTCGTACGGTGGGTGCAGCGGTGTTCTGTGTACACCGTGCCTGACAAAATCAAACTTGGCATCTGTAAGCTCTTCAGGACGAAGGTGTGGGGAAAACAGTGGTGGACCGGGCCGGACAGGTTAGCAGCCTCTGTACTGTATAAAAATTGCGTGGGCGGGTCAGTCCCAGGTGTGGGACTTTCCGGTAAAAATTCCCTGGGGATCCGCAGCGGCTGAGAAAAAACAAGTTCTGCTGGGGAGGCTGCCAGATCCTCCTTAGGCGCGGAGCCCAAACCTAACAGGACCCAGGACAGGTGGTCGACCCAATTTGCATCTGTGAGTGAGGCTCTGAGTGCTGCCTTAAGCAACCTATGCAAACGTTCGCATAACCCGTTAGCCTGGGGGTTGTACACGGTAGCGCGGTGGATTTTGACCCCCAGGCTCTGGGCCATCGTGGACCAAAGTTCCGAAACGAACTGTGGACCCCTGTTGGAAGTGATGTCTGACGGGGACCCGAACAGTGCAACCCAAGCCGACAAAAAAGCACAAGCCACTTCCCCGGATGTGGTGGAAGCCAGCGGGACCACTTCAGGCCAATGCGTGGTGCAGTCCACGATTGTCAAAAGGTGCATGAAACCTTGCGACGGTGGGAGGGGGCACACCAAATCCATGTGGACGTGGTCGAACCTCCTGGCCGGGATTTGGAACAGCTCGAGGGGGGGGCTTTTGTGTGCTTGTGCACTTTGGCCCGCAGGCACGCGATGCATGCTGCAGCCCACTCTTTCACATCCCTGCACAAGTGAGGCCAGACAAATTTTGCCCCAACCAGTTTAACCGAGGCACACATGCCGGAATATGAAAGGGAGTGGACTGACTCAAAACTGCAGCTGTGTCAAGAGCTCAGAGGCACCGGGCGTGGGAGACCGGTGGAGACGTCACAAAGCTTCGTGTTCTGGTGGCTTCCTGTGGTAATGTATCGTCACTTCCTGTGTTGCTGTCTGTCTGTGTGGTTTGCTTTGTGGTTAGCTCTCATTCTCCTGAGGATTTTTTGCCTTTAATTGTATTTTAATCACTTTTTTCCTTCTACCGTCAGCTCTCACTTCTGTTTATCAAGCCTCTTGCACCTGTGTGCGCACTCAGTGTCATCTAATCACCCTTTTTAGCCTTCTGTTCACCTTTCACCAGTGTTTGTGTTAGCTTCGGGTTAGCCACTAGCTATAGCCACTAGCTCTCCTTCCCCTCCTCTGGTGTGCTCCCTCTGTCAGATATTTAGCTACACCTCTGCCTCTTTTAGTGATAATGGTAAATGTAATAAATGTTGTCTTTTTGAGGCGCTCGAGGAAAAGTTGTCTGATTTGAAATCCTGGCTCCGTTGCATTGAAACACCGTCTGCGCCAGTTAATAATGACGGACGCCCCTTAGCTGCAGCGGAACTCCCTAGCATAGGGCGGCCTGCTAGCGGACCTCCGGTCCTCCTCAGCAGCGAGGAGACTGGGTGGGTGACAGTGAGAAGGAAGCCTAGTTGCAAGGCCCCGGTTCACCACCAACCTGTTCATGTTTCTAATCGCTTTTCCCCACTAAGTGACACACCCACTGAGGAAAAAACTCTGATCATTGGTGACTCTGTAGTCAGAAACCTGAACCTAGAGACTCCAGCGGCCATAGTCAAATGCATTTCTGGGGCCAGAACAGGCGACATCGAGTCAAATTTGAAAATGTTGGCTAAAAGTAACTGTAAATACTCCACAATTGTTATCCATGCAGGCATTAATGACATCCGACTCCGGCAGTCGGAAGTCACAAAACTTAACGTGGAATCGGTGTGTGACTTTGCAAAAACAATGTCTGCCTCTGTAGTATTCTCTGGGCCCCTCCCCAATCTGACCAGTGATGACATGTTTAGTCGCATGTCATCCTTCAACCGCTGGCTGTCTGTGTGGTGTCCTGCAAACGATGTGGGCTACATAGACAATTGGAGCTCATTTTGGGGAAAACTTGGTCTTACTAGACGAGACGGCGTCCGTCCCACTTTGGATGGTGCGTCTCATTTATCTAACAATCTGGCACCATTTTTATCCAAATTTCCAAAACATTGACAACTCAGAGTTGGGACCAGGAAGCAGAGTCGCAGTCTTACACGCCTCTCTGCAGCTCCTCTTCATCCACCACCCCTCAACTTAACCCCTGTCTTCCCCATCAGAGAATCATTGTCTGCTCCCTCCAAAGTAAATAAAAATATAATGTATAAGCATCCCAGAGTGATTAAACAAAAAGTTGGTAAAACTCAAATTAAACATGAAGCCTCTAAATTGAATGATTTGGCCTCTCTTCCTCTTCATAATTTCAAAATTAAATGCGGTTTGTTAAATATTAGGTCTCTAACTCCCAAGTCTCTGCTAGCCCATGATCTGTTAAGTGATCATCAGATTGATTTAATATCCCTTACAGAGACTTTGTTAGGGCAAGAGGATTATGTTAGCTTAAAATTTAAGCTAACATAGGGCAGCACGGTGGCACAGTGGTTAGCACAGTGGCAGCACAGCAAGAAGGTCATGGGATCGATTCCACCCTTGACCATCGTGGGTTCGATCCCACCCCCAGACCATCGGTGACCCTTCTGTGTGGAGTTTGCATGTTCTCCCCGTGTCTGCGTGGGTTTACTCTGGGCACTCCGGTTTCCTCCCACATGCCAAAAACATGCAAGTTAGGTTAATTGGCATCAAAACTGGGGATTCTAAATTGTCCTTAGGTATGGATGTGAGAGTGAATGGTTGTCTGTCTCTCTGTGTTGGCCCTGTGATGGACTGGCGATCTGTCCAGGGTGTACCCTGCCTCTCGCCCAAAAGATGCTGGGATAGGCTCCAGTCCCCCCGCGATCTGAAAGGATTAAGCGGTAGAAGATGGATGGATTTAAACTGTCAAAATCCCAGAAGTTCTGGTCATGGAGGAAGAGTAGCAACAATTTACCATTCCAAATTGCTAGTTAATGTAAAGCAAAAAACACGTTATAATTCCTTTGAGGGCCTGGTCCTCAGTATTGGGCATTTTAGCAATTTTAGGCTAAACCCAGTTTTATTTGCCATAGTTTATCATCCTCCATCAACCTACTCAGAGTTTTTATTCGAATTTGCCAAATTCTTAGCCGATTTAGTGCTGAAATCAGATAGAATAATTATAGTAGGGGACTTTAATATACATGTAGATGTAGATAGTGATTGCTTTAATATGGCATTTAATTCAATATTAGACTTGATGGGGTTTTCTCAGAAAGTAGGAAATTCTACCCATTATCTCCACCATACATTGGACCTTGTTCTGACATATGGCATAGAAATAGAAAATCTGGCAGTGTCTCCTTATAACCCTGTACTGTCAGACCATTGTCTGTTAACCTTTGATTTGACTATTTCTGACTATTTGGCTCCTAAAGAAAAATATTACTATAGTAGATGCCTCTCAGATGATGTTGTTACCAAATTTATGCACATTGTTTTCTCTATGCCATGTGTCAACACAACGGAAATAAGCTATAGACAGCTTGCTCCTTCTGTAATTGATAGCATCGTAGACAGTGTTACAGCTTCTCTGCATCAGACTCTAGACATGGTGGCCCTTTTAAAAAAGAAAAGTCTAATCTGAGATTTTTAACTCCTTGGTTCAACACAGAAACTCATAGCTTAAAACAGAAGACTTGTCAATTAGAAAGAAAATGGCACTCCACTAATTTAGATGAAATCTATTTAGCTTGGAGAAACCATCTTCTAATTTATAAAAAAATCTCTTAGAAAAGCTAGAACAAGTTATTATTCTGCATTAACAGAAAAAAAACAAGAATAATCCCAGGTTTCTTTTCAGCACTGTAGCCAGGATTGCTAGGATTCACTCTGTCAATCCTAGCATTCCCTTAGAGCTTACTAGTCAGGACTTTATGAACTTTTTCAATAATAAAATTTCATCTATCAGTGATAAAATCAGTCAGATTCTTCCCACCGTTAACTTAAATACAGTAACTACTACAACTCCTTCAATTGATATCTGTTTGGATGAGTTTACTCCAGTTGACCTTTTAGAGTTAGACAAAATAATTTCCTCATCCAAGCCTTCAACTTGTCTTTTAGACCCTATTCCTACCAGGTTATTTAAAGAAGTCTTCTCATTTATTGGTAGCTTTATTCTTCAAATAATCAATTCTTCATTAACATTAGGCCATGTACCACAGGCTTTTAAAACTGCTGTAATTAAACCCTTACTCAAAAAGCCAATGCTGGATTCAGGAGTTTGAGCTAACTATAGACCAGTCTCTAATCAACTTAATGGAACTTTGTTGCAGTGGCTTAGATCTTATTTATCTGATAGGTTCTAGTTTGTTCATGTCAATAATGAGTTTTCTTCCAATTCAAAGCTCAGTCATGGAGTTCCACAGGGATCTGTGCTAGGCCCTATTCTTTTTAGTTTATATATGCTTCCGTTAGGAAACATTATTAGAAAGCACTGTATACATTTTCATTGTTATGCAGATGACACACAATTATACCTGTCAATGAAGCCAGATGATAGTAATCAATTAGCCAAATCTGAAGCCTGTCTTAAGGAAATCAAAGCTTGAATGACTTGCAATTTCCTGCTATTAAATTCAGATAAGCCTGAAGTCACTGCTGTTGGTCCAAAAAACCTTAGAAATACCTTTCCAAATCAAACTTTTAGTTTGGATGTGGTTACTCTTTCTCTTAATAGCTCTGTGAGGAGCCATGGAGTTATTTTTGATCAAGATCTGTTTTTCAATTCACATATTAAATTTGTTTCTAAGACTGCCTTCTATCATTTGCGTAATATTGCCAAGATTAGGAGCATCTTGTCTCAGAGTGATGCTGAGAAACTGATCCACGCTTTTGTTAGCTCTAGATTAGATTATTGTAACTCTTTATTATCAGGTTGTCCTAACACATCTTTAAAAAAGTCTTCAGTTGATCCAAAATGCTGCAGCAAGAGTTTTCACAGGTACTAGAAAGAGAGATTATGTCTCTCCGGTTCTGGCCTCCCTTCATTGGCTTCCCATAGAGTTTAGAATTAAATTTAAAGTCCTTTTTCTCACTTTCAAAGCTCTAAACAATCAGGCCCCTTTTTATTTAAAAGATCTGATACTACCCTATTATCCTAACAGAGCACTATGCTCCCAAAATGCTGGATTACTTGTAATACCTAGAATCTCCAAAAGTACAATGGGAGGCAGAGCCTTCACTTATCAAGCTCCTCTCCTGTGGAACCAGCTGCCAATCTGGATTCAGGAGTCAGACTCGAGCTCTGTTTTTAAGAATAGGGTTAAAACCTTCCTTTTTGATATAGCCTACAATTAGGGAGGGATCATGTGTCTCTGAACCCTCCCTTAGTTATGCTGCTAATAGGTTTAGACAGCCGGGGGACCTCCAATAATGCACTGGGCTTCACTCCTTTCTTCACTCTCAATGAAATATTTTTTTTTTGCTGGTCATAAACATGTGTTTGTTCTCTCCCATAGATTGAGTCCCCATCGTGCTGTTTGCTCTCTACATGTCTGTTCTTTTCATCTTCTCTATCCCCTCACCCCCCCAGCCAGTCGCAGCAGATGACTGCTCCTCCCTGAGCCTGGTTCTGCTGGAGGTTTCTTCCTGTTAAAAGGGAGTTTTTCCTCTCCACCATTGCCAAGCGCTTACTCACAGGGGGTCGCCTGATTGCTGGGGTCTTTCTGCAATTGTGGGGGTTTCCCCTACAGTTGAAAGTGCTATGAGATGACTGTTGTTGTGAAATGGCACTATATAAATAAAGTTGAATTGAATTGAAAGTAAGAGGGGGCACCCTTGTTGCACCACCCTGCTCTCCAGTTTTAACCCAGTAGGTGCGGACTGGAAAATGTCCGCGTCCCCGGTTTGCTCCACGGCCATGGCAGGGAAATCTATTCCCTTGTAGACTGGGAAGACTAATGCACGCGACAGGCAATCGGCCATGACATTAAGTTTACCAGCTACGTGTTGAATGTGGGTTGTGAACTCCCGAGATTGCAGCCAAACGCTGTTGCTGCAGGTCCGACCACAGTTCCGAGACTTTGGCATACATTAGCGGCTTATGATCAACGAACACGGTGAACTCGTGCCCTTCTAGCCAAAACTGGAAGTGGTGCATTGCCAGGTGGAGGGCACACAACTCTCTGTCAAACATACTGTATTTGCGTTCGTTGTCGTGCAAAGTACGGCTGAAAAATGTGAGCGGCTGCCACGAACCGGAGACATACTGCTCCACCACTGCCCCCATGGCAACGTCAGACGCATCCATGGTGAGTGCTATCCGTGCTGACGGGGCAGGGTGGGCTAGCAAGGCGGCATTAGCTAGTGCTGTTTTGGTGTCTGCAAAAGCCTGGACTCGCTCGGGGGTCCAGTCGATGTTTCCCACGGGCTTCTTTTTTTTGAGCATGGCATACAACGGCTGCAGCAGCTGGGTTGCCCAGGGGAGGAAACGGTTGTAAAAGTTGACCATGCCCAAAAATTCCTGTAGGGCCCTCACGGTCTGTGGGCGCAGAAGATCCGACACGGCGCGCACCTTATCAGGCAGTGGAATCGCACCTTCCGGCGAAATGTGGTGACCCAAAAAATCAATCACTGGCACACCAAACTGGCACATCGCTGGGTTAACGATAAGCCCATGCACTTCCAACCTCTGGAAAACTATTTTGAGATGGTCGAGGTGCTCCTCCTCAGATGTGCTAGCCACCAAAATGTCATCCAAGTAGACAAAAACGAAAGGCAGGTCACGGAGCACCGCATCCATCATTCTTTGGAAGGTTTGCACCGTGCCCTTTAACCCGAACGGTATGCATAAAATTTTATTTACCTTTTGTTCTTATTAAAGACAAAAATAGAAAGGAGATGGTTTTACCTTCTGTCAGAAAAAATTATGTGTATGCATATTATCATTTTTATATAATCCAATCTAGTATATATATATATGTATGTAACTGTCTGCTGAAAAATACTAAAACTGTCTGTGTATTAGAAGTTTTGTACATGATGCATGAAGATTGAAGTTGTTTTTTCTTATTTTAATTATGTTGAAATTCCAATTCTCCTTTCATGGTAGATTTGTCTTAAGGCACACGATGACCTGGGCTGCACAGTATGACCTGCCCTAAGAAAATGTTACTCCTTAGAGCACAAGGTGGACTCTGATAAAGTGAAACTGTTCCTTTTTCTTTGATGTCAGCATATTTCATCATGATTGTATAAGGGAGTATATGATAGATGTTTCTGTTTGATCATGCAAACTGCTGTGTATAAATTGTCTGAACTCTGATGATTGTCTTTAGTACTGATCTCCTGTAACCAGGATTTGTGCTCCTTGCATTGCAAGTAAACAAAAGCTCATGAGAAATAGAATTTTGTGTCTTGAATCTTTATTGAGGTAACGAACTAATATACGATCACTTTTATGAGTTTCTAGATTCCTGACATATGTGGTGCCGGTGACCCGGATGGACAACAGGCTAGAGGGTGCCAGAAGCGACGCCTTCTCTGGGTTGAAATCCGTGCGCACGGTCTGACCACTGGTCAGCTTTGGAAACCCGCTTTCTGGGAACTCCGGAGGAGGACCGGCGCCCAGGCTCTCCCTAGTTGACGTCCATCCTCGATAATAAAGAGAAAGCAGTCATAAAGTAAGTGACGTCTTTTGTTATTAAGTGTAAGGATACAGTGAGTTTCCTGTATTACGGTCAGGGACCATAAAAGTCAGTATACACTCAATACGTTACAAGAATCTCCTAATCCATCCTGAGTGAGTAATGTAACAAAGAGCCACAAGAACCTTTTTCAAAATCAATAAGTGAGTGTCGCTCATAAGTCTGAAAAGAGTGTAATGGTAGAAAAAAAAAATGGTCGGGGACCATAAGTAAGTTGCCAGGTTTTGAATACATGTAATGGTAATATAGCGGCGACTATATTTTTCCTGACAACAAGGATAAAAGGTTGTGATACCTGGTCTGGGACCAAAAAAGAATATCGGGTCGTCTGGGACGTAATGGTAGTGTGTTGAACCGAAATAACACACTTTTCCTGGTAAAATACTTTAATTCCTGTGGAATTAACAAAGGCTAAAAATGGGTAATTGCGCAAGAAAAACAGAAAACAAGAAAAAATCTAAACAAAAGAAAAAAGAAGAAACGGCATGCCGAACAGTTAAAAATTATAATTACCGTTTAAAGGAAAAAGAGCAAATAAAGGATCCTGAAAAATATTTAAATAAATGGGAAAAAGATTATTCTTTCAAACCCACACTGAATGTGGATGAATGTGCAGTCCTAGTATCAACTGTAAAACTTATAACTAAAGGCAATAAGAAAGGGAAAAGTAAGCTAAGTTCTGAACTTAAATGTGCCAATCTCTGGGCAATGGCGGCTATAGACGCCAAAGCCAAATCAGATCAAGGGAGAAAAAATGATGAAAAAGAAAAAAACAAAAAACCAAGGTATAAGAGTCAAAACAGCGAGGAGCCCTTGTTAAGTCACGGGGAGGAGGAAGCACATCCTCCCCTGTCTCACTCAACTTCTGATCCTAAGGAGGGTCCTTATAATGCATTAATGAAAGAGGCCAGAGAAGTTGAACAAAAGTATCTCCCTCAAAACAGTGAACACACATCAGCTTTTCCGGTAATTGTCAAATCTGTAAAGGTGGAAGAGGGACAGCCAAAACAAGACAGGCTGTATTTTAAACCTTTGACCCCCCAAGAAATAATTTAGGTGGCCAAGAGCATACCAAATCCTGAAGAGGATTTGACCAGGTGCATTCGGGAGCTTAAAGATTTGTTGTTAATACACTATTTAGGTCCCTCAGAAATGTTTAAAATACTGAGAACTGTGTGTGGTGAAAAAGTGAATGAATATATAAATGAACATTTTGATCCTGATTATGAAGACAAAATTGCTGGGGTAACATTTTTAAAGGACACGTTGATGCAGAAGAAAAAGGTTAAAAGTAGGACAGTTCCACTGCTCCTGAGCAGTGTAGAGGGTGAGGAAGAAGTGTTTGTTGCACGGATGGTGCAAGGTGGGGCTAGACCCAAGACAGGCAGGTCAATGCAAGTAAATGATGGAAATCAGGATGTTTGTTTTAATTGTGGCAAACCTGGTCACTGGGCCCGTGACTGCAGGTTTGGCCAAAGAGGTGGATTTGGAGGCAGGGGACCAAGTAGAGGTAGAAGAAGATTTCAGAATGATCAGAGAGGCAGGTTTCAGCAAGGCAGAGGAGGTAGAAATCAAAATGATTATGGAGGTGAGAATAGACAAGGACCCTCAGACCGAAGAGCATGACTAACCGACTGTGACAAACTCTCTTCTGAGGACAAACAGACAGTACTGGACCAACAGAAAAGACTATCTGAAGTGTTGACAAGGCCTAATGAGACTTTGGACTTGACTATGTACAGCAGTGTGTTGTCTGCCCCTACAATATGGTTACTAGTGAATGGAAAAGAGGTTGAATTTCTTTGTGACACAGGAGCCACACGCACTACTGTTCGCAAAATCCCCAAAGGTGCTAAATTTACTGGAAGAACTATTAAGGTTCAAAATGCAGGAGGTGGAACAACAACTGAGAGCCTTTATGGCCCAATTACATTAACAGACTCCTCCACAGGCAAAGTATGTATTTCAGAAGTGGTTGTGGCACTCTCCTGCCCAGTAAATTTACTCGGGAGAGATGTATTATTCAAACTTGACATTACATTAGGCCCAAATTTAAAAAATAAAAGAAGGATGACTACACTGATTTAAAGGACTCTGATTTTACAGATGTGATGTTTATATGATTTTGCACTGCGGGATACATTTATAATGGTGTAACAACATCATATTTCAGAAATGTGATAGCAATGAGGAATGTGCTTCTCCTGATTCAGCGGTGGCCAAGCTGGGTCAGGGTGAACTACATTGCACTCCATAATTTACCAAGGAATGTATGAAATAGGGGCATTCCTTGTAAAACATTAAATCAAATTCTAATTGGGCAAAACGTCCGCCTTTCCTTTGACTGAAAGGGTGTGACACAATATTTCAAATTCAACCTATCTGTGTTCAACTGGACAAACTGATCTTATTTATCAATGCTGAAGCATATCAAAAATGCACAGATAGTTATTTTCTTTTTCTTTTTCTTAAGTAGAATTTGTAAACTATTTCAAGAGATGTCACAAAAAGAAGCTATAATTATTGAAATCTTATTTTTGAAGGAACTGGGCTACCTGCAAATTTTATTTAAAATTAAAATTGTTAGCACACTTCCTTTCAGTAAAATCAAACAAATACCCTGTAACTTTGCTGCATGTGGGTCTCCATGTATCAAAACAGGGGGTACCAAAGAAATTAATTAACAAATAATTAGCAATCCTCAGAAAAATAGATAATGCATAAAAAATTATCAATAAATGATTGATGAATTCAATTCAACTTTATGTACATAAGCGCTTCTCATTTCATTTTCTGTAGTACCCAGGATAAACATATGGCTACAGTTATAACTAAAATACATGCTGGGCAATACAGACCACTTTTTATTATTCATGGGATAATACAAATAAGAAGATCATGCCCATGCCCATCATGCCCATGCCATGGGCTGCACGGTGGCGCAGTGGTTTAGCACTATGGCAGCACAGTTTTACCCTCGGCCGGGGGACCGCGGGGATCATGAGATCGTGGGTTCGATCCCAGCCCCCGACCAACAGTGATCTGTGTGGAGTTTGCATGTTCTCCCCGTGTTGCGCGGGTTTACTCCGGGATTTCTCCGGTTTCCTCCCGCACACCAAAAAAAAACAAAACATGTAGGTTTAGGGCGCTCGCGCACGCAGCAACCAGCAGCCGGTGGCTTGTCACCAGACTGCAAACCAAGTCTACCTACGGGTACAAATAAGTAACAAAAAAAAAAAAAAAAAAAAAAAAATGCCCTCTATTATGTTGTGAAGGGGGTTTTGCAGCAGGACAACCATTCCATATTGTTACCAGCTAGACTATTGTCGTACACTATAACCTTGTTGTCACAGCCACACCTTAAGCTTGTACCAAATTCCTTGTGGTTATTTACTGATGGCTCATTTAAAAAAAAAAAAAAGGGGGGGCAACAGAGGAGCGAGCGGTGGTTCTCTCTCCCATCAGCAAGGGGGGGGGTGAACAGCAGCTCTCTCTCTCTACTTAGCAAGGGAAAAAGCGAGCGACAGGCTTGCTTAGTAAAAAATAGAAGTGTGCTTATGCTGTAACAATGTTGTCTGGGGTCCTGATTGTGTAAAAATTCCACAACCTGCATCACCTCCAACAGCTGAACTATTGGCTACTAACCTGAATGTAACTTATCTGTACAGACAGTAAATATGCTTATAACGCATGCCACCTGCATACTGTTACCTTGAATCTGCGGGGGTTTGTCACCTCCACAGGAAAACCAGTAAATATCGATAGCAATTATTGCAGCTACATAATGTTTTGATGCTACCACGTTATGTGGCAGTTATTCACTGCCCTGCCCACACTAATGGCACTGACTTGTTTAACTGCAGTAATCGCTCGGCTGATAACGCTGCTCACTGTACTGCTATTAATCTTTTAAGAACCATCTGTTTTATTAATGATGTTGATGTTTTAAAAGATTGTTAAAATAATATGGACCTTCCTCCTGTTTCATATGTAAATAATTAGATATACATTTGGCTTGCCTGACGAAAATTTGCTCTGCCACCCACATTATATAAATGAGCTGTTCTGGTGGCACATGGCCAATCATGTGCCAACAGGAGGGAAATCAATGAATGATGAGGATGTTGGAAAAACTGTCCTAATATTTTGAAAGAAGTAACAAAAACATGCCAAAAGTGCATCATTTGTTTATAAAATAATGCTCAAGGAGCAATGGAAAGCTACAATATTGCTTGGTGTTGATTAACACCTTCACAAAGTGGACAGAAATTTGTCCCACATCCTCAGCAAATGCCACATTTGTGTGTAAAACTCTAGTAAATTATGTTTTTCTGTTTTTGGGGTTCCAGAACTGATTTATGCAGATAATGAAACTCATTTTACAGCACAAACAGTTCAAGACTTAATCCAAGCTGTAAGATCAAATTTCATAGTATCTACCACCCACAAAGTACAGGTTTTGTAAAAAGAAAAATGGTACAATCAAACAAATGCGGGGAAAAAACTATACATGGAAAGGGTATTACTTGGCCAGAAGCCCCGAAATTAGTCAGACTAACCATTAACTCTATACTAGACCTAAAGACAGGATTGTCACCTTTTGAATGTGTTTTTCACTCACTCCTCATGTATTACCTGACCTCTCACCACTAACCACGCCTAACAAATACACAGATCTTGGTGAACATCTCAGGGAATGTTTTGATCCTGTCAGAAGCTCTCTCTCCTCCACAGAAAAAAGCGGATAACCCGTTGCAACTTGGAGGCTATGTAAAGAACCACCACCGACAACACTGGACACTCCCACTCCCACTGCAGTACGTATTGCTGAATGACCATCTTGGATTCACGTTAAAAGACTACGGGTGCCTGTAAGGGAACTAACTAACTTGTTTCCCTGAGTAAGTCCAGTTACAAAGGGGGCGTGTCCTTTTAAGGACAAGGCCGTCTCAACCCTGGTGAAGAAAGAGGCCCGGAGGGGTACTCTCTCAGGTGGAAGCATGGCACCAAAATTACTGATGACTCTGTGTTCTGTACTGCTTGTGACTGCGGGATGGTGGTCATTCTTCACTTTAGGACACCCTCAGGACATGGGTGGTGGTAACTCACAGGATGAAGGTGAAGCCAGACCTCGAGTTCGACTGCCAAGGGGACTCGTCAATCACACAACCCATCTTCATAATGAATGGTATAGAATGGCTATGAAAACGGCAGAATCATGCAATGTCACTAATTGTTTTGTATGCTCTCTTGTTCCTCATCATGCAGACCATAATCCTATCCTAACAGCTAAACCATCAAATCTGACTGAGACTCTATGTATTCTTGCATCCTATATGACTAACAATGAAACAATGTATAGGAAAATAACACCAAATTGTTCTGTTCACTATGATCTTGGAAAAGATTGGAGGTTACCATATAACTACTCAGATTTAACCAATCTGACTAACCTTAGGGCATTTTCTTTGGCTAGAAACCCACCTAAAGTTCCTATGTGTTTTGGTAGGCTATGTAGCAAAAATGCTAAGCTAAGTGCCCATGAACATTTAGGGGACACTAGCTGTGTAGACAAAATCCCTGTTCCATTAACTCTGAATGTGACAACAGGAATTCCACATAGACTTTTTGTCCAAAATCCAAAAAAAGCTAATGAAGCTGCAAACTGGAATATGACTGCTATTTCAGAAGTTGTTCCAGGTTGGACAACACCATACACTAACCTTAGCCTTTGGCTTCCAGGGAAACAGGGGTATGGCTGCCCAAAAGACCATGTTTGGGTATGTGGCAACAATGTGTACCTATGGCTCCCTGGAAACTGGTGTGGATCTTGTTATTTGGCAAGAATAACTCCTGCTTCACATATATTTACCACTAACATAACTGCTCCAAGCAGGAAGTCACGTCTCCGAACAAAAAGATCTTCAGAGTCTAACAAATCGCCTCCTTTAATAAGTGATCTTCGAGGTATTTTCATGACTGCATTTCCAATGTATGGAGTTGCTTACTTAAGCCACAAAATGAATGATGTGTTTTGGGCACTAGAAAATCTTACTGAGGTAGTTACTGATGTTGCTCTTTTCATCAAAAATGATCCAGAAAAAGCAGCCATGAAAGCTATGATAACACAGCATCGCATTGCTCTTGATTTGTTGCTTGCTGAGAAGGGAGGTGTGTGTGCTATTATTGGAGAACACTGTTGTACCTTTATCCCTGATTCTTCTAATAATATCACCACAATAATTGACAGATTGAGAGGACTGCACCAACATTTAGATAGCCTAAAGGATGTACCCCAAAAATGGAATCTATCTTCTTGGTTCATTTCTGGCCAATGGTGGCAAATTCTTTTGAAATGGTTAACCCCAGTAATAGTTGTATTGATTCTATTTTGTGTATTATTCATGTGTGTTATTCCCTGCATAAGGTCCATGATGAGTAGAGCTCTTGCTCAACACACTTATATGCTACAATCTGTTATGCTCCAATGGGAAGTTCCTGTGCAATATACTAACTTGAGACAACAAGGTAATGGTGATTGTGATGACAGAACCACTGTTTAGATTTGGAAGTGATGCTCAATGAATGTCAATGTAGAAAATCGTGAGAAGATACATTGTACTGATGATTGCATGTGATTTAAATTGATAAAAATGATAAACAGGAGGGAATGTCAGAAAAAATTATGTGTATGCATATTATCATTTTTATATAATCCAATCTAGTATATATATATATGTATGTAACTGTCTGCTGAAAAATACTAAAACTGTCTGTGTATTAGAAGTTTTGTACATGATGCATGAAGATTGAAGTTGTTTTTTCTTATTTTAATTATGTTGAAATTCCAATTCTCCTTTCATGGTAGATTTGTCTTAAGGCACACGATGACCTGGGCTGCACAGTATGACCTGCCCTAAGAAACTGTTACTCCTTAGAGCACAAGGTGGACTCTGATAAAGTGAAACTGTTCCTTTTTCTTTGATGTCAGCATATTTCATCATGATTGTATAAGGGAGTATATGATAGATGTTTCTGTTTGATCATGCAAACTGCTGTGTATAAATTGTCTGAACTCTGATGATTGTCTTTAGTACTGATCTCCTGTAACCAGGATTTGTGCTCCTTGCATTGCAAGTAAACAAAAGCTCATGAGAAATAGAATTTTGTGTCTTGAATCTTTATTGAGGTAACGAACTAATATACGATCACTTTTATGAGTTTCTAGATTCCTGACACCTTCTTTACATGTTTCGACTGTTCACTGCAGCCTTCGTCAGAAGTGTTAGCTGATTGCTGCGAGGTGTCATTTTATCAGCTGACTTTCATAGGCAGGGCCAGATCAGCAGACCTGTCAGATCCACCGAGCCGGCCCCGCTTTCCACCGTCCGATGGTCTCTGGAGAATGTAGTCCCAGGTGTGGGAAAGCATAAAGGCCCCCTCATCCCGGTTCATGCTATCTTTTCCCTGATTCCTGATTTCTATGGCCTCCTTGATCCTCCTTGATGGCCTTTATGCTTTCCCACACCTGGGACTACATTCTCCAGAGACCATCGGACGGCGGAAAGCGGGGCCAGCTTAGTGGATCTGACAGGTCTGCTGGGCTGGCCCCACCTATGAAAGTCAGCTGATACAGTGACACCTCACAGCAATCAGCTGACACTTCTGATGAAGGCTGCAGTGAACAGTCGAAACATGTAAAGAAGGTAAAAACATCTTCTTTCTATTTTTTCTTTAATAAGAACAAAAGGTAAATAATTAAAAGAAGACAAAATGAACCTACTCGAGCTGGCATGTGTAACAACTCAAAAAGGCCAAAAGGAGTTATTACCGCTGTTTTGGGAACATCCTCTGCGTGCACTGGGAACTGGTGGTAACCGCGGACCAGATCCACTTTCAAAAAAACACGCGTCCTGGCCAGATGCACGGAAAAATCCTGGATGTGTGGGATGGGATACCAATTGTGTTGCGTGGCGTTGCTCAAGCGCCAGAAATCGCCGCACGGTCGCCATGACCCATCAGCCTTGGGCACCATGTGTAGCAGGGATGCCCACGGGCTGTTGGAGCGCTTAATGATGCCCAATTGTCTAAGTTAGCGAACTCCTCGCGCGTGCTGGCCAGCTTAACCACGTCCAGGCACCAAGGGCGCGCGAACACCAGCGGACCTTTTGTGGTTATGAAATGTTCGACCCCATGTTTGGTTACTGTAGCCGAAAAAGTTGGGACCATGAGTGCAGGGAACTGTGAAAGTAAATGCTGGTACTTACCCCCTGGAGCTATAATGTTAGCCAGTGTTGTTGGGCCAACTCCACGAGCTGTGCAGGGCACGGAGGAAAAAGAGACAGCATCCACTAAACGTCTGTTGGCAACATCGACTAACAACCCATAAGCACATAAAAAATCTGTGCCTAAAATGGGGACAGAACATGCAGCTACCACAAAATCCCATTGGTAATTGTGTCCGTGTAAGCGTACCATCAGTGTCCGTTCACCAAACATCCTGATGTTGGATCCATTGGCGGCCATGAGCTCGGGACCGCTGCCTCCTGCCGACCTGTCTGTGCTGACCGGCAGGATGAGGCTCTTCTGGGAGCCGGAATTCACCAAGAAACGTCTCCCAGAATGTGTGTCTGTGATGAAAAGCAGCTTGTTCCTGTCACCAGCGGTCACAGCTGCTACTGACTGCTGGCCGTGCCGTTTCCTGGCTTCTTGAATTGGCACGGCAGCAGACAGCGTTGGGCATTCGAATGTGAACGTAGCAGTGTTTGCCCCACCCTCCTAAACCCCACTGTGGTGCTCTTGAACAAGGCCCTTAACCCCCACTGCTCCAATGGAGCTGCTCAGTGGCCACAGGTCAATCTGTGGTTGTACTGGGTAGTTTCCAGGTGTAACTGTGTGAATGTGCACAGAGCATCCTTGAAAAAGAGAGGTTGCCTCTCAATGGAACTACCCTGTATAAATAAAGGTTAAATTAAAAAAAAAGCTCCTTTTGGCTTTGTTGGAATGAGATAAAATGTCTTAAATTTACAAGAAAAAACGTACAGTATATTGAGAAAAGCTGCAAGCACTGGGGAAATCTGAAAATGTATTTAGCTACATTTTTCTAATATGGCTCTTTAAATAGTAAGTGCTATGAGAAGCTGCTTTTCTGCTGACCACAGCAGAAGATGCTGCTCAAAGTGGAAATACACTATCATGTTTGTATGTTACTAGTCAGAAGTCTGGCTGCATTTTGAACCATCTGCAACATGTATTAAGTAGCATTCCTATAAAGTTACAATATTCCAATCGAGAAGAAATTAATATGTTAGTGACCTTTTTCAGGAAAGAAGGGCTTTGATGTGTCCCACCCGTGGGACGTTTTACATTGGCTGGACACTGGCTGGAATGGTAAGAGTTTAAGCTGAGAGATCTGTGAGTCAAATTTTAGCAGAAGAGTCATACCATTTTTTTTACACTGGACTTGCAAAAATGTGACAATGAAATTAAATGAGATGAAGAATGAGCAGATGGAGTCCAGGAAGAAGTGATGGACAGAATCTGAATCTTCTTCTCAATCTGGTTGATAGAATTAGAGCTAAAAGTGATTATATTTTAGTAATAAACCTTCTCTCTTTTGATAAAAAGAGAGAATGATTTTGAAGACTCAAATGAATATTTACCCTATTGAGAATCTACCCTTATTTGTGTTACGACTGTAGTACTTATTTTGCCTTTGTGGTAAGTTAGCTGATAAAAGCCTGCATGAAACCCATACTTTGGCCTTTGTCCCTTTGTTTTTGGCTCTATCTAGAACTTTGCATAAGTGCCCATATGACAAACTCACCTGACCGTTCTTCGTGTCCAGAAAATGTGTCAGCCTCTTGAGTGACATCAGTGAGTACCTTGTGACTGTGTGTTTGAGACAGATTTGCATCCATGGATACCTCTGTGAGCAATTACTAGCCTCCTATCAAGAGAAATAGCTGTTAACTCCTGGGGGGGGGGTTAATGTCTGAGAGAGAACGAAGTATTAAAATAGGGTTGTTTATTAAGGAACTGACATACTGAATAAAACATACAATTTCACAAGACTTTTTTTTGTACATGACATACTGCATTATCATGAGGAGAGGACATACATTTCTATAAAATCTTCTGACATTCAGCGGTCTTCGGTTCAAAAAAAAAAATCATGATTGTATTTTACCATCCCATCAATCTTTATTTCACACTAATTGTTTCATAATCCAGCTGGAAAGGTTGTTATTAAAATCACACTGTTCCATAGCTCACCATGTACAGTAATAAATCCTACCCTCAATTCTCTCTGGTCATGAGGTAACAAACTTGATCCATTCAAAGTCAACAGGAACCGTTGGATTGTCACTCGGAGAGAGAAGAGGTATTGGTGGACGCTTGAATAGACACCAGAGCAAAGTCCTACGTTCAAGTGAATGCTAGCATTTGCTGAGATAATAGAGAGACCGCATTTGGCCGACATCGACAGGAGGTTGGTGGTTGTGGAGGCTGTATGATAATGATCCATAAAATAATGAGTGTGCATTAGCCTCGACCACATGTGGCCTAGCAGCAGACCACTCTCAGCTCATTGCGCCTGTTTCACCCGACAGTCTGGTGTTGTGATACCAAGGAAGTGTTGTTGTTTTATTTATTTATTGTTCCAGCTCAATGTGTGCACACAGTCTCATTTGGTGTGGTGCTCTCACACCTGAAAGCCACTCTGTTGGATGTGGTGAAGCTGCAGGCGAAGAGACTGTATGCTGCTTATGATTCTCCTCTGGTGGCCGATCAGACAGACTCCAATACGCCTGATGTCGCTGTGGAGCAGAGAGATTTATGCACATTATGATGAGTTGTTTTCAAACAGGAGCAGCCATGCAGGTACATCAAGAGAAACATGCAATAAAGCTCACTGATGGCAAAAATTATTTGGCACAGATCCGACCAAGCGCCTTCGTCCACAAATGGATGTAGGCCGGTGACCTTTGACACAATGGACCAATATCAGCATAGATCTTTTTAAAAAAATCTGGGAAAGCTTTAGGGGGTTCCTTTGTAGTAATCTGGCGCTGATCTGTTTTGAAACTTATGACCTCAGGGCAAGTCAAAATGACAGCAGAAAAAAAATACAAAAACACGACTATAACATTGATTTAAACATTGGGAGTCAGATCCATTCTAGAGTCAGCCGCTATTTGGGATGTTTACGTCACTTTAATCTGGACCAACCTCATCTGGGGGGAAAAACTTTGACTAAAGAAAAAAAAAACAGATTTAGCAGGAAGTAATATGCAGGGTTTGTACTGGTAGCATTTCTGCGTGGCGGTCCACCACATCAGAATCTCAGCCACCACGCCAACATAAAGAAAATAAATAAATAAATAAATGACGCTACACAAGTGTGCGCGAGAAAAACGCATGCGTTGAAGTTGAGAAGTGCGCCACCCGTGTGGCCATTCCAGTTGGCAAGCAGACCTGTCTATCTGGCATCACTGTCCGAGAGACAAACCTGATTCCGCGTCAGAGCGAAGCATGATCTTATTAAATTACTTTATATGAGGAAAAAAAGTGGAAGAGGTATGTAAGCAGTGGATGCATTTATCCTTGCCCAATAAACTGTTAGATAAGAATGTCACAGATTTCTGGAAGGAGCTTATATGTATTAGTAATTGTAAAACATCTTTACCCTGTACTGTGGAAGGCATTTCAGGTATAGATAATATTGTTGACTTATGGTGACAGCATTTTTATTTATTAATTCCATTAATAATGAAATTTATAAAGTAGGAAAAGTAGAGAGGGATGATTCGCCCCTGATTGACACTTATGCGGTGACCAAAGCCATGAAAGAGCTGTCAGATAACAAAGCGAGCAGCTTAGACTGTATTTCTGCTGAGCATCTTAAATATGCGAGCTCAAGAATCACTCCTTTTTCTTGCTATCTGTCTCACCAGCTTCATGATTCATGGGATGTTACCAGAATCACTGTTGTCTGTTGTGTTGGTACCAGTCATTAAAGATAAAGCTGGCAAGCTGTGTAGCCTAGATAATTATAGGCCCATAGCTATAGCCAACATAATATTTAAAGTTCTGGAAATAATACTGTTTGAAAAATTAAATATATTCATTAAATCTACTGATCATCAATTTGGATTTAAACCCCAGCATGGAACAGATCTGTACATATGCATTAAAAGAAACTAAGTAAATATAGAAGTCAAAATTCATCAGTGTTCTTGTGTTTTATTGATGCCTCCAAGTCATTTGATCGAGTTAACCACAGAAAATTGTTTAATAAAATGAATGATGGGGGGTTCTGAAACATTTAGTATGTACTGTATCTTGATTTACTGGTACGCACATCAGAAGATGCAGGTGAAATGGGGTAAGAGTTATTCATCCCCGTTTGGTATGAGCAGTGGTGTTAGACAGGGTAGTATATTGTCCCCTGTCCTGTTTAATCTTTATATGTATGATCTGTCAAAGCAACTGAATGCCTGTAATACTGGGTGTTTGATTGGGAATAAGTTAGTCTATGCAATAAGTTTAGTTTATGTTTTAGCATTTTATGTATGCTGACAATCTTGTCGTCCTCAGCCCAAGTAGTGCTGGTCTTCAGGAGCTATTAAGAGTGTGTACTGCTTGTGGGGATGAAAATGACATAAAATATAACACAAATAATAGTATTGCACTGATTTGTAGCACAAGAGAGGACAAGATATGAAATTTCCTGCTTTTGATTTGGCAGGCAGGGAACTAAATGTCAGTGATAAAGTCAAATATCTGGGACATTTTATTAATGATAAAATGACTGATGATGATGATATCCTCAGACAGCGTTGCAAGATCTATACTCAAGCAAATGGCCTTACACGTAAGTTTAGCTTTTGTTCAGATGAAGTGAAGTTAGCTCTTTTTAAAACTTACTGTACACCTTGTGATGTATTAAATATGATCTATTTCATATTGTTGTGTGTTATGGGTGGCGGCTCCACCTTTCTGGTTCCGCCGCCACCCTGGGTATAAAAGGCTGATGCGGAAGAAGCACAGTCTCTTTACGACCAGACCTCTGCCTAGACGGGAGCGCCTTTGACACACTTTGAGTGCATCAATAAAGTTATGTTCTTCTGCACCTCCAGCCTCGTTATTGAAGTACTGGTTATGGACATAACATTTGGCGACGAGGATTAAAGTATGGATAAGGGAGTTTCTAGTATTCTGCCATTTATGGAGCTCCCGGGCGAGCCGCTGGTTCCCTGGGCGAGGTGGTTTACAGCATTCCAGAATTATTTGGTGGCTTTGAACCTCGGCGAATTGGAGAAACTACGTGCACGAGTGATATTGGTCCATAATCTCGGCATGGAGGGACAACGCATTCTCAGCACATTGGGTGAGAGTGATAGTTTTGAAGACGTGGTTGTGCTAATTTCACGCTCCGGTAAATGTCATAGTCCGAAGGATTCAGTTTCGGCAACACCGCCAGTGGACTGGAGAGTCGGTGCAGTGATACGTTGCAGACCTGCATCAGCTGGCTGGGGAATACCAATTCGGGGCTTTGGAAGAAGAAATGGTCCGCGATCAGTTGGCGGAGCACACGTTATGTTCTGCGGCATGGTCAAGGCTCCTCACACACTCCGGTGAACTGACAGTCGAGATAGCTCAACAGTTTGAAGCAATGGATAAACTATCTAAGGACATCGGTGAGAGAACTACGTTGAGGCAAGCTGAATCACAGTCAGCGGTGCAGGCTGTGGACCCGGGTAGCGATGATAGCGCAGAAGACACAGAAGAATACACTACCGCTATTAAAATAAGGTCCGCCCCGGTGTTGCCCAGATGCATGGACTGCGGGTCCACCAAGTACCAATACAAGGCAAGAGAGTGTCCGGCAAGGGGCAAATGCTGTGGCAAGTGTGGACTCCTACATCATTTCACCAGGGCTTGTAAAAAATTTGAGCGAGGGGAACGGTGATGCAAAGTGGATTCCCCACCACGACTCCTACGGTTATTCACACCATCTCCCCAAGCGCAGATGGGCGGATTTACTGTGACATGATGCTGGATGGTGTGGAAGTGCCGTTGTTGGTGGACACGGGCGCAGTGGTTTCTGTGTTGAACTGGCCTACTGTGAGGAGTTTGTTCCCGTATTACCGAGTGAGAGGACTGTCAACGCCATACTGTGGCTATGGAGGTAATAGGCTGGCCATCGTGGGTTAACTGGAGTTGACGGTGAGATACAAGTCGGCAGTGATGTCCAACATCCAACTTGTGGTGACCGTCAGCGGGACGAATGTGATGGGCTGCGACATGTTCTATGGCCTGGGCTTCACGATCACCAGTGGCGTCGGAGAGGAGCGGCGGGCTGTGGTTTGTGGGACTGACCGGTTCTGAGTGTGGTGGACGATGCGGTATGGGACAAAGATTGGCCTAGTGTTCTGGGAGATAGACAGGACCAATTCCATCCAGGGCCATCGCGGAAGGGTTCTGGTGCCAGGGCCCAAGTTACCCTGGATGTGGGAACTGGGTGGCACGGTGGAATGCCCATGACGGCGGATGGAGCCAGGAGGATAGCTTCCTCTGCTTCTGGAGTTCAGCCTGGAGATACCGAGAAGCAAGGGGCTGTGACAGCTTCGCCGGCATTTAAAATGAAAGAGGACGGGGAAGAACTGGCTGGCATGGTGGACAGACGTGCCACACAGCAAGACTGGAGGCCGAGTCAGGCTTCGCATGGGGTCGGTGGAGTGGTTCGACCCAGAGAGGAAGCCCAGTATAGAAGTCGTGGACGTTTGAAGCCGAGTCTAGCTCTCCTGCGGGTCGCTGACGTGGTTCGACGAAGGCTTCTCCATCAGGACTGTATGGTAGCAAGGGGGCGATGGGTTGAACTGCACATTATGTTGTGAATTGCCTAGGCTGATGTTTAAAGTATATATTACTGTGTGGTTTGCCCGGGTTCTGGGGTGGTTTTGTTGGGTGTGCCACTAGCAATGTTTGAACGTAAATATTGACTGGTTCATTGATGAATGGGAGTTTGCCTGTATCTATAAAAGTTCATTGTCATGAACCAAGCCGGTGTTTCCTGTAGGCTTGGTTCTGACTGCTCTCTGTGGCTTGGGCATCAGGTAATTTATGTATTGTGTTATCTTTTGAGTTCTTGTTGTGTTTAAGTCTGTGCTCTGTTTCTTTTCCGTGCCTGTAGTCACCGCTCTGGCCGGCAACTGTTAGGCAGCCTCTTTGACCCACTTTTGTGTGGACGTTGTCTAACATTCGCTGGTCCGACCACGCCCCCTCTCTCTCCTGACAGCCAGCTGATTTCACTCCTGTCACTGATTTTCCCCCGCCTTGCCCAGGTGCACCCAATCTGTTGTCCAGCAGTGCTTGTACTTAGGCAGCCCTTGCCAGTCAAGCATTGCTGGACCATTGAGCTGTACTTGCGGACGTTAATCGCTGTATGTGCCTCGTTATCTTCATCAAAGTTACGGATTAGCCACTTCCTCGTCTAGCCATGGATTCTCGGCGTCCTCTGAGCGATGTCGGCTCTGGGACGCCATTGTGGTTAATCCGTTTCTCCACCTGTGTTCGCTGGGCGATGCCGGCCCCCGAAGGCCAACTGTGTGTTTTTGTAAATCTTCACCTTTTTGGAACACTCTTGTCTTTACATTAATAAATGTGTTGTGGTGTACCCAGCGCGTAAATCCATCCTTTCCTTTTCCTCCTCCGTGCGCTGCGTAAAAGCACACAAGGAGGTTCATAACAGAATGGTCCAGCCAGCAAAAAGGATTTAGCGGGTACATCCTCACATGACTTTTTCCCTTTTTATTAATTCTTCCTCACCCACCTGTTTTTGCCTGACCATGCCTTTGACACGTCGCTCCCACGCCAGCCGGAGGAGATTAGCGGCGAGGCAACCCATGGTGGAGGAGGTGTGGGCAGCGGCTGATACCCAAGCCTTCATGGACGAGGCCCACGAAGCCCCTGGACCCAAGGCGAAGTGGAGCAGCCTGGATGCAGCTGAGGTGATCCTAGAAGTGCATCCGGGACTCTAGAATTACCCTCAGTATGAAGACCTGATCACCACGGTCTACACGCTCCAGTGCATGTTTCCTGGTGTGGGGAGAGTGGCGTTCCTCCTGGAAACCAAGCGGGGACACGCTCCACAGCCTGCAGCCGTTCTCTCACCTGCTTTGCCATCAGTGTCGGCCGCCCAGAGGCAACGTCATCCCGTGAAGAGACACCAGGAGAGGCCCTCCTTGCCTTTGGCAGCCATCATCTCCCGTACAGCTGTTGTGAGGCCTGCTAGGGTCACCCCCGGAACACCCATCTCCATAGCCATGGAGACGCCTCCTCCACAGATCTTAGAAAAGAGCCAGATCACCGCAGACACGGAGAGGAATGACTGTTCGCTCACTGCAGCTGCCAACATCGAACACCGGGGTGACAGGCAAGTGTTTTTTCATTTTACTCCATCAAATTATGATGAACCTTGTCTGTCTCCCAAGGGAGAGGCCCAGTCTTTGCAGTCCGCTGGGCTCTCTTCTCCAGCTGCAGGTGCTTATTCTTTTCCTGTTCTCTCCGTGTCTCCTCCTAGTTTTCCTGAGCTCCCGTTGAACCAAGGGCAGAGCCATCAGACGATGGAGGAGTTGGGGTCTTCGGAGGATTCTGCCCCGAAGTCAGCATGGAGAGGTTCCCCTGCAGCCATGCCGGAGGAATCCCCTGCTATGGAGGCTTCTGCAGTGGAGTGGGAGCCAGAGATAGACCTCCTCGAGGCCGGACCCGGGATGTCATCGTCAAGTTCAACGGAGTCCTGGACGGTGGTGGAGCTCCAGCTCAGGCAAGTTCCCTCTCTTATATTTCTCATGTCAGTATTGGAGAGATCTTGCCTGGCTCTAGGTGATGGGAGTCAGGTGCAGCCCTTGGCTACATCTGAACTCACTTCGCCGGGCTCCGCCGCTGCCGGTGACCCTAAACACCTTTTTTCTTCCGTCTCTGAGCCTTCGTCTAGGGTCGCCGGAGAGGGTGCGCTGTCGCCAGAGGTCGTCATGGGTCCGGTCCAACCAACGGAGGATGCTACTACTCCAGCTCCTCCTGCCAGGGTCGTCAGGGCTTCTCCAATCAACCGTGTCCTCAGCTTGGTGCTCCTGCAGGTTGGCCCACTCACTGTGGGTGCAGCACTGGCCCGGTCAGGGTTTGCCACGGGTGCTGCACCCGTGATTATGTGATTATGTGTGGGTATTTTAGGAACACGGCAACTTCAGCTGTTGCCGTGCCCTACTACTTTCTTCTTGCCGTTTCCTGCCATGACCTACTTTCATGGTTTAGGTTCTGCTGTTGAGGTAAGTTGGTGTGCTCCGTCTTGGTGCCTTTTTCCTCTGTTTTTTCTCAGCCGTCGAGCCCATTGCTCTCGGGTCCTCTGGCTGAGCTTTTTGTATTGCTCAGGCGGTCCCTTTTTTTGGCACCACTGACATTGAGCCCAACTTTCCTCCAGCATTGGTTATTTCCCATTTCCATGTATTCATATTGTATGTATCGTCGCTGCTCGCCAGTTCGCTTGTTGGGGCACGTTGTTTACATGCCATATTTTCTCTGTGCTCACCAGTCTTGCATGTTGGAGCACTTTAAATTTATTCTTTATTTTCCCTTCATACTCACCAGTTAGTTTGGGAGTGTTTTGTGTTTATTTTTTCATTTTGGTTCACCAGTTAGTTTGGGAGTTTATAAATCTTCACCTTTTTGGAACAGTCTTGTCTTTTTGTTAATAAATGTGTTGTGGTGTACCCAGCACATAAATCCATCCTTTCCTTCTCTTCCTCCATGCGCTGCATAAAAGCGCACGAGGAGGTTCATAACATTCATGGGATTATTTTCAGTTATATTAGGAACACGGCAGTTTTTTGTTATTTTTTCATCGACTGTATATATATATATATATATATATATATATATATATATATATATGGCGTAACCCCCACAACAGACTGGGACAGGCAAAGCGCTCAACTAGAGCAACTAACAGAACAGTGAAATGTGTGTATTAATGTCAACAGGCAGCCCCGCTTCTTCTGGATTTTTCCGGCTCAGTACTGTGATGTTAATGTGCCATTCATGCATTGTGTTCATGCTTCCTGCCCTTACTGTGTCTATACACTGATAACAATATGTAGATGTGCCTTGTAACCTCTTTTGTCCTGCAGTTCCGGAGCTGAGGCGAATTACGGCCAGCAATCTCCTTATTGTTATGTGTGTCTCTCAAATGCAAATGCCCATACCTACTGCTGTGAATGCCTTTCATGTATTGTCTGTAGTTGGGTATATAAGCTGCATCACTCTGTAACTCACACTCTCACTTTGACGACTGCTCATCTGCACACTTTGCTGGAGAGCCTCCGGGCTCGCCCATGGGGCGAGCTCCGTGACGGCGGTATGATAATAAACCTATTTAAAACCTCACTTCGCTGCCTTATTTCATGCCGCTGCATATATATATATATAGATGAAGACGGCAGAATAATCCGTCTAGCCGTGTGGAGGTGGGACAGTAGTCCACGTGTCCCCCTCTAGTTTTAGTTGTTTTATGTGCATGGACAGGCCTAAATGCTCTGTTCATTGTTAGTGTGTGATTCGTGTTGCAAATTTGGGAGGGCCTAATTGGTGTGTTTTGGACTTTTCTACGGGGAGTGGGGTGGTGATGTATTAAATATGATCTATTTCATATTGTTGTGTGTTATGGGTGGTGGCTCCACCTTTCCAATTCCGCCGCCACCCTAGGTATAAAAGGCTGATGTGGAAGAGGCACGGTCTCTTTACGACCAGACCTCTGCCTAGACGAGAGCGCCTTTGACACACTGTGAGTGCATCAATAAAGTTACGTTCTACTGCACCTCTGACCTTGTTATTGAAGTACTGGTTATGGACATAACACACCTCCATACACTGCTCATTTATGGACAAATTACAGGAAACAAAGCATGCAGAGGTTGCAAGTTGCATACAATGATGCCTTAAGAATTTTACTTAAAAAGCTTCAATGTTGTAGTGCTTCTGAGTTATTTGTGTCATCATGTGTTAATACACTTTAAGCTGTAATCAGGAACCATATGTATAAATTCATTTGTCAGCTTGATGCATCTGAAAATGAAATCATCCAGGTCATGTCTAACATCAGGCTCAGTTCTGTCTGCTGTCAGTCTCAGTTTAGAAGGCACTGGTTCAGTTGTCTTTTTAAGTCTTTTTAAAGTTTGTACTCTATTTGTATTTGTATTTTTTTAATTGTTTTGTCTTTTTATTATGCTGGACTACGAGTCTGGGATAAAGCTTAATTGATTATCCTGGTTTTAACCCACTGGTAACTGGAACAACAATGAGTCGCTTAGCAAATGTGTGGTCAGGCTTCATATTGTCATGAACGCGCCCATGAACGGGTGCAAAATGGGACACCACACACATGCTGTAGGTTTCTGCATATTTATTAACATAAAGGACAACACAAAAACTCCCAAACTAACTGGTGAACCAAAATGAAAAAATAAACACAAAACACTCCCAAACTAACTGGTGAGTATGAAGGGAAAATAAAGAATAAATTTAAAGTGCTCCAACATGCAAGACTGGTGAGCACAGAGAAAATATGGCATGTAAACAACGTGCCCCAACAAGCGAACTGGCGAGCAGCGACGATACATACAATATGAATACATGGAAATGGGAAATAACCAATGCTGGAGGAAAGTTGGGCTCAATGTCAGTGGTGCCAAAAAAAGGGACCGCCTGAGCAATACAAAAAGCTCAGCCAGAGGACCCGAGAGCAATGGGCTCGACGGCTGAGAAAAAACAGAGGAAAAAGGCACCAAGACGGAGCACACCAACTTACCTCAACAGCAGAACCTAAACCATGAAAGTAGGTCATGGCAGGAAACGGCAAGAAGAAAGTAGTAGGGCACGGCAACAGCTGAAGTTGCCGTGTTCCTAAAATACCCACACATAATCACAGACAGGTGTAACTCATGAGTAATCAGTAGGCAGCAGCTGTACAGCCCCGAAGGAAGGAACAGCTGGTAGCTGCACAGCGCTGTCAAAATAAACAAAACCAGAAACAGAAAATACAGAAGTAACAAGGCTCAAAAACATCATAATAAACTAAGAAATAACAGAAAATAAACAGCCAAATGTTCACTGGACAGACAGACTGGGCACGGCTCTAACCCGTGCCCCAGGAGCATGACACATATGCAGGCTGACTGAGGGAAAGGCAAGGGTGACTGATGAATTGCTGAGGATTTACTTCACCACTACAATATTGTCTAATTTATGTTCATTATTATGTACCTGGTAAGTTAAAATGACTGAAAATCACAAAGTCAGTGACTAATTCGTCAACATCCTCCAGCCTTCACACAAACTCCAAACTAAACCTGTCAACATTTGGATTTCAAAACAAGGGAGGTTTTTCCTGTTGGTGAGGAGAGTTCTAAAAAAAACTGTAAATATATAGAAATATTATAACAGAAATAACTGCATCTTTGGTCATTTTAGTTAATTTCTTTCTTTAAATATAATTTTATTAATAATTATATTTCTTTGAAATCAAAGTTAAAATTTTTGTTCTCTTCTGGCTCTGTAAAATTATGGTCAAAAGTTTAAATTATATGAGGAAAAAAAGTAAAAAAAATTTACCACAATCTGTTTAAATAAAAAAAAAAACCACAGTAATTTTATTAAAAAATAGACAAAAATTAGACATCAAATAATCCACAAATTTATAATAAAGTCTCAAATATACAAGAAAAGTCAATTTTACAAGAGGAAATTACAAATTTGAGGAAAATGGTTGCAAATTTAGATAAATTTTCAGAGAAAAGTAGAAAATTATAAGAAAATTGTTATAATTTTGGAGAAAAACCTCAAACTTTCAAGACTGAAGTCATTACTCAAGTTTTTATTTAAGTGGGTGCTTTTTGTACCCTTAACTCAAATTTTTGGGTGTTTACTTTTAATTATTAAGTTCATAAGATAACACTGCTTTTACATGAGTAGAATTTCTGTCTACTCTACCCACCTCTGTTAATATAATTTAAGTATGCATGAGTGAATTACTATTATAAATGTTTTTTTCCCTTCTCTTTCCTACTCTCTCAATGGAAAAAAGAAACACTATAATAAAAATACAAAAAATGTACTGTACATATTTGTGTCATTTATGTAAGTCATAACAAAGAAAATCCTGCAGGACAAAACGTGATACTTGATACTTTCTAACCTGTTTGTATACCACCATAGACAGAGTGAGAACCTGAATAAGACAGGGCTCAGAGAGGGAAAGATGAGACAGAAGAGAGGAGCCAAGGAGAGGAACGTGTTCAGGCAGAGAAAGGAGAGAAAGATGACACCAGTAAAAAGTCCAAACACAGGACGTCTGGCCCAATATTCCAAGATTCAAGCCTTGGTTGTACAATACTTCAAGTGTTAAGTTCCATATGCAAAGTTACTGTGCAAAATTTTAAAAAGAAATAAATAGTATAAAATTAACATATTTCAGTTACAATAGTGTCATGTGTTTTCTGACGCCCCCCCTTCCCCCTGAAAAATATGTTGCCACTGCACCAAGGTCTTTAAGCCAGAGGAAACACTGACATGTATTAATTTATGAACATGTGCAGAAAGCTTTTGAAACTTGAGTGACAGATTAGGGTTTGTGCTGATAATTAAAATAAACCTAAAATTCATATTCACACTATACACACATTTATTTATTTTTTTTTTAGAAAAAACTGTAGTTCCATTCTCTTCTTACTCTATACTCATGGTTGAAATGGAATCCAGTGTTGTGTATCCTGCAGCAAGGAAGTTGTTCTTATATTGGCTCATTTTGATGGAGTCGAGCCAATCACCGATGGAGATAAAAAGAGGGTAATCTGGCATTTCCTCAGGGGAGTCTGGGAAACTGAGATGACAAACAGAAAGGGAAATAATACAGTAATAAGTTTGAATACCACTAAAATGAAAACTAATGAAATACAGTTTAATAAATGGACTGCATTTAATCAAAATGTTTTTCAAATGTGCAAGAGTTTTCAAATTATTTTTCTAACTTTTCTCATAAATTTGATTTTTATTTTATTGTTATTTAATTTTTTGTTAAAGCCACAGGGAGTCACAACTTATGGGCAAAAGAGCTTATGTGGCTCCAGAATCACAGGTTGCTGACCACTGGTTTAAGCACATAAGCTTTAGTCAGCAGTCAGTAACCTCTGCTAGGTAGTCATTCTATATAATTTGTTGGTACTGTTGTTGTTCTTCTTCTTTTGGCTGCTCCCTTTAAGCCCGATTCATGCTGGCATAAATGCGTTAGTGTGCTCGCTTGCACACTGGATGCATTTGTGTGCAAACCCTACGCAGAGGGTGAACACTGACTGAGCGTAGCCCCCCAAAAAGTGACCGCACATACAAGTACACTAGTGGTCACAGTGAACTGCACATGCATCAGGAACTCCCGCTAGGGGAAAGTGCTGAGCAATCTGCCAAAACTGGGAGACAAATATGCTCATTTTTTTGCCTGTCTGTTTTCTTCCTCTGCTGCTAACAATAATAACAGCAAAAGCTCCCGTTCATCTTGATCATCATTGTATTCACGCACCTCCATCACCTCCACAATTTCCTGAATGTTTGCCACCGTACTCTTCTTTTGTGTTTGAACTGTGGCATGTCCAAATCAGCTTGGTGGCTCTTGGCTGCCACTGACAGTACAGGCATGTGGACTGCAAATTATATTCAATGTGCATGCGTGAAACGTGGCTGCTGAGCGGCAGCTGTAGTGCCTCAAAAACTACCCTGAACAGTGCTGTGTCCACAAGTGCAGTCTACAGAATGCATGTTTTCCCTTGCAGGGACTCTGAACAGACCTTTAGGGGTCACCACAGCAGATCATCTCACCCTATCCCTTGCATCTTCCTCTGTAACACCAACTCTCTCAATGTCCTCTTTCACTGCATCCATGAATCTTCTCTGTGGTCTTCCTCTTTTTCTCCTGCCTGGCATCTCCATCTTCAACATCCTTTGTCCAATATATCCACTATCCCTCCTCTGCACTTGTCTAAACCATCTTAGCCTTGCCTCTCTTTGTCTCCAAACCACTCAACCGAAGCTGTCCTCTTTTCTAATCCTGTCTCTCCTAGTCACACCCAATGAGAATCTTAGCATCTTCAACTCTGCATCCTCCAGTTTTGCCACCTGTCTTTTTGTCAGTGCCACTGTCTCCAAATCATAGATCACAGAAGGTCTCACTACTGTCTTGTAAATCTTTCCTTTTACGCCAGCTGTTATCCTTCTGTCACACAAAACCCCTGATACCTGTCTCCACCCACTGGACCCTGCCTGAACTCTCTTCTTCACCCCCCTTGTGTACTGCCCATTTTGTTGGATGGTTTATCCCAGATCCGTTCGCTACCTCTACTCCTTGCATCTTTACTCTTACACCTGCCTCCCTCTCATTCACACAACTGTATTCTGTCTTGTTTCTACTCCTTCATTCCTCTTCTCTCCACCACATACAGTATCTCACAAAAGTAAGTACACCCCTCACATTCTTGTGAATATTTTATTATATCTTTTCATGGGACAACACTGAAGATATGACACTTTGATACAATGTAGTCAGTGTACAGCTTGTATAACAGTGTAAATTTGATGCCCCGTCAAAATAACTCAACACACAGCCATTAATGTCTAAACTGCTGGCAACAATTAACAGTACACCCCTAAGTGAAAATGACCAAAGTGTCACTATTTTGTGTGGCCACCATTATTTTCCAGCACTGCCTTAACTCTCTTGGGCATGGAGTTCACTAAAGCTTCACAGGTTGCCACTAGAAACCTCTTCCACTCCTCCATGACAACATCACGGAGCTGGTGGATGTTAGAGACCTTGCGCTCCTCCACCTTCCATTTGAGGATGCCCCACAGATGCTCAATAGGGTTTAGGTCTGGAGACATGCTTGTGCAGTTCATCACCTTTACCCTCAGTTTCTTTAGCAAGGGAGTGGTCGTCTTGGAGGTGTGTTTGTGGTGGTTATCATGTTGGAATACTGCCCTGTGGCCCAGTTTTTGAAGGTAGGGGGTCATGCTCTGCTTCAGTATATCACAGCACATGTTGGCATTCATGGTTCCCCCAATGAACTGTAGCTCCCCAGTGCCGGCAGCACGCATGCAACCCCAAACCATGACACTTTCACCACCACGCTTGACTGTAGGCAAGACACACTTGTCTTTGCACTCCTCACCTGGTTGCCGCCACACACGCGTGACACCATCTGAACCAAATAAGTTTATGTTGGTCTCATCAGACCACAGGACATGGTTCCAGTAATCCACGTCCCTAGTCTGCTTGTCTTCAGCAAACTGTTTCCGGGCTTTCTTGTGCATCATCTTTAAAAGGGGCTTCCTTCTGGGACGACAGCCATGCAGACCAATTTGATGCAGTGTGCAGCGTATGGTCTGAGTACTGACAGACTGACCCCCCAACCCTTCAACCTCTGCAGCAATGCTGGCTGTAGACTTTCGCCTATGAAAGTCAGCTGATAAAATGACACCTGGCAGCAATCAGCTGACACTTCTGACAAAGGCTGCAGTGAACAGTCAAAACATGTAAAGAAGGTAAAAACATCTCCTTTCTATTTTTGTCTTTAATAAGAACAAAAGGTAAATAATTAAAAGAAGACAAAATGAACCTACTTTAGCTAGCAATGCTGGCAGCATTTCTGGCAGCAATGTCTATTTTCAAAAGACAACCTCTGGATATGACGCTGAGCACGTGTACTCAACTTTTTTGGTAGACCATGGCAAGGCCTGTTTTGAATGGAACCTGTCCTGTTATGGACTTGGCCATCGTGCTGCAGCTCAGTTTCAGGGTGCTGGCAATCTTCTTATAGCCTAGGCCATCTTTATGTAGAGCAACAATTGTTTTTTTCAGATCCTCAGAGAGTTCTTTGCCATGAGGCGCCATGTTGAACTTCCAGTGACCAGCATGAGAGAGTGTGAGAGCAATAACACCAAATTTAACACAACTGCTCCCCATTCACACCTGAGACTTTGTAACCCTAACGAGTCACATGACACCGGGGAGGGAAAATGGCTAGTTGAGCACAATTTGGACATTTTCCCTTAGGGGTGTACTGACTTTTGTTGCCAACGGTTTATACATTAATGGCTGTGTGCTGAGTTATTTTGAGGGGACAGCAAATTTACACTGTTATACCAGCTGTACACTGACTACTTTACATTGTATCAAAGTGTCATATCTTCAGTGTTGTACCATGAAAAGATACTGTACCTCCACCTTTCCACATTCTCTTCCACCTCCTCTCTATTCTCCCTACAGATCACATTGATGTCTGTGAACATCATAGTCCTCAGAGACTCCTGCCTGACCTCGTCTGTCAGCCTGTCCATCACCATAGCAAACAAGAAGGGGCTCAGAGCTGAATCCTGATATCATCCTACCACCACCTTAAATCAATCTGTCATCATCTACAGCACAGCTCACTAATGTCTGGCTATACATGTCCTGGGTCACCCTCACTTACTTCTCCTCTCCTGACTATACAGTACCACAGTCACTTTTTGGCACCCTATCATATGCTTTCTCAAATGGTAAATGGCATTCACTTATATAGCACTTTTATTCTCATCTCTAGATGACCAAAGCGCTTTACAGATCCTGCTATCCACCCATTCACACAATGATGGCGGCATAGCTGCCAAACATGGTGCTGTCCAGACCCACCAGGAGCAAAATCCACAAAAGATCCTTCTCAAGATCCACAAAGACACAGTGCAACTCCTTCTGACCTTCCCTATACTTCTCCATCAACACTCTTAAAGCAATCATTGCATCTGTAGTACTCTTTCTTGGCATGAAACCGTACTGCTGCTTGTGGGCGGCAGTGGCTCAGGAGGTAGAGCGTGTCATCCAATAACCAGAGGGTTGGTGGTTCGAATCCCGCTCTCCCCAGCCATCCTGCTGTTGTGTCCCTGGGCTAGACACTTTACCCACCTTGCTTCCAGTGTCCATTACACTGCATATGAATGTGTATAAATGTTCGGTAGTGGTCGGAGAGGCCGTTGGCGTGGATTGGCAGCCACATTTCCGTCAGTCTGCCCCAGGGCAGCTGTGGCTACAGTAGTAGCTTACCGCTATCAATGTCTGTCTGGAGTGAATGAATAATGGACTCACTGTAAGTGCTTTGAGATGTCACTTGACATGTAAAGCGCCATATAAATCTAATCCATCATTATTCTTCTTCACTGATTGTGACCTCTCTTCTTAACCTGGCCTCAACAACTCTTTCCCATATGGTCATAGTGTGGCTAATCAACTTTATGGCTCTGTAGTTACTATAGCTCTGAGCACCAGCCTTGTTCTTGAAAAACAAAACAGATTTAAACTATCGAATAAAGGAAAACAGCAGACTTATAAACTGGCGTGTCAACAAGCTAACAGGCAACTTTGCTATTATAAATCTGTAATTTTTCTTATCAAATAGAAACTTCTTTTTAAGCTCTTAATTTTTATACAGTCATTTTATGACCCCTTTCCTGCAAATTTTCAACTTTCTTTTCTCATAATTTTTTTTTTTTCAAAGTCTCACGGAGCCACAAGTTACAGCCAAAAGACAAAACAAGACAAGGCAAGCTGAAGACTTCTGGTATTACTGACCATTTTTATTACTTTGCTCTTTTATTTGATGTATAGTTATTATTATTTGTGGTTTGACATAGCGGAACAAAAGAACAATGAGAAAAACATGCACCTGGACCTTAACCGTGTTTGTTTCTACTACTGATAAATATATGCATGCTCTTCCTTTAACAATGTTACAGGAATCCATTTGTTGATTTTTCTGTGTGCCAAATACAGAGATTCTTTGATTATTTAATATTCTATGTCATCACATACATAAATACCAACAACACATACATTGTCTTTGTGAAGTAACACTTACCTCTGCACATCATTGACCAGTGTCAGCAGACCACTGGGGTTTATTATGAGCTTGTCTAAGAAAGAGAGAACATCATTGAAGTGCGGACGTTGGTTGGACTCCTTCTGCCAGCAGTGCAGCATTAGCTGGTGCAGCGTCACAGGGCAGCCCATAGGTGCTGGTAGACGGTAGCCTTCTTCAATCGATAAAATGACCTGAGATGAATATCAGTAAACACGCTGCTGAGTCTCAAGCAAAATAATTACTGATCCACTTCTAATAGAGAATAATTCACTTCCTGAAATCAGAGGCTTACATCTTGATTGGACATCTCCCAGTAAGGCCTTTCACCATATGACATCACTTCCCACATGACAATACCATAGCTCCACACATCGCTAGCTGAGGAAAACTTCCCATAGCCAATGGCCTCTGGTGCGGTCCAGCGTATTGGAATCTTCCCTCCCTGACAGCAAGAGAATGAGCTTGTTCAGGTGACTTTCCTAACACAGTTGTTTGATTTTTATAAAAAAAAAAAAATCCCTCTGAAGCTATGAGATCTGTACTCACTGTAGCTGTGTAGGCGGCTTCAGTGTCATCCTCAAGGACTCTAGACATACCGAAATCAGACACCTTGCATACCAGGCTTTCATCCACCAAGATGTTTCGAGCAGCAAGGTCTCTGTGAACATAACCCATGTCTGACAGGTAGGTCATACCAACGGCAATGCCACGAAGCATGCCGACCAGCTGGAGGACTGTGAACTGACCATCTCGCGTCTGGTGTGGTATAAAGACAGAGAGAGAGAGAGAGAGAGAGAGAGAGAGAGAGAGAGAGAGAGAGAGGGAGAGGACAAACAAGATGTTAAGATTATATTAATCTATTTAAAAAAATGTACCAGTGTGTGTATTGTTCTCACTCGGAGGAAAGAGTCAAGTGCTCCATTTTCCATGTACTCTACGACTATCATTACTGGTCTGCCTGAGGAAAAGATGAAATACAGCATTTAAATGATAAAGAAAAAGTAATTATGACAGAATGATGCCTACAGAGCATACAGAGAATAAGTGCATGCAGGGCTTACTCCTAGTGACCACTCCCTCAAGCCTGACGATGTTGGGGTTATTGAACTGTCCCATGATTGAGGCCTCGCGCAGAAAGTCTCGTCTCTGCTGGTTTGTATAGCCACCTTTAAGAGTCTTTATTGCCACACCTATTTCCATCCTTCCTGGTATACGCAAATGACCACTGCAGACCTCTCCAAATTCACCTGCAATAACAAGGCACACATACATACCATTATGTAACATTTTAGAAAATGAAATGAAGAATATAAATCATCCCTGAAGAGTCATTTATGCAGACAAATTGCATAAACTAAGTGCATGATCCATTAAAACTTGGCGTTTATACTCTTCTGGAGTGCCTTTGCTTTGCACTTTTGTAAACAGGTAACACCATTTAGCCTCCAGCAGATGGAGCTCATGTGTCAGACACCAATTAAATGGGGGCACCTTCATAATTACTTAAGGGCTAACAAGCAGATACAATCTGTTCAACTTAATGAACCAGCAAACACTATTATTCACAGCCAGCAGCACTGGCTCCTCTGAGGTACAATGCAATAAATTACTTTAAAATCAGCTATTAGAGTGAACACAAAAACCCAAAATTAAACTTTATGGGGATCTGCATTTCTTTTTAACATTTTGCTCAACATAAAATTAAACTTTTTTCTATCTCAGTGAGACAACCATTACCTTCTTCTTCTTCTTATACGTTTGTGTAATATGAGTTTGTGACCGTTTACCATAATCACTAAATAACATTTCATTAGCAGCTCATTACATATCATGGGCAGCTCGGTGGAGCAGTGGTTAGCACTGTGGCATCACAGTAAGAAGGTCAGATGATCGATCCCACCCCCTGACCATCAGTGACTCTTCTGTGTGGAGTTTGCTTGTTCTCCCCATGTCTGCGTGGGTTTACTCCGGGTACTCCAGTTTCCTCCCACAGGCCAAAAACAAGGTGTGAATGGTGAAGGGACTGGCACTGCACCATGGCTGCCTCATCCAACCAGGTGGATGCCCTGTAATTTCCCCATTGTGGGACTAATAAAGGATTATAAAATAAAAAAAAAATAATATAAACCATGCATAATCAGAACACATTGATTGTTGTTAGTGTAGATTTTACCGGCTCCAATCACCCTTTCGATGCATATGTATGAAGGGTCTATCTCTTTGGCAAACTCCTCCACAGCCTGTGTTGGGTCCTCATATGTGTCTGGGTCCACATAGGTCTTTATCCCAGAAAACGGAACTGGAACACAAAAGTACAGAAGCGTATCAACATAAGGTCTGATATATTTTTATAACATTGTAGACACTCTTAGTTATCAATCTTACATAGGGCTCCCAAAAACCAGGAAACGGCCCTGTCTGTGAGAGCTAACAGAATGAGGTTCATAAACTAGCATGTGCTCCAGGGTAGCTGAAGAGGACTGAAGATCATTATACAACTCAGTATATGCATAATTGGATAGGATATCTGCATTGCATTTCAGTCATTCTGGTTTAGGGGCATCATGCCTGCTATGAAACAGAACCCTGTTGGCACACTGCTTGCCATGAAATGCTAGAAACACTGGACACTGAATCTTTACTAAAATGTTGCATGCTCATAGGCATTTTGTCATTTGCATGAGATTCAATACAACAGCTTGTCTTAATTTCAACATTTTTTCACACTCTACCAGCATATACTGTAACAACAGAGACTATTTGGTCTTTTGCTAGACCATTGGCAGTGCCCGATATGTGATATCGCCATGAACATGTCTGTAAAGTAGAACTTCAATCTTCTCATATAGATGCATTACTATATTGTAAGGTATAGTCAAGATGCAACATATTCCACAATTTAAAAAACTAATTTAAAACCCAATAAATATAATGCGACACATCTTGCCGACCAATTTTGACATGCTTATCTCAATTATCTGTTTACAGCTTAAACTGGACATAAGAAGACACGTTTTCCAGTATTATGAGGCATGCAGAAACACAAACACAGAGGCAGAAGAAGTTGATTTAACTATATTAATAAATATGTGCAGCCCATACACAGGGAGGTGATGGTATTCTATAGCAACCTCACCACAAGCAGAGAAAAATTTAATCAGGTCCTTCAGAGCATTAAAGATGAAAATTGAGTGTTAACATTTAGTTTTGTCTCAAAGCAAGTTGTTGACTTGTAACTATAGATTATAGAATGCATTCTCTGCATGACTTGCATAGAAAAGCTCAAATGTTTATCATTTTATATTCCACCTGTTTTGCAAATTTCACTTAATCTATTCAAAATGAAGCATTTGACAGAATAAATACATTATCTAACTACTCTTGGGCCCATTAGGAATTCCACTGCACTGAAGCAAGAAGCTTTTCTGTGATTATCATCTGTGCTTACTTCTGTTAAGTTGGGTGGATGGATGGATGGATGCAATGGAAAGAAAGAAAGAAAGAAAGAAAGAAAGAAAGAAAGAAAGAAAGAAAGAAAGAAAGAAAGAAAAAGAAAGATTCCCCTGAACTGTGTAAAAAGAGACATTGCAGACAGTCTATGTTGTGCATCTTCCTCTCTAGCTGAGGCTGGGGATGTTGCTGCAGTGAGCAATGTGCATTATGACTGGCACAAATGATAAGTTGAAGCAGTCCGTGGTACACCTCCAGCAGATGAGCTGGGGACTAAATGTACTTTATGGCTGTATCTGCTTGTATTATAGGAAGTTGAAGGCTTCGTCTGAGGTAGACACCAGTGTGGAGTCTATACATTCCACCTTTGTCTCCAGGGCATCTAAGCTTTGTTCTGCATTAGAATAAGCCTCATTTCCTAATAGTGTGTTGAACCTGCTGGTATCCTCCTGACTGGACGATGCCTCCAAACACACAAAGTAAAAGGCAAACGGCAAGGAAAAGAAGTGAAGAAATTCGAACAAATTGGATATTATTAGTATACAGATTTGCCCTCCCCTTTAAATGCCAAAATATTAGTACTACATCCTGCACTCCTGTCTTAAAGGAGAGGAGAACAAAGACTGATTGGTTTAATGCATATTGCACCCAAAACACACCTCTGAATAATTAAGAGCATTATGACAACCCCTTCAGGCTTTCCGCCCAGCGCAGAATTTGTTTGTGCACTGCTGTAATAGCAAAATGGACTTGGACACACCCATAAATGCACTCTGCACCTCAGACAATATACTGTTGATTAGATATGATGATCATAATAAGGTCCCCTAAGTCAGATCAAGTTGTTTCATTGTCTGATTCTTTAAATGGTACTGAGTCCCACTTCACCGCACTTCCTGGTTCCATCACTTCTGAGATCTGTGGTTGATTCTAATGTTAGTTGAACAGCTCTGGTGATCAGCTCCAAACTGAACTAACTAACAAAAAATTGTAGAATGTGAGAGGGTAAAAGCCCAAATGAAGCACCATCAAGGACAAAAATGTGTGGTTTCAGTGGCAGATAAAATAGGACTAGTTCCTGGGGTACAATATGGATAGAAATGACCCTGACTGAGTGATTGCTGGTAGCTGTGGTCAACCACTGCCAGTGGAGTAGTCGTCCCAGCTGGAGTTAACTATAGGGACATAGAATAACATGTAATAAATGGGACATGATGAGATGTTGGTAGATGTTGGATTTACACATGTTGGACGGGGTTTCTGAGGTATGTATGTTGGAGTCATAAATGTGGCATTAAGCTAGGCTAACAGCTTGGCTAACAACGAGGGTAACAGCTAGGCTAACAAAGCTATCGGTACTGCCGATGTGGGTACCGGGCCATCCCAGCCCCCAAAAATAACAAAATAACCAAGAATATCTACTGGAAGTCAGATATACGATCACGTATGAATTAATGAACCAGCTGGGAACATAGATGTCTCCAGCAGCGAGTAAAATACATATAGAGTGTGCCAAACGGTGTGTTAGCTGTGCTAAACTAACTAGTATCCAAGCTCTGGCTGAGATGTCACACCTGGACTAAATCTGAATGGCTCACTGAAAGAGACATATTGAGACTGAGGTGGAAATTAACAAAGTGGCAGCCTTGTGTTTTTTAATTTTTTTGCATTGGTTGCTACTCCAAATTAATTATTGCACAAAACAATAACAAAATGCATTTAATTTTGGATCAGTCTCTAACTCCCCAAATCAGCCTCACGCATGGTATAAAGGCTGGATTTGTCCCATGACCCACATTTACAGTGCTGTGAAGAAGTACTTGCTCACATTTGCGTATTTGTCACACTTAAATGTTTCAGATCATCAAATACATTTTAATATTAGACCGTATTACCCAAGTAAATACAAAATGTAGTTTTTAAATTATGATTTTATTTATTAAGGGAAAAAAGCTATTCAAACCTACCTGACCCTATGTGAAAAAGTAATTGTCCCCTTGTTACATCATGAATTGTCTGTGATTAACCACATTTTTTGGAAATCTGAGTTCAATTTCACTAGCCACAGCCAGACCTGACTACTGCCAGACCCGATGAATCCATCCATCCATCCAGCAATCAGTTAAATAGAACCTGATGAGAAACAAAAGCCCAAAACAACAGCTAAAGAACTGCAGCCCTAACTTGCCTCAGTTTGGACATTGGCCCATGATTCAACAATAAGAAAGAGACTAGGCAAAAATGGCCGATGGGAAAGTTCCAAGGCAAAAACCACTGCTGACCAAAAAACCCCCAAAAACAAAACAAACAAACAAAAAAACCCCACAAAGGCTCATCTCACATTTGCTAAAGAACATCTTGATGATTCCCAAGACTTTTGGGAAAATATTCTGTGGACTGAGAAGACTAAAGTTGAAGTTTTTGGACATGTGTCCTGTTATATCTGGTGTAAAATTAACACAGCATTTCATAAAAAGAGCATCATACCAACAGTCAAACATGGTGGTGGTAGTGTAATGGTCTGGGGCCTCTGCTTGGTCTGTATCTGTATCTGTATGGTCTGTATCTGCTGCTTGCTAATATATTTAAACTGCTGACTAGTATTACTCACTCTTATTCTACACTTTATTGCATGTATAGTTTATTTCTTTTATTTTATCATGTTTAATGTTGCAGCATTGCACCGAGACAAATTCCTAGTTTGTGTACTACATGAACAATGGCAATAAATCTGATTCTGATTCTGATTCTGCTACTTCAGGACCTGGATGGTTTGCCATAATTGATGGAACCATGAATTCTGCTCTCTACCAGAAAATCCTGAAAGAGAATGTGACCTTGTGACCTCAAGCTCAAGCCCTTCAATATGGCTGAATTAAAACAATTCTGCAAAGAAGAGTGGGCCAAAATTCCTCAACAGCGATGTGAAAGACTCGGGCGTATAGCAGAGATGGGCACACCTGGGACGCCAGGTTGTTGCTGTTGAGCCCTCAGGAGGTGTTATGGGCATACAATAAATCAATAAAACACTGAGGATGGAGGGTGCCCACCTGATGACTCCAATGAAGCAGTTATCCCTCTCCCACTCAAGACACCAGGCAAGAAGCAATGCTGTTAAGTCAAGGGATTGTACCATCAAGTCCTATAAGCTCTAATGGCAAACTGGACAACCAGTGACTGCTGTGAAAGTGCAGCTGACAACTAGGGAAAGACCTTGTGATGGCATGGAAAGACAGCTGACTGGAGGGAAAGACCCCAACGGGGCTGCCATGGACTTGCTACCCATGACAGCAGGCTCTATTGCTTCAACAAGTGAAAAGGAGTCACCCTTCATTGCTATGGAAAATCCAAAGGGGAAAAAACCCCTAGAGTCTGCAAGAGTGAGGGCAGAAGATGACTCATTGGCTGACAACACAGAAACAAACCCAGGAAAGGTAACAACAATGAGAAAAACGATCAGCACGGCAGCAGCTTCAGCTGCAGGTCAAGACCTCCAAACATGCGTATGTGGATGGAACAAAGTTACATCCAAGTTCGGCCTGAAAATACACCAAGGACGCATGAAGTGTTTGAAGGAGATGAAGCTGGGACTTCACATTGATCATTACCTGACAAGGTCAAATAAGTCGAATGAAGCTCAGTGGCAGGATTCAACCTACAGTCCAATGAGTATCAATATCCCAGTGGATGAGAGAGACTCCAACACATCATGTGAGAATTTGGAACCTAACCAGCCAAAGCCTGTTTTGGAGAAGAACATCCAAGGTCACAGATAATAAGTGAAGTGGCCAAAATCCTGTAGCAAGAAAGAGTGGGCAATAATCAATGCAGACCTGACCAACATTCGGGAAAAACTCTTCTTTCTGAAAAAAATTTTCATTTCTGAAAATAAACTAGAGAAAATGGGTGATCTGATCTACTCCTATGGAGTAGAAAGGTTTGGACCAAAGCAACTGAGAAAGAAGGAAACACTGATCCCACCCAAGTCCAGAAGACAGTGAGAAATTGAGCATCTTATCAAGGAAAGACGACTGCTGAGAAAACAGTGGAAGAAATCTTCAATAGAAGAGAAAGTAGCCATTGACCTCCTGTATGCAAATCTTAAGGGTCGCCTAGGAGGCCTGCGGAGAGCTGAAAACCTCACAACTCAATGCAAGAGGAAGGAGAACGCAAGAACCTCTTTCTACAAAGATCCCTTCAGATTTGTCAAAGGGCTTTTCATAAAAGAAAAGCGCTGATCTCTTAAAGTGCCAAAGAGGGAGCTGGAAGATCATCTGATAGAAACATATACAGATACCCAAAGATATGAACGTAGGGAGATACCGTCAGACATACCACGTGTACCTCAGCCTGAGCATCTGATGGATAACAGTCCTCCATGGTGGAGTGAGGTTGAGAGGACAGTAAAGAAGGCCAGGTAAGCTTCAGCTCCTGGACCTAATGGAGTTCCATATCGGCTGTACAAAAATGCTTCTGACGTATTATGGTTTCTCTGGAAGCAAATGAAGGTGGTGTGGCCAAAGCGAATGATCCCAAAAGTATGGCAAAGAGTAGGGGGAATTATGATACTCAAGGAAAGCGATACCTCTAACATCAATCATTTCCGGAAGCTCAATCTCCTGAATGTTGAAGGTAAGATATTCTTTAGCATTGTACTCAAAGAATAACAACCTACCTGAAACAGAACAGTTTGATTGACACATTGGTGCGGAAAGCTGGTATATCAGGATATCCGGGATGCTTAGAACATATAAGCATCATATGGCATCAACAACAGTCTGTAAAAAGGGAAGGAAGAAACCTGCATGTCTTATTTCTGGATATAGTTAATGCTTTTGGTTCTGTCCCCCATTCTCTCATTTGGACACCCTTCAAGTTCTTTCTTGTGCCGAAGAGCATCAAGTACCTGGTCAAAACAACATCAGAATATACATCATCATGGCAATCACTGGAAGTGGGTGTAATGGCAGGATGGACCATCTCTCCATTGGCCTTCATGATGGCAATGGAAGTGATCATTCAGGCTTCCAAGTGGGTTGTAGGAGGACAATGTCTCCAGGATGGTCAGCAATTACCTCCTATTCGTGCCTATATGGACGACTTGACCACCCTGACCACCACGATCCCATGCACCAAACACCTGCTGGAAAAGCTTCACCACAACATAATATGGGCTCAGATGAGCTTTAGGCCCAGCAAATCCAGGAGCATAGCCATCATCAGAGGAAAAATTAGTGACCAGAGTTTCCACATCGGCAAAACACCCATTCCACTGGTGTCAGAGCAACCGATAAAAAGCTTGGGACGATGGTACAATGAAAACCTCAAAGATTCGGAGCAGAGCAAACAATTGAGGGAGGAAACCATCAAAGGGCATACAACCATAGATAAGACCTCGCTTCCTGGTAAGCTTAAACTGTGGTGTCTGCAGTTTGGACTACTCCCCTGATTGATGTGGCCCCTAATGATCTATGAGGGTCCAATCACCAAAGTTGAGAAACTGGAGAGGACAGTCAGTTCCTATATTAAGAAGCAGCTGGGACTTCCGCGTTGCCTCAGCAGTATCACTTTGTATGGACAAGGAGCTCTGGAACTGCCTGTCTCTAGCCCCACTGAAGAGTATAAGTGCACCAAAGTGAGGCTAGACATGACCTTGACTGAGTCTCAAGATGCAGCAATATGAGCAGCTGCTCCCAGATTGAGCACTTGGAGGAAATGGACTCCAAATTGTAACTCACAGACAACAGATGGAAATTAGCCACTGGCTACAATCTGGCAAGTTTATATTGATTAACATCAATGTTCATCAACTTGCACTGTCCTTAACCCTCATCCTACCAACATATTTTACATACAAATAGTACCAACTGGGGTCCGTTTGGACCCCCCACAAAATTTAACTGTTAATTGGATTATTAAGCAATACCAAAGTATTTTTTTCACTTAAAATGTTTTATTTGGTTAAAACAAAGAGTTGTGCTTGAAACATGATCCAAAAATCCCGGAATGGGGCTAGTTTGTCAGTTGCCTGCCTTTCAGCACAAGTAGCCCGGTTGTAATGTGTTTTTCAACCAGTGTGCCCTGGTGCATTCAGGTTTTTGTGGGAAATTATCTAATTTCACTTCTTAATTGGTACAAGAAATGCAAATACTTTGCCATTGTTGTGCATGTGTTCTGTAGGGCCTACAGAATACAATGCTACATGCTACATGTAGCATGCTACATGCTAGCATGTACTACATGTATGTAGCATGTAGTACATACTAGCATGTAGCATGCTACATGCTACATGTAGCATGCTACATGCTAGTATACAATGCTACTTTGCTACAATGGCAAAGTATTTGCATATTTGCATGGCAAAGTCTACCTCGTTGAGCCATCATTCACTGAAATATAACACAAAATTCATACATTTAATATCATTAACATCATATTTTTCCCTGGGGTCCAATCGGACCCCAATGAAAAATCTGAACTGACAGTACAGAAGAAAACTGTATTTTAAATCAAATTTATTTTTTGTGATTCACAGATGATGACAAACAAAGTCAGAAAGCCTGATAGCTGTGATCGATAATATGTCCGTGTTGTGCATAAGAACATATGTGTGGGGTCAATTGGGACCCCACTCGGTAGGATCAGGGTTAAAAACAGCAATTTAAAAAAAACAGCAATTAGAGGCTGTGTGCCAAGCAAAATCTGCTCTCCAGCATGCAGATACAGTTGGTCACATTCAGCAGGGAAGAACAGGACTTGGATTTGGGCAAAGTCGACCAACGTAGCACAAGGCTTCATCCATTCAGAAAAGAAAGATGGTAACTAAGCAAGTTCGGCACCAGGAGGAAATAGAAAGGTGCACAAAGGCAATCTCACAGTCCAAGCAGGGTCAATGGACTAACTTAGAAAATCTTGAACATTGCAAGCTCACCTGGAGGGATCTCTGGGAAATGGAAGGAAGCAGAATTAGTTTCATCATAAGAGCCACCTATGATGTTCTTCTTACACACCAAAACCTACAGCAGTGGGTGGGAGAAGACCCTACATGTGCTCTACGCCAAACTTTAGCAACTCTGAGGCACATCCTGACTGGCTGCAAAACCAACCTGTCCAAAGGCTGCTACACCTGGAGGCACAAACAGGTCTTGCACCAACTGGCAATCATTCTAGAAAGAAGGAGGACTACCACCAATGCCCTTGCTCCCCCAGTGGTTGGACTACCAAGCACCATTCCCTTTGTTAGAGCAGACAAAAGTGCGGTGAACTCATCAGCAAGAGTGAACCCCACCCTCCTTGACCTGCCCCGTGACTTGAAGATGCAGGCTGACCTTGATCATAAACTTGTCTTTGCAACAAAGATAATAACAACTGATGAAGAGACTTAACAAGGATTTCACTATCTGTTTTGTAGACTTTCAGAAGGCATTTGATTCCATCAATCGGGACATGATGTTTAATATCTTACCTCTCTATGGTATCCCACAACCTATCGTCGCAGCCATTCAAGCGCTCTATACCAACACCAAGGCTACAGTCATAACAGCTGATGGTGAAACAGCATTCTTTGACATTGAAGCAGGGGTTCTTCAAGGTGACACTCTGGCACCATTCTTATTTATTATTGTGCTAGATTATGTTCTATGCCTCTCCCTAGACACCATAAATGACAAGGGTCTACAACTCCAACCAAGACATAGCCAGAGGTATCCTACTAAGTATGTTACAGATCTTGATTTTGCTGATGATATTGCCTTAGTATCAGACCTTGTCGTGAATGCAGAATCGCTTCTTCAGTCGCTAGAAAAAGCCACAAACCTGGTAGGGCTTTACTGCAACGAAAGCAAAATGGAGTTCATTTCTACAACACCAAACTGTAGCCTGCTCTTACTAGCTGGCGCAAACATCACCCAAGTTGAAGACTTCAAATACCTTGGCTCGTTTATAATGGACTCTCAAAAGGATATGAAGTCTTGTAAAGCTCTAGCATGGGCAGCGTGTAATAAGCTTAATAAGATATGGCATTCGACTCTCAACAACCAAAAGAAAATTCATGTATTCAGGACGCTGATAGAGCCAATTTTGCTCTATGGTTCGGAGACGTGGACTCTAGCTGCACGTCAAGAAAAACATCTGGACGGGACATATACAAACTTACTGAGGCGTATACAAAACATACATTGGTCCGAGCATGCCATTCTCGAGCGTGTATATGGTGACATCCCACTCCTCTCTCAGAGGCTCACCAAACGGAGACTCAGATTTGCTGGCCATTGCCATTGGGCCACCAGGGAGATTATACACTTCCTGCTCCTTTGGAAGCCTATTGGCCAAGTCCAGTCCCAGAAACTTACATTCCCAGAGGTACTGTCAAGGGACTCGGGGATAGTGAGAGAGGACTTGGTGACAGCCATGGAAAATCACACGGTGTGGCAGCAAGTTGTTCAGTGTGCCCCGACCCTTCGGGCTGCTACATGATGATGATGATGAATAACAACTAATCTCAGACCAGACCTCATCTTGTGGTCATCTTTGCAGAAGTTACTATACATCCTGGAACTAACAGTATCTTGGGAAGCGGAAGCGGAAGCGGAAAAGCCAAAAATACGCTAACATGTCAGCCCAGGCAGAACAACATAATTGGCGTACCAAGGTGTTCCCTGTGGAGGTTGGGGGTTGAGGGTTTGTTGCCAAGACTACATCTAGGCTGCTGAAGAGAATGGGGGTGTGAGGACGGGCCTTCCGGCAAGCAGTAAAATCACTACCTGAGGCTGCCAAGCGAAGCAACAGTTGGTTGTGGATCAAAAGGAAAGACTCCAACTGGGTTGCAAGCTGACCACTGAGGGGTAATAGCCAATGTTGGGAGTAATGTGTTACAGTAATGCATTACTTTGTAAGGCGTTACTGTAACACCACTACTTTTGCAGTAACGTGCTGTGTAACGAAATTACTGTTTAAAAATTCAGTAATGCGTTAGTTACTGAAATTTGATCAGATGCGTTACTCACGTTACTCATTTTATTAATATGGATAGATATCTTTAGTGCAAATAAACTGACCCTACCATAGCTGGTGCAGCTGTCAGTCTCCTCCGCAGGTCGGTTTCCTGTCCTGCCCCAGTTTACGCCACAGCCCGGTAGGAAGAAATGCTGTGGTGACTTCTCATATCAAGCCCTGATCGCCTGTTGTCTGAGTGGTGAGTAGCCCCCAACAGCTCCTACCTCTGTGGTTAAACATGAGTATTTTTTGAGCAAGAAGCTTGCATTTAATGTCCGCATTAAATGCATTTAATGCTTTCTTATGCACAAAGAAAAAGTGACTGTTATTTGTTGCAGTAAAGAACCGCTTCTTCTAAGCGGTGAACTTTCATTTATCTGTGCTTTCTATTTTATTTTATCTTATTCATTTACATGCTGTTGTGATATGCAACTATTTCATGGAAGTAAATCCTCTAAATATGCGTTTTTAATGGGCTGGTCCAGGGGTGTCAAACACATAGCTCATGTGCCAAAAACGGCCCACCAGGAGGTCCAAAATTTTCTCTGTGAATTTACAGCTTTATTTCTAGTAAATTTCTGACTTTCTACTGATTACAATAGTTTATGTAACTCTGAGACATTTTTTTCTCTCTAAGATGAGACTTTTTTCTCATCAGTTTTCTTTTTCAATTCAATTTTATTTATATAGCGCCATTTCACAACAACAGTCATCTCATAGCACTTTCAACTGTAGGGGGAACCCCCACAGTTGCAGAAAGACCCCAGCAATCAGGCGATCCCCTGTGAGCAAGTGCTTGGCGATGGTGGAGAGGAAAAACTCCCTTTTAACAGGAAGAAACCTCCAGCAGAACCAGGCTCAGGAAGGGGCAGTCATCTGCTGCAACTGGCTGGGGGGTGAGGGGATAGAGAAGATGAAAAGAACAGACATGTAGAGATCAAACAGCACGATGAGGACTCAATCTATGGGAGGGATTTTTTTCCTGAGAACAAGGGGCCCTTGAGCCTGCTATGTGTGAAAGATGATTTAAGTATGCATTTAAAAGCAATGTGAAAGTTACTTTTCCAAGTAACTAGTTACTTTAATCATGCAGTAACTCAAAAGTAACTCAGTTACTTTTGAAAAAAGTAACTAGTAACTGTAACTAGTTACTGTTTTTTAGTAACTTGCTCAACAGTGGTAATGGCAGAGGGGGCCACACCTGGGACTCCAGGTTGTTGTTGTTGAGCCCTCTGGAGGTGTCGTGGGCATAAATCAAAGAAACACTGAGGACAGAGGGTGCTCACCTGACGACCTCTATGAAACGGTTACCCCTTTCCCACTCAAGACACCAGGCAAGAAGCAGTGTTGTTATGTCAAGGGATTGTACTATCAAGTCCCATAAGCTCTAATACAAGAGCACTCTGAGGTGAGTGCAATAGCCCCTGCCTCCGTTTTCTTTGAAGATCCCAATACTTACTGACAGAGAGCAGTTTTCAACTTTTCAGTATAATTACTGTGGCAGAACCAAATTATGATAAGCCCATCTTCCATGAATATACAACAAAGTATACAACACATAGTTATGGGTCAGGATCCCAAGGTGAACCTGTGTAGAAAGTATGGTGATGCTAGAGAGCTTTACATGTTCTATAGTAAGAGAGCACAGGGAGTGCCAACCTTGACCTTTGATCTTTTGACCCCAAACCTGAAGTCAGAGGTTATGGTCTCAGAGTGAACCTGTGTACCAGGTTTGGTGACCCTAGCTTTCTTTGTTGTTGAGATATAGTTTATAAGGCATGTTGATGTTGATCTTTGAACTTGTGATCCCAACACCACAGTCACACTTCAGGGTCACAGGGTGAACCTATGTACAAAGTTTGGTGGCCCTAGCTATAATCATACAGTAATAAAGCATAAGGAATGTTAACCAGAGACAGGCACAAGCAGTGCTGCGAAAGATGCAGAATGAATGGTGGGAGAAGAAGACAGATGAGGTGCAGAGATACGCCAACACGCAGAATTTCAAGATGTTCTTCAGCGTCATCAAGGAAACATATGAACCTGCCAAGCCATGTACTACTCCACTCCTGTCAGCAGACGGTTCAACTCCACTGAAGGAGAAGAACAGCATCAATGCACGATGGAGAGTGCACTTCAGCTACCTGCTCAACAGGCCCTCCACTGTAGACCTCCACGCCCTCGATCTGATCCCACAAAAACCCACCGTCCACTGCCTCGACCTCCCTCCTACAATGGACGAAGTCTTGAACGCAATTAGGCAGACCAATTCAGGCAAAGCACTTGGGATGAATGGAATCCTGGCGGAAATATTCAAATCAGCCGGTCATGTGGCCTTTGAAATCTTCCATTCCCTCCTCACCAGCATCTGGGATGAAGAACAACTGCCCAAAGACTTCAGGGATGCTACTATTGTCTCCCTGTTCAAGAATTAGGGTAGCAAGTCTGACTGCGGCAATTACTGAGGTATCTCCTTTCTATCTACTGCCAGAAAAATACTGGCCCGGGTCCTCCTCAACCGACTGATTAACAACATCTCTGAAGAGAACCTGCCAGAAACACAGTGTGGATTCCCCCAAACCACAGCACCGTGGACATGATCTTCTCCGTCCGCCAAGTGCAGGAGAAATGTCTAGAACAAAACATGGACTTATATGCGGTCTTTACTGACCTGGCTAAGGCCTTCGACACGGTGAACAGGAAGGCCCTCTGGATCATCCTATCCAAGCTTGGGTGCCCAGACAAGTTTGTAAACCTCATACGCCAGTTTCACGACAACATGACTGGGCAGGTTCTCTCAGGTGGAGAGGTATCGGAGCCATTCAATATCAGCAACGGCATCAAGCAGGGACATGATCTGGCCCCGGTCCTCTTCAACCTCTTTTTCTCTTGTGTCCTCAGCCGTGCCATCAGGGACTTGGACCTTGGGGTACACCTGCGATACAGACTTGATGGCTCACTGTTCAACCTCCGCTGACTGAAGGCTAAGACCAAGGTCGCAGAAAAGATAGTCCTGGAAGCGCTTTTCGCTGATGACTGTGCCCTCATGGTCCACATGGAGTTTGATCTCCAAATCATCGTGAATAAGTTTGCAGAAGCCTCCCGCCTTTTTGGTCTTACCATCAGCTTCAGCAAGACAGAGGTACTGTTCCAACCAGCACCCGCCTCCACCGTCCCTCCCCCCTCTATCTCCATCGAGGGTACCCAACTCAAGATGGTAGACGACTTTAAGTACCTTGGCAGCACCATCAGCAACGATGGCAGCCTGGATAAGGAGATCAATGCCAAAATCTGCAAGGCCAGCAAAGCTCTCTGTTGTCTCCGAGCTCACGTCCTGAACCAGCACAACATCCAGCTGTCCACGAAGCTCGAAGTGTACAGGGTCGCTGTCCTCACCAGCCTTCTCTATGGATGTGAGACATGGACCATGTACAAAAAACACCTGAAGCAGATGGAGAAGTTCCACATGAGAAGCCTACGGATGATCATGAACATTCAATGGCAAGACCGGGTCACAAACCTTGAGGTCCTGGACAGAGCTGAGATGACTAGCATCGAGGCCATGATTCTGAAAGCCCAGCTCCGATGGGTTGGTCATGTGATCTGGATGGATGACCATAGGCTGCCCAAGCAGCTCATGTACGGTGAACTCTGCTCTGGGAAGTGGAACCAAGGCAGACCACACAAAAGATTCAAAGACTGTGTGAAGCTCAACACCAGACACACTGGCATCCTTCCCAAACAATTAGAGCTGCAGGCTATGGACAGGCCAGGCTGGCACGCCCTCACTACCCAGGTGCGAGACTACTTTGAAGAGAAGAGGCGAGCTGATGTAGCTGAAGCACGGGCACAAAGAAAGCCATAGTCAGAGGTTAGGATCCCAAGGTGAACCTGTGTTTGGTGGCCCTAGCTTTACTTGTTGTTGAGATATACGTAGTTTATAAGCCATTTTGATGTTGACCTTTGACCTTGTGATCCCAAAACCATAGTTACACTTCAGGGTCACATGTTGAACCTGTGTTCCAAGTTTGGTGATCCTAATTTTACTCGATGTACAGTAATAAGGCATAGGGAATGTTAACCTTGACCTTTTGACCCCAAACCCATAGTCAGAGGTCAGGATTCCAAGGTGAACCTGTGTACCAGGATTGGTGACCCTAGCTTTATGCATTGTACAGTAATAAGGCATAAGAAATGTTAACTTTGACCTTTGACCTTTTGACCCCAAACCCATAGTCAGAGTTCAAGATCCGAAGGCGAACCTGTATACCAGGTTTGGTGGCCCTAGCTTTACTCGTTTTATAATAATAGTAAATGTAGCATTTACCATAGTGCAACTGCAATGTTGCACTGCAATGTCTGGTGCTTTTCATGTACTGCCCCTTTAAGACGTGTCCATTCAGTTACGTGCGTGGTCATGCCATAGGGCCACGCGCCTTGGCAATCCGGAAGCCAAACACTGCAGAAAAAGTATTAGGGGGCGTGTCCACCAAACTCATTTTTCCTGCTGTGGGCAACTATCTTCTATTCATTCTCTATGCAGTCCAGTGTTTGGGTGCTGAAACGCTGTGAGCAGTGGCCGCTTTGTTGTGGTGTACATTGCTGAAAAAAGTTCAACTTATCAGACTACTGTACAGCTGTGCTTGTCAATGTTAGACCTTTCTAAGCAGCCAATCAGAATTAAGGAAGGACGGGACATAAGACCCCGGTACAGGAAGATGAGAATGGGAGGTGATGGTGGAGGAGGTGGAGGCTGAACTTTGCTGCATCAAACAATGTGAATTTGTAGTTGATAACTGCAAAAAAAATGGTATGATACGCACTGTTGTGTAATACTACTTAATAATTATGAACCTTGTCAGTAAACTGTAATGGAGAAGAGAGAAGGAAATAAAGAAAAAAAAAGAAAACCAACTTGAAAGATTCAATAACCCATAATGTTGACTTAAGGTGGGATTTCCCAGCCCCAATGTATGGTCAACACAATTATGACAGTCTTCTTCTTCTTCTTCTTCTTCTTATTATTATTATTATTATGTAGTCATACTGTATAATGTAGTCATATTGTTTTTGCTGTCATTTCTCTGTCTGTTAATAATAATAATAATAGATTGCATTTATATGGCGCCTTTCGTTCAAATTTTCAGGAAAGGTGTGTAATGGCACACTGAACAGATGATTAGATTTTAGTGATGATCTCAAAATGCATACCTCCGCCAAGGCTCTTTTCTTCTCACAGAGTGTTAGCAGCAATACTCCAAAACTACTGGCTAGATTTGGATGAAATTTTCACCAGAGGTGACCCTTGGCCCAAAGATGAACTCATTAGATGTTGGAGGTGACCCATGAGTGCATACCTCCGCCAAGGCCCTATCTTGCAATGTACAGATGGATGGCGATATGGATGGACAAAGGGACAGAGGGGAGGGCAAAGGGAGTCAGGGACGGAGCCTTCACGGAGATATGTGCTCTCTGAGTGCCCTCTAGTCAGGTGTAGGGCAATTACTTCTTTCACATAGGGCCAGGTAGGTTTGATAGCTTTTTTCCCCTGAAAAATGAAAATATAATTTAGCAACTGCATTTTGTATTTACTCAAGTTATTTTTGTCTAATATTAAAATTTGCTTGATGATCTGAAACATTTAATGGTGAAAATATGCAAAAATATGAGAAATTAAGAAGAGGGCAAATACTTTTTCACAGCACTGTATGTCCCTGCAGGCCTCAGCTCAAGTCCCTATAGAGCTCTCACCGGGCTGTCTTAGTGAGATACAGAACAGCCCTAAGAATGATAGTTCTCCCCTTGGGACAATCAATAAATCTGTTTTTATCTGTAATTGTAGCAGTGCACCTGGGTCAGCACTGTAATTATTAATTGGAACAGCAAGCTTTGCCAAAGTCCAAAAATGGGTGTGTTGCTCACTGGGAGTGTTGAATGGGTGAAACAATTAATGATTAGCTAAGAAATAAGGCCAATCTGTGCAAGCAAAGCCCCAAAAAGGGGCATTTAAATGAGTTTTTAAAAATATATTCAATAGTGTGCAAACGAAAGACTTTTGTGTACTCAAAACAATTACAATATGCTGTATTTCTGTAAAATAATGAAATCACGATCTTAGTTTGAATAAGGCAAGCGTGAATATTTGATTGTTACATGGAAACAGAGATGATAGGTGTGCACTGAGGATTTTTTCATATCAACATTAGATTACACATTATTAAGATGATATATATTTAATCAAATCTACCATTCATATAATGCATGATCACATTTTACAAATAACCTAAATCAGGAGTCTGAAATCCCCAGCTCCACAGCCAAATGTGGATATTTTGTCAGCAACCAGTGGCTCACTGTGACTTTTGACAAAAGCAAAACACTAATTACAAATGTAAAAGAAAAAAGTCAGAACTGCACCTGGAAAAATATGAGAAAGCTAAGAAAATACTTCATAAATTTACAAGGAAAAGAGCTCAAAATTTATAAGCAACCAGACCATCAATAATGGAGTAGCTCATTCCGGCCTGATGATCACACCATGGGGTCACCTATACTTCTTTAAACACATATCTATACAGCCTAGGCCTGCTCATAGTTTAAAAGTTGAAATGACACATGCTCAAAGCTTGTGATCTGTGAACCTGACCATAACCTGGATGCAGACCTACCTCAGGATTACTGTGTGTGAGTTTTGTGACCATCCAGGCAAATGCTAGGAAGAGTAGAGATTTTTACAGATGCAGCGCCACACCATTAGGTCATTTCACCTTTACTGGGAGCTAAAAAGTTCAACGTTTATTAGAAAAAGTCACCAGTTTAAGAGAAAATACATCTTAAAAAAGTTTTTTAAGAGCCTAATGTTGACAGATCAGGCTCAAATACGTGTTGCACCTCCATGCTCAAATTGCTCTTTCCATAAGGTTAGAAACACACCAGCCCGGTGATCTAGCAAGGTTGAGTCGTCTGTGAGCCTTGTCTGCTTGGTGTCCTGCACTGCTAGAACAGAAAAACCTTGCCTGAATTTTTTTGGGTGATTCGACATGTTGAACTGGCGTCTGCATTGTCTGCAAAAGAGCACATTAAGATTGGCTCTTAAAATAGCGAATGAGTGGACGAGAAGGGAAACGGATAGGATAAATGAAAACAAATTAACTCAGCTGACTTAAAAACACTCATGGCTACCTGGAATGAAAAAACCAAACACCAGATGATCACCTTCATTCAAGAGAGGCCAGCTCTGTATGACCACTGTAACCACTGAGAATTATACTAACCCTTATTAGCTGTCAAAGGATTTCCAGTTTCCCTAAGGAGTGATGAGTAAAGAGGGCCACCTGCTGATGTGGAGAGTTAACTTCTATGACGCATGCACTGAACATACAAGCTTGTCTGCTGCTGGCTGTAGTCTATCCAATGTGTCCAAGTGCAACTTTACGTTACAGCGACAAACTTGACAAAAGGGAACGCAGCAGGATGTCGTTCATCAGGTTTTTGCGGTGATGTTGGCTTGATGTGTCTCTAGCCTAAGAGAGGTTGCCAACCCCTGGCCTAACCCCCCCCCCCCCCCCCAGATCAGCAACCATAAACTTCGTTTGAGAAAGCCATTTGTCAGTATTACCTTGTGGAAAAAAATCAAAGAGAGACGTACGCCGTGGACAAAATTGTTGGTACCCCTCTGTTAATGAAAAAACCCCCCACAATGGTCACAGAAATAACTTGAATCTGACAAAACTGGTAATAAATAAAAATTCTATGAAAATTAATCAATGAAAATCAGACAATGCTTTTGAAATGTGGTTCAACAGAATTACTTTAAAAAACAAACTCATGAAACAGGCCTGGACAAAAATGATGGTACCCCTAGAAAAGATTGAAAATAATGTGACCATAGGGACATGTTCAACCAAGATGTGTCCTCTAATTAACATCACAGGTGTCTACAAACTTGTAATCAATCAGTCGGCCTACTTAAAGGGTGACAAGTAGTCACTGTGCTGTTTGTTGACATGGTGTGTACCACACTAAACAAGGACCAGAGGAAGCAAAGGAGAGAGTTGTCTCAGGAGATTAGAAAGAAAATTATAGACAAGCATGTTAAAGGTAAAGGCTATAAGACCATCTCCAAGCAGCTTGATGTTCCTGTGACTACAGTTCCACATATTATTCAGAAATTTAAGATCCACGGGACTGTAGCCAACCTCCCTGGACGTGGCCGCAGGAGGAGACGGATAATACGAATGGTAACAAAAGAGCCCAGAACAACCTCTAAACACATTCATGGTGAACTCCAAGGTCAAGGTACATCAGTGTCAGATCGCACCATCCATCGTTGTTTGAGCCAAAGTGGACTTCATGGGAGACGACCGAGGAGGACACCACTGTTGAAAACAAATCATAAAAAAGCCAGACTGGAATTTGCCAAACTGCATGTTGACAAGCCACAAAGCTTCTGGGAGAATGTCCTATGGACAGATGAGACAAAACTGGAACTTTTTGGCAAGGCACATCAGTGCTATGTTCACAGACGCAAAAATGAAGCATACCAAGAAAAGAACACTGTCCCTACTGTGAAACATGGAGGAGGTTCTGTTATGTTCTGGGGCTGCTTTACTGCATCTGGCACAGGGTGTCTTGAATCTGTACAGGGTACAATGAAATCTCAAGACTATCGAGGTATTCTAGAGAGAAATGTGCTGCCCAGTGTCAGACAGCTTGGTCTCAGTCACAGGTCATGGGTCTTGCCACAGGATAATGACCCAAAACACACAGCTAAACACCCAAGAATGGCTAAGAATGAAAAATTGGACTATTCTAAAGTGGCCTTCTATGAGCCCTGATCTAAATCCTATTGAACATCTGTGGAAGGAGCTGAAACATGTCATCTGGAGAAGGCACCCTTCAAACCTGAGACAACTGGAGCAGTTTGCTCATGAGGAGTGGGCCAAAATACCTGCTGAGAGGTGCAGAAGTCTCATTGACAGTTACAGAAATCGTTTGATTGCAGTGATTGCCTCAAAAGGCTGTGCAACAAATAATAAGTTAAGGGTACCATCACTTTTGTACAGGCCTGTTTCATGAGTTTGTTTTTTAAAATAATTCTCTTGAACCACAATTCAAAAGCATTGTCTGATTTTCATTGGTTAATTTTCATAGAATTTTTATTTATTACCACTTTTGTCAGATTCAAGTTATTTCTGTGACCATTGTGGGTTTTTCTTTCATTAACAGAGGGGTACCAACAATTTTGTCCACGTGTGTATATCTTTCATTTTCTTGACACTAATTGGCAAACATATGCGGTACAAGGATACTGCAAACAATGAAGCTTAGAGCAGAAATATCAAAACTAATTGTGCTGGTTGATGTATCAATCTAAGTATGACTTATGGTTATATTTTGATGATGTTATTTTTTGAGCAGACGATGCGTGGATCACTTGAAGCCCTTTGAGCCTTAATTACTTCTTATTAAGTTGAGAATGTGAGTTGGCTTTGATATCATTCTTTAAAATATACACTAACAACAGCCCAATGGAAGTGCAAACAAGCCACAAACCTTCAGTCGATTCCGTCTCCAGCTAAGTAAGCAAACTCCAAATACATCCTTTGGCCTTGGTTTATTTAGAGCCACAACGGGAATAAAGACTGAACAGCCAGAGTTTAACGGGAAGTAGGAGTGTGATGTGTTCTTCTCACAGTAATACAAAAATGCATAATTCATAAATATCCAGCTCTGAGTCAAAACTATGAGTGTGCAACTTGTATCAAAACTAAAGTGTTGAGAGTTGGTGTTGCAGAACACATCCTACTGCACCAGTGTGAAAGCCCACATTAAATTCTCAGTAAAAACTTTCAAAACAATACCATGTCCACTGTGGAAGCGAGTCCTTCTCTTCTCCTCTGACTTCATCCTGGCTTTGATGTACCCCTGACACCTGCACAGATGTACCAAAACAGTCACTGTCATTGTCATTATCACCACGCACTCTGACTTTCATCTCATTGTCCCTCTTTTCTGTATTAATAATGATAATCCCAATTATTTTGTGCCGATACATTTTTCTGCAGAAACAAGTCTGATGTTTCACAAGTTCACTGGACTTATGGTAAAAGGAGGAAAAGGGAGCAACTATCCTAACAGTTGTCTATAGCATAGACCCCCAATGATCAAATCCAGCCAATAACCCCCCCCCCCCCCAATAATCATCCATCCATCCATCCATCCATCCATCCATCTTCTTCCTCTTAATTCTTTTCGGGTCGCAGGGGGCTGGAGCCTATCCCAGCATCTTTGGGCGAGAGGCAGGGTACACCCTGGACAGTTTGCCAGTCCATCGCAGGGCCAACACAGACAGACAGACAACCATTCACTCTCACAGTCATACCTAAGGACAATTTAGAATCCCCAGTTTGATGCCAATTGACCTAACTTGTATGTTTTTGGCATGTGGGAGGAAACCGGAGAAATCCCAGAGTAAACCCACACAGACATGGGGAGAACATGCAAACTCCACACAGATCACTGTTGGTCGGGGGCTGGGATCGAACCCAGAATCCCATGGCCAAGGGTGAGTTGCTGTGCTGCCGCAGTGCTAACCACTCCGCCACCGCACTGCCCCCAGTAAGCATATAAGTAATAAAAAATATCTACAACTCAAGCAAGTACGAAGTTGTCGTTTTTTCATTTGCAAGCAACAAAAAGTAACATTTCTAATAATCAGAGAATGTACCCCCCCGCTGCCGACTTGGTATTGCCCAACAGGTACTTGCGCCTTCTCTGAGCAGGAGTCACCATGGTTGCCAAGTCAGCTTATTATAAGCAACTTTGGGCTTATTTTTTCTGAAGTCACTTGCAAATCTCGTCAGTTGCTGGTTGCGGGTTTTTGGGCTTGTTTTGTAACGTGTAGTTGCTTATTTGGGCTTGCTTTGCTGTCTGTGTAACAGCTCTCCTGTTAGATATAAAGTTGAGTGTACCAATATGGCGGTGCCCTGGGTGTAGTGGGAGGTGACGCCCCACCTTTCCGGTGATGGCATCACGGGGAGTATAAGAAGCCATGGCGGAAGAGGCTTTCTCTCTTTGCTGTGGACCCTTGACCTATACAGAGTGACTCCTGTTTGGTTCCTGTTCCTAGCAAATAAAATACATAAACTGTCACCTCGCCTCCTCCTCTTTTACGGACATAACATCTCCCAGCTCGGTTGCGCAAGATTATAAGCTGTGTCTCCATACCAAGAAGTTCAAAGTCTGTTAATTTTTGGGGAAGTTATTGAGGTAAAAGTGGCCAGCCAGGGGTTTAATTTCTGTCGACCAATGATCCATCCAATTTTTCTATAGAGCACAGTGGCCCACCCGACTCCACTCAGCTCTGTACTCGCTAATGGGGTGTGAGCTATCCATTTTTTTTTTTTATACAAATCAGTGCAAATGGGACCTTAAATTGAAAAAAAAAATCCTCCCTTGAAATGAATGGCAAGAACAAAATTATCTTTTGACCTCGATCAAATTTTGCCATGCATTACACATATGTTGTTTGTCAATTTAAAAGATATTTTCCACGTTATTAAAGTTGTTGGCTGTCATGTAATATTTAGTTTTTGTTTAAACGACTAGCGGACAACAACTCCCATCATCCCATGGCGTCATTTCAAGGAAAAGGAGGAATTACCGTTTTCCAGTGCTCTTCTCTGCTCAAGCTGCTGGTGCTGCAAAAGGATTCATGTATGTTTATTCTCGTCTTCTGCCTCCTCGTTGTCTTCCTCATTTACTTTGTCTTTGAATGCTGTGTTAGTAGCGCCACCTCGTGAATGGGATGTTCAGTCTTGCGGATGCTCTGTCAATGTGTTCAGATTGTGGGCAGGCCGGGCGGTCATAAAATTTGGCCTGCACGCGGTCGTCCGCAGTAGAGTCCCGCATACACTAGCGGAGTGGAGACGATGACGTAAATTTTGTCACACGAGGTTTCCGGTTGCATGTGCGCGGACAGCGGAGGTGCAGCATGAATCCAGCTTAAATCACTCTGAAGTAGGGCTGTCGCGGTAGAGGAATTTCCCCTGTGGTGACAATGGATAGATCAACACCGCAATATGCGGTATTATTGTAAATGTTTTTAAGACCCTGTGCTCTTATAATTTAAACAGGGTTCATAACTTATGTGGCAAACGACGGAAGCTGTGAGAAACTCACTGCAGCTCCACTCACAACTTTATGTGCATGTGTGACAATTATACAGAGCTCCGGTTTTACTAGGTATGAACTGCTGATTCTGTTAAAAAAAAAAAAAGCAATGATCATTTTCATAAAGCAGTGACAGGAACTCCAGTATACTACGGTGTGTGTGGATTGGAGACTGCAGCGACATTCAGCTTTTTTAAACAGGACAGTCTCCGTACAGGACCCTGCATGGCACTTGTCTCCATGATTTTTGGATTTTTGCCACTGTCCGAAAAATCACATTCACACAAGCAATGCACTGCACAGTAGTTGTTTTGCTCTTGGAGCTCATGATCTGCTCAGAAGGAAACAACACGCTTTGTGGCCTTTCAGTGCTCACTGTCACGGCTGTATTTAGCAAGGAGTCCAAACGCTTTCTCCACTAACTGCCTGCTGGAGTCCGTCTGGAGAGAGAGTGCCCCACACGTTACTGTCGCCGCCAGCACCCGCTGCTATGGAAGCTTCCACAGTACTGGGTGCTGCCGCCGTCAGTACCGGGTGCAAACATGCTGTTGGCAATAAAAATACACTTAACATTTAACAATGTTTTTATTAATCAATAGGGTCACATAAGTGAACAACGAGATTTAGCCACACACAAAAAAAGTGAACACCGCAGTTGTTGTGGCTGCTCATTATCTTCTGCAGTAGGCTTGTCCATAGCACGGTATTACATAATTGCGGTTATTGCGACAGCTCTACTCTGATGGCTATTTTTAAATATCCACGTTAAAAGAAGTTGATTATTTTCCATGCAGATCATTTTCAGATCTTCTATCCTCTGTGAAAATATCACAACTGCACAAAAGAGTATCTAAACAAATATATAAGAAATAAACACCAAATAGATGAATGAAAGAATAGATGCATTTCATATTCCTAAACTTTTTATAAACTTTTTTTACGTGTTAAAATGAGTTCAAAAGCACTACAATACAGCATCACTGATTTATTTATTTAATTATTGAGCTTATAATCACATTTCTAGTTTTTTGTTCCCATTTTATTTAATCAGGAGACAGCATTACACAAATTAGGCAGTGACCAAACACTGAGATAATGATGGCTTATTATCACTGTATAATGATTTAACTCCTAGTAAAACCAGATTCATCACCTTAACACTGTACCTTTTGAGTTTGTTGGTGTTTAAGGGTCCATTTGCAATAAAGGGAGCGCTAAAAAAAAAAAAATAAATTGATAACTAAAAAGCTGCAATGCTTCTTTCAGCATTTTTTGTTATGACCTGAGCGCCGGTTCTGTTCGCGCTCGGGCTAAGTTATGTTTCGCTGCCGGCCTTGACAGTTGCAGGCTGTATTCTGGCCTCACCGGGCTCTTATTGTGAAAGTGCCTGGTGGGGCTTCCACCTGTCAATGGCCGGTCAGCTGATTGTAATTCCCGTCGTTAGTGCTTCGCCTTCTTAAGCCCGGCACTGGCGGCGGTAAGACGCAGCAGTGTCAGTCGTCCTACGTCTGAGCTACGGATGCTTTGGACTGTTGCCTACCTCGTCTGCCTGTGGTTGACCGTCGCTTCCCGTGGACCAGTAAGTGAGCTGTTAGCCTTACCCCTCCCGGTGTGAGTAGACCTCTGTGTGTCTCTGCCTCAGCAGCCTGTGTAGTCATTACTCCATCAACCTTGCCTGTGTATGACCGTCTCCTCCTATGGACCTGTAAGAGAGCTGTTTAGCCTTACGCCTCCGGATGTGTGTAGACTGATATGTGTCATTGCCCCAGCAGCTTGTGTTGTTACCTTTCACCGTAATAAAACTCACTGAAACTCACTGGTGACTGTGTGGCGTCTTATGGTGGCTCGCGAGGGCCACCACATGACAGTACACTGCTGCCAAAATGGCGTTTACGGTGACGCCAACCCGAGACGCAATTCACCAGTGGGTTCGAGTTTTGGACGTTGTTTTTTCCTGTCTGGGTACTGTGTATGTGAGGAATACCGTCGCTGAGGGGCCGCGTTTGGAGTCCGAGCCACGAGCTGACAGGTGTTTTGGAAGTCGTGGATGAGCTGCTCATCTCCGCTTCCCTGCTGGATTATGACCACGGCATACACTGGTACCTGGACGCCGCCGAAGATGTTCTTGTCATCTCTCTCCCCGCTACGCCGACCACCCGGAAGTCGACGCGAGGAGGGAAGACATCGCCGCGCAACGCGAAATATTCCTGATGCTGGAGGAGGAACGCGGCATGAAGCAGGAGAAGAGGCACTCCTGCTCTTTGCCTATGGATCCCGATCCTGTCCTCGATCCATTTCGGGAGTTCGCACCATCTGGGGGCCGGCGAAGGCGTCGGCGCAACGGCCGGGCGCATCTTCAGCAAGCTCCTGCTCCGGATCCAGTTCCGGGCCGCCGGGATGACCCCCTCAACCAGCCAGCTGCTGTGAGTGAGCTGAGTCCTGTGCCGGTGGGCTCCGTCCATGGATCCTTTTCTACCACCCAGTGAGCGAGGGAAGGAGCAACGTCCGCTACAGCTGACACCATCCTCCCCCCGGGAGACAGGCAAGTTCAAGTTCACTTTCCTATTGATCATAGTGATCTGTCTTGTCTGACTCCTGGGGGTGAAGCTCGGGGTTCGCAGCTCCCTGAGTTTCTTTCCCCAGCTGTAGCCATTTGTACTAAACCTGCTGCCTCTGTGTCTCCTCCTGCGGAGCGGTCCTCGGCGTCAGTCCCACGCCGTCGAACGAGGGGGAGGCCTGCGGCTCTGGGAAATATCCCGGCCCTGCAGCCTTGCTTTGGACAGAGGAGGAGAACGGACTGCAGTGAGGAGCCACAGCCGATGAGAGAGCGTCCCCAGGGTTCCTCAGGGATGCAGCCCGAGTCAGCAGGTCGAGGGTCCTCTGCCCCCACGCCATACGGGTTATTGGCGTGGACGCCAGCGCGTGATGATCCAGCTGCAGAGACCATCAGGTCAGCTGTGGAACCTGACGCAGCCGAGTGGGAGCCCGACGACGAGTGTCTTCTTGAACCTGGATCGGTGAAGCCCTGGACGGCTCCAGAGCCCGAGTGCAGGCAAGTGCTCTTCCTTGTTTTCCTGTATGGTGTGTTAGAGCATTTTTGCCTGCCTCATGGGGAGGCGAGCGAGGGGCAGCCGTCTGCTGCACCCGAGCTCGTCTCGCTGGGCTCTGGCGCTGCCGGTGGAATTGATCCCGGTCCTCTTCTGTTTTCTGAGCCCCTCCACAGCGTTACCGGTCCGGAGCCAGTCAAGGTCACGGGACTGGGGGTTCCAGGTTCGGAGATGGAGGTCGTCGCCGGTGCCGTCCTGACCCAGTCGGGGTCTGACGTGTGGGCCGAGGTGACCCAGTCGGGGTCCAACGTGTGGGCCGAGGTGACCCAGTCGGGGTCCGACGTGTGGGCCGAGGTGACCCAGTCGGGGTCCGACGTGGGTGCAGCGATGACCCAATCGGGGTCCGACAAGGTCCGGTGGGGGTCCAGCGCAGGTGCGGCTGCGACCCAATCAGGATTCGAGGGGGTCCAAGTTTTTGGTTGTCCCCCTCTCAGGAGCCACCAGCTGGGGGCCGTTAGAGGTTTGTGTTTGGCAGACTGGCGCTCTCCTGTCTTGTCGTCTTCAGGCGGGTGGCTGCATGCAATTCCTCCACGGTCCTGGTGGTTGTGGGATGCGGGTCGGCCACCCGAGGAACTGCTTCGTGCGTTCGGCGTCTTGGGTTGGCCACCCAATAAACTGTGTTTGCTACGGGGTGACCTGGTTCGGCCACCAGAGGACTTGTTTCTGGGGGCCTGGGACTGGGGTAGGCCACCTGATCATGTACTGTGTTTGTGGGACTATCTGTGGGCACATACGGTGCCTAGTCATGTCAAGTACGGTTAGCAATTTTTTTTGTTGTTGTTTCACGTAGTCTAGTCATAGTCAAGTCAAAGCAATTTTAGATTGCCTCATGTCTCTTCTTTTTGAAGGCCACAGTCTAGTCATAGTCAAGTTAAAGCAATTTTAGATTGCCTCATGTTTTCCTTTTTTTTGGAAAGCCACAGTTTAGTCATAGTCAAGTTAAGTCAAGCAATTTTAGATTGTCTCATGTTTCCTTTTTTTTGAAAAGCCACAGTTTAGTCATAGTCAAGTTAAGTCAAAGCAATTTTAGATTGCCTCATGTTTTTTTTTGAAGGCCACAGTCTGGTCAAAGTTAAGTCAAAGCAATTTTAGATTGCCTCATGTTTCCTTTTTTTGGAAAGCCACAGTTTAGTCATAGTCAAGTCAAGTCAAAGCAATTTTAGATTGCCTCATGTTTCTTTTTTTTGTAAGCCATAGTTTAGTCATAGTTAAGTCAAGTCAGAGCAATTTTAGATTGCTCCATGTTTTTTTTTTTGTTTTTTTTGTAAGCCACAGTCTATCTATAGCTAAGTTATGTCAGAGCAATTTTAGGTTGCCTCATGTTTTTTTTGAAAGCCACGGTCTAGTCATAGTCAAGTTATGTCAAGCAATTTTAGATTGCTCCACGTGTTTCCATGTATTTCTTGTTCCATAGTTATCGTGCGTTTCCATATATTTCTTGTTCCATAGTTATCGTGTGTTTCCATGTATTTTTTGTTCCATAGTTATCGTGCGTTTCCATGTATTTCTTCTTCCATAGTTATCGTGTGTTTCCAGGTATTTCTTGTTCCATAGTTATCATGTATTGAGGTTGTTTGGGAGTATGATTTTGGCATGTTAAGTTTGGGTTTTTGAAGAGATCCTTACTTTGGGTTCTTTACCACGTGGGATTATGTACTTTGGAGTTAGACGGGTTGTCTGTTGTCCCTGTGGGAAGACGTTCGGTGTCAGGTGCTTATGCTCTTTATGGTTTTGTATCCCTTGTATTTTTAGTCATGTCTTGTTTTTTTTTTCTGGTTTCGTCATTGTTCTGGGGGAAACTGATGTATTCTTTTTCCTTTTGCTTTAGGGTCTTGTTCATGGGTTGGTTCGCTCCCTCCACATCTGTCCCCCAACCTCCCACCCTGGGGGGGCGGGGGGGCAGGGTGGTTCCTTGAGGCGTTCGGAGTCCGCCCGTGGAGGGAGGGTACTGTTATGACCCGAGCGCCGGTTCTGTTCGCGCTCGGGCTAAGTTATGTTTCGCTGCCGGCCTTGACAGTTGCGGGCTGTATTCTGGCCTCACCGGGCTCTTATTGTGAAAGTGCTCGGTGGGGCTTCCGCCTGTCAACGGCCGGTCAGCTGATTGTAATTCCCGTCGTTAGTGCTTCGCCTTCTTAAGCCCGGCACTGGCGGCGGTAAGACGCAGCAGTGTCAGTCGTCCTACGTCTGAGCTACGGATGCTTTGGACTGTTGCCTACCTCGTCTGCCTGTGGTTGACCGTCGCTTCCCGTGGACCAGTAAGTGAGCTGTTAGCCTTACCCCTCCCGGTGTGAGTAGACCTCTGTGTTTCTCTGCCTCAGCAGCCTGTGTAGTCATTACTCCATCAACCTTGCCTGTGTATGACCGTCTCCTCCTATGGACCTGTAAGAGAGCTGTTTAGCCTTACGCCTCCGGATGTGTGTAGACTGATATGTGTCATTGCCCCAGCAGCTTGTGTTGTTACCTTTCACCGTAATAAAACTCACTGAAACTCACTGGTGACTGTGTGGCGTCTTATGGTGGCTCGCGAGGGCCACCGCATGACATTTTTTTTTTTTTTTTGCAGCATTTGTCACCTCCTTCAGCCTGTTGCTTTTCCTGTCAAGTAGGGGTCTCTGCAGAACGCTGTACTGCACCTACAGAAAGCATATTATAAACCCATTTAAAGTTAGAGCTGTCCTCACTACCAACTTTTGGAGCTCCAAATATTCTCTCCAATCTTTTTTCTCCCTTAGTAAACTTCATCAGTGTTTTATATTGCATTGTGACGTTTCTAATGGCACTTTTTCGTGTGTGCAACTTTTTTGTCATAGTTTTACAGCTTTTCTTATAAATCGGAGACATTTTTTCTTGTAAATTTGCCTACTTTTTGTATAAAAATGCAGTATTTCCCCCACGTTGTTTCCCCCTAAATTCCGTTTCTCACAAAAATGTAGTATTTTTCTTAAATTTGTCATAGAAAATAAGCATTTTTCCTTACATCTTTGCAAAATAATTTAAATTTCAGATTTTTAAAAAAAAAATCTTTGTTGACTATCATCAAGTTGCTACTTTTTTCTTGTGAATGTATACTATTTTCTCCTAAATTTGTACATTTTGTTCTGGTAAATTTGGTAAAGGTAAATTTGTTATTTACCTTATACAAATACCTGAATCCTAAATTTGAAAACTGAATGCCATTGTAAAAAATTAAATATCTAGATAATGAATCCAGAGTAAGTTCTTAATACCAGGATGATTTTGTCACAAATTTCACAGATTTATTGTCGTTTAATGAGTGAAACATTACACACCTAAGGTGTGGTGTGCTATGTTCATAATGTCTCTGCAGGCAGGATAACTGTTACTTTTGTCAATGTGTAGTTGACTAAATCACACGTGTCCTTAGTTCATCAAAATAGCTACACAGTGGTAAGCCTCATCCACTCAACGTCAGTGCTGTGGCTAGAATGATGATCATGGTGTCAAAATAAACTAGACGACCTAATGCACCTGCTGATAGCACTGTTAAAATGCTATTAAGAGGGGAAAAGTGGGGAAAACATTTACATCTTTCTAAGTTTTTTTGCGTGGGAATTTTTTTGCATGAATTACATCTTCCAAAATTGTCAGTGAAGTACCTCTCTTAAACCATTTGAACATTAACTGAGCTTATTTTATGTCAGGAGCAAGAATGTGAAAGTGACAGCAGCAGGGATAACAGAGAGAGAGAGGGAGGAGAGAGGTGCCCAGGTGACCAGAGGGAGAATGAGGCAGCACAGGAGGCACAAGTGACCAGATAACAATAAAAAATGAACTTTGCGCCTTAGAGAACAGACTACTGACTAGATCGTCATAATAATGTTCTGTTGGACAAACTAATGAATTTTAGACTTGTCCTGATCAGTGATTGACATTTTCTTTTTGTTCATGTGATTTCCTAACAGAGAGACACAGGGTGAGGGCAGCAGTCAGGCAAATCCATTCTGTTATTATCACTGTATAGTGATTTAGCTAAGAGTCAGGCTAAGATTAATCCTAGTGACTTGTCTGTCAGTGCAGGGGTCAGTGATATGAGAAATCAATGCTTTTCACATCACTAAAATGTAACCGTGTTTAGTAATTTGGGATGATGGGAGTTGTTGTCCGCTAGTCATTTAATCATAAACTAAATATTGATCTGTTATTATATGACAGCTGACAACTTTAATTATATGGAAAGCTATCTTTTAAATTGACAAACATATGTGTAACTTGTGGCAAAATTTGATTGAGATCAAAAGATAATGTCGCTCTTGCCATTCACTTCAATTCAGAATCTTTTTGATTTAAGGTCTAATATGGAGAAGTGGAGGGGGCGTGACTTAGGCTCTCTATATGGGCAGAGATCTCAGCCCCCCTAGTGTTTGAAACAAAGTTACACCCTTGGTCTATAGCTTATTTAAATGTTCTTTTCTGCCACAAAGGATGGTAGTTTCACATCGTCATACAGTTTACAAAGACACCTTTGCTCAAACAACTATTTCTTCTTCCTAAAAACCCCTTTGAGAGCAATTTTTGCACTTGTCTGGAGGTTTTTGTTGCTTTTCTTCCATTTTCACATTTTTTTTATATTCACGGAACCCCCTTATTTAAAGCTTTTGAGGCTCAGCCTCCACAAATTTGGAGAATTGAGACAAAAGTAACAAACACTGGTATTATTCAAAAAGAACAATTTGAGTCCAGACTGTGAAAAGATATACAAAAAGACACTGCCCTTGCCCAAATATATATAAAAAAGTTACTAAAATGTGCTGATACTTTTTAATTCAGGAATGCACTGACATACATCAGAAAAAACAAACAAACTACAGATTGTATAATGAAACTGAATGTAGCCACTGAATTCTGCATTGTGAAGCTTCAGTTAAAGGTTTTGCTGCTACTAAGCTGCCATGTTGGTCAGAGAAAGTGTTGATGGTAGAAATTCTCAGCTCAAGCCTTCATTTTGGGACCTCATAAACAAATGGGTGACATTACAGCAGATATATTTGTCATTAATACACAGTTTAAGGTAAGTAGAAACTGAAATGCATCTCTGTGTTATGCACCTACATACAGTAGCCTATAAACAAGCTTGCATACACTGGCTGATAATAACACTACCCCCTCATCCAAAAAACGTCACTTCAGGTGACAGAAAAAAAGAAGATATTGGTGAAAGTCTAATACCTGGCTTCAATATAGCAGTCCACAATTTATTGTTTTATGTCCCAGTACCTTTTTCAAGACTGTTCAACAGAAAAATCCCTGTCTGACTGTTTTTACCAGGTCTTATGATTTATAGACCAGTTTGGTGAAATACCAGAACTAAACAAGCTGCTATTACCACAGTGACCCCTTCCAGGGAGATGTGCCTGCTTGAGCACAATTTGTTTTTACAACAATACAAGTCTTTTTTTATTTTTATTCTTTATTTAACATCACATTTGACAAAAGTGCCAAGGAAAGCTGAAAGAATGTATACAGTTCCCAGAGGCTCCAACTTCAACTTTGGGGGAAAAAAAAAGTCAAATGCCTTTACTGTACCAAGCATGTCTCAGTCTGAGAGTGTGCAGTTTACAAAGATTCCCTACGGGTCCAACCGACCAAAATGTCTGACAGAAGTGGGTCGAGACTATTAACATGAAGGGTTTTGCTCCCAGTAACAACAGCAAAATGATGCCTAGCTTACTATGCAACAGTAATGTTTTAAACACTGTCCAACTAGCTAATGCTAATGGGATAACACACTCTCAGGGGGCTGAAGAGGTTGCACATAATAACTCTAAATAACGCTTGTGAAATTTAAAATTAATTGCCCCTCCGTGGATGTTAATGTATATCATATAACAGTTACTTCCGACTGAGCAATTCAATTGGACAACAGGGATTCCAGGAGTTATTATATGAGATGAGATGAGAATCAGAATCAGAATCAGAATCAGAATAAACTTTATTGCCAAGCATGTAAAAAACACACGAGGAACTTGACTTGACATTGGTGCGCATGCGCGCGACACAACGACACGGCAGCCATAATAGGCGCCTCATCAAACAGAGATAGATAAGAAAGGGAGGGAAGGGGAGGGAACGACACAAGGGGGGAGGAGAGAAAAAAAACTTCGTTATCAGAATACAGCTTATAAATATTTAAGCAGATTATGATTACAATGAAAAAAAATCTCTCAATAGCACAGAGCAACAATCAACCACAAAAAACCAAAAGACCAAAAGTCAGAGAGAATCAGTGAATGGATGGGTGTAATTCAGTATTATGAATCAGTGTGTTCGTGTATGTTGAATGCAGGTGGGTGTTTATCAGTTACTGGAGGCAGCAAAATCTCTCCCAGCCGAGATGTTATGTCTTAGTGTCTGAAACTCGGAAGCATGTCCTTGAGGCATGGCAGATGGAAATTCCTGAGCCAGTCACATGTCAATGAGAGTTCAGATGCAGTCCCAGTATGTTTATGAAAGAGAAGCACAATCTTCTGTTTGTCTTAATCCAGGAGGAAAATAGACAACAGGGCATCGAATTCAAGGTCTGATAGACACAGATCACTCAGAGCATAAAATTTAACATCTCCAGCAATCCTGTGTTCATAATTTCCATACATAGGCTTTAAATCCATTCCTTGGAGGCACCAAAGACGACTCCAGATGTTTCCCTTCTAGAACATGGGTAAACATGTCCGGTAGAGTCCATCCCTCTACAGTGCATGCAGATGGTAATTTCCATGTTATCATTGCCGATAGATAGTGCACTCCCCCGTCTAGTCGAATTGTTGAGAAGCAGCTATGCCGGGACCGCATTTAATTAGCTCTTCCAGTTAATTTTTCGATACACCAGGAAAAACTCCAGAGCCAATCAGCAGAAAATCCTGTGATCCTAGCCAAACCAGGTAGATGTTTCCACATCCTCAGTCGAATCGTGCAGACACATGCGTTCCAGTCCATGGGTCTCTCCATAGGGGCTCCCCCTGGCCCGAATTTATATAAAATGTTGTTAATTTTATTAAAGCCGCTCACCAAATCCATTTTTTTCGTTTCGGATCAAGATTCAGCCAGAAGACAGCGACGCAGACAAGACAGCAAGCTGGGATTCTCAGTTAGGGAGGGAAGGAGGGTAAAAGAGGGAGCAAAGAAAAAGGCGTCTGTTCTCTCTGAAGGGCAGAAGCTTCTGAAGGGCAGAAGCAAGTCTGCCCTTCAGAGATCTCTTATCTCAGCAAGATGAGAGATGAGATTCAACTTTATTGTCATTACACATGTATGAATACAAGGTAACGAAACGTGACTTGGCATTTGGGCACGCTCTGCAGAGCGCATCCAAGGCCGGGGCAGCCGCTAGGCTCCAGTCATATTCCCCGACAATTGCACTCCAGCGTTTCACTGGATATGTATTACTCCACTTCAAAGGTGTTCTAGTAACCGTTAATTACAAACTGTTATTTACTGTCACTCTCAACTCTGTCAGTGGCTTCTTATAGATATGTGAGAATTGTAATACTGTGTTGGATAACTTAATTTCCACAGTGAGGCGCTGTTTGAAAAGAAATCATACCTCGGTGACCCAGAAGTCCTACCGTTGTAAATGTCCACAAAATATTTCATGTCTCTTACTGCAAAAAAACAGACGTGCCAAAGTTGGATTTATTGTCTTGATTAGCAAAATCACAATACCTTTGTTGTGATGGACTCTTTATTTCATCTGAAAATGCCAAGAAAAAGTGGGCCAAAACCAAATCACTAGCATGCTAACTAGCCACTGACTTGATATAACGGGGACCCACAAACCTACTCAGCAGGTGACTGGTATGTATTATAAATACTGACTTCTGCAGTGGATAATAGTTAATTTGTTTACATGTGTATGAAATGACAACAGGCCAATTCTTTTTGATATTAAGCTACCTGAGGTGCTTAGCATCAGTTAACTGAGTACATTTAGAAGGGATTATTTTTCTCGGCGGAACAAAATAACTGGTTCAACAAACAAATCATCACATTTTGTCCTGCATTGCTGTCATTTCATAAATGGTGTTTGTGGAACAGCTGTATAAAAGCAATATTACACTCGAGGTCACACGGTATCAGCAATATACTAACTGCAATGATTCGTCATAGGCCCAACAAGAAGTGACCACACTCCCTCTCTGTAATACTGCTTAAGTATATACACTGTACACCTTATTTCATGTAGGTGCAGTCTTACGGCAATTCATACAAGAGAAATACAAATATGGTGGTGGTTGTGTGTGCTTTACTCACGCAGAGGTTTTCTCTCCACTCAGAGTTACTGAAGTCCATCATGATGACTATCTTCCACCTTTGAATCCTCACCCACCACTCTGAGCTTTCACATTTTGTACAGCATATTCTATTGCTAGAAATGCTTCTACTTCTAACAATAAGGTGAATAAGCCAAGCACAAAGGGAATGTTTACATTTTTAACACTAAACTCACTATGAGCCAAATTGAGGGGTATTGCATAAAAGTAGATTTAAGAAAGCCAGGATAAATGAAAAATTGTAGCTTGACATACAGTAGTTGGACCTGCTTATCCTGGCTTATTCAGTTGCACCATTGTCAAGCCAGGATGAGAAGCGGAAGCTATGCCAAGCCAGGTGTAGATAGTTGGGATAAGTGCATGTTCATGGCAAACTTAAACAGACCACACGATTAATCACAGAATCACAGGTCCTATCTTACTGCAGATAAGATAGTAGACCAAATATGAGCAACATATTTCTCACCAGCAGAACAGTGACTTCTCATGGAAACCTATGAGGAGGTGAAGCATATAATATCTAAAAAAGGAAAAATGGCTGCTGTCAATAAAGAAAAAGAGAGAAATATTGTAGCATTCTGGGAGAAAGCAACAGCAAAGGCTGGTGGGAAATGTTTAATGTCTAAAAGTGAACATGTTCTCTTTAAGCAAATTGTGAAAACGAGTTAAATAGTCAGTTACTGTGCTAAAGTTTCTTGGTTAGGATATTTTTGTGTTGCAATTTTTATGTCGGCACCATAAGAATTGCAATACAAAGACTATAACTTTGCTTCACCAGTAACAACACTCGGCAACAGCAGCACAGAGAAGCATCATGAAGAAGGGCACAGAGAGTGGCTCCACTCCTCTTCTTGGGGGATATCGGCACCAAAAAAAGTTTTTTTTTTTTTTTTTTAAAAAAAGGCCCATCTGCAATGCAGACCAGGGTCCCATCAGAGCCTGAACAGGCATTTGGCACTGAGCACCAAGTACCCAGTGTGAGCACTGTTGTGGGGAGAACCCCCCCCCCCTTGTTGTACTAGTAAAAAGTGAGAATAGAGTTAGATGAAGATGGATGCTGTTTTAGTATTAAAGTTTTTCTTTAAGTTTTTTTTTCTCGTCTTTCATAAAGAACAAATGTGTCCGAAAAAGGATGTGAGATATGTGCTGACTGACTTTTGCTTACCTGCAGTGTCTGGTAGCAGTTAAACTTAATGAGCCATTAGATGAGGATGATGCTGTGAGTTGTCTAATTAAACTCATAATCACAGGATCTCCTGTTAGAACTGTCAATCAGTCCCTCCAGGATTCCGTGGGATGGTTTTATAATTGTTGCGGGCCAAAAAGCCTGAATTCGCGGGAGCTTTTTTAAAAAGAGTGTTTTCTGCACTAAAAGTTGTGGGAAGAATTCCAAATTTTAAAGCAGATGCTTTTTTCCAGTTTACTGCAGTGATATTCTATATAACAGTACAAGAAAAGCACAGGATTGTCAAAAATTTCCCATTATAGTGATTTGTAAATTAAGCAGAAACTTCTGCTATACAGAAAAACTCTTTTGTGCAACAGCAAATACAAACATTAACACAATATCCATTACAACAGCTAAATTGCATTGAATGCAGGTTAAAGAGTAGAGATTTGGAAATTATTGGCAGCACCTTCATTTGAAAACTCCCTACGGTTCCCAACCACTCAGTACCGAGCGGAGAGGAAAAAATAAATTATTCTATTGCACTGTATTGTCTATTGGAGTCTGTGTTTCTCTGAAAAAAAAAAAACACAGAGAATATTCTCTCTCTTTCCATGCCTACCTGTCTGTCTGCTGCATGTCGGTCTTCTCTCACACACACACACACACACACACATCTTTCATTTACAACAGGACGGCGGAGGGTGGGTGGGTGGGTGCATTTGTCCATCCAGAGTCCACACCGGAGATTCACAGTTTTAAAGCTCATTGACCAGATGTAGTAATGATTTTACCTCTAAAGATGTATAAATATTCAAACACTGGCTCTCACACGTGCTCTTGCGACGGGGTGCTTTTGGGGCAGGTGCATGTTTTTGTTTGTTCATGTAAATAATGAGTTTTCTTTCAACTCAAAGTTTAGTCATGGAGTTCCACAGGGATCTGTGCTAGGCCCTACTCTTTTTAGTTTATATATGCTTCCGTTAGGCAACATTATTAGAAAGCACTGTATACATTTTCATTGTTATGCAGATGACACACAATTATACCTGTCAATGAAGCCAGATGACAGTAATCAATTAGCCAAGTTAGAAGCCTGTCTTAAGGAAATCAAAGCTTGGATGACTTGTAATTTCCTGCTATTAAATTCAGATAAGACTGAAGTCATTCTTGTTGGTCCAAAAAACCTTAGACATTCCTTTCCAAATCAAACTTTCAGTTTGGATGCGGTTACTCTTTCTCTTAATAGCTCTGTGAGGAACCTTGGAGTTATTTTTGATCAGGATTTGTCCTTCAATTCACATATTAAATTTGTTTCTAAGACTGCCTTCTATCATTTGCGTAATATTGCCAAGATTAGGAGCATCTTGTCTCAGAGTGATGCTGAGAAACTGATCCACGCTTTTGTTAGCTCGAGATTAGATTATTGTAATTCTTTATTATCAGGCTGTCCTAAAACATCTTTAAAAAGTCTTCAGCTGATCCAAAATGCTGCAGCAAGAGTTTTAACAGGTACTAGAAAGAGAGATCATATCTCTCCGGTTCTGGCCTCCCTTCACTGGCTTCCCATAGAGTTTAGAATTAAGTTTAAAATCCTTCTTCTTACTTACAAAGCTCTAAACAATCAGGCTCCTTTTTATTTAAAAGATCTGATATTACCGTATTATCCTAACAGAGCACTACGCTCCCAAAATGCAGGATTACTTGTAATACCTAGAATCTCCAAAAGTACAATGGGAGGCAGAGCCTTCAGTTATCAAGCTCCTGTCCTGTGGAATCAGCTGCCAATCTGGATTCGGGAGTCAGACTCGATCTCTGTTTTTAAGAATAGGGCTAAAACCTACCTTTTTGATATAGCCTACAATTAGGGAGGGATCATGTGTTTCTGAACCCTCCCTTAGTTATGCTGCTAATAGGTTTAGTCAGCCGGGGGACCTCCAGCAATGCACTGGGCCTCACTCCTTTCCTCACTCTCAATGAAATATTTTTTTTTGCTGGTCATTAACATTTGTTTGTTCTCTCCCATAGATTGAGTCCCCATTGTGCTGTTTGCTCTCTACATGTCTGTTCTTTTCTTCTTCTCTATCCCCTCACCCCCCAGCCAGTTGCAGCAGATGACTGCCCCTCCCTGAGCCTGGTTCTGCTGGAGGTTTCTTCCTGTTAAAAGGGAGTTTTTCCTCTCCACCGTCGCCAAGTGCTTGCTCACAGGGGATCGCCTGATTGCTGGGGTCTTTCTGCAACTGTGGGGGTTCCCCCTACAGTTGATAGTGCTATGAGATGACTGTTGTTGTGAAATGGCGCTATATAAATAAAGTTGAATTGAATTGAATGTTTTTCAACACAAACCCAGCGCTTCGCACACGTGGTCAGGACGGAGACGTGGCGAGGTGCCCACGGGCAAGCTGGGGGAGACAGAGGAAGGGACAGTGTTGAAAACCTCACGGGTGAGTGTTTTTTAAATCACACACTCTGTTGCAGACGTGTTCAGTTACTCACTGTAAACTATAAACTCACTACTCACTGTAAAAATGGAAGTGAACATGGTGCAACGATGCATTTGATTGGTTAGACTGAGCGTTTCAGTGCCAGTTGGAGACAAATTTGATTGGTGAAATTGGCGGAAGTTGATGAGGATTGGCAAAAATTGTGGGAAAGTTGGGGTGATTGGACAAAGTTGCAAGGTTGTGCAATAGTTGCGCTGATTGGCAGATTTCGCCTGAATCGGTGCGACTGCAACATCACGAAATCCTGGAGGGACTGGTCAATGCAAGTTCTGTTGAATATGGCGGGGGGAAGCATATCTGCAAGAGTCAAGTGCACATCTGCAGATGAAGAGACTGCTGATGGACTCAAGAAGACTTCAGTTATCATAAGCTGTCTCTACCCAATGCACTTAAAGACACAAATATGGCAGAAGCCAGAATAAGACTGAAAGAGAGAACATTTTTAGATCTGGATTTAGAAATGGAAATAAAATGCAAGATACTGAGAAAACTGGACCTGAAGATCCAGAAACTGGAAAGAGATGTAACTGAGTATCTCATTACACACTGTAACCATGTCTGTAAAACAATGTATTCATCTTATTTTTTCTCTCCAGGTTCAAAATAACATGTACACTATTCAGTACATTATTTTGTAGAGCCAATTTAAGTGAAACTATCCTGTAATCTGGAAAGATAACAATGTGCGGTGACAGTAATGTCATAAATGCACTTACACAGGACCATCACCAGACATTCATGATATCAGTGACAGCAGTAATATAGGCTGTGTATCATCACACCTCAGAGAGTTATATAAATGTATATAACTATTAAAACTGTAGTACTGGGCCTGACAGTAATAATCACCACATGGATGATTATGAAAATGGTTGGTACAATTAAAAGAACAGTGGGCATACTTGAATGACAATACATCTGTATTATTTTAATGCAACATTTTTTTTTCATGTCTTTGAGTTTCATTCAATGCAGAATAATTAAAATGCTGTGACATATTTACAGTAGACCATTTAATGTCAGTGAAAAGCATTGATTTCTCATAGGACTGACCCGTGCACTGACAAATAAGTCACTAGGATTAATCTTAGCCTGTTCTGGCCCAGGCTAAGAGTTGCCATAGCAACTCAAGAGGGCTGGCTCTGTAACTGGTCTCAGACCGGAGACCTTTGAGACTGTGGTGGAGGGGAGGACACTGGATAAACTGTGATCCATCATGGACAATCCTGATCACCCCCTCCACCACACACTGCACAGACAGCAGAGCACTTTCTCCAGCAGACTGCCACAGCTTTGCTGCCAAAAGGTTAGGTACAGGAAATCTTTTCTGCCACATGCCATTTCACTGTACAATAACTCACGCTAATGTTGAATTCTGGTCATAACTATGCTGCCATACTACAGCTTGCAGTCTAGTGGTATCTCACATTGCACCCTGCACCTGATAGTCCTGCATTGTACAGTGGGTACGATTCATGTATCTATACAGGTCATCATCTATTCATCTGCGATGTATGTAAGTTATTTAGGCAGTTTTACTTTCCATGGGTTATCCCTTTGTCTATTATGCTGTGTGTGTTTCTATCATTTTGATCGTCTACTGTCATGCTGCTGTTACACTAATTTCCTAGTTTGGGATCAATAAAGTACATCTATCTATCTATCTAGACTGGGCTTAATTTATCCTACTTTTATACAACCAAGTCAAGTGTAGATTAAACCAGAATTACTTGAAAATCCTGGCTCAATGCTTTATCTTGGTTTTATGCAATATCCCTCTGGTCTTATTTTTAGCCACAACTGACATACTCACCGGGATGTTAGTTTTGCAGCCGGTCTTGTAAATACAAACGATTGTGCACTTACAGCAAAATACTTTAAATAACTGAGATACTAGTGTGATCAGGTGTACATGGTTCTCTTTTGTCATAAGATAAGATAAGATAAGATAAGCCTTTATTAGTCCCACAACGGGGAAATTCCAGGATTGCAACAGCACAGGGATAGCAACACTCAGAGCAACAATCAGAAGGCAAGAAAAAAAACAAGCAAGCAAGAGCAGCTAATAAACATATGTACGTATTACTATAAAATATATATATATATACACACACACACAGACACACAGTGCAGAGCATTGTAGCTGGATGGAATAAATATATGAATATATGAACACACAGTGCAGAGCATTGTAGCTAGATGGAATAAATATGTAAATATAATCATATAATATAATCATATAAACATGATAACCAGAACATGGACCAGGATAAGGTCGGCCACGAGAGTGGTGGCTTAGTTGATAGAGCATCCACCCCCACAACCAGGAGGTTGGAGGTTCAAGTCCTGGCCGGGTCATACCAAAGACCATATAAAAATGGTACTTCCTGCCTTTTAGCTTGGTGCTCAGCATAATAGAATCGGGGAAGGAAAAGTTGTTTGTGGCGGCGCCTTGCATGGTAGCGACCCCTCTGATTCTACATGTGATTAACATTGTAGATAGGAGAAACGTAATTTCATTCTTCTGTACATGATTGGCTGTATGGACTGAATGACAATAGAGATGGCGTCTTCTTCTCTTAACTAGGATATTAGGGCTCATGTAAACACACTCCTTGTGATTGTGATATGGTCACATTCTGAGGTACAGTAAGTAGCTCAAGAACATCCATCCATCCATCTTCTTCCGCTTAATCCTTTATGGGTCGTGGGGGGGCTGGAGCCTATCCCAGCATCTTTGGGTGAGAGGCAGGGTCCACCCTGGACAGATCAGTTCTTATGTATTAGTTTGTATAACAGTGTTTTTTTATGCTCAAGTTACACTGCCATAACTTCAGATAGTCACAGCATGAAACAATGTTTGAAAATAGTAAAATTATTGAACTTGCATTGTAATTAAAGGGAAAATCAAGATATGGTATATACACTTTCTGGCCATTATTCATTGTTTATTATTAAGTGCCACTAATGGTAAAACCTTGGGAACCAGAAGCAGAGGGAAGACAACTTTCCCAAGCCAACCTGTGGAGGTTAATGGAATGAAGCAAACTGCTGGTACATGCATTACATGCTGAGTAATTAGGTAGAAAATTGGTTCAGCCATTTGGAAAATAAGTATCTGCTTGGTGGGAGAAAAAGAGTCCATTAACAGACTTGGTTGTTGCATCACTCTGGAGATTAGAGGAAGAAAAGTTGTTTGTGTGTGTGTGGGGGGGGAGCGTGCGCTCGTGTGTGTGTGTGCATAAAAAGAAAAACAGGAGACATCTTACCGTCCGGTGATGAGGAGGAAGAGAGTGAGAATGATCAAAAGGGAGAAGCCTCCTACAGATGCTGTGACGACAACCAGAACTTGACCCTGATCAGCGATGTCGGGATCTGAGGAAAATGAGAAGAAAGTGAAGGTGAAAACAGAGGAAAGTCTAATATTAAGAAATGTCTCAAACAGTTCAAGCCGGGGACCTGGCTGACAAAAACTGCCACAGTGGAGTAAGAAATGAAGAAAATGAAACAATACCCCAAACAATATGGCATGCCAAAGACCATATAAAAATAAAACTTCCTGCTGTCCAGCTTGGTGCTCAGCAAAAATGGAACAGAGGAGGGAAATGTGGGTGGCAGTGGCTCAGGAGGTAGTGCGGGTCATCCAATAACCAGTGGGTTGGTGATTCAAATCCCGCTGTCCCCTGACATCCTGCTGTTGTGTCCCTGGGCAAGACATTTTACCCTCCTAGCCTCCAGTATCCATGACACTGGTTATAACTGTGTATAAATGTTCAGTAGTGGTTAGAGAGGCCGGTGGCATGGATTGGCAGCCACGTTTCTGTCAGTCTGCTCCAGGGCAGCTGTGGCTACAGTAGTAGCTTACCACTATCAATGTTTATCTGGAGTGAATGAATAATGGACTTTGAGCGCTTTGTGATGCCACTTGACAGGTAAAGCGCCATATAAATCTAATCCATTATCATCATTATTATTATATCCACTTTCTCTTTTGCTAACATCAAACATGTATCAATTATTTCTGAGCTACAACAGAGGGGATTAACTCACTTCATTGTGTTTATATCTTTATGCATGTTCAATTTTCTCAAATGGCATATTTCACTCGTATACTGTAGTAATCCAAAAATTGCTGAATTAAAAAAACAGTTGGAGATACATTTCTCCGTGTGTGTATATATAAATATACAGTGGTGTGAAAAAGTGTTTGCCCCCTTCCTGATTTCTCTTTTTTGTGTACAGCCGTGGACAAAATTGTTGGTACCCCTCTGTTAATGAAAGAAAAACCCACAACGGTCACAGAAATAACTTGAATCTGACAAAAGTGGTAATAAATAAAAATTCTATGAAAATTAACCAGTGAAAATCAGACAATGCTTTTGAATTGTGGTTCAACAGAATTACTTTAAAAAACAAACTTATGAAACAGGCCTGGACAAAAATGATGGTACCCCTAGAAAAGATTGAAAATAATGTGACCATAGTGACATGTTCAACCAAGACGTGTCCTCTAATTAACATCACAGGTGTCTACAAACTTGTAATCAATCAGTCGGCCTATTTAAAGGGTGACAAGTAGTCACTGTGCTGTTTGTTGACATGGTGTGTACCACACTAAACATGAACCAGAGGAAGCACAGGAGAGAGTTGTCTCAGGAGATTAGAAAGAAAATTATAGACAAGCATGTTAAAGGTAAAGGCTATGACTATCTCCAAGCAGCTTGATGTTCCTGTGACTACAGTTGCACATATTATTCAGAAATTTAAGATCCACGGGACTGTAGCCAACCTCCCTGGACGTGGCTGCAGGAGGAGACAGATAATATGAATAGTAACAAAAGAGCCCAGAACAACCTCTAAACACATTCATGGTGAACTCCAAGGTCAAGGTACATCAGTGTCAGATCACACTATCCGTCGCTGTTTGAGCCAAAGTGGACTTCATGGGAGACGACCAAGGAGGACACCACTGTTGAAAACAAATCATAAAAAAGCCAGACTGGAATTTGCCAAACTGCATGTTGATAAGCCACAAAGCTTCTGGGAGAATGTCCTATGGACAGACGAGACAAAACTGCAACTTTTTTGGCAAGGCACATCAGCTCTATGTTCACAGACGTAAAAATGAAGCAAACCAAGAAAAGAACACTGTCCCTACTGTGAAACATGGAGGAGGTTCTGTTATGTTCTGGGGCTGCTTTGCTGCATCTGGCACAGGGTGTCTTGAATCTGTACAGGGTACAATGAAATCTCAAGACTATCAAGGTATTCTAGAGCAAAATGTGCTGCCCAGTGTCAGACAGCTTGGTCTCAGTCGCAGGTCATGGGTCTTGCAACAAGATAATGACCCAAAACACACAGCTAAAAACACCCAAGAATGGCTAAGAACGAAACATTGGACTATTCTAAAGTGGCCTTCTATGAGCCCTGATCTAAATCCTATTGAACATCTGTGGAAGGAGCTGAAACATGCCGTCTGGAGAAGGCACCCTTCAAACCTAAGACAACTGGAGACAACTTCTGCACCTCTGCTGAGAGTTACAGAAATCGTTTGATTGCAGTGATTGCCTCAAAAGGTTGTGCAACAAAATATTAAGTTAAGGGTACCATCACTTTTGTCCAGGCCTGTTTCATGAGTTTGTTTTTTAAAATAATTCTGCTGAACCACAATTCAAAAGCATTGTCTGATTTTCATTGATTAATTTTCATAGAATTTTTATTTATTACCACTTTTGTCAGATTCAAGTTATTTCTGTAACCATTGTGGGTTTTTCCTTCATTAACAGAGGGGTACCAACAATTTTGTCCACGTGTGTATGTTTGTCACACTTAAAAGTTTCAGATTCATCAAACAAATTTAAACATTAGACAAAAATAACACAAGTAAACACAAAATGCAGTTGTTAAATGAAGGTGCTTATGATTAAGGGAAAAAAAATCCAAACCTACATGTCCCTGTATGAAAAAGTGATTGCCCCTAAACCGAATAACTGATTGGGCCACCCTTAGCAGCAACAACTGCAATCAAGCGTTTGTGATAACTGGCAACGAGTCTTTTACCACACTGTGGAGGAATTTTGGCCCACTCACCTTTGCAGAATTGTTGTAATTCAGCCACATGGGAGGGTTTTTGAGCATGAACCACCTTTTTAAGGTCATGCCACAGTATTTCAATCAGATTCAGGTCAGGACTTTGATTAGTCCACTCCAAAGTCTTCATTTTGTTTTTCTTAAGTCATTCAAAGGTGGACTTGCTGGTGTGTTTTGGATCATTGTGCTGCTGCAGAACCCAAGTGTGCTTCAGCTTGAGGTCACGGGCAGCTGGCCAGACAGTCTCCTTCAGGATTTTTTGGTGGACAGCAGAATTCATGGTTTCATTTACCACAGCAAGTCTTCCAGGTCTTGCAGCAGCAAAACAGCCCCAGACCATCACACTATCACCACCATATTTTACTGTTGGTATAATGTTCCTTTTCTGAAATGCTGTGTTACTTTTACGCCAGATGTAATGGGACACACACCTTCCAAAAAGTTCAGCTTTTGTCTCATCAGTCCACAGAGTATTTTCCCAAAAGTCTTGGGGATCATGAAGTTAATTTCTGGCAAAACTGAGAAAAGCCTTTATGTTCTTTTTGCTCAGCAGTGGTTTTCGTCTTGGAACTATGCCATGCAGGCCATTTTTGTGGTGGAGTCATGAACACTGACCTTAACTGAGACAAGTGAGGCCTGCAGTTCTTTGGATGTTGTTGTGGGGTCTTTTGTGATCTCTTGGATGAGTTGTCACTGCACTCTTGGGGTAATTTTGGTCGGCCGGCCACTCCTGGGAAGGTTCACCACTGTTCCATGTTTTTGCCATTCATGGATAATGGCTCTCACTGTGGTTCACTGGAGTCCCAAAGCTTTGAAATCAGGAAGGTAGCCCACAGAAAGCCCACCTCAGAGCCCCAGACACATGCGCTGGGAGCCACCAGGCGCCTACGGGATCAGGTAGCAAGGGACAGGGAGCCACAGGGGAAGCTAGTGTGTGAGTGAATGTGTGCGCTGGTCAGGGGGTGGTGGACTGATAGGGGTTGTACCTCCTGACTACGTGGGCTGCCTCTGGCACGCGGGGGGGGGGGGGGGGTGCTGGGACAAAGCACCGCACTCTTTCATCAGTTTTTATTGTTTGGATGGCCTTCAGTGGCCCACTCTTTTCTTTTTGCTGTAACTTCCCTTCCCTGAGGTGGAGGCACCCAGTTCAGTTCTGTTAGTCTGCTTGGTGGAGCTCTTATTCAACTCCCATACTCAGTTGTACCAACTGGATTGAGTGTAGTTAAATGTATGGCTATGAATATAAGCACTGGTCCCCAAAGGAGAGGAATTTGGTACAGCTCACCATGACCCCACCTTGTGCAGGACTCAGCAAAAAAAAAAGGCTTACTGGCTGAAGTTGATGCATCATGGTGAGGATTCTATAGGATGGTGGGGCATTACATGTACTGTGTGAAGGCATGAAGAAAGGTTTTCTTCAGCAACTTGCACATGGAGCATGCATTTCCCATACTTTGGGGAACAGTGATTACATTTACTATCTTACATTTTTTAAGAGATTAACAAAAAAGGCAGGTTGTCTGTAAAGTGAGGCTTTTAATGTTTTAGCAGTATACATCTGACCCAAGGCTATATTTTATACAATTAAAACCCATAAAAATGTAAATTTGCACAATATGGGTCCTATAACAAAAAAAATATTCTCAGTTAAATGTCCATAATATATAGTATGTGCACTAAAATGAACCTCTTAGATTTTACTGGCAATATAAAATAATTCTTAAGGGTAAAGATGATTAGGAGGAGAGGCATGTTATAGTAGTGAAAGAAACATATAATTTTTTAAGTGAATAATATATATACAGCTCTGAAAAAATAAGAGCCCACTGCAAAATCTTTCCTAAATTAGCATCTCTACACGTATGGCAGCCATTCAGTTTGAGTATCTGTTAAATTCCAACACAAGGACACCTCAATCTACTTAAGGAGGTACTGATTGGGTGATCATCTAAGCATGGTAAGACGCATGAAAGCTGTGAATAAGTCAGAGTTATTATATAAATACAGATTTCTGCATGTTTCCTAAGTTAATTAAGTATTGTAGTGTTTAAGAATGAACATGAACTTATTTTCTAAAATCTAAGTCCATCTAAAAGCAATATTTTTTTTGGGGTCAGTTGTCATTTTCTGTAAATAAATGCTGTAAATGATGACATTTTGATTTGGAATTTGGGCGAATTGTTTTCAGTAGGTTAGAGAATAAAACAAAATTGGTCATTTTATTCAAACAAATACACATAAATAGTAAAACCACATAAAGTGATAATTCTGCAGTGGTCTCTATGATCTCTTAATTTTGTCCAGAGCTCAGTGTGTGTGTGTGTGTATATATATTTTCTTCTTCTTCTTTTGGCTGCTCCCTTTAGGGGTCGCCACAGCGGATCATCTGCCTCCATCTCACCCTATCCCTTACATCATCCTCTGTAACACCAACCCTCTCCATGCCCTCCTTCACTACATCCATGAATCTTCTCTTTGGTCTTCCTCTTTTCCTCCTGCCTGGCAGCTCCATTTTCAACATCCTTTGTCCAGTATACCCACTAGCCCTCCTCTGCACATGTCCAAACCATCTTAGCCCTGCCTCTCTTACTTTGCTCCAAATGGCTCAACCTGAGCTGTCCCTTTGATATACTCATTTTTAATCCTGTCCCTCCTAATCACTCCTTATAAAAATCTTAGCATCTTCAACTCTGCCACCTCCAGCTCCACCTCCTATCCCTCTTGTGTGTGCTTTCTCACACACATACACATACACGTCTCTGTGTTCTCACAGAAGCAGACATCAGGCTCGTGATAAAATCTCCTCAGAAACAGAAATTGTTAGTGTTTTCTCTGTTTGTTCGTCTTTCTTTCTCTCCCCCTACCCACCCACCCCCACCTCCCACCCCTTCTGATAACTCTAGGTTTTATCAACTCCCTCCCCCATTCCTTTCTGGCAAGTCCATCATAGGTAGAACAATTTAAATAAAGTATTAAAGCTATTACATAGCAAGAGGATTCTATAAATACTGTCTATATGCAGCATATATCAAATATGAGCAGAGCTCCTTTTGGCAAAGTAAATCTGTTTGGCACAATAAGGGAAGCAGATATCTGTTTTGCTTACCAAGCTGCTGGACAGGACAGGGTTTAAAAAAAGAAAAAGAGTGCAGTGTTGCCCAGCTCGGAGCAGCACAGATGTTGGTTGAAGACACATCCTTAAACAAATAATACATAAAGAAGCAAAGAAAACTACCAACAGCTCTAAGAAGTTGATGTACAGCTTGGAGTGAGCTGGGGCCCATGCCCCCTTCATGGCTACCCCATCATACAGTGCACCCTATCCCAAGAGGAAGGCATTAGTGGGGACAACTCTGCAAAATGTGGTCTTGCCTATCATGGAGCCCTGGTCCAGGAGGGTTAGCTCCTTCCAAGGGAGAAGAGCCATTAGACAGCTAGGAGAACCCACCTCCTGAGATGGTTGGAGCATGTCCACCTCTGGGATATGCACATCCAAGGATGTCCAAGTGGGACCACCACTATCAGAAAAGAATACAAGCCATGATGCCCCGTCCAGGATTTCACAGAATGTTTTTATGATTGTTGTGGCCCAAAAAGCCTGAATTTATGGGAGCTTTTTTTAAAAGTTGCGATAAAAGTTGTGATGTTTTGAGGTTTTTTTTTTTTTTGCACTAAAAGTTGTGGAAAGAATTACAAATTTTAAAACAGACATTTTTTCCATAGTTTACTGCAATGATATACTATAATGCCACAAGAAAAGCACAGGATTGTAAAAAAATTCCTATTAAACAGTAATTTGTAAATTAAGCAGAAACTTCTGCTATACAGAAAAACTCTTGTGCAACAGCAAACAGACTTTAAGACAATATCCATTACAACAGCTAAATTGCATTGAATGCATGTTAGAGCATAGATTTGGAAATTATGGCAGCATCTTAATATGAAAACTCCCTAACAGCAATGGTCCCCAACTAATGTGTACCGAGCACAGAGAATAAAGAAATAATTTATTCTGTTGCTCTGTATTGTGCGTTTTTCTGAAAAAAATAATTAAATGTTCTCTCTCTTTCTGTGTCTGACTCCTACCTGTCTGCCTATCTGTTGCACGTCTTGACACACACCTGTCTCGTCAGATACTCATCTTTGCTTTACCGGCAGTCGTACCAGGAGGAGGGGTTCTCCTTGGGGGTTTGCCAGGGGCGCACGTCGGTCTGTGTCCAGACCGGAGATTCACAGCTTTACAGCTCACTGACAAGCTGTAGTAATGATTTTACCTCTAAGGATGGATAAAATGTTCACATACCCGTCAAGTGATACAGTTTCGCCGTATTTTAATACGGGGAAAATGCAATTTTAGCAAATACGGGCGTATTGCCATTTCTGTACGCCAAAAAGAAAAATATACAGCGAAAAAAAAATTATTGAGAGAACCTAAAATCAACTGAACAGTAATTCGATGCCTGGCGAAATTGAGCACACCTAAGCAGTCTTTTTGCGATTTTCAAAATGGCTTCATGCAGCGCGCCACCGGCGAAGAAAACAAAGCTTGAAGAAAAGGGAAATCGAGTGACTGGACGTCACTGAAAAGAATGGGAGAGTCCGAGCTTCGAGAAGGGAAAATACGCTCATCTGCATCAGATCGTACCTGACAGCCAGACCCACACTGCAGGTCGGCGCCTTTTTAGTCCTTCATGCTTCCTAGACATACTGGATATAAAGTATCAAACTTCAGCTTTCAGTAGATCAAACCCAATGAAGGTGATGATTTACAGTAGGTGAGAATAGGGAAACACCATCTTTGACTGAGAGTGCTGTTCAGATTCAGCAGGGCATATGCTGCTCCATGATAGCTATGGCACTAAAAAACAGGCTTTTCAATTTTATATAATTTAGCTAAAATATAGAAATGTTACACATTTATGAGGGCTGTTCATAAGAGATTTCCCCTGAGTCATCTTCCATGGACTGAGAAGACTCAACCTTGGCACATTTATTAGTCTTTCTCTGCATAGTTACCACCAAGGGTTACACATTTCTTCTATCGCTTTATGCAGCTGCGGAGACCTCACCTATAGAAGTCTGCAGGCTGTGCCAGAAACCACAACTTGACCATGGAAATCAGCATTTCATTGTCTTGGAAGGGCTTGCCCTTCAAAAATGACTTCATTTTTGGAAAAAGGTGGAAGTCAATGGTGTAAGGTAGGGAGGGGAAGTGGGGTGAGGAAGGATTAAATAGCCGCAGGACTGTGCTTCCCTCTGGGCAACGTGTAAGTTGTGAACCCGGTATTATCTTGCAGGAAGCGGACACCTTTGGTCAGCATGATGATTGCTTTTGATGACCTTCTGCAATTTCTGCAGCAGTGAAGTGTAGTAAGTCCCGATAATTGTGGCCCTGCTTCCCCCAGCTCCTCAAAGTGTACTCAGCACTGCTTTGCCTTCCTCACAGCAATGCTGACAGTGAGAGGGCTTTCAGCATGGTCAGGAAAATTCACACCGACTTCAGAAAAAGTATGCACCCAGAAACTGTGACTTCTTTCATGCAAGTGAAAATGAATTGTGATACTCCATGCTTCAAGGTCAAGCCTTCAAAAGAAATGCTAGAGTCAGCAAAGGCTGCTACTTGGAACTATAACAAGCAGCATCAGTGAACATTTTCTTGTTTCAAGTTCATCCAAGTGCATTAGTGTAACAAAGCTGACAATTAAAAACTCTTTAATTCCAAGTGTATATATCTAGCTGACAATTAAGAACTATATTCAGAATTATTCTTATTGTGTACTTTCAAATTAAGCAATCTACCTTGTGCTAATGTAAATTTGAAAAATATTGTTTTTTTATTTATTTTTATTTATTTATTATTAATATTATCATTTTTTAAAAATTTATTTATTTTTTATTTTTTTATTTATTTTTTTGTGCTACTTGGCTTATTATTTTCAAATTACCAAAAAGTTATGGCTCAAGATTGTATCCATATAAGTGTACATTTGAATAAATATGTTTGAAACAGTTCATGTTGCAATTGTTGTTGTTTGTTTGGTTTTTGTTTGTTTTGTTTTTTTTGCTTCAGTTTTCTTTCATCTGCCGATAAATACAGTTTTTAAGTACTCAGTACAGGTGTGAAAGCCCCCCCAATAAGGGAGGCATGAGGTATGCCTTGACAGGTATGTGTTCAAACACTGGTTGTAGTGTTAGATTTGCTTGTTTGTTTGCAGTTTTCTGCCGTCTTTCCTCACGTGCGCTCTCGCGACAGGGTGCTTTTCAGGCAGGCGGACTTACACACGTACACACGGTCGGGACAGAGACATGGGGAGACATCCACCAGCGGGCCAGGGGAGACGGAGGAAGGAACGGTGTGGAAAAACTTGCGGGTGAGTGCTTTTTTTAAATCACAAACTCTGTTTTATGTTGTGTTCCATTAATACTCACTGTAAACATCAAAGTGAGCATGGTGCAGCGATGCATTTGATTGGTAAGACTGAGCGTTTGAGTGCCACTCAAGGACAAATCTGATTGGAAAAATTGGCTGAAGTTGACAAGGGTTGGCCAAAATTGCGGGAAAGGTGAGGTGATTGGACAAAGTTGCAAGGTTGAGCAAAAGATGCGGCAAATCATGTGATTACAACATTGCAAAATCCTGGAGGGACTGCCCAGCAGCTGGAGAAATGTGTAGAAAGCAGTTTGCATCTCAACTGAAAACAATGGAGATGGTGATGAAACATGGTCACAGTCTCAGGGGACAAATGCACTTGGCTGGAGATAGGGTATATGTCCAGGCCAAGAAAGGAAAAGCACTGGCGTGGAACCAGAGAGTCTTTTAAGGATGGACAGAGAATGCAAGCCGCTGGATGTGTGACAACAATTGTGGCACAAATATGGCTGCTTGTTCGCGCAAACTTGCTATTAAAGTCCAATCATTTAGATAGGTGAAACTGCATATTCTCCTCTGTCTCAGTGGAGCAAGCGCCCCCTCAACACATTTGGAAATGTTGTGGGGCAAAACTGAGAACCCAAACAGGAGTACGAGATTTCTGCACATTACAGCCTCAAAGGCAACCGCATTTCCCTCTTTGCATGGAATTACTTATATGTCATTTTTCAATGAAAGGGCATTTACTGTATTTACACTCTGAGAATTAATGCAGCTTAGCCTATTACTCTGGTATAGGGCACTGCGTGGAAGCATTTGTGCACTCTAGTGAACTGCAGACTGTAACCCTTGGTGACCATGTTTGGTAACCATGGAGAGGGGAAACACTGTCATCATCTTGAAATGCAATCAGCCAATCTGATGGGGTGACCATTTGTGGTGGTTTGTTACCCCAAGTAGCATGTGGGAGACAACACATGAGGATGGTGTACAGCAGGATGACTGTGGAAAGTAGGCTCCATTACGAGGGGACGGTGAAAAGTTCATAGGCTGAAAAATTCATAGTGGTCAAACTTGACCAAATGTGGTTTATTTTTCAACATAGGTGTTGCAGCGCTTAGATCCCCACGGTTGAAAAATCAACCACGTTTGGTCAAAGTTGACCACGATGAACTTTTCAGCCCCCCCCCCTCCATATTTATGTATTTATTGTGGCATCGTGGAAGGACCTGTAGCACCAGAAACACCATGGTTGGTTAGCACAGGATGATGTCAGTTCCTAGATGATGTCTAGGAAGATAAGGATGACTTTCTGAATTGGCGATTTTTGGGGGGGTATCATAAAGCCTGTGAAGTGAGACACTGTCTTGGGTAGAGGAGGGGTGGGCCACCCTATATGCAGCTTCTCTGTAGCACAGCAAGTGCATAAGAGAAGGGAGGTATCCAACATACACACTGGTCAACTGCTCTGCAGGAGGGAGATTGCCCTATCTATCCTCCTTGGAGAGGCTGTAGATATTGAGACCGATATCCAACATCCATCCATCTTCTACCGCTTAATCCTTTTCAGGTCATGGGGAGGCTGGAGTCTATCCCAGCATCTATGGGCGAGAGGCAGGGTACACCCTGGACAGATCGCCAGTCCATCGCAGGGCGATATCCAACATAATAATAATGGATCAGATTTATATAGTGCTTTTCATAGACACTCAAAGACGCATTACAATGAATACATTATTCATTCGCTCCACAAACAATGGTTGGGGTAAGCTACTACTGTAGCCACAGCTGCCCTGGGACAGACTGACAGAAAAGTGGCTGCTAATCCTCGTCAACAGCCTCTCTGACCACTACCGAACACTTATACACATTCATGCCCAGTGTCATGGACACTGGAGGCAAGATGGGTAAAGTGTCTTGCCCAGGGACACAACAGCAGGATGTCAGGGGAGACTAGGTTTCAACCTGCCAACCCTGCGGTTATTAGACAACCCGCACTACCTCTTGAACCACTGCCGCCCATGAGCAGTGAGCATTCATTCATCATTCTTGTGTCTGCTCACCAGGTCATCAGTGAGGGGGTTACCGATTGCTTGGGAGAACATCTGGTCTAAGGTCCAAGCTGTCCATGTGATCAGCTCAACTTTTTATGGGAGTGTTGACCAGGAAGTCTTCATTGTCAGAGTGGGATGTACGTCAGATGGAATAGGCAGCTACACATAAGCAGTCTCTTTTCTCCCCAGGGTTTTCTTCACAATTGACACACACTTATCAAGGGAGGACCTGCATAGATCACTGCAGAGGAAGCCTCCATCAGGGCTCCATGTTCCTAAGTCAACATGGAACAGACCCAAGCACACAGGGGACAGACCTCATGCCGGTCCCATTCCACAATGTCATAGCAGCAACTCAGGGCAAGGTCGCGTAGCAGACTTCTTGCTCCAAACACTCATGCTGCCAAGTTCCACAACAACAAGCACCATGTGGGCAGTTGAGGCCAGCACCAACAGAGAGACCATTTAGGTAGCTTGTTGCAGGAGCACAGGATGGTTAGCCAAGCCAACCAATGAGGTTCACTTTGGCAAGGTGAAACGTGTGTGGACTGAAGATGGCACACAATGGCAAGGGGTTACATAAGGTGGGGGGGGCAGAGAACCCTCCCATGCCATCATATGCACTGCTGAAGGTGCCAATAAAGGTTTGCTTCAGCAGCGTGCACACAAAGTGTGCACTTCCCATACTCAATTGTATAGAGTGGACCGTGTGTAGGAAAACTAGCAAAATACAGTTTCTGAGTTTTTTGTTTTTACTAAGAAAACTCCCCTTCAGCTCTCTAATTTTGCAAAACAAACACATCCTGACAACCATCATCTTACTTGTGATTAGCCTTAATCAGAAAACCTTTACCCAATCAGATGAGGGGGTCCTTCATATCAATGAGCAGGCCAAAAACCAACTGCTTTGGACACCACTTCATACACAGCTTTTTAAACAGGCTGTAAAACAACAATGATATTTTTCTTTTGTTTTAGAGCTTCATATGTCCTTGAGGATGTCAAAATTTGCACATCAAATGTACATTATGGGCTCCATAAATAAATAAATGCATAAATAACTAAAAACAGTTTAAATCACTAAACTAAACTGCATGCAACTAGATCACGGTGTGGTGTTATATAATGAAAATGAGCTATAAATCAGATGAACCTTCATGCGTAAGAGAGAATATAAAGTCAATAACTGGTGTATGTGCAATCTTAATCAGCTAGAGTGTGTGTGCCTTAGAGGCTCTTGGAGGCATTTTTGTGCATGAAAACAGCAATAAGCAGAAGCACATAGAATCGGGAACTTACAGTTATCATTATTATTATAAACATTCAGATAAATGCTTCATGCCTGAAGTAGCACTGATAAGTTTCACTGATTTCACTGATGATTTCACTTGTTTTCTCACATTCTGTCTCCAGTCTTCCTCCTGCCCCCATGGGCTGTTCTTGCTGCTCTATTTTCTTTGCCACTTCCATTTGCCACTTCCATTTTCCCACGTTGTCAGAATCACTTCATTTGAAAATGTAAATATCTCAATCCCTGTTCGATAATGCTTCTTCCTGCTGAGTGAGCCAATCAGACCCTTGTCCCTGTTCTTTAAGTTGTGATCTGGCTTTCAGGCTGTCTGTTTCTTAAGGCCCTCTCAAACCCCAGGGGTGCTCAATCAACATATCTTCTATCTAGTGTGACGACCCCAGAGTTACCTTTCGGGCCTGCTGTTTCTTTTTCTTTCCTGTTGTGTGTCTGTGTTGCAGGTTTGACTGTGTTTGGACGTCCACCCCCTCATCAAGAAACTGGAGACAGCTAGCCACCGTCACCACTTGTATAAAGGCTGCCTTTTCGTGTTTCTTAGTCTGGCCCCGGTCTGGACATGTTTTTGCTTAAGTTTATGTGGATCTTTTCTGGCATCATATATTTCTGCCAGCTCCCTAATTTTTGATTATGTTTAAGATAATTTTCACCTCCACCAAGGGAGGACAGAGGTAATGTTTTTAGTGGCGTCGGTTTGTCTGTTGGTTGGTTGGTTTGTCTGTTAGCAACATAACAAAAACTTATGAACAGATTTTGAGGAAATTTTCAGGAAAGGTGTGTAATGGCATGGGAAGCCAAACACTGCAGAAAAAGTATCGGGGGCGTGTCCACCAAACTTGTTTTTCCTGCTGTAGGCGACTCTTTTCTATTCATTCTCTATGTAGTCCAACGTTTACAGTGCAGAGCGCTGAAACGGTTAATGGAAAGTTAGTGCCAAAATAATAATTCTGTAGGTAATCTCCCTTTATGCTCTACACATATTCCATACATATTCTGTTTGCATTCTTATGAACAAATATGTTATGGTAAACTGATAAACAGGAATGAGGCAAAGCTACAGAGCTCTCTCTCTCCTCTCTCTCTCTCTCTCTCATAGTCAGGTCTACTACTACTACTATCACATTAGACGCACACCCAAAACCAACATTCTCACACACACTTTTGATAGTACATTTTAGGAGATTGGTAAATGTGAATAGCGGATGGCCTGTTCACGTCAGAGTTAAACTGGCCAATCAGACGGTCGCGTACAAGCCCATCCTATTGTACGGGGGGTTGGTCCGACCCGCCAATCCAAGAAGATAACTGTAACACGCACCGGAAAGTCGTGGTCAGTGTGGCAACGCTCCAGAGGGAGCTGCGTCATGCTGCACCCAGCGCTGCTTGCTTTACTTGTGGATTCTAAATAAATGTTCCATCTTTAAATTGAAGAAATCTCCAGCTTGTTCTTGGATCTTTCAATCAAAGAATCGGTTATTTTTCTATCAGCGCCTTTGGCTCTGAAACGGTTTGAGCGGTGGCCGCTTTTTGTTGCGGTGCTCAGGGTTGAAAAAAGTTCAACTTGTCAAACTGCTGTACAGCTGCGCTCGTTAATGTCAGACCTTTCTAAGCAGCCAATCAGAATTAAGGAAGGGCGGGACATAGGATGCCAGTACAGGAAGACAAGAACGGGAGGTGATGGTGGAGCAGGTGGAGGTTGAACTTTACTGCATCAAACAATGTGAATTTGTAATTGATAACTGCAAAAAAAAAATAGTATGATACCACACTGTTGTGTGATATTGCTTAATAATTATGAACTTTGTCAGCAAACTGTAATGGAGAAGAGAGGAGGAAAAAAAAACAAACAAGAACCGACCTGAAAGATTCAATAAACCATGATGTTGATTTGTGGAATTGCCCAGCCCCAATGTATGGTAAATACAACTATGATAGTTTTATTATTATTATTATTATTATTATTATTATTATTATTAACATTGTAGTCATATAATGTAGTCATTTTGTTTTTGCTGTCATTTGTTAATAATAATAATAATAATAATAATAATAATAATAATTATAATGGATTGCATTTATATATAGCGCTTTTCATTCAAATTTTCAGGAAAGGTGTGTAATGGCACACTGAACACATTAGATTTTGGTGATGATCAGAAAATGCATACCTCCGCCAAGGCTCTTATCTTCTCACAGAGTGTTAGCAAAAATACTCCAAAACTACTGGATGGATTTGGATGAAATTTTCACCAGAGGTGGCCCTTGGCCAAAAGATGAACTCATTAGATGTTGGAGGTGATCCGTGAGTGCACACCTCCACCAAGGCCCTATCTCACAATGTACAGATGGATGGCGATATGGATGGACAAAGGGACGGAGAGGACGACAAAGGGAGGCAGAGACGGAGCCTTGGTGGAGGTATGTGCTCTCTGAGTGCCCTCTAGTCTGTTAATAAAATTACTTTTTATAACAATTCCCCAGTTGCTCTCCTTTATTTGTTGTGGTTCATGAGCCAGACCATAACAAATTGGGGGCTCGTCCGTATTATAAACCCAGGACCTGGATTGAAAAAAGATGTGACGGTCTACATTAAAAGGTGTCACACTTGTCATTTTGTTGGTAAGCCAAAGAAAACTCAGGTGCCTCCGCTGCACCCTGGTATTGGCTTTCTTTATTTTAAGACCTTACAAGGTCTGTGTGTCACAGCACCAGTATACACCTGTTAGTACTTATTGTACCAGCATGTGTCAGCAACACAGCCACATCTGTGTGTTTTAAATGACACATAGCCAATTTCTGATTTGTTGTGAATAAGCTGAATTGAATCCAAGTTGCCTAATTTGAGTTATGTACAGTTCCTCCATTTCAAAAGAAAAGTTGTTTGAAGTTCTGTTACAGCAAATGGAGGACAAGTTGGTTATTGGTGTGTTGTCCAAAATCCCTGGTTAGTGCATTTTTCTTATGTTTAATGCTTCTATCTTCTCTCTTAAATTCTTCAAGGTACCATTTGCTGAGATGGGATGAGACTACCAGTCCAGGAAAAACTTGAGAAGGAAATGGTGACATTGTATAGTAAAATTGTTTAGTTGGTAAAATTATTAATTTTGTTACAAATTTATTAAACTTTAATTTTTAACTAGAAAGACACTCATAGAGCGCATATCTCTGCCAAGGCCCCTTCTGTCCCTCATGTATCACTCCCAAAATGTAATGGGTTTGTGTGTAGGCCTAGAGCCACTTCTGGTGAAAATTGCATCCAAGTCTGTCCATTAGTTTTGAAGTATTGTTGCTAACACACTGAGAAGATAAGAACCTTGGCTGAGGTATGCATTCTCAGATCATCACCAAAATGTAATGGGTTCGTCGGTAGCCCAAAAACCACCTCGCGTGAAAATTTCATCCAAATCCATCCAGTAGTTTTTGTGTAATCCTGTGCTGCACAAATACAAACAAAGCCCTTGGTGGCGGTATGCACTCTGAGATCATCACCAAAATCTAATCATCCAATCCCTCCAGGATTTCGCGAGATGTTTTTTATGATTATTGCAGCCAAAAAAAGCTTGAATTCGTGGGAGCTTTTTTAAAAAGTTACGATAAAAGTTGCGATGTTTTGAGAGGTTTTTTTGCACTAAAAGTTGTGGGAAGAATTACAAATTTTAAAGCAGATGTTTTTTTTTCCAGTTTAGTGCAGTGATATTCTATATAACAATACAAGAAAAGTACAGGATTGTCAACAATTTCCTATTGCAGTGATTTGTAAATTAAGCAGAAACCTTTGCTATACAGAAAAACTCTTTTGTGCAACAGCAAATACAGACCTTAATGTTATGTCCATAACCAGCACTCCAATGATGAGGCCAGAGGTGCAGTGTAATGTAACTTTATTAACAAACTCACAGAACATGAAGGCGCTACCGTCAAGACAGAGGCGCTGGTCGTAAAGAGACCGTGCCTCTTCCGGGTAGGCCTTTTATACCCTGGGTGACGGCGGAACCGGAAATGTGTAGCTGTCATCCATAACACACACAATCATAATAATAATCATAATTAATACATCACATATCCCCCCCCCCCCACCGTAGAAAAGTCCAAGACACACACCATTAAACCCACCCAAATTTAACCCGAATCACACACTAACAGTAAATACAATAACAGGGCCTGTCCATGCACACAAATAACTAAAACTAGAGGGGGACAGGTGGACAAACTGCCCCACCTCCACACGGCCAGACGGGTTGTTCTGCTGTCTCTAGTATAAAACAGTCCGTAGGACAAAATAAGCTGCCGTGTTCCTAATATAACATGTAAAAATAATCCCAAAACATAAATACAATCAAAACCTTTGAAAACACTCCATAAACAGTCAATATGCACATCCACACCCCCTGTGCCAGCCCCCAACCCAACACCCTCACCCCACAACTCAGACAAATCACATATCATACATGCAAGTGAATGCAACAATACAGTGTTGAGCTTTTAAAAAAAAACCAAAAAAAAAAAACCAACAACAACACACACACAGGGCAATTCCACAGTGAGTAGGTGTGAAACATATCACCTCCATGCCTTGGGCAATACACACCTATTAACAATTTCTGCACAACCCCCCCACCCCCCGATAAAAGTAGCCCACACTCTCTTTTTTTTTTCAAATGAGCACTCAACCCAGCCACTTTTATGCATAAACCACGTTAACACAACAATAATGCAGCCCCAGTATTGCACACATTAACATTTCAAACATTAGCATGTTAATAGGTCAACCCCAAAACACATCGTCCCCTTGCGTCTCGATGGGGAAACCACTCCCCGGACACCCATCTGGCGGGTCCTGACCAGAGCTTCTTCTACGCTTCGCCCCCGAAGATGAACCACGTCGGCGCCCCGACACCTCCTTCTCCTCACCGGCACATCTCAGCTCGTTGGGGTGTCTCCACGACCCATCGGACATCTGAAGATAACCGTCATCCCGGACGGCCACCACCTGTAGCCGTCCCTGGTCCTCTCGTCGTTTCCTCTTGCCATGAACTTCTCTTAGCTGAGCCTCCACCCTGGGTCGAACCACGTTGGCGACCTGCAGGGGAGCTCGACTCAGCTTCAAACGTCCACGACGTCTAGACCGGGCTTCCTCTCTGGGTCGAACCGCTCCACCGATCCCATGCGAAGCCTGACTCGGCCTGCAGTGTTGCTGTGTGGCACGTCTGTCCCCCGTGCCAGCCGGTCCTGCCCCGCTCTCTTTCATTTTAAACACTGGTGAAGCCGTTGCAGCCCCTTGCTTCTCAGTATCTCCAGGCCGAACTCCAAACGCAGAGGAAGCCATCCTCACAGCTCCACCCGCCGTCGCGGGCGTTCCACTATGCCACCCAGTTCCCACATCCAGGGTAACTTGGGACCTGCCACCGGAACCCCCCCACGATAGCCCTGGGTGGTATTGGTCCTGTCCATCTCCCAGAATACTAGGCCAATCTTCGTCCCATACTGCATCGTCCACCACGTATGGAACCGGTCGGTCCCACAAACCACAGCCCAACCACTCCTCGCCGGTACCACTGGTGATTGTAAAGTCCAGTCCATAAAACAAGTCGCAGCCCATCACGTTCAACCCCTTTGGCAGTCACCACGAGCTGGATATTTGAGACCACAGCCGACTTGTACCTCGCTGTCAGCTCCAGCGAACCCATGATGACTAGTCTATTACCTCCATAGCCACAATACAGTGTCGACAGTCCTCTTACACGGTAATACGGGAACAAACTCCTCACAGTAGGCCAGTTCAACGTGGACACTGCTGCGCCCGTGTCCACCAACAACGGCACTTCCATGCCGTCCAGCATCATGTCACAATAAATCCGCCCATCCGTGCTTGGGGAGATGGTGTGAATAACCATAGGAGTCGTGGCGGGGGAATCCGTTCTGCGTCGCCGTTCCCCTCGCTCAAACTTTTTGCAGGTCCTGGCGAAATGATGTAGGAGTCCACACTTGCCGCAGCGTTTGCCCCTCGCCAGGCACTCTCTTGCGTTGTATTGGTGCTTGATGGACCCGCAGCCCAAACATCTAGGCCACCTCGGGGCAGACCTAATTTTAATAGTGGTAGTGTAGTCTTCTTTATCTTCTGCGCTGTCATTGCTACCGAGGTCCACAGTCTGCACCACTGATTGTGAGTCAGACTGCCTCAGTGTTGTTCTCTCACCAAGGTCCTTTGATAGTTTATCTGCTGTTTCATACTGTTGCGCTATCTCCACAACTGCAGTCAACGTCAGTTCACCAGAGTGCGTGAGGAACCTGGACCGTGCCGCAGAACATAGCGTGTGCTCTGCTAACTGGTCGCGGACTATTTCTTCCTCCAAAGCCCCAAATTGGCACTCTCCAGCCAGCTGGCGCACGTCCGCAACATACAGTTGCACTGAGTCTCCCGGCTGCTGGCGTCGCTGTCGGAACTGGATCCGCCGGACGATGAGGTTCTCAGGAGCACGAAAGTAGCGCGCCATTAGCTCAACCACGTCCTCAAAACTATCACTCGCTCGCAATGTGCTGAGAATACGTGGCCCTTCCATGCTGAGATTATGGACCAGTATTGCTCCTGCACGTAGTTTCTCCAATTCACCGAGGTTCAATGCCACCAAATAATTTTGGAACGCTGCAAACCACCTCGCCCAGGGAACTGGCGACTCGCCTGGGAGCTCCAAAAATGGCCAAATACTAGAAACTCCTCTCTCCATATCTTTATCCTCGTCACCAAGTGTTCTGTTCATAACCAGTACGCCAATGATGAGGCCGAAGGTGCAGTGTAACGTAACTTTATTAACAAACTCACAGAACACGAAGGCGCGCCCGTCAAGGCAGAGGCGCTGGTCGTAAAGAGACCGTGCCTCTTCCAGGTAGGCCTTTTATACCCTGGGTGATGGCGGAACAAGAAAGGTGTAGCTGTCACCCATAACACACACAGTCATAATAATAATCACAATTAATACATCACACTTAACACAATATCCATTACAACCGCTAAATTCTATTGAATGCATGTTAAAGAGCATAGATTTGGAAATTATTGGCAGCACCTTCATTTGAAAACTCCCTACGGTCCTCAACCACTCGGAATTGAGCAGAGAGGAAAAAATAAATAATTTATTCTGTTGCTCTGTATTGTCTATTAGAGTCTGTGCTTTTCTGAAAAAGTTACAGACAATATTCTCTCTCTTTCCACGCCTAAGTCCTACCTGTCTACTGTATGTGCTGCACGTCTTGACACACACACTTGTCTCTTCAGACTCACATCTTTCATTTATGGGAGGGGGTTGCATTTGCCCATGTTCAGACTGGGGATTCACAGCTATAAAGCTCAATGACAAGATGAAGTAATGATTTTACCTCTAAAGATGTATAAAAAGTTCAAACACTGGCTGTAGTGTTAGATTTGCTGGTTGCTTGTGATTTTATGGCATCTGTCCTCACGCGCACTCCCGCGACGGGGTATTTTTGGGACAGGCGGATGTTTTTCAACACAAACCCAGCACTTCGTACACGCAGTCAGGATGGAGACGTGGCGAGACGTCCACCGGCAGGCTGGGGGAGACGGAGGAAGGGATGGTGTTAGAAACCTTGCGGGTGAGTGTTTTTTTTAAATCACACACTTAATACTCACTGTAAGCGCAGAAGCGAACACGGTGCAGCAATGCATTTGAATGGTTAGACTGAGCGTTTGCATGCCAGTGAGAGACAAATTTGATTAGTGAAATTGGCGGAAGTTGACGAGGATTGTCCAAAATTGCGGGAAAGTTGTGGTGACTGGACAAAGTTGCAAGGTTGCGCAATAGTTGTGCCGACTGGCTGATTTCACGTGAATTGATGCGATCGCAACATCGCAAAATCCTGGAGGGACTGATCATCTGTTCCCCGTGCCATTACACACCTTTCCTGAAAATTCCATCAAAATCCGTTCAGACTTTTTGAGTTATGTTGCTAACAGACAGACAAACCAACCAACGCCGGCGAAAACATTACCTCCTCCCTTGGCGGAGGTAATTATGATGGCTATAGTGGAAGTCAGGGTTCCAGCGGGGACCCTGTCTTTATGGGGGAGGGCGTGATGACCCCAGGGTTACCTTTCAGGTCTGCTGTTTCTTTTTCTTTCCTGTTGTGTGTCTGTGTGTGCTGCAGGTTTGATTGTGTTTGTAGCTCCACCCCCTCATCAAGGAACTGGAGACAGCTGGTCATTGTCTCCATTTGTATAAAGGCAGCCTCTTCCTATTTCTTGGTCTGGCCCTGGACATCATGACATGTTTTTGCTTAAGTTTATGTGGATCTTTTCTGGCATCATACTTTTCTGCCAGCTCCCTAATTTTTGATTATGTTTAAGTTAATTTTCTGTTAATAAAATTACTTTTTATAACAATTCCCCAGTTGCTCTCCTTTATTCATTATGGTCCATGAGCCAGACCATAACACCTGATGTTCACTTTTGCAACAGATCTTGTTCAAATGGCCTCTTTATATCTATCTATATCAAAATGTCTTCAGGAACCTTATTGACCTTACAACAGTGCTGACCTCATATCAGCAGTTTTGAAACTTAGATTGTCTTTACAGCATTTTTGTAAAAAAAAAAAAAAAAAATAAAAAATATATATATATATATACTGTATATATATACAGTATACTGTATATATATATATATATATATATATATATATACAGTATACTGTATATATATATATATATATATTCTCAGCATCCACTGGAAATTCAAGACAAATTTCACTAGCTGAATTTTGGTTCTGCCAGACTGAAAAAAACCCCCCAAACAATTCCCACATGCCTGCTTCTTTAGCATTCATACCCTCAGCTGCAGTTGCAAACTCAAAATTTGAGCTGTAAGCTGTGTAGCCAGCAGCAGTGCGAGCGCGCACATGGAAGACATAGACAGTTGATGGTCTGAGTCCTGTTATCACAACACTGGGGATTTTGGTCCGTGTTGAAGAGTAGCTCAGCTGCTCTTGCTCCTGGAAGAAGCACAAATAGATTACGATAACGAGAACTACATTTTTTGGAAAGACAAATAAACATGATTGTGCAATATTCTGTTATCACAATAATGTCTTAATAAAGCACATTGTTTCTATGGCATTAACTGTCTTAACAGATGGTGAAGAGAGTATAACAACACCAGTTTGGATGCTAAACACTTAAAATGAGGATACTGAAAATCAGCAAAGACATTGCTATATGAGCACTGATTGCTGTGATTGTTAAGAAAAAAAAGTGGCTAAAAAAGTTGATAGCATGTTGGAAAATAAAATGAAATCTGTTTATTTAGTAGGAAAAATGAGACCTTCTCATAATATTTGACTTCATAGTCCACTATATCTGATGGTGATGGTTCCACTTCTGACCAGGAGAGGGCGATGCTGTTTTGAGAGGACCAGTCCTTCCTGACTTCACCCACCAGTGCAGGACCTGAGGATTCAGTGAGGAATCAACATTAGGGTTTGGCATTCAACAGATTCTGTTATATAGTTTGTACAAAGCACAACTGAATTATTAAACCCACTGTTTTTATAAGGAAAAATTCCAGTTATGATAAAGTCACCATTTGTTTAAAAATAAATCATGAATTTTATAGAAGTAAGACAAAAAATAAAGCAGGAAAATTAAACAAATTTTCAAGATTAAAAGTAAAAATATGTGAAAAAAAGATGCAAGTTCAGGAGAAAAAAAAAATTCATGAAAATGTAGCACATTTATGACAAAATATTTTTTTTATAAAGTCTATCTGTAATAAAGTCAGATAATTATGACAAATTTTGAAATTTATGAAAACTGCCAGAAAAAAGGAACACATTTACAAGAATAATCTTACAAATTTCCACAAAAAAGTTTAAAATTTATGTGAAAATACTGGCAAATTTCCATGTAAAACATACAAATCTACAACAAAAAAGCTGCAAATATCAAAGGAAAAAACTCATAACTGGCTGATGGACCAGTTTACTGTTTTAATATGAATGCTTTCATTGCCTTTGGACAGAACATGAAAAAATGTAGAATGGTTTACTTTCATTGTTATGCCAAATATTTTTGTGGCTCTATGGATATTTTTTGACCAATAGTTATCAGAATAAACCTTTCCATGGTAAAGGTTGACAATCCTGTGACTCCCGAAGATGCTGAGTGGCTACAAACTTTATAAAACTATCAGCACAGTGGCTGGTTGAGCTAGTCTCTCACAGAGCAGGAATGCTGATGGACATTGCAATTTTTGGATCTGACGAATGTTCATGAAAGTTATGGTTCACCTCTGTCCTAAGTGACATTCAGTGACAATTAGCAACATTCATGCAAATGTCTGTGAAAGTGTTTGTGAAAGACAGTTGGCTGACATTAGCAACTGTCAGCAAATGTTAGTGACAGCGTTTGGGAACGTTTGTGACCTTTTGCCAACTCCAAGCAAAATATCAGGCCAATCTTGGACCCAACCCTGTAAAAAGGGTGAGCGAACCCTCCCCAGCTTTCGAGAAAGAAAGAACTTCAGCAACACGTGGTACAACCATCTGCAAACATTTACATATGGTTGCGGAAAAAAACTAATTTGCAAAGAAATTGTGAACATGTTACAAAAAAAGTTTGTGACAAGAAAAACTGTTTGCAACCTTAAAAGCTGCTTGCAAACTGTTTTGCAACCCATTTTCACAACACTTGTCAGTGTTTGCTGCTCTGTGAGATACTAGCTTAAAAGTCAAGCCCTGATCAGCACTGATCAAAAACCTGAAATTGCATGTTTTAAAAGTGTGCATAAAACTATGGGTTTACACAACAGTAACATTGAAGACGTGTTTTCTTTTGATAAGATTTCCTGCTAAGATGCTCAATATAGCAATTGTGATATTCCCCACAAAATTACAATCATTCTTGATTTATTGAACAGCTTATTCTCAGATGGGCTGATGAACTCTATCTATGACAGTGGGTGAAGTTTGATATAAAATATAAAAAGCAAGAAAAATAGTTTGTGCCTGCACAAGAAGCCCAGTAGACTAAGGAAAATAAATGATCCTAGAAATCACAGTGAGCTCCAAAGTGATCAGGGTACAAGGGGAAAAAGCATTTCAGGGGTTTTCAGTTATTTGAAGAGAGATCCAAAGCAAAATAAACACCTGAAATGAAACTTGTATGCACCTCCGCTCTACAACCGACATTCAGCCTTTGAAAAAAGCAAAAACTGGATGGCAGTTTGGAAGAGAAATGGTTTCAGGCATAAACACCCAAGAGGAAAGGAATGCACAGAAACAACCATTTTATTGTCCGGCTCCAGTATAATGCAGTCTGCTGGAACTATTTCTGTAAAGCAAGCCACTAACCGAAAGTAACTGTTTATCATGTTTGTCATTATTGCTGAATTTGGGAGAATATTTTACACAAGGCTGCTGAGGACATCACAAAATCACCTAGCAGAGATTCAAATATTTACCATCAATTATTCATAAAGCCTCCACTTGAACTGAATATAATTTGGCAAACTAATAGATCCAGCCCCTGTGCTGCTGAATGAAAGCTGTTTTGGAGATCACTGTTGGAATGCAAATATATGTAACTGTCCTCATAACCCATGCAGAAGGGCACACAAATAATGTTGCTCTTCAAAAAAGGGAAGTGTCACTTTAGTAAACTAGAGGTGGAGAAACCAGGCTAATGTCAGTGGACTAGCAGCAAATTCAGAGATTCAAAGATTTTATTTGTCAATACTTCTATATGTACAGGACATACAGTCGAATTGAAATGCAGTTTCTCTCTCTTAGTGGTGTACACAATATATACAGTGGTGTGAAAAAGTGTTTCCCCACTTCCTGATTTCTGTTTTTTGTATGTTTCTCACACTTCAATGTTTCAGATGATTCAACAAATTTAAATATTAGACAAAGATAATACAAGTAAACACAAAATGCAGTTTTTAAAAGATGTTTATTATAAAGGGGGAAAAAAATCCAAACTTACATGGCCCTTTGTGAAAAAGTGCCCCCTAAACCTAATAACTGGTTGGGCCACCCTTAGCAGCAACAACTGCAATCAAACATTTGCGATAACTGGCAATGAGTCTTTTACTGAGCTGTGGAGGAATTTTGGCCCACTCGTCTTTGCAGAATTGTTGCAATTCAGCCGCATTGGAGGGTTTTTGAGCATGAACTGCCTTTTTAAGGTCATGCCACAGCATCTCATTCAGATTCAGGTCAGGACTTTGACTAGGCTACTCCAAAGTTTTCATTTTGTTTTTCTTAAGCCATTCAGAGGTGGACTTGCTGGTGTGTTTTGGATCATTGTCCTACTGCAGAACCCAAGTGCACTTCAGCTTGAGGTCACAAACAGATGGCCGGACATTCTCCTTCAGGATTTATTGGTAGACAGCAGAATTCATGGTTCCATTTACTACAGCAAGTCTTCCAGGTCCTGAAGCAGCAAAACAGCCCCAGACCATCACATTACCACCACCATATTTTACTGTTGGTATGATGTTCCTTTTCTGAAATGCTGTGTTACTTTTACGCCAGATGTAATAGGACACACACCTTCCAAAAAGTTCAACTTTTGTCTCGTCAGTCTACAGAGTATTTTCCCAAAAGTCCTGAGGATCATCAAGATGTTTTCTGGAAAAACTGAGACAAGCTTTTATCTTCTTTTTGCTCAGCTGTGGTTTTCGTCTTGGAACTCTGCCATGTAGGCCATTTTTGTCCAGTCTCTTTCTTATGGTGGAGTCAGTGAACACTGCCCTTAACTGAGGCAAGTGAGACCTGCAGTTCTTTGGATGTTGTTGTGGGGTCTTTTGTGACCTCTTGGATGAGTTGTCGCTGCGCTCTTGGGGTAATTTTGTTCGGCCAGCCACTCCTGGGAAGGTTCACCACTGTTCCATGTTTTCGCCATTTGTGGGTAATGGGTCTCACTGTGGTTCGCTGGAGTCCCAAAGCTTTAGAAATGGCTTTATAACCTTTTGCAGACTGCAAGATCTCAATTACTTTGTTTCTCATTTGTTCCTGAATTTCTTTGAATTGCAGCATGATGTCTAGCTTTTGAGGATCTTTTGGTCAACTTCACTTTGTCAGGCAGGTTCTATTTAAGTGATTTCTTGATTGAGAACAGGTGTGGCAGTAATCAGGTGTGGGTGTGGCTAGAGAAACTGAACTCAGCTTTCCAAAGATGTGATAAACCACACTTAATTTATGTTTTAACGTGGGGGGGGGGGGGTCACTTTTTCACACAGGGATCATGTAGGTTTGGATTTTTAAACCCTTAATAATAAAAACCTTCATTTAAAAAATGCATTTTGTCTTTACTTGTGCTATCTTTGTCTAATATTTAAATTTGTTTGATGATCTGAAACATTTACAGTAAGTGTGACAAGCATACAAAAAAAAAAAAGAGAAATCAGGAAGGGGCAAACACTTTTTCACACCACTGTAAATAAATAAATAAATAAATAATAGGAGCATGGTGGGGGACACAATACAGTACAGTTAAAGACTTCAACATGTACCCCCCCCCCCCCAAAAAAAAAAAAAATAGCAGAAATGAATCTCATGAAAATTAGTTAATAACATTTCTCAGAATTTCAGAGAAAATACCTTTTTTCTCTGATTTTTTTTTTTTTTTCTAAATTAATTGTCATGAATTGCCCTCCGGGCAATGAATGAAGACCCAGGCGCTGAACTGTGAGTTTTAATGAAAAATACAAAGTCCAAACCATGCATGACCAAAAACTTACAGATAAGGAGATGCAGGAAGACAGGCAGGATGGACGTGGAGCACACGTCTGGATAGAAGAGACCGCAGCACCGATTAGAGGCACCACTGCTCTTAAATAGGTCAGGAGGAATTAATTACAAATGAGGACAGGTGTGGGGAACCAAAACCAGTAGTAATCAAAACAACATAATGACAGCTGGGTCAAACCATGAACTGAACTTTAGCAGGAAGTAGCCACAGAATCAGGACCAAATAAAAACACAGACTGGGATGAATAAATAATGATACAGAGGATGAGTCAGGAATGTAGGATAACTAAACCATGTAAGGATAACTGATAATGAAACAACTGCCATGATTACAAAATGAGCACAACCCAGGGAGAACTAATAAAGCAATGTCAATAAATACTGAAACCTAGAGATCAGGACTAATATAAACAGGGAAATAAATTGAAATACAAGATACTACAAAAATACATAATAACCAAACTAAGATAGAATAACAGGAAACTAAACACAGAAACAAAAAGACAAACTCAGATAACCACATACCCCAAACCATAATAAATACAAAATAAACAAAGATGCAGAGATACAAAAAATGACTGAAGAGGCCTGAAGGCTGAGCACGGCTCCCCACCCATGCTCAGTATCGTTACATTAATTGCAGTTAATTTTTTTAAAAAAATGTTACCTCTATTTAAAAAAAAAAAAATCTGAAAAAATAAGACTAATAGCTACGGAGCTTCACACAAGTCGTAAAAGTAAATGAGAATAATGAAACTGAACTAAGACAACTGAAACAATTGATCTTAAAAGGTCTATTCATTCTAAAAATGGCACTGTTATTCCCAAATCTTATATTTTTGTCATTATCTGGTTCACTTTATCAACTTTGCTGTTGTGCTGAGTCATATCTTTGCAAACAGGCAATTCTAAACAGTTACAAGCTTTTTTCTGCAGCTTTAATACTGCTAAAACACTGAGAGAAGATAGGGCATTGGCAGAGGTATCATCATCATCATCATCATCATAGCAGTCTGTCGTGGGCGACAATGACTGTTTCATTTAGGTCTGATCAGATTCCTCCACACATCTCTGTCCTTAGCCTTCTGCTGCCAGGAACTCCTGTCTATGTCCAACTTTTTTTTTTTTTTTTGATCAGGATTTGTCCTTCAATTCACATATTAAATTTGTTTCTAAGACTGCCTTCTATCATTTGCGTAATATTGCCAAGATTAGGAGCATCTTGTCTCAGAGTGATGCTGAGAAGCTGATCCACGCTTTTGTTAGCTCGAGATTAGATTATTGTAATTCTTTATTATCAGGCTGTCCTAAAATATCTTTAAAAAGTCTTCAGCTGATCCAAAATGCTGCAGCAAGAGTTTTAACAGGTACTAGAAAGAGAGATCATATCTCTCCGGTTCTGGCCTCCCTTCATTGGCTTCCCATAGAGTTTAGAATTAAGTTTAAAATCCTTCTTCTTACTTACAAAGCTCTAAACAATCAGGCTCCTTTTTATTTAAAAGATCTGATACTACCGTATTATCCTAACAGAGCACTACGCTCCCAAAATGCAGGATTACTTGTAATACCTAGAATCTCCAAAAGTACAATGGGAGGCAGAGCCTTCAGTTATCAAGCTCCTCTCCTGTGGAACCAGCTGCCAATCTGGATTCGGGAGTCAGACTCGATCTCTGTTTTTAAGAATAGGGCTAAAACCTACCTTTTTGATATAGCCTACAATTAGGGAGGGATCATGTGTTTCTGAACCCTCCCTTAGTTATGCTGCTAATAGGTTTAGTCAGCCGGGGGACCTCCAATAATGCACTGGGCCTCACTCCTTTCCTCACTCTCTATGAAATATTTTTTTTTTGCTGGTCATTAACATTTGTTTGTTCTCTCCCATAGATTGAGTCCCCATCGTGCTGTTTGCTCTCTACATGTCTGTTCTTTTCTTCTTCTCTATCCCCTCACCCCCCAGCCAGTCGCAGCAGATGACTGCCCCTCCCTGAGCCTGGTTCTGCTGGAGGTTTCTTCCTGTTAAAAGGGAGTTTTTCCTCTCCACCGTCGCCAAGTGCTTGCTCACAGGGGATCGCCTGATTGCTGGGGTCTTTCTGCAACTGTGGGGGTTCCCCCTACAGTTGATAGTGCTATGAGATGACTGTTGTTGTGAAATGGCGCTATATAAATAAAGTTGAATTGAATTGAATTGAATTGAATTGAATTGAATTGAACTTCTTCAAGTTTCTTTTTACCGTGTCTTTAAATCTGAGCCTTGGTCTAATTGCGTTTGCCCTCGCATAACTGTGAGTAGAGTAACTGCTGAGGGAGACGCTGGTGGTCCATCCTCTCAACATGTCCGAGCCATCTCAGGTTCATCTGTATTAGCATGTCCTCCACTGATGGTAGACCAGCTCGTTTCAACACTTCTATGTTGGTTATCTTGTCTTTCCATGAGATGTTCATTATGGCTCGAAGGTGTCTCATCATGAACGCGTGGAGTTTCTTCACCTGCACTCTGTAGACAGTCCAAGTTTCAGCACCGTACAATAGAGTAGCCAGTACTGTCGCTCTGTACACCTTGCATTTCACACGGATTGACACATGTCGATTGTTCCACAGTCTCTCCCTCAAGTTTCCAAACACAGCGCTCGCTCTTCCCATTCTGACAGATAGTTTATCCTCCAGCCTAGCATTCTCTGAAACAGTACTCCCTAGGTACTTGAAAGTCTTGCACTTGACTAGTGGCTCTGTACCAATGCTGATCTCTTCTGGTAGTGATGTTGATAATTGGAACTTTGGTGGTAGATTAACTCCAAAACCTAATGAGTTCATCCATAGCCCAAGGGCCACCTCTGTGGAAAAATTCATCAAAATCCATCCAGTAGTTTGTGTGTAATCTGTCTGCACACAAACAAACAAGGGTCTTGGCAGAGGTATGCACTTTCACGTCACCTCCAAAATCTAATGGCTTCATCCTTTGGCCAAAGGATACCTTTGGTGAAATTTTCATCAAAATCTGTTGAGTGGTTTTTGCATAATCCTGCTAACAGACAAACAATCGATTATAATACCTTCTTGGCAAAGGTAGTTAGATTTTGTACCATATGTATAGCATACGGTACAAAAGCCTGATCAACTGTATATAGAGACAGATAGCAAGATTTCTTGGATGTGCTTCTGGCAGAATGGTCAAAAATTCCCATAAACACATTCCTAAACCTTGTGGAAAGCCTTCCCAGAAGAGTTGAAGCTCTTACAGCTTACAATGGTGGCTTTCCACAAGGTTTAGGAGTGTGTTTATGGGAATTTTTGACCATTCTTCCAGAAGTGCATTTGTGAGGTCAGGCATTGATGTTGGGCAAGAAGGCCTGGCTCACAGTCACCGGTCGCTCTAACTCATCCCAAAGTTTTTCTATCAGGTTGAGGTCAGGGCTCTGTACAGGACAGTCAAGTTCCTCCACACCAAACTCATGTGTATATACAGGTACACTACCGTTCAAAAGTTTGGGGTCACCCAGACAATTATTTTGTGTTTTCCATGAAAAGTCACACT